>JAJTUV010000270.1:0-1308750 GCA_021653895.1 Mastomys natalensis
ATGCTGCCATGCTTTGCGTCATGATTATTATGAACTGAACCTCTAAAACTATAAGCAAACACCAATGAAATGTTTTCCTTTATAAGAGTTGCCTTGGTCATATTATCTATTCACAGCAAGGAAACACTAAGACAGCTACAAATCAAAGTTCCTATAACCTATTATAGGAACTTTAGCTTTAATAGCAACTGGCCACAGATTAGTTACCTGAAGTGTCAGGAGCAGCCTTGCTTACACAGTGAAGGCCTAAAATCAATAGGTCTGAGTCAGTCATACATGCCTGCTAACATGAAAGTCTTGGTCTCTGTGAAAAAACACTGACCCTAGAACAGATAGCTATAGATCTTGTAAACAGGCAGCCTTGGTGGAAAACTATCAGCCTGGATAGTCATAGACCTTGTGGATAGGTAGCTTTGGTGGAAAGTATCAGCTTAGATAAGAGCAAGTGAATCATAGACAGAGTCATAGTGACCTGTTCCCTGCTTCTTCACCCAGCCAACACTCTGCTCTGGAAGGTATCTGTACTCCCTCTGAGAACATCTATGCTCCTGCGTCATCCTCTTACCCAGATCCTGCCTCTATGTGTATATAACCCATGTGAAAAAATTAAAATCAGCCATTTGATCAGACTCTATGCAAGCTGTCCTCCTTTGCATTCACCTGCTCCCCCATTCTTTCAGGTGATCCCTCTGGACCCTGTTCACTGCCCTGCTGATGGGGCACTGAAGAACTGTCCTGATTGCCCTGACTGATGTGGGAAAGCCCACCCTGGCAGCACTTTCTGCTAGTAGTCCTGATATAAAAAGGGTGTCAGCAGGAACACCATCTTGCCTTTTGTTCAGCTTATCTTCTCTTGCCACTAAACTGATTTGTTGTTGCTGCTGCTTCCTTCACCAGCATTTCCAAGTGTACATCATGGACTAGGGACCAGTAGCTCTTGGCAGATGGGACTACTGAGGCATCCTAGCTTGTAGACTTAACTACTGATGTTGTCTCTTCATACTGTAGGACCACTCTGATCATTGAAGCAACCAGCTTCAAGAACTGAATAACTGTTGGCTTCACACCTTCTCTGGTGTGATTTAGCTGTTATATCTATTTTAAAATTTAAAACCTATTGTTATAACGAATTAATTAAAGTACCCAGCCTAGCTAATTCCACTTTGTGCTCAGACTCCATCTTATGACCAGCATGTCCTTAGTTTGAACTTAGTAACTGGAAAGACCACAACTTGTTCCAGGAACTATGACAACCACAGGCAACAGCCACTCTACCCTTGGTACCAGGAAATGCCCAATGACTTGGGTAATGACTCAAGTTAACCACAATTGTACATAGCAAGTTAAAATTTTCGCTAGCTAAGCTATAATTTGTGCAAACTATGATTTCTGAAATGTCAACCAATCATGTAACTGCTAAGTGGGAAAGACCCCTTGCCCTGCTTAAACTGTATAAAAAGACAAGGCTGACACTAGCTCAGCACCTTCCATACCCATCCACTGCACGGAGAGGTTGGTGAGGTCCAAGCAGGATCTTGAATAAAGACTCCTCCTGGTGGTCTTTAGTGATCTGTGGGGACCCCATGGTCTGGGCGTAACATTAAAAATTCATATATGTATTTTTTCATCCCACTGGTTCCGTTCCTCTAGAGAACCCTGACTAATATAACCCCCTAGTTAGGAGTTTGGTAATTTCGTTAGGACAACTTTAAAAAAGCAGGCAAGCAGTGGACTTGGCTTTAAGTACTGTGATGGTTTGTATATGCTTGGGCCAGGGAGTGGCACTATTTGGAGGTGTGGCCTTGTTGGAGTAGGTGTATCACTGTGGATGTGGGCTTTAATACCCTTTTCCTAGCTGCCTGGAAGTCAGTATTCTGCTAGCAGCCTTCATATGAAGATGTCAAACTCTCAGCTCCAGCTGTACTATGCCTGCCTAGATGCTCCCATGCTCCTGCCTTGATGATGATGGACTGAGCCTCTGAATCTGTAAGCCGGTCCCAATTAAGTGTTATCCTTATAAGAGTTGTTTTGGTCATGTGTCTGTTCACAGCAGTGAAACTCTAAGGCAAGTACATACCGAGGGTTATCATAAAGCACATCAATCAGTAGCTGGATGAAGAGCCTGCCTCAAAGGTCTCCAGCACAGGAACGTCCATCCACGCAGAGTTGGGGTGCACCACTTTCCTGGCACATCAATATATTTTCCAACCAGGAATCTCCCCAGAGGTAAAACTCTCACAGATAAAGACAAAGCATGACGACATGATCAACCATCTCCAGCCCCAGCAAGCAGCAGAAGTTAGCAGCTTTGGCCAAGTGGTCTTGGCTTTAGAGTTAAGAAATCTCCCTCTGCAACTAAGTTGCTGAGGCCGGATGTGTAACAGGGGTGTCTCCCTCCCCGGGAGCAGGAGAATGGCTCCAAACTGCAACTTTTTAGTCATGGCTTAGTCTTTCTGGGTAACCAGTGCCCACCTTGAAGCCACCCAAGAATCGCCTCACTAGAATCAGAGCAAAAGATGTTCTGATTGGAGAAAATTTTCAAAGGCGTTTGAGAGTTACAGTCGAGTATTGGGTTCAACACAAGATGCACCCTTATCACTTAGGATGTTACAAGGATTTTTACAAACTCAGAACAAGGAACCAGGAGTGAGGTTGTAATACATATTGTACCATGATATGACAGCATCTCATTGTACTTCAGCACAGGTCAAAGCCTCCAGGCTCATACTGAATGCATTGTAGGCAAGCTGTAACCCACAGGCACGTGGAAAAACAGTAACCAGAACATGGCACAGGCCGGGCGGTGGTGGCACACGCCTTTAATCCTAGCACTTGGGAGGCAGAGGCAGGAGGATTTCTGAGTTCGAGGCCAGCCTGGTCTACAGAGTGAGTTCCAGGACAGCCCGAGCTACACAGAAAAACCCTGTCTCGAAAAACCAAAAAAAAAAAAAAAAAAAAAAAACCATGGCACAGAGGGCCTGAGTGTCCTCCATTGTTCCTGACATGATACTTATGCTCATGGTATCTGCACTTAACAGAACTAGTCATGCTTTCCATTGTATGCCTCGTGCAGAGGCTTGACAGGGCAGTGCCTGAAATATTTACTGAAAGGCAGTGATTTTTTAAATTAATTTTTATGTTAGCGCACAAAGAAATGAGTCCCATTACTATACTTTTATATATCTTGTGGCATAGTACTTGCTACCCCTCCCCTGGCTGGTTCCCAGATAACCCTTCCTTCTGGTCTATCACAGTGGTCCACTGCCTCTGTGTTCCCCTTCTACCCGTACTTCTCAAGATCGTCCTTCTGGTCTCATGACGCTCACACTCTTACACACACACAGGCTCCACAGGAGACAGAACCTGTCTTGCTGACTTTGGCTTACTGTGCTTGTCATGAGTTCCAGCTTCAGCCACGTTCCGAAAGGCAGTACATTTTGAAAATACATATGCTTTATCCAAAGTTTTACTTCTGGAACAAACAAGGCCAGGAAATGGAGAAGATATAAACATACATGAAATGTCAGCACTACCCTCTATAAACTACTGCCAATCAGTTCCAAGTCTTCAAAAGCCTCAGGTTATGACATATCGGGTAAGTCCTCCCCTCGGACCTCTGACAGTCTCTGGCAATGCCGCAGAATGTTCATGATCACATGGAACTTCTTGTCAACTTTCAAAGTCGTGAATTCCTTTACATCAGCTTCCACGATGAAGTGACGACCTGCAAAGAAAACCACAGGCTCTAATTGTCATGCGGCCAACTCTCCCGTAAGTTTTTAAGACTTCCCCTTGTGAACGGATGAGTCCCTCTTATTGTCCCTCCAATTACAAAACATGGAGAGCAATGGCATCCCTGCTAAAATAATGTTGCATCCATGAAGGCCACAGGACACCCTGCTGACACTGGTTCGCACTAACCGCCCACCTCCTGCTGATGGTGGTACACGCTAACCGCCCACCCAGACATTCTGTGGAAACATTAGCAAAGGGAATCCACAACTCTATCAGCTAACTAAAAACCTCGGATGAGCCAGGAAATCTGTCCAGTCTGTAAAATGGAACAAGGGTGTTGTGAGGACTGGAGCCTGGCATGCTGCCAAGCGTGGTGACGTGTAGCACAGCTGTAGAATACTAACCACTAGGGAGAGCAGTTTCTAGAATAGCTGCACTTCTCACTGTGATCCCCCAGCAGCTGCTGCCCTCAGAGGCCATCACTTTACCTTTCGTGTCCTTCGTTTCTTCATTAATAACCTTTGGTAGAGATTTCTCTTCACAGAGCTCATAGATGCTTTTGGTTGGTGTATAATCTTATATTTACTCACTACTGCTTTGTTAATTTCCTTAATAACATCATTAATTTGACAATAAGTTAAACGGGATTTCATGTACCTGTTTTTTGAAAAAAGCATGTAGTTATTCTTTTTTGAGTTTACTTTATATTTATTTATATTATAAATATATAAAATATATTGTATATTTAAAGATTTACTTCTGCTACTTTTTAAAATAAGATAAAATATAGCATAAAACAGAAACATATTGGAATTAGACAAACGGAAAGAAGGGAGTCCAAGAATAGGCAGAAGAACCAAAAGACTCACTCGTTTACAAACTCAGGAGTCCCCTAAAAACACTAAACTGGATGATATGTATATATGTGTGTGGTAGTTTGAATGGCACTCTTAGGAGGTGTGGCCTTACTGGAGGAAGTGTGTCACTGTCCTGGCAGGCTTTGAGGGCCACTAGTGCTCAAGCTCTGCCATTGCAGGAAAGAGCATCCTGCTGGCTGCCTTCAGATCAGGATGTAGAACTCTTGGCTCCTCCAGGACCATGTCTGCCTACACACTGCCTTGTTTCCTGCCATAATACTGGACTGAACCTCTGAACCTGTAAGTCAGCCCCAATTAACTATTTGCCTTTATAAGAGGTGCCTTGGTCATGTTGTCTCTTCACAGCAATAAAACCCAAACTAAGACAATATATATGCAGAGGACCTGGTGAAGACCTGCACAAGCTTACTTAGTCTGTGAGTTCAAATGTGCTTTGATCATGTTGACTTAGAGGGCTTCGTTTTCTTGGTGCCCTCTATCCCCTCTGGCTCTTAAACTTCTACCTCCTCTCTGCAGGATTCCCTGAGACCTGAGGAGACGGATTTTTTTTTTTTTTTTTTTAAGATTTATTTTATCTATTTTATGTATGCGAGCACACTGTTGCTGTCTTCAGACACCAGAAGACGGAATCCAATCTTGTTACAGATGGTTGTGAGCCACCATGTGGTTGCTGGGAATTGAACTCAGGACCTTTGGAAGAATAGTCAGTGCTCTTAACCACTGAGCCATCTTTCCAGCTTGAGGAGAGGGATTTGATTGCTACATGTCATTTAGAACTGAATGTTCTAATGTGTGTAGTTATTCTTTAAAAATCATCACACAAACTTTTCCTTTGAAAAATACATTTCTTCCTTGATGACACTATTCCCTGCAAACTGTGAACACACCTAAAATGCAGAAGTTTCTACAAGTGGCAAGCAAGAAACCACAGAGACAGTACAAGCTGGTCATGGGAACACACACTTTTAATCCCAGGGCTTAGGAGGAGAGACTAGTAGATCTCTGTGAGTTTGAGGCCAGCCTGGTCTACATAAGGAATTCTAGACCAGTCAGGACTACACAGTGAGACCCTGACACACTTTCCAGCCTTTTTACTTCAACACACTACTAATCAAGATACATGACTGGTAAGTCATGAAGCTTCGTTGAATGTAGCTGGTCTTTGCTACTCTGTGGGTCCTTCATTTTCCCACCCTTTACTCCCCTGCACTCCTGTTTCACCCCTAACACTAGATAGAGAAAGAAGGATAGAGGGGAAAAAGAGATCCCTGAATCTAATTTTTTCTTAACCACTCCTCCCAGTATCCAGCCCAGCCCCTTCAAATGTTTCTCCCAACCACTCCTCCCTCAGTTCGACAACAGTCTGCTTAAACAGCCCCTCCTCCCAGTTCCCCAGTATTAGCAGCAGGTCTATCTGCTCGGCTCACGTTCTCCTGGCTCAAAAGTGTCCAATGATATCTTCTGCACCAAGTGCCTCTCCACTCTCTCTGCTGGCCCAATTCTCCTCACCTCTGCTGGCTTTTTTTTTTTTTTTTTTTTTTTTTTTTTTTTAAGTTCAATTCCCAGCACCCACATGGTGGCTCACAACTATCTGTAATGGGATCTTATGCCCTCTTCTGGTGTGTCTGAAGACAGCTACCAGTAGTCATATATAAAATAAGTAAATAATTCTTTTTTTTTTTTTGAAGTTATTATAGTTTATTACTAAGTGTAAAAAGTTTCCCATGAAAGCTATCTATGAGGAAAAGCGGAAAGGTCCTAAGTGGGGAAGAGGGAAAAATTCTTTTTTTTTTTTTTTTTTTTTTTTTACTTTTGACAAATATTTATTTAATTTTGTGTTTTTTTTTTTTGTTTTTTGTTTTTTTTTTTATTTTCAGCAAATCAAAAAAAATTAAAAAGCATTCAAACAGAATAAAATGAAAATAAACAAACAAGCAAAATACCAAGGGTCAGATATACTTATACAAGAATTCTATAGGGCCTTCAAACAAGCAACACTTTTTGAGTTATGTTTAAAAAAATTCAGGCTTTTTAATATCTGATCCTGTTCCCAGAAATCTAAGAGGCAACCAACACTTACTGTCATAAGGACAAGTAGTTCTAACAACTAAGAATTCTTAACGAGCCAGTTGACTAGTAACTGGAATCCTTCAAAGGGCCAGGTGCACAAGATAAATTACACTAGAGTCGAATATTAGAATCTACACTCAGTACTTACGCAGGAACACCACTGAACTCGTCCGTAGTTATAAAGTGCATTTCCTTAATAACTCTCTGCTCTTTGGGAGGCTTCTTTGGCAGTACAGGCTCCTCAGCTTTAACTGACTCTTTAGGATCCAGATCTGGCTTGGGAACCCTATAGAGGAGATGAACATGCAGACAGGCAAGTGTCAGAATTAAACAGCAGACTGAACATGTTTTTTAAACTGGGGGGAAAATTTGTAAATGTGTGACATATCCTTGGTTTTTTTGTTTTGTTTTCTTGGTTTTTTTCGAGACAGGGTTTCTCTGTGTAGCCTGGGCTGTCCTGGAACGCACTCTGTAGACCAGGCTGGCCTCGAACTCAGAAATCCACCTGCCTCTGCCTCCCAAGTCATATCCTTGTTTTAAATAATAATTTTATAGCCAACTTTTCTTTGTAACCCTACCCCTTGGTTATGAAGATCTCAATTGTAAGAGAAATTTTGAAAATTAAGTTTGTAAATCTTCAGAGTACAGCTGTTTTCATGTATATACCTGACCATGTCACACACAAAATGTACACCACATACCTTCACCAGTGTTCCTATTTGCTTCTCAAAATCAACACGTAGAAAGCTGAGCTCAGCTCCAAACAGCTTTTCTTCTTCGTTTCCCTAGCTCTGGACCTGGAAACACCAGTCATCTTGTGTGTCCCCTAGTGTATTCTGTTAGTCTCTACTATTTTGTCACTGGCTATTGCAGACTCAGCAAGAACCATGGGCCACCCTTGAACTTGTTCTACAGCAAATGGAGTATAGAGATGCTTTTAGGTTGTTTGACTGCCCAGACAGAAGAGACATCTGTTGCCATAATGCATGAACTATTCCAAGAAAAAAAATACCAGATCAGGAAAATATAGATCCAACACAGAAAGAAGCAGAGGAATTCCCCGGAGAGACAGCAGCTGGGGATCAGACACCGAGCATAACAAACATAACAGGTTACTGTGGGCAGTCATAAAATCTGGACTCCTCTGACTTGGCTGTGCAATAGAATTACAGCAGGAATTACAGTAGAAACAAAGTGATGGTGCCATACTTTGGTGAATGCCCACATGACCTCTATCTCTAAACTGGCCGAATCTTCCCTGAACTTTCTCTTCTTGACCATGAACTAAGGATACACCTGGTAACTCCCACATGCCCGGCTGTTTGTATCCACTTCAATCTATTCAAAACTTCAGCTTTGACCTGGCTGGATACCTGAAGCTGGGCTATGGCAATCCTGTTATGCTGGCCACACTCCTCTGGCTATCCGCTGTCTAGTCCACTCTAGAGTCTGACTCATGACCATGAGGCCTCTTTTCTCTAATACTCAGCCGTGACTTGCTTCAGCAGTGCTCTCCCCTTGTAGGGAAATCCCAAGCATTATCAAGGCCAGAACAGCGATTACCTCTATTGCAGAGGGAGGGACTGCATCAGAAGGACTTTAAGGTTCTAGTCTAAATTTAGCTCATACATATATAGATATTGATTTACTAGTCTTCAATTTTAACATATACTACCATAATCACTTTTCTATATATATGCTATACTCAAAAACTAAAAATCAAGCTGTGAAACATTTGTACCTGCTGAAAGCACCTGATAGAAACAATGTTGGTGTCAGGACTAGAGAGATGGAGTAGAGATGAGAGTCCAAGAAAGGTGGAGGCACAACAGAGAAACTCTTATAGACAAAAAGGATAGAGAGAAGATCTTATTCAGAGCCAGGCAATGTGAACAAGGCAGAGGAGAAGACACAAACCTGAGAGACATACTGGATAGCTGGTAGCCGAGAGAACAAAAAGCAGTGAAGACAGAAGACCCTGCCAAAGCAACACAAGCCATAGGTTTGACTAGGCTAGGTGACACAAGCCATAGGTTTGCCTAGGCAACACAAGCCATAGGTTTGCCTAGGCTAGGCAACACAAGACATAGGTTTGGCTAGGCAACACAAGCCATAGGTTTGACTAGGCTAGGTGACACAAGCCATAGGTTTGACTAGGCAACACAAGCCATAGGTTTGCCTAGGCTAGGCAACACAAGACATAGGTTTGGCTAGGCAACACAAGCCATAGGTTTGACTAGGCTAGGTGACACAAGCCATAGGTTTGACTAGGCAACACAAGCCATAGGTTTGCCTAGGCTAGACAACACAAGACATAGGTTTGGCTAGGCAACACAAGACATAGGTTTGCCTAGGCTAGGCAACACAAGACATAAGTTTGCCTAGGCTAGGTGGCACAAGCCATAGGTTTGCCTAGACTAGGTGACACAAGCCATAGGTTTGCCTAGGCAACAAAACCCCATAGGCTGGACACATGGGTAACAAGAGCCACTGAGTTCAGCCTTAGACCTGCCAACTTTGAGAGAAAACAGCTCCCTCACCAGATTTCCAGCAGGCCTCAAGAACACCAGAACTAGATGTCAAGACTAGAACTGGACACTTGAGAGCACTGACAATTGGGGTCAGGCAAGCAGAAGCACAGGAGGGGCGGAGGGAGAGGACACAACCACATCTAAAAAATGCAGAATGACAGCCAAGGAAACAGGGCAGTATGGAAACAGCATCCAGGAACAAAGTGGGTGAGCAAGGGAGACAGACACAGAGCTCAGGAAGCACTCAGCTCCCTGCAACCCTCAAGCCACCATTCTCACAAGAGGGGTGGCAGTGGTAGCTGACCACCAGGCATGAGGGCTGCTGGGAGAATGGCAAGGGCGAAGTTGATGGCTTCTCCAGTTGTTCCTTGGGGCTCACAGAGCCTATCTTACCCTAAAGGCAGTGGTTACCCTGGTTCTTAAGGGTCAAGGGAGATATTACCAAGAGGCTAAAATCATGGTGATGACAGAGACCTTCACTGTCAATCTGGCAGGAGGCAAGAGACTGGTATCTAGTGGGAGATCAGTGATGCCCTGAACACCCTACTCTATTCTCACAGCAAAGAACAGCCTGGCCAAAGTCTGAAGGAGTGAGGAATCTGGGGAAAACAGAGGAAGTACGGCCTCTACTGCAAGATTCAAGAAACTGAATGATCACTTTAAAAAATCAAGTACATGACAGAAAATGACTGAGATATTTGTTTCCATAAATACCTCCAGACAGCAAGAATCAGTAGAAGTATACTTACGAGCTCTGAGTCACTGTCACTTGAGGCAAATAGGAAGGAATGTGTTCGTTGAGATGGTCTACATCTTTAAATTCTTCTTCAAGAGATGCACAGAGCTCCTAGATTTTAAAAATGCTTGTGAACAAGACTTCTTCCTCCACATGTGACGTAAGACACAAGCTCAGGAAGGACCAATGTCACTCAGTCCTTGGAAGCGCCAGATGCAGCAACACATGGCTGTCCCTAGAGGATGGCATTTTTCTCTAGGGCGTTTTCTTTTTTAGAGAACAAGCATTAACTAACCACATTATAATTGTGATGCTGAATGAAGTTTAAGTCTTTCCCAAACAGGTTAGCCTTGGGAAGCAACTAAGAAACGGATAAACCACTGATGGTTTTCAATTTAGCAAATTGCTCTTAAAAGAGGTAGCACACGACCCCCAGTGTAGCTTCTACAACAGAACCAGAGAGAGAAAGTAAACCCAGGTGAGAGGCGTTTTTCATGTTTCTGAATTTTGAGTTTTACGTTTAGGTTTGTTTGGTGTGTCTCAGTGTCTGTGTGTGGGTGTCTGTGTACAGTGTGTGAGAGTACATGCAGTGTGTGTATAGTATGTATCTATGTACAGCGTGTGTGTGTGGGTGTATACAGCAAGTGGAGGTGGATGTGTGCAGTGTGTGTATACAGTGTGTATTTTATTTAATTTCTACTGGAATCCAGCACAAGGAACTCATGCGGAAAGAAAGCTTCCTGCTCCCTGCCTCTCAATCATCATGCGACCATGTCCCAGGTGAACACACTCTGGCTCCCATCTACACCCTGAGTTCCAGGAAAGATGAAAACTGACAAACTAATTCTTCTCCATTTTGAATCTATGACATTTTTCTTTTCAAGAAGTAAATTATGTTCATGGCCACGATTTTCAACTGGGGATTACATTAAGCTTAATTATGCCCATTCCTAGAGCTGAAAAATCTTCTTAGACAAGGACTGCCAGCTGGAGGGGACCTTGGAGGCAGACAAGGACTGCTGGCTGGAGGGGACCTTGGAGGCTTCCTTTTCAAACTAATTGAGGACTACAATGCTCCAACATGAGATAATCCCTGTGCAGACTGTTCTCCTCATTAGGAAAGCACACAAACATTCCTATTAGCTCAAGTTATTAGGAGACATACTTAGAACAAAACACGCATTTGAGTGAAGTTTAAGCTTTGCTTTAATGAGGTATACCTAAACTTTATAAAAATGAGGAAACAGAGGGTAGCTAAAAAACAGCTATTATTCTTCAAATGAGAACCCTGAGACTACAGGAGGTGACATGGCTTTCTCAGGGTGGCAAAGAAGACCAAGGTGAGAACCCATGTCTCGGGCAAGGCAGTTGTTCTCACTGGGCATTCCCCCAAGGGGAATTATATAAACCCCCAAGGAGTTTATATTAAACCTACACAGAATTCTTTAGAAAATTTACTTTTTAGTAAAGTTCTGTGTTATTGGCCATTGGCATGAAGAAAGAAATGGCTGTCATTCTTAATTTTGTTATGTTGAGAACACAATATTACTTTATAGACTAATAGTTTACAAAGCCATAAACATTATAAAGAATCCTTACAAATGACCTGGTGATTAGGGTTTCTGGGTTCGTTACCCTCTCTTTTCACGTTAGGAAAGGATTACCTTGAGTGAAATGTTCGTTTGTTCTTGATACTGAATTTCCAATTCAAATTTATTTAGAAGCTCATTTACTGTAATGATCTCATCTCCTATTTTACTTAAGGTGGTCTTCAAGGCAGGGTCTTGGCCTAGTATAAAAAGAAAATGGAAAACAAAGTATATATAAACCCAAACATACAAGTCCCACGTGAACTCCTGGAACAGACACCTACAACTCAGAAAAACATTTGAGTGGAAAAAGGACAAATTCTTCATTAAGACCTGTCCCCATAAGTAATCTTAAATTGTCTGTCTTGTTGTGTTGTTAATGTATGACAAGTCCTTGCTCTGCAGTTGCCCAGGTTGACCTGGAACTTAAATCCCCCTGCCTTGGCTTCTTCAGGGCAGGGCTTACAGGTGTGTGATACCAGGCCTGGCCTAACTTTCATTTCCAAATAGTATGGAAAAGAGGAAATGAGAGGCAAGCCCAAAGTGTTCCCTGCAGCTTTTATTTCTGGCAAATTCCTTCAATACAATAAAACCATTAGAAATAATAAACATATAGACCTAGCTGAGCATCCATCAGAAAGAGGCAATTCTTCCTAGGCTCCGACATGAGCTGGGACTCACAGACACCAGGCACGGTGTATGAGCAGAGGCTACAACAAGCCCAGTCAGTACATATGGAGGGATGCTAGAGAGGAGGCTTCCGGGCTCAGTGACTACATACCCATAGTAAAGAACTGACTATACTATGGATAAGATCCAATGACTTTTGAGGCCTCATACCACAGGGTGTTAGAAGTGAAAATCTCAAGTGAGGCTGTTACCTACTTGAGGGGACAAATTCTT
Source organism: Mastomys natalensis (assembly GCA_021653895.1). Taxonomy (NCBI): domain Eukaryota; kingdom Metazoa; phylum Chordata; class Mammalia; order Rodentia; family Muridae; genus Mastomys; species Mastomys natalensis. Next base: position 12,443 of record JAJTUV010000270.1, read on the forward strand.
TTTTTGTAGGGGGAATGGGGGTAAGACAGGGTTTCTCTATGTAGCCCTGGCTGTCCTGGAACTTACTCTGTAGACACGGCTGGCCTCAAATTCAGAGATCCACCTGCCTCTGCCTCCTTAGTGCTGGGACTAAATGCATGTGCCATGACACCTAGCCAGAGGACATATTCTTAAGGAAAATCTGAAAAACTTCAATTGCCAGAGAGATAAACTTATGTTTAGACTGCCGTTCAAGTGTGTTTGTATAGAGAAGGTGGGCCTGAAGAGAGCAGCAGCTGGCTTTGGGAATTTGTAATATTAAGTTTGCAATGCATCCTCGCTAGTCAAAACCCTTAACCAGAGAGGGAAACAACCACCAAAAAATGCAGACTGGTGAAAACCCTGGGGCCAGGAAAGAAGCAAAGACAAGATGCTTATATTTATAAACAGCATGTTTACACTTCTTGTACCACTTAGCACCTCTTTAGATTCATAGATCTGTGAGGGACTGGAAAACCTGAAGTTCCCTCCTCCTTACAAATACAAGTGACTTAGAACAAGCAAGACAGCTCAGAAGGTAAGGGCACCTACTGCCCAGACTGACTAACAACTTTGTTTTGATCATGGTGGAAGCAAAGGAGCAGCTCCCACAGGCACACACACTAAATACGTACGTAAACAAAATCTAACAAAACACTGTTTTAAGAATAACTTTGGGCCAGGCAGTGGTGGCACACGCCTTTAAGCCCAGCACTTGGGAGGCAGAGACAGACTGAGTGAGTTCCAGGACAACCAGGGCTATACAGAGAAACCCTGTCTCCAAAAACAAAACAAAACAAACAAACAAACAACAACAAAAGAATAATTTTGAAAGTGTTAAGATCAGTCAGTGTGATTAGGCATACCTATAATCCCAGCACCCAGGAGGCAAAGGCAGGAGAATCTTTGTGAGTTGAAGGCCTACAAAGTTCCAGGACGGCAAGGACTACACAGAGACAACCTATCTCAAAAGAAAAAAAAAAAAATTGTATGTGTGCTTCAAACAACCAAAGGATGAAATACAAGTAAGTGAAGAATATCTGAAATTTGATGGTATTTGCTGTGTGGAAGCAGAAGGGACTAGCCAGACATTCCTGGCTAAATTCTGAAGTAACAGTAGCTGTTACAGAAGTGACTGGAAAGCTTACTACATGAAAAGACAAGAAGATGTAAAGATGTAACATTACTAAATGCCAATTACTACATCGATGTGAGGATTCCTGTCACTCTTATTTTGCATTGCTAATTCTATCTGACACTAAATTTACAACAACTAACATGAATTGGTAAGTTAATTTCAGAGATTTTTGAGTTTTGTTGTTGTTTGTTTTGTGAGGGGGCAGTGGAGGTGGGGGCTTTGGGATGGGAGCAGGGTCTCATTACATAGCTCTGAATTTCCTGGAATTCACTACAAAGACCAAGCTGGCCTTAAACTCTGAGATTTGTCTGCCTCTGCCTCCTGAGTACTGGGATTATTGGTCCTTATGTCCCAGAAGAATGTGAGTAAAATGAAATACTCACCCATTACTTAACAACCCCTCTGCATTATTCAAGACAGTCTGACACTGGAGTGTTTTGAAAAAAAATCACTATTGGAAATCTAAAATTACTTTACGAAGAGACAGCCACAGCAGAACAATAATCAAGATGCATTGTGTATGTACCCCAAATCTGAGTCTGTTTTGCTTACCAAGATTTCTTATCGACAGAGTTTTCTTAATATTCTCAATCTTCTCATTAACATAAGAGCATAACTGTTCTAGATCTGAGGCCATCCTTTAAGCATCTAAATAAAACATAGAGAAACGCTTTTAAAAAGAAAGCCAAATTTCTGTTTACTTTTAATATCTAAAAATATTAGCAAGTAAACAACTCTGAAAAGAACACAATCGTGTTCTCTCTCTCTTTCCTAACTCTACAAAACTCAGTGTCTAACAAATACACAATGGTAACGTGTCTTGGAGGTTCCTGCAATCCTGGTGCCATCTTCCTCTAGGCTGCAGGAACGAAAGGTCCTTGCGAGGGTGAGTGGAAAGGTGCGGATCTGAGCAAGCGTGTCCAATCTTTGGACATCGCGACGCGACATCGTCAAGTTCATGTTTGAGAACCACACCATGAAGCTACCAAGAACAAAACTGGCAAAAAACAACCCCCTCGTGACAATTCCGATTTTGCGCAGGCCCAGCTTGGCCGCGCCTGGCTGGACCCCGCAGTCGGGGAAGGCGGGGGCCGACCCTCCGCGCCGCCCGTTCCCCGAACCTGCTAAGCGATGCCTCCTCGCGCGGCTTCCCGGTCAGCGACCTCGCGGAGTCTGGAGCGAAGAGCCTGCACTGTGCTGGGGGACCGAGTGCACAAGACTACGACCGAAACGCCAAATCCTGAAACCAGCTTCCAGAGCCAAAATTCAAACTGTCCGCCGGACCAGTCGCCGCGCAGGCGCACAAAGCTGCTCCCCCAACAGCGCAGACTCCGCTAGCCCAAGAATTTCCGCGGGATCTGTCAGTGTCTGGGCGGGGTCGTGGGCGGGGCCTGGGGCGGAGCTAGGGCAGGATTGGATCGCTTTGACATAGAAGGCTGTCTTTTTGAGCTCTGGCGCTCTCGGGTGAATTCAGTTGGCCATCCTTCTGTGACCGCAGCCCAGCTAGGGGTCCAGAGATAACATGAGCAGCTCAAACAGTGGTTCTGGAACCTGCTGCAGAATCATCAGGAGCAGCTTTTTACAACCAGGGACTGGGAGCAAATTATGAGCTCAGACACTTAGAGAATGTTTTTTAAAATACTCCCAGATGATTCCAGAAAGCAGCTAAGTTGGTGATTCTGCCTTATGGGGATTAGATACTTCAGGGCGGAAGCCAAGGAAACTCACTTCAGATACAGAAGCTTAAAAAAATGAAAACTGTATTTTCTGGGTGCTTAGGGAGCCAGCCAGTTCGGGATCTAAACGGTCCGAAAGGAAGTTGTACATTTTTAAAGGATGGGAACACAAAGCGAGAGGGGAGCTGGGAGGAACTGCAGTGTTAGCCAATTGTGTTTTTGACATTGTGGATTAAGCAAGGGAGTACCCACTGGGGACTGGGCTATATCCAGGACACCTGGCTTCAGGGTCCTTAATTCATTCTCCTAGACATTAGGTTAGGTGCGGAGCTCAGAATGATAGGTGACAAAGGAGCGACTCAGCTACATGCAGTAGTTAAGGTATAACAGGTTATATATTTTTACAACTTATGCACCTAGGTTTAGATAACAGAAATTTCTATCTTATTTATCGGTTAACAGACAATTAAAAACATTTGGAGAAGTGGAGTAGGTGTTCATTTCTAGGCCTGGGAACATGAGCTTCTTCGACCCTGCCAGAGGATGAAGAAATTGTCCTTGAGATGGCTGGACTCAGACAGCTGTTTACAACAGAAGCTGTTCAGCTATAAGGAAGTCCCCAGATCCCCTAGGTCCTGGGACCTTGAATTTAGTTTCTCCCTATGATTAAATGGAGTCTGAAAACGAAACGGTAGTACTTAAAATCATCTTTTTTGCTTGTTCCCGACACACCCTATAAAGGGCAAAACAAACACCAAATTGCAAATTGCAAATGTTTATTATATGAAAGAGAAGAGGGAATACTGGGGAGGAAAGGGTTAAGTGGGGAGGGGAGAGATCGAGAGGGGTTAGTCATAACCAAGTAATTATATATGAAATGGGTGTTTAGTCACAGGGACAAAAATGGATACTTAGAGAGAAAGAAACACAGGAAATTTGAAAAAATAATATCAGGAAATTTCTCAAAACTGGTAAGATCCAAGAGGCCTGTATAGTCAGGGTTCATCAGAGGAACAGAACTAATACAATGAATCTTGTCTGGTTTAAACTTTTAAAACCTCAAATGAAGCCCACTCCCAGTGACACCCTTCCTCCAACAAGGCCACATCTCCTTATCCTTCTCAAATAGTGCCACTTCCTATGACTAAGCTTGGTCAGGGTGTGGTCAGGGGACATGTTTATTCAAACCGCCACAATCCAATCACTGGCACCAGTAGGTTTGTGATATCAAAATGAAAATTGTATTCAATCTAACTTCAAAAGTCCCCATAATCTTTCACAGTCTCAACACTGTTTTAAAAGTCCAAAGTTCAATGTATCTGAGACAAATAGCAATCAATCTCTTAACTGTAACCCCCTGTAAAATAAAAATAAAAAAGAATAGATCACATACTTCTCACATATAATGACATAGAATATATATTACCACTCTAAATGAAAGCATAGTGAAGAAATGTTAGATCACAGCAGTACCTAAAACCAGCAGGGAATAAAACCAGCAGGAAACAGGAAGTGGAACATCTGGCAGGGATAGAGAGAATTCTGGGAAATATCCAGAGGTGAAAGAGATTCACCTTGGAAACAGCGAAGAGAGGGACACAAGAAGATGAGGAGAGGAAACCAGCCACATAATTGAACTCAGCTTAGAATTAAAGGGATAACTGAGTTATGAGCTAGTCTGAGAACAAGCTGAAGCCTACAGCCTAAGCATTTATTAGTTAAATAGTTAAATATCAAATAGTTAAAGAGTCGTTATTTCAGGGAACAAAGAAGCCTGGGTGGAAAAGCCCAGAAGTAACACAAGTTGACAACCAAGAATAGCCATCACAAAGTTTAAGAGACTAAGTTATCTCAAGTCAAAGCAATCTATACAAAAACTCAATTTAACCTTTTTACTATTTATTATTTTTAAAATATATTTCTGGGTATATGTGTGTATCTGTGTAGTGTGTGCATGTGACTCCAGGAGCCTGAAAAGCCCAGAAGAGGATGTCATATCCTGTCTTAGTCAGTGTTCTGTTGCTGTAAAAAGATACTGTGACTATGGCAACTCTTATTGAAGACAACATTTAATTGGGGTTTGCTTACCGTTTCAGAAGTCTAGCTCAATATCCTCATACCTAGGAACATGGCAACACACAAGCAGACATGGTAGCTGAGAGCTCTACATCTGGATCCTCAGGCAGCAGGAAGAGACAGACTGGGCTTGGAATGGGCCATTTGAAACCTCAGAGTCCACCCCAGTGACACACTTTCTTTAACTAGGCCACATGTCCTAATCCTTTCTAATAGGGCCACTTCTTGGTGACCAAGCATTTAAAACCAAGAGCCTCTGGGAGCCATTCACATTCAAACTACCTCAGACCCCATGGAGCCACCCAACATGAGTGAAATGAGTGAATCCACTGAAAAAGACCACTCCACAGGTAGAAAAAAGTTTATTGGGGAACAAACTGACAGGACATCTCATGAAGGTGGAGAAGGTGGGAAACAAATAGGTTTTATAGGGTTTCTAAAAGCTTAGGTGTAGACCTGTCCTCTCAGAAAATTTTTCCTTTCTTGGGTAGAATAGGGTCCCTGAGCCAAGCCTGCTGGGAGGGAATCTGTGCCTGACCCAATCAGGCCAGGTTATGGGAAGGAGATACCCTTTTATGTGTAGCAGATTAGCCCTTTAGGGAGGAATGAAGAAACTTCAGTTTTCTGATAAATAAGGTCCTCGAGACACAGGGCATCCTGGATAGTTTTATGTCAACTTGACACAAGCTAGAGTCACCTGAAAGGAAGGAACCTCAACTGACAAAATGCCTCCATAAGATCCATCTTTAAGAGTGTGAGAGAGCAGGCCCCAGAGGGTGAGCTCTGGAGAGCTGGCCCCACCCCTCCCAGAGGTGGTGCTAGAGAGAGGTGGTGCTCTGCCCCCATCCCCACCCCCACCCCTGCCTGGGCAGCATGAGAGAGCTGGCCCTGAAGACATGGGCACAAGAAAATGGCCCCACCCCTTGATGACTGTAACATTCAGGAAAAAAGCCACACACCTCAGTTGGCAGTGTGGTAGAACTAGACCTGGTGGCATAAGCAAGGGAGAGCTGGCCCTGGGGGTGTGGGTGCAGGAGAGTCAGTTTCGTTTTTTACCAGCTGCTGCAGGCAGGAGAGCTGGCCCTGCTCCTACCTGGGCAAAGCAGAAGAGCTGGCCTCTAGTGGCCCACACACAGGAGAGCTGGAGGGCTGACCAACTCAGCTACCACCCAGGCCCAGATCCAGGGCTTTGAGCTGGCTCACCACAACCGTCTACGCCATCTATGAACTGCTGGAGTGCATGAAGGGGCTGGTCCTACAGATCCAAAGCTGCAGGATCTCGATGACCCAGAGAAACAATAAGATGTCCAAGAGAAGTCCCAGTGAGGACCCTGGGACTGATAGTGTAGCCAAAGCCAGAGGTGTCAAACCAGACTAATGACTCTTTGCAATGAACATTTGCAAGTAAAGCTGTTTGGGACAAAGGGTATACTATGTGACATATGGGGACACACCACAGCTTCTACAGTGAGGTGTTATTTATTTATTTTTAATTTAATTCTTTTAAATTTTGCTTTGTTTTCTTTTGGGTGGAAGTTTGTGAGAGTAGAGGGCAGATATGGAGGAAGGGGAAGATGAATGAGATTGATTGGGGGTGCATGAGGTAAAATTCACAAAGAATAAATTAAAAAAATTAAATCCCTCTGTAAGGCATTTTCGTGAGTAGTGATTGATGGAGAAGGGCCCAGGCCATGGTGGGTGATGATATCCCTGGACTGATGGATCTGGATTCTATAAGCAAACAGGGTGGAGCAAAGCCATAAGGAGCTAGCCAGCAAGCAGCGCCCCTCCATGGCTTCTGCATCAGCTCCTGCCTCCAGGTGCCTGCCCTGTCTTCCTTTAGCAGCGGACTGAAGCAGAAACGTAAGGGTTCTTTGGAAAGTCAGTTGGATGGTGTTTTCCTGGGGCAAACACGTGAACATGGACACAGGTGTGAAAAGCTCAGGCAGACTCCAGAAGGAATGTTTCCCTGAAGCAGACACAGGAGAGAAGATGTTCTAAGGCAAGCATGTGAAAGGACACATGATGAAGGATTCTTTATTTTTTTTAAAAATATTTTTTAAGATTTATTTATTTCATGTATGTGAGTATGCTGTCTTCAGACACACCAGAAGACAACATCAAATGCCCATTATAGATGGTTGTGAGCCACCATGTAGTTGGTGGGAATTGAACTCAGGACCTCTGGGAGAGCAGTCAGTGCTCTTAACCTTTGAGCCATCTCTCCAGCCTGATGAAGGATTCTTTATCAACAACACACACGTATTGGCCCACCTTACATTGTGTAGCTGAGCTGCATTTGTTGGGACTCCATAGAGAGAAACGCACTTCTGATGGGGTACTGCAGTTTTTTGTCACTTCTGCCAACTCAGGCTGATTGGATGCTCGTGCTGAAGCAAGACCTGTGCCACATGATTAGCCACATGAAGGACGAGTGATGTCTGGAGGGTATAAAGAGGACTCACAGAGAGACGGAGAGAGAGCTTGGCTTGCTGATACAGCTAGCTGTGCAATGCTTGTGGGTCTTACATCTTCGATGATCTTTGCTTCTCTGAGAGAGGCATAGCCAAGAACTTCTCCTGGTGTCCCTATGGGTCCTTCCTGGTGACTCGAGCAGAGGCTGAGGCCTGACTGTCTCTGCTAGGTTGTGTCACAGCTGTTGCTAACACAACTCTACCAGACTAGACTGCTGGTGCATCCATGAAGTATTTGTGAGTGGATTGAGCTGCTGCTGCCTGCTAACCTGTGAACTGAACTGCTGATTTCCAGACAACACAGATAGGAGTTGCTCCAAAGAACCTTCCTGTTGTGTAGCTTTTCGCTACACCACCTTAGTTCTAAACAGGTCCATTTGCCCTGTATCCTTTCTTTACCACTACCTCTGGTGGCTGGTAGGCTACAAGAGAAGTTAAATCATCATTAAAGAACCATCATTAAAAATAGGTTTTTAGCCGGGTGGTGGTGGCGCACGCCTTGAATCCCAGCACTTGGGAGGCAGAGACAGGTGGATTTCTGAGTTCGAGGCCAGCCTGGCCTACAGAGTGAGTTCCAGGACAGCCCGGGCTACACAGAGAAACCCTGTCTCAAAAAAAAAAAGAGAGAAAATAAAATAAAAATAGGTTTTTAAAATATTCAAATTACAGTAGACTACAATGTCAAAGTGTAAGCTGAATAAACTTTTTCTTCCTCAACTTGCTTTTTGGTCATGGTGTTTCATTGCAACAACAGAAACCCTAAGACACAGGGTTTCTGAAAAATGCTGGGTGTTAGCTTTGTGTTTCCTCATGGTCATCAGCCCTGGCTTAGGGCCTGGCTTTGTGAAATAGCTGGTGCTGGGAACCCAGTTGGAGTCCTCTGTAAGAACAAGAAGCAGTTATAACTGCCATGCCACTTCTCCATGCTCACAATTAAACTTCTAAAGTAGAATCTTGAAGGAAGCAAAACAAGTAACTGGGGAAAAAAAAACCACACACACACACACACACACACACACACACACACACACACACACACACACCCGGAAGGCAGCCAATCAGAAGCTGTCCCACCACCTGGTCTTCAGCAAGAGCAATGAGTCAGCAAGTTTCCAGGCCCCAGCAAAGGTTCTGCAAAGTCTCCAGAGCCCTAGCCAATCCCAGAGACACCCCTAGAGATAGCCAACCAATCAAGTTAAAGGACATCTACCCCTACCCTGGAATTCCCAGCTCTGCTTTAAATGATGCCTGGGAAGCGCACGTTTGTCTTTGATTCTGATGGTTGGAGGACCCCTGCATGCTGGATTTCTGCAGATTAAACGCTCTTTGCTGTTGGAAACTATTTGAGTCTGGGGTATCTTTCTTCAGTGAACCATGGACCCTTGCAAAAGCAAATAACTAAAAACAAGTGAATCTACAAAGTTTCTTCAGGTTTTCCTCTTTCTCATTTTTCCTTTTAATTTCACAGCCTTTAAGGGGATTGTCAAGTCAGGAATAAGTATGAAGCTATGTTAACATTTGTTGCAGTTTTATTTAGAATACCATTTGAAAATGTTCTGTCAGCGTAAAAGTCAGTGTCTCACATAATGTTGCACAGAAAAGAGCTTATCCAGGCACCATAGTAAGAAGAACTGAGAAGAGCTGCCAGGAAACACCAATTTTAGTTGTGTAGATTAAGTACTGAGATATGGCCATGAAAGATTTAGTCTCTCTCTCTCTCTCTCTCTCTCTCTCTCTCTCTCTCTCTCTCTCTCTCTCTCTCTCCCTCTCTCCCCTCCCTCCCTCCCTCCCTCCCTCCCTCCCTCCCTCCCTCCCTCCCTTCCTCCCTCCCTCCCTCACATACACACACACATACCACAAAGGGGCACTCCAAATTTGTTGTTCCAATTTGACTGGTTATCAAAAACAGCCTGGGCCCTTACCTGGTCCTTGTTCAGCCATGGTAAGCAAGAAGGAGGCCTTATACTTTCAAACTACTTGAAAATTAAAGTTAAGTAGATGATAAAAGTAGACTTCTATGTCTTCCAGGTCTGATAGGAAGGTGCAGACCATTTCCCTTGTGTGCTATCTAGTTCTGAATGTTCAACAGGGAAGATGTGGAGGAGCTGGGGACATGGTCAGTTAGTACGGTGCTTGCCTGGGTGTTCAATCCTCAACAACCCAGCACATGCCTCTTATCCTAGCACTCTGGAAGTGTAACATGTCCCCACACCTTAAGGCAACCGATACCAAAATAAGAACATCATGCAGGCCTTGGAACCCAACAGGAACAAAGACCTAGTCCACCTGCCAAAACAGAACCAAAGCCTAAGTCATTGGTTCCGGGATGTGTCTGGGAAAGTCCCTCAATGTACTAACCTTGCTTTTTGGCCTCTGTAGTTCTGCTTCTTGCTAACTAGTCTTGTTAACTAAAGTGTGTCAACCTCAAATGTGGTTTTTGCGCTTAAAAGACCAACAGCAGTGAGGCTTGGGGCTACATGATTTGGGAAAGTCTCTTGCAGCCAGAGGCAGTAAATAAAGACTTTCTAGTCAACTTTAAGAATATCTGTGTATGTTCTCTGGTATACTTACCATGTGACAGAGGTGGAAGTTTAAACTCATCCTGGGCTAAAGACTATATCTCAAAAAAGCCTAACAAAACAGACAAAGAAATGGATAAAGTGTGGCATGCTATAACATTATTCTGCAACTTATAAAACTAAAGAAAAAATTGAAGTTAGTTAAAGAATTATTATTTATTTTTGCCCAGTGGTGGTAGCACACACCTAATGCCAACACTCAGAAGGCAGAGGGAAAGAGGGAGAGAGGGAAAGAGGGAGAGAGGGAAAGAGGGAGAGAGGGAAAGAGGGAGAGAAGGAGAGAGGGAGAGAGGGAGAGAGGCAGAGAGAGACAGAGAGAGGCAGAGAGAGGCAGAGAGAGGCAGAGAGAGGCAGAGAGAGGCAGAGGCAGGCAGATTTCTGTAAATTCAAGGCCAACCTAATGTAGCGTGAATTCCAGCATAGCTAAGACTGTACCTAAACCCTGTCTTGAAAGAGAAACCCTATCTTGGGGGAAAAGAATTATTAGTTTGTAAATTTTTTAAAAAAAATTAAGTCTGTGTGTGTATCATTCATGTTCATGTGCACACAGTGCCCTTAGAGGCCAGAAGAGGTAGTAGGATTCCCCTGGAGCTGGATTTACCGTGTTGTGAGCTGCCTGGTGTGGATGCTGGGAACTGAACTCATATCCTCTGCAAGAATACTCTTAGTCCCTGAGCTATCTCTAGACTTCTCTATTTGTCCTCTCACCCCCTCCCTCCCTCCCTTCCCCTCGTGTGCGTGCCTGTGTGTGCCTGTGCGTGCGTGCGTGCGTGCGTGTGTGTGTCTAGCTATAACTTTAGTGTGAAAGTCAAAAAACACTTTTGGCTGTCAGTCCTCACTTCCTCTCCTGTGTGTGTGTGTGTGTGTGTGTGTGTGTGTGTGTGTATCTAGCTATAACTTTAGTGTGAAAGTTAAAAAAATACTTTTGGCTGTCAGTTCTCACCTCCTCTCCTCCTGTATGAGTTCTGGGAATAGAACTCAGGTTGCTAGCCTGGGCTAGAAGGACCTTTACTGGCTAAGCCATCTCACTGGCCCTAAGAATTCTTCTCATCATTTGTTTTGTAATACTAGGAATCGAACTAAGGCCCTGGGTACTTTTACTTGGGAATTATTGTACCTGGCACCTCTTTTTCACTTCAGGACTATGTAATTAAAATTTCGATAGTACTGGCTTTTAATGAGCTAGCTATACACCCATTTCTTTTTTTCTTTCTTTTTCTTTTTTTCTTTTCCATCCCCCTACACCCCAAAAGGGTTTCAAAATTGTCCAAGCTGGACTTGAACTCTAGACAGGTTTTGTTAATTTGCATCCTCTAACCCCAGCCCCATCAGTGATGGTATTACAAGCATGTGCAACCATGCTTAAGAAGTTAAAACTTTTTTTTTTTTTTTTTAAGCCAGAAGTGATTGCTCATGACTTTAATCCCGGTACCTGAGAGGGAAAGGCAGGTGGATTCCTGTGAGTTTGAGGAAGGCCTGGTCTATACAGTGAGTTGAAGCACAGCTAAGACTAGAGAGACTCTGTCCAAAAAAACAGCCATATCTAGCTGAAAAACATGACGGGGAGGCAGATAAAAGTGGAGAAACCACTGGGACAGGTACTGAGACATTTATTTCCCTCCGGAGGCCTGGCATCCCATTGATAAGCATCGAAGGGTAAATGATTGGCTGCAGGAATGAATGAGACACATCTAGACAGTAACATGATTATCCTGTCTGTGGCAGCAGCAGTCACTGTACCGAGTCAAGTATCAAGATGGCCACGCCCTTCGGAAGCCGGGATCCGGAAGCTACTATTTGTTGCCTAGGAACGCGCGGAGTCCGCCTGATGACGCTAACCAGCTGACGACATCTGCGTCTCAACGTCGAAGCAAATGCGGCCATATTGCCCTCTGGCGGCCACCGTACGGACTTGACTGACAAGGTGGCGGCGCGCTCGGAGGCCCTGAACTGTAGGCGCGGCCATACTTCCCCGGAACGTATGCTCTCCGCTGTCTTATGGACTCGGTGGTCAAGATGGCGGCGACAGAGAGACATTCGCGGCTCTAGGTGGGCAACCTATTTGTTTGCTGCTAAGCGGTCGCGCCGGGCGTAAGGAGTAAGAGTGCGGGGCCGCGGAGGCGGGACCAGTGGCGGAAGTAGTTGCGGGCGCCTTTGCTACCGCCGCGGACGCTGCCGAGGAGCTTGCTCAGCTTCGCGGGGTCCAGAGCGGGTGCTCTGTGAGCCGAGATATGGTGAGTACCTGGTGGGATCGGGGTTCAGAGGCAGAGGTCGTGAGGGTTGGCAACCGCTGCCTGTTGGCAGGCGCACGGGGCGAGCTGTGTGCCCAGTCTCTGGGCCGGTGAGTGAAGGGGTGTGATGGGGTTTGAGGTGAACCATCTGTGAGTTCTTTGATGAACCGTTGTAGGGGGGTCCATAGTGGAAGTTCCGTGGGGACTCCAGATGGCAGTTCTGTGGGAAACCTTCACGCGAAGTTCCTTCGTCAGAGAGATAAGGACTTGGCCATGAATGTATTTGCACAGGCTCTGGAGAACCGTCATCGGGGTGGGGTCCATGAGCTAAGTTCTAGACACTTGTGGGAAGCCGGGATGGGACGACAGCAGAATAAATTAAGTGCTATCCGCCTAGAACTCTTGAAGGGGACAGTGTGGTAAGTGTATGTGATGAACAGTCAGAGTGACAGGATGCTTGACAGGATGGGTGTGTGATGGGAGGTCTGGGTGATGGAGAAGTATAGGCAAAGTAATGAGGCCCAGGGTTAGGTGAGGAGGGTCTGGGTGAACTATAATGGAAAGGCTAATGGGAAGTCCTAAGACACAGTTGGAATTTGTGGTGAGCCATGGTGGAGCTGTAAGGGGGATATAAGGAGCCATCATGGGGGTGGGTCTCACAGGAAGGAGATGGCTCAGACCTGGAACCTCCAGATGCTGGGGAGGACAGCAAGTCTGAGAATGGGGAGAACGCACCCATCTACTGCATCTGCCGCAAACCGGACATCAATTGCTTCATGATGTGAGCTAGGGAGAAGTGGGTGGGCTGATGCCTGGCGGGGGTGGGGACCCCTGTGATGAAGCCTACCCCTCACATCTCTTCTACTTGCTCTATCATGCAGTGGATGTGACAACTGCAATGAGTGGTTCCATGGGGACTGCATCCGGATCACTGAGAAGATGGCCAAGGCCATCCGGGAGTGGTACTGTCGGGAGTGCCGAGGTGAGGCCTGTGGATGAACAGGGAAGGAAGTGGGCTCCAAGAGATGAAGAAGAACCCTGATGGGAGGGATCCTGGGTAATAATGGTGTCCTGTGTGACCAGAGTGATGGTTGGTCTGTGGTGAATTGGAATGCCAGCTCCAATGTAAGCAATTATGGAGGATCCTAAAGGAAGGGGCAGCTCTCTCCTATAGCATGAGCCAAACAAGTAGGTGGGGCAGGAAAAGAGAAAGAGGTTCTGGGATCCTTCAGACCTCTCCTACAAACCCACCTTGGCCCCACTCTTTGCCTCACAGAGAAGGACCCGAAGCTGGAGATTCGTTACCGCCACAAAAAGTGCCGGGAGAGGGACGGCAGTGAGCGGGACGGCAGTGAGCCCCGGGATGAGGGAGGAGGGCGCAAGAGGCCTGCTTCAGATCCAGAACTGCAGCGCCGGGCAGGGTCAGGGACAGGGGTTGGGGCCATGCTTGCTCGGGGCTCTGCTTCGCCCCACAAATCTTCTCCACAGCCCTTGGTGGCCACACCTAGCCAGGTGAGTAGCTGCAGAGTTTGGGTTGGGGGAACGTTCTGCTCTGGGCCTCATCTCTATCCTGATCTCTACCCTGGCTATTGTCTCCTAGCATCACCAGCAACAGCAGCAGCAGCAACAAATCAAACGGTCAGCTCGGATGTGTGGTGAGTGTGAGGCATGCCGACGCACCGAGGACTGTGGCCACTGTGACTTCTGCCGTGACATGAAGAAGTTTGGGGGCCCCAACAAGATCCGGCAGAAGTGCCGGCTTCGCCAGTGTCAACTGCGGGCACGGGTGAGCATGGACAGAGCTGGGGAGGATCAGATAGGAGAGCATGGCTGGGAGGCCCAAGTAGGGCTGCTTGAGCTACAAATGAGCAACTGTAGGTGGGGGTGGAGCTTGTTATGTCCAGACTGGTGGGAGGGGTCTGGCAAGTTCAGATGAAAGCTCTGGGAGGGACCATATAGCTTTAGGTTGTAAGGCATGCCAGGGCACAACTGGGTAGGACGGAGCATATCTTTGTGGTGAGGGGAGGGATAAAACTACGTTTGTTAGACCAGGCGAAGAAAGGATAAGTAGATGGGGCTAGGACAGGGCAGCCCTCCATTTTCCTGGGGCTGATCTAGGCCTTCCTCCTGCGCACAGGAATCGTACAAGTACTTCCCTTCCTCGGTGAGTCCAGCCCCCCAGGGCGGGGCAGGGCTGCGGGCAGGGCGGTCAGGGCCAGTCCTGAGATTCTGCCCCGCAGCTCTCGCCGGTGACACCCTCAGAGGCCCTGCCAAGGCCCCGCCGGCCACCACCCACTCAACAGCAGCCACAGCAATCCCAGAAGCTGGGGCGTATCCGTGAAGATGAGGGGACAGTGTTGTCATCAGTGGTTAAGGAGCCACCAGAGGCTACAGCAACACCTGAGCCACTTTCAGATGAGGACCTAGCATTGGACCCCGATCTGTACCAGGACTTCTGTGCTGGGGCTTTTGATGATCACGGCCTAGTGAGTAACAGCAGCATCCTGTGGTCGGGGAGGAAGGCAGAAAGGTGAAGTTACAGAGTGGGAAAGCGGGAAGAGGGCGAACAGGCTGCTTGGGAACTGAGTAGGTAGGTGTGGCCATGAGTTGTCAGGTGGGTCAGTGCATGCCCTGCTTGCAGCCCTGGATGAGTGATGCAGAAGAGTCCCCATTCCTGGATCCTGCACTGAGGAAACGGGCAGTGAAAGTGAAGCATGTGAAGCGTCGAGAGAAGAAGTCTGAGAAGAAGGTGATGGAGAGGGTAAAATGGGTGTTAAAGGAAGAGGATGGTGCAGGGAGGGAGATGGAGACAGAGCCAAACATCTGGAGAAGAGAGCAGACAAGGTCTGAGGCTGACCTCTGTGGAACCCTGACATGACATGTCTTGCCCTCTAGAAGGAGGAGAGATATAAACGGCATCGACAGAAGCAGAAACATAAAGACAAATGGAAACATCCGGAGAGGGCTGATGCCAAGGACCCTGCGTCTCTACCGCAGTGCCTGGGTCCTGGCTGTGTGCGTGCCGCCCAGCCTGGGTCCAAGTATTGTTCAGATGACTGTGGCATGAAGCTGGCAGCCAAGTGAGTCTTTCCTGGGGCACTGAAGGGGTCAGGAAGTAAAGCGTAGGGTATGGACAGACTTTCCCTCCATATAGCTAGTTAGTTGTCTATGTACTATTCAGTCAAACCCCCATCGGCACATGAAGCCACTATTCAGTCACCACACCACTTGCCCTCCCGCTCCCTTCAATCTTGCACCTCTTCGGGTGGTCCATCTTCACTGTCCTTGGTCAGCTCACTCACTGCCTCTGGTGCTTCTCTGCCTGCACTTCACTATCTCCCTGCAGCCGAATCTATGAGATCCTTCCCCAGCGTATCCAGCAATGGCAGCAAAGCCCCTGCATCGCTGAAGAGCACGGCAAGAAGCTGCTTGAACGGATCCGCCGTGAGCAGCAGAGCGCCCGCACTCGCCTTCAGGAAATGGAACGCAGATTCCACGAGCTGGAGGC
Organism: Mastomys natalensis; assembly: GCA_021653895.1. NCBI lineage: Eukaryota > Metazoa > Chordata > Mammalia > Rodentia > Muridae > Mastomys > Mastomys natalensis. The sequence goes on from JAJTUV010000270.1 coordinate 28,143, forward strand.
CATCATTCTTCGTGCTAAGCAGCAAGCCGTGCGAGAGGACGAGGAGGTAAAGAAGTGGTAGAGTGGGCAGGCCCCAGTGCAACGTCCTGCCTGGCCTCATCATTCCTTCACCCTCTGCAGAACAATGAGAATGACAGCGATGACACAGATCTGCAGATCTTCTGTGTCTCCTGTGGGCATCCCATCAACCCACGAGTTGCCTTGCGTCACATGGAGCGTTGCTATGCCAAGGTCAGGAGGCCATCCTAAGGGAGTGGATACTTCAGGGGTGCCTGTGGGCCCAAGGGACAGATGTGTGTTCCTTGGCAGTATCATGAGAGGGCACCCAAAGTCCTTTTATTTGTATTCATCCTTGCAGTATGAGAGCCAGACATCCTTTGGGTCCATGTACCCCACACGCATTGAGGGGTGAGTACGGCTGCCGTGTGGAGTTAAGGGAAGGGTGGTTAAGGGTGGGGCTGGAAGTGGGTATGTCCTTTGATGTGGTCCTGGAGCTGCTCAAGGCTACTCTCTCGTTAACCTCAACCAGGGCTACCCGACTCTTTTGTGATGTCTACAATCCTCAGAGCAAAACATACTGTAAGCGGCTCCAGGTGCTATGTCCTGAGCACTCACGGGACCCCAAAGTAAGGTTTTTCCTCGAATCCCCTGCATCCTGTCCTATCCTGCTTCATGTCTCACATCTGTGTGATCTTTTCCTCTCTTCTTTCTTCCTTCTCTTTCCCTGTCAGCTTCTGGTCCTTCCTTTTACTGTTCAGCCATCTCCCATTCCTACCCTTTTGTCTCCTTTTCACTGTCTTTCAGATTCTCCACTCCCCCTCACCTAATCACACCTACCCTTGGTGTCTCTGCAGGTGCCAGCTGATGAGGTCTGCGGGTGTCCACTAGTACGTGATGTCTTTGAGCTCACAGGTGACTTCTGCCGCCTGCCCAAGCGCCAGTGTAATCGCCATTATTGCTGGGAAAAGCTTCGGCGTGCAGAAGTGGACTTGGAGCGCGTGCGGGTGGTAGGTTCAACACAGGGTGTGACCAGAGTCCTCTTGGGCTCCCGGAGCTGCTTCTCATGCTTCCTCCCACTTCCTTGGCAGTGGTACAAGCTGGACGAGCTGTTTGAGCAGGAACGTAATGTTCGCACAGCCATGACCAACAGAGCAGGACTACTTGCCCTGATGCTACACCAAACGATCCAACACGATCCACTCACTACCGACCTTCGCTCTAGTGCTGACCGCTGACTGCACCAGCCCAGAGCCTCTCAACCCTGCATTCAGTTAGGGGAGTGGCCCTGCATTGCCAGCTTTCTGTTCCTCCGTTCATCTGTTTATTCTACTGCCCTTAGTTTGATCCTTGTCATCCACATTTTGGCTTCCATTTGCCCTTACCAAAGGGTCTCTGCTTTCCCTTTGTCACCGTCTGTCTCTTCTCTCCATATTCAGTGCTGGGGTGAGACTCAAGTTTACTCACCCTTGCCTATACCCACCCCCAAATAAACAGGTTTTGTTAATAAAAATTTGAACAACCAACGAGGATATCTCTCAGTAGTCTCCACTTTCAGTCGTGGCCCCAACCCCTGGACAAGGTAGAGTTAGCATAGCTGCACTCCAGACAGGCTGTGGTAAATGTGGAGGCTGGGAGTATTGAGCTGACCCTTCCTGTCCTCCCTTTGGCTGTGAGTCTGACCTATTTGAGGAACATCCAGTGATCTGTACTCCAGTCCCTATCTTGGTATAATGTATCCTGTCAACATTGTGAATGTTCTGCTGAGCAGGTTGTGGTTAGCGAGGCTTGGGAGGATGGTTGTACGAAGCACACAAAATGGAGTCAGCTAAAGCAAACTGGGATTGGCTTGGTTTATTCTCCACTGGTCTTACATAAGTCAAAGCATTGACTCATTATCTCTGGGTGGCACAGTTGTACTAGGCCCTTAGGAGCAAGGCTATTAGTTGTTTAACCAAGTTTGACAACCAGTTGATTAAAGCTCGAGAAGTAGAAGTCCTAGGAGGAGAATGAGGGAAATTTGAGACCCATATGTATGAGGACCACAATCAAACCAGCAGTGGAACCAGAACTGTTGCTCTCTCTTTGCTTCTGATGTTTATTTAGATTTTCTTTGACGTTTTTAAAGCTGCTTTAAATGAGGACTGATATACCTGCATAGAAACAGCTAGCTTTCGCAAGAATACACATACATCTCCCCAAAACATAAACAATAAATCTAGTCCCCCTCCAATTTTGTAGAACTATCTCAGTCAGAGATTTCAACCTGATTGTGAAACATTTCAATGGAAGTCTATAGGTGTCCAATGTCACCTGTCACCATTTTTTTGAGTCACCTGTGACACTACAAGTTCGCCTCTTACCAAGATAATAGTCGTTAGGTTAGGACTGCTCAGCTGTCTTACTAGGGTAGAGGTCAGTAAGAGCCTCTAGCATATGGTGGGCTGGAAGCCAGGAAGGAACATGCAGTGTTCCTTGAGTGTACACCTTAAGAAAATGTGAACAGTAACATACAAGGTAGGACTACTGTAGTCTGTCTGAGGCCATGTGTTTTTCTGAGTACAGAAGTACAGGTTAACCAGGTTCCCTGCAGTGCCAAGTAGGCTTTTGGATAGGACAGGCTGAGGGTGAAAGTATATTGCAGGAAAATTTTGGAAGTTATATTAGATGTTAAGCATGAAGCATTACCTATGAAATCTAAGGTTAACTGTAGGGCAGAGAGATGGAAGGTCATTTGTAACAATTAGTATTTTTATTTTTTTACTTAACATCCTGCTCACTGCTCCCCCTCCCAGTCACCCCATCCCATAATCCTTCCCCCATCCCCCATCTCCCCTCTCCTTTTCTTCTGGTTGGCTGGGGACCCCCCCTGGATATCCCCCAACCTGGCACATCAAGTCTCTGAAAGGCTAGGTGCACATCTGCTACATATGTGCAGAGAGGCCTAGGTCCAGCCTGTGTATGTTCTTTGGTTGGTGGTTCATTCTCTGAAAGCCCAAATGGTCTAGATTAGTTGACTGTTGGTCTTCCTGTGGAGTTCCTATCCCCTTTGGGGCCTGCAATCTTTCCTCCTAATCTTCCACAAGAATCTCCAAGTTCTGTCCACTGTACAGCTGTGGGTGTCTGTATCTGTCTGAGTCAACTGCTGGATGGAGCCTCTCAGAGGACAGCCATGCTAGACTCAGTAGCAATACTGCCTAAGTAGAACACAGGTGTCCACTGTTTGCGCAGAACCTGAAAACAGGCAAGCATGAGGCCATTTTTTCCCAGTGGTTAGTGGTCCCACAATCCAAGTGGATTCATCTTTGCAGGGCCTCATCATCTTGGAGACCTCAGAGGTTACTGTTAGGCATGGTAGAAAACCTAAACATTTTAGATGTCATATTCAGTAAAGTTCCAAAAGGTTTGAGGACTACAATCTGTTAAGTACATCTGAAGTACACAGATTTTGTTACTAAGTTACCTGCTTCAAACTCAAACCTGAAAACACGCACAGAAAGCTAGATGAAGCTTATTTCTAGAATTAGTACTCTGTATTAGTACCATGACATAAAGTTTATATACACATAATAATCTTACACATTTTGATATAATATTTATACCTTAAGAGAAGTTTTAAAGAGTCAAATGAAAACCAAAACATTATGAGATTAGTGGTAATAGAATAGTGCCTTATTTTTGGTTTTCCTCTGTTTCATACAATGTGGCTCTTCTGATATGAGACAGAGATTTTGGATTTTCCTTTAACAAGCAGCATGTGTGGGTTTACAGGAGAGAGCAATGTCTATCCCCAAAATCAGCTTTAGTTTTAACTGAATTGGGACGACATAAAGACCATTTGCCTCTTGTGCCTGTAGAGGGCAGCAGAGATGAGTTGTAGATGGGAGATACTATCTGGCCAATTACTCTTTCTTGGTATTCTTGTGATGATGTCCTCTTTCTTCAGATGTTTCACTTGTTCAGTGGTCTTTGGTTTTGCCATTTCCATGCATGCCTCCCATGACCAGATATCTTTACCACTGATCTGCCAGTGAGTGGCTTTCCATTCTGATGACCATAAAACTGTACCATTGCACATGCACTGTGAATTGGAGAAGATAGAGATTTTCCTTTTGTTTTCTTAGTCGATTTTCTTATAGCCAATGTGCTGCACTGATTTTGTAGTTCTGTACTCAGTATTGGCCATTACGTCCCTCAGTCTATATTTGCCACTCTCTATTAGTTTTGGTTCCATCAGTGGTTGATGTTAGCCATGTGTTAACCAAATGTTGTGATCATTCTATTGGTCCCCACAGTTCAATAGGTGCCTTTTTGAGGGAAGGAGTGAGTGGTTTGGGGATGAAGATTATAGACAACTGAGCTATTTTAGTGTAAGAAGGCACAGAACTCTTTGCTGCCACATCCTGATCATGAAGGAGTTCTGATAGGTACCAGTTTCACTGTTTATTGTAGGTTTTTCAAAACCTACTTTTAATATTTGTTTAACCTCTCTTCTAGACCACCACCCACCAGAGGTAGTAGAAAAGAAAAGTTATTAGGATATGGGGGAAGTAAACCTGTTTAGAAATTGTCTTTGGAGCAAATTCCATCTGTACTGTCAGGAAATCAGTAGTTCAGTTCACAGGATTCAGCAGTGGCAGCTCAATCCACTTACAAACACTTCACAAATGTTCAGTCTAGTTCAGTAGTGTCAAGATAGCAAAGAGGATGCCGGGCAGTGGTGGCGCACACCTTTAATCCAAGCACTTGGGAGGCAGAAGCAGGCGGATTTCTGAGTTCGAGGCCAGCCTGGTCTACAGAGTGAGTTCCAGGACAGCTAGGGCTATACAGAGAAACCCTGTCTCGAAAAACCAACCAACCAAACAAACAAAAAAACCAACCAAACAAACAAAAAAGATAGCAAAGAGGAATCAGCAGTAGTGGCATGACTCATCAGAAACAGCCAGGCCTCCACTGAATTGGCATGAGCCAGTGAGAGTGAACAAGATCAGAAAGGATGCTAGGAGAATTTCACTGCTGTGCCTCTCTTGACGAAGTGAAGATCAGTGAAACCAAAGACACGACACCAAGTAGCATTGCAGAGCTAGCTAAGCAAGTCTCTCTCATAGTCTGCTGAGTCCTACTTATTCCCTGTCTAAATATTATGTGTCCTTCCACGGGTCTTGCCTCAGCACGTGAGTCTGTACCAGTTGATATCACTGCCAATTGGCCTGAGTCCAAAGAAATGGCAAGAAGCTGCCAGAACACCACAAGTTTTTGGTGTGTTTCTATGAAGCTATGACAAGTGGAGCTCAGCAATGCAATGTAAGGCAAACCAATATATTTGTGTCCTTAGTGAAGAATACTTCATCATACATCCTTTCACAAGCTTGCTTTATCAAAACATCCATTCACCTGTGTCTGCTTCAGCAAAATATTCTTTGACATAACTGACTTTCCAAAACCATAAGCTTCTACTTCACACTATTACTTTTCCTTCCATGGCTAAGAACATGGATTTGCTCCAAAGAACAAGGAATCTACCTTTGAATGGATCCAATCCATCATTATAAGAAGCACTTTTATGACCATAGGGTGGATGGAAATTGCTGAATATAAGGTTCCCCATGCCTCATAAAATGTCTTGATTTGTTTCTCAAAGAGAATTTATTCTGTTTGCAATTGAAGCCAACAAACAAATGTGATGGACTTCTTTTTGCTTTATGAAGAGTCCCCAGTTATAATTCACTAATAAATATGATATCCATAATTAGGGTATCAATGGTCTCAGTATTAGTCAGGGTTGCATGACAGAGATGAGCTTACTGGAAGTCACAAAAGCTGTTCTTTGTTCCTGTCCCCATTGGAAATTAGCTGCCTTTCTAGAAACCCTGTAGAGGGTTTTATAATAATCTGTAAATATGATGTGTAATTTCTCTAGTGTGCAAAAATACCAATTAGGAGTTGTATCTGAGTTTTGTCCCTGGGTGGTGGTATTACAAGCATGTGCCATCTAACTGAAAAAGTCTCATTTTTCCTTTCAGAATCAAGTCAGAAACCTTTTCTACATAGGTCTTTCATTTTTATTCTGTTTGTATGCTAAAATTAATACATTCTAAGATATTATCTTCTCTCTGTATAAGAATTCCTGTGGGAGAATGAGTAGAGGGCAAAATAACTAAAATACAACCCAGCTTTGGATCCAAGAGATTCACATGTGCATCCCGTAATTTCTTTTTTTTACCAAAGCCTGTTCTCTCTCAGCCTCAGCTTGTCAAAAGACCTGGTTATTAAGGTTGCAGTCCACCATGTCCAGATAAACTCTCCAAGCTTGCTGCAAAATGGAGGGTTCCCTTTCTCAGTGGAGCTTCCTCTTCTCTGTCTGATTGTATCTGGAGAGTATCACTGAGCACATATGTGTGACCATATCTAGAGGATGACCATGCACAAATCTTCCTGCAAGTGCTGCATGACTCTGCATATAAGTCCTGCTCAGCTTTTCTTGCCATATGATAATTAGGTAATATGTTATGACTAATCAGCTCTTCCTTCCTGTAACCCAAAGGAACCTCTGAGGGAAGCCACATAGCCTCTGGCCATATTACATGTTTGACTTCCTCTCTCCCAATAGGAACCTCTCTAACAGCTTCTTGGAATTCCTCTTCATGTAAATGAAACATTCCCACTCTAGCCAATAATGTATATCCACCCTGGAATTCCCTACTCATTCCCCAAGATCTGTATAATCCTTGTTCATCCTGAATAAAGTTGAGCTGTGTCATTGAAGCTGATCCCAGAAGATAATCTGTAGGTATTCATGGCCATCCAGACCTTGCTCCCTTAGTCTTTTCAGGCTAGTGGCCAACAGCCCCAAGGAAAAAGGGAAGGCCACATCAGCTGATAATTTTTGTAGACTGTTTAAGTTCTTATCATCTTGTATTGTTTAAAATAAATTACTTAAAAAAAAAATAAATTACTTAGCTCTTAAGTAGTTAATCCAATTATAGGACATAGCCAGTCAATATCTCTCATTGATTTTGAAAATCATTAAGTGTTTGTAATTGATCTCTCCTGATTCATACTTTCTGTGGATGAATATTTCTTTAGACTTATCTTATATCCTAGATGATTAACAGAGTCTCCTTTTTGTGCATTTTTTGGGAGCAATTTGTAATCCCCAGCAATGAAAAATTCTCTTTACTTCATCAAACATTTTTTCCCTAAGATATCTGTGTCGGAATCAGTCAGTAAGATATCATCCATATAACAGTAAATTTTAGGTTGAGGAAACTGTTTACAAATTATTTCTAACAGCTGTTGTACAACATATTGGCACAAGGTAGGACTGTTTAACATTCCTTGTGGTAAGACTTTTCAATGATATCTTTATTGGATAATTGTTATTATAAGTAGGTATTGAGAAAGCAAACATTTCCCTATAATACTCATGCAAAAGGATTATGAAAAAATAATCTTTTAAATCAATTCCTATCTTAGGCCATGATTTAGATTAAAAAAAAAAAAAAAAAAAAGAAGAAGACAAAGGGATTCCAAGTTGTAAGAAGCCCATTGGCTGGGTCATCTTATTTATGGCTCTTAAATCTGTTAACATTCTCCGCTTTCTTGATTTATTTTTTATAACACAAGAGAATTCCATGAGCTGATAGATTCTTTAATATGTTGAGCATCTAGCTGCTCCTATACCAGCTGTTCTAGTACCTGTAATCTTTTTTGTCATAGACCATTGATCTACCCATACAATCTTGTCAGTTACTATTTTAAAGGTAGGGCTGTTGGTACCTTTGAAAGACCAACACCTGTCCTGTCCTGCTTATGGACAATCCAGACAGTCTGCAACTGTTCTTGATAATATATTTGATATTTTTCTCAGAAGCATAGTTTGTTTCTGAGATTGGAGGGATGTTAATATGTGTTTTCCATTGCTGCAACAAAACATGTCCCCATAAATTTGTGGCTATATTACCCACATATAGCTTTACTTTTCCTATTTGTTATTCTGACCCTCTACACTCTACTCATCTTGTACTTCATTTTACCTGAGATAAAGTTCCAATCCATAGAAGCTGAATATATACCCCTGAAGCAACCAATCTGGATACCAAGATTTTGGTGTAATTATTGTTGGACCTGCTCCTATGTCTACTAAACCTTCCATTTCAATGTCACTTATGTGTATTTCTTAGCTGTGGTCTCTGATCATTTACAGCAGTTTGCTAAAATACTTGTGTTTTGGTCTCTCCTGAATCTTTTAGCTACTGAAGCTGTTCTGTCCTTGATTGTATTCAGAGCTTTGTTGTTTTTAACAACAGGCATTAAATCCTTTAATTGTTCTGTGGCTGAGTTCCTAGACTTTGACAGGGAATGATTGAATCAAATTTGATATTACTGCCTACAAGAGGCCCCCTAGGACATTTCCTAATGGCAAAGGGTTACCTTGCTTGCTCCTTGTTGATCTGCATTCAGTAGTCCAATGCTGGCCTTTGCCACACCTTCTGCATACTTCAGAAGGTGGGGGCCTCTTTTTTGGATTGTCTCTCAAAAAAACATTATTTCTAGAAACACCTTGCCTACAGTCCCTTTTAAAATGACCTTTCTCATCACAATAAAAACATCTGGTATTTTTATTTTTCATAAAAATTTAGAAATTACTTCTATTACAGTAGCATTATACATGTGAAATTAAATACCAGCTGTACTTCTAGTCCATTCATTTATTGGTGGTGATCTTGCCTTTAAAGGTCTATTCATCCTTTTGCATCCTGAATTAGCATTTCAAAAATCAAAGATCCAGTTAATATTTATCTGACTTGGGAATCTGATACTTCTCTATTTACAGCTGAAGTCAATCTTAAAAAAAAAAAAAAAAAAAAAAATCAGTGAGGGCTTCTTTGGAGCCTTGTATCATTTTAGTTAACTGACTCAGAACTCTTTCTTGATTCTTCAACCTTGCCCCAAGCATTGAAAACTACTAAATGGCATAGCACCAAGGTGTGATCATCAAATTCCAGTTGCCTTTGTACCTCAGCATATTGACCTTCTCTTAGCAACTGATCTTGGGAAATAGTAATATGTCTAGTGCTATTTCATTGTTCTATGGCCCTAGCTTTCTCTTTCCAACATTTTTGCTTCCATTTTCCAACACTGTAACTGAGGACCAGCTTCCAATATTACTATTGCCAAATCTTTCCAGACTTGGGGGATAATTCTGTTCTGAGTTGCCCATGAATTTTATATCTGCTTCACATAGGCTGAATGCAAACTATAGGAAATGATTACTTCCATAAACCCTTCCAAATCTAATATGTCTATAGGATTCCATTAAAATATTTCATAACCTTGGGGGTACCCATCATCTGCTGGTAGGTCTTGTACAGTAACTGAATAAACTAAGGTTATTTTTTTGTTGCTTCAGTTTCACCATGTGGTTAGCATGGTAGTTTCTTGTCTAAATTCATCTGTCTGTCTCTATTTTTCTTATTTTCATTTATAAGTCTTTCTAAGGCTTGTATCTTATCAATCTACTTTTCATATTTGGTACAAAAACCCCACTATGGCTATTAAGGGTAAATATGAATTATCGACTGATAGTAATTATAATTGGTAAAATGTCTATCTCAGTTGTTTACATTTTCATTTTCTGCTTCTATTTTCAAGTCATTTAAAGTCGTCCTACTGACTTATATTATGGTATTTCCCAACCTAAATTCTCTCCCTGAGAACTTTCCAGGTGACTTAACAAATTGGATGCCTTCTCAGTTTGTTTGCAGCTGGTGTGATTGCTCTGTCCATGTGGCTGTGTCATGTGTTGGTGCCAAATATTGTTCTTAACAAAATCTCAAATATTTGCTTTCACCAATAAAACTTGGGAGCCAGATGCAGGGGTGAAAGCCTTCTAGTTCAGAGAGGCACAGAAAGCATTCAGCTGACATTCTTCCTCAACCAACATCCCAAAATGATGCCCTCCTCTATGATGTCTCAAAAAAATCCCTCAAGCCGATTGTCCTTCCCTTGTACTTCCTGTGTGTCTTTCTAACCTCCTGACTCCTTCTTCCTCTCTATGTTTTTTTTTTCCATATGTTCACTTCCTGTCAACTGGTTCCTTGCTCTGCCTCTTGACCTTTGGTTGACTTTATCTAATCCAGCTTTCCAATATTCAAGTATGTGGAAGTATAAGCAGAGTAAACCCTTTCCTTCCCAACTTGCTTTTTTTTTCATCACAGCAATAGTAACCCTAACTAAGATATATGTGTCTTGTCACACGCGTGCCACACTGCATATATGTAAACCAGAAAATTGTGGGGGTCAGTTCTCTTTTTCTAACATGTGGGTCTCAGGAATCAGGGGATATCAAGGGATAACTCAGGTTATCAGGCATTTCCTTAATTGTTAATTGATGTTCCTGGTACATTTGACCACAGAGAAAATATCAAGCTCCAGGACACTGGAGCCCTGGTACCTGTCCATTTATTTTCAAATCCTATTTTTAACGATAGTTCTTAAATGCTTTAACCTCTAGACCACCACTCTCTAGAGGTAGTGTGAAAGAAAGGATATGGGGTGGGGGATAGCATGGGGCGGGGAGTGTACCTGTTTAGAAAGGTTCTTTGGAGCAACTCCTGTCTGTATTGTCTGGAAATCTTCAGTTCAGCTTACAGACTAGCAAGCAGTGGCAGCTTGATCCACTTGCAAACACTTCACGGATACACCAGCAGTTCAGTTCGATAAGAGTCAGGTTAGCAATAGTGGTGACACAACTTAGCAGAGATAGCCAGGCCTTAGCCTTGGTACAAGACAGCAGGAGGGACCCAGAGGAATGCCAGAAGTTCATGGGTGTGCCTCTCTCAGAGAAGCCAAGTTCAGTGAAGCTGTGAGACACACAAGTGTTGCACAGCTAGCTGAACCAGCAAGCCAAGTTCTTTCTCCACCATTCCATCACTCTGTTCTATTTATATCCTCCAAACATTACATGTCCTCTACATGCCTTGCCTCAGCACATACATCCAATTAGCCCCAGTCCAAGGAGTCCCAACAAATGGGACTGAGCTCATCCATGCAATGTAAGGCATACCAATACATGCATGTTGTTACCAAAGAATCCTTCATCACATGTCCTTTCACATGTTTGCTTTAGCGAATAGCCTCTCTCCTGTGTCTGCTTCAGTGAAATGTTCCTTCGTGAATCTGCCTTTAGTCTTTCACCTGTGTCCACTTCAGGAAAACACTCCTTCATGTGTTTTCCCCAGAAAAATACCATACAACACAACTGACTCTCCAAAGAACCCTTAAGTTTCCACTTTAGGTACCACCAGTCCATCACTGGTCTTGCCAACATGACCCTGGCAGGAAATAGAAGCTCAGTGCTCCTTGCTCCATCCACAGGACCCAGAAAGGCCTTTGTCACTACCTAATCCCCTCATAACTGTATTTGCTGGCAGTTGAGGGAATGCTTATGGCCAAGAGACTCTTGACTGTGGAGAGAAGCCTGGTAAAGTTTGTAAAACTCTAAACCACAATTACATTACACCAGGGACAGGGCAGGTGGCAGAAGTCTCAAGTTTCTGTTAAATGTAATGGACTAGAAAGTCAAGTTGCCTTGAGTCCATATATCCTCTTCTTCAGTACCACATCCTGCCTTATAGAACAAATGGTTTTCCTATCCTTTTGAGAACAAAACATAGGGTTCCTCCTTTTCTTACATGGAAATCATGCTTGTATAATTCCCCTGACTTAACCTGATTTGACTTAACTCCTGGTTTTGCCTTTATAAACTCTGTCTTGCCTTATTTCTTGGCCTGGAGTTCTTTATGGAAGACTCCTGTTCTCCGTCTCAGGACTATTTGACCTTGGTGATCCATAAATTGCTAGAATTAGGTATTTCATAACAAAGGGTTCAAAAGCTCTAGTTTATTACAACAATGGTTTTATTGAAACTGCAGGTGTAGTAGGATGGCTGGACAAGAATGTTCTCGGCAGGATGTAGTTAGTATAAGCAAGGCACAGTGAAACCACTGAACTAGACCACTCAGTGGGTAGAAAAGACATTTAAGACAAACGGCTTGGATGCCTTAGACAGTAGAGGACTGCGTCTGGAAGGGGGAGCCTTGTTAGTTTTACAGAGCCAGGTAGCATTGGGAGGTGGCTTGCAGGTCAGAACAGCCTAGGAGTTAATCACAGGCACTTTGAACTGAGGTAGTTGTTAGGGTTAATCGGGAACTAGAAGCCATTTGTCCAAGGTAGTCAACTGTTGTGGGTGAAGAGAAGCAGTGGCTTTCCTGATAAATAGAAACCCACCTCAAGAGATATCTGAGCAATGATGGATTAGGTTTCTGTTTATTAGAATAGGAGCTCCTCCTACACTGTAAATCCAGTTCGTCCTAGGCTGCTGGGCGGCTACAAGAATTCAGCCTGGGTTGGACCAGGGCTGTCATCTTAGGATACTATCAGTAGCACTGCCATTTTTGGGGCCTACTTCATGACCAAACAGTTGTAACCATAGTTATGCCATCTTGTGAAAGTATTCTTTTTGTTTGTTTTTGCTTTATTGGTTTTTCAAGACAGGATTTCTCTGGAACTCACTCTGGAGACCAAGATGGTCTTGAACTCAGAGATCCACTTACCTCTGTCTCTTTAGTATTAGGATTAAAGGAATGTATCACCATTGCCCACCACTTAAGAAAAAACTCAAGTGTTAAAAAATTAACTTAGGTAAACTGCTCACTGATCACATAGACCAGGTATGAATTTCTATACATTGTATCCCTTACCTAAATTCTCAGTAATTCCTGTGAACAGCCTCAAAGTTACATAAAAAGCTCAACTCATAACTGTTATCTTTCTGCTTCTGTGAACAACACTTGCTTGCTTCCTGCAAATGCTCACAGCTAACTTTCTGTATATGTCACACAATTACGATTTTTGCCTTTAAAACCTCGTGCAAACTGGAGGCTGTGGCTGCTCTCCACTCCTCTGTATGAGACAACCCCGCTGGTGAAAAATAAAGGCCCCATATAATTGAACCTATTATGTCTCTTGGTGGGATGTGTGTGTATCTTTCTTCACCAATCTTTTGGAAGTTCCAGAATGATCTCTGAGGAGAGGACCCCCAAGTCCTGAAGTGGGGATCCTTCTAGGCAAGAATAATGGCCATCAGTGCTAGGGGAGGCTTCTTACTGGACAATCCTTGTCCCTAAGAATTAACTATCCTTCACCAACTTGCCCCTAAGCCTTTTTCAAAGAGTCTACTTGTGTACCTACCTGTATTTAGGACCTCCAGAGGTAAGGTAAACCTAGGGTTTTGGATTTTGTTCAGTCTGAGGCACCAATTGGGGAAGTTGTGGAAAAACCTAGACACAGCATATTTAAAAATTCCTGAGTCTAAGTCATGGGTGGGACCTTGGCACACACCCTCAGGATCTGGTTTGTCTTGGTGGCTGTTGATCTGTGTCCTGTGTCTGTTGGTTTTGATTTTTGTTTTCTTGATCTTTTGTCTGTATTTCTGTGTCCCCATTAATCTTTTCCAGTTACAAACAGACATGGGAGAGCAGACATCAATGGTCTCAACCTCCCCCTTAGAATGCATACTGCAAAACTTTAAATTAGGTTTCAAAGCACAGGAATCAGAATTGGGAGTCCCCTTCCTCAAAGGAACTCTGCTTGCTTTAAAAACTGGCTTGGCCAGATTTTGGTGTGGGTTGGCCTGATAACAGGTTACTCAATGTCAAAGTTGCTGCCAGGGTTCATTCTTTCATTCTTGGAAGATTCAGATTCATTTTCCCTATATGTGAGCATGAATGGGCATCCTGGAAACACAACCTTCATGGCTACCAGAGTGCCACAAATGTAGGATCCAGAAGAGTGTAGCTGCAGGTAATAACATCTATCCTACAGCCCCATGTTTGTTCCCCTTTTCACTAGTGATCTTCACAACAGGAAAAATCAAAATCCCTCCTTCTAGGACAAACCTCAAGGTTTAATTTCTCTTCTTGAGTTTTATGCTCACTAGCCTACATGGGATGAGTGTGAACAGCTCTTCCAAACTTTCTTCACCTCAGAAGAGAGAGAAAATCTGAAGGGAAGCAAGGAAGACCACAGCCTTTGAGGACTCCCTGATTCTGAAAATCATTTTTCTTTTTACCAGACTTTAATGGGACCCCAACAATGAACAAGGTAGGGGGCTATCAACACCTATTGCTCAATTATAATGAACAGTCTCTTTAATGCTGAATGAAAGGCCACAGATTTGTCTAAAGTTAGTGAGCTTTTTGCTAGGACCTGCTGAAATTCCTGTCATGTGTCCGGAGAGGCGTTTAGAAGCCTACCCAACCTATATACCCATTGATCTGGAAGCCCCAGAGAACAGACAGGTGATTAACATAGTCTTTGTCACCTACTCACACTCATTGATCCAAAAACCCCAGAGAATACAAGAGTGATAAATATAGCATTATCCAGTCAGTTCCAGATATTAGAAAGAATATCCAGAGGCTATAAGGGTTTGAAGGAAAGATGTCAGAGTTGTCAAAAGTATTTCATTGAATCTCTAATAATGGAGACTTGATAGAAGAGATTGTCAAAATGGTTAGGAAAGGCAATTGTGCTAGTGCTGAGAGAAATAAGGATGGATAGTCTGTCAGAAGGTAATGAAAGAAGCCTCCAGAGGGAGCCAGGGAATGTGTCAAGACTACCTAGACCTCCTTTAGACCCAAATCAATGTACATATTGTAAAAAACAAAGGGGGGGGAGGAATACTGGAAAAATGAGTGCCTGAACTGTTGGACTGAAACACCCAAAGCAATGATAAAGTGGGACAAATTATAAACTGAAACTACCTGATAGGGGCTGGGCTCCATTCTGTTAAGCCCCCCAGTGAGCCCAGGGTTACCTGGAATTTAGGGGCAAGCCTGCCAGTTCCCTGGTAGACACCAGGATGATCTTTTTAGTCCTAAAGAAACCTAAAAGACCCCTAGCCAAAAAAAAAAAAAAAAAGATAAAATAGAAGTTTAAAGTTAAAAGATAAAATAGAAGCTTACTCCTGGACAGCTGATCAAGTTGCATGGAAGGAGTATAGTCACACATATATCCCTGGCTATGCCAGACTATATTTATCCCCTACTAGGCCAAGACCTGTTCTAGAAACTACAGCCTGCTGTCACCTTTAAGGAAGGCAAGACAGAACTAGACTACAAACTCCCAATTACAATCATAGTTACTGTCCAATTGTGGAAGAATACTAGATACTGTCTGATCCATCCCTGGCCCAGCTGGGATCTACCCCATCTCTGGCTCAATTAAAAGCAAAGATTCCAGGGGTGTGGAAAGAAACAAATCCGTTATGACTCGCAAGACTGGAAAAATGAGTGCCTGAACTGTTGGACTGAAACACCCAAAGCAATGATAAAGTGGGACAAACCCCAATAGTAACTCAGCTGACTCCTACTGTAATCCCAATCAGAGTGAAACAATATCCCAAAAGAATGCAAGCAAAAAAGGAATTGCAATTCATATCCAGGACTCAGGGAGGGTAACATTTTAGTTCCCTGTCAGTCACCTTGGAACACCTCGACTTTCAACTCATAATCCATCCCTAATGATTATAGGCCTGTTCAAGACTTAATGGAAGTAAATAAATGGGTAGAAATTATTCACCCCACAGTTCCAAATGCATATATCTGTTTCAGTTTTGTGTCCCTTGGAAAACAAGTTTATGCTGCTCTGGACCTGAAAGATGCTTTCTTTAGTCTGTTGCTGGCAAAGGTAAGGCAACCTATTTTTTCTTTTGAATGGACAGATCCAGAAAGGGGATTTAATGGTGTCTAGTTAGAGTTTTATTGCTGTGAAGAGACACCGTGACCAAGGCAACTCTTATAAAGGCAAACATTTAATTGGGGCTGGCTTATGGTTGCAGAGGTTCAGTCCATTATCATCTTGGCAGGAACATGGAAGGCAAACATGGTACTGGAGAAGCTGTGAGTTCTACATAGTAATCTGAAGTCAACCAGGAGAGAGACTCTCTGTTCCATACTGGGCAAAGCTTGAGTAATAGGAGGCCTCAGAGCCTCCCTACACAGTGACATACTTCCTTCAACAAGACCACACCTATTCTAATAAGGCCACACCTCTTAATAGTGCCACTTCCCATGGACTGAGCATATTCAAACCACCACAAATAGACAACTTGCTTGGATTAGATTGCCATAAGGATTTAAAAAGATACCCACCCTATTTAAAGAGACTCTCAGTACAGATCTCCTTGACTTTAGGCAGAATTACCCAAAAGTTATCTACTTACAATATACAGATGATCTACTATTGGCTGCTGACACTGAGACCAACTGTAGACATGCTACAAAAGGCTTGTTGATGGCCAGGCAGTGGTGGCGCATGCCTTTAATCCCAGCACTCGGGAGGCAGAGGCAGGCAGATTTCTGAGTTCGAGGCCAGCCTGGTCTACAGAATGAGTTCCAGGATAGTCCAGGCTACACAGAAAAACCCTGTCTCGAACCCCACCTCCCCCCCCCAAAAAAAGGCTTGTTGATGGAATTTCAAGACTGCAGTTGTGTCTCTGCCAAGAAGACTGAATTATGTTGTACAAAAGCCACCTACCCAGGTCATAATTTAGAATGAGGAAAATGTACCCTGTCCCAGAGGTGCACTGAGGAAATTCTACAGATCCATCTCTTAGTGGAGATTCTATAAATGTTATCGTTTTCTCTTAACCTAGCTAGTTCCCAAATAATTGAGGCAGGATTATTTTATTTTTTAAATATCTTTAAAGCACAACAACTGAGCAGTATTAATCTATTTTAATACTCTAAAATAATCTTGCTACCTCACTGCCAAAATACCAGAGATACTTGCATTTTATGGCTTTCTCTGATCCAGCTGCTTTCTTAGGATGTCTCCTGGACCCTCTCCTTGTGGATGAATTACCACATACTTTCTCTACCCCCTGCCCCCTCCCTTCCATAGCTGGGAGGAAATCCAGCCCTATTCTCTCCCTGCTCAGCTACTGGCTAATCACATTCTTTATACGAAATCAAGGAATAATTGGAGAGCAATGTTTATACAACATTGAGACAGGAAAGTCTCAGAAAAGAATTGCAACCAGATATGGGGGCACAGAAATCAGCATTTGAATAATACAAGGATGATCTTTATACAGAGCACAATAACATTATGCCTACATCCATCAGCCAAAGACCCAGAGGAAAATCTGAGAATTCCTTAGGATGGTGAGATACTGTTGACTATGGATACCAAGTTTTGCTGAAATAATTTCAGGGGTGAAAAGGAAAAAGAGATGTTTTAAACCTTAAAGCATGGCCTGGTCTCTGCCCTGGCACTGGCTCTCTCCTAAATTACTAAGCCATTTCATCTGTTTATAAGCAAGGACTGGGGAATAACAAAGGGAGTCCTAACCAAATTTTAGGACCTTGGAGAGAGCCTGTTGCCTACTTATCCAAGAGACTGAACTCAGCAGTAGTGACCACCATGTTCTTTGTCAAGAAGGCTGACAAAATGACAATGACATCCTTAGCCTGATTTTCTCCACGAGGTAGAGGTCTTCCTCCAGACAAGAAGCCCCCAAGCATTGGCTGTGAAATGCTAACATCATTATCAGGCCATTCTTCTATATACACTCAGAATAAGTTCTTACTCCCTGCCATGTTGAACTCAGCATCCCTTCTGCCTGAACCTGAGAAGCAGCCAATTCATAACTACACACAGGTCATCAACCACTCAAGACCAGCCCCTAGCAAGGCAGATGTAATCTTGTACACAGATAGGAGCAGCTACATACAAGACAGGGTCAGGTACACTGGAGTGGCTATGCTGATGGTGAGGTAATCTGGGTCCAATTCCTTTCCCAGGAACCTCATTCCAAAAGGCAACTAATAGCATTGATATGGGGAGAGGGTAAAAAGTAAATCTGTGTTTTTCTTCCCAGTCCCGGCTCCTAGAATGATGAATCTGAGCTAAGCCACAGCTTTGGCTCATTCCCCAACTATTTCATAACTTATTTAACTCATTCAAAATATTCTTTGATTTCCATATGGTTAGTTACCTGTCCTTAGCTTCATGCAACCAAGTCTGAGGCGAATCTTCTCCTAATTTTATCCTGAGTTCAGCTACCTGCTGGGTTACATCCATCTTCTCCAAGTTCCTGCGTGAATCTCCTTTTCCTTCTATTCTGAGTTCCTCTAGGTGGCTGATTACCTCTGCTCAGATCCCATGCTTTTGACTTCCTCTATGTTCCGGGGTAAATCTTTGCACCTCTCACTTTTCCCCAGAATCCTATCTCTTCCTGTCAGTGTTCCACCTCCTATTTCTTGCCTCAGCTCATTAGTCATAGGCTTTATTATTGACAGGTGTTACTTGTAAGATATTCTGTCTACAGGAGAGGGTTTATCAATATTTATATGGACAGCTGGTATGCTCACCACTGCACACATCCATGGTGCCTTGTATCAGGAGTGTGACCTACTTACCCATGGAGAGCTTTTGGTGCTGCTTCTAGGAAATTGGTAAGAATATTTGACACTGGGATAGGACAAGGAAGTAAGTTCAAGAAAAATACAGCCAAGGGATGTATTCCTTGTATCTTGATCATCTTAATTGGTCCCTAGAAACAGTGACCACAGGACTTTTGTTTATGCCTTGTTTGTTCTTTGACTACTTTGTTTATGTCTTGTTTGTTCCTTGACTACTTTGTTTATACCTCAGAACTGGCCATATTCTTTGCATATACCTAGAATGATATAAAAGCAGACTGGAAAAAATTAAACCCACTTCAGCAGTTGCTGAAGTCATACTATGGTGATTGTCTAATTGTCTTTTTATTTTTTTCTTTAATCCTCATTCCCTCCCTTAAGACCCTGTTGACTGACTGAGCTGGCTTGGTCACTTACCTCAGCTGGAAAAGAGATCAAGAACAAAGAAGAAATTCCTGCCTTCCTGGCAGCCATTTGGCTTTCTGCAAAGCTTGGTATTATTCATTGTCCTGGACTTCAGTAAGGGAACTCAGCTGAAGCTCGAGACAATAGGCTTAGAGATGCCATGACCAAATGGGCTGCCAAAGAGCCAGTGGGGCCATCTTAGTAGCTAGGGCTTCCCATGACCCTTGCCCTCCTGTCCAAGCCAGACCTATGGAATATCCTGAATATACCAGCAAAGAGGAGATATGGGACCAACAGCAGGGAGCCACCAGGATAGAAGATTGATGGAGTCTGTCCAAAGTGTACTCCATCCAACCCAGAGCCCTAGGGGCATCTCTTCTCTCCCAAATCCAACAAAGTACCCATCTGGAATCAACTAAGCTAAAAGAAATAATTAGAGAGAGGGCTTTTCTGCTTCATCAGGATGAGATGATGGAACAGATTAACCACCAATGTGCCATCTGTATTCAGGTAAAACCCAAAAGGCAGAAGATTGACACCTGTGGGCATCTAAGAAAGAGGACTTGGCCCTCAAGAGCCCCAAGACTTAGACTTTGTTAAGGCTAATCCAGCAAGGTTTGGCTACTGGTATTTACTGGACTTTGTAGATGCCTTGTTCAGGAAGGGTAGAGGCTTTCCTTACTAGGTCAGAAACAGCTAATTTGTCACTAAGAAATTATTCATGGAGATTACCTCATGATTCACACTCCATTCCTCCTTGGGGTCTGACAATGGCCTGGATTTCATGGTCAAGGTGTCACAACAGGTGTCTAGAACTATAGAGAAACATTGGAAATTCCATTGTGCCTATAGACCCCAAAGTTTAGGACAAAAAGGAAGAGCCAACACAACTATAAAGGAAACATTGACTAAACTCTGCAAGAAACTTGAGGGGTGGACTGGGTTGATCCCTACTGTTCTTTTTATAATGAGATACTCCCCCTGTAGAGACAAGCAAACCCCATTTGAGATAATGTGCAGCTGTTTGCCTCCACTAACTTTGCCTGCAAGGGGAAACCCACAAGCCTTTGGAATTCCTTCCTTACATCCCTGAAGGCCCTATAGTAGGTGTCTAGAGACATCTAGGCTTGTCTTTCACTCCCACCACCTCTGTCAGTCCACTGTTTGACCCAGTAGGACCCAGAACCTTCCTGGAAAGGGTCACAGCCTATTATTTTGACCATGCCTACTGCCATTAAGGTGGCAGTGGCTGCTGCATGGATTCATCATTCTTATTTAAAAGCAACACCAGTGGCCAAGAAAAGAATGAAAATTAAATATTTATTTATTTATTTATTTTATGCATATGAGTATAGCACCATTGCATTCTTCAGACACACCAGAAGAGGGCACCAGACCCCAATACAGATGGTTGTGAGCCACATGGTGGCTGGGAATTAAACTCAGGACTTCTGGAAGAGCTGTTGGTGCTCTTAACTGCTGAGCCATCTCTCTAGCCCAAGAGTGAAAATTAGAAGGCCCTTAAAAGTACTCTTTACCCAAATATCAGCTTCAGACTGATACTATCATTGGGACTCCTGATAGGTAATTCCTATGCATGATCCTTGAAACCCAGGACTCGGAACTATCTCTATATTGGCCATGTTTCAAAATGACACCACTTAACCTAAATTTAGACTCAACTTTAGATGATTTCTTTAGGGCCACCTATATGGAGTCTAGGATGGAGTCACCTTTATGATGACTAGGAGACCACCCTAGTTGTGGGATCCTGTGAAGTGAACAATTGTTACAGACTATGAAGTTCTACGTGTTGTTATCAGGCTCCAAACCCAGTGACATCACATCTAGGTGACCCCTACATTGCTGCCAAGGCAATTGCCATACATTCCCAGAACCCACCTGGCTACCTCACCTTTACCTGGGAGAGGCTACATCACCACCCATATAAAACAGGCAGAACCCCCTAACGTCACTCTCTTCTTCCATCTTCTTCCTCTACTTCCCCACCCCCATCTTTGCTGGGGAAGATCCAAACCAGGGGACGCACTCCCACAGAAATACACACGGATGGGATTCACTGCAAACACATGAGGTTTTACAATGCTAATAACCAGTGCACTGGGGTTCCCTTGTACACAGACAAGAGGAACCCCAAGCCAAAGTTAAGAACAGTTTTTATACAGAGTCCATGAGGGCAACCACAAAGGCTGACCTTCCCCGGTCTGGTCTCTAGGTGACTCAGATTATGACAATGAGTGTCTTCAGGTTTACCATGTTAAGGGCCCAGCTTCCTGATTACCTCTCATCTTGGTTTTTCTGGAATGTGTCTGTGTGCTCTGGGCCTTCCTCACCTGCAGATGGGTTCCCTGCCCTGTGGTCTGAGCAATGTTAATCAGTCTCTCCCTTCTTCCTCTGAATGTTAATCTAGCAAGTATCCTGTGACTAAGAAATGTGCCCCTCCCGGGATGTGTCCTAGGACAATGGGATTTTTTCAATTTTAAATTGAAACTGAGACCTGAAATCCTACAGTGCCAAAACCTGGGAGGACTTGAGTCCCCAGTCCAATAGCATGGGTCTTTCCTGGCCACATGGGGATCGCTTCTCTCTCCTCATCTCTCTTTTCACCAAATACATAAATTTTTGGACTTGGTATGTAACCTGTCCTCAGCTACTGCCTAATCTGGATCAAGGACCCTCCAGACTTCCTCTACTGAGTAACACCCCTGCCTAGAGCTAACACCACTCCTGAGCAAAAACCAAGTCTTTGTTATGTGGGAACCTTTGATACAAAGACATTTGATTATGACTCCCATACAAACCTTTCAATCCTAGACTATCAACTGGGACAGCATTTCTATAGTCTTGGGCTCTCTGGAAAATGCTGGGAAGATGGGTACTGCTGGGTCTAAAATTGAGCTCCAGATGCCTCATGGATGTCTGCTGCAAAGTTTATCCAAAATGTTCTGAACATCATATGTTCAATTTTTGGGGAACCGTGTTCTTCTTCTCAACGCAGCTTCAGTGGCTGCTCCAAACCAAGCCAGTGATCTGACCCTCCTGAGGCACAGCAGCACACAGGGCTCCAGGAGCACCTTAGCCCCCCAACCTGCCATCTTCCTCCTGACTATGCATGGCACTTGTGGCAGTGTCAGGGACAACAGCAGCAGCAGCGGCAGTGCCAGCGGTTGATTGCAATGGTGATGGGGAGCTATCAGCCTGCTCATTTTAAATTGCCCGCCATGCCTAGTTAACTATATCCTGGCCAGTAGTAGTAATTACACATCGAATAAATGGCATGTACCTGGCCACCATCTTGAATTTGGGATAAAGAGGGTGGTACCATGGTTTCATTGCCAGGTTGGTTGAGTGTAGTCACATAACAGGCAGCTATCTTTGTTATGGGAAAGTTATAGCTTCACAACAAATCCAATTTTATTCCTCAATATTTTGTCTGTCTGTTTGAAATGTACGAATGTAAAATGGCCTGTGTTGGTTTGAATATGCTTGCTCTAGGGAGTGGCACTATTAGGAAGAGGTGTGGACTTGTTGGAAGAGGTGTGTGTCACTGGTGGTAGGCTTTGAGACCGTCCTCCTAGCTGTCTGAAGACAGTCTTCTCCTGTCTGTCTTTGGATGAAGATGTAGAACTCTCAGCTCCACTAGCCCCATAACTGCCTGGACGCTGCCATTTTCCTGCCTTCATTCATGATAAGGGACTGAAGCTCTGAATCTATAAACCAGCCCCAGTTAAATGTTGTCCTTATATGGTATACCTGATGGTATGGTGTAGGAGAAGCTGAGAGTTCTACATCATTTTCCGAAGGCAAACAGGAGAAGACTGGCTTCCAGGGACCTGGAATGAGGGTCTTAGAGCCCACACCCACAGTGACATACTTCCTACAACAAGGCCACACATACTCCAACAAGGACCCACCTCCTAATAGTGCCACTCCCTGGGCCAAGCATATACAAATTTGTATATGCTTGTGTATCACGTTCCATTCCCTGGCCCCCCGTAGGCTTGTTCAAACACATGAGTCTATGGGGGCCATACCTACCTATAGCATAATAAAAAATACATTTAGTCCAACTTCCAAAGTCCCCATAGTTTTAGCAGTCTAAACAATTTTGAAGGTCCAAAGTTCAAAAGTTCTTCTGATATTCATCCAATCACTTAACTGTAATTCTCACAGCAAGACAGGAAAACATCTGGGCAAACTCCAAACTCTGCATCTCCATGTCTGATGTCAAAGATCTCTTCAGATCTCTGACTCCTTTTTCATCTTTGTTGACTGCAACAAACTTCTTTCTCCTGGGCTGGTTCTACTCCATGTTAGCAGCTTTCTTCAGTAGATAGCCCACAGCTCTGGCATCTCAAACATCCAGGGGTCTCTAAGGCAACTTCAACATTACAGCTTCTTGTTCCAATGTCTGAGATCCATACATGATCTTCTGGGCTCCTCCAAAGGGGTTCGGGTCACATCTCCAGCTCTGCCCTCTGTAGAACTCTAGGCTCTGGTTGACTACACTCCACTGCTGCTGCTGTTCTTGGTGGTCACCCCATGGTACTGGCATCTCCAATATGCCGGGTCTTCTGCTGTAACCAGACTTCACCAAGTCTCTCATAGGCTCTCTTCATGGTGCCAAACCTCATTTTCTTTGCATGACCCTTTCAGTCTTGGGCTGTCAAATGCAACTGAGGCTGCACCTTCACCAATGGCCTTCCCTGGACTCTCATAGTGCCAAGCCTTAGCTGCTCTCCATGATCACTTCATACTTTCAAAACCAGAACTACCCAGGTGAGTCATACACATTTGTCTAGTTTTTATAATATTACTATACTTGCTTTTTCTTTTCAATCCCCTTCCTTTTACCTAAGAAAGAAGGATAGAGAAGAGGAAATGAAAGACAGAAATCTGAGTCTACGTTCTTTATTTACTTTTTTCTGTTTAAAACAATATAAATTATTTTTTAAAATGACAACATATCTATAATTTATAAAATAACCAAACCAGATAACTCATCTTAAGGGATTGGGATGACAATTTTTTTTTTTTTGGTTTTTCGAGACAGGGTTTCTCTGTGTAGCCCTGGCTGTCCTGGAACTCACTCTGTAGACCAGGCTGGCCTCGAACTCAGAAATCCCCCTGCCTCTGCCCCAAGTGCTGGGATTAAAGGCGTGCGCCACCATAGCCCAGCAATGACAATTTTTTTATGGTTGTTTTTTGTTGAACTGGGGAGAAATTGGGGGAGATGGAGAAAATTAGAAAAAATGGTTAGTTTTAAGAAAGTTAGTTGTAGTATTTGTTGTCTAGTCTTTGTTTGGGTTGTAGCCAGTAGCATGTGTACCGATCTCAGATAGCTTGCAATGCAAGCAGTTGGGAGAGCAGATCTAGCTGTCTTGTGTCCTGTTTAGACATGGGGGATATGGAAGTGAGCATGAGAAGGCTGGCTCGGGACAGAGATGCCCAGATCAGTCTGTTGCACATGTGAGAAGGCTTTGGAAAGTTAGTTGTCATTTATTTGGTTGTTGATCTTTAGTTAGCTGTGAAGGTTATGTCTCAGGAAATCGGGTTCTAGAGTCCTCGGTCCTTCTTAGGCTCAGGGATCACCACTTGTGTTGTGGGACTGGCTTTGTCTTATGTCCCAGCTTGGGGCTGGGGTGTTACTTCTGGTTGTCAAGGTTTGCTTGGGACTTGGGGAGGGAGCTTCTTTGTTAACTCTCCATAGAACCTTTAGACCCACTCAGAATTTAACTTCCATCCTGCTGCAGCTTTATAGTTTAGTTGTTTATATGGGGGGAGGGCGCTTTTATCTCAGTTTAGTTCAGTTCTAAGTCCCACTTTGGGCGCCAATTTGTTTAAATTGCCTATATAAAAACATACAATCTAGATATTATAATTATACCCTATATGTCTAAATTAGACAGATCTAATAATATACTAACTTATTCCCAGCTATTAGATCCCTTGTTACTTGCAGCTTTTCCCAGCTATACAGTTCTGGTTCACTGTATTTTTTCCTCCTTTTCCTCTGTCATCTCTTCCTTTCCTGAATGTTCTTCCTCTTTTCTGTTTGCTCCTCCCATTCCCCTCACTTCCCAGTTCTACTTCAAGTCTCTAGCCTCCAGTCCCACCTTTCCCCTCCACTGCCCAATCACAGGCTCTAGCCTTTTATTGAGCAGTTAAAATAAAGAAAAGGTTCATGTGACATCACCTGAATACATAATGGTCTACTCCTCTGGGGCAACACCACTTTAAAAACAATTATTAACATTAAAACACAAACAACATCAGATCAACCCACTATACAAGTGCAGCTGTAGCACAAGGTACAACCTTGACAATCTCTGGAACACAGCTTCTTTGTGCTCTCAGAAAACACTTCCCAGATTTCACCTTAGTGATGTTAGTCTCTTCTTAATCACCACTAATTTCTTAGCTCCAGCTAACAGTAATCAATTGTCCCAGTAGTTCCTTCTATTCTGGACTCCAAAGCCAGAGACACATGGCCAAAGCTGCTGAGTTCTGATGGTTGCTAGGGCTGAAATATGGCTCCTTTATTCTATTATCAGCTTTTTGTTTTCCAACTACCTCATTGCCTAAGCTTGGCTGTCCTGGAACTTTCAGGAAAGCCCAGAGATCTGCATGACTCTGTCTCCTGGGATTAAAGGTATGTACCACAATGCCTGGACCTAAACTTAGCTGGGAAGGATCTTGCCCCAAGGTCCCACTCCCTTCATCTGTCATCTCTTTGAACAGAGGATTCAGCTCCATTCTACTTCTTGGTGTCCCTTTAATACTTGAACGATATATTTTGTATTTTTCCCTTTCTTAGCTTGCTCTTATTCATCAAAATACTTTTCATAAGATAGAACTTTAGTAACCACACAACAGAATTTATACCAGGCAATTTTGAGACTTCCTTTTTCAAAGCAATTATTATAAATCTCTTCATCTTAGCTTCAGGCAGACTCTTCAGACAAGGGCAAAAAGCAGTCACACTCTTCACCAAAAAACCATAAAACTAGTCTCTATGCAACAAATTGAAATTTTTCTCCACTGAAATCTCTTGGACCAGGTCTGCACAGTTCAAATCACTCTTAGCAACAAAGTCTTCCATATTCCTACTAGGATAGTCCATTAAGACCCACTTAAAGGATTCCACTGCTTTCCAAATCCAAAGTCCCCAAATCCACATTCTTTCAAATAAAAGTATGGTCAGGCCTATCACAGCAATATCCCAGTCTCTGGTACCAACTTCTATCTTAGTCAGGGTTTTACTGCTCTGCACAAACACCATGACCAGGACAACTCTTATAAAGACATCATTTAATTGGGGCTGGCTTACAGGTTCAGAATTTCACTCCATTATCATCAAGAGGGGAACATTGCAGCATCCAGGCAGGCATGGTGTAGGAGGAGCTGAGAGCTTTTTCATCTTGTTCTGAAGGCAAACAGAAGACTGGTGAAGTGGAAACTTCAGGGGTTCTTTGGAAAGTCAGTTGTGTCAGATGGTGTTTCACTAAGGCAGACACATGAAGGAATGTTTCGCTGAAGCAGACACGGGTAAAAGGATGTTCTGCTAAAGCAAGCACATGAAAGGATGCATGATGAAGAACTCTTCTCTAATGACTCCCATGTATTAGTTCACCTTACATGTATTGTTGAGCTCCATTTGTTGGGACTCCATAGAGAGAAATGTATCAAAAATTTCTCAAGAGGTTCCTTCAGTTTCTTGCTGCTTCTGTGGACTTGGGCATAACCCTCGCTGAACCCAGGGTAAATGCTACAGGTAGCAGGTAAGTCCATCTCATTCCCAGTAGACAAGGAGGCTAGCTACTCTGTTTTATTTTCACACTCAGGTTCCATGGTCCCAATACCAAATTCTGTCGTGGGGGTGGATGGAACCCCTTTTAGTGAAAGAAATACCCTTTCACTAACTTTATCTAACAGAATGCACATTACAATGACTGCACCAGTGGTCAACTACCTGAATCTCATGGCGAATACTTAGAAAGGAAAAGGTATGAAGTTTAAAGTCTCTATAAGATCTGAGGATATGAGAACTTCTAAAGTGTCTGAGGATCTAAGAAAGTGTTTGAAGATCTAGGATAGTACTGATGCTGGTAGTGCAAGTTACAAAGGTTAGATGACAGGAAAAACAACTTAGATGATGATAGGAAAGTGGTTTATCTTTTTGTAAACTTAAGAATCTTATAAGCTTCTGAGAATCTACCTCTCACAGTTCAAATGGACTCCAGATAATTACTGCCAATTAACAGCCTGTTTACCTCCCCACCTACCTGTTCCTGAGGGTGAGATCTATTCCCCTTTCCCTGGTCCTTGGACCCACCACCATCCTTCCTCCAACTTTGAAGACCATGGGCCTAAAAGTTGAAAAAAGCTTTTTTCCCTAAACTCCTTAACTTTATCTTCTGTCGCTAACATATATATCTATATTAGCATCCTGCCAAGTTTGGATGTTTCCTCAGAACCTGCATACAGAACAGACGTTTTTCACAGATGCTCTAGCACAGCCTTACAGACTACTTCAATTGGGACTGCACATGTCTAGCCTTAGATGGTCCCACAGATGGACAGGAGTGAAACAACCAGTTCTTGCTGGATTTGGCTAACCTTCCAGCTTTTTGGCCCTACCCCATAACAGTGGCTGAACATCATCAGGAAGTAGGCAAAGATGATTATGTTGCCCCTTATTCATTTATTACCAACATAAGGCTGGGATGTTTGGTTTCAGACCCACGACAAGGGGCTGAAGTGCATATTTTACATACCAAAGTAGCCTGGCCTCCAGATTCTCTCAGCATCCCTCAGTCCCTACCTGGCATACCCTGCCCTGACCCCTGAACTTTCTAGTTCAGGGCCTGGGTTGCCTTCCCCAAGAGGCTCTTTCCCTATATAATCCAGACATTTTGGTCATTCCAGCTCTCTTTCTTCTTCTCTTCTCTCTCTATGCATGCTCTTTTTCTCTTTCTTTTCACCCTACCCTCTCTCTCCCTTCCCATGGTGACTCCCCTGTCCTCAGTCCTTGGGGCCAGTGAGCTTGCCAGAGAGCAGCTTCCCAATAAGTCTGTGTTTATATGTATATTTTAATCTGGCTTGAATTGGCTCATTTCACTGGTGGAGAAATAACTTATCACCCGGACCAAGATTCTACAGATTCAACACAGAGGTGGCCATTTCTTCCAAGGCTACCTCTTTAGCAGCCTTGTTAGCCAGGTTGTTACTCCTAGCCACTAGTGTTGTTCCTTTTTGGTGTACTGGACAATGTATGATATTATATAGGTGGAAGGTCCCCTCAGCGGCCATGAACATTGGAAGCCGGCAACTCTGAACTGCAATAAGTGGTCATTTTCCCTTTCTTCACATACATTAGAGAGGTTATGAGCACTGGCCCTAACTTCCTTAAGATGAGCCAAAATGAGATTGAGAGGGTGACAGGCAGTCTGTCCCATGGCATCAAAGTTCGATATAAACAAAAACTAAACACCACAAGAAACACAGTAGACAGACATGCACAAAATAGCCACATCTCGACTGAAAGCAAAAGTGAATCCAAGAATTCGGACTCACAGACTCCCGCCTTAGAAATGGAAAGTAGCATGGGGAGGGGAGCAATTGATAGTGAGGCTCTCCTTCTTCCACCAAAAACCCTTTCAGCTGACGGGTGCCCACTTCATCCACCCTGGGGCCAAGAACATCTCCCTGACCCCCACAGCTCTTAGCCACTCCTCACCACTTATTCCAATACTGCAAGAACAGAAACAGATAACATGTAGAAACACTAAACACTCACTGGCCAGTACCAGACCCTCCAGGTTGGAGTCCTGGGAGAACCTAAATGAGCCCCACAATATTATGTCCAGATCACAAGACCCCCAAGAGACCACCAGGAACCATAACTCCAATGCAAGCATCAAGTTCGAATTTGAACTCGGGTCACAAGCCTTCCTGATGCAACAGGTTAAGACAGTGACCCCTGGGTTTAGGGGCTTAGGGTTTATATAGGGAAACAATTGCAAACAGGGATTTCCACGCCTCCGTGTTACATGACTGGGTATGTGGGTAAAGGAATGTTGGCCTTTAAACTGATTGGTGCATACCATCTGTTCCAATCACAAGGAGAGACCACACATTTAAAAGGGGCATCTTGACCTGGGAACGACTCATGTTTTCTTAGCCCATTCTGTTATTGTGACCAGCTTATCCTGTTGTTGAGAGCTGACCATAGCTATTATGTCTACTTTCAACTGCTAAGAAATTTTGTGGTCTTTTTATTAGAGCCCACAGGGTGTGGTGTGTGTCATTTTGAGGACAAGTAACTCAAAATGGAGTTTGAAAGGCAAAATGGAGTTTATCCTGCTATTTTGGTCACTTCACTATAAGGATGTATTGACATTAGAATGGAAACTAGCACCAGTTTTAAGATGGGGGTGTGGTTATGCTTATGTATCTACAGGGAATGAATATATATGGTTACTACAAAATGTATAAAGATTAGATCTGGTCAGGGAAAACCTCTTATCAGCTGAGACATAAATGTCTTCACAAAGCAAATAGCTCAGGTGATTCACAGACTGTCTCAGTTACTGGTTTCTTCAAAATATGCACACAAATCAACTTCAAAGGGCCTAGTTTTCATATTCGATCACACAGAGACTGGATAACCACAGAGACTGGACAATAGACTGGTCACACAATACAGAGACTGGATAAACTCAAAGACTGGGCAACAAATGCTACAGCTAGCTTTTTTCAGACTAACCATTCTTTTCCTTGGGCCCCAAGCAGGAATTCTTCACCCCAATTCTGTAGGAAGTAATTATAAGAAGACCATTGTCCCAGTATGAAATGGAAACTTCTAGTTTCTTTGTAAAGTTGGTTATGTCAGATGATATTTTGCTGGGCCACATATATGAAAGGATGTTCTGCTGAAGCAGACACAGAAAATAATGTTTTGCTGAAGCAGACACAGGTGAAAGGATGTTTTGATATAGCAAACACGTGAAAGGACTCATGATGGAGTATAAATATGACCCCACAGACAGTGGGAGACAAGCACTGAGCATTGTTTTGGTTTGCTCCACCTCTTTGCTAACAGCACACATGTATTGGTTTGCCTTACATAGTGTTGTTGAGCTCAGCTTAACACTGACATTGAGAGATACTCACCCAAGAACTTATCATGAGGTTCCTGCAGCCTTGGGCCAACTGGTAAGCCTTTCAGCTTCTTCAGAATTGAACCATAGCTGCTGGTTCATGTGTGGTGTTTGCCTGTTGAAAGGACTGGACTGTAGCTGCTGGTTCATGCGTGGTATCTTCCTGCCTAGAGGACTGATCTGCAGCTGCTGAGTCATACTTAGTGTTTGCTATGGGACTGAACTGCTACCAAAGAAGATCAAGCTTGCCCCCAAAGAACTATTGCTAAACAGGTTCACTTCCCCCACATCCTAATAATTTTTCTTTTTCACTGCTGCTGGTGTGTGGTGGGTAAGAGGAGAGGTTAAATACTTATTAGCATAGGTTGCAAAATATTTATGCCCACACTAGTCCCTTAAGTTAGGGTGGATAGTTTTGGTCATTTGACATGTTATTAAGGTTATTATCATCTAGGGTGGAAGGTTGTTATTGGTCGTGATCAGGAGTTGGTAGAAATTTAAAGTTGTTTTGTTTGAATTATTGTATATTAACAGAAATTTAAGGATTTTTTTGTTGAATTATTGTATATTAATAGAAATTTAAGGTTTTTTTGTTTAATTATTAATATTATCAGAAATTCAATGTTTTGTTAAAATATTGTTTGACTATAGTGTACATAAGCCATCTATTTAAAATGTGATGGTTTATAATAATTATAATTCTATTGTGTGTAGATCATTAATGTTAGGGAAAAGGACAATTCTTTTTTTTGGGGGGGTGTTTTTTTTTGAGACAGGGTTTCTCTGTGTAGCCCAGGCTGTCCTGGAACTCACTCTGTAGACCAGGCCCGCCTCGAACTCAGAAATCCACCTGCCTCTGCCTCCCAAGTGCTGGGATTGAAAAGGACAATTCTTAAACAGAAAGAGGGATATGAAGTTTCTTTGGAAAGTCAGTTATGTCAAATGATGTTTCCCTGGGGCACACAGGTGAAAGAATGTTTTCCTATAGAAGACACATGAAAGAACGTTTTGCTGAAGCAAACACAGGTGAAAGGATATTTTGCTATAGCAGACATGTAAAAGGATACGTGATGTTTAGAAAGAATATAAACATGACCCACAGGCAGTGGGAGCTAGAGCACTGTTCACTTTGCTCTGCCTTGCTATACTTCGCTGATGACACATAAGCATTGGTTCACCTTACATTGTGTTGCTGAGCTCTGCTTGCGATGACTTCATAGAGAGAAACTCAGGAAAGAACTTCTTGTTAGATTCCTGCAGCTTCTTGTAGCTTCCTCCAACTTGGATGGGTTGGTGAGCCTTGCTGTTTCTTCTGGATTGACCTGCCCCTTGCTGATTTGTGTGTGGTGTCTGCCTCTGCCTCCCAAGTGCTGGGATTAAAGGCATGCGCCACCACTGTCCAGTGGGCCTAACCTTTTCATGGACACTATTCCTCAAGATTCAAATCAAAAGTCTATGTCTTCCAGCCTCAAGATCTGGATCACAAATATGCCCTCCATTTCTGGATTGTAGTTCATTCCAGATTAAAAGTCCAAACTATTCCTTGTTCAACTGTAAACATAAACTGTAAGCTTAGCTGGGTGAGATCTTGCTCTGAGATTACCAGTCCCTAAATATTTTTATCTCCTTCCTTAATATATTTCTGAAAAAGCTGGCTCAGCACAGCTGCCTCTGGTCTTTCAGGTTCATGAAGCCCCTCATATAATTCATATTGCATTGTTATGTTTTGCATAATTGAGAAATCCTGTAAAGAACAGTTCTCAGATTGTTGTATATATTCTTTTTTAAAAAAGATTTATTTATTTTATATACGTGAGTACACTGTTGCTCTCTTCAGACACAACAGATTAAGGCATCAGATCCCACTAAAGATGGTTGTGAGCTACCATGTGGGTGCTGGGAATTGAACTCAGGACCTCTGGAAGAGCAGCCTGTGCTCTTTAACTGCTGAGCTATCCTTCCAGCCCCAGTTTATATGTTCTTAAAGTCATGTTTTCACATTTCTTTCCCACAGTCTTAAGGACTGTCCTGAATTTCAAAGCATCACTATATTGCTGAGAAACACTAGACACATTCTCACTTCCTAGAACTGTGCTGTTTCTGATTATCATGGAGACATTAACCTTGGCAGGGAGAACAGTCTCTGAAGGAGCAACATAAAGTAAAATATATATATTATTATATAAACAAGCCTTATGCCTATAGCAATCATTTGTACTGGAGAAGACCCACACTCTGTTGGCTTTGCTCCAAGGGTAGCTTTCATGGCTACGCTAGACCTGGCACCTTCTACCCTGCTCAACCAGTGTCTCAGTTAGGGTTTTACTACTGCAAACAGACATCATGACTACAGCAACTCTTATAAGGACAACATTTAATTGGGGCTAGATTACAGGGTTGGAGGTTTGGTCCATTATCACCAAGATGGGAGCATGGCAGTACCTAGACAGGCATGGTGCAGGTGGAGCTGAGAGTTCTACATCTTCATCTGAAGGCTGCTTTGAGGAGACTCACTTCCAGGCAGCTAGGATGAGGGTCTTAATGCCTACATCCACAATGACACACTTCTCCAATAAGGCCACACTTAACTCCAACAAGGCTATACCTACTCCAACAAGGCCACATCTCCAAACAGTGCCACTTTCTGGGCCAACCATATTCAAACCATCACAACTAGGTAACTTAAAAACCTGCCTCCTTCTAATCCCTCCATTAATTAGCTGTAGCCATTTTTATTTAACCAAAAGATTAAAACTAATGAACAAAGTTTGCACAACAAAGGCTTGTGAATGTCAGAATTCACTCATATGCCTATACCTTTAGGTACAGAACTTACAATACCTCAACAAAGAAAAACACAGGGATCGAGGTGGTGGTGGGAGGGACATCTGAATTCCTGGATCAAGGTCCTCTTAAACTATAACATTCTCGATCTCTAGTTCCAGAAAGAAAGCAACTTTGTGACCTACTTCTCCCAGAGTTTCCCTGATATTAGGGCCAAACTAAAATCTCTAGAGAAAGAACTCCTGACTTCACAGGAAGCACTCTTAGCTGTGGCCTTCAAGATGTGTCACAGGAGAGGTGAAAAAGCCCCAAAACAAAAATACCTGAAGCTGGCTGAGGCCTTTCAGCTGGCCATAGGAGCTGCCCAAGCTCCCAGAGCCGGAGAACCTCTAGCGCGGTCAGGAGGGTAACTGGGCCTGGATCTGTCCAAACCCTCACAAACCATTCCAACCATGTCCACGTGCCATCAAGAGAGACAGCAGGCCACTGGCTGTTCTGATGTCCTTCGAAGCATGAAGACATCAAGGCCAGGTCACCCTCCAGCCTACTAGGTCTGGTCATGGGCAACTGATGGGGCCCATGCTCCAGTAGTCCAACCACCGCCACCTCCCACAGGGAGGCTTGCATAGTCATCTTAGTATTGAGGGACCCTAAGCGGTTTTCCAGTTCCATACTTTCCTTACAGCATCCCCCTCCCATCTGGGGTCAAGGCTAGGCCAAGTTCCATTCTCTACCCACAGGATCATTCTTGAGTAAAAAATTCTCAGAATGTACTGATTGATAGTTACCTGACCCTCTGGAAAGTCCCAGGTACAATTCAAATGCATGTCATGCTTGCTAGTCAATAGGTTTAAAGGTTAATATGCTTAGTCAATAAGCTTGAACTGTAACCTTGCTGATGTAACCTGTACCTTTTTTCTTTTTCTTTTTTTGTTTTTGTTTTTTTTTTTTTCCGAGACAGGGTTTCTCTGTGTAGCTCTGGCTGTCCCGGAACTCACTCTGTAGACCAGGCGGGCCTCGAACTCAGAAATCCTCCTGCTTCTACCTCCCAAGTGCTGGGATTAAAGGCGTGTGCTACCACTGTCCAGTGTAACCTGTACCCTTAAAACTGCTTGTAATAGTCATTCTGAGTCACCTTCAACTGATTGAGGGTTGACCCTGACACACTGGAAAATAAACCTCTTGCTTTTGCTTCCATCTGCATCTAGGTGTCTCACTTGGGGACATCTCAAAGTAAGTACCACTGACGGAGGGTCCTGTCTTACAGTATCAGGGCAATCCATCTCCTTCCTTCTGGACAAAGCACGGTAGGACAAATGAGTGGTCAGGTCCTACCCTTTCTCAAAGTCCTCAGTATAATCACTGGCATTGCCACTGGAGTGAAGGGGCTACTTTCCTAGATACTTACCATCAGTTTTCAACAAGTAGCTCAGACCTTCCTTACCCTCCAGGGCCAAACAGACTCACTGGTCACCATAGTGCTTCAAAATTGGTGAGGATTGGCTTTACTAACAGCAGAGAAAGGTGGTCTTTGTGCCTTGAGTCCCAAAGAAGAATGACGCTTCTATGTCAACCAGTTGGTTACAGTAAAAGACAAGATCTGACAACTCCAGACAGATCTCCAAAAAAAAAAAAAGTAAGAAACAACTCAATGTCTCTGGCCAGTGGATCATCACTATCTAACACGGAATTGCATATTAGCCTTCCTAACTGTCCTCCTCCTCCTTTTCTAAGTCCTACCAGTTGCACCCTGCCTTATATACTTCTTGTCTAGATTTCTTCAACAATAAATTCAAAAGACTTCTAACTAGTCTTTAGACTTTTAAACAGTGTCTATTACAGGATTACCTTACCTATGGAGCCAGGCGACTCCCAATTATAATGGTGAAGGTTAAATTCTTTTTCCCAAGGATTTTGACGGCCCCATTCAGCAGGTAGTCGAATGATAACACTGCCCCCCTTTCTGGGGCCCTAATTGTTTATCAATAGTAAACAAAAGTTGTGTGTGTGTGTGAGCGCGCGCGCACGCACGTGCATGCATGTGCGTGCGTGTGTGTCTGCCCCTGTGGAATTCCAGTGACCAAGCTCTGCCCACAGAACACTCTAATATCCATAATGGTCAGACTGAGTCCCTCCAGACACATGTGGCAAAACTCTGTCCTACAGAATAATAAACCCAAGCTCAGGACTTGAAAACTCACCAATCCCTGACCTTGAAATCTCCACCCTGGAAAGTTCTCCCAACCCCAAACCCTATATAAACCCTGTCTTCTGCTTGGTACTCTGCTGTTTCTCGCCCAAGCAAAGGCAGCTACCTTCTTGGAATTTTCCCCTCCCAATAAATCTCTTGTGTTAAGTTTGTTGTGCAGTGTGACTTCTCTGTATTCCATGGCTCCTGAAGACCAGGATATCTTTTCCTTCAGAGCTGTGACACTTGCACTAGGGAAACCACCTCCGCCACTCCACCCCTTTGCCGAAAGCAGAGCTCTAACACTTCCTTTGGGGAAGCCTTTCCCCTCAGAGCTGTAACACCGACACTTA
Organism: Mastomys natalensis; assembly: GCA_021653895.1. NCBI lineage: Eukaryota > Metazoa > Chordata > Mammalia > Rodentia > Muridae > Mastomys > Mastomys natalensis. The sequence continues at coordinate 63,544 of JAJTUV010000270.1, forward strand.
GCATCTTCAGTTTATGCATTTTTCCAGTTCCCCTTATAGTCTGCCTTACAATTCTCTCACCTGTACTGTAGGTCTGAGGACATGAGGATCTATTTTCTTGCACCAGCTGGGACTCGGTGGGCCTGTACCTTTGGCCTCATTACATGTATCACTCACTGCAGAGGATTTGGAATTAGCACCAGTAGATGGCAGCTTCTCTGTACTTGTTCATGTCATTCCCCAGGCGTACATATACAACAGAACTTAAGGTAGAGAACACCTTTTGACTGACAGAGTTGTCAGTAGAAACAAGAGGCTGGTCTCAGGTATTCTCATTTTTCTTCTTACAGGAACAGGAATGACTGGATCAACAGCCCTAGGAGCTTCACATTAGCCCCAAGGAACCAGAACTTCCAACTTCTGAGTTCCTACAGGCCCAGTAGCACCATTTAGCCCAACATGAGTATGAATCAATGATTTGATCGACATGGTCCAGAACCAGTGGAGAATGTGGTATGGCCCAAATCGAATCTACTTTACTCAAGACCTTAGGGCTTCGGTCTATCAGCAGAACCTGGTAACAATTCCAGGGAATTTTCAGTCTCTTTACTCACTTCCCAGAGATGTGTGATTACCGTGCAGTGATTAACTGCTTGCCCTGGCTTCTGTAAACATGCTCATGGTTGCATGCAAAGTGGAAGTAAGGCACTTCCTCGCATAGCTACAGATTCCTCATAAATAAACCAAGTGTGGTTTTGCCTTTAAAACTTCCCCTTCCCTTTAAGCCTGGGTCTCAGTCTCTCAACTCGATTGGTAGGCGCAGTCAGGTGACCAGCTTAATAAAATTCAGCTAATTGGATTTGATTGAGTAGTCTTTCCCAGTAGTCTCGAATTCTCCAACTCTGTAACAACATAACACAGTAGTGTTAAGGAGCAGTTGGGTGAAGCACACTAAATGGAGTCAGCTTAAAGTAAAATAAATTACCTTGGTTAGTTCACCATTTTCTCCCATTGAGCCTTTGAGGAATGGGCAAGCTCTCACTTGGGGCCCTCATTATATTTGCTTGCACACCACGTACCAATCCTGAAGAAGGTAGTCACAGGAACAATGGAGGAGTGTCTCCTGGAAAAGGAAGTGGACAGGCATAACCTCGGCGTTCCTGCTCCTATTTGTGGAGACAGAAATCAAGAGTGGGCCGAACCAGCCAGACCACTCACGCCCCCTTGCGTTGGGAGCGCCTTTGGAGCAGAGAGCAGGGACGGTTGCATTGGCTGGGCACCCAGCAGCGCAGGCGCACAGGCAACAGAGACCTGGCGGGCTGCAGGTGTTGTCAGTGCGCAGGCGCCGCAGATTCCCGAGAAACCGCGCGCCCCTGTGAAGCCGCAGTACGCAGGCGCGGAGCCTCCCCATTGAGGGCAGGACGTGAAAAGGCTGCACACACAGGTGCTGGTCCTAGTCGGAGCCCCAAAGGCAAGCATTGGGTTTCCGGTTCCGGGATTAACCTACCGCCGCAGAGACGACAACTACTGTTTTGGAAGAGGCTGCGGTGGAGGAGGAAGAAGAGCAAAAGTGGAACGGGCGGGTCACGCAAGCCGGATCCTTCCCATGGGTCCACAGGCCTAGAGCGGAGGAAGCTGCGGGCCTGGTGTCAAGCTGGTAAGACAGCCGTGGGAGTGGCGAGAGCTCAGGAGGAGGCTGTGCAGGCTCCGAACGCTAGCGGAGAGACGCGAAGGGCCCTCACGTCAGGAGAAGGAATGGCTTCCTCTGCATGTTGAGAGAGAGGACTGGGGGATCTGGACAGAAAGACAGAAAAGGAAGGAATGTGGTTCAGGGCACTGACAGCGGTGTCGGGATTCTGGTACGCGCATGGCGAGGAGTAGGAGAGATAGAACGTTCAGAGAGTCATTGGGCGTTCGTGTTAACAGGATAGAAACGGGGCTCCCAAAGCTGATAATGCAAAGATAGGGCCCCGAGACAGGAGAAATAGCAGGGTTAGAATAATGAGGAACTGGAGACTCGTGGCAGACAAAAAGTAGAATGTCCGATGACTGGGAGGGATGGCCTTGTCCTGGAACACAAACTGAGAAATTGAGTGGCATGTCACTGTGGAGGAACAATGAAGTTTCACAAGATGATAAGAGAAATGGAGAATGATACAGTTAGGAGAAAGAGTAGCTCACACTGCCTGTAGGGGTGAGCAATAGAGATGTTTCAGGCTGAGACTGGAGTTGTGGGTCCGAATAATGAGGGGGAAATAAGCTTTGGGGAGAGCTCTTGAACTTAAGGGGGACACATAGGAGACTTCCAGCTTGAGGAACGGAAAGAATATGGGTAATGTTTGATCCAGTGTATGGAGGGGTTGGAGGCTCTGACACATAAATGCAGCTAGAACACGGAAAGACATTGGAAACTCAGATCAAGGAAAGTTTAAATGGTTGGTTCGAACACTGAAGTAGGGTCCCAGGACAAGAGAATTAGGGGACAAAGAGGGGGTATAGGGCTGTTAAGTCAAAGACTGGGAGTATTTCCGGCACCAAGGACATACTTGTGCTAGTCTGGGGTAAGTATTAAAGGAAACACATGGCTTTTGTGGTCTGGAAACACTTTGCCACTTTTTCCTCATACTCTACTTTCTTCCAATCTTGCAGGCTTCTGTTCTGTCCCTGAAGCATCTATGGCTGAGGCCTGGCAGGACTGCCCAGCCCTGGGCCCTGGCTGGAAACGCCGAGAGGCCTTTCGAAAGTCAGGGGCTTCTTGTGGACGCTCAGACATCTATTATCAGAGGTAACGGGTGGGCTGTGGACAGTGTTTAGTGGAGTTGGACCTAGGTAGTAATTAGAGTAGAGGGGTGTGTTTATATCTATGGATGGAGTTAAAATTGTGTGCATAGTCCTTATTAAAAGTTTTGTGTTTTCTTAATCACCTATTCTTAATAAAGTTTATTTGATCAAAGTCAATATTCACAGTGCATTTGTGATTATTCACAGACACACATGGAGCAGCTAAGGATTTGAATTGTCTAGTGCATGTATTCGGAATCAAAGTTGAACAAGAACCCCTCTGGTTTTGTAAACTGGTTATCCTTGCCACTGTCTATTTAAAGCCATATTTTTGCTAGCAAATTTGTTGTTTAAAATGACTCCCAAGTAAAGTGCTGATAGTGTTGTGAGTGCAAGAAGACTGCCTTTTCTTGTCAGATAAGCTTCTGTGCATGAATTGCAGTGCTATCCAGTTGAGTTACAGTGTTCAAAATCAGAAATAGTCCATCCAGAAAGAGAAGAGGAAACTTGCTGAGATGTGTGTGAGGCTGCTCTGAAGAGAACAAAAACTGTTGTAGGATATTTAATCACACTGTGAACCCTGAGATTGAGTGTATTGACTGGGAAAAACCTGTTTTTAGTTGTGGTGTGGCTCAACCTTAGGTCAAGAGACAGAACAAGCAACCAGTTGACAGGAAGTGAACATAAGATTATTAAAAAATTATAGAGAGTAAGAGGTAGTCAGGAGGGCGAATAGAGAGATGCACAGAAAGTAGAAGTGTGAAGAAGGGATTTTTCGTGAGTAGGTAATAGTTTTTGGGCTGTCAGCTGAGGAGGAAGGTCAGCTGGGTGCTTTCTCTGCCTCTGAGCTATCACCCCAACATCTGGTTCCCAAGTCTTCAATGGTAAAATGATTGAGATTGTGTTAAAAAAAAAACTACAAAAAATCAACATCTGGATTAACTTGATGAAGCTTCGGAGAAGTTGGTAAGGCAGCTAAATCTGTGAAACCATGAACCAATGGCCAGTAAAGCATAGTGACCAGCATTGTTATAAGGAAAGCCAAAGACGTAGTAGCTGTCACTAGGGAATTTTAACCATCTCAGCTGGTGCTGGCTGGCTTGTATGTTTCAGAAGATGATGTGGTGTAAAAACATTGTACTTATTGTATAGGTTCTGTACAGCAGGTGTCTTCAGAAAAAATGACAAAGCATTAGCAGACAAACCTAGTCATTAACAATCATGGAGTCATTTGTACAGAACAAATGTTACAGTGTTTTTAAGCAGAGATACATAAAACAGGACTATTGATCAGTTGCTTGAAAATGTGACAGGCTTGCTGGAACCTACTCTTGTGTCTCCTGTAGGCACAGTGGTCCTTGTTTCAAAATTTCAGGGTTTGTGGCAACTTTATAATCCATAGTATCATATATAATGAGAATTGACTGTAAATATATCAACATTGAAGCTTATAAGCATGGTATTATTGATGGAGCTATTAAAATTTTTACACTCTTCTGTTTATTTTCCATTTCCTTAGAAGAATGTAATAAAATTTCATATAGTTTTCATTATGTTTATAACTTTTTTCACATATGAGGTTGTATAAAAATTTCAAAACTTCTAAGTAATTGTGTATGTACATATGTATATACATCAGATTAGTAAATCAGTTTGTTAAGGTTTGTGGATGCTGGTAGGAAATGTGATACTTCTGGGCCAGTGATAACAAAGTTTCTCACAAGTAGGATCAGAATCCATAATACTGTGCTTTTGACATTTCTCTGAATCCCAATTCCTATAGGATGATATGATATGAAGGGGCGGGCTTAGTAGCGTGTGTGCTGCACTAGGTATAGGAAAGGCCCTGTCTGTCTGAGCTCGCATAGCCACGCATCAGTTCATAACTGTTCCGCCCTCACAATCCAGAAGTGAAAAGTCTGGAGTAGCATCCCTCAGCGTTAACTATACCTATACCTTGTTTTGCATATAGTTTCATTTTCATGTTTTAAAAATATTTCTGTTACAAACTCTTATGATTACTCATTTTTGCATGCAATACAACATGCTGAGAGCGTTAATAATGTGCATAGAGCCTTGAGTTTGTCAGCACTACATAAACTAAGCATGGTGGTATACTCCTGAAATCCTAGCACTTGGTAGGTTGAGACAGGAGGATTAGAAGTTCTAGGTCATGTTTCCTTACATAGAGAGTTTCAAAGCCTCTGGGTTAAAATGAGACCTCCGTCTTAAAGCAAAACAAAATACATATTTACATGTTACTTAATTTGGCTGTATTTTGTATTGATTTTTACTCGTATAATTTTTAACACTAGCGTTACTTGTTGTAAGTATATTTATGTGTCTTTGTTTTTAGTATTTAATTATTTCTGAGACAGAATCTCTACAGAGCCCTAGAATTGACTACGTAGACCAGGCTAGCCTTGAACTCCATCCCTTGCCTCTGCCTCCCAAGTACTGGGATTAAAGGCATGTGCCACCATGTCTGGCCTATTTATGTGTCTATATACAATTACCAATAATAGTACAATCTGAGAAATATATAGTGACTGCACTTATACAACCCAGGTGGTATCATACACTACTATACTGTACATCTAAGCTAAGTATTCATATAGTCATATGTATATGTGCTTACTGGAACTGATATATTCTGAAAAACATGTTATTTAATGGGTTATGTGAAAATCATAAGATTATAAAACTAGGACATGAGTGGATCATTAGACAAGATAATCTTACGGAACCATCATGTATATGTAGTTGGTTATTGATGGAAGCATCATTAAGTACCACATAACTGTATGAATAAACTGTAGCATACTGCTCCTATGCTGAACAAAAGTCAGGAGATTAAATCAAGCACAAGAGAGAATTATGAAATCAAGAGAAGCAGTAAACATTTAATTATATTTGATTACTAGTAGTCAAATATACTTGCAGGTTCACAGTACATTATTATTTTTCATAAGTAGGACTCTAATGATAATATTATACTAAGTTCATAAACTAGTAATTGTAATTATCATTAATCAAACGTGTACTGTATATCATTGTGCTATAGGCATTGCACTAAACTTGTGTACAGTAACACCATTACAGATGCTGAAATGTTTTTTGTTATGACATTAAAATTGTTACAGTATTGCCAGATAATAGAACTTTCCACTGTATTATGATTTTATGGGATTACCATAGAATATATGATGTTATAGATCAAAATGAGGGTTCACAATTATATTATTTATAACATTTATATGCACGCTGGTATTTATATTCACATTTTGTATTCCTGTTACTTATATTGGGGTAGGACTTGGGTGGGGCACACAGTCAGACTCCAGACTGCTTCCTGCATCTCACCAGATCTGTGAGGATGTGTGAGTGACTTGCCACTGGCTCCATCTTGCTGCCAAGTCATTCTGGTTCATTCTCAGCCCCACAGGAGAAAAGATCCGAAGCAAAGTTGAGCTGACTCGATACTTGGGCCCTGCATGCGATCTTACCCTGTTTGACTTCCGACAAGGCATCTTATGCCATCCCGTTCCCAAGGTACTTGACAATGTTGGTGCCCATGCTAGGGCAGTTGTGTCACATGACATTTAGGCATTAATCTACATGCTTCTTGTCTTCATCCTCAGACCCATCCCTTGGCTGTCCCCAGCAAGAAGAAAAAGAAACCTTCTAAACCAACCAAGGCTAAGAAACATCAGGTTGGACCACAGAGAAGTGAGGTCAGGAAAGAAACTCCACGGAAGGAAAATAAGGCTGCTACTGCCATCACTCCAGCTTCATTACTCGTGTCTGCACCTGCATCTGCACCTGCATCTGCACCTTCGTGAGTTTTGGCTTAACATGAGTCAGGTGGGCATGGCTTGGGATTGGAGGTGCTTACTCCTGCTCTTTTCACTTTAGGTTCTGTGAGAATTGTGGAATCCGCTTGCCGTTCGATGGTATCAAAAGGCAGAGACTCAGGACATTGTGCAAAGACTGCCGAGGTAAAGGGAATTAGACAGGCCATGCTGTAGACCAGGGCCATGCTAAGCTGGAGTTATGCGTTAGAGATGTTTGGCACATCTGGAATCAGCCTGTGAGCCCCACTCAGTTGCCGTAGGTAAAACGGTAGAAGTCAGGGTTAATGTCGTAGCTGAAGCCACATATCTGAAGACTGGTTTCCATTTTTCTCTCTTCTTCACCAGCACAGAGAGTTGCCTTCAACCGAGAGCAGAGACTGTTTAAGGTAAGAACACTATTGCGTAGTCCACAGGGGAGCAGGGGGAATAGGATTGACAGAGGGTTTAGGACTGATGCCCTGGGGTTTTGTTTTTTTACATAGGGACCTGGCTGTTGGTCTGTTTGTAGATCCAGTAATGGGAATTAATGTGTTGTCAGTAGACACAAGGATGCATTTAACAGCACTTGTAGGAAACATCGTAGCGGCCTTGACATTGGCAAGCTAGTCAGTAGTTTATCAGCTATGGCAAGGAGGCTAATGGGAGACTTGCATAGTAGGTATGCAAGCAGGGGTCCTGGAGCAAGGCTTTTAACCTTCCCCATCTGCAGCGATTTGGCTGTGGGGAGTGCACGGCTTGCCTGGTGAAAGAGGACTGCGGGGCATGCTCCACCTGTTGCCTTCAGCTGCCCCATGATGTGGCCTCAGGGCTTTTCTGCAAGTGTGAGCAGAGACGCTGCCTACGGATTGTGGAGAAGGTGAGTCCAATTACAAGGGGTGGGCCCAGGCTCACCTCAGTCCCTGGCCTTCTTAGCCCCAACTCCAGATGTCACACCTCAAGCCTCCCCACAGAGCCGAGGGTGTGGTGTGTGTCGGGGTTGTCAGACCCAAGAGGACTGTGGCCATTGCCGCATCTGCCTTCGCTCTCCCCGCCCTGGTCTCAAGCGCCAGTGGAGGTGTTTGCAACGGCGCTGTTTTTGGGTGAGTCAGGCTGGAGGGACTGGTGATGGTAGAGCCAAAGCTGGACCAGAGCTCATTCTGCTATTAAATTCACCACCATCACTGCTGTTGCTTCCTCCCAGTCTGGCTTTTCCTGCCTCATGTCTTATTTTTTTTCTATCCCATGCTCACCTCTTTGGTTCTGCCTACTTGCTTTTCTCTGCTAGCACGTTGCTCATCGCTTCCGAGGCCATCCTCAAGGATGTCAGCAGCGCCCTCCCCACGTTGTGGTTTCCCCCACTGTGAGTGCCTGACTTGCACACTCTGCCTGACCACTCAATGCATGCTTTCTGCGCTCCCTGGGTCCAGTGTCTACCTGGTATCACCAAGCCTTAACTGTTGTTTTGGCTTCTAGGGTAAACGTGATTATAGTAAGAGAGGCTCGAAGGCAGCTTCTCAGCATCACTCCCAAGCCCCGCCACTTCCTCCACATCCTGCATCACAGCACCCAGAGCCACAGAGCTGGTAATGCCCTGGTGGGCAGGGGGAAGGCACAACCCTAAACTTACTCAGAACCTGCCCTGACCCCAGCATATTTGCCTCTGCAGCACATCAGCGACGTAGCACCCACATCACCTGCTGAGTTCATCTATTACTGTGTAGACGAGGACGAGCTAGTGAGTGGCCCTACTTTCCCTGGATAAGCCTAGACTCTCCGGCTGCTTCTTTAACCCCAAGGAAGCAGATGCTGTAATGGAACTAGTAGGGGTAATAGTGAGTACCAGGGTGGGGTGAGTACCGGGGAAGGAGTTAGGAATTAACAGCACAGAGACAGTGCTTCCTGTCAGACGGACCGGCATTGGTGGCTGGTGCAGCACAAGCAGGCTGAGTGATGACCCTCACAAGGGTGCAGAGAAACACTTGTGTAGAGTATGTCAACACAGCTGGCATAGGAATGAAAGTCCGCAAGAGTCCTGATGGAAATGAGGTCCGGAGATACTGTCTCAATAGCAGATACTGTAATGCATTGCACAGTGATGGAGTAGCCTCAGTCCTGATGGTCTTGGAGGCCAGCTGGCACAGTGATTGTAGCATTTAAGTCGCAGATGCTGAGAAGAGTTAGGCTAAGCCTGGTGTGTAAGCTAGCTCCTCCATGAGGGTGTTGAGGATGGCCTTTAATGACGGCACCACCGTTCCCTCCACCCCAGCAGCCCTACACGAACCAGCGGCAGAACCGCAAGTGTGGGGCCTGTGCAGCCTGCCTACGGCGGATGGACTGTGGCCACTGCGACTTCTGCTGCGACAAGCCCAAATTCGGGGGCAGCAACCAGAAGCGCCAGAAGTGTCGTTGGCGCCAGTGCCTGCAGTTTGCCATGGTGGGTGGGGCAGGAGGGGTTAGGTGCATGGGCTAGGCTGGACCTGACCCACTCCCCAAGTGCTTGAGAGTGGTGGGCAGGCCTGGTAGATGGGTGGGTGTTCTAGTTGAGGATCAGCAGATATTGTGTTGGGGTAAATGAGTCCAGCTGGTAGTGCCATTGCTTACAGGAGATTGAGTAGCAGGCTCTGTGGTGAGAGCTCAGGAAGGTAGCAGACTCTGCTGGGCCTGATGGGAAGTTAGCAGGCTCACTGTAGGGCAAGGTGGGCATGGATGCTCAGACAGCACCAGCTGACCACAGCACCCAATCTTTTTCTCACAGAAGCGGCTGCTGCCCATTCCTGGGTCAGGGTCTGAGGAGGGAGCAGGATTGCCTCCACAGCCTCCTCATCGAAAGAGGCCTGCTTCTGCTCGACAGCTCCAACTGAGTGCTCCCTTAAAGGCCCCTTTGGCTGTGGTCAAAACCCCACCAGGCCCTGTCCAAGGTTCAAGAAAGCAGCAGGCAGGTAGAGACTCTGTACTGCCCCAGCCTGACACAGACCTTGTGGTTTTACAGGAGGGTACCAGCAGTCTCATGCAGGTGCCTGGCACTGCTGCTCCTTTCACAGAAGCCCCAGTACAGGTAAGGCTCTCATCCTGATCTTTCCAGCTCCACCCAGCCCTGTGCCATGGAGCTGAGACCAAGTCTGCTGCCACCCTCCCTTTTGCAGGAGGCCCAGTGCTCTGCCCCGAATTGGGTTGTGGCCTTACCCCAGGTGAAGCAAGAGAAGGCGGATGCCCCACAGGAGTGGACAGCAGTCACCACCGTCCTGACTTCTTCCACGTTGCAGTCTGGCTTCTCTAGCAAGGTTAGGGCAATAATGGTGTTCTGTTGGTGCCACACGGGAGATGTATTAACAAGAGGATAGTAAGCCAGGATAGTGGCACTGTGATAGAGTGATAGATGTGCTGTTTATTCTGTTGAATTCGCCAGCATATCCAGCAGATGCCTTATTCTCCATAGGCAACTAATTTTGCCCAGCTCACAGGTGACTGGAGATGGTTGAGGGATGGCAATGGTTCAAAGGCAGGGAGGTGGCATTTCTTATTGATAAAAGCAAGGTCTGTCTGCATAATGGGCTAGCTGATAGAAAAAACTTGCCTCAGGCCAGCCCTGTCCTAATTGCTGACCTTCCTCATTCTAGGAGGTAGACCCAGACCTTCCACTTGTGAAACAAGAGCCCCCGGCCCTGAGGAGCTTGGAGAAGAGAACAAAGAAGATTATGTCTCTGAATCAACCCCGGCAGAAGAGATAGGAGGAGTTGGCACGCCAGTGGTCAGTGCCGGGGATGCGCCAACCCTATCCTGACCTTGCCTTATCTCCTCCCACTCTACTGACCCATGATGTTAATTCTTCCTCAGATCACAGAGATTTTCAGCCTGGGTGGAACCCGCCTTCGGGATGCAGAAGCCTGGTTGCCAAGGTGTGCCCCATGCAGTTAGGTGTGGGGATGGTTGGGTACTGGCCAGATATGCCCTGAGTTTTGAATCTAGGGTTAGCAATTTGATTTGGGTGCAGAGGGACAGAAGGTGTACAACCATTACACTGTACAGCCAGTAAGGGAGGGAGGGAGGGAGGGAGTGCGTGCGTGCGTGCGTGCGTGCGTGCGCGCGCGCGCGCGCGCGCGCGCGCGCCCTCCTTGGGGAAGGAACAGGACTGATGCTCCATGATAAGATTTGAAAGAAAACAGATAAAGTGAGACTGGTTCCAACCTCCCTAAGAAACTCCTTGAAGGGTTGGACTTGTCCTGCATTCTTACTCAGGTCACTGTGGTCAGAAGGTCTTTGGAGCCCCTAAGGCCCATTACTGGGTACGCTGACCCTGATGATGGGAAGAGTCTATATCACACAGATGACACTGACTTGCCCAAGCAGTGGAGTTGGTTAGGGGCCTGGGTTTGATGTGGCTGTGTGAGCTAAGTCTGTAGTTAGCTCTGTGATCTCAAGTGTATCCCCTACTTCCCCGAGCAGCCTTTGTGGGTCGACAGGGCTGTGCTTCTCCAACCTCTGCTGTTGGGTTTCAGATACTGTGTAGACCTGTTCTAGTGAGTCTAGTAACAGAAGTGAGGAGAGCTGCCATTGTGCTGGTGGGAGGAGGACACCCCACATTACCTCAAGGTTAGAACAAGGATTGGACCAAGCACCTGGATCCCTTTGCTCCCACAGTTTTAACAGCTAGAAACCTTGGTAGTGTACCTTGTAGATAGCAGGTGGAGGTGACTGAGATCCTGCCTTGTGGAGAGCAGTTGGGGACTCCACTGTTGACAACACTCAAGCCTATAAGGCTTACCCCTGAGGAGGAGATACAGGACCCCTGTCCTCAGGGATCTTAGGATTTTCTGGAAGATGAAATTAGTACTTCTTAACAGACAAGTGCTGTGCTGTTTATATTGCTAGTCTATTGGAGAAAGAAAAGTGACTGTAGGATAGATTAGGAGAAATGGATGGACATACAGAATAGGAGAAAGTGGTTTTGTGATGCTGTGTTTTGTACATAGCAAACCTCATTCAACAGACAGACCTGCTCCCTCTTCTCTAGGTCCAAGGACCTTAAAAAACCTGAAGCTAAAATGCAGTAGACTGGAGGCTTGTGCTGACTGTAGGACTGAAGGTGATATTTGCAGACCGGCTTTATGAAAAACAGCCCTGATCCTCCAGGGGCTGGGCCCTGGCCTGCGGAGCTTGAGTGTGAATCCACCCTAGGAGAAAAGCCTACAAGCACAACAAGGAGCAGGCCTGCTCAGGCCTCGGACCTTAGAGGAAGCAAGCCGGAGAGGAAGAGAAAGAGTAGAAGGCTGGTAGAACATCTGCTCCTCCGAGAACCTCAGTGCGATGAGAAGTGGAATGGTAGGGGTAGGGAGGGTAGCTGAAGCCTCTACAAACAACTCACACGCCATCTTCAGAGTGTTTGTCGGTGGCTTCTGGATGACCTGGCAGTGTGTCTGAACATTTTCTCAGGGAAATAACAGTTACAATGCTATGTGAATAAAGGAGGGAAAGGAACTGCTGTTTACTGAGCTCCCCTGAGGAGCTAAGCGACACTTAACCCTCACAGTAGTCCTTATGAACATATTGATATCATGCACTTTTGCAGGTGGGTAATAGATTGAGAGAGAAGAACTCTCCCAGTATCAAACAGCTAGTGTTGGTAGAGTCTAGAAACACACCTAGGTTATCAAAGCTTTGTCCTTTAAGCCACTCAACTGTTAACTGCAATCTTCTGTGCAATAATGTATATTACAATAACAGTTTGAGTGACTTTGAAAGTAGCAGTGGGTCACTGTGAACACTGTAAGATAGGTCCTTTACACCTTGCCTCTGCTGTGGATTAGGGAGTGCCCGGGCTGTGGGTGGACAGGTCACCTTCTTGTTAGGCTCTGGATGCTGCCATAGGCTCCCTCTGTTCCTACATGTGTTCTTCTCACTGCTGGTCGACAGTTTGTTGGGCCGACACTCTCACTGCAGACAGAGCAGTGCTTGCAACTAAAGCTGTCAGCCTGACCCCTCTTTTGCTGGCAGCTTCTTCTTTCTCATGACCTTTGTGCTTGTTTCCTGCCCTCAGCCCAAAGGTTTGTTAGGAAGATGAGTCAATTTATGCACTGAGTCCTGCTTGAGGGCCAGTCTTGGCTCAGCCTTACCTCATTTTCCATCCTTAAAATGCCAAACAGTGTACAGTTTGTTACTTAGCCAGCTTTCCAGGCCAGGACTGAGTACCTCGCCACATGTGTCCTGTGCCCCGTGTGTTAGCGTCGTCCCGGCTCTGCTGCCTTAGGTAATGCAGCTATGGATTACTCTCTTTATTTTCAATTCACAAGACAGAGCTCTGCCAACTTGTTCTCTGCCTTTGTCCTGCTTTACCTAGTTGTGTCTGGGAATCATATACTGCTCTTTAACCCCTAGAGCACACCACTTGTCCCTAGTAGTTCTGACAGTGGTGTATTAAAGGACATATGCTTGGTTGGCATTTGACTTGTGAATTCTGACTACTGTGTGTGTTTGACTAGGGGACAATCAAAAAATCAGAACCACTGCAACAGAGGCTGGTGTATGCGTGTTAAGAACGTTTTGGGAGACGTTTTACATTATGTGATTTGCGGAGATGGTTTAGCAGCCACTAGGACTGTCATTTATATATGATGCTGGGACCTAAAGTATTCAGGACGGAGGAGTCAGGAAGGGTAGGTGGATGGACATGGGAGCCCATGAACAAGAGTTGGAATTCAAGAAGATGGCCTGCAACCCATGCAGTGTTTCACTGCCTCCAGCTTCAATGATGTTTGTATCCTGCAGAAGAAGCTAGTGTCCTTAGGAACATCTGGCCTAGGACTAGAGAAGCTAAAGGAAGATCCCAGGGGAATTGTAGTAGCTGAAGGCCTGGCTTTAGGACTTGCTGTTTCCCCATAGCAAGGTGAGACAGCAGACTAATGACAGCTTGTATGAACTGCAGCATGCCTGGTGTCCCTGCACCAGCCTCCAAGTGTTAAGACCAGCCTGCTCTGCTTCACCTCTGCTAGCACAGGGTTTCTGTGGTGTTCTTAACTGGAAGTACATGGGGAAGGAGCCCAGGAAGCATAGTCAAGTGACATGGTAGAAAGCCACCCTGCCATGATTCAGCTCTCAAGGGCTCACCGCTCACCTGAGGATAACAACAAAACTACATTGCTGAAAATGTAAAGCTGAAGACCATGGGTTTCATGATGGTCCCATAACAGTCTTGCTGGTCCCAGCTGTATTTGTGTCATTCATCCAAGTCTTGAAAATTTGGCCCATAGTTCTCACTGTATATATAATACTGAGATTCAGAAATGCAATTTTATAAAGTGCATCAATATATATTATAAGTGATAAAAAGATCTCCAGTTTATTATGGACTTTGATGCTAAAATATAGAATTGAGTATACTGTGGAGAAGCCAGTCCTTTTTTGAGTTTTTTTTGAAATAGTATAGAAGTTGGAAACAACTTAATCATTTCTATTTCTAAGGTGTTCTATTGTAAAATTATTTTAAAACAAATTTTCTTGTTCTACTTCTTGTTTTTTATGTTAGTGTTTCTTTGGGGATGTTTGGTGGTAGTAACTGTTGACTACTGTGAGAAAGTGGGATAGTGGGTGGCAAGGTTGTGGGCAGTTGTGTTATTTCCCTCAGCTTCCGTGGGTGCCTGCAGGCTGAGGCACCACACTTGCTGCTCATCCCACCATGCAGTCTGTAAGGCTCCTCCAGATCTGGGCAGGTTGAGAAGACCATTAGGTAGATTTTAAAGCTGGTGCCAGCTGCCCTGAGGTAGAGCCTCTGCCTGCAAAGACTTCTGGTATATGGGAAAGCTGGTTCTATTCTTCAGAGAGTGGTGAAACCGTCTAAACCGAGAGCTAGTGCTACCAGACTCATCAGCCGATGGCTCTTCGGTGTGAGCTCAAGATGGGCCTGTGATTTCTGCAAGCAGCTGGCTGCCTGTCAGGGCCAGCTTCCCTAGGCCTTCCCAGACTCAGCAACAAGACCTGGTGTCTCAAGGGTGAAGGGTGTGGGACATGTAGCCCCAATCTCTGGAGTCTTTCCCAAGCCCTCCTGAAGGGATTTCTTCCCCTCGGTAGAGGGCGTGCTCAGGTGAGGGACACCCACCTAACGGCCTCCACTGAGAGCACTCAGATGAAGGGAATCCAGACAGCCTCTTAATTTTTTTCTTTTTTGTTTCAGGCTACATAAACTGTTAGCAGTAAATGAAAATGAGTATTTTACTGAGCTGCAGTTGAAAGAAGAAATATTGTAGGAGAGAAAAGCAATTATTATTAAGAGAAGAAAGACTTTCTTTTGTGGCTGAGAAGCTGAACCTGGAATTCAGGAAATGGAATCCAAATCTAGAGATGTACCATATAGAAAATCTGAAGTGGGTGGGGTACAAATAATTAATCACACTAGTTTGAAGAAAACCAAACTTAAACGTGAATATACGTGAATTGCACTTAGTATCTGTCAGTGACTGGCCTTATTACTACCTTCCCCCTCCTCCTGTTCTTGTCCCCCCAACCCCAGCCCACTTAACAAGGGAACCACAGTAGCAATCAATTGGCTCTTAAGCATTATAATTCCATTTTACTGTTACTGGGAACTACAACAAGACTTCTGTGGCAACCCAAGTCTGAAGGGTGAAGGGTGGTCTCATTCCATGTATGCCGAAGACTGTCTAGTTTCCTGGACTGTATTGCTAGTTTTACCTGGGATCCTGATTCTCAAGAATTGAGTATCTGGACTTCTGATCCGAAGCTGATTCCTCCATTCAGACTATTGTGTCCAGCCCAGTCAGTCAACTGTCATGCCAGTATATCTGATCTGCCCTCTTTCTGTGTTAGCCCAAAGTGTGAGCCCCATTTTCTGCTCCGTGCAGTAGGAAGATTTTGTTCACAGATATTACTGGTTGTGTGGCTCGACAAAGCACTTCGGCTTCCTGAGCCTTAATCAACTTCACTGCAAACTAAAGCTAATACCTTCAATTCCTTCGACCCTGTAAGAATTTTGTCAACCTCAAAGGTTGTTTCTGGAAATACTTTGCAAATTGTAAAAAAAGAAAAAAGAGAAGAAAGAAAAAGAAAAAAGTATAAAGTTGCCATGTGATTATTATCGCCACCAAGATTAATTTCGAGGTAGTACAAAATTTAACCTCCAAGGTACAATAACCTTTCTCATGCTTTTAGTTCTGTTACGTGCGATACTAGCAAAATACACTGAGTTGTGTTTTAACCCTTTCAGTTAAAAGTATTTTTAGGTCCTGTCCCCATCAGTCTTTCTGCTGAGCCTGGGAGGAAGAGAAAGAGATGGAAGGAGGGCTCCTGTGCTGGGCAGTGGATGGGCGGGCTGATGACCGCAGATTGATCTTGTGGGCCAGTGACTAGGGACTATTTCCACTTGGCCCGCCCACCGTCACTCTAGCAGCACGCGGGGGCGGGGTGGCGCACTATAGCAACCGGCCTCTGCGTCTGGGAAGTAGACTCCACCCGGCTTTCTTAGTTTCCTGTCGCCACCGTCCCAAAGAGACTTGAAGATGTATAGCCAGCGGTTTGGCACTGTTCCAAGGGAATTTAAAGGCCCCACTCCCAAAGCGGTGATCATAGTAAGTACAAGATGTTTGTGCAGGGAAACTTAAGACTTTTTTCATCCTGGTGGAGCCCGACCTGCCTGGGTTCCTTGACCTGGGATACACCTGGGACGCAGTGGGTTTTGAGGAAAACAAGGTTGTTGCTCATCTATCTACCATTACACCCACACCCTTTTCCCCAACCTCCACCTACAATCACTACTTGGGACCTTGGTGTTTTTGTTTTTTTCTTCAACATTCCTCAAATAAGATCTGACTCCTTGCTATGAGCTGTGGGTGTGGGATTATTTTGGAAGGGCACCGGGCCAGGAGGCACTTTCCAGATCTGTACTGCCTATAGTTCAACAGTATGACATTGAATTGGTCGTGTAACCCTGGGAAAATAGTCTATGGAAACAGAATTGGACTTTGAATGCTTGTGTGTGATAATAGAGTGCTCCTTGTGCTGGCTAAATAACTGGTGTTGAAAAAAAGTGCCCCTACAGACTGGAAATAAGCCACGTAGCTGCCTCCTAGGATGGCCTGATAATGGTAGTCCATAAGAAAGTAAATTTGATGCATTTTGTTAACAATCCAGGCACTCCTCATCCATGCATATGAGTTCCTTTATTTCTGCAGAAACTGGTTTCTACAAGCCAGAAACTCTACTATGTGTAATCAGAGTTATGGCAGGAACTCTACTGAATGTATAGCCCTAAAGAGTATACAGGAGTAAATCCAGGGGCCCTGGGAGTTTCCCCCTTCATTAAAAATGCCATCCGTGTGCTGCTTATTTCCTAAATAAACTGTTAAAGGGAGATAATAGGTGTGTTGGCAACTTGAAGAAGAAAGATTCGGGCTAATTAAGAATACAGTTGTATTGCAGTCCATAGCACATATGCCACATTTCAGTCTGCTTACAGACCTCCTTCTTTAGGTCTAAGAATTATAGAATCTGGACCTGGAAAAAGGTAGTCTGGAAGCTGCTATGGGCTGTAAGGTCACAAGATGACTTCATGAGGGACAGAAACAGAACACTTTAGGGTCATGTATCTTCATGTAGTGCTCAGGATCCAGGCCATTTGTTGATGACTATTATTTATGATCATAACCAACAGGATAGGAAAAAGACATACTGCTAAAGTCGAAGCAGACCTCCTCAACACTGTGTGCTCAGCAAGAATAGGAGGCAAAAGAAGCCACACATGGTTCTCCTCAGGTGGCTAAGTGTCAGATAACAAAACTTCCTTAGGAGAAAGCAATACAAACAGTGCTATGAGCAGCCACCAGCACATTTCTTTATCTCATTTGACAGATGAGAAACCCTAGACTTGGAGATTAGATAACTAGTTCAACACAGTGATGAATAGGCCAGAGTCAAATCTGGATGAAGTCATTGTTCTTTAAAATAAGAACCTGATATGTTGCAGTAGCAAAGTCCTTCCTTGATCTTCACAAATCCCAGAGTCTCTGTCCATTATTGTAGTTGTTTGCCACACCTGGCTTTGACCTCTGGATATGTGATGAAATTGCTTGGAGTCACATATTGAAAAGATAATATTCTGGATATATTGGATAAATAAAATATATTATCAAAACTAACTTCTTACTTTCACTTAACTAATACAGTTACAAGAAAAAC
This sequence comes from Mastomys natalensis, assembly GCA_021653895.1. Classification (NCBI taxonomy): domain Eukaryota; kingdom Metazoa; phylum Chordata; class Mammalia; order Rodentia; family Muridae; genus Mastomys; species Mastomys natalensis. The sequence goes on from JAJTUV010000270.1 coordinate 81,318, forward strand.
TTTAATAACATATCTATTTTGTATTATATTTCTATTGAACAGTGTGAATTTTGGTCAGTGACAAGCCTGACAAGCCTGTTTCTAGTTTTATTGAGACTTGCTGCTGGGTAAATCCACCCTTTCTAGTTCTTTCTGAACTCTGGCTGGCTGATCAACTCGGGTGTTCCAGCTCAAACTCCTCTCCAAGCTGACTGAATCAGTCTGGCTTCTCTAGGCTTCTCCTGAATTGCTCTGCTTAGCTTCCTACTAACTTTGGCAATCTATTCTAATTTTCTGGTTCCTTCTCATTTTCTGGCTTGTTCTGTCTTCGCCTGTGTCTAGCTTGTTCTCTCTCTCTGCAACCTGTTTTTGTGAAACTCTCCCAGTAAAACAGCCTCCTCCACCTCTCTCACTAGACTGCTCTCTCCTTTTCCTCTCTCTCCTCATGAGAGTTGGGCTTATCCTATTCTGTCAAATCTTTCTCTGAACTGTCACTTTGCCACTCGACTAGACATCACTTTCAAACTTAGGTGCTTCCTTCTACAAACTAGCTTTACCTTCATTGGAGTTAAAGGTTTATACTGAGGGTGTGAAGGGCTGAACCACACTACATCTAGAAACAGGTTTCTCCAGTAAATACAATCTCAGGGTTCACAGTGTAATCATATATCCTGTAACAGGGAGGTCGAGGCGGATGCGCAGTTAAAGAGAGTTTGAAGCCAGCTTGAGCTACATGACATCATGTCTCTGTACCACAAGCCCTATAGGGCTTCTAGGTCTGGCTACCACTAGTGCTGTTTCTCACCAATACTTATCCCTTGTTGCTCTTTCTAGTCAAAGTGTACTTGGATCCTGATTCCTGTCCTCACAACTGGTGACAGTTGCATCTAGCTGGCCTGTGTGCTTCCTGTTTCAGCTCATATGTCTACCAGAATCCCAAGTTCTTGTTGTGTCTCCTGCCCTGTTCTACTTCCCTATCATAGAATCTGCACTCATAAAATACCAGGAATGAATAGTAGTTTAATTAAATTACTCTAGACTCAAAATGATTTTGATGTGGATTTGTGTCTCGTGATACACTTCCCGCTCTCAACTTGGGTCTGTCTTCCATTTCATCCTGCTGGCTGCACCTAGGTGCCTCTTTGTGTACACAAGCCCTGAAACCCTCCATCAGTTTATCTTTGGATGCTGCCCCACCCCCTGAATGGTTACTACAGGTAACCTATGGTTATCAGATACCCCAGTATCTGGTAATTCTGACACCAATATTCTAAATGTAATTCATCTGAATGAATCTGCCTTGTGCCTTAAGGACTTGTTACTATGAATTAGCACCAACATGCTACAGCGTTACCAACGATGAAACCCACTGCTGAAAACAGGAAGCTCAAAACTATTGGTTTTGTGTTGGCACCAGGAGGTACAGACACTGACCATGAAGAACACCCAGAAACACGTGTCCACTCATTCATAGTGACAGGCTAATTGTGGGAGGAGAAGGAATACAAATGCTAGGAATACAGAAGTGATACAGATACAGTCAATGAAATTTCATTTAGCGTGTTGGTATATTTTCAAAATGTACATGCCCCTCTGTTCCAACTGTTATGCTGACCACATACTCCATTATGTTCTGTATGTTCTGAAGTTTGTTAATTTAAAAAAAAAAAATCCCACAACCATAAGCTCCACTCAGGACCAATCGGAATAAAGGTCAGTTAGGACTGTTGTGTCTAGCTGACCAACATAGCTTGAGTCAGAAAGGACCCCCGGACAGCGCTTCCAGTACCTACACATGAGCTCATCATGGTTTTTGCCTTTATAAACTGGCCCTGAGAAACATTCGGGATGAGGCCTAGTTCCTGAGTCTATGCTGCCTCCCTGATCGACCAGTCTTGGCATGTGCATTCAATAATCCAGCCCTGTTTGACTGAGACTGGGGCCTGAGTGGTTTGTGCAGTGATTCCAAGACCTCAACAGTTTCAGTTTCTTTAAATGTATTGTTTGTACAATGGCCACTCAAGAAAAAAAAGTTGTGAAGGGCCCAGCCTAACATACAAACTCCATTTTACATTCAGACTCCATCTTATGTTAAACTAGTCCTTAGTGTGAACTCAGTTACGAGAAAAAAAAAAAAAATACAACTTGTTCCAGGAACCAAGACACCCCTAGCAACTGCCACAACTCCTCTAGCCAATAGCCACTCTACTACTAGGAGCAGCCAATAGGTCTTAGGAGGAAAGTACCTAATGTTCCAGCCATCTCAAAATAGATTGCTTAAGCAACCTGCTATTGTTCATACCAAGTTGGAATCATTATTAGCCAATAGAAATGCACCAAGTTCTAACTTTCAAATGTTAACCAGTCAGGTAACTATCAAACTGAAAAGCCCCTCATCATTCTGAAATCTTAATAAATAGACAAGGCTTTACTGACTCAGGGCCTTCTATACCCATCCATCGCATTGGAGAGGTTGGAAAGGTCCTAGCTAGAGCTTGAACAAAGACTCTTTGCTTTTGTATACAAGTTGACTCCTGGTGGTCTCTGGTGATCTGTGGGGCCTGGGCATAACAGTTGGAGAGATTGGAAGCTCCAAGCTCAAGCTTGAACAAAGACTCTTCACTTTTGCATTCGAGTTGGACTCCCAGTGGTTTCTGGTGGTCTGTGGGGACCTCGAGATCTGATCATAACAATCTGTCCTTTTAAAACACTTTGGTCATAGAATTCACATTTCTGGTTGATTAAATCATTTCTAGAGTCCTGCCTTTCAAGTTTGTTTGCTTATTTATACTAGTTCTTTGAGTGTTTCCAGTTTCTTTCCTGTTTTGCTTATATTCACTGTTATAGAATGTTTGATCACACTGTGAACTCCGAGAATTGTGTTATTTACCTGAAAAAAAAAAAAAAACCTGTTTCTAGCTATGATGTGGCTAAGTTTTAGCACACACTTTTAATCCCTCTGACTAGAATAAACACACAGCCTTAGTATACAGCTTTAATCCTAAACAACAAAGGTAAAGTTAGTTTGTAAAAAAAAAAAAAAGACCCACAAGCGTTTGAAAGTGACTTCTAATGAAGTAACAAACAAAGTGGTGAATCAGAGAAAGATCTGACAGAACAGGATATGCCCAGCTCTCATAAGAGAGGAAAGGGAAGCTAAGAGAGAGCAGTGCAGATAAAGGGAGACATTTCCGCCAAGACAGTTAAAGATACAAGTTGCAGGGAGAGAACAAGCTAGACACAGGTAAAGACAGAATGAGCCAGAGAATGAGGGACCAAAAGATTAGCACAGATGGCCAAAGTTAGTATGGGACCAAGCAGAGCAATTCAGTCAGAGGCTGGGAGAGAAGTCAGATTGAACCAGTCAGCCTGGAGAGCAGTTCGAGCCAGAACAGCTAAGCCGAACCAGTCAGCCAGAGTTCAGAAAGAACAAAAAAGGGTGAGTGTAACTTTAATTTTTTCAAACTTTAATGATGGTTCTTACATGCTTTAGCCTTCCTTGTAGCCCACTACCCAACAGAGGGAGTAGAAAAGAAAGGATATGGGGTAAATGGACCTGTTTAGAAAGGTTCTTTGGAGCAACTCCCATCTATGTTGTCCTGAAATCAGCAGTTCAGTTCACAGGTTAGCAGGAAGCAACAGCTCAATCCACTTGCAAACACTTTACAGATACACCAACAGTCCAGTTCGGTAGAGTCGGGAGAGCAACAGCAGTGACACAACCCAGCAGAGACAGCCAGGCCTCAGCCTTGGTTCCAGTCAGCAAAAGGGACTAACAGGAGAAGTTCTCGGCTGTGCCTCTCTCAGGGAACTAAGGATCAGCGAAGTTGCAAGAACCACAAGCATTGTACAGCTAGCTGTACCAGCAAGCCTAGCTCTGTCTCCATCACTTCATCACTCTGACAAGTCCTATTTATACCCTCTAAACATATCATGTCCTCCATATGTCTTACCTCAGCACGAGTCTTAACACAGCACATGCATCCAATCAGCCCAAGTCCCTGGAAGCAGCAACAAACTGCAGTACTCCTCCAGAAGATTTTTTGTGTGTTTCTCTCTATGGAGTCCCGATAAATACAACTCAACTATGCAGTGTAAGGCAGACTAATACTTGTATGTCATTAGCAAAGAATCTTTTGTCACATGTCCTTTCACGTGTTTGCTTTAGCAGAACATCCTCTCTCCTGTGTCTGCCTAAGTGAAATGTTCCTTCATGAATCTGCCTTAGCTTTTCACCTGTGTCCACTTTAACAAAATGTTCCTTCACATATTTGCCCCAGCGAAACACCATCCAACCCAACTTTCCAAAGAACCCTTAAGTTTCCACTTCAGATGAGCTTATTTAGCAGTAAGTCTCAGAAGCTGAAAACATTCTAGGCATAGATAAAATTGTATGGAGGCTAGAAGTCTTCACGACTAAGCCTAGATTAGTAGACAGAGGTAGTAAACCTTGGAGATGACAGTTACCTCTGGCAAATAGATGTTATATTAACAATTCACTCCAACTCTTTCCCATATCCACTCCTCATTCCATATGTACCCAACTTGTATCGGCTTTCTTTTTTAGTCCTTATAGACCAATTTGTGCTGTCCCAAAATTTTTGGATGTATAGTCTTCCTCTGAGTTTGGTCAGCTTATGGGGGATATACTCTTAGAGAAAACCCTCTTTCTCTCCCAGCAGCTAACAGTTGTCACCATTTTTTTTTTTTTCCCTGAAGCTAGTGATGGGATTGTATGCCCACCTTCCCTCTCCAGTCCGTCTTGGGCTTGCACAGGCTGTGTGCATGCAATTGCAATCACTCCATGCTCATATGTGCAGTTGCCCTCTTGTGCCCAGATATTTTCTTGTCATCCACTACCTCTTTCTGTTCTCTGAGCCTTGAAAGTGGGGGCGGGACTCAAAGTACAATATATAGTTCCTTTTGGGTTGAGCATTCTGTAGTCTCTTATTCTTAGCAAGATATAACTTGCCATGTTATACCCGGGCCACCCCTACTCCAACTGGCTGGCCCTCATGGCCATGTCCTTACAATCCATCTACCTTGTGGTGTCTTCCTCTTTGTTTTCCTCTCCCTTCTTCTCCCCTCATGGTCTTTGCCTCAGACTCCAAGTCTGGAAACTGAAACCCTGTCCACTTTTCTTTTGCCCAGATACAGGCTGTAGGCACAATAACTTTGGCCAGTTGTTGTGGGTGTCTATATTAATCTCCATTTACTGCAAATAGAAGCTTCTGATTGAAAGACCCCCGAGAGGGGAGACCTTCACTCAAGTCAAGGGAGATCATGGTCACCCAATGACTCATGAGACGATCTTGATGCAACAGCAAGAGGTTTATTTCGGGATTAGCGCGCTGAGGCTGAGACTTGTAACCCACGCAGGGGCAGAGGAGTTTGACCCCCAGCTTGGGAAGTGTAGGGTATTTAAAGGAAAAAAACCACAAACCAGGGGGAGCAAGGGGGAGTCACTGGAAAGTACCAGTGGAAAGTACCAGCCCATTATTCAGAGTATGACAGGGTTCAAGTATCGGTCATGGGGAAACATCCTGTACAGGTTTTTCACAAGAACTCAATCTTACTCAACCATCTATTTTGTGGTCAGCCAAGTTCCTGAAACACAGAGTTCAGGCACCAGCTGACTTGCACTCTTGACTTCACTCTGTCTGCTAGTCTGCTAGGGGTAAAAATTTTCATTCTTTTTATTTCTTTTCAAAGCTAATGCTGGCAATTTGTTTTAATCTTCTGGCTCCTTCTTTTTTTTTTTTTGGTTTTTTTGAGACAGGGTTTCTCTGTGTAGCCTGGGGCTGTCCTGGAACTTACTCTGTAGACCAGGCTGGCCTCAAACTCAGAAATCTGTCTGCCTCTGCCTCCCAAGTGCTGGGATTAAAGGCGTGCGCCACCACCGCCCGGCTTCTGGCTCCTTCTTATTGTCTGGCTTTAACTGCCTCTGCTGACCTACACTGAACTGCAACTCCACTGCACTGCAGTCACTGCACTGACACCCAGCTGACTCACTCACTGAGCTGGTCTCTCACTGATATTTGCTTTCTTGTGCTGTTCTCACAAGGGTTGGGCATACCTGTTTCTGATTCATTATGTCAAATCTTTCTCTGATTCATCACTTTGACTACCTGTCCATTAGAAGTCATTTTCAAACATCCTTGCTACCTTCTAGAAACTAACTTTACCTTAAAGGTGAGTACTAAGGATGTGTCTGCATTCCAGTTAGAGGGATTAAATGTGTGTGGAGTGTTTTTATTCCAGCTGGATCACACAGGCCTAGGTCTTTGTATATGATCTCTTGCCATAGCAGCTAGTTTGCTTGATTAATAGTCCTCTATAGCAAAAATGATAAGCATTTGTAGATTGTGCTTTAAAATAGGAATTTGGAGTTTTTCCTGGACTCACAATATACAGAAAGGTTACTCTCAAGGTCTTGGGCAGGACATTGAAATGAAGTTTATGCCAGGCTCAGGAGAGATCGTGAGTAACATGAGTAATACAGCTGAATAACAGATACTCTACAGTATCTCTTATGTTAGGTAGATTATGTGTACTAAACACAGTTTTACTAACATTATCTCCTGTTAGTGCTAGGTTAATCCATTAAAACCCAAAGACTTTCTGTACTTGAGACTGATTTGATGAATATCAAACTCAGAGACTCAAACAAGTTAGTCCACATATACTTAAGTTGGTTTGGGCTGTAACTGCAGAGTGGATATGTGTGTGCGTGTGTGTGCGTGTGTGTGTGTGTGTGTGTGTGTGTGTGTATGTCTATATATACATATATATGCATATATGTATGTATATGTGCATATATATGTATATATGTATACACACACATAAAATTTTTTCTATAGATGGTCAGGCTCTTAATTTTTACTTATTGTAAATGGCAACTGTTCTTTATTTTCAGAGAGCCAAGCCTCCCAAGGCTCAGAGGGCTGAGCAACATCTAAAAAGGATCCAGCGCAGCTACCACAAGTACCACACTACTTTGGCTTCCATCAAATCAAATGAGCAGTACCGCCTGAAATGTGACTGGATCCAGCACAGCGACCGCAGGTCCTTTGGCAGTCTCGTGCAAGCAAGAGTCAAGGATGCCATGCAAGGCTTTGTCATCAATACTGAAGAGAGACGAAATAAGTAAGACTCACAAACCTGGTAGCCCAGGAATTGAAGCACTCGTTTTGTATTCCTGTTGGCTACTGGGCATCAACCTCAGGGCCTTTCCTATGTTAGGCGAGTTCTCTAACATTTTTCTATGACCTAAGCTCACGAAACCACAATGGTTAATATTGTGCATTAAAAAAAAAAAAAAGAAAAGAAAAGAAAAAAAAAACAAGTCAAATAAAGGTCATGGCTCAGTTTTTCATATTATTTTTTGGAGAACCACAGTGAGTTTTTTAAAAAAAAAAAAAAAACACTATTTATTGGAGGGAGGGAATATCATTGTGTGTGCGCGTGCATATATATGTATATATGTCAGAGGTCAGAGGACAGTTTTGGAAGTTGTTTCTCCCCTTCTACTATGCAGTTCCCACGATCAAACTTAGGCCACCAGACTATTTCTCTATTCTCTCAGAGTGAGTTCTGAGGGATGAAGTCTGTGTCCGAAAGGGAAGCTCTTTACTGACTTGTTTCCTCAGCCTCATAGTGAGTGGCTTTTCATTTCTTAAAACATGATTAGATACTAATTCAGAAATTCAGTAGAACAAAACTCAGTCAGAATGATAATTTTGATTAATTAATTACTTAATTGGTTTGTTTGTTTGTTTGTTTCAGGCTACGTGATCTTTTGGCATCAGAAGAAAATGAGTATTTTTCTGAAATGCAATTGAAAGGAGAAACCATTGAAGAGAAAAAGAAAAAATGAGAGAGAGAACCAAGTTATTAAGAGAGAAGAAGGAAAAAGAGAGGCAGGAGTTTGTAGCTGAAAAGTTAGACCAGCAGTTCAGGTAATAATTTGGAAGAGGATACAAGCAGCAGGTGAACCTGGGCTCGTTACATAGAATATTACAGAGAGAACAATAAAACAGCTGTGGTTAGCCCGGAAGGGAAGCAGACACACCGTTCCCTTCAGGAATGGTAATTATTAGAAGAGAGAGCCTCAAGACCATGACGGATCCTTCAGGTGGGAGGGAGAACATTAGACAGAAAATGGTACAGTGTGTGGGAGTACAAATGGGGCCTTAGAGGGGATGGGGGAGAGGAAGGAGAGGGAAAGAGCCCCCGTGACCTTGGAGCATCCAGGATAGGTGGGAGTTGGGCACAGAGGAACCTCTTCAGAGAAAGACCCCAGAACAACCTAATAAACAGAGGAAACATGAGACTTCCCTAACTTTTGGGAGGCTGGTGGACACTTCAAGTTAGCAATTTAGTTCAACAAAGGGCACAGAAGAGCCAGGATAAACTAAGAGCTGTCAAGCACACAGATTGCCTTTGAATTCTCTGTGCACAGGAGGTAGCTGCAGGGAGCACAGCTTGGTTTCTTCAGGCAGTGGAATCTGGCCTCTTTAAGGGTGACCACTGTCTTAAACGGACAATCCTGCATTCTAATTGGCATATTAAAAACGATTCAGGAATGCCAACTTACAGTAAACTATAGCCTTCGAAGGTATACTCAGGAACTGTACTTTAAATCTTGGAAATCACATCATAGATCACTTAAAACACAGGGGCTCAGTTTGTCTTAAAATCCTGCTGTGGTACTCTATGCTTGCCTCCCAAGCATGGAAAAGCCAATTGTCAATAAGATATTACTTATCAACTTGAGCACTGCTGTTGGAGACAAGTTCTTTGAAACCCTGTCCCACGAAGTGTTTAGTAAAATTGGTCTGTCCCCTGTGGCCAACATTTCCCCATCTGCCAAGTATGTGGTGGGTCCCTGTTTGTTATTTTCTGGTTATTGCTGGTCCCAGGATCTTTTCTGATCACCTGGACTTCTGATGCACTTCCTGACACAGACTACAAAGACCCATCATTTTCCAATCCCTGGACTCTTACGGAAATGGGTGTTAAGAATTGTTATCATAGCATTAAAAAACTGGGTACTGCTCTTACAGAAGCCCCAAGTTCTGTTTGCAGCACATAGATCCAGCAGCTCACAACCATCTGTAAGACCAGCTCCAGAGGATCTGATATGCTTTTCTAGACTCCACTGGTACCTGTGCTCATGTGCACATACCCACATGTAGACAGAACACACACACACACACACACACACACACACACACACACACACACTTAAAGAAAATAATAAAAACAAACCTTTAAAATTGTTATTATATCCTTAGGTTGGTTTCCTCATTTTGCTTTCTTGTTTTATTCAAGTCCTTCAGCATAGCGATTGTCACTTGATATGAATATCAATTCCGTATGTCTTTTAATTTTAAGATTTCAATCCTCAGAAGAGATGCGAAAAGTTCAGTATTTCCTAGAAGTGTTTAAAACATAGTCATTAGCTTTTTTAATTCATTTAATAGATACATTTGTTATTATTTTAAATTTTATATTTTTGAGCATTTTGCCTGCATGGATATAAGGGCACCACATGTGTATCTAGTGCCCCAGGAAGACCTTGGAACCGGAGCTACAGACATCTGTGAGCTGCTATGTGGGTGCTGGGATCAAACCAGGTGATGAGATGACTCTCCAGCCCAAATGGATAATTTGCGAGATAAGGTCTAACATTGTAATCCAGGCTAGCTTGAAACTCACTGTGTAGTCCAGGCTGGCCCTGAATTCAAGATATTCCGACTTTAGCCTCCCAAGTACTGGAACTGCCACGATTCCTGGCTTTAATAAATTCTGAGATTTATGTCAAACTCTCTGATAGAATCATAGCTTACCTGACTCGAGAGATGAATATTAGGTTCCCAAGTTGCCAAGTCTTGTTGAGCGGTATTTAGGAATATATGGCAGCCATGTAAGTTTTCACCTAAATGGCAGAACACAAAGGGAATACAAGAGTTCATTATCACAACATTTACAGTTCAAGGAGGTCAGAAATTCAAAGGCCAGCAGTTATGAGAAACCAGCAAAATCAGAACAAGATGTGGTCCAGAGAGCCATGAAATGTCAACCACTGACAGTGGGGCTACAGAGTTCCCACTAACAATACACACCGTCTCTGATCCCTCCTAGCAGAGGCCAGTAGGAAAGAAAGGTGCTGCCAAGCAGTGGGCACAGGTTGGGGCACAGCTGGTAAGAGTGGATTCAGACCTAGGAACCCAGAGGGAGCAGGTTTCTGGGTTAGGTGTTTTAAAGATGAGGCAACTGGCCGGGATGAGTTAATTCTGTTTTTGTTTGTTTGTTTCATTTTCTGGCTCTCATTATATAGCACTGGCTGTCCCAGAACTCTGAACATAGAACAGGCTGGCCTCAGACTCAAAGAACTCTGCCTGCCTCTGCCTGCCTCTGCCTGCCTCTGCCTGCCTCTGCCTGCCTCTGCCTGCCCAGTGTTGGAACTAAAGGCATGCACCACCACACCTAGCTAGATAAGTTAAATGTTTGATCCAAAGTCATACACGAATAGGCAGAGCAAGGAATCAAAGCTTGTTTTGCCTGAGGGCAGTGCTTGTGTCTGGTGACATCCTCAGGACCTGCCTCCCTCCCTGCTGTTTCCTCACATTTTTTTTCCTGTCTGGATGGCCCGCATCCGAGTTATTTTGGTACTGTGAAGACAAGTGCCTAAACACAGCAGTGCCTCATAAAATGCCCCAGGGGTTTACTCTTTTTAAAATTTCTCTTTCAGGGAGCGCTGTGAGGAGCTCCGCACTAAATTGGCTAGAGTTCACGAGAAAAAGGTGGTTGAGGAACGGAATGCGCAGGTAGAATTCAACAAGGAGCTGAAGAGGCAAAAGCTGGTGGAAGAGCAGCTGTTCGCCAAGCTTTGGGAGGAAGACAGATTAGCGAAGGAAAGGCGAGAAGCCCAAGACCAGAAGAGACAGAGAGAGCTGGTACAAAATACACGCCTGGGGCTGGATGCTCAGGTCACCAGCATGCAGGCGCAGAAGGAGGCTGCACGCAGGATGAGGGAAGAGGAAGCCCGCTACCTGGTGAGCCTTTTCAAACGCCCCGCAGCGGCGGCCTCCATAGGTGTAGCAGTTTTCCCGCGTATTAATATAGTTTGCTTGGAGTATGGGGTTAGTCTATTAAGCACATTTCCATGTTCGAAGTCTCACTGCTGCTTAATAATAGATGTACAGATGTGCATAGAAGCATATAGCCCACAAGGCTGAGCAAGCACGTTGAGCCTGATAGTGAATGTTTAGCACTGGGATCCAAGATCATTTCCTTTTACGCATTTTTGAGAGATCGGTTTTGGACTACACACCCACTTAATACTTTACAATCACACATAGAGCAATCTCTTCAAAGCCTTATTGCTGACTCAGCTGTATTAAAAAGCAAGCTCCGCTTCTAGAGCCCCTCGAAATGGAGTGGTGTGTATATGTTTCCAAGAAGTCCCTTAGGCTCATCCCTTACTGTGAAATCGTGGCCTTACTTGCTTTGCTTGACTGTGCTGATTCGTCTTCATCACTCCTCCTTAGGAGCAGAACAAAGCACAGGTTAAGCGAGAGGACGAACAAGAAAAGCTCCAGAAGCAGAAGACAAGACAGGAAACTAGGAACAGTTTGAAAAAAGCCGTGCAAGAGAAGATGGAGTCTATGCAGCAGGAGTACAGAGAGGACCTGGACTTGAACATGAAGCTCGTGGGAAGGGCCCTTCAAGACTTACAAGATGAGGCAGACAAGAAGAAGCAGAAGAGAGTAAGATACTTATTTAGTGCTTATTAAATGCTGGTCACATAGTCTGTTGAGTTGTCAGTCTTACCGTGTGTTGTTACTTTCAGTGTGTTTTATTGTGCAAGGCCCTGAGCTCAGTTTCTAACAATAGGAAGGAAGAGAAGGCCAGAGGAAGAGAGGGAGAGAAGGAGGGAGGGAGGACAGAGGAAATGAGTCATGAAGGAATCGCAAATGTTAAAAGATAGCTTTAGTCCCTCCAGCAATTCATGAGCACTCTAGTCTCTCCACATTCTCTTCAGCATTTGATGTTGTTGCCCCTTTTGCTTTATTATGGTGCATGTTGACTCATATCACTTTAATTTGCATGTCCCTAATGGGGAATGGTGTCAAGCGATGTTTTATATGTTCTTATTTGCCCTCCCTACAGTCTCTCAGGTGAAATGTCTCTTTGTTGATATTCTGATCCAGCTGTTGTAGGGTGGCAGTTTTCCCATTGGGAGTGTGCTAACAGCTGTTTTAGGAAACTCTTTGAGAGACAGTATTTGAACCAACTTACTCGAAAATTTCAAACAGATAAAAAAAAAATGGTCTGAACCCCCTTATATCCTTAACAGGCTTTAGCAGCCTTCCACTAAAGTCTGTTCTTGTTTTGTCTAGACCTACAATTACTCTAAGTCCTTTGAAGAAAGTCTGAGACACCACAGTATATCAGTGAATGCCTAAGTGTATAGCACCACAGGATTAGGATTGTACCTGTTAGGATGATTGCTTTTAAGGCCGGCCATGGGGTTGATAAGAAGGGTCAGCAGATAAAGGAGACTACCATCAAGTCTGTTGCTTTGAGTTCTACCCCCAGGTAGAAAGAAAGAGCCTATTCTTGAAAGTTGTCCTTTGATATACACACATACACCATGATGCATGAATGTCCACTCACACACATCACATACTCACACACCAAATAAATGAATTACCACGTAATTAAAAAAAATGTACTCGTTCTTACTTACTGATGTGTTCTAATAACGTGAATTAAATTCTATGCTATGTAGGAAGACATGGGAAGAGAACAGAAGATATACAATGATTATCTAGTGCAGCGACAAAAGGAAGAAAAAGCCCAGGAGAAAGAACTGAACAGATTACTAGAGGACATAAAGGCAAAGAAGTTGGCTGAGGAGGATCGGGAGCTGGCACTCGAAAAGGAGGCAAGGAAGCAACTCATGAATGAAGTCATGTGTACGAGAAAACTCCAAGTTCAAGAAAAACGTAAGGAACTGTATGATATCTTTCTTCTCTTTTGCGTTTACTTTTTAAAAAGCTAATTGTTTCGTTAACATTCAATTCGAAATGATGGTTTCGCCGTGACATTTGAATACATCTATAGTATGCTGTGCTCTCATTTGCCCTCCCCCCACGTCCTCCTGGACCCTCCTCCCCACATGCTCTTCCTTTGACAATCAAAATATTTAAGGGTGTATCTGTGAAATTCCGTGAATGTTGCAAGTACTGAGACACCTGCTTTTGCAAATCTTATCTAATTAGAACACAACATAAAGGAACAAGAAACTGCAGCTCCTCCCCCTATAACTTGGCAGTTTTGGGGGAGGTGTTCTCAACGTCTAAGAACAGTGTGTGCTTTGGGTACTGTTTACCTGGATAATGATAAAAGATACGGAATGGTGGGACAGAGATTCAACCTCTTTCTTCTCCCTCTCATCTGCCCCTCTTTTCTTTTCGAAGGTATTTCTCTCCATAACAAGTCAGTTTTTAATAGCCTGTGTGATGCTGAACCTTGAGAAATCCTAGGTATCTGCTGAAGTCCGCTCACATGTCTCATTCCCTAGAGGCTCTTTCTGTTCCCCCCATTCAAAGTGTATCCTCTCTCCGAGGCTCTCACTATCACCTTTTTACATTTCGAGGGGCCAGAAGGGTCTCCATTCAGAGTCCATTCTGAGAATTTGGGGAAGTCTTCCTCACTTTTCTATCTGCATTTAGACTGTATCAGTTCCCAGGAGTTTCATAAAGAAGTTCCAGTTATTCTTAGGAGGGTGAGCTTTAGTTTAAGACTTCTCCAAGTACAGGCGAACTGAGTTACCCCCGATATCATGGATCTCCCCGGACCAGGCTGCCCCATACTACCAAGTGACAGATTCTATTAACTCTGTTAGAACCCAGATGAGACACTGCTCAGACCATGCCTATCTGAAGTTGGTTCTTCCTCCTCCCTCTAGCTGCTTGTGCATACTGGTCCTAGACTGACACCCCAAACTGTATGACAGACTCATACATGACAGATACTCACAGAGGGTCTCTCCTCTCTGCTCATGCCATATCTTCAAGTTCATATATTCCTTCCTCAAAAGGCAAGACTTTCTCTCCTCCCCCATCACCTGGGAATCAGAGAGAGTCTGACTATCAGTGGGCACTGTGGATTACTAAAGCCCACAGAGGACCTCTACTACACGGATCTCAGCTCTCCCCAGGGTTCCCACCATGCTGTTATCGTCCTGGCCTTATGAAAATTAATATTTCATCTAATAAATCCCTTACCCAAAAGAATAATCCACCTTAGTGCCCCTCTTGTTCTCTGAATGCAAAGCCTTTCAGTTAGATGCTCAAAGTGTCTCAAGAAGACCATCAGTCTTGAAGCCTCAGTATGTCAAGATTAAAACTTTTTATTTTAAACGTAGGTGAGTACACTGTAGCTATCTTTAGACACACTAGAAGAGGGCATTGGATCCCATTACAGATGGTTGTGAGCCACCATGTGGTTGCTGGGAATTGAACTCAGGACCTCTGGAAGAGCAGTCAGTGCTCTAAAGCACTGAGCCACCTCTCCAGCCCCAAGGTTATAACTTCTCAAAGTTTCCCACTCATGACCCCTTTCACCCAGGAAATTGTTAAATGACCCCACATATATGAGTGTATAAAAACAGGTACACAGATCCAACATGAACTGATAATATATCATAAGTAAATCTATTTTAAAATAATTTTTGTCATACATATATTTTATACAAGCAAAATGGAATTGCCTACTTATTTTACATAAAGAATGAAATCTTGGGTGAATATTTACTAATGAAGGACTAATAGCAGTTTCAATGGTTTTAGAGTTGACTGATGTTTTTAATTTTTAATCATCAAGATTATGTGAGAAGACTACTTCACATAGACATAGTTCCAAATGACAGAATTATATGGAAGACCATTTCAGAAAGTATTGGAAATTCTGCCCTAATCCCAGGTGAAAAATCTATTTACTGATCTTTTTAAATGAAACTCGAGTCAGCAATTTAAACATCAACAACGATAGTACATTAACCAATAATCAAACCTAACATAACACAATTCAAAATCCGATACAAAATGAGGAATGTTAATAAGAAAACATTAAAACCTTTGTTTCTTGCTATGATCTGTACAGTTTAGGGACTAATTCCACTGAGGCAATGGGGGAGGAAGAAGTGATAGACACACACAGAAAACCAGGGGTAAAGTGAGCCCTGTACGCTCATGGAGATGCACCAATAGCATCCTGCAATGAATCTCAGCACATTAATGAGGTGTGTTAGCTAAGCTGAGTAGAGGGACTCTAGGGGAACATTCTAGGGTATGGTTGATATTTTATGCACACATTGGTTTTAGCTAGAGGTCAAACATTTCTCAACATGTGCACTTGGGCCAGAGGAGGGCCTGGTGGTTCCCTTGAGTCCGAGGCATTGGGATCTATGACTTGGCTATGCTCATGGGGACAATTCACACTCACTTGGGACTTTATCTGTTTCTTTCTTAAACTCGCAGCTGTAGCTTGACTTCTAGGTCCTGCAGTAGTTCTGCATACAAAGTCTGTGGAAACTGACTGAGGAAAAAAAACAAAACACCGTTATTCTGCTCCAAGACTGCAAAAACTGGAAAGCTAGTCAGGTCTTCCTGCCCACTGCAGCACACCTCACTCAAAGCTGTTTGTCGGAGCCAGGTCACAAAGTCTGGGTACAGTTCCACTAGCTTTGACAAATCTCAGTTAGTGACCAGCTGTTTTTCCCCTTTGGAGGACAGTTCCCTCAGTGCCCTTAAAGCAGCAATATTATTTTGTTGGTAAGCTTGAAAGCGATAGTATGATTGGCTACCAGTCCCTTGTTAAGGTCCCATACCCAGGAGCATATCAGTTGTCATAGCAACACCTGGGCTAGAATACATTACACCTGATCCTGGCATAATTTTATAGACCTGTTTTAGAATAACAGGTAATCCCCTAGGGTGAGGCCAGATTTTTTTCCCATGGGTAGCCAATCAGAAGGAAGCAGGCATTTTCTCTGAGGGTACTCCAAATTATATGGTGCCATTGGCTTGTTTGATCTTTAAAGGCTTACAGCCACAGTCTCACCATTGGCTTGGATTCTGCAGATCAGGTCATTCAAACATAGGAAAGCAGTTTTGTGTCTTCACCCAAATCTCTCTTCCCAAATCAGATTTTTTTCGATAAATGAGTGAGTTTATTTTCCCCCAAAATATGGCAGCTTAGACCCAAGGTGCAATTTTGCCACTGATTGGGTGACTATGCCCTCATAATCATGTTCTTTAGCATCAGCCACCAATGGGGCAGATAGGTCAGGGCCAGCATGGCAGGGGTCAGATGGGTCAGGGCCAGCATGGCAAGGGAATTGAATTTGCCTCTCGGTTTCCCCAGGATCCAGGGCTCTGTTGAAGCTGCAGCTGTGGTCTGCCCTGTAACTATCTATGACAGTCTCTGGGAAACCAGAGGGGTAGAGCCCACGAGGCCAGACACCCACTGGGATCCCATATGACAGAGTCTGCCATTTTGTGAGTAAATGGCTGATGATCTATAGAATCCCACATAAGATTCCATAAACCAAAAGTAAAAATGGGAATGCATTGGGGTCCTTCAGCTGTGTATCTGTCTCTTAACCTTTGTCCTATTTTTTTTTTCAAGAAGCCAAATTGTGTGTCCTTTCTGGGAGCCAGGGGCATGTCTCCTGAACATAGTCTATAATGGATGGAGCCCCAACATTTTCCTTTCCACGGTTCCTCCAAACCTCTTTCAAAATATGAACATATAACTGCCTGTCTCTCGCCTCTGCTGCCCTATGACTGACACCCACCACACAGAAGTGAGCTCCCTTCCCCTTTATTTTATTTGCGTTTGTCCAAAGAGCATCCCTTCATCTGACCAAATGGCAGGTCCCCGTAGCCGGTCAGTTGACCTCATTGTATCGGATATCAGCAATTTAAAATGAACAAAACCAGGTCTAACCATGAGCTAGATTACTACTCTTTGGGTTTGTTTGTTTGTTTGTTTGTTTGTTTGATACCAGTCTTGCTATGTAGCCCAGGCTAACCTTGTCAAGAGTGGAAAATAGGGATGGGGATACCTCAGGTTTCTGGACAGTGGGGACAGGACTCTGGTCGTGTGAGTGTATGTGCATGTGTGTGTGTGTGTGTGTGTGTGTGTGTGTTAAGTACTTAGGAGGGGAGAGTTGGTCAGGGTCTTGGCATGAATAAAGTCTGATACCCCAAGTTCTCCATGTTTAACACAGGCCAGAATTTTTTTTTTAAACTTTCTATTGACTCATTGTGAATTTTACATCTCACACCCAAACTTCACTTATCTCCCCATCCTTCTAAATCTGCCCACTACCCTTGCAATACCCCTAAAGAAAACAAAAAAATATAAAACAAACCAACATAAATCTTGCTGTGGAAGCTGCAGGGTGTCACAGTGTGTCCCACAGTATACCTTTTGCCCAAACAGCTACATTGTCAATACTGGATCCTCACTGGGGCTCCTCTCAGATATCCTGCTGTGTCACAGAGCTCCTACAGCTTTGGATCTGTAGGACCCACTCCTTCATGTGCTCCAGCAGTTTATACATGGGGTAGATGTTGGAGTGGGCCAGCTCAAAGCCCTGGATCTGTGTCTAGGTGGTAACTGAGTTGTTTAGCCTGGCAGCTCTCCTGTGTCCTTGTTACCAGGACTAAGTCTCCAGCACTGCCCCTCTCCCAAGCTGCCTAGGCCAGGGTGGGCAGCCAGTGAGAGTTGAGGCTAGCTCTGTGCAGCTCTCTGACATCATCATGGCCCCAGGCAGCAGCCCAGACTGGGAATGTCTGAATGGCTTTTGGTGGTAACATGGACCACAGACATGGCCCTTGGGAGCAGCATGGACTGGGACATCACCATAGCCTCAGATGGCAATGCAGACAGGCTCTTCTTCACTACCGTCGTGATTCCAATTCTTCTCTCTTCGTTGTGTTCAAACTATTCCGAATCTCTTTCTCTCCCATCTCTCCACCACAGACATTTTAAGAATTTTTTTTTTCCAGGAAAGCCTTAGCTTCACTACCCCAATTTTTTTGAATGGACATTCCTTCATTTTTGGCAACTTGGGGGCCCAGCCATAGGGCATGCATAGAATTACAAATTCTTTATTTTTATTTCAAAAGATAAATTCTTATATCTTTCCTTTTTTGCAGTAGAACCAAACATTTTTTTATTAGTAACTTTTTTTAAATGTTAATCAAAGGATTTATAAGTTTCGTAATGCTCAATAACAAGATGCCCATACAATCAGAAGTGTAACCCAATACCCAACCTAGATATACCAACTATCCTTGACTGGCGGAGACATGCAAACATCCGCCTCCATGTTCTCTTCCAACCCCCTCCTCATCTCCTAGCTCCTCCTCTCCTTCTCCTTTTCCTCTCCTCCTCCTCCTCTCCTTACTCCTCCCACCTAAGCTTCTCTTACATATCACCCTTCCTGTTAAGATAAAACTTTTCTCTCAAAATACAATTAGAGCATAGCAATACCAATTTGTATCAGTAAGGTACAAGATAGACCTAATACCCAGTCCATTATCTTGATGACTAACCAAAACCTCTGTCATCTCTCCTAACTAAAAGACTTAGTTCTGAACCTTGCTTTTTTCTTGGCTTTAGAATGAATGTCAGCTGAAAACCATCCTCTCAAATCTTTTCTCTCAAAGTAAATAGCTGGGATTGGCTGTGAGACTATAAGTCTTCAACCCCCTCAGAAATCCAGAATGACTGAATTAACTGAAATTATGGGAAGCACAAAGCATAGCTTCTAAAACTTAGCCAATTTATAGAGACCTCTGAACACCTGGACAGTCCCTATACTATAAAACATTGGAGCATCCGATCTTCAGCCGTCTGGCCCAGAATTATCTGACAGGCCTAGTGATGCAGAATTATTAAGGGCTGATTACTCTGTCTTGGCAGATATAATCAGTCGACTATTCCGCAAGAGTGTCCTTTTCAGGACAGTAATTTGTCTGTAGATGAAAAGAGGCAATTCTTGCCTAGTGGCTGTCTCACCACAACTGGAGTAACTCCAAAGATGCTCAATTTCTTCTTAGAATCCAAGACAGGAAGCTCTCAGGAGCAGGCAGGTCTCTAATCAAAATGAACCTTAATACAGAAATGTTTATAATGTCAATTCTGTGGACTTCTGATGTTTTGAAAACCAACTATTCATGTAAGGCAATCTGGAGTGTTGTCTGTTGACTCCTCTCAGCTACATCTAAATAAAATATAGAGAACATCCTAACAATAAACTCAGAGCCATGAATTTGCTATAGGCCCTTAACTCACAGGCTAACCATCTCAAATCAGTTAAAAAGTTAAAGAAGGACTGGGTCTCAGCCTTGTATTCCTAAATGTGTTATATAGGGACAATGCCTATGAGAGTAACAATATTAATCTCATGTCTATATCAATAAGAAACTCGTACCAATGAAAACCTTAAATTTGAAATCAAAGTAAATTTTGTACCATTTAAGAAATTATAACTTCAGCTTAATAACAATTATACAGATTTCTACCAATAGGTTACGGCTGTGCAATAAATCCTAGCTATTCCTTCCTGTTCCAACAAAACCACTACTTTTCCCTAGAAAGACAGCCCAATATTAACCACCTCAGTCCCCAAGCCCAGGGAATAGGGGAGCCGACACTTCATTAACTTCTTCAAGCTGATTACGGGCGTTGAGATATTAGAAGAGGGGTGGGAGTAAAGAGTAAATTGATAAGCCTCTGACCTCTGTGTCTTCACTGCATCCAGCTGAGATTTCAGGACATCAGAGGTTCGAGGAGGTCTGCTCAGCTTGCTTGATGAGTAGATACACTAAGGCTATGTATTCTGCAATATACAATTCTCAAAACAAATTTTAGTATCAAGATATTTTTGTTTGAATTCTGGAATCTAGTCTTCTGGTGGCCTGTCTCTATCATATCTAATCCATATAATTCTGGGAGTTTGTATGAGGGTGTGCTCCCACCATCCTCCCATTCCCGCCTCCCTGCTCTCAAATTCCCCAACACTAGGGAATCCAAACTATCAGGCACCAAGGCTCTCCACTTCCACTGATGCCTGATAAGGCCACCCTCAACTACCTATACAGGTGGAGCCATGAGTCCCTCCCTTTGTGTTCTTGGGCTGGAAGTTTTAGAATGGCTACTCCAGCTTGTTTCTTAGGACCATTTGCTTGAAAAATTGTTTTCCAGCCTTTTACTCTAATGTAGTTTCTGTCTTTGTCACTGAGGTGGGTTTCCTGTATGCAGCAAAATGTTGGGTCCTGTTTACTTATCCAGTCCGTTAGCCTATGTCTTTTTATTGGGGAATTGAGTCCATTGATGTTAAGAGATATTAAGGAACAGTGATTGTTGCTTCCTGTTATTTTTGTTATTAGAAGTGGAAATATCTTTGTGTGGCTATCTTCTTTTGGAATTTTTGGAAGAGGATTACTTTCTTGCTCTTTCTAGGATATTATTTCCCTCCTTGTATTGGAGCTTTCCCGCTAATAGCCTTTGTAGTGCTGGGTTTGTGGAAAGATATTGTGTAAATTCGGTTTTGTCATGGAATATCTTGGTTTCTCCATCTATGGTAATTGAGAGCTTTGCTGGGTATAGTAGCCTGGGCTGGCATTTGTGTTCTCTTAGGGTCTGTATGACATCTGTCCAGGATCTTCTGGCTTTTATAGTATCTGGTAAGAAGTCTGGTGTAATTCTGATAGGTCTGCCTTTATATGTTACTTGGCCTTTTTCCCTTACTGCATTTAATATTCTTTCTTTGTTTTGTGCATTTGGTGTTTTGATTATTATGTGATGAGATATATTTCTTTTCTGGTCTAGTCTATTTGGCGTTCTGTAGGCTTCTTGTGTGTTTATGGGCTTCTCATTCTTTAGGTTACGGAAGTTTTCTTCTATAATTTTGTTGAAGATATTTATTGGCCCTTTAAGTTGGGAATCTTCACTCTCATCTATACCAATTATCCTTAGGTTTGGTCTTCTCATTGTGTCCTGGATTTCCTGGATGTTTTGTGTTAAGAACTTTTTGCACTTTGCATTTTCTTTGACAGTTGTGTCAATGTTTTCCATGGTATCTTCTGCACCTGCGATTCTCTCTTCTATCTCTTGTATTCTGTTGGTGATGCTTATATCTATGACTCCTGACTTTTTTCCTAGGTTTTCTATCTCCAAGGTAGTCTCCCTTTGTGATTTCTTTATTGTTTCTACTTCTATTTTTATGTCCTGGATGGATTTGTTCAATTCCTTCACCTGTTTGGTTGTGTTTTCTTGTAATTCTTTAAGGGATTTTTGTGTTTCCTCTTTATGGGCTTCTACCTGTTTACCTGCGTTCTCCTCAAATTCTTTGATAGTGTTATTTATGTCCTTCTTAAAGTCCTCTATCATCATCATTACAAGCGATTTTAAATCTGAATCTTGCTTTCCTGGTGATATGGGGAATTCAGGACTTTCTAGTGTGGGAGAACTAGGTTCTAATGATGCCAAGTACCTTGGGTTGCTGATGCTTATGTTCTTGTGCTTGCCTTTTGCCATCTGGATCACCTTAGTGCTACCTGCCCTGTCTCTTACTGGAGCCTGTCTTTCCTATTATCTTGGTTGTTTCAGAACTGTGTAGGGTGGGTGTTACTACTGGGGTTAGAGCTGGGGCCCAAGATCTGCTCAGTGCTCGGGCCCAGACTGGAAGGAACCGGTGCTCTGGGTCAGGAGTGAATTCCTGGGTCCTAGTGGGTCCCAGTTACTCCCTGTTGGGGAAGGGTTGCTGTCTCCTTTCCTATGATGCTGCCTGGTTAGAGCTCCTGGGAGGCCCACTTCCTCTGGGTTTTGTGAGATTGGGTGCAGAGCTGCTGCCCGGGATCTGCTCAGTGCTCAGGCCCAGACCGGAAGGACAGAACCAGACATTTAAAGTGGACATCAGTGAGCAAAAGTCAAGATGAATATGGGTTGCTGGTCTGTAGTCATGCCAGCTAATACTTTCCTTGTATCTGACTTCCTCAGTTCCCAGGTCTAGACCTAAGGGTGGTGGAGGTTGGACCATAACCCTGTATTTATACCAAACATAGGACTCAGGAGGAAGTAGAGGGTCAGGGGGTGGAAGTACCTGGAGCCCAGTAAAACCTTAATGGATCTGTAGTCCTAAGACAGTCCATTCAGCATCTTTACCTGTGGCTTCCACTTTCTTGACCTGGTATAGTGAATCTGTCCTGTAATTCCAGCTACCTTCACAGCTATAGGAATGTTGGAACCACTTTGTTGAGTTCTTTACAAGTTGATTCTAGTGCCCCTTTGGCTACCTTCTTGACTCAGACAGTATCACCGGACTCAATCAAGAGAAATTGGTGGTGGGACTCAGAGGTCCGGTTGGGTTTCTCAAACCATCTAATGAGTAGAGTTTTGAAAGACCTCCAGTCTTTCAAAACTACTTGAGCAGTTTCAGTCCTAGTAGAGAATGCTTCTACCAATCCAGGAAAAGTATCCTAAAAACTGTCCTGGCAGGCCAGATCTCGGTGAAGTCAGCTTCCCCCAGCTCACTGGGGTGTTGGCCTTTGGTCATTCGGATTCCTTCCTGGTCAAGGAATTTCTGTTTTGGATTTACTTGTGCACAAACCTGGCATCTGGTTGAAACTTCTTATGCTAGGCTGAGCAGTCTAAGTATAACATATCGTGATTTGAGCAACTCAGAAAATTTTGTGAATCCCAGATGAATAGCTAAGTGAAAGTTAGCTACTTTCACAGAGTCTTGCCAGTTGTTTCTTAAAGAGAGAGTGATCTTTCCCTCTGGTGTCCTCCACCAACCTGTAGATTTGAGCTGTCTATATTTTCTTCTTGCATCTTCTATTTCTTCTTGGTTGTACCACGGAGTCTCGGGTAACACCCAGTCAGGGAATGTCCTCAGAATAACAATAGGCTTCATGAGTCTTAGGGCCATTTGTCAGGTAGCCAGGTCAGCATCCTGGTCATTTCTTGCCTCAGGGGAGTCTTCTTTTTTATATCCTTGAAGTGGAGCAGTTCTTAGGATCAGTCAAATAGGTTCTAGGAGAGCAAAGATATGATGTCGTTTCCCCCAGTGGTGAGAAGCCCTCCTTCATTACATTATTGATCATACTGTGGACATGCACCATAGTAAAAGTATATTGACTGTCCACAAATATGGTGGTGGACTTTCCTTTCCTTCATCTGAGAGCCTGGTCAGATTGATTACTTCTATTCCTTATTGCAGGTACCTTATTGGAGGATATTTGATCACACCATAAACCTTGAGATTGTGTTCTTTACTAAAAGAACCTGTTTCTAGTTGTGGTGTGACTCAGCCCTTAGCACACACCTTGAATCCCAAACAGTGAAGGTTAAGCTAGTTTGTACAAGAAAGCACCCATGTTTGGCAGTGATGTCTAATTAAGTGGGCAGACAAAGTGACAAATCAGAGAAAGATTTGACTGAATTGGATATGTCTAACTCTCATGAGAAGAGAGAGGAAAAGGAAGCTACTTAAGAGAGAGCAGTCCAGTGAGAGAGGAGGAGGAGGCTGTTTTACTGGAGAGTTTCACAGGGACAGGTTGGAGAGAGAACAAGCTAGACACAGGTAAAGATAGAATGAGCCAGAGAATGAGAAAGAATCAGAAGATTAGAACATTACTAAATTTAGTATGAGGCCAAGCAGAGTAATTCAGTCAGAGGCCAAAGGAGAGAATCAATCACTATGGAGAATTTTGAGCCAGAACAGCTGAGTTGACCAGCCAAGCAGAGTTCAGAAAGAGCTAGAAATGCTGAAGCTGATTCAGCAGTAAATCTCAGAGGCTGAAAACATTTTAGGCCTAGATAAGATTGTATGGAGGCTTGAACCTTATGGACTAGGCCTAGGTTAGCAGAGAGAGATAACAGTTATGTCAGGTGATTAAAAGTTACTTTTACAGTACCTGTTTTGGATCCAAATCATTTCAGTTAAAGTAACTACTTCAGCTCCCACACACCTGGTTTCATCTTTCATCTCATGATAGTCATGTTGATGAGCAATTGCAGGTTTTTTATCTGGCAAGAGGTTAACAGGATTGATGGAAGTAGGTTTCATAGTATAAATTTAAGGGTAGTCTAGGAGTAGGGCCTGGCACTGGGAAACGTAGGCATTAGTCAGTATTTTGGTGTTCCTTAGAGGAGGTGTTGGGGGTGCTATGAGTGTAAGAATTAACTTCTTTTGTTAGATCAGGGGTAGCTCATAGACAGGTAGATCATCTTGTGGCTATTGGATAGAGTACAATCGTTTTGACAGGTATGTCACAGGGAGTTTCCATGGCTCCAAAGTTTGGGTTAAAACCTTTTTTGTAATGTCTTTTGTTTCATGGTCCAACAGATGAAAAGGTTTTGAGACATCTGGATGTGCTATGGCTGGAGCTGAAGTCAGAGCAGTTGTTTTTAACAAAATCGCAATCATTCAATTTTACCAATAAAGACTGAGGAGCAAGATACTGGGGTGAAAGCCTGCCTGCCCAAAAAGTCAGAGAAAGCACCTAGCTGACCCTTCTCTTCCACCCATGTCCCAAAAGGAAGTTCTCCTTTTCCATGCTGTCTCAACCTCAATGCCCCTCCCTTCTACTTCCTATGGGTCTCTCCATCCATCCTCCTCATTTCCTCTTACTTTTTATGGCTTTTTCCTATGTTCATTCTCTGTCATCTGGTTCCTTGCTCTTCCTCTTGACTTATGATTGACTTTATTTACTCCTCTTTATAATAAGCAGAAAGCACTTGGATTAAAAGTATGTGCTAGGGCTAAGCCACACCACAACTAGAAACAGGTTTTTCCAGGAACCAACACAATCTGAGGGGGGATATGGGCAGGGAGAGGTTTCTAGTGTGATCAAATATCCTGCAACACGGACCTGTTTTTAAAGCCTCAAATGTCTTTTGTATAGTCTCACTCCAGATTTGGGTCTCAGTGCCCCTCTTTGTGCTGGTGTATAGAGGCCTTGCTATTTCTGCAAACTCTAGAATCCAGAGACAGTGATACGTAGCCACACCCTGGAACTTTCAAACTTGTCTCTTTGAAGTTGGGATACAAAGAATAGCAGCACCCATACTTTTACACAGGTTCTTTTGTCTCCCTTGAGCTGGTAGCTAAGATAGGTAGCCTGTGATATACAAAGCAGGGCTTTCTTAGTCAACAATCTACAGACCAAGGTCTATAACTTTTGTAGCAGTTCCTCAATGGTGGTTTTATAATTTATCTTCCTGGGAAATCTTTGATGGAAGGGCAGGAGGTCTGCATCTATTGTCTCATTGAGCAGAGTTGGGAATTTTTCAGATCCTTGGGGAAGTCTGATCCAGGTAGGTCGCTCACTATAACCTCCCTCTGGGTCTGTCCCTTTAAAAGCAAAGACAGATCAACTCAAATGCATCTTTCAGGTCCAATACAGTGTATGTCTGTTTTTCTGGTAGAATGAGACTCATGAGAGTCAGAAGTTCCAGGTTTCTTCACAGGAAGGCAAGGTATATTCCATGGCACCTGTCAGGGTATCAGGCTGCCTGTCTCTCCAAGTCACACAATATGGACTATAACTCCCCTTTTGTTTCCAGGGTTATTGGGACTTGTTTAAACTGGATGTGGGTAATTGAACTAGTTAGTTGAACATTTATAGGAACTTGGTGTTGAGTGAGTACTAGGGGTTGGTTTCTGCCCATACCTGCAGGAATATTTGTTGTTAATCTGAGAAACAGTCCAATTGTGTCTTGTTATCAGAGAAGGTGAAAGTAGCTTTTAGTTTATGCAACAGTCCTTGTCCCCATCAGTTCTCTACTGTTGATACCATTTGAGCTACCTCAGCAACTGGGACTTATTTATATCTTTTTTTTTTTTTTAACTTTTATAACTTTTTTTTCTAATATCTGGGGCCAACTAGGTGACAAAAAAATCTTTTCAGCAGCTGTCTTTAATTCTTCTAAGAAAAAACTAAGTGGAATTTGTTTAAAGTCTTCTTGGTCAGTGATAGATTATTTCTCCACCATCACTGAAATGAGCCAAATTAAGCTAGATTAGATTATATTAAAGGCAGGTTTATTGGGAAGCTGCTCTTAGGTGGGTGAGTTCACTGGTCCCCAAGGCCTGTGAAGCCACCATGGGAAAGTAGGGGTAGGGGAGGGAGAGAGGAAGAGAGAAGGTGGTGTCTTGCACACGAAGAGAGAGAAGAGAGGAGGAGCAAGAAAGAAAGGGGTGTGTGCTGAGAAACAGAGAGAGGAAGAGAGAGAGAGAGAGAGAAAGAGAGAGAGAGAGAGAGAGAGAGAAGAAAAAGAAGAAGGAGGAGGAGGAAGAGGAGGAGGAGGAGGAGGAAGAGAAGGAGGAGGAGGAGGAAGAGGAGAGAGACCAAAATGTCTGGATTATATAGGGAGGAGCCTTTGGGGAAAAGGCAGCCCAACCCCTAGGCTGGAAAGTTCAGGGTTGGGGGCAGAGCTGGGAGATCCTGGAGGCCGTGTCTGCTTTGGGTATGTATAATACACCCCTTAGTCCATTGTCCCGGGTCAGGAAACCAAACATCTCAGCCTTTTGTTGATTATAAGTGAATAAAGGATGCTATAATCATCCCATGACTACTTCTTGCTGACATTGGGGCTCAGTTTTTGAATGTGAGCAAAAAGCTGGTGTGTTGGCCAAGTCCCAGAAGAACTGGTTGTTTCACTGCTGTCTAAGTTGAGGGACCATCTTGGGGTAGGAGTGTGTAGGCCCAGTTGAAGCAGTTTGTGAGGCTGGGCCCTGTCAACCTGTCAGTTACTGGCTCATTTAGTTTCCTGGATCATTTTAGTGCAGAGAAATTAACTAGACAGTCAGGTTGGACAAAGGGAAATTCCATTTTAGCCAGTAACTGCACTCCAACCCCTAATCACCACTACCAGTTTACAGATTTTTTAGTTTTTTTCAGAGATAATAGGTTTGAGTTTCCAATTTAACGGGCATGATTGGAAAGAAATGAGTGAAATGAGAAGGAGTGGAATTCCTTTTTCCCGTTCCTTTGTAGGAGCTTAAGGATTGGGGACTACGGAAAACCTTTGGGGAACTATTTCTCCTTCCAGGGTGTGGGATCCTGCTAGAATGCAGGGTACCCAATGGCTAAGAAAGCCACTAGCTCAGACCACCTGAGCCAGAGTCGGGAACTAATGACTAAACATCTTGAGTCCTGGGAGTAGGACAGTGGAATATTTGTTTTGTCTTTGTATTTGTTTTGTTTCGTTGTGTTTCTTGTTTTCTGTATTTCTCTGGGCAACCTGGCAAAGCCAAAAAGATTCAGGTCCCCAAAAAGAGGCACAGGTCTTAAGCCAGGAAGAGTGTCACACCAGGACTAAGCCATGTTACTACAGGAAACAGAACTGACAGGAAACAACATGGAAACTTGTGAACAATGGAATGTGGGTGTGGTTGGGATGAGGGGAGGACAGCCGGGTGGCCACCACACATTTAAAACAGGAGACTCGTGTTGATGTGCCCACAGATTCTAGACACTGGATCAGTGCTTGTTCTGGTGTCTCCTCCCAAACAAAGGTACCTTAACCAGACTTACTGTTAGAATCCCACCAGATGAGAAGAAGACCACTCCTACAATTTTGAGCCAGATTTAAAGCAAGCTTATCAATAGTAGCCAAGATGAACACAATGGCCAGTTCCTAATTAGGACTTCCGTAAAAGACCACAAATACTTGTCAGATTTTTAGAGGCCAACTCCATAAGGCTAAGTACTTGCAGCCTTTGTCCAGTTGGAGGCAAGAATGAATCCTGATATACTTTCTGCCTATGTGTAATTAAACATATCCCATGCAGTTGGGGCAACCAAGCTTGTTTACAGGTGTGAAAACATTGGCTTGTTAACTTAAATGAACAACAGCCCCTAGCATTCCAAGAAGTTACCTGTTTTGGGGCAACTGGGGCTTACAGGTTAGAGGCAGTTTTATTTTGCACATCTCTTAAACACAGTAATTTAGACTTAAGATATAACTTTAGCTCTCACTGTAAGACTCTAGTGAGTCCTAGTCCCCTGAGTGAACAACATGGAGTCAGGGATAGTTGCAAAAGCAAGA
The DNA here is from genome assembly GCA_021653895.1 of Mastomys natalensis. Classification (NCBI taxonomy): domain Eukaryota; kingdom Metazoa; phylum Chordata; class Mammalia; order Rodentia; family Muridae; genus Mastomys; species Mastomys natalensis. The sequence continues at coordinate 109,446 of JAJTUV010000270.1, forward strand.
GGGATTTTTATTGTTACAGCATGCTGGGGTCATCCTGCATCCAAAAGGAGAGGCGACCCCACGCAGCTCATTCAGCGGACAATTATACAGTTTCCAGGGATAGCATAGAAAAAACAGCAGCTAGGCACAATATGATTGACAGAACAGCATGACTTTTAAACTGATTGGTCTTTAGGGAATGAGGTGGCAGGGACTTCCTTTGTCTGCGGGTGGCCAACAGTTGGTCCTGTGGGATTTGTCCATGTGCTCTGCGTCTCCCTCACCAGCAGGTCGGTCTTCTCTCCTGTTGTCTGAGGAATGTTAATTAGTCTCTCTCTCTCTTCTGGGGCCTTTCCTGAGCTGACAAGGAATGTTAATTAGCCTCTCCATCCTTGAGTTGACCCCTTCATTTCTCCATTCTCTTTGTGCATGTTTCAATCTTGAAGCTATTGCAGCTCATATCCCTAGTCTCTGTACCTCTTGATATCTTTGTCTCAGGGCCATCAACTGTACTGTACCTATGCAATCTTTAATAAAAACAACTAAGTGATGTAAAATGTAAGGGCCAAAGGTCAGGGGCAGGAACAAAATTATTAGGGGTTTTAACAGTGTAGAAATCAAGGTAATAAACCAAGGGGAGTTAGTTGTTGAACTAGGACTCAAACCATCTTTGAGCTTGCTCTCTTTCTCTCTTTATCTTGGCTAGTCCCTCATGTACCTTTGTCATTAAATCTTTAACTATCTTTCTCTCACCCCCTGAATGGTCTCCAATATGTGTTTTCAAATTTTCTACACCCTTTGGTAGCACAGAAAAAGTAGCTGCCCCCCCCACACTGATGGGTCTGCTGCCAGCTTCTGTCATTTTGGGGGGCACACATATATGGGAGTTTCTTGCAGGATGCTTTTCAACTTTGGGTGTACACACCCTAAGCCCCACCCTAAGCCTTAGCTGCTTCTGGGACACAGTTTAGATTCAAAAGTCCCTCGTCCCTGACATTTGAGTAATCCCCGCCCCTGTGTCTCCGGGGTGGGGATATCCTAGGAGTCAAGGCCTGCCGCTCACTTACAGAGATCAAAGACAAGGTCTGGCCACCAGGCACAAGGAGGGTGTTCCACTGTAGTGGACCAAGCCACATTTCCAGTGGCTGAGAGTACTTGCCAAGTCACTTTGGTAGGGTTGTGGGGGGTGCTGAGGATCAGTGTGGGAAGGAAGATACACCATAGCCATCTAATGGTTTCTTTGGCCTTGCAAAACAGCAGGTGATCTTGAGCTTGAGGGGGTTGCTCAGGTGTCTGGCTGCTCTCCAGTCAGCATCAGGTGCAGGTGTTGGTCTGAGTTACGTGAATTCAGGCAGTTACTCCATCTACTTCAATGGAGGTCAGGATGGTCAATAGCACCAGGAATGGCCTTTTCCACTTTCTTTCCTTGTGTGGAACCTCTGGGGTACCTTCGTTATATAGGGCACTAAGTGTAGGCCACAATTCCTAGTGACTGATCTGGAAGGCTTACAGCCTGAAGAGTCACTTCTGGGGGTGGGCCAAGAGCTTGGGGCCAAGGGCGTGGGGGTCACACTCAAGAGGGGTATTCTGGCCTCAAGAGGGGTATAGGGCCAGGACAAGGGGCACCACCCAGCCAGTGCCAGTTTCCGAGGGCAATTTAGTTAAGGTCTCTTTTTAGGGTTCTGTTCATTCTCTCTACCTGCCCTGACCTCTGGGGGCAGTGCGAACAATGGAGCTTCTAATTTGTCTCCAGTATCTCTGCCAATCCCTGACTTACCTTAGAAACAAAAGCAAGATTGTTATCTGATCCAGTTACCTCAGGCACTCTAAACCTTAGGAAGATTTCTTCTAACATCTTCTTGGCTATCACGGTGGCTGTTTCCTGCTTGGTGGGGCAAGCCCCAACCCATCCAGAGATCTTATCTACAAATACTAAAGGATATTTGTAACTATATTTTCTTGGCTTAACTTCTGTAAGATCGGCCTCTCAATATACTCTAGGCTGTTCTCTCCTTTTGCCCTGTTTACTCTTGGCTGTATAAGCATTTACTTGCTAGCATATCTTACACTGTTTTACTATCTCTCTGGTCCAAAACCTGAGGTCCATTATATATATCTTAGATCCCTTGACTGCTTGGATGAGCTTATTTCTCAAATGAATCCATCTGTGCATTTGGCCTAGTAAGTCTTTTGCTTACTTTCTGGAGAGTATAGTTCTCCCTTCTTGTGTGTACCACTGCCCTTTCTTCTCTAGGTAATAGTTGGTAGGGTGGCTAGTAATCTGAGTCCTTTCTTCTTCCGTGTGTTTTATGTGAGGCCATTCCTTAATCTAGTCTCATTCCCTAGCAGGTGTCTCTTGCAGGCCCATAACCTGGATAGGCTCCTGCATAGCTACTTCTTGAGCCACTTGATCTGCCTGGTTATTACCTCGGGCCACTGAGTCTCTTCCCTTCTGATGTCCTGGTCAATGAATAGTACTCACAGTTGCCAGCTTCATCAGGGCATCCAAGAGATCCAAAATTTTCTCTGATGCAAGCTCTCGGTATATAGCCCTATGGACGTGGGCTGTGGCAAAGGCATACCTGCTATGTAGAGTGATATAGGTTCAGCCCAGATGACATTTGTGCCGTCCACCACACTAGCACCAGCTTGTTTCTGACCAGCATGGAGAAAACTGGTCCCATCTAGCACCAGCTTGTTTCTGACCAGCATGGAGAAAACTGGTCCCATCTGTAAAGCTGGTTGCCTCGGCTCCCTGCAGGGGTCAGTAGGAGAGGTCTTTCCTCCACCCATGGGTTCTCCATTTGGGCCAGTTAGTTGAGGCCCATAGGGCAGGAAGTGTATCTGGGTCCCCATCTTGAAGAGTAAGTCTTGCCCCAACAGAGGGTAGGGACAGTCTGGGATGACCATAAATGTATGGGATACCTGGCCCATCCCTAGGTCCACTGTTCTTCGGGTAGTCCATGAATACATTTTCGTGCCAGTGGCTCCTTGGAACCGAAATCTTTTCTTGGAAACGGGACCATTGGCTTGGAGGAGGAGTATTGAGCCCCTGTGTCCAAGAGTTAAGTGGGGTTCCCCTCCACTTTCAAGGTTATCCTGGGCTTGAGGAGGGGGTCCAAACTCTGTCTACCCCAATCACTGTATTCACCCAGTGCTAACACTGTCGCCCTTTGGGAGTGATTTTTCTAAGGCCTGGGACTTCCTGCCCCTGGCTTCCATTTGTTAGGACACTCTTGGGCCCAGCAGCTCCTTTACTTGCAACGTGCGCACTGGTCCTTTGCAAGGAGTTTTCTGTCTCTCTTTGATTGGAGTCTCCCTTCTCTGCTTTCCCTAACTACTGTAGCCAAGATTTTCTGTAAATTTCTTTCCTGTCGCCTTTCTTTTTCTCCTTCCTTTCTATTTCTCTGCTCTCTCTGTCTCCCTGTTATGGAAGACTTCCTCAGCAACCTACACTAAATCCTTTAATGACTTATCCTGTAGTCTCTCTAGCCTCTGAAGCTTTTTTTCTGATATCTACTAGTCTGGTCTATAAAGGCCAGAGTGTGTACTGGCAGAATGCCTCCATGAGCCGCTGTGGGCGACTCATCCGATCCCTGCCCCCTTGAGATCTGCCAACGGAGTCTGGTGGTAGGCTTTTAGGTGCCCCTTACCACAGTCTGGTCAATCGATGGTGCCCCCATGTCTGAGGGAACATTCCTTCTAGCTTCCTGCATTATCTTCTCTCTCTCTTTGGTCCTGAAGAACGCTAAAACAGTCTCAAAAAGATTAATCAGCCCCTTGGGGTTATCTGAAAGCGGGGAAGGGTAAATAGGAAGACCACACCAACGATTGATAAGCCTCTGATGTCTGTGTCTGAACTGGATCCAGCTGGAAGTCCAGGACATTAGGAGTTTAAGCAGGTCAGTTCAACTTGCCTTACCAGGAGATTTATTCACCAAGGCTGCGTATTCTGTAATGTACAAATCTCAAAACAAATCAGCATATCTTTGAGCCAGTAACCAGAAAACTTTTCTCCAGAGGAAAAATATAACAACAAAACAGAAAATCATATCCATTTTGAAAATTATGAGGCATATTAAAGCAATATATTGAAAGACCCCCGTAGGGAGACCCTCACTCAAGTCTCAGGACAGCGCGCACCCAAAGACAAACGAGAGACCGTCTTGATATAAGCACACGAGGCAGTTTAATGGCAAAGCTCCTGGTCGATACGTATCTCACGCAGGGGACAGAGGAGTCGACCCCGAAGCCCAGAAGCTTGGGGTTTATATAGGCAAGGACCAGGGAGAGCGGGAAGCTTTGGCATGGTTGCACATGATTGGTTGCTTCAAATATTTGAACATCAGCAAATTGCGCAGTCAGATCCAGGGTAAGGTCAGACTAATCTCACGGGAGCAGTTCCTGGTTCCTGTTTTTCTTTGAATCCGTGGGCGGATGTTTATCTGAGCTAACAGAACATCTGGTTAAATTCAAACCACAAGTTCCTGGAACATTAAGTGGGCCCGAGGGGGAGGGGGAAGTATCCTGAAAGTGGATGGGGGTCTTGGCTCATTACTTTCTCGATCCTATCGATCATATCCGGTACCTGTTTTTTTCCAAGTATTTGTCTTTGCATTCCCTCCCTATCTGCCAGCCAGCTCCCAGAACACTCAATAGACCTTTGTTTTCTAGCTCTGCATTCTTTGTAACTAATTATCTAGGGCCTTGGACTAGCGAACCTGCTGACCTGCATTCCTAACTACTTGTGCTTACGAGTCAGCCCTGCTGCTGTTTGTTTGCTAACTTAAAGTTTTCTCTCTCAATATCTTATATCATCTTTACACAACTGATTTATACTTTTATCTATTCGGCTCTCAACCTAGAGCAGCCTTTAGTTGTACACTGCACTCTCTACTCTGGAGTGACAATCTTTTCTATCTTAGTTCCAAACCACAGGCAAAATTTCAGACAAATCTGTTTATAAATTCTTCCTAAAGGCAAATAATCTCTATATTATAAATTCACAGTTAAATCAGTATTTGCCCCAGAATGGAGGCCTATTCTTTTGGCTCTCTGGCTCAGAGCAGCTTGTAATTTCTCACAACAGGGGACCTGCCTGCAAGCTGTTTCTTGTTTCAGAGTTCCCACGCTGGAGTCACATGACTCATCCCAGTGCTACTCACTCAGTCACTACTGTAGCTCCAGTGCCTGCTTCATCATGCCACCAGGGCTTGCGGAAGTCACCCTTCTCCTCTGCTAGGTTCTTAACCACGTGGGCCCATCCTGATTGCTGTTTCTCCCAGTTACCCCCTCTCATCCTTTCTTCCACAGTCCTTCCTCTCATCCCCCTCCCCTTCTCCTCTGAGAGTAGAGCCCACCCCCATCCCCAGCTCCCCCAACCCTGGCACATCATGTCTCTGCAAGGCTAGGCACTTCTTCTCCCACTAAGGCCAGACAAGACAGCCGAGGAAGGGGAACAGATTATGCAGACAGGGAAAAGCTTTAGGGATAACCTCCACTCCAGCTGTTCCGGACGCGCATGAAGACCAAGCTGCACATCTGCTACATATGGATGGGAGGCCTAAGTCCAGCCCATGTATACTCTTTGGTTGGTGGCTCAGTCTCTGAGAGCCCCCAAGGGTGCAGGTTAGTTGACTCAGTTGGTCTTCCTGTGGAGTTCCCATCATCTTCAGTGTCCTCAATTGATCGAAAGCCCTGACTCTTATCTGTCATGAGCAGGTTGTGATAAGGTTTTAGTATCCCCTTGGGGAGAGGAGTGACAGGTTCTCCTCCACTCAGGGATCATATGCTGGATTTGACCATGAGATTATCAGCTCCACGAGTGGGGAGAGAGAGTACGCCAGAGATGGAGGTTTGGCATTCAATTGCTCTTTAATGATGCACATCAGACAATATATTATCACCAATGCTAAGGCTATTGCTACACTGAGGTGTTGCCACATTTCCTATGCATTGCCTCTAGCAATATTGGCACAATGAACACAAATAATAAATTGCTAATTACCAAAGAAATAAGCATAGCAATAAATACATCATTCATTCATGGGTTATATGATCTGAGTCCTTATGATGGTCTCAGTTACAGGTCGGGAGTCTGTGAAGGTGGGGTGAGGCTGCAGCTTCCAGCTAGTTGAATTGCTAATTTGACCTCGTAGGGTGTTTGACCATGATGTCGGGGCTTGACCATGAAGTTGGAGGCGTTGGTCTCTCGGTTGTCTCTTTGATTATCAGGTGCTGAGGAGGCTTGTTCTGAGGATCACGTTAGGCAGCCATGGCTACCAATATGATGATGTGCTCCGGTTGGGCTCCTCTTTTATGTTTGACTTAATGTCCCTGCTGATGTGCGCGGCTGATAACCACTTGTGTCTGGTTATCGCTGGGCCCTGGCTTCATTACAGCTGGTTATCACAGCACTTCAAAACAACTTCACTTCAAGACTTGTCTCTACAAGTTTCCTATTATAAAATGGAGTCCGTCCTGTTAGGGGCCTGCTCCTTACATCAGTCTTCCCCCAGCTCTTTCATAAGAGTGCCCAAGCTCCATCCAGTTTTGACTGTGGGTCTCTGCACCCATCAGAGTCAGTTGCTGGGTAAAGCCTTTCAGAGGACAGCTGTACTAGGCTCTTGTCTGTAAGCATAACAGAGTATCATTAATAGTGTTAGGGAGTATTTTTAGTTTACCAAACCTTGGGAAGAGAGTGGAGGGGAGGAGTGGATGAGGAAGAAGGGACTGTCTTACCAAGTCTACCTCATGCAGGACTGTGTGGCTAGTAGGTCAGAGCAGGGTTCCAAGGCCAGGGAGGGACCATAGGTATTAGGGATGAAGGGAGCATCTTGCCTGGTCCCTGACAAGCAGGTATAGCCAAGATATGTTTTAATCTGATATGAAAAGGCCACTCATAAATGTTTAGAAAATAATGAGAAGCAATTTGTGTGGATCACAGTATATAAGAAGCTTTTTTTTTTTTAGATAGGATTTTTACTTAGGCTGGCCCCAGCTTCCTAGACTCAAATACTCTTTTGGCAGCTTTCCAAATACCTGGAACTACAGATGTACAACTATACACCTAGCTTGTCCTTCTCTCTTCCCTCATTTAAAAAAATATTATTTCATTATATTCATTTATTTCTTTGTCTGTGAGTGCATGAATGTTGGGGGTTGGCAGTGGGGGACATGCAAGCACATACGCACCAGGGCACATGTGGAGGTCAGAGGACAACCTGCTGGAGTCAGTTTTTTTTTTTTTTTCTGCCATGTTTCCATCCCAGGGAACAAGCTAGCAGCCCCTGTCCTCTGAGCCATCTCAATGGTCCTACTTCTCCATTCTTGATCCAAGATCCTCCCCAGCAATTCTAAAGACAACATGGCTGTAGCACCCAGAAAGTGTTCAACGGCAAGTCTCGTTTGGAAAGAGGAAAAAAAATCACCTGTTGAGTAATTTCTCTTGCCTTTCTTAGTGCAGCGAAAACTCAGAGAACAAGAAGAGCTTGCTCTGCATGAACAGCGCATGAAGGAAAGCCTGAAGGTGCTTCACCAGGAAGACATGGAGGAGTTTGCCAGGTACGATGTCATTCTCTCTGTTACCCTCTGTTACGGAGAAAAATATATCTATAATATAGAGGGAGATGCATCATTAATCCATACATTATTGCTGCTATTTTATATCAATGCCACACTGCTCCTTCTAGAACATCAGAGCAAACTATAAGGTTTCATACAAAAATAGGCACAAACTGTACTGGTAAAATTAAATTCCACTGTCATTGTGGGTTTGAATGTCCACATTGGTTTTTAAGCTAGATGAGCATCTTAAATAACAACATAAAATGTGCAAGAATTTAGAAAAAAAAAAAAATCAAGTAGGGGGCTGGAGAGATGGCTCGGCCTTTAAGAGCACTGACTGCTCTTCCAGAGGTCCTGAGTTCAATTCCCAGCAACCACATGGTGGCTTACAACCATCTGTAATGGGATCTGATGCCCTCTTCTGGTGTGTCTGAAGACAACTACAGTGTAATGCATAAAATAAATAAATAATTCTTTTTTAAAAAAAGACTTGGCAAAAAAAAATGTTCAAAACAATCTAAGTAATCGAATAAGCTTTCTATTACTGTAACAAATGTCTGAAGCAAAGGATTTACAAAGATTCAAGGGAAGGGGAGTCTGTGCTCACCATGGCCTGCAGAGTAAGATTCACGGGAGGTAAGAAGACAGAATCGAACTTTGAGACTCGGATTGTTTTAGGCACACTTAAGCAAAGTACAGTTTGGTGAAATTTTCCTGGTGATACTTTGCTCCATGTGCACAACAAAGCTTAAGACATGACTATATGGAAACTCTTTGTAAAGCACATGTGACATTTCCATAGACATGGGTTCTATAGATCGACTAGGGAAAAAGTCCATAATAAGAGTCTGGGGGAGGATCCAGCAGTCTCAGCACACAGATAGCACAAAAGCCAGGAGACTATTAACCATGTCTACTCCCGCTTTTCTGGGCAGAAAAGAGGTCATACACCTCTCCCTTTGAAGAGACAACCCTGTGCATTTAACATTCCTGGTTCTCCTAGTTCTTACCTGTGAGCACCCCATGCTTCCTACACAAGGAGAAATGCTTATTTTCTTCTATTTGGGGAGTTATGCCAGGGTTTGCAGACAGCTGTTCTTATCCTGTCTTTACAGTTTTATCCTCTATCATGAAGTCCTTTTTTGTGTTAAAGAGGTTCTTTCCCCTCACAGCTTCAGAGTTTCAGTGAGGTAGTGCAACTAGCTAATCACCTGATGGCTGGAATTCAGGAGATGGGAAGAGGGAGGGGCTGAGGTCCCAATATTGCCATCAAGGTCCAGTGATCACAGGACTTTCAAGAAGATTCTACTTAAAAGTGTCTACTACCAGGCTGGGGTGCTGGGGAGGTGGCTCAGTGGATGATAAGGTGCTTGCCTCAGAAGCCTGAGGACTGGACCAAACCACAAGAACCCACATAAAAGCTGACAGCACTCGGACCCAAAAGATAAATGATCTCTAAGGCCAGCTAGCTAGCTACACTCGCCAGATTGGTGTGTTCTGAGTTCAACAAGTGACCCTGTCTCAGTAAGTAACATGGAGAGATGGAGAGTAATTGAGGAAGATACCTGGCATAGATTAGAGACACCCAGCATACATCAGAGTAGCCTAATAGCTAGATTAGCAGGAATGGCTTACACAGGCAGGACTCTGTGTGTCCTCAAGACTAAAATGCTAACATGTTTTACTGCTTTTGGAAGCACCACTGTCGTCCTGTGACTATCTTCTCTGGGATCAATGTATTTCCTTATAATTACCCAGTCACGCTCAGGTGAAAAAGCAGGCCACTGTCTTCCTGCAGTGTTTCCTCACTACCTTCCTGGGTGCAGCAGAGGAAGAGGCCCCACCTCCTCTAATTCAGTCATCCTCTCTGCCCTGAGGAGGGGGCCTTTCTGTTCATTCCATGATACTTGGTGCAAAGAAATATGTTCTTTTTTTCCCCCTAGAATAGTATGATTTTGTACCTTATCCTTTTGGTAGTCTGATAAAAAGTAGCACATAGCCTACCCTGTTGACCTCCTCTGACTGTTTCTGCTCTAGAAGCCTGTTTTATTAAAACACACACACACACACACACACACACACTCATGTGTATATGTGTGTGAGTTTGTCACGGCATGCATGGGAAATCAGAGGACAATCTGTTGGAGTTAGTTTTCACCTTCTACCATATGGGTCCTAGAGGACAAACTCAAGTCATCAGGTTAGGTGGCCAGGTGACTCCTTTACCTGCTAAATCATCTTGAGAGCCCCTCCTCCCTGCTTTCAAAAGCTTATTGCTGGAGATTTGAAAGGGTCTTCCTAAGTACCCCTTCTTCCCACCCAATGTACGCTCAACTGGAAGATGAGAAAAGACTGTCAACTGGAAGCACCGTAGATCCCTATTGCTACCTGGAAACATTTAAAATTCGTGGCTTAAAACAACTTACTTCCTCTTATTCTGCAAGTTGGCAAGGCTCGACTTGGTGGTCCTTGCTTAGGATAGCTCATGTGCTTGAAGTCAGATATGAACTGAGGCTGAATCCACCTGGAGGCTTGGCTGGGTAGACACTGAAGATACCTGCTCATATCACTGGCAGTCCGTCTCACTGTGGTAGGGGATCTCCTCTGTGTTAACAGCTGAAGCACCTCCATGGCTTGAGGCTTGGAATACTGATAGTCAGGTAACTCATGCTGAGAGAGAAGAACATCCTCATAGCAAGTATTCTAAGAAACAGAAATTACCAGGCCCAGGCTAAGTATAGGATCAGCAGATGACCACCTTTGCTGCATTCCATGGGTCACACTGACATGTATAGGATTTGTGTAGATTCACAGTAATGGAGAAGGAAGTTCTGCCGATGGTTACAATGTCAGTGGCTCTCGAGGCTGAAAGGCATTTCAGAAGGGAGGTAGGATTACGGCCTGTCTTAGAAGAAGGTCTTGGAAGACAGAATCTCCCACAGAGGGATATCTAAACAACTCTTTCTTATAAAAGTTGGTAGCTATTTTAACTGCCACTAATGACTGTCCAACAGTTCAATTAAATTATGATATTACCCATAGATAATATTGACCACATAAGATTACATATTTTACATATGTTACATATATGCAATGTATGTACACACACACACACACACACACACACACACACACACATATATATATATATATATATATATGTATATATTACTGTTGGTAGTGACCTTGCTTAAACATTAACTACCTTGTCAGCCATAAGTGCTTACTGACAAAAAGTCTTGGCCTCTGTGGAAAAATACTAGCCCAGTTTGAAACAAATAGCTATAGATCTTGTGGACAGGTGTGTAGCAACCCATTCTGTTCTGTTCTTTCTGCTAAACTTTTTATCCAGCCAACATCCTGTTCTTGAGAACGCCTGCACTCCTCAGAGACAAAGCAACCCTACTCTACCCCCCTCACCCCACATCCTGCTTCTATAGTATATATAACCTGTGTGGGAACAATAAACATTTGTCAGCTTGATCAGACCTAGTGACTTGCTGTCCGTTCTTCACGTCTCTTGTCCCCCCATTCTCTTCCAGGTGGTCCCCCAGTCCCTATTTACCATCCTGCAGGCCAGGACATTTTACATATATGTAATATATATATTTACAAATATATATTTACTTATATTACATATTTTACATACATTTACATATATATTTTTACACATACATTACTTATTATATGTAATAATTACATATATTATGTTTACATATATTTACATATATGTGTGTATTTACTTATATTACATATAGGTAATGGATATATTACACATCTTTACCTGCTTGTCATTAATAGAAGAGATAAGTAGAGGTACCTTGCTTTTCCTCCCAGAATCTCTCTAAGCATTATCTAAAAGGCTTTGGTATGTTTTCATTTTGATTTGAGATAAATGTTCCTTTGGCCCAGGCTGGCCTCAAACTCAACATGTAGCCCAAGCTGACCTCCAACTCATGGTTCTGCCTTAGCCTTATGAGTACTGGGATTATAGTGTATACCACCACATCTAATAAGTTTGAGCTTTTTGTTTATTTGTTTGGTATTGTTCTTTGTTTTCCTTTTTTTTTTAAATTTTGTTTTGTTTTGAGATAGTTTTGCTATATTGTCCTGGATGTTCTGGAGTTTCAACATAGATAAGTTAACCTCAAACCTGTGGGGATTCTCCTGCCTCTGACTTCCAAGTATTAGCAATATGGGTATGTATCCTAATACATGGTAAAATTCAAAATTTTTAACCTTTATGTGTAGGAAAAAACTGGGGCCGCAGCGGACCCACGAGGCAGCGGCCTGGGGCCTGCACGGTGGAGGCTGCCTGGAGGCTTCCAGGCAGCCTGTCTCTCCTACCAGAGGAAGGTCCCAGGTTCCAGTGGCTGGAGGCTTCGGTGGCGGCAGGCCCAGCAGGCCCCAATGATACGAGGAAGTCCTTGGTTCCAAAAGGGTTTATTGTCATGGCGGATGATAGATGGATCTGGATGTACCCCCCAAACTCAGGGCAGACCTGAGTTAAGTAGGGAGGGAGAAAGGGGGAGGTTCTGGGGAGGAATGGTTAATTGGCTCCGCCCTCTGACCTTCATTAGTATGTAAATCTCTAGGGCCTGAGGCCTGTAGTCACACCCTCTACCTGTGCACTTTGGGAGGGGCTGTAATGGCCTTCTGAACAATGTAGGTCCATGGAGATTAGACTGCTTGTTAGGACCCTGAGTTCTGGGGACGTAGCCGAACTCCTGCCGTTTCTCTCTTGGAGTCTCGGGGTTCTAGGCCCATGCCCAGCCAAGAACCAGGATACCCTTACACAGTCCCACATTTATGTGTGCTCATGTTTGAGCGTGGTGTGTACAGGCCATTAAGCACTGGTGGGGGTCAAATCTGCCTTTTAATCTTGTTTGAGACAGTCAGGAGGATCAATGGAATAGAATAGAAGACCCAGAAATGAACCCCCATACCTATGGTCACTTGATCTTCGACAAAGGAGCTCAAACTATCCAGTGGAAAAAAGACAGCATTTTCAACAAATGGTGCTGGTCCAACTGGAGGTCAACTTGTAGAAGAATGCAAATTGATCCATACTTATCTCCTTGTACAAAGCTCAATTCCAAGTGGATCAAGGACCTCCACATAAAACCAGCTACACTGAAACTAATAGAAGAGAAAATAGGGATCATTTCCCTAAGGTTTGTAGGGCTCTATCTCTGCTATTTTTAATCATACTAGTCAGGGCACCCAACTCAGACTTCTGGGAGTACTGCCCACAGATGAGTGGAGCCTTTCCCAGGGGCTGTTATTGGGCTTCCACGAGTATAGGGGAGGAATTAAAGATAAGGAGATGCATGGGCATTGTTGGGTTTTATCTAGCAAGAGCTATGTCCTTTAGGGCCATATTGTCAGAATTTAGAGCTTGAATCACCTCAGGGGAAAGTCTTCAGAGGGAGCAGGGGCTTTTATTTCCTTTAAAGAGGTCAAAGAGGGGCTAGAGAATGCTTGTGGGAAGGGGGAGCCAGGGTAAAGCCAGTTAAGGTTATCTAAAAAGCTCTGGAAGGAAGAAAAGAGAGAATTATGTTTTGGGGGAGGAAGGGAGTGAGCAGGTTTAAGAGGGCATATTGAGGTTAGGGACATTTCTGTTCTTAACAGTGATGAGCAGAACAAGCTGTATTTTGTGAGGACTAGTTTACATCCCTGGGAGGACAGGGAGGGTAATAATTGATCCATAAGTAGGGAGAGAGAAGTGAAAGAATTTCCCCTCACCAGGATGTCACCCATGTAATGGTAGATACTGAGTCCTTTGTCTAAATAAGATTTTAATACAGTGACCACAGCCTCCTGTCAGAGGGTGGGGTTGTTGGCCATTCCTTCAGAAAGAACTGTCCATTCATATCTTGAGGCCATCCCAGAGTTATTAATGGGGGTTACTGAAAACACAAAGTGTTCATAGTCTCAAGGGTAGAAGGGTATAGGAAAAAAGTTGTCTTCAATATCTAATACCAATACAGGGACATTGGCAGGTATGGCTGGGACATAGGGCAGCCCCCTTTGGGGAGAACCCCAGACTTGCATGGTTAAATTAATTGCCCTTTAATCTTGTAGCAGTCTCCATCCCCCTGAGGTCTTTGTTGTATTGAACACAGGGGTGTTCCATGGACTGCGGAGGGGTAGATGTGTTGTAGTAGACACTGCCTTTTACCAGTTGCATGGGGGCTTCAAGTTTCTCCCTTGGTAGAGGTCATTGTTCAACCCAGATGACTTCATCTGAAAGCCAAGCAAGGCAGGGAGTATTAAACTTAACAGTGGCCCTTAGAATTGAGAGTGCCAAGGAGGGGAGTTTTTAAGACTTTTTAGGGTATTGTCTTCATTATAGGTATGATTGTCCAGATGTAATTCCTTTCTGATTGGGTGCCAATCACCACTTTTAGGGCTTTTAAAATACCTCTCACTAGAAGATTGGTGGCTCTATTGACCATTAGAGAGCATATCAGACCAGAAACTCCATCAGGGTCTTCCCGTCTGTAGGCCTGTTTGGTGATGAATGTAGGGAAGCAGCCCCCTATGCCTAGAAGTTGGGATCCAGTGGTTAGCTACCAGTCTTTAGGGATCTCATTGTCTCAAAATTGCCTTGTCTTCCCAAGTAACAATAAGGCATACAAATGGCTTGCCGTCTATTTTCATGGTTATTTCTGGGTAGCAGCCCTCTGAGATGCTGGACAGCCGTAAGTCCTCTATGGAGGCTGTTTTCCCTCTTACAGTCGGGGCTGAGGGTTGCTCCATCTTAAATTTAAAGGCTCTAGTTGCTTGCAAGTTTTGTCATAATGGAAGAGACAACGTTTTTACCAGTGGAAACCATTGTGACACCAGGGGCAGACTGTCTTAGGGGCGTTGTAGTCCTTTATGGGGAGGGTCTTTTTTAAACATTCATTTTTCCCATTGTCTTTTTTTCTCCACATTTAAAGCAGATCTCTTCTGTTTTTATTGCCGTCACTGCTAAAGCCAGAGCTACGGAAGTTACCTGATGTGATGAAGTTCCTATGTCTTGAGTAGCCACAACCCACCTATCATAGTGGTCATTTTTGAGACCCTGGCAGGCAAGCCTGGACTCAGAAGTCATTCCTTCCCCAAGTGAAAAATCTCTGCTTCCTTTGGAGACTCAGATATGTGGTGTTTTGCTGAAGCAGACATAGGTGAGAAGGTATTTTGTTGAAGCAGACACAGGTGTTCTTAAGAAGAAGGTCTCTGGCTGCAGGGTCAGGAATTTTTCTCCCTCTGCTCATTTTTTTTTTCTAAGGATAAAATCAAATAGGGCCTCCTTTGGCTTCTGGTGGAGAAGGAGCAGGGAGGAGGCGGGATCTTTTGAGTCAGAGGCTGAGTGATTCTAGCCCAGCTCTGGATGCACAAAAGCACACCTGGTCGTCTTAACTCGATGTTTGTGCTGCCCGGCACATTCCTATAGAAAAGCTCCATGGCCAAAAAACGGCATCAGATTCTCATGAATGTCATCTCAGTTCTGATTTCCCCTTCTTTTTAATTTAATTTAATCAATTTTTTTTGAGGTATTCATCTCTTGGAGGCAAAAACCTCACTTGTAAAGAGATTGGACTGGGAAGGGAGGAGTGGCAAATGTCTCGCCAATCTCAGGGGGTGTTTAAGGTGAAAAGTTTGACTCTAAAAGATTGCTTTGGTCCAGGGTACATGGATGCCATCTTCCTTTATAGCCTGTCTGACTTTGTTTAAGTCTGTGGCTTATTGATATATGTTCATAGAGGAATCTGATGCATACATCTACCAAGTGGACCATGATGGTGAAAGCCAGCTACACCCCACAATGGGCTACGCCCTTACACAGCAGGAAGTAGTTTAAGAGACTCCCCTTTCACCATTGGCTTCCCTTCCCCTTTTTTTCTTCTCTTTATAATAAGAAAAAGATTACCAGGAACTGATTAATAGTTTGGTTAGTGCCCCAACCCTTGGGGATTTGATGAGACCCTAGGGAAGGGGGCGAAAGAATGAAGGGACAAGATACACAAAGAATGAGAGCTACTCTGGAGTTCTGATCAAGCTCTGAAACTTTAATTTCGGGGCAGGTTATAAAGACACAGCAAAATGAGAAGTTTGGGTGAGGGTCATTGCTCCCACTATTGAATCATCATTGTCTAAGACCATTCCACTGTCATATCGTTATTGCCCTAGACCATCCCACTGTCATATCGTTATTGCCCTAGACCATCCCACTGTCATATCCTTATTGCCCTAGACCATCCCACTGTCATATCCTTATTGCCCTAGACCCTAGACTGTCATAACCAGCTCCCAGGAAATGCCAGATGTTCTTTAAGTTCCTGGGTGCTGAGACCCACGAACATCCTTTCTTAACCTTGTACTGACTAGGCTTTCTAGAACAGCAGGTAATTTCCTGAGGTTCTCTTAGAACAGCAGGTAATTTCCTGGGTTTTGCTCCCGGCAGGTTAGAAATAATAACACCAAGAGGATTACTAGAAAGGGTGTTACAAAAGAGAGTATGCACTTCCATATGGGTTTTTTTAAGAAAATAAAAAATGAAAAAATCTCAGAACTGGAGGTCTCATGTTCCCTAAAAACAGCATTCTTCTTGGAGGAACCGGCAAAGACCATCTTCTTTAGCTGTCAGGACATCTGGCCCCCATCAGTTCTGAAGCACCACAGCTGGAATCCACAGGTCTTGTATGTAGAAAAGAATGTCTTGTGGTATTGGTAGAAGAAATGGTTGGTCTATGATCCTAGCATATGTATCTGACAAGACCAATATGGGCAGTCCCCATAATCATCTGGCCAGTTTCTACAATAATCTTCTATCTGGTCAAAGAGAAAGCAAGTATAGAGAACATAATATTTAGATGGGATAACAGATATAGGGATGATAGCAATTTGGGTTGGTTCTTGGCATCCGGCTATGGAGCAGTTTCCTGACCCTGTTTGGAAAGACTGTTTGTTATCTGTGGGAGTTTCTTGAGCCTCGAATCTCCAGATGTAAGGACTGACCTGGATGGAAACAAGCAGCAGGGGGAGGACAAGAAATCCATGTCTAGTCCAGTGAAGTCGAGTTAGGCTGCCAGAGTGGAGTCTTATTTTCTGGGATTGAGGATAAGGTGGGTGATCTTAACATCCTCTGGAGCTTAACAGAGCACAGCTCTGTTAGGGTTGACCTGTATGACAAAGAATCAATTTTAGGTGGAGGAATGAAAGGCTTGAGATGAGACTAGTGGGCCCAATGAGAGAATCCCTCGAGTTTAGCAGCTGTAGGGGTCATAAGAATTACCTTAAAGGACCCTGCCATTTGGGAGAGAGAGGTGAGGGCCGATGATCTGGAGGGGAGAGAAAGACTTGTTCTCCAATGTTGACAGGCAGTGGACAGGAAACAGTATGTGGTCGAGGTAGATGGTGGTCAACAAAATTCCATAAGAGAGAACGAAGGTGACAAAGTAATGGGGTGAATAGATTGTCTGGGAGGGGAGAGCATTTAGGTGAAAAACCAGGAGTTAGAACTGGACGTCCATACATACATGAGTTCAAAGGGTGAGATAAGGAGAGGCAGCTTGGGGAGAGCTCATAGCCTGAAAAGAGCCAGAGGTAGGAGTTTTACCCAGTCAAGATGAAGTTCCTATGACAGCTTGACAAGAGTGGATTTTAAAGAACAGTTAGTTCTTTCTACCTTACCTGAAGATTGAGGATGGTAGAGAATGTGAAAATGCCAGGGGATGTCTAAGGCCTTAGATGGAATTTGAGAAACCTGGGAAGTAAATTCAGTACCATTGTCTGACTGGAAGGAGGCTGAGACACCAAATCAGGGGATGATCTCTCAGAGGAGGAGATCAGAGACTGTCTGAGCCCTTTTGTTAGTTGTGGGAAAAGCCTCTACCCAGCCTGAGAAGGTATTCACCAAAACCAGGAGGTACTTGGCACATTTGACAGTGGGCATGTGGGTAAAGTCAAGTTGCCAGTCAGTTCCAGGAAGGGAACCTCTAGCCTGATGGGTGGGAAAAGGGGTGCTACGATACCTTGAGTTGGAATCTGACATCTGACAGATTTTGCAAGAAGCAGTGATAGATTTTTAAGAAACTTAAGTCCTCAGGAGTAGGTTGTAGGTGGGTCTTAACAAAATAAGACAATGCTTGGCTGTTAGAATGAAAGAGTTGGTGAAGATAGGACAGAATTTGATGAGTGTCAGGGGTTGTAGGTGAGGATGTGAGTTGCAGTGTAAGAGTGTCCTGGAGAGGCTAAGATGAGTCTAGGCCCTAAGGGCCACAGCTCTAGCTGTCTCATCAGCGCAGTTGTTTCCCTTGGAGACAATAGAGTCATCCATCCGGTGGGATCTGCAGTGGACAATCCAATAGCTGTGGGGAGATGGGAGGCCTTTAGCATGACCATAATTTGGTTTGCATTAGTTACTGATCCTCCTTTTGTGGTAAGTAACCCATGCTCCTTCCAGATAGCAGCATGGGACAGGAGGATATGGAAAGCATATTTGGAATCTGTGTAGATGTTGAAGGATTTTCCCTGTGCCAGCTGGAAGGCACGGGTAAGGGCTATTAGTTCAGCCTGTTGGTTGGTGGTATGAGCAGGAAAGGCCTGTGCCTCCACCACCTTGGTGTCTGACACAATGGCATAGCCAGTTTTCCTGGCCTCTTCATGTAGAGCTTCCATCTGTATAACAGGTATAGATGGCTTGAGGCAATGTGCCCTCCTGTATGTATGAAGGATGAGGTAATAGTTCCTCTAAAGTTTCAGTTCAGGACTTGTCCTATCCAGCAGAGCATTAAACAGGGTCCAGGGAAAT
Organism: Mastomys natalensis; assembly: GCA_021653895.1. Lineage (NCBI taxonomy): Eukaryota > Metazoa > Chordata > Mammalia > Rodentia > Muridae > Mastomys > Mastomys natalensis. The sequence goes on from JAJTUV010000270.1 coordinate 127,792, forward strand.
CACCTAAGAGAGAATGGGGAAAAATGGGCAAACGCAAAGAAACATGGCTTGTCTAAAGGCTGATCAAACTGTAATTTTTACTTTTTTCACACAGGGGTTATATACACAAAAAGGCAGGATGTGGCGAAGGCGATGCTGCAGGAGTGTAGGTGTTCAGGGAGAGTAGAGATATCTTCCAGAACAGAGTGTCAGCTGTGTGAAGGTTCAGGGGACAGATCACTATGACTCTGCCTATGATTCACTTGTCCTTATCAAAGTTGGTCCTATCCACCAAGGTTACCTATCTACAAGGTCTATGACTATTCAGCCTGGCAATTTTCCACCAAAGCTACTTGTTTACAATATCTTCTAGTTATCTGTTTCAGTGTTTTTTCCGCAGAGACCCAAGACTTTGTGTTTAGCATGCATGTATGTCAGGCCTATTGCTGATTTTTAGGCCTATGGCTGTTTTTAGGCCTTCATTGTATAAGCAGGGCTGCCCCTGACAAGGAGTGAGATAGGGAGTAGTTACTATTAGGTTGATGAAGAAGATTGGAAATAATAAGAGGTGGGCATGATTGAAAGGTGAGGGTGGAGTCTTCTATTAGACCTACCTGAAGAGAAAGGACCCTGGATGGAGGTAGAGTCTGTAAGCCTTTATAAGTTAGGAGCTGTGACAGGTTGTGAGAAGAGAGGACAGTTATAGGCGATCCCAAGGTTGTTTCTTTGACCCTTGAATAAGGAGTTCAGCAGCTGCTAAGGTACGATTACAAAGTGCCCAGCCCTGGATGGTTAGATCTAGTCTTTTTGACAAGTATGCTACAGATGCTGATACCAACACTTATTCCATGAGATTTTAAAAGAACACTTATTTCCCTAATTTAAGAATTTTTTTTTAATAGGAACTATTTTTCCTATGATAGAAAAGAAAAGAAAAGAAAAGAAAAGAAAAAAATGCCTAGGCCAATGAGAACTTTCCTGCGGCCTGGCCTTAATGGCCATCAGGGAATTCTGCAGAGGACAGAAAATGTCATCCTGTCCGCAGCCTTAAGAATTCTGGCAATCACCCTAAGCGGCATTTACTGATCACTGCGTAACCGGTTCTTAATTTTTGTTTCAAGGAGAAAAACATGATAGGAGGATTTTGCCACCAACCCCTCTAACTACCTCCCTCACCACTATGGGCTGTCAGATTCCAGACAGAGGTTTAGAAACCTTCTGCCAACACCAGAGAGTGCTCTGGCTAGGTGTCTATTGTCCCGTTGACGTATCTGAATCCACCGTGCTAGCCTTTATTATCCTGAAAATAAAGTAGGAAAAGTTAGATTGCTAGCCCTCAGAGTGTTGAGGCTTAGGACCTTTGGGCTGATGCCAAAGGCCTGGGGGCATTCACCCTTCCCTCCTCAAACTGGCGGTCCTTTCGAATCCACGTGGGTGCCAGCTGCCACCCAGTTTGCTTCTACCTTTGGAGTATTCCAGCACCATTGTGGGCTGGGCGAGAATGAAAGAAACAAAGCTTGCTTGTTGGGAACTCGTAGACTTGAGTGCTGGGGAAAGCAGCTTCTCCAAGAAGGTGTTCTGTGAAACAGTTCTCTTTATTCAGGGTAATACATGCTAAATAAACCTTGGGGAGTAGGGCAGGAGTTTTCATGGTGATCGTACATGATTGGTTCCTACCAAGAGTCTGGGAAGGGCTCATTTGCATGAAGAGGAATCCCAGGTGCTTGCTGGACAGGTCCTTATATAGAGAGAGGAAGTTAAACTTGTCATTTTGCCTAAGGCTATGTGACTACCTCAGTGTGATGGAGGTATGAGTTACAAGACAGAGTTCACAGTGGCATGCAGGCCCAGAACAGGGAGGGAGCGATCCTTACTCCAGCCCTTCTCAAGATGAGATTTTTGGTGATTTGGGCACACCTTGGCCTTACCAGGCTCATACCTCTGGTCTCATAGCCCCCTTGCCTCACACTCTTTTTTCTCTCCTATCGAGTGTGAGGGAGTTGAAAGGGTGAAAAGAAAGGAGTGGAGAAGGGTGGAAAGAAAAAGTAGCAAAGCAGCAAAGTCTCCTCGAAAGTCTTCCTGACAAGTTGCATGTCTTCCTCCAGGAGACATATTTTTTATCAGCTGCTGAAGAGGTCAGCTCAGAGCCTTTGGAAAATTCCACCAGTCCCCTGCCCTTCCCAGAAGGGAGAGGTCAAAAGAGCATGTGGATGGAGCAAGGAGACACCCCTCCCTTCCTGGGAGGAAGGGCCGACCGTTGACCACCTGCAGATATGGGAAGCCCTTACTACCTTATTCTTTAAATACCAATCAGTTTAAAAGTCACACTGTTCCACCAATCATATTGGACCTACTTCCTGTTGCTCCCAGTCTGTCCCTGGAAACTGTATAAAATCTGCCCGAACGAGCTGTCCGGGGTTACTTCTCCTTTAGATGCAAGATGACCCCCTCCATGTGGTTCACTTGGGGGTCCCTGGTAGCTAAGGCTCGTCAGAGTCTTCTACCCCCAGAGCTTCAGCCAGGAGGATATTCTTCAGCTGTTAGATTTTGGACCTGCAGAGCTGGGTACAGAGACAAAGGCAGGAAAAGAGACCAGAGTCTGACCTTAACAAACTACTGGGTTTATTAGCATACACTGCAAGGGATAGCCTCTCTCCTAAGGGAATGGAGGGTCTGCCCAGTGGGGAAGGGGTGTTGGGTATACCTGGGTTCATAGGGGCAGGTGATGCTCCTTCCTTCAGGGTAAGGAAGTAGGAAGTACCTTGGGAGGTATATGTAGGTTACAAGGATCTCTTCTCCCTGGAACTGTTTGTGTAAGCAAGACAGACTATTTTAGGAAACAGGATGTCTCAGCAAAGGCCAGCTTTGACCTCATAGAAATCTGGTTTTTCCTGCTTTTTTTTTTCAAACAAGGCATTCTGTCATGGTCAAACTCTAATTCCTTGGGCCCGTCTGCTGTTCCGGTTGCCTGGTAACTAAGGGAACAAGAGTAGGGATTTCAGCACAGGAATGCTGGGATTACACATGCATGCTACTGTGCCCAATTTCTTGTGGGTTCTGGTGATACGAACTCAGGTCCCCATGCTGGCATGGCAAGCACTTTACCCATTGAGCCATCTCCCTAGTCCTAAGTTCAAGATTAAGAAAAACAAACCCCCAAAACATCCAAGCCCAATGTGGTAGCACACACCTATAATCCCAGCACTCCAGCCTTAGAGGCAAGAGGATTAGGAGTTCAGGGCCATCCTCAGCTACATAGTGGGTTCAATGCCTACCTGGGCTGCCTGGGAACTGGTAACTACAAACCTGTCTTGAAACTACCTAGGGACCCACCTCTTTAGAATAAACAGACTTGATTTAGTGAATAAAAGAAGACATTCTAATCCCATCAAGGGTTTTAGAGTGCTGTAACCCTGTTTTCCTGGTGGAGACAAAGGCTAAATAGAATTCTCATTATTCTACCAGCGCTAGGGATGTATCTGCAATCCCAACACTGGAGAGATGTAAGCAAAGATTAGGAGTTCAGTGTATCCTTGGCTACACAGTGCTTTCAAGGCCAGCATAGGATATATAATAAACTGTCTCAGTAAAAGGAAATAAAGGTACCAAAAATAAATGGGTCAGTAGGTATAGATGCTTGCCCCCAAACCTGATGTTAATATCTGTGATGGTCGTTTGAATAGAAAAGGCCTCTGTAGTCTCAAATATTTGAATGCTTGGTCAATTAGGGAGTGGCACTACTTGAGAGAGATTAAGGGGTATGGCCTTGTTGGTGTGGGTGTGGCCTTGTTGGAGGAAGTGTGTCACTGGGGGGTGGGCTTTGGAGTTTCAGAAGCCAAAGCCAGGCCCAGTAGATCACTCAATGTCTTCCTGCTGCCATTGGATCCAGATGTAGAACTCTCAGTTGCCATGTCTGCCTGTGTGCAGCCATGCTCCATGCCATGGGTAAAATAAACTAAACCTCTGAAGCTGTAAACAAGCCTCAGTTAAATGTGTTCCTTTATAAGAGTTGCTGTGGTCATAGTGTCTCTTCACAGCGGTAGGACATTGACTAAGACATGTGAGTTGATGCCTAGGATCGGTACTGTAATGAGATCAGTGGGTTTTGCCTGATGAAAGGTGGGTTTGGGAAGGAGGGGGCTGGCCTCCATGATCTGAGCAAATAGGGAGTGATTTGGCTATTCCTGGATGATGGAGAGAGAGTTACTTTTTAAAAGGCACTGCCATCAATAGAGCATCAATAAAGCCTCTTGGACAGGGACACTAGTAAGGTAGTAGAATACTGTAAGAGCATTGTCCATACCTTGAGAACAGGAATGAAGGAGGTCTGTGGGAGAGGTGTCCATTGACAGTTAAGGTATCCCCATTTAGGTGAGGGCATGGATGCAGGGATATGGAAGTCTGAAGGAGGGACGAGTGCAAGGACTGGAGATAAGAAGGGTAGTTTGGGTGTGATGGGTAAATGTGTTGTGTAATTGGTGGCATGAGCTACAGGGAGAGATTGATGGGAAGTAAGTTTTAGAGTTTCTGGGATAAGAAAGGAAGTATCGGTTAGGACCATTAGGAAGAGGGAACATTCTGAGTGAGAACCACTATGGAGGTTCAATGAAAGGGATAAGAGGATTAGATAGGACCACTGAGGAGGTGCCAATCAAGAAAGGGATGTTACTCTATACCTAACCTCTGTGGTTCTATGGATTGTGTCCTGTTTGGATTTATGACTAAGAGTGGTAAAGCTGGATCTTGAGGTAGGATCTTCCCAGTTTCCTGGGGAAATGCCACACTGATTTCTGTAAGTGACTGTACAAGTTTACAGTTCCAGTGATGGGTGAGTGTTCGCCTTATTCCACATCCTTCCCAGGATGACATATCACTTGTTTTATGATCTTAGCTATTCTGATGGGTAGAAGATAGAATCACAAAGTAGTTTTGTGTTGGGGTACAGCCTGACACAGGATCTGGGTTCTCACTTGGAATCAGGGATCTCTGGAAGGCACATAATAAACAAAGACAAGTTTCGGTACAAGCTGACAGGCAATTTTTCAAGGCTTAAAGTTCTCTCTCTCTCTCTCTCTCTCTCTCTCTCTCTCTCTCTCTCTCTCTCTCTCAGCTTGAAGCTGCACATACTTTTGCTCCCTCCTCGGGCTAGAGGTTGAGCTCTCTCATCTATTCCCTTTCTCAAATGTACACAGTCCTCCGTGTGTTCTTCCACACACACACTCGACTCACACACAATCTCTCCAAGCACACCTCACATTCTCTCTTCTTTCAGTTCACACTCTCTCCTTACATTCCCCACACTCTTTCTCGCTTTTAACTTGCCCCAGTCTTTTATTGTTACTCCAAAAGCAGGTAGGAAAAACAAAAAAAAGATATTGTATAATCAGTGCCAAATCATATTCAAAAGAATAACCACATCCCACAAAGAATTAAGAATTACAATGCTTCCCCAAAGTTTCAAGCTTCCCCTATTCCCAGGCCTGTGGCCAAAATAATAATAATTGCAAACGTATCATTATTTAAACTTTAACTTTTGACTTATACTTCAGAGCTCAGAGTCCCAAGGTCAGCTACATGCGTTTTCCTGTGAAGCTCTAATGATAAATGACATGGGCAAAGCTGCCAGGCAGTGGCCAGAAAGAATCAAGTTAACCCTTAACTCAGCAGTTCCACTAGTTTTCTGCTTTTCTATACATTGCACACAATGACTCTCCTAAGAGTCCCAGTGTTTTGACTTAGTTTTACTAGCATATAATTTTATGTATTATATACTTTCTTATCAATACATATCCAAAAGAGACCAGCAACTACTCTCAAATGTTGTGCAAAACTCATTTCATAACTTCAATAGTTTTTTTTTCCTTTCTGAATTAAAATGTCCAGTGTTTGTCTTCCCTTATTCCACGATTGTGTCTCCCCTACTAATACTTTTTCATAATTCCAGTAAATTCCTTTACTTTCTGATAATGGACCCTGTATGACTCTAGCAGTAAGTGGCTCTGTTTCATTTTCTAATATTTCTAAACAGCATTTCTTCAAACTTCCTTACAAACCAAACATTAATCTGGAACTACCACTGTGCAGTTATTACATTGTTTCCAAGATGAGATACACACAGCATGCACCTGGGCCATTAGGACTGTGCTGTGCTCTATGCCTCGATTTTTAATTGTTTAAGAATCATTACATCAAGGAATATCTAGTTTCACAGAATTCACCAGAGCATAAGGAGAAGGGAGTAGAAAAGTCAGATATAATAGAATAATTATGCACACCAAGGCCAGCAGAAAAGTAGTCATGCACAAATGAAATCTATACAGCTGTTGTCCAGGGCTAAGGTTAGGAGAAATGGGAACAACCTTATTTAACAAAGAGCTGCTGAGGGCTACTGAGATGTCTTCATCCCAGCCTACTAAGGGATGTGCCTTATTTCTGAGGGCAGGTTCTCTAGAGGGGTGTGTTTCCTGCTTCTCAGGGGCCCAGACACCATCCTTTTTTTTTACAAGGAGCTGCCATGGGCTTCTGAGATGTCTCCATCCTGGCCTGCTGTGGGCAGTCCCTGTCATGGTAAGCTGTCCCCAGCAGTTTTGGTTAATATTTTCCTGATGGTAGGAGATAGTGAACATTTCTTCAAGTGTTCCTCAGCCACTTGAGTTTTAGTTTATCTTTTGAGAATTCTCTGTTTAGATTTGTACCCCACTTTTTAAATTTAAATTGGGTTGTTTTCTTGCTATCTAGTTTTTGAGTTCTTATATATTTTGGATATTAACCCTCTTTGGATATTGACTGTGTAGTATATAAAAATCTTTTTCCATTCTGCAGGTTGCCAATGTGTCTAGATGATAGTATCATTTGCCATTATAGAAGCTTTTCAGTTTTATTAAGATCTTTTTTTTTTGCTAAGGATCAGCCTTGGCTTGGAGAAGGGTTCCTGAGGAAGGGGTGTTTGGGAGCAGTGAAAAGAACAACTTAAAGTCAATTATTGGTACAAGTTGACAGCTCTGTGTTCTGCTTGAGATGGTGGCTCTCCAGACAGGCATCTAGATAGCTCAGCTCTTGAACACCAAAGGCCAGTCTTTTATTTGCATAGCAATTCAATCATTACCTCAGGTTCCTTTTGATTATCCCATGAATCAGCATTTTATGTTCTTATTCCCTGATTCTTAGAAAAGACAGTAAGTACATTTATTATTTTTTTTAAATGTAGCAAATGAATTCAGAGATCTGCCTGCCTTTGTAAGCAAGACAATAAGCTAGCTGGGTGGGATCCACCTCTGAAATCACCACTCTTACCATGCCTGAGCCTACGCTTGCTCTATCCCAGGCTGACCTTGAACTCAGAAATCTGCCTGCCTGTGTAAGTATAAACAATTAATGTAGCTGAGTGTGACCTTGCCCTGGAATCACTACTTCCAAAAATTTTTTATCTCCTTCCTTAATATCATTCTGGCAAGCTGGTTCATTAGTGTAGCTGTCTCTGTTCTTTTAGGTCCATGAAGCCCCTCATACAATTCATATTGCATTTTTATATTTTCATACTTGAAAAATTATCTATTCTTGTACTCATGTTTTCAGAGTTCTTTCCCACAGCCTTAAGGGCTGTCTGGGGGTCACAGAATTTAACACTTTGTTAAGGAAAACATTCTTGCCTCCCAGGCTTGTGCTGTTTCTAATTATTATGGAGTCATTAACCCTAACAGGGAGAGCATTCCTGAAGGAGGAACATGAAAATATGTACATTATTATACAAATGAGCCTTACACCCTAACAAACCTGAACACCCGTGGAGGCCCACACCCTACTGTCTCTACTCCAGGGGTGAGAGTTGTGCTACATCATCCCTTTCACGGCCATGCAGGACTTGGCACTACTTATTAATTGTTGATCTTAGTGATTGTGCTAACAGTGTTCTGTTCAAAAAGTCTTTTCCTGTGCTGATGAGTTGAAAGCTATTCTTCACTTTCTCTTCCATCTGGTTCAGTATATCTGGTTTTATGTTGAGGTGTTGCTTGTAGTTTTAGTGACTGTGCTTCCCTTAGATCCTCAGCTAAAAAGCACAGACACAGTTTTTCAATTTCAATTTGCCTTCTGGCACAATTGCTATCTCCTGCCTGGAAAATTATGCCCCTACCAATTTTTTTATCTCTGTCTCTTCACCTGCCCTAAACTTCAGTTGCTAAACTCTGATCACCCACCTGTAGGAGCAGCTTTGGTTGTCTAGTTCTCCTCTCTCCAATGCATGTCAAATTCTGTCCTCTTCCCTTGCATTCCCCTGCCTGCCTCCAGGGACCTGGAAGTTCTGCCTGATACTTCCATGAAGTAATTACTCCAAGGCTTTCTTTACCGACAGATCAGGAACCAATTAGGGAACAAGACGTTAGCATCAGAACCGCTCCCTACATTGAGGTCTTTGATCCATTTAGAGTTGAGTTTTATGCAGAGTGGTATGTATCTATTTGGATTCTACATACAGACATCCAGTTTGACCAGCACCATTTATTGAAGATGCTGGCCTGTTGTACCTCATTACTAAGGTTGTAGTTTGCCATGTCCAGATAGCTTCTCTGAGCTCAGCACAAAATGGGGGACACCCTTTTCTTAGTAGGGTTTCCTTTTTTCTGCCTGATCTGGGGAGCCCAACCCCCAATCATTTTTTCCTCTTTTTTATTGGATATTGTACTTATTTACATTTCAAATGTTATCCCCTTTCCCAGTTTCCCCTCCAGAAGCTCCCTAACCCCCAGTCTCCTACCTGAGAAATATCACATAGTCTGTAGCAAACATACAAGTTTAACTTCCTCTTTTCCTATAAGAATCTGCCCAGTAAGTGTCTGGGATTCCTTGAATGCCTCTCCATATGAATGAGGCATTCACTGAACTGTAAACTCCAGCCAATGAAACTTCACCCTAAGAAGAACCCCTTTCCACTCTCCAAGGTTCATACATTGTCTTCGTTCACTACAAATGAAGTTTATGCACACATGCTGTTTCATTGAAAATCATCTAAGAGAGCTGTTTCATTATTGGCTAAAAGAGCTGTAATACTAAAATCCTTATGGAAGGCCTCTGCCAACTCAACCCTCCATCCACACTTAACTTCTGGCAGGACTAGGATCCTGCAGACCTCACCTGTTCCAGAAGATGGGAAACCACAGCTGGCCTCCAACACACGTACACTGGCATTTATTCCAATATATATTTCTGGCTCATTTATATATATATATATATATATAATATATGATCCTCAAGTGTCCATAGGTTTTGGAGACTTGTGTCTATCCCATTAATCAATGTAAATTCCACATTTGTTTTTGTTTTAGTACTATAGCTCTGTGGTACAATTTGAGGTTGGGGATAGTATACCTCTAGGAGTTTCTTATTATATAGTATTGTCTTACCTTTCCTGGAATTTTGTGTTTCCAGATGAAGGTAAAATTGTCCTTTTAAGATCTGTGAAGGGTTGTGGTGGAATTTTGATGGGGATTGCATTGAATCTGTAGATTGATCTCGATAGCATGGCCATTTTTACTATATCAATCCTACAGACCCGTGAACATGGAAGATTTTTTTTTTATCATCTTCAACTTCTTTCTTTAATGTCTTAAAGTTTTATCATACAAGTCTTTTGCTTGCTTAGTTGGAGTTACCACAAGATAAAGGTGGTATTTCCCTGATTTCTTCTCAAATTGTCATTTATATATAGAAGGGTACTGAATTTTGTGAGTTAATTGTGTATCAAGATATTTTGCTGAAAGCATTTATCAGCCACAGGAGTTTCTTTTGTATTCTATCATATCATCTTCAAATAGGGATTTTTTTTTTTTTTTTACTTTCTCCTTTGCAATTAGTATCCCTTTAATTTCCTTTAGTGGTCTTATTCCTGTAGCTAAAACTTCAAGTACTATATTGTACAGGTGAGTAGATAATCCGGTCTTGTTCTTGATACTAATGGAATTGCTTCCATTTTCCATTTAAATTGTTGCTTTGGGATTGCTATAAATTGCCTTTATTATCCTGAGATATTTCCCTTATATCCCTAATCTCTCCAGGACTTTTATCATAAAGAGGTGTTGGATTTTCTCAAAGGCATTTTCTGCATCTAAGAAGATGATCATGCAGTTTTTGTCTCTTAGTTTGGTTATAAGGTTGGTTATAATTATTGATTTATGTATATTTAACCATCCATGCATTTCTGGGATGAAGCTCACTTGATCATGGTGGATGATTTTTTGGATGTGTTATTGGATTCTGTTTGCAAGTATTTTATTGAGAATTTTTGCATCTAATGTTCATAAGGGAAATTGGTCTGTAATTCTCTTTCTTCATGAGGTCTTTATGTGATTTGAGTATCAGGGTTACCATGCCTTGTTCAATGAATTGGGCAATGTTGCTTCAATTTCTATTTTGTGGAATAATTTTAGGGGTATTGGTGTCAACTCTTTGCAAGTCTGGTAGAATTATATGCTAAAACCATTTGACCCTGGACTTTTTTTTTTTTTTTTTTTTGGTAGACTTTTAATTACTGCCTCTATTTCACTGGGGATTATAGGTCTGTTTAAATTATCTGATCTTGATTTAACTTTGGTAAGTGGTATTTATCAAAAAATTTTTCATTTCTTTTAGATTTTCAATTTGGTTGAGTAAAGGTGTTTATGTCATTATTCATTCTCTGCCTTTCTTTGGTGTCTTTTATGACCCCCCCCCTTTTATCTCTAATTTTATCAATTTGGATACCCTTTCTCTGCCTTTTAGTCAATTTGGATAACTCTTTATTAATCTTGTTGATTTTTCTCAAAGAACCAACTTTTTGTTTCCTTGATTCTTTGTATTGTTGTTTTGTTATCATTGTTTGTTTATTTCTAGGTTATTGACTTCAGCCCTGAGTTTGATTATTTCTTGTCTGTTACTCCTTTTGGGTTTGATTTTTTTTCTTTTTGTTCTAGCATTCTCAGGTGTGCTGTTAAGTTACTAGTATGTGATCTCTCCATTTTTGTTTTAAATGTGCCCTTAGTGTTACTTTCTTTTTAGAACTGCCTTGAGTCTCATACATTTGTGCATGTAAAGAATTTACTTTCATTCAATCCTAGAAAGTCCTTAATGTTTTTTTTCTTGGCCCATTTTTCATTCAGTAGAGACCTGTCCAGTTTCCATGAGTTGTAAGCTTTCTGGTATTTCTTTTGTTGTTCATATCTGTTTAATCCATGGTGGTTTGACAGGATGCAGGACATTATTTCAATGGTTTTGTTTGTTTTTGTTTTTAAGACTTGCTTTGTAACTGAATATGTGGCCAATTTTGGAAAAAGTTCCATAAAGGACTGAGTAGAAGGTATATTCTTTTATGTTTGGTTGAAATGTTCTGTAAATATCTTTTTGGTCCATTTGGCTTATAACATCAGTTAGCTCCAGCATTTCTGCCTCATTTTTGTCTGGATGGTCTGTCTATTGTCAAGAGTCAGGTATGAAAGTCTCCCACTCTCAATGGGTGAGGGTCAATATGTGATTTAAGATGTAGTAGTGTTTCTTTTATGAACTTTGGCGGCCTTGTGTTTGGTGCATATATATTAAGAACTGCAATGTCCTCTTGGTGGAATTTTTCCTTGTCCCCAAAGAAAAAATGTAGTATCCTTCTCTATCTCTTATGACTAGTTTTAATTCAATGAGCATTTTGGCTACACCAACTTGTTTCTTAGGTTCTTTTACGTGGAATATCTTTTCCCATCCTTTTACCTTGAAGTGATATCTTTGATGTCAAAGTGTGTTTCTTGGATATAGCAGAAGGATGGGACCTCTTTTCACATCCATTCTGTTAGTCTGTGTCTTTTTATTAGGGAATCGAGACCACTGGTATTGAGAGCAATCAACAAACATGATTCCCATTGTTTTGTTTGGGGTGGTGGTGGTGGTATGTATGTGTGTGTTTCCACTGTTTTGATTTGCTGGTCTGGGATTATTTACTACTTGTGTTTTCTTGGGTATAGTTAACCACTTAAGTTGGAATTTTCCTTTTAACACCTTATGTAGGGCTGGATTTGTAGGTATATATTGTTTATCTTTAATTTTATCATGGAATGTCTTTTTTTCCATCTATTGTGATTGATTTTTTTGGTATAGTAACCTGGGCTGTCATCTGTGGTCTCATAGAGTCTGTAGAAAAATTTTCCAGGTCCTTCTGGTTTTAGAGACTCCATTCAGAAGTCAAGTATTTTTCTAATAGGTCTGCCTTTATGTCTTTTTCTATTGCAGCTTTTGATGTTCTTTCTGTGTTCTGTGTGTTTACGGTTTTGTTTATTATGCATCACAGGAATTTCTTTTCTGGTCCAGGATATTTGGTGTTCTGTATGCTTCTTTTACCTTGATAAGCAGCTCCTTCTTTAAGTTAGGAAAATTTTCTTCTATAATTTTGTTGAAAATATTTTCTATGCCTTTGATCTGAGTTTCTTCTCCTTCCTCTATTTCTATTATTCTTACATTTGGTCTTTTCATAGTGTCCTGGATTTTCTGGGTGTTTTGTGCCAGGAGAGTTTTGTTTGTTTGTTTGTTTGTTTGTTTTTGACTGAGGCATCCATTTCTCCTATCATGTCTTCAATACCTGAGGTTTTTTTCTTCCATCTCCCATATTCTGTTAGTAAGGCTTGACTCTTCAGTTCCTGTTCAAGTTCTTATGGTTTTCATTTCCAGATTTCCTTCCGTTTGGATTTCTTTATTAATTCTATTCCCACGTTGAGATCTTGAACTGTTTTTGTTCATTTTCTTCTGCTGTTTGTCTGTGTTTTCATGGATTTCTTTAAGGGATTTATTTATTTCCTCTTTATGGCGCTCCATCATATTCATAAAGGTGATCTTAAGGTCCTTGTCTTGGGTTTCAGCGATGTTACATTTCTCTGGGCCTCCTGTAGTAGTTCTTTAGTTCTAGAGGGGACATATTTTCTTGCATCTGGGTTTGGGAAGATTGTAATTCGAGGTGCTGATATCTGTTTGGTCCAATGGAGACAGAGGCAGAGGAGTGGGGGATGCAGCAGGCATTCTGCTACAGAGCTGGTGTTGAGATTGGGGCTTGGATTTGGAGGATAGGAGGGGAGGTGAAGATCTGCAGTTCGACTACCTGCTTCCCTGGCTGGTGTGGCCAGCATGTTCCCAGGGAATGGCTACTTGTGGGTGGGGCTGGGATTATGGGATGAGTGGGAGGAAGGTAGGCTGGAGGAGAAAGTCTACAAGATGCATTGGAGATGGGAGTCAGAGAGCAAGGGGAGACCACAGCAGGTGTTCTGCTACAGAGCTGTGAATGTTTTAAAGAGCTGTCTATGCTTATTTTTCAGACCAGGGTTTTGGTTTAAGATAGTGGCACAGTCATTCCATCAGTACTATGAAACAACTAACCAGAGTTGCCTTTTTAAATTTATTTTTTAAAAAGTATCTTTATTATATATGTATAAATGTTTTGCCAATACCACAGATGTGCCTGGTGATTTTTTTGTTTTGTTTTTTGTTTTTATTATTTATTTATTTAAATCAAATCATAATTTTTACTTATTCACACAGGGGTTGTAAACACAAAAAGGCAGGACATGGGGAAGGGGATGACACAGGGGCATAGGTATTCAGGGGGAGTACAGATATCTTTCAGAACAGGGTATTGGCTGGGTGAAGGTTCAGGGGACAGGTCACTATGACTCTGCCTATGATTCACTTGTCCTTATCTAAGTTGGTCCTATCCGACAAGGCTACCTATTTACAAGGTCTATGACTACTCAGGCTGGTAAATTTCCACAAAAGCTGCCTGTTTACAATAGCTTATAGCCTGCTGTTTCACTGTTTTTCCACAGAGACCCAAGAATTTGTGTTAGCATGCATGTATGTTAGACCTATTGTATAGAAGGGCCATGTAAGTATAGAAGGGCCATGGCGATTCTAATCTTGCGAAGGCGGGGATAGAGGCCTGACCTCCAATAATTGAAGGGGACCTTGTAATGGCTCCGGTCCTCCTGTCGTTGTCCAGTGAGCCATGAGGGCCATACCCATCCCGATGTCTTTTTCCTGGAGAGGGGATACTTTTGACATCAACCCCTATGCAGTCAGGCTTGTCCCTCAGGGAATCCAGAGAGATATTTTTAACTTTTATTTATATTCCCTTGCAGTGCTTAGCTTCGCAGCCTAAGCAAGAATTCACATTGCAAGTCAGAGGGGGTTCTGGGTGGCCCCTCTCTGCTTGGTCGAGGGGCCGAAGTCCCCTCTTTTAGGTTGGGTAGAGATGGGTTTTGGGAACACCCTAGACAGTGTAACAACCTCATCTTGAGTCTTGTGGTCCTCCATAGCTAGCTTATGATAATGTATCTGAATAAGTTTTGCTGCCAAATTATCTATCTGTTGTTTCACAAAGTTAGTCAGCCTATTTAAGGCCCATGGACCAAAAGAAAGCAGCAAAAATAACCCAATTAATGGTCCCAAGATGGGAGGAAGTAGGGCTGACAACCATGGAGAGGTTGAAAACCAATTCTTGTACCAGCTCTCATCTTTCTCTCTCTGTCTTTTCTCAGGGCCTTCTCTGACCTTGTTCATGCTCTCTTTAACCATCCCTGTCTTGTCTATGTAAAAGCAACATTCTTCTTTAAGGGCTGTACAAAGTCAAGAGCTATACACAGTTTTTTCTATTGTAAAAGAGTAAATCAAGTCCAATAAAGTCCTTTGCAATTTTTGGAGATCATTTCAGACAGCGAAACGAGGGATTTCTTTAGATTAGTGATGTCAGTTTCTAGCTGTTTGATGTCCTTGTCAATGGCCTATCAAAGGTCTGAGTAGTATAAGTCTGGAGGCCAGCATCAGGATTAGAACTTCTACCAGCCAACATGGGTGTTTCATTTTTACCTGGAAAGGAAAAAGAAAGGAATTCTCAGGGAGATTTCTCTTCCCTGGAGGTCAATTGTTATTCATCTTATTTATAGTTGAGCCTGGCTTTGTGGGGGTATCTATTTATTTCATTAATCTTTTTGGCAGCCATTTAGCTATGCCTTCTGTGGATTCAAACAGGCATTTCAATCCTCGGCCCCATATGAAAACTGGGTCCTGGCTATTCCATTTAAGGGTAAGAGGGTCCTTCTACATAGCTGTGGCATAGTTTTTATTGGTCACAGCGATGCCAGAGGCAATCAGCAGCAGATTTGCCATGAGCTTTCAGTTTTAGAGAGATAAAAGTAAACAAGGCATGAGGGAGAGTGTTTCGGGAGACTCTTTCTGGGGGGTACAGTTTCCCCTCTTTTATTTTTAAAGCCAAATTTTCAGAGTTCTTGTAAAATCATGGCAGAAGCTCCAGCAGTCGCTCCTTCCACACTCAGAGAGTCATGAAGACACTATTTAAAGAAATATAAATCAACATTAATAATCTCTTTTATCAAAAGACTGTTATAGAACAGCTATCAACTAATCAGTCTATATAATATATCGATTAATAATAGCTTCTCAGTCATTAAAAGTCTCCCCACCAAAAAAAGTCCAGGTCCAGATGGTTTTAGTGCAGAATTCTATCAAACCTTCAAGGAAGATCTAATACCAATTCTCTTCAAACTATTCCACAAAATAGAAACGGAAGGAACACTACCTAATTCATTCTATGAAGCCACAATTACGCTTATACCTAAACCACACAAAGACCCATCAAGGAAAGAGAACTTCAGACCAATCTCCCTTATGAATATCGATGCAAAAATACTGAATAAAATTCTCTCGAACCGAATCCAAGAACACATCAAAACACTTATCCACCATGATCAAGTAGGCTTTATCCCAGGAATGCAGGGTTGGTTCAATATACGGAAATCCATCAACGTAATCCACTACATAAATAAACTCAAAGAAAAAAGCCACATGATCATATCTCTTGACGCTGAGAAAGCATTTGACAAAATTCAACACCCCTTCATGATAAAAGTCTTGGAAAGATCAGGAATTCAAGGTCCATACCTAAACATAGTAAAAGCAATATACAGCAAACCAGTAGCCAACATCAAACTAAATGGAGAGAAACTTGAAGCAATCCCATTAAAATCAGGGACTAGACAAGGCTGCCCACTCTCCCCCTACCTGTTCAATATAGTTCTGGAAGTCCTAGCCAGAGCAATTAGGCAACAAAAGGAGGTCAAAGGGATACAAATTGGAAAGGAAGAAGTCAAAGTTTCACTATTTGCAGATGACATGTTAGTATACTTAAGTGACCCCAAAACTTCCACCAGAGAGCTCCTAAACCTGATAAACAACTTTAGCAAAGTGGCTGGGTATAAAATTAACTCAAACAAATCAGTAGCATTCCTCTACACAAAGGATAAACTGGCTGAGAAAGAAATTATGGAAATGACACCATTCACAATAGTCACAAAGAGTATAAAATATCTTGGTGTGAATCTAACCAAACAAGTGAAAGACCTGTATGACAAGAACTTCAACACCCTGAAGAAAGAAATCGAAACAAATCTCAGAAGATGGAAAGATCTCCCATGCTCATGGATTGGAAGGATTAATATAGTAAAAATGGCTATCTTGCCGAAAGCAATCTACAGATTTAATGCAATCCCTATCAAAATTCCCACTCAATTCTTTACAGAGATAGAAAAGAGCAATCTTAAAATTCATTTGGAATAACAAAAAACCCAGGATAGTGAAAACTACACTCAACAATAAAAGAAATTCTGGGGGAATTTCCATCCCCGATTTCAAGCTGTACTACAAAGCAATAGTGATAAAAACAGCATGGTATTGGAACAGAGACAGTCAGGAGGATCAATGGAATAGAATAGAAGACCCAGAAATGAACCCCCATACCTATGGTCACTTGATCTTCGACAAAGGAGCTCAAACTATCCAGTGGAAAAAAGACAGCATTTTCAACAAATGGTGCTGGTCCAACTGGAGGTCAACTTGTAGAAGAATGCAAATTGATCCATATTTATTCCCTTGTACAAAGCTCAATTCCAAGTGGATCAAGGACCTCCACATAAAACCAGCTACACTGAAACTAATAGAAGAGAAAATAGGGAAAAGCCTTGATCACATGGGCACAGGGGAAAAGTTCCTGAACAGAACACCAATGGCGTATGCTCTAAGATCAAGAATTGACAAATGGGATCTCATAAAACTGCAAAGCTTCTGTAAAGCAAAGGATAGGTCAACAGGACAAAGCGGTAACCAACAGATTGGGAAAAGATCTTCACCAACCTTACATCTGATAGAGGGCTAATATCCAAGGTATACAAAGAACTGAAGAAACTAGATTCCAGACCATCAAATAATCCAATTAAAAAATGGGGTAGAGAGTTGAACAAAGAACTCTCAACTCAGGAAACTCGAATGATTGAGAAACATCTAAAGTGGTCAGCATCCCTAGTCATCAGGGAAATGCAAATGAAAACAACACTGAGATTCCACATCACACCAGTCAGATTGGCTAAGATCCAAAACACAGGTGACAGCAGATGTTGGCGAGGATGTGGAGAAAGAGGAACACTCCTCCATTGTTGGTGGGATTGCAAGCTGGTACAACCACTATGGAAAGCAGTCTGGCGATACCTCAGAAAATTGAACATAGTGTTACCTGAGGACCCAGCTATACCCCTCCTGGGTATATACCCAGAAGATATTTCAACATGCAACAGGGCCACATGCTCCACTATGTGTATAGTGGCCTTATTTATAATAGCCAGAAGCTGGAAAGAACCCAGATGTCCTTCAACAGAAGAATGGATACAAAAAATGTGGTACATTTACACAATGGAGTACTACTCAGCTATTAAAAATAATGAGCTCATAAAATTCTTAGGCAAATGGATGGAGCTAGAAAATATCATCCTGAGTGAGATGACCCAGTCACAAAAGAACACACATGGTATGCACTCACTGATAAGCAGATATTAGCCCCAAAACACACAATACCTAAGACGCAACGCATAAACCTCATGAAACTCAAGAAGAAGGAGGAAGACCAAAGTGAGGGTGCTTTTGTCCTTTTTAGAATGAGTATCAAAAGATTCAACCAGAGCTCCCAGGATCTAAACCTCCAGCCTGAGAACAGACAGGGGCAAGCTGTCCTCTGAGAGGCTCTAACCAGCAGCTGACTCAGACAGATACAGACATCCAGAGCCAAACAGTGGATGGAGCTTGAGGACTCTTATAGAAAATACGGGGAAGGATTGTGGGGTCTAAGGAGATAGGAACTGCACAGGAAGATCAACAGAGTAAACCAACCTGAACCCTTGGAGCTCTCAGAGACTGAATCACCAACCTTGGAGCATACCTAGTCTACACAGATCTAGCTCCATGGGCTGGACCTAGGCCTCCCTGCACATATGTTGTAAATGTGCAGCTTGGTTTTCATGTAGGTCTCAAACATCTGGAGTGGAGGCTATCCCAAAATATGCAGCCTGTATATGGGGTATGGTCTTCTAGCTGGGTGCCTCATCTGGCCTCAATGGGAGAGGAAGCACCTAGCCTCTCAGAGACTTAAAGTGGCAGGGTGGGGGATACAGGAGGAGGGGGTACTCAGAAAACAAGAGATGGGGAAGGATCGTGGGAGGGGGTGACTGGGACGGGTTATAAAGTGAATAAGAAAAAAAAAATAAAATTAAAAAAGAAAAAAAAAATAGCTTCTTCTACTTTTTGTAAAATTACTCCTCTTTTGTCAATTAATTGTTGAGGGAAATTAGGATTTACATCTCTATTGAGAATATTGTACAAAGACTTAAATTCTTTTGTGGAGAGCTTTAAATAAGATCTTAGCCAATTAGTATCTCCTAGAAACTTTTGAAAATAATTTGAAATAAGTAAACTATCTTTTTGTTTGCCAGACCCATTATCTGTTTTTTTATTGCATATTTTGCATATTTACCTTTCAATGTTATCCCCTCTCTCATTCTCCCCCAAAACCCCTTATCCCATTTCCTCTCCTCCTATTTTTATGAGGGTGTGCTCCGTTCATCTACCTGCTTTTAGATTGCCCAACACTAGGGAATCCAAACTTTCAGGGACCATGGCCCTCCACTTACACTGATGCCTGACAAGGCCACCCTTAATTACCTATACAGATGGAGCCATGAGTCTCTCCCTTTGTGTTCTCAGGCTGGAGGTTTAGACCCTGGGAGCTCTGGTTGAACCTTTTGATACTCCTTCTAAAAAGGACCAAAGCACCCACACTTTGGTCTTCCTTCTTCTTCTTGAGTTTCATGTGGTTTATTCGTTGCATCTTAGGTATTGTGAGCTTTTGGGCTAATATCCACTTATCAGTGAGTACATACCATGTGTATTCTTTTGTGATTGGGTTACCTCACTCAGGATGTTATTTTCCAGCTCCATCCATTTGCCTAAGAATTTCATGAACTCATTGTTTTTAATAGCTGAGTAGTACTCTATTGTGTAAATATACCACATTTTCTGTATCCATTCTTCTGTTGAAGGACATCTGGGTTCTTTCCAACTTCTAGCTATTATAAATAAGGCTGCTATGAACATAGTGGAGCATCTGACCCTGTTGTATGTTGAAACATCTTCTGGGTATATACCCAGGAGGGGTATAGCTGAGTCCTCAGGTAACATTGTGTTCAGTTTTCTTCGGTACTGCCAGACTGCTTTCCATAGTGGTTGTACCAGCTTACAATCCCACCAACAATGGAGGAGTGTTCCTCTTTCTCCACATCCTCGCCAGCATCTGCTGGCACCTGTGTTTTGGATCTTAGCCATTCTGACTGGTGTGATGTGGAATCTCAGTGTTGTTTTCATTTGCATTTCCCTGATGACTAGGGATGCTGAACACTTCTTTAGGTGCTTCTCAACCATTCGAGTTTCCTCAGTTGAGAATTCTTTGTTCAGCTCTGTACCCCATTTTTAATAGGGTCATTTGATTGTCTAGAATCTAATTTCTTCAGTTCTTTGTATACCTTGGATATTAGCCCTCTATCAGATGTAGGATTGGTGAAGATCTTTTCCCAATCTGTTGGTTACCGCTTTGTCCTACTGACAGTGTCCTTTGCTTTACAGAAGCTTTGCAGTTTTATGAGGTCCCATTTGTCAATTCTTGATCTTAGAGCATAAGCCATTGGTGTTCTGCTCAGGAACTTTTCCCCTGTGCCCATGTGTTCAAGGCTTTCCCCCTTTTTCTCTTCTATTAGTTTCAGTGTAGCTGGTTTTATGTGGAGGTCCTTGATCCACTTGGAAGCTTTGTACAAGGAGATATATATGGATCAATTTGCATTCTTCTGCATATTGACCTCTAGTTGGACCAGCACCATTTGTTGAAAACGCTGTCTTTTTTCCACTGGATGGTTTTAGCTCCTTTGTCAAAGATCAAGTGACCATGGGTATGGGGGTTTGTTGGGCCAGCTCCGGGCTGGGTCCCTCGTGGATCTCTGAAGGCGGGTGCGAATGGCGGCTGCCTCTGCCCACAAGTGGTCCGGAGAGATAGAGTGCTGGCAGAGGAAGTCCGGCTGCTGCCTGCCACCTCTGCCGCCAGTGGTGGCACCGGAGAGAGGGAAGTGTTACAGCTCTTTGAAAAGCGTTACAGCTCTGCTCTTTGAAGTGCCCCGGTGAGGCACCGTTTGGCCCGTGAAGAGGGAAGAAACTGCCACAGAAGCTCTCAGACAACAGGATGAATCTCGCACACCTTTACTTTTGAGTCTGGCCCATATATATACAGTTTGAGGTGGGTTAAGGTCAGGCGGCAGGTAAGCGGCAGGTAACCCCCTATTGGCTTGTTCTGAGAGCTTGGGAATGCCTCATCTGCATGATGGTGCTATTCCTAGTGACTGGTGGCCACGAAGCTCTCTGTGGGAGGGAATGTGGAGGGCTGAAGCAGGGACAGCCAGGCCTGGGAAGAGCTTGAACGCCTTCCATCCCAGTGGATATATCCAGGGTGCCGGGGTTCTGAAAGCTCTTTCAACCAGGCGCCTGACTTTCCACAGCTCGCTGCCCCACAGGGGTTCATTTCTGGGTCTTCTATTCTATTCCATTGATCCTCCTGCCTGTCTCTTTTCCAATACCATGCAGTTTTTATCACTATTGCTTTGTAGTACAGCTTGAAATCAGGGATGGTGATTCCCCAGAAGTTCCTTTATTGTTGAGAGTAGTTTTCGCTATCCTGGGTTTTTTGTTATTCCAAATGAATTTTAAGATTGCTCTTTCTATCTCTATGAAGAATTGAGTGGGAATTTTGATGGAGATTGCATTAAATCCGTAGATTGCTTTCGGCAAGATAGCCATTTTTACTATATTAACCCTTCCAATCCATGAGCATGGGAGATCTTTCCATCTTCTGAGATTTGTTTCGATTTCTTTCTTCAGGGGCTTGAAGTTCTTGTCATACAGGTCTTTTACTTGGTTGGTTAGATTCACACCACGGTATTTTATATTATTTGTTACTATTGTGAATGGCGTCGTTTCCATAATTTCTTTCTCAGCCAGTTTATCTTTTGAGTAGAGGAAGGCTACTGATTTGTTTGAGTTAATTTTATACCCAGCCACTTTGCTAAAGTTGTTTGTCAGTTTAGGAGTTCTCTGGTGGAAGTTTTGGAGTCACTTAAGTATATTATCATATCATCTGCAAATAGTGAAATTTTGACTTCTTTCTTTCCAATTTGAATCCCTTTGACCTCCTTTTGTTGCCTAATTGCTCTGGTTAGGACTTCCAGTACAATATTTAATAGGTAGTAGGAAAGTGGGCAGCCTTGTCTAGTCCCTGATTTTAATGGATTGCTTCAAGTTTCTCTCCATTTAGTTTGATGTTGGCTACTGGCTTGCTGTATATTGCTTTTACTATGTTTAGGTATGGACCTTGAATTCCTGATCTTTCCAAGACTTTTATCATGAAGAGGTGTTGAATTTTGTCAAATGCTTTCTCAGCATCTAGTGATATGATCATGTGGTTTTTTTTTCCTTTGAGTTTGTTTATATAGTGGATTACATTGATGGATTTCTGTATATTGAACCAACCCTGCATTCCTGGGATAAAGCCTACTTGATCATGGTGGATAAGTGTTTTGATGTGTTCTTGGATTCAGTTCGAGAGAATTTTTTTTTCCATCGATATTCATAAGAGAGGTTGGTCTGAAGTTCTCTTTCCTTGATGGGTCTTTGTGTGGTTTAGGTATCAGCGTAATTGTGGCTTCATAGAATGAATTGGGTAGTGTTCCTTCTGTTTCTATTTTGTGGAATAGTTTGAAGAGAATTGGTGTTAGGTCTTCCTTGAAGGTCTGATAGAATTCTGCACTAAAACCGTCTGGTCCCAGAGTTTTTTTTGGTGGGGAGACTTTTAATGACTGCTTCTATTTCTTTTGGGGTTATGGGACTGTTTAGATGGTTTATCTGTTCCTGATTTAACATTGGTAACTGGTATTTGTCTAGAAAATTTTCATTTCATCCAGATTTTCCAATTTTGTTGAGTATAGGCTTTTGTAGTAGGATCTGGTGGGTTTTTTTAAATTTCCTCAGTTTCTGTTATGTCACCTTTTTCAGTTCTGATTTTATTAATTTGGATACTGTCTCTCTGCCCTCTGATTAGTCTGGCTAAGGGTTTATCTATCTTGTTGATTTTCTCAAAGAACCAGCTCCTGGTTTTATTGATTTGTTGTATAGTTCTTTTTGTTTCTATTTGGTTGATTTCAGCCCTGAGTTTGATTATTTCCTGCCATCTATTCCTCTTGGGTGTATTTGCTTCTTTTGTTCTAGAGCTTTCAGGTGTGTTGTCAAGCTGCTGGTGTATGCTCTCTCCAGTTTCTTTTTGTATGCACTTAGAGCTATGAGTTTTCCTCTTAGCACTACTTTCATTGTGTCCCATAGGTTTTGGTAGGATGTGTCTTCATTTTCATTAAATTCTAAGAAGTCTTTCATTTCTTTCTTTATTTCTTCCCTGACCCCATTATCAATGAGTAGAGTATTGTTCAGTTTCCATGTGAGTGTAGGCTTTCCATTGTCTTTGTCGTTATTGAAGACCAGCCTTAGACCATGGTGATCTAATAGGATGCATGGGATTATTTCAATTTTCTTGTATCTGTTGAGGCCTATTTTGTGACCAATTATATGGTCTATTTTGGAGAAGGTACCATGAATTGCTTCCATGAGAAAAAGGTATATTCTTTTGTTTTAGGGTGAAATGTTCTATAGATACGATAAGTCCATTTGGTTCATAACTTCTGTTAGTTTCACTGTATCTCTGTTTAGTTTCTGTTTCCATGATCTGTCCATTGCTTAGAGTGGGGTGTTGAAGTCTCCCACTATTATTGTGTGAGGTGCAATGTGTGCTTTGAGCTTTAGTAAGGTTTCTTTTATGAAAGTGGGTGCTCTTGCATTTGGTGCATAGATGTTCAGAATTGAGAGTTCATGTTGGTTGACTTTTCCTTTGATAATATGAACTGTCCTTCCTTATCCTTTTTGATAGCTTTAAGTTGAAAGTCGATTTTATTCGATATTAGAATGGCTACTCCAGCTTGTTTCTTAGGACCATTTGCTTGAAAAATTGTTTTCCAGCCTTTTACTCTAAGGTAGTGTCTGTCTTTGTCACTGGGGTGGGCTTCCTGTATGCAGCAAAATGCTGGGTCCTGTTTGCGTATTCAGTCCATTAGCCTATGTCTTTTTATTGGGGAATTGAGTCCATTGATGTTAAGAGATATTAAGGAACAGTGATTGTTGCTTCCTGTTATTTTTGCTAAAAGTGAAGGCATTGTTTGTGTGGCTATCTTCTTTTGGAGTTTTTGGGAGAAGACTACTTTCTTGCTCTTTCTAGGGTATAATTGCCCTCCTTGTATTGGAGCTTTCCTGTATTATCCTTTGTAGTGCTGGGTTTGTGGAAAGATATTGTGTAAATTCGGTTTTGTCATGGAATATCTTGGTTTCTCCATCTATGGTAATTGAGAGCTTTGCTGGGTTATAGTAGCCTGAGCTGGCATTTGTGTTCTCTTAGGGTCTGTATGACATCTGTCCAGGATCTTCTGGCTTTTATAGTATCTGGTAAGAAGTCTGGTGTAATTCTGATAGGTTTGCCTTTATATTACTTGGTCTTTTTCCCTTACTGCTTTTAATATTCTTTCTTTGTTTTGTGCATTTTGTGTTTTGATTATTATGTGATGAGAGGTATTTCTTTTCTGGTCTAGTCTATTTGGCATTCTGTAGTCTTCTTGTATGATTATGGGCATCTCGTTCCTTAGGTTAGGGAAGTTTTCTTCTATAATTTTGTTGAAGATATTTATTGGCCCTTTAAGTTGAGAATCTTCACTCTCATCTATACCAATTATCCTTAGGTTTGGTCTTCTCATTGTGTCCTGGATTTCCTGGATGTTTTGTGTTAAGAACTTGATACACTTTGCATTTTCTTTGACAGTTGTGTCAATATTTTCTACAGTATCTTCTGCACCTGAGATTCTCTCTTCTATCTCTTGTGTTCTGTTGGTGATGCTTGTATCTATGACTCCTGACTTTTTTCCTAGGTTTTCTATCTCCAGAGTAGTCTCCCTTTGTGATTTCTTTATTGCTTCTACTTCCATTTTTATGTCCTAGATGGATTTGTTCAATTCCTTCACCTGTTTGGTTGTGTTTTCTTGTAATCCTTTAAGGGATTTTTCTGTTTCCTCTTTAAGGGCTTCTACCTGTTTACCTGTGTTCTTGAATTCTTTGAGAGTGTTATTTATGTCCTCCTTAAAGTCCTCTATCATCATCATTAGAAGTGATTTAGATCTGAATCTTGCTCTCCTGGTGATATGGGGAATTCAGGACTTTCTAATGTGGGAGAACTAGGTTCTGATGATGTCAAGTACCCTGGGTTGCTGATGCTTATGTTCTTGCACTTGCCTTTTGCCATCTGGCTCTCCTTGGTGCTACCTGCACTGTCTCTGACTAGAGTCTGTATTTCCTATTTTCTTGGTTGTGTCAGAACTGTTTGGGATGGAATTTGCTGCTGGGTGTAGAGCTGAGGCTCAAGATCTGCTCAGTGCTCAGACCCAGGCTGGAAGGTATCAGTGTTCTGGGCCAGTAGTGAGTTCCTGGATCCCTGTCGGTCTTGGTTACTGTTTGGGGCAAGTGTTGCTGCCTCCTTGCCTAAGAAACTGCTCGGGTTAGAGTTCCTGGGAGCCCTGTTTCCTCTGCGTTTTGTGAGATTGGGTACAGAGCTGTCTCCCGGGATCTGCTGAGTGCTCTGGCCCAGACAGGAGGGAACCAGTGCTCTGTGCCAGGAGTGAATTCCTGGGTTCCAATGGGTCTCAGTTACTCCCCGTTTGGGGCAGGTGTTACTGTCTCCTTACCTGAGATATTGCCTGGGTTAGAGCTCCTGGGAGCCCCACTTCCACCAAGTTTTGTGAGGTTGGGTGCAGAGCTACCACCTGGGATCTCGTGCCTGGTGATCTTAAGTCAGAAGAGGATATTGGAACCCTTGGCATTGGAGTTACAAATGGTTGTAATCTATTGCTCAGTTGCTGGGATCCTCTGAAAGAGCAGTCAGTGCTCTTAACCTCTGAGCCATCTCTCCAGCATTGGAGTTTCTTAAAATATTAAAAGACAGATCTGTCACAGGACCTAACAATCCTAGTTCTCAGTCTCAAAGTGATATTTACGTGACCATATCAATGGGAACATTAAGCACACACATTATATTTTATGATAATGGTATAAATAAATCCAAACGGTAACTTTTAATGTTATACTTTGTTATCTTTAAAACATTAGGCGCTGTGCTTTGGCCGAGGAGTACAGGAATCAACTTCAGATGCAAATTGCTCACCAGCAGAAGGCTCGAGAAGCAGAAAAGGAAGAGGAACGCCAGGAATTTGAAGCGGGAATGGCAGCAAACCAAGCCAGCCTGGATAAAATACAGAGGATCCTCTCTGAGCATCAAGCTCTGTCCCAGAACATTCACCCCATGCGCAGGGGTTACCCTGACAAGCTTCCTCTATAGTTTTATACAAATCAATGAATGTTTTCTGGGTCTTTCACTATTTTTAACTACACCTTTTAACTAATGGATAAACTCTTATTCTCTGAGTTTGTATACTTTAGACATAATTTTCTTTCTTCAAAATCAATTTGTTCTTTGGATATTAGTTAATTCTATATTGCTATAGCAAAATACCTAACATTACAAACTTAAAAAGAATAAACACTTGTTTTAGCTTCTGGTTACAGAGGGTTCCTGTGTAGTTTGCGTGGTTTTACAGGATGTGAAATGGCTGTTGGTGCTTTACCCAAATCCTAGAGGCAGGAATTAGTAAAGAAAAGGGGTTTGTTTATAATTTGGGCTATGTTCTGGCTTCTGGGCTGTGATAAACCACTGACCAGGAGTAACCTGGGGAAGAATGTGTTTGTCTTACACTTCCAAACCAAATCCATCACTGTGGGAAATCAGGCTTGACACAGGCAGGAACTCGAAGAAGAAACCTTTGAGGAAAAATTTGCTGGAGCACTTTCTGGCTCAATCACAAGCTTATGATTATCCTTAGCTTCTTAAACAGCCTAGGAAAGTGCTGCCCATAGTGGGCTGGGCCCTCCTGCATCAACTAATTATCAAGACAATCCCCCACAGACATGGCCACAGGCCAATCCGATCTAGGCAATCTCTGGGTGGAGGTTTCTTCTCTTTGAGGACTCTAAACTGTGTCAAGGTAACAAAGCCAACCAGGACAGACCAGAATTGGATGTTGTAGTTATTGTTGTTGTTTTGTCAGTTTCTCTCTTTAGGAAGGAAAGGCTAGAATCCAGACTAGACTTCTACTGAGGCCACAGCCCCTGTAGTAGCTCTTCTCCTCTCAGAGACACTGACAGGTGTCTGTGACTCTTCAGCTAACAGACTACCAGGTGCCCAAATTTCTTACCTGGGAAAGTGAGTTTAGAATAAAGGAAACATTGGGTGGGAGTGTATTACAGTTCTGCCCCCCACTTCTTCCCTATCTCCTACCTGAGACTGTGAGAACCTGGCAATAGGCTTGTGCTCAGACCACCTGCGTATTTAGAAATCTACAAGAGAAAATCTTGTCTACCATGTGTGCCACAGTCCTCTCTTTAGAGCCCCTACCATGCTGTTATCTATTTGTCCATAGAATTAATAACTTTTCTAAGGATTTTACGGTGAACAGTCCATCTCAGTGTCCCTCTTGAAACCCACACCTGAGAGCTTTCATTCTCCTATGTCAGTATTACAGTAGAGTTACAAGACAAAGAAAGCAGACAGCACGTACAGGTGTGTAGCCTTAGTTTTGAAATAAGTTGTTAGAATCTTTTTTCAGGCCTTCTCTGGCAGTTCTGTTTCAGGGCTACTCCTACCCGCAGCATGAAATCTCCTTGGAAAGTTTTATTTCTTGTTGTTTAACCGCCCCCCCCCACAAAACCTTTAAAATGCTGGGAAAAGGCTCTACCACGTAGCCAGACCCCCAACCCTCTTTTAACTTAATAAATAAATAAATAAATAAATAAATATTGAGCTGTCATCTAAGTTATCCAGGCTGGCCATGAACATGTGGTCTTGCCTCAGTCTCCAGAATAGACAGTTTTCACAGGGCTCACAAGGGCACTTTTACAATCACCTTTTAGACAATAGCCACTCCCATGCCCGGTTTCCTGGCAACTTATATTTGCGCATTATCTTGTGACAATGAGTATTAGCTAAGTCTATCTTACCATCACTCCTGTTTACCCAGGTTTATTGCGCTAAGGACCCAGCTTCCTGATAACCTCTTATCTTGGACCTTTCTCCTGGAATGTGTGTAAGTCTTTGGAATGTGCTTCTCCCGGAACCCTTCTCTGGAGAAGTTAATTTTTAAGTTTAGGCTGAGACCTGAGATTCCTTCAATCTTGCCTCAGTCTCCAGAATAGACAAGATTATAGGCCTGGCCACAAGGCCAGATGACAACTTGATTCTTTAAGGTTTCTGTTGTACTGCCCCCAGCTCTGTCTCTATGACAAGGAAGTCATGTGAATGGAAGCTTCCCACCTCAAGACAGATAAAAGGTAACAGGAAGCGGCCAGTAACAAGGAACACCCTTCAAAGGAATACTGTACTCACCCCATGAGTCACTATGTCTGACAAGCTGCCACCTTTTACAGTTGTACCACCTCCCAATGGTGGATACAAATTTTAAACATCGTTTAGAGAGATGAAGGCCCAAAGCAAATGTGAACATAAGAGCAAATTGCCCCATCTTTTAACACTCACACTCCTAACTTTTTGAAGCCTGACCAGAGACTTACGATAAAATAAAGCCAACCCTTTGATGACTGATAACTCCTTACCTCATTTCCAAGTCTGTGGAAGGACAAATGGGATTATAAAATTTACTACATAATAAAGTAGGGAGCTTCTCACCTATTTTCTATTGAAACAACTCCAAATGGCCTAGGAAGCCAGTCTAGCCTACTCTACATAGGGAGTTCCTGGCTAGCCAGGGCTATTTAGTGAGACATTGTCTCAAAATAAAAAGTTCAAGTAATTTATCTTCACAATAAAAAGATCCCACTCCCCATCAGGGTCACAACTTTCCCTTGCGCTCTCTTTCTTTCTCTCTCTCTCTCTCTCTCTCTCTCTCTCTCTCTCTCTCTCTCTTTCTCTCTTTCTCTGTCTCTGTTTCAGAATATGACAACTGTATTTCTGTCTGTGGAGCTGGACTATAGAGAGGGAAGCTTAGCAAGGTACAGGGGGGTGCACAGTAGGATCTCAGTTGGCAATGAGTTCATGGGCAAAAAACACATCCAGGAACAGCTTTAGAGAACTGGTTTGTTTGTTGGGTAGGTAGGGAGAAAGGGTATTTATGCCCCTGGGGAGGTGGTCAGGGTCTCTGGGGCTAGGGTTTGTGTATGTGTACAATGGGCCAGGGTAGGGGTGTTAGAAGATACTTCATCTACATACTCAGGGGCTTTAGGATCTTGGGGGTGTAGGGGGATTGTTAGTATTCTGTCTAAACTCCACCCCTACAGTTATCTGGCAACAGCCAGGTATGCTCCTTCTCACAGTTACCTAGCAACAGCCAGGTAGGCCTGCCCACTATAAAAGGGGCTGCTTGCCACCTCCTCTCTCTCTTGCTCTCTTGCTCTCTTGCTCTCTTGCCTCTAGCTTCTCTCTGTCCCCTCCCCCCTCCCCTTTTCCTTCCCCCTCTCTCCATGTGGTCATGGCCGGCCTCCACTTCTCTGCTCTCTCTCTTCTCCTTTCTCCACCATCTCCTCCCGTTTTTCTCCCCACTTTTGCCCTCTGCCCTGAATAACCCCCCGCTGAAACCGTTTGGTCTGGTGTTATCTGTTGTAAGCTGTGCGCCAAGTCTAACATTGGTGCATTGGCCGGGAACAAATACTTCAGGTACTGCAGCAGCTCCTGCCAGCTGCCGGCTGTTGTAATCCCATGCAAGACCAAAGCCATGACTCAGTGTTCATGGCCAAACAAAGTTGGTGGCCAGCAATATTCAGGCTCCTCTTTACTTTCCCATTAGCTCTCAGTGCATGCTCCAAAAACTCTATAAAAACCAGTCTCTTCCACCTAGCCCTTTGCTGTCTCTGTTCCAGTAAGAGGCAGATGCCATTCTGGTTTTCTCCCCAAAAATCTCATGTGAGGTTTGTTGCATGCTATGACTTTGTGCTATTCCTTGCCTCTCGATTGCCAAGATGTCCTTCATCCAGAAAAATGCTTATAGTGTGTGGGACTTTGTAAGGGTATCCTGGTTCTTGGCTGGGCATGGGCCTAGAACCCCGAGACTCCAAGGGAGAAACGGCAGGAGTTCAGCCACGTCCCCAGAACTCAGGGTCCTAACAAGCAGTCCAATCTCCATAGACCTACATTGTTCAGTCACGTAGGCCATTACACCCCCTCCCAAAGTGCACAGGTAGAGGGTGTGACTACAGGCCTCAGGCCATAGAGATTTACATACTAATGAAGGTCAGAGGGCGGAGCCAATTAAGCATTCCTCCCCAGAACCTCCCCCTTTCTCCCTCCCTACTTAACTCAGGTCTGCCCTGAGTTTGTGGGGTACATCCAGATCCATCTACCATCTGCCATGACAATAAACCCTTTTGGAACCAAGGACTTCCTCATATCATTGGAGTCAGCTGGGCCTGCCATCTCCGAGACGTCCAGCCTTTGGAACCCCAGACCTTTCTCTGGTATGTGAGACCTGCTGCCTGGAAGCCTCCAGGCAGCCTCCACCAAGCAGGTCTTGGGCTGCTGCTGCGTGGACCCAGGGGCCTCTATGCTGTGGCCCCCCATTTTCCCACATTTTGGCGTGACCAATATGGAGCCTTGAACAGCCATCTCTCAGCCAAGCAAGTATAATAGGCGCACATTTTCTACAAGGTGTGGCACCAAGGCTCTCTCTGTCTTTCTCTTGGCACTCGAGCTGCCAGCTGAGCTCATGTGTCCCCTTCTCTATTTTGCTGTGCCCCCCCACCCAGTGGCGTCTGGGGGCTCCAAATAGAGACATCGACCCCCCGGGTCCACCTGAGAGCTCTGCCCAGCCTTGCGGAACCCAAGACTGAATGATAATTCCCCACACCGGGTGGGGCCCCACCGCACTTGTTCGGTGCTGTGAGGAATCAACTCAGTGAAGATTCCGTGCTTCTCCCATGCTGAGCTGTGGTTCCAGCCAGCTAAGGGGCCTGCCATGGGAGGGTGCGGAAAAGGCCTTCAATGCCACCACCGCCATAGCTGCAGCTGCTTAATCTCTCACCTGGAGGACTTCTCTGCATTCCAGCTACAGGGGACCCATATCTTCAATCAAGCTAGCCAGGCTGCAGAGTCTACTAAGCTGTTGGGAGCCAGGACCCTCGCCCCTTACTCACCACCTACCTTTCCCCACCTGCACAGTACCCCCTGTAGCTTGGCAGCCGCAAGATTCTGTTTGGCAGCTGCAGGCTGTTCTCAGGCAGTGTACCATGTCCTCTGAGAAAGGCAGGTAGATCACAGAATGGGTTGGCAGCTACAGATAGGAAAAGCAGTGTACCATGTCTCTAAGAAAAGCAGGCAGACCACCTATTGTTCCAGGGCACAGGCCAAGAAGATTCTGTACTTTCCCACCACCTGGTCCCTCTTACCCCTTCCCCTAACATGGTATAAAAAAGCACTTTGCGGCCCCTCCGGACTATAACTTCCCGTGCGCCCGGACCCTGGTCCTCTGGCCTGCCGGGCGGGCGCGTGGCTGGTCTGCTCCTGTGGACACACAGGATCCGGAGGCATCCTAGGGGGACCCACTGCACACAGACCAGAGGGTAAGTCACCTTGCCCACTGGCCCAAAACCCAGAGTTACAACCGGGAGCCAGGGGGGGTTTAAGGAACTAGCAGGCACCCAAAGCCCGCCCCTCCGGACTATAACTTCCCGTGCGCCCGGACCCTGGTCCTCTGGCCTGCGGCGGGCGCGTGGCTTGTCTGCGCCTGTGGACACACAGGATCCGGAGGCATCCTAGGGGGACCCACTGCACACAGACCAGAGGGTAAGTCACCTTGCCCACTGGCCCAAAACCCAGAGTTACAACCGGGAGCCAGGTGGGGTTTAAGGAACTAGCAGGCACCCAAAGCCCGCCCCTCCGGACTATAACTTCCCGTGCGCCCGGACCCTGGTCCTCTGGCCTGCGGGGCGGGCGCGTGGCTGGTCTGCTCCTGTGGACACACAGGATCCGGAGGCATCCTAGGGGGACCCACTGCACACAGACCAGAGGGTAAGCCACCTTGCCCACTGGCCCAAAACCCAGAGTTACAACCGGGAGCCAGGTGGGGTTTAAGGAACTAGCAGGCACCCAAAGCCCGCCCCTCCGGACTATAACTTCCCGTGCGCCCGGACCCTGGTCCTCTGGCCTGCGGCGGGCGCGTGGCTGTCTGCTCCTGTGGGCACACAGGATCCGGAGGCATCCTAGGGGACCCACTGCACACAGAGCACAGGTTCCTCAGCTGGTCTGCTCTGGTGGAAACACCTGATTCTGAGACAACCTAGAGGACATACTGCATCCAGTGCAGAGGACACCTAGCTGGTCTGCGCCTGTGGAAACATCGAATCCTGAGACATCCTAGAAGACCTATTGCATCCAGAGCGGAAGGAGCTTAGGATCACAGGAACACAGAGACATCTGGAATCCGAGGAGATCTGACACAAGCAAGATAACTGGAAAGACAGACTACAGTCAGACACAGTGAGCACAGATAACACTAGAGTCAACCAGATGGCGAAAGGCAAGCGAAAGAACACAAGCAACAGAAACCAAAGTTACCTGACATCATCAGAACCCAGTTCTCCCACCATAGCAAGCCCTGGATACTCCATCACACAGGAAAAACAGGACCCAGAATTAAAATCATTTCTCATGATGATGATGGAGGATTTTAAGAAGGACATAAGTAACTCCCTTAAAGTAATACAGGAGAACACAGGTAAACAGGTAGAAGCCCTCAAAGAGGAAACACAAAAATCCTTTAAAGAATTGAAAGAGAACACGGGTAAACAGGTAGAAGTCCTTAAAGAGGAAACACAAAAATCCATTAAAGAATTTCAAGAAAACACAACCAAACAGGTGAAGGAATTGAACAAAACCATCCAGGATCTAAAACTGGAAATAGAAACAATAAAGAAATCTCAAAGGGAGACTACTGTGGAGATAGAAAACATAGGAAAGAGTTCAGGAGTCATAGATGCAAGCATCACCAACAGAATACAAGAGATAGAAGAGAGAATTTCATGCACGGAAGATACCATGGAAAACCTCGACACAACAGTCAAAGAAAATGCAAAATGCAAAAAGCTCCTAACACAGAACATTCAGGAAATCCAAGATGCAATGAGAAGACCAAACCTAAGGATAATAGGTATAGATGAGAGTGAAGATTCCCAATCTAAAGGGCCAGTAAATATCTTCAACAAAATTATAGAAGAAAATTTCCCCAATCTAAAGTACAAGACACCCATAAACATACAAGAAGCCTACAGAACACCAAACAGACTAGACCAGAAAAGAAATACCTCCCGTCACATAATAATCAAAACACCAAATGCACAAAACAAAGAAAAAATACTAAAAGCAGTAAGGGAAAAAGGTCAAGTAACATATAAAGGCAGACCTATAAGAATTACAGCAGACTTTTCACCAGAGACTATAAAAGCCAGAAGATCCTGGTCTGATATCATACAGACCCTAAGGGAACGCAACTGCCAGCCCAGACTGCTATACCCAGCAAAACTCTCAATCACTATAGATGGAGAAACCAAGATATTCCATGACAAAACCAAATTTGCACAATATCTTCCCACAAACCAGCACTTCAAAGGATAATTGATGGAAAACGCCAACACAAGGAAGGAAACTACAACCTAGAAGAAACATGGAAGTAATCGTCCAACAACCTCCCAAAAAAAAAAAAAAAAAAAAGGTAGCTACACAAACATAATTCCACCTCTAATAACAAAAATAACAGGAAGCAACAATCATTTTTCCTTAATATCCCTTAACATCAATGGACTCAATTCTCCAATAAAAAGACGTAGACTATCAGACTGGATACATAAACAGGACCCAGAATTTTGTTGCATACAAGAAACGCACCTCACTGACAAAGACAGACATTACCTCAGAGTAAAAGGCTGGAAAACAATTTTCCAAGCAAATGGTCCCAAGAAACAAGCTGGAGTAGCCATCCTAATATCAAACAAAATCGACTTTCAACCAAAAGTAATCAAAAAAGATAAGGAAGGACACTTCATACTCATCAAAGGAAAAATCTACCAAGATGAACTCTCAATTCTGAACATTTACGCTCCAAATGCAAGGGCACCTACATACATAAAAGAAACTTTACTAAAGCTCAAAGCACACATTGCACCTCACACAATAATAGTGGGGGATTTTAACACCCCGCTCTCTCCAATGGACAGATCGTGGAAACAGAAACTAAACAAAGACACACTGAAATTAACAGAAGTTATGGACCAAATGGATTTAACAGACATCTATAGAACATTTCATCCTAAAGTTAAAGAATACACCTTTTTCTCAGCACCTCATGGTACCTTCTCCAAAATAGACCATATAATTGGTCACAAAACAGTCCTCAACAGATACAAAAAGATTGAAATAAGCCCCTGCATCCTATCAGATCACCACGGACTAAGGCTGGTCTTTAATAATGACAGAACCAAGGGAAAACCCACATCCATGTGGAAACTGAACAATGTTCTACTCAATGATGACTTTGTCAAGGAAGAAATAAAGAAAGAAATTAAAGACTTTCTAGAATTTAATGAAAATGAGGAAACATCATACCAGAACTTGTGGGACTCCATGAAAGCAGTGCTAAGAGGAAAACTCATAGCTCTAAATGCCCACAAAAAGAAATTGGAGAGAGCGCACATTAACAACTTGACAGCACACCTGAAAGCTCTAGAACAAAAAGAAGCAAATATACCCAAGAGGAGTAGGCGTCAGGAAATAATCAAACTCAGGGCTGAAATCAACCAAGTAGAAACAGAAAGAACTATACAAAATATCAACAAAACCAAGAGTTGGTTTTTTTGAGAAAATCAACAAGATCGATAAACCCTTAGCCAGATTAACCAGAGGGCACAGAGACAGTACCCAAATTAATAAAATCAGATCTGAAAAGGGAGACATAACAACAGAAACTGAGGAAATCCAAAAAATCATCAGATCCTACTACAAAGGCCTATACTCAACAAAACTGGAAAATCTGGATGAAATGGACAATTTTCTAGACAGATACCAGGTACCAAAGTTAAATGAGGAACAAATAAACCATCTAAACAGTCCCATAACCCCTAAAGAAATAGCAGCAGTCATTAAAAGTCTCCCCACCAAAAAAAGCCCAGGTCCAGATGGTTTTAGTGGAGAATTCTATCAGACCTTCAAGGAAGACCTAATACCAATTCTCTTCAAACTATTCCACAAAATAGAAACGGAAGGAACGCTACCCAATTCGTTCTATGAAGCTACAATCACACTCATACCTAAACCTCAAAAAGACCCAACAAAGAAAGAGAACTTCAGACCAATCTCTCTTATGAATATTGATGCAAAAATACTCAACAAAATTCTAGCAAACCGAATCCAAGAACACATCAAAACAATCATTCATCATGATCAAGTGGGCTTTATCCCAGGAATGCAGGGATGGTTCAATATTCGGAAATCCATCAATGTAATCCACTATATAAACAAACTCAAAGAAAAAAACCACATGATCATCTCATTAGATGCTGAGAAAGCATTTGATAAAATCCAACATCCCTTCATGGTAAAAGTCTTGGAAAGATCAGGAATTCAAGGCCCATACCTAAACATAGTAAAAGCAATATACAGCAAACCAGTAGCCAACATCAAACTAAATGGAGAGAAACTTGAAGCATTCCCACTAAGATCAGGAACTAGACAAGGCTGCCCACTCTCTCCCTACCTATTCAATATAGTACTGGAAGTCCTAGCCAGAGCAATTAGACAACAAAAAGAAGTCAAAGGAATACAAATAGGAAAGGAAGAAGTCAAAATATCACTATTTGCAGATGATATGATAGTATACTTAAGTGACCCCAAAAACTCCACCAGAGAACTCCTAAACCTGATAAACGACTTCAGCAAGGTGGCAGGTTATAAAATCAACTCGAACAAATCAGTAGCCTTCCTCTACATGAAAGATAAACAGGCTGAAAAAGAAATTAGGGAAATGACACCCTTCACAATAGTCACAAATAATATAAAATACCTTGGGGTGAATCTAACCAAGCAAGTGAAAGATCTGTATGACAAGAACTTCAAGTCCCTGAAGAAAGAAATTGAAGAAGATCTCAGGAAATGGAAAGATCTCCCATGCTCATGGATTGGCAGGATTAATATAGTAAAAATGGCCATCTTGCCAAAAGCAATCTACAGATTCAATGCAATCCCCATTAAAATACCAACTCAATTCTTTACAGAACTTGAAAGAGAAATTCTGAAATTTATTTGGAACAACAAAAAACCCAGGATAGCGAAAACCATCCTCAACAATAAAAGAACTTCTGGAGGAATCGCCATCCCTGACATCAAGCTGTACTACAAAGCAATAGTGATAAAAACGGCCTGGTATTGGTACAGAGACAGGCAGGAAGATCAGTGGAATAGAGTTGAAGACCCAGAAATGAACCCACAGAACTACGGTCATTTAATCTTTGACAAAGGAGCTAAAACTATCCAGTGGAACAAGGACAGCATTTTCAACAAATGGTGCTGGTTCAACTGGAGGACAACATGCAGAAGAATGCAAATCGATCCTTTCCTATCTCCTCGTACAAAGCTCAAGTCCAAGTGGATAAAGGACCTTCACATAAAACCAGACACACTGAAACTAATAGAAGAGAAAGTGGGGAAGACCCTCAAATACCTAGGCACAGGGAAAAGTTCCTGAATAGAACACCAATGGCCTCTGCTCTAAGATCAAGAATTGACAAATGGGACTTCATAAAATTGCAAAGCTTCTGTAAGGCAAAGGACACCGTCAATAGGACAAAACGGCAACCAACAGATTGGGAAAAGATCTTTACCAATCCCACATCCGATAGAGGACTAATATCCAATATATACAAAGAACTCAAGAAATTAGACTCTAGACAACCAAATAACCCTATTAAAAAATGGAGTAAGGAGCTAAACAAAGAATTCTCAATTGAGGAAATCCGAATGGCCGAGAAGCACTTAAAGAAATGTTCAGCATCCTTGGTCATCAGGGAAATGCAAATCAAAACAACCCTGAGATTCCACTTCACACCAGTCAGAATGGCTAAAATCAAAAACTCAGGTGATAGCAGATGCTGGCGAGGATGTGGAGAAAGAGGAACACTCCTCCATTGTTGGTGGGATTGCAAGATGGTGCAACCACTATGGAAAACAGTCTGGTGGTTCCTCAGAAAATTGGACATATCACTACCTGAGGACCCAGCTATACCACTCCTGGGTATATATCCAGAAGATGCTCTAACACATAACAAGGAAATATGCTCCACTATGTTTATAGCAGCTTTATTTATAATAGCCAGAAACTGGAAAGAACCCAGATGCCCTTCAACAGAGGAATGGATACAAAAAATGTGGTACATTTATACAATGGAATATTACTCAGCTATTAAAAACAATGAATTTGATAAATTCATATATAAATGGATGGAACTAGAAAATATCATCCTGAGTGAAGTAACCCAATCACAAAAGAACATACATGGTATTCACTCACTGATTATTGGATTTTAGCCCAGAAGCCTGAAATACCCAAGATTCAACTCACAGACCACATAAAGCTCATAAAGAATGATGACCAAATAGGGGAGCCTTCAGTCCTTCTTAGAAGGAGTAACAAAATACTCAAGGGTGCAAATAAGGAGACACAGTGCAGGACAGAAACTGAAGGAGGGACAGTCTACAGACTATTCCACCTAGATATCCATCCTATGTGCAGTCACCAAAGGTAGAGGTTGATGTGGATGGCAGGATGTACACACTGACAGGAGCCTGATATAGCTGTCTCCTTAGAGGTCTGCAAGAGTCTGACATACTCAGAGGCAGATGCTCACAGCTAACCATTAAACTGAGCATGGAGTTCCCAATGGAGAAGATAGAGTGAAGGCTGAAGGAGTTGAGAGGATTCACGACACCATGAGGAAAGCAACAATCCCAACCAACCAGAGCCCCCAGGGTCTAAGCCACTAGCCTGGGAGCGCTTAGGGAGGGACCCATGGCTCCAGCTATATATGCAAGGGAGCTATATATATAAGTAGGAGAAGAGATCCTTGGTCCCATGAAGGCTGGACATGGGGGGTAGGATATTCGAGGGTGGGGAGGTGAGGTACAGGGGAGGGTGGGTGGAGGTACGCCAACGTGGAGGCGGGAAGAGGGGGGAAGGGATAGTGAGTTCCTGGGAGGGAGGGGGGAAATGGGGTAAGGAGAGAACATCTGAAATGTAAAAAATAAAAAAATTTTTTCAATAAAAAAAAAAAAAAAAAAAAAAAAAAAAAAAAGCACTTTGCACCCAAATACATGACTCTTGACAAGTGAATGCTTCATTGAGTCCTTTCTCTCTCTCACCCATTCTTCTGAGGTTGCGGTCCTCTCCGGGTCATCACGAATTACTAAGGACCCGCAGGTCGGGTCACTAAGCAAGTACAGTAACCAAATCTCTCCCACGGGGTTCTGCTGGGGCCTCTTTCTCCATACCCTTCTTGTTTCTTTCGGCTGTGGGTTGGCCAGTCATGCGCCCACATGCCCCTCGTCTCAGTCCTTCTGAGGCCTCTCAGCAGTCTGAGAGCCCAAGGGCTTGAGACCAGTCAGTTCCTAGCCACCTCCAGACGCAGGGATCCCCAATCCAAAACCTCTGCACCCCCGCGGAACCAGAATGAGTGAGAATTCCCCATGCCAGGCAGGGCCCTGCCACACTTGCCTGATGTTGCATGGAATAAACTCAGCCACGATCCCATGCTCTCCTGCCATGCTGAACTACAATCCCAGCCTACTGTGTCATGGCAGACACACAGACCCACAACACAACAGAGACTCATGCCCGTGACTGCCCATGTGTGGGCCTACATCATTCCCTATAGGTGGTAGAGGATGTGGGCAAAGCCAGCTCCAAGAGTACCCCCCGCTGGGGCCTGCCAAGAACCTCTCCACAGAACTGTGAGTAACTCCAGCCTAGTTCACAAGACTAAGCAGGTCTCTTTCTGTCCTCCCTCTTCTCTCTCTCTCTCTCTCTCTCTCTCTCTCTCTCTCTCTCTCTCCCTCCCCTCCATGTGTTCTCCAGCTCAAGGGCAAGATGATGGCGACTCCTTAGCCTCCACTCTGCCCAACCCCCAGCTCCATAGAGAGGGCTCCTTCATAGCTAACAACTGTCTTTAAGGCCACAGTGCCTGCTTCGATCCTCGTTCTAAGATTCTTTTTCCTTGAGTAAGAGACTCCTTGAGACTGTCCTGTTGCTCTCAAAAGCTCCGACTTCAGTCTTTAACACACTGCCTGCTAGCGTAGGTTTCTTTCTTCCCACCTGTTCTCTAACTCAACAAGATGGTGGTAATGCCCTAATCTCTGCTCTCTGCCCCTCCCTCAGGGGTCAGCCTTTCATGCTCTGCCTGCTAGCCTAGCATAGACTTCCCCGACACCTCCATCATTTGCAGCCAGTTCTGGCTTGCCTGAAACAACAGGGCCGGCACCCTGGTTACTCCCTTTCCCCCTTCACCTCCTAGGTCATTTTTGGCTAGCTACAGCCCAGTTGGCTTGCCTGAAGCCCCTTCACCCCTGTGTTCCTCTCAGTTTCTTTCTCACTAAAACTCCAGGTTGAGCCTGGAGAAACTGCGTGCCGACTCCCAGCTTCTTCCAGGAGCTGCCAGCTACATGCCAGCTTTCACGTGTCTCCCCACAATGGCTCCGTTGTTAAACAAAACCTCACTCTTTCTGACTCTCCTATCAAGCCCCTATATTTCTTGCTTTGAGCTTTTCTTCAAGGTTGGCCTTTTACTTCTCTACATTTAAGACTGCTAAGAAAAACAAATGGGGAATACCCTAGCCTCTCTGCTAGAGCACCCAGCCACCCCAGGCAGCCCAGCAACCACATGGCAGAGCAGGCCCCTCCCCTACTGCTTCTAAACCCACCATTAATGCCTTTTCTCCCCAACAGGAAGATCTAAAACAACAGTGTCTGTGCTTTTCAACCCAAAATTTTTTCGCTTTTTGTTACTCACAGATGCCTTCTAAGACTAAATTTCCTCAAACACCTTTGCCTTTCCAGGATCTTAATGACAGACCATGATGTTCTTGCTCCCAAGTGACTTAATGCTTAATATTCAGCCTTTGCAGAAAACCCCATGCTGGGGTGCTGCTTTCCTGTTTTGATTATCCTATAGGTGCTCCCACAAGTCCAGTGGAGACGCCATCTTCTGGAACCTGCCTGAGATGCTAAGACTGCCTTCTCCCCAGCCAACTCGTTAGACTGCAGACTCCAGAGACATGCTGAGATCCAGACACAACACCACCTCCTGGAACCTGCCTAGGAGGCCAAGCTGTCTTCTTCCATCCACACTGCTTAACTGAAGACTCCAAAGCTAAATCCTACAGAAGACAGATCCAGATCTTCCAGCTACAAATGAACTCTTTTGCCAAAGTCAAATAGCTAAAGGTACATGTTAGTGAGGAAAACTTAATGTCTATCTAGATTAGTCAGATGTTATTACCCTCAAACAGTATCACCTGCATTCAATTGATTCAATGATCCTTTGCCTTCCCAACCCCAACCCTTAACTCCCCTTACCCTGTGACTTAATTGTGCTAACCCCTCTGGCCTAAATAGTGCAAAATCTTTTTATCACAGATGACACAGTGACCCCCTTTTTAAAAAAAGTAAAGGGGAGGAGATGTGGGACTGCATAAGGGT
This sequence comes from Mastomys natalensis, assembly GCA_021653895.1. Classification (NCBI taxonomy): domain Eukaryota; kingdom Metazoa; phylum Chordata; class Mammalia; order Rodentia; family Muridae; genus Mastomys; species Mastomys natalensis. The sequence goes on from JAJTUV010000270.1 coordinate 168,135, forward strand.
ATCCTGGTTCTTGGCTTGGCATGGGCCTAGAACCCCGAGACTCCAAGGAAGAAACGGCAGGAGTTCGGCCACGTCCCCAGAACTTAGGGTCCTAACAAGCAGTCCAATCTCCATAGACCTACATTGTTCAGTCACATAGGCCATTACACCTCCTACCAAACTGCACAGGTAGAGGGTGTGACTACAGGCCTCAGGCCATAGAGATTTACATACTAATGAAGGTCAGAGGGCGGAGCCAATTAAGCATTGCCCCAGAACCTCCCCCTTTCTCCCTCCCTACTTAACTCAGGTCTGCCCTGAGTTTGTGGGGGTACATCCATATCCATCCACCATCTGCCATGAGAGTAAACCCTTTTGGAACCAAGGACTTCCTCATATCATTGGGGCCTGTTGTCGCCAAAGGTTCTAGCCTCTGGAACCTTAGCCTTCCTCCTGCATGTGGGAAGCCTCCAGGACTCCTCCACCGCTGCACCCCGTTTACCCACAATAGTGTGCTTCATGAGTAATTCCAGCACTCAGAAGGTAAAAGAAAGTGGATTTCTGTGAGTTCCAGGACAGCCTAGTGTACACTGGGAGTTTTGTGCCAGGCAGGACTACATGAGACCTGGACCAGGCAAGACTACCTAATGAGACCTCAAAAACACAAAGGGTATTTTATTCTGCAGAAGTCCAGCATACTGGGATCTCCCATTAACAAGACAGAGAGACAACCAAGCGAGCATGCAGGCCTGATTTTAAGTACATTAGGAAAACAAAGTAAAAAATACAAAGCTTTTGTAACAGTTTTTTGTCTGATACTTTGTGTTTTGTTTTGTGGCAGGGTTTGTATGTTTCTCTGTGTATCTGGAACTAGCTCTGTAGACCAGGCTTGCCACTGAAAGATATAGAAAATTTTATGACCCCAGCCTGAGCCAAGAATGTAGACTAGCTGGTCCACAAGCTCCAGGTTCCAGGAACTGGCCAATCATGAAGAAGAAGCAAAACTAAAAATACAGGTCGGCTGGGTCATTCCAGGAACTGGCTGACCACAAAGAAAAGCATAACTAAAAATACAGGTTGGCTGGGTTGTTCCGAGAACAGGCTGACCACAAGATAAATGGCTTAAATTCTTGCGAAAAATATGTACAGGATGTTTCCCACACCCTGCCCTGGTTTATGACCCACTAAATAATGGGTTGGGACTTTCCACTATTTTTATGGTATGGGCTGGGACTTTCCACTGTTTTTATGATAATTCTTCCTTGGTTTCCCCCTTACTTCCCTGGTTGTGGTTTTTTTTTTCCTTTAAATACCCTTCACTCCTGGGCCCCTGGGTCGAAACTCCTCTGCCCATGCGTGGGTTACGAGTCTGGGCCTCAGCACGCTGATCCTGAAATAAACCTATTGCTGGTTGCATCAAGATCAGTCTCTTGTGAGTTTCTGGGTGGCTGTGATCTCCCACAATTTGAATGAGGGTCTCCCTTCTCGGGGGTCTTTCACCACAAACTAACACTGATTCAGTTGGTGGTGTTCCCAGTTTTTCTGACTTACCCACTGTATCTACTTCTTTTGACTCCACAGGAAAAGGGATCAAAAACAGCAAGCTATCAGAGGTTCAGGGATTGGAGGGCTGGAAAAAAGAAGACAAAAAGTTGGGATCAAGAAGTCTATATGTAGCCAGGCGGTGGTGGCGCACGCCTTTAATCCCAGCACTTGGGAGGCAGAGGCAGGTGGATTTCTGAGTTCGAGGCCAGCCTGGTCTACAGAGTGAGTTCCAGGACAGCCAGGGCTACACAGAGAAACCCTGTCTTGATAAACAACAACAAAAAAAACAACAACAACAAAAAAAAGAAGTCTATATGTGCCAGGCAGTGGTGGTGCACACCTTTAATTCCAGCACTTGGGAGGCAGAGGCAGGTGGATTTCTGAGTTCGAGGCCAGCCTGGCCTACAGAGTGAGTTCCAGGACAGCCAGAACTACACAGAGAAACCCTGTCTCAAAACAACAACAACAAAAAAAGAAGTCTGTATGAGCTGATGACTTACACAAGTTTGTTAAGCAACACAGAACCTCATGTGCTGTTTCCAGATGAAATTGGACAGATGAGGAGAGTAGACAGCTATCATACAATGGGACAAAATCAGCAGGAAGCTAATCAAGCAATGCAATACAAACAGAATGTAAGAGTCCACCATTCACCAAGGAATGGTACTCTGCACTCAAATAGTATGTAAACACAAAGGGTGTTTTATTCTGCAGAAGTTCAGCATGCTGGGATCTCCCATTAACAAGACAGAGAGACAACCAAGCGAGCTTGCAGGCCTGATTTTAAGTACATTAGGAAATTCCCGGATAGGTGACCTTTATGTTAATCTGTTGTATCCATCTCTAAGGACATTCCCTTACTGGGGTGTAAACTGAGCTGGAAACTTGCTGGTGAGGTCAGGAAACTGTTGCTGAGGAAGTAACTGAGGAAGTCTGGAAACTGCTGCTGACCCATTGTCCTTGCCTCGGGCCAGGTGACAGGCCAGCTCCTGAGGCCTAGACTTGCCTGAGATTTCCCAGTTCTTGGAAACAGAGATTTAAGACTTGTCTCCTTATTTACCAATTTGAAGCCTGTCATGGAATCAGCCTAGACTTCTCAGGAACTGTAAAAGAATGGGGAACTTTTATGCCTGCCTTAGCTCTGAATAATCATATGTCCTTATACTTATTAATAGTTTCTAGCACTATAGCAGGGCAGATTCTGAGCTATTCTAACCCAAAAATACTGGCCTGAAGCTACTGCCCAGCCACATGGCCCATTACCTGCCATCTTGGTCTTGCTCTGGCTTCCTTCATCTGTGTGTTGATGGCAACTGCTGTTATTCCACCTGAGACCCCCCGCCCCCTCAGGGCATGCAAGTCTCACCTTATCCTCTCCTGCCCAGCTATAGGCTATTCAGATTGTGATAGAGAATAATTCTTTACAAAATACTGAGCCATACCAAGGTCTGGACTGCGACCAGATCTCTGGGTACAGAAATCAGCATATGAATGTGAAGAGAACAAAGTAGCAGGATAAACTCCATTTTGCTCTTCAAACTCCATTTTGAGTTACTTGTCCCAGGGGTGACATGACCCCTACACTTCGGCTATGAGAAAAAGACCATAAAATTAAAGTTTCAGAGCTTGATCAGAACCCCAGACTTGCTCTCCTTTCTTGTGTCTCTTGTCCCTTCATTTTTTCACCTCCTTCCCTAGGTTCTCATCCCTTCCCTAGGTTTTGCAGGCCCGGGCACACAACAGGCCTGGCTACCCCATGGGACAAGCAGACATAGGGCGGCAACTGACACACAATGTGGATGTAACAGGATCCCCAGTAGGAGAGGGAGATAGGTGAGTACCCCTAGCCTTCTGGCATTAGCCCAAAGTCCTAAGACTGAGAACTGGCAATCTATTTTTTCCTTCATTTTCAGTTTCGCATTGGGTTTGTGTATATTGAAGTGGCAGCTGATACCTGGCCAAGGCTACAGGTTGGCATTGATAGAAGGCCCTTAAACCTCTGCCTGGATGCCAACAGCTAGCCTGGGTGTTGGCTAAGAAAAACAAAAACAAACAAAAACCCAGTTACACAATGATCAGTTAAAAGCCGTTTAGAGTAATCACTGATTTGTCTGAAATGTGTAGCTAGGCTTGTTATGCCCAGATCGAGGGGTCTCCACAGAGCACCAGGAGTCCAACTTGCATGCAAAAGCAGAGTCTTTCATGCTCGAGCTCTCTCCAATGCAGTGGATGGGTGTAGAAGGCCCAGAGCTGGTAAAGCCTTGCCTATTTATCACATTTTCAGTGGGATGAAGGGCTTTCCAAACTGGCAGTTACATGCTTGGTTAATATTTCAGAACTTACAACTTGGCACATTCCCATTGGCCAGCAATGATTTCAGCTTGTTATGTTCAATTGTGGCTATCTGAAGCAGTCTATTTTGAGACATCTGTAACATTAGGTACTTTCCTCCTAAGAGCCAATGAAAGACCCCCGAAGGGAGACCCTCACTCAAGTCTCAGGACAGCGTGCACCCAAGGACACACGGATGACCATCTTGCTTATAATACACGAGGCAGTTTATTGACGGAGCTCCAGGTCGACACGTATCTTGCGCAGGAGACAGAAGAGTCGACCCTGAAGCCCAAAAACTTGGGATTTATATAGGCAAGGGTTGGGGAGTGCAGGAAGCTTTGGTGCAACTACACACAATTGGTCAGTTCAAATATTTGTACGCATAAGCAGATCTGGGGTAAGGTCACACTAATCTCACGGGAACCACTCTTGGCTCCTGTTTTCCTTGGAACCAGCGGGGCAAGTGTTTATCTGAGCTAGTGAAACATCTGGTTAAACTCAAACCCCAGGTTCCTGGAGCATTGTGTGGGCTTCAAGGGGGGTTAAGCAAACAGATTAAGCAAACACCTGAGGAGTGGATGAGGGGAGTTTTTGGCCTGTTACTCACTCAATCATGTCCGCATGTTTCCCTTCTTTCAGGAATTTGTCCTTGTGCAACTCCCTCCCTATTTTCATGGCCAGTTGGTTCCTGGAACATTTAATAAGCTTTTGTTTCTCAGTCCTACATTCTTTGTGACTTATCAGTGGGGCCTTGGGCTAGCAAACCTGCATTTTTAACTGCTTGTGTGTATGAGTCAGAAAGCCCTGCTATTCTGGTCACTTTGAATCAAGAAAATTTTTCTCTCACCAATTGGCTGCCACTAAGGGTGGAGTAGCAGTTGTTACTAGGAAAGTAGTGGCAGTTGTAAGGGGTGTCTTGGTTCCTGGAACAAGTTGTGGTTTTTCCAGTTCCTGAGTTTAGCCTGAGGACAAGCTCAACATAAGATGGAGTCTAAATACAAAATGGAGTTTGTAATGTTAGGCTGGGCCCTTCAGGCTCACATCCAGGATTTCAGGAAATCCCTGGGGAGCTGCCCAGAACCCAGGAAAGTTTCTGTCTGACCTCAGAGTTTCAGAAGCTTTTCTGTTAGTATTCTGTCTAAACTCTACCTCCATAGTTACCTGGCAACAGCCAGGTGTGCTCCTCCCCACAGTTACCTGGCAACAGCCAGGAAGATCTGTCCCACTATAAAAGGGGTTGCTTGCCCTCTCCTCTCTCTCTTGCTCTCTTGATCTCTTGCCTCTAGCTGCTCTCTGTCCCCTCCCCCTCCCCTTCCCTTCCCCCTCTCTCCATGTGGTCATGACTTGCCTCTACTTTTCTTCTTCTCTTCTTCTATTTCTCTCCCTCCACCTTTGCCCTATCTCCTGAATAACCCCCCTCCTTGGAACCCTTTGGTCTGGTATGTTCTGTTCTAAGCTGTGCGCAGGAACTGCGACCCACCATGCAGCTGCTGCTGACTGCCACAGCTGCTGGCTGCTGTGGCCATGCAGGACGATGCTACGTAGCCTGCCACTACCACCACCAATGCCGCTACCACCGCCAACCCCACCATTACCGCCACCTCTGCCACTGCTATACCATGTGGACCCAATTTGCTGCTACTTGCTGTCATCGACTGTGTGAATTTCCATCACTGCTGCAGACCAACTCCACCTACTGCTGCGAGGCTCACGAAACTTCTACCATGTGAGCTGTGCCACTGCGTGCTGGGCCCCCCCCACCAGGTGGTGCTCTGCCATGTGGGCTAGACAGTCAGGCATGCCTACATAGACCTCATGGTTCCATCTTTCCTGATACTAGACTTCATAAGCCCACAAACACACACTGGCATATTGATTGGTAAGGAACTTCCAATTGGGGGGAGGGACCCTAAATGCCCAAATAGGGCCTGGCCAGCCTTCCCTGGGCTGAGGGTTTGGCATTTCACTGACCCCGTCCATATGACTGGCCTCCTGACTGACCTATGACTTAGGACTTTGGCCATTGGGTGACCCCCTCCTCAAAAGCAGTTCACAACCCCCCCGCCCCACAAGCTCTTGCAGCAGCCAGAAAATCCTGGTACCAGGTTGAACTGCTTTCTGGTGGTCTCTGGGAGTTCACTGAGGCCCCTAGATATTCTTGTGGCAATCTGATATCTAGGCTGCTTGCCTGATTCGTTACTGACTTTTCTTTTGGGATGCCAATACAAATAGCTCGGTAATAACCCCCATCACCCAATGGGCGCTACATTGTCTTCAGCTGCACCCCCAGACACCCCACTGGGTTGTCTCCTGAAAAACCTCAAATCTCTAAAGTTAATGCCTGATTTGCGGCCTTCCAAATTGATACACCTCTGCAATAAGGTCTGGATTTGGTACCCTCTAGACAATGGTTTAAAATGGCCACCTAATGGCACGCTAGATCATTTTAAAGGATCTTTATACATACTGCCAGCAGTCTGGTAAGTGGAAAGAGGTTCCCTATATCCAAACATTCATCTACCTTCGCTCTAATACCTCTATGTGTTCAACCTGTTCTCCACCCCAGGTTCTTTTAGCCCCATTGGTCACAGTAACCATCCACATGGTCCCAGGAAAGATTTCTTGAGCTCGGAGCTAACCCTGTCCTTCCCTGACCCTCATTCAAGGACTCCTCCCCTTGGGTGACATACTTCCCCTCTCCTCTTGAGACAGTTTCTTTCTCATAGCTGAGTACCCCAGGGTGGGCCTGGATAGATTGTCCTCTCTCTCTCAGGAGCATCTGCTCCAAGCTCTAGTCCCTAGCGTGTCTCCCCCAGGAGTCAGTCTTTTGAGCGCTTCTCCCCCTCCTCCTCCATCATTTGTGGATGGCTACACCCACTTAGGTCAGCCAGTTCACCTGAAGCAAAGGGGGCCAGCACCCTGCTGGCTCCCTTCCCCTCTGTGGTTCTTAGTTCTGCTCTGGGTCTACTCCTTACATCCTGCCTGGGACCCTTTCTGAGACTTGCTTCCCCACATGCACAACCACCCACGCAAAGGGCTTGGGTGCCCACGCATGTGAGGGAGGCTCTGTCTTTCTCTCTGCCCGGGACCTGTAAAGTGAGTGCTAGTGGTGCCTTCTGCCACAAAAACAACTAACATAAATGCTGTGATACGGGACATGCTTGCTTTTCCTTGCCCACTGCAGAATCTAGCCACCAGAGGCACTGGGCAGTGACTTCCGGCTGTTAGTAGGAAGTCCCACCCTGCTGCCACCTGACCTGCAGCACCTATGTCCTCAGCTGCGGGCCCATAGCACAACCCTGGGTCATGATCTGTGGCCCACAGCCCCAACCCATCAGCCTTATGATCGTATGCCACTGTTGCCAGCTTTCTTATTCTAGTCCTAGCCAAATGTTTCTTTGCTAATATAAAAATGTGCATTTCTCTACCTACACAACCCACCAAAGTTACTTAAGACTCTTTCCTATCCTGTTGTAATAGATTTTTACTACTGCTTTTAATTTCCATTCAGTTACAACCAATCCTTATGACTCTCAATCTTGTCAGAAGTTGGCTAACAGTATATTTAAGTTTATGGCTGACAGAATTCCCAAAGCCTCTAACAATTGACCCAAGATGGTTTAAGAAGACTTGGACACCTAAAAGATACAGCCTAGATTGTATGTGATGATATAATCACTAACAAATGCAGTAGATTAAACTGGATGCCCTGAGTCAAATGACTTGGGTAAACCAAGGTAAGTCATTTCTCATGTCACACGTATCCATTCCACAGAGAAAAAGCCCTGTGTCTTCTGCACTTGGAAGCCAAACTGATTTTGCCCAAGAGAATATGGAGACCACAGGAACTGTTGGCTAGTGGACGCTGTCATTATTTAAAATAATACATAACTGGTAGATTATTGTTTACTCTTTCTCAGACTTCTGACTATATTGACAGCTAAGCTTTCACAGATATTATCTGTTATCTCATTACCTAAACTCAGTTGCCATCAATTAAATACTTCATATTTCCTCTTTTTGCTATGCCAATGTCCTAATATTATCTGAGTTCTTATAAACTTGCCTAACTCTAATAAAACATTCCACTGTATGATCCAGCAAAGGTTCATGTTAAAGACTGCTTGTGTTGTTAACTCATGTTGTTATCTCTTTTGTAAACTTATAAGCTACAGGAAACTCACTCAGATCTACCTCTTACAGACCAAATAGACCACATCCAGATAAGTACATCTGCCTAAAGTTCCCACTTACTACCTATTCCAAAGGGTGGGATCCCTCTGGGTTTCAAATGTACATCTTAGAAAAAAATTTCTTTCTCCCAAATATACTTAATCTTATTCCCTACATCTTGTCAAGTCCAGGCACATCAAAAAACAGCTCCAGAGAAGCAACCTCCAGATGCTTCATCAGTCACACACACAGCTGCTTGTATTAGACCTGTTCCTTCTGTTCTATCTTCAGATAGCTCCATAGACCCTGGACAGCAGGAAACAGCCAACTCTCCTAAGACCAGACAAACATCCCCCATACCCATTTTTCTAAGTTCCCCCCTAGAGACACATCACCCTCAATGCCAGCAGGAAGTAGCCAGATATCATGATGACCCTATTCCTGCTTCGCTGTCACCTCCTTCTAGTTTTTCTTTTTTAATTAAACCAAAAAGGGGGAATGTTAGTATTCTGTCTAAACTCCAACTCCACAGTTACCTGGCAACAGCCAGGTGTGTTCCTCCCCACAGTTATCTAGCAATAGCCAGGTAGGTCTGGCCCACTATAAAAGGGGCTCCTTGCCTCCTCTTCTCTCTCTTGCTCTCTTGATCTCTTGCCTCTAGCTTCTCTCTATCCCTTCCCCCCTCCCCCTTCCCTTCCCCCTCTCTCCATGTGGTCATGGCTGGCCTCTACTTCTCTTCTTCCTCTCTCTTCTTCCTCTCTTCCTCCATCTTCTTCTATTTCTCTCCCCCACCTTTGCCCTATCTCCTTAATAACTGCCCCCCCCGGAACCGTTTGATCTGGTGTGGTCTGTCCTAACCTGCGTGCGGACATCTAACATTTTCTATCATAGGAAATACCTCATCATAACAACAACAACAACAAAACCCCTCAAATTGGGGAAATACAGGCCCTTTCAAAATCCCATGGAGTAAAACTTACAGAAAAGCAACCTCCTCATTCGGGGAGGAAGTCTGAAATTGTGCCACATATGGCAACAGGAGACCCTTACAGCCTAACCTGGCACCGAGACACCCAAGAAGGTACCTCCCCTATTTTCTGCTTATCCATAGCTACAATTCACCAGTATGTAGGATCTCCAAAAACGGAACACGCCCAGGATGCTGGATCCTCTCAGTCAGGTGAGTCTGAGGATGACGGTCCTAAAGCCCTCCCAGTTCCAGATCTCACAGCCCTTGGACAGGAAATTAAAGTCATACATAAAGCCATCTCTTCTGCCTCTTTGGCAACACACTCTTGCCTGGCCCAAGCCAGTTTATATCCCTACCTACCACCATAACACTGGACTCCATTACAAAGGCAGATGGAAGGCTGAGCCAGCTTGCAGCTCCCCTACCCCCATCCCCTATTCTTTCCTCTGCTCAACAATACTGCGCTCTCCAGAACCCAGCCAAGACAACAGCAGAAATGTTGCATAAGCCTTTGGCTTTCTTCCCCCACCCCATACAGTACACAACAACTTTGTAATCTCTGTGATTCCATTACAGAGGTGGAGAAAACTGCTTAAACTTCAGGGTAACTCCTCCTCTCCTCCTACTGCCCATACACCTCATGGCTCTGCCATGAGTTTGAAATTTCAGACATTCCTAGTCAATATTCACCCAACATGGGCTAAACTGCTTTATTGGTACCCCTATAAAACGATAGATTTTTAAAGCTCAAACAGCAGTCAAGGAGGATAGCATCCATGCTCCTTGTACTAAATCCCTCCTCCAAAGTCAAACTGCCACTTTAAACACACCCCAGGCTTGTTGGGACATCTGCCAACTAAAAGAAAAAGAAAAAAAAGATAAAAAGAAAGAGAGGAGAGGAGAGGAGAGGAGAGGAGAGGAGAGGAGAGAGGAGAGGAGAGAAGAAACTGAGGCAGCTGGAATTCAGAACTCTGGCTGGTAGCTACCTGTCAGCTCAGCTAGAACTCAGAGCTCTCTAGCTGCAGGGTGCCTGACAGTTCTTTCTACCAAGGGCCCATCTCACAGAGCAGCGACACCTGAATTCCTAGAATGAACCTTGGGATTGTGCCACTGCAGCGACATCTTGAGATAATGGAGCTGGCCCGTAACTTAGAATTTTCTTGCTTCTTCACTTGAGTTTTGTTTAAATGTTTTTATTTTTTACCTAGTAGTAGAAAGAACTCAATATTAAAGGTCTGTTCATAGGAAATTATTTTTCCCCTAATGAGGAGAAACTTGAAGCACTCACACAGTTAGTAAAAGAACAACTCCAACTTGAGCATACTCACTGTTGGGTAGTACATGGAACACCCCTGTGTTCTTTATAAAAAAGAGCTCGGAAAGGAGACTGCTACAAGGTTTAAGGGCAATTAATAAAACTCATATGAATCTGGGGCTCTTCCAAAAGAGGGCTGCCCCATGTCTCATCCATCTCTGCCAATGTACTTCTCTTGAGAATAGATACCAAAGACTGCTTTTTTTTCTGTCCCTCTTGACCCTGAAAACTGTAAACACTTTACATTTTCAGTATCTCAATGGCCCACCCCCCAACCCCCACCATTAACAACTCTGGGCCAGCTTTGTGGTAGGAACGGACAACTCTTCCTCAGGGAATGGCAAAGAGTTCCACTACCTGCCCAGAGTTTGTTGCCACTGCATTAAAACCTTACTTGGACAAAGGACTCAATATTTACCATTACTTGGATGACATGCTGGTGTGGGGAGCTTTTTCCTCCTGCCTCTTTTTACTTAAGGATCAATTAATACCTTCCTTATCCTCCCAGGAATTTAAAATAGTCCCTCATAAGATGCAACTTATCCCACCTATTATAGTCCTAGAGACAGAATCTCTTAACTCAAGATTTCTCAAACTCTGCTTCCCCCTAAACTTAACTCTTACCTCCCTCCAGAACCTTTTGGGTAAACTTAACTGGTTTCAATCCCTGATACCTCTTCCCACAAGCATTCTCCAGCCTCCCTTTGATCACTTAAAAAGAAATAAAAACCTTTCTCCTCATGAACACACTCCCCTGAGGCAATCTAAGCTCTAAATTCTGTCATATGGCCCTAAAAGACATGGCACTTGTTAAACATGATCTTGTAATCTGTACAGTTTCTTATCTTAAACTCCTCCTCAACACTCACAGGAGCCCTATATCAGCCCCAGAGAGTGCTAGAATGGCTTTACATCCTGGTGGAGGGACACCTAGAATTCAGATTATGCACTTGTCACCATGATAAAAAATGGCAGAAGCAGATCAATGCAGACCTCAGGCAAAGAGCTAGATACCCTTACAGTGCCTTTTCCTCTCTTTCACATTCAATGGCTGTTGTAAAATCACTCCTGGTCTGCTATCAGTCTAATAGGATTCCTAGAGCAGATTGAGAATCATTAACTCTAACCAAAAAATGGATCTCTGCCTTGCCTCTGCTTACTTGGCTACCTTCTTGACTTTTCACCAAAAAGCCTATGGCTGGAGCACCCATGTATTACACTGTTGGGGCAAAAGAGGGGGCTGTTGCAGTCATCTATTGCTCCATCAATGGCCCACCAACCATATGCTTCAGAGAATTATCTCATCAGTCTCTACAATACAGAGAAATATACACCATTTATTTAGCCTTTAAAAAAGTTAAGGTACCATTTAATCTCTTTTATGACAGAGTTTGTGCTGTCAACCTGCTCTGTTGGCTGGCTATATCTCTTGTCAGATTATATGACAAGATATATGCTTCTTTGCTGCTACAGGGGAGAGCTACTGATATTGATTCATGTTTGACATTTGCTATTGGACTGGACTGCTGATATTCTGATAATGGAGATTGGGATTGCCTCAAAGAACTATTTTTAAACAGCCTACCTTGACCTATTAACCATTTTTCTCCCCTACCTTTGGTCAGTGGGCTAGAAGGGAGGTTGAAGTTAAAGAATCCAAAATAAAGTAGGCTTTGAAAATTCTAAGCCTATAGGTGGCACCCAACATGTTTTAGGCATAATGGGTAACTTTACTTTTAATGAGGTAGAGAAAAAGGCAAGTTCTGTTGGGTTAGAAATGTTATTTAAGGAGGTTGACAAAATAACAGCTATTGTTACTGGCTGATCTTCTGCTTTGCTCCCAGATGGTTTTTTGTTTTGTTTTGTTTTGTTTTTTTGTTTTTGTTTTTGTTTTTGTTTTGTTTTTGGCTTTACTTCATAGTCTTCATGTATACCATTTTGAAAAATAATTAGGGGGAAAGCTGAAAATTCAGAACGTTCACTCAATTCTCTTGTGTTACGAAGGATTGAAGAGTTGGCTATGCACTTAGAGAGTTTATAAATAGAAATTGAAGTGCTTGGAAAGCAGTAAGAGCCAGTCGTAGTAGGAGAACAACAGGGTTCTGATGTCTTGGTGTCTGGAATCAGGAATTTACCACATGATAAAAAAGGAAAGCAAACTAGGCAGGAAGGCAAATTGCTGCCCTGCCCTGATCCATGAACTTTCACTGCCAGGTGCCTAGAGCATCTCTGTGAGACAAGGGGCCAGGAAGAGCAGGAGACAGTACAGTTAGTGTTTTGCTAAATGAACTGCCAGAGGATTTGCTTGGGGCTACACAGGAACCTTCAGCCTTCCCAGTCTTTGTGCAGCATATACATGCTAATGACAGTGCTCATGCTTATAATGAGTTGACATGTTGTCCAATAGAGATGCTAGACCTTAAACAGGCTGTTCCCTATTTGTTAAAGAATTGTTAAGTAACTAGGCTGCATAGCAAAGAGTTATTTCAGCTGTGCTAGAAGCTGGTCAATTACAATGGTTGTCATAATGGTGGCATGATCCCACAAAAATAGAACAAAGTAATATTGCAAGGGGGATAAATGTTACTAAAGACCAGCTGTTTGGTAAAGGGTGTTATGCTGACCTACAAGAACAAATTTGATCTGATGATGTCTTATTGAACATTGTTGTGCTGAATCTTTAAGAGCTTGGGATATAATTGAGGAGTCGGGGGGGGGGCAGTGTTAGAAGGGAGAAATCCAGGGTACTTACTAAGATAATACAGGGTCCTGCAGAAGCTTTACTGATTTTTGTACAGAGATTATGTAAAATAGATAGAGCCATATCAGACCCCCAAACCAAACAGTTATTGATAAAGATCTTGGCATTTGAAAATGCAAATACTGAATGAAAGAGAATAATCAGACCATTTGAAAACACAAGGAACCCTTATAGAAGAATGGATAAGAGAGACAACTGGTATTAGATCTTGAGAGCATTATGGCAGTATCATAGGGCAAATTATAGCTAGAAGTCTTAGGAATAAAAATATCTGATGCTTTAATTGTGTTGAATCTGCCCATTTCCAAAGAAATTGTAAGGTTAGAAGATTCAGAACTCAAAATAGCAGGTACATTGACTCTGGAGAATATGCTATTCATAGAAGAGAACAAGCAGGTTTTAGCTACAATGAAACACAAAGGCTTCCAGGGTATTTAAGCAACTGTTGAAAGAGCAAGCATTGGTCTAAGGATTTTAGGTCCAAGAGAGACATATGAGGTAATCTCTTGCCATCAGAAAACAGAGGGGCCTGAGCAAACAAAATGAGCCATCTTCCTTGGTATCAGAATGTACCAAGCAGACAAGAAAATCAAAACTAAGTATTTCTGATCCTATACATGCTACAAAAGGAAGTATACCTTTGGATGTAGCCACAAATATGCCTCTTACACTAACCTTAAAAGTTGAATGGTTCAAGTTAACCACTGGTGTTAATGGTCTTTTTACCTTCAGGAACAGTAGGAATAATCTAGGGAAAAAGTAGACTAACTTCTCAAGAATATTGCATTTCTGGGTATAGTAGATGGGAATAGCAAGGAAGAAATTAAAATCATGGCAAATGTGAAAAAGGAGATGTAAATTAATGCAGGGGATAGAATTGTTTAGCTGTTGTTTCCTTACATCAAGGGCAAGGTCACTCTGGTAGAAAGAACAGGGGCTTTTGGGAGTACTGGAAAATGTGTGTTCTGCCAAACAGTGGTTAATGATCAGAGATACAAATTGATGGTATAACTGAGTGATGTTGAAATAGAAGGTTTGATGGATACAGGAGCTGACATTAGTATAATTGCCCAAAAGTCTCAGAATCTAGATTGGTCACTTCAGAAAGTTTATATACAGTTTATAGGAATTGTTAAATTATCTGAAATAAGACAAAGTGTATGATATACTGTGTGTGACCAGAAGGGCAAACAGGGAGGTTGAGACCTTATGTGCCTGACATATCCATAAATTTATGGGAAAGGGATCTTTTACAACAATGGGGTACTCAAATTAATATTCCTGCAATTCTGGAGACAGCAAATTAGGCGTGATATGGTAGATGCTCCTGGGGAAGGTACTGATATGGATGATTGAGAACAATCACAAGCTGTGTTATTGTCCAAACACAGGACATCACAGAGCTTGAGTTTCCAAATTTCTAAAAGGGTCACTGCTGACATACCAATGGCCTTGCCCTAATTGGTTATCAAACAGACCTGTGTGGCAAGAACAGTGGCCCAAAACAAAAGAAAAATTGCAGGCATTTGAACATCTGGTACAAAAGCAGCAGAATGTTCCACACATAGAAGAGTCGACCAGCCCAAAGAATTTCCCTGTTTTCTTTGTAAAAAAGAAAGCAGGTAAATGGAGAATGATAATGGATTTAAGAGCAGTTAACAGAGTAATTCAACCAATGGGTTCTTTACAGCTTGGACTGTACCTTCTTTGTTACCAAGATCATGACCTACAATAATAATTGACTCAAAAGATTGCTTTTTCACAATACCCTTGATTGTGCAGGATAGAGAATGGCTCGCTTTCTCAGTACCTACTCTGAACAACAGTGGTTCAATAAAAACGTTACCATTGGAAAGGTGCTTCCACAGGTAATGTTAAATAGTCTTACTTAATGTCAATATTTTGTGCAACAGCCATTAGAAATAATTCATAGGCAAGTTCCTCAATCTGTCATTTATTATTACATGGATGACATTTTGTTGACTGATTCTGAAAAAATGTTTTAGAGAAAATATTTAAAGAAACACAAAAAATCTCCCATGCTGGGGGTTACAGATTGTTCCAGAAAAAAAAATACAAAATGGAGATTCACTTAGTTATCTGAGTTATAAAATCAGTCAACAAAACGTTCAACCACAAAAGGTACAGATGCATAGGGGCCAATCGCAAAGTTGTAAAGATTTTCAAAAATTAATGGGAGATATTAACTAGTTGAACTCTATAATTGGATTAAGTATTTATGAGTTAAGTAATTTGTTTCAAACATTACAAGGGGATTCACATTTAAACAGTCCAAATTTTCTAATAGCTGAAGCAGATAAAGAGTTAACTCTTGTAGAACAAAGGCTGCAAGATGAATTTGTAGATCGAATTAATCCTCAATTTGATTGTATTTTGGTCATTTTGCCTTCAACTCATTCTCCTACTGGGCTCATTATGTAATGGGAAGATAGTATTATGGCATGGATTTCTTAGTTCATAGAAAAGTAAAAAAAAAAAAAAAAAAAAAAAAAAAAAAAAAAAAGAAGGCATATATATATATAATTAATATAGAAATCATATATACATATATATATGATTTCTATATTAATTATGAAAGGTAGAATAAGATTATGCCAATTGTCAAGAATAGATCCAGCTGAAATTGTAGTACTTCTTACTCATGGTGAGATGATGTCATTATGGGTGATCAGTGAAGATTGGCAAAGAGCTTGTAGTAACTACTTGGGCAAATATATACGGTTTATAAAAAGAACTAATTGGATTCTTCCACATATTGTAAAGAGAACATCAATTCCAGAGGCACCAGAATCCTATACTGATGCAAACAAGATGGGGATGGCAGGTTATAAATCAGACAAAAAAAGCAAGGTGATCAAAAGTCCATATACATCAGTTCAAAAACCAGAACTGTATGCAATTGTTATGGTATAATTAGATTATCTTGAATCTCTTAACACAATTACTATTTCTTTATATGAAGAAACAGGTGTTTTGCATATAGAGACTGCTGGATTTGTTCCTAATAACCCAGAATTAACTTTGTTATTTACACAAATTGCAACAGGCCATCAGAAGTAGAAACTATCCACTATATATTACTCATATTTGGCCTCACACAGGTTTGCCAGGTCCGTTAGCTCAAGAAAATAAGGAAATTGACTAATTACTAATAGGAAATGTGTTAGAAGCCTCAAATTTTCATGAGACACATATTAATAAGAAAAGTTTAAAGAAAAATAATTTTCTATCACTTGGAAACAAGCCAAAGAAATAATAATAATAAAAAAAGATGTCCTACATATTGTCTATACAACCAAACTTCATTACCTGCTGGTAGTAATCTTAGGTGTACAACAGGAAATGACATCTGACAGATGGATTTTTTTTTTTATCAAATTATATTTGGTGTTTGCTACAGGGTTGAACTGCTGCCCAAGAAGATCAACCTCACCCCCAAAGAATTATTGGTGAACAGGTCCATTTCCCCCACATCTGAATAATTTTTCTCTTCCACTACCTGTGCTGGGTGGTGGGCTAGAAGGAGGTTGAACCCTTATTAAAAGTAGATTGCAAAAAATGTGTGCCTACAGAGTTTCGATGGGCAACTGCTTTAAGTTCTGAAAAGGCTGATTGTGTTATTACACAGTTATTGGAAATTATGGCAATATCTACACAAATTAAGACTGTTAATGCTCTTGCTCATGTATCCAATAAAATGAAGCATTTTTTGCATATTACAATATAAAATATTACTGGTGTACCACATAATCCCACAAAGATCCCTTAAAAGAGATGTTTATTAAACAAAAAGGATGAATAAAACCCTCCCAGGAACAGAATAAATAATGTTTTTGTTAACTCTAAATTTTCTTACTATCATTGAAAAAGTACATCAGCAGCTGAGAGACACTGGGTTATCGACAAAACTGAGGAACTGGGCCAACCAGTACACTATAGGTGATGTGATGATATTAGAATGGAAACTAGCAATAGTTTTAAGATGGGGTGTGGTCATGTTTATGTATCTACAGGTATTGAAAAAAATGTGGTTACCAGCAAAACTTATTAAGATTAGATCTGACCAGGGAAAGTCTCTTATCAGCTGAGACATGAATGTCTTCACAACACACATAGTCCAGGTGATTCACTCTCAAAAACTGTCTCAGTTCCTGATTTCTCCAAAATATGCATGCAAATTAACTTCCAAAGTGCTAGCAAAAATGATCGATCACACGAGACTTGGCAACACATGCTATAGCTAGCTTTTAAAAGACTGACCACTTTTTCATGAGCCCCAAACAGGAATTCTTTACCCTAATTCAGCAGGGAGGAATTATAAGAAGATGTTCGTCTTGGTCTCTTAAATTGGGGTGGATCGTTTTGGTTGTTATCATCTAGGGTGGTAGGTTGTTATTGGCATGATCAGGGAAGAAACAAAATAAAGTTTAAATCAGGGATCTCTTTCCTCTATTTTTCTTTTTCTCTTATCTTTTTCTTTTATCTAATGATGAGGGAAAAGATGGAAAAAAGGAATAATATAAAAAGAAATAAAAATTTAAAATAATTTTAATAAAAAGTAGAACCTACTACTATTAAATATTTTACTTTGGCATGGATTAATGTATCAATAGAAATTTAAGGTTGTATGGTTTAATTATTATATACTGATAACACTTTAAGGTTGTTTGGTTTGACTATTGATATATTGTACATAAGTAGCTTATTTAAAATGTGATGAAAATTTTTAGTTTTATGGTTCTTATAATTATTTCTATTGTGTGTAGACTGTTAATATTAGAGAAAAGGATTTTAAAAAAAAAACAGAAATGGGTATATGAAGTATGGAAACTCAGTTGTGTCACGTGTTTTCCTGCATGCTCTCTTGCAAGAAGGCCTGTAGTGTTTTGCTGAAACAGACATGAAAGAGGATGTTTTGTTGAAGCAGACATTTGACAGGATGTTTTGTTGAAGCAGACATTTGACAGGATGTTTTGTTGAAGCAGACACCTGACAGGATGTTTTGTTGAAGCAGATACTTGAGTTATTTTTACAATGGCCAGCCTCTTGCTGATAGACTAAGGACTGAGCAGGTGGAGGAGGCACCACCACAGACAGAACAAGGTCCTCCTAGAAAGACATTCATGATGTGCCCTCCATGGGCTTCCCTTTTCTCTATTCTTATGGATGTTTTTGTTATTCTTCATTCTAACTTTGCAACAGCCCAGCTCCTTCCTAACCCTCCCACCTCTGAAGATTCTTTGCTAGGGAGACCTACAACAGACACAACAAAATCATAAGAACTAAGACTGCCCACTTGGACGATGTTGGGCCAGGATTGAGTTTCTCTATACTCCGATTCTATCTCCAATGCCCCCCCCCCTTCCTCTGAGTTCCTCACCACAGCACAGGTGGCTGCCTCCAGGAGGCCTCCACAAATGGAGGTTATAGATATTGTAGATGCCAGACTGAATCCCCCAGTCGTGGTGGCACCATGCTTGCCAACCTTAACACTCATTTTCAGCTTTCCATTGGCGATCCCTGGGACAAACGATCGCAAATGGGAGTTGTGGGTAAGCTACCCTAATGGCTATGCCAAACACCTGTAGCCGACCTAACATCTCCTGACAGCTTGCCCCATCTTTACTCACATTAACATTCTTCAACAGGAGGATCAAATGCAAATGGAGGTTCTACCCACCATCTCCTGGTTATAATACATCCAATATACAGCCAACCTCCTTCCTCTAAGCACCCACCCTTACCCTCCCAATGCTTCCTCTGCACTTCCCTCTCCCAGCCATTGTTGGCAGCTGGTTCCATTAGCATCTTGCTTCATGAACCCCCTTGGTCCTTACGCACACAAAAGCTACAAAACATTCTTTGTAATCTATACTTCCGCTTTTGCCTCATAAGGGTCCTCTTCAAGGTCTCATCCTACATGTTTCTGTAACATCACTGTCACCAAGCCAATATGTATTAATCCTGTCCCCCCAAACCTTCTCTGGTGCAATAACATTACCAGCTCCTTCATTAAATACCTTCTTCAAGTTTTCAGTACCCCTATAATGATTGTTTCCCAGGTTTATCTGTATGAGCCCAAATAATTTACTTTACAGCTAGTAGGGGACCAAAAGAAAATGGATGAGCCTTTGCTCACCATCTCACTGGGTGCCACGGGAGCCGTTATAGTAGCCCTCGTCCACACACACCATCTGGATGGAGACTTCCAGGGTAAGTTTAACTAGGCTATTCCACCACGGACAGCCCTGAGTCCCTCCATGACAGATCACCTTCCTAGCAGGGGTTGTTCTACAAAATCGGAGTGCTCTTAACTTATTGACTGCTAAACAGAGAGGTACTTGCATTGTGTTCGGAGAAGAATGTTGCTTCTACGTCAATGAATTGGAACTGGCGAAACAAAGCATACAAATTCTCAAAGGTCTCCTGTGAGATCTCTGGGCATGCTGTGTACCCAACACCCCTATTCTATGATATTCAAATCCCCTGATGGCTTGGCTCCTCCCCTTCCTTGGTCCGCACTGGGTCTTGGGATCCTCCTCCTCCTGGCATCCTGCCTCATCCAATTTCTAAAACAACGGATAAGTAGCATTCCAAAACTCACTGCCAGCTAGATTCTGTTTCAATACAAACCATTCTCAACATAGATGTTGACTACAATGATCCCGCTCCTCTAGAAAACGAAAGGGAGGGCTGTGGAATCATAATTGCCTAGGAGTATAGAGGAAGGGTCGAGGGAGTTTCAACTTTGGATAGCATACTTCAAATGAGGAAGGCAGGAGTTGGCTTTCCCGCACCAATCTGGCTCCATAAAGCTGGCTCTCCCACCTTTACAGTTTCTACTTGTAATTAAGGACAAGTCTTGTTTCTTAGATCTGATACAAACTGCAACACATGTTTTTCAACCTACATTCAAACTTTCTACCCCAGTCATATGATGTATATCCTTAACCTTGCTCCTTCCCTTTCCTTGTATCTTTCTAACAATTTAACAGCCAACTCTCTAGCTCCTGTAAACACTTTATCTCTGCTATAAGTGGGACTTCAAGAGGCCAGCAGGAGCTGCTCTCTCAAATTCAGACGTATGGAGAGACAGCTACACTGACCACTCCTGGGTGTACCAGAAAATACAGTTTACGTTAATCAGACAATTGTGGGCTTGTTTTTTTTGTTTGTTTTTCTCCTTGTAATTCTCTGGTTTCACAGATAGATCCATGAATGCTGGGATTGGGGGTGGGTAGTGGCTGCTGCCACTGCACTGGTAGAGGCACAGTCCCTAAGCTAGGCCTCTAGAATGTGTGTATAGTCCTTGGAACACCTTTATTATCATCATAAAAAAAGAAATCTGGTAACTGGAGGCCATTACAGGATTTAAGAGCTATAAATAAAGTTGTGAAGAGGGCAATGGGCCCCTGCAACCAGGGTTGCCATCACCTAGACTCTACTATCACAAATTCACTTAATTATAGTTGGTTTAAAGATTTGTTCTTTCACAATTCTACTACATCCCAGTGATCTCAGAACATTTCCTTTTACCGTTCTTTCACCCAGCTATAGCCCCATGATTCCAATGGAAAGTTCTTCCTCGAGGTATGAAAAACAGCCCATTTCTATGTCCAGAATTTGTTACTCAAGGCCATATGTGACAAATCTAAGACCTACATCATTCACTGTATGGATGACATTCTAATCAGCCATTCTGACTCTTCTGAATTGGCAGCCATCTCTGTTGACTTCAGAAACAGCCTTAAGGCATGGAGGCTTCAGATTTCTTTAGAAAAGGTTCAAAAATGGTCTCTATTCCAATAGTAAAGCTATAGCAGAGTGTACCATACACCCTCAAAAGATAGAAATTTACAAGAAATTGTCTCGAAACTCTTGATTTTCAAAAAGCGTTGGGAGAAGATTAATCAGCTCACACTCTCACCTAAGATTAATAGCTAGTAAAATTTTCAGATTTCCCAGATTTTAGAAGGAGCAGCAATCCCTCCTGAGGCTAGGGTACCAGGGAAGCAGCTATATCCAACAGTATAAAAGTGGGACCCTGTCACTCTGCTTTTACTAGCAATCCTGAGATTGCCCATGAATCCTACTGAGAAAATCTGGCAACTGCAGGGTATTTGGGCATGGATGCATTTGTGACATTCCTCTCCAGAGTGTTAAGCCATTTCTATGATTTAGTGTCAAAATTAATCTCAAAGAGACACACAGCATTATATAAATGTTAGGTAAAGATCAGCTACAAGTCATCGCCCCATATCCAGTATATCAACAATAGTCCATTGCCTGGCACTGATATTTGGCTAATTACCATAGGCAATTTGATTTTCACCTTTATCCAAGATATAAAACTGTGCATCCACTCATAGGTTTGTTTTCCCCAAGATTACACATTCTCAATCCCTTGTTTCAGCCCAAACTGTTTTCACAGAGGTGTCTGGCAACAGCATTGCTGCCTACTGCTCTTCCTCAGAGTCTATAGTACAATGTACATCCTACAGCCCAGCTCAACAAGCAGAAGTCTGTAGCTGGCACAGTTTTAGAAGATTTATCTTTTCACCATCACTATTTACAGTGACAGGTTCTATGTAGTAGGGCTAACACAAGCCTTAGAGATGTTCTACATTGCTTAGACCCTGAATCAAGAGTCCTGTTATCTTTTCCATAGGATCTGGGAACTCATGTGTCATTGTCTGGGTCTTCGATATACTGGCCATATTCGGTAACATTCAGGTCTTCCCAGGGCTATTAGACAAAAGTAATGCACAGCTAATGCCTTGGTCTTTGGGTCCCAGCTCCACTTCCTTGGTGCTGTACACTCTTAATACAATCTTGAGATAGTTATGTTCTTATATAGAGTTTGAGACCACCAGGAGAAGACCACCAGACTCAATTCAGATTATAATTATCCAAATTTATTTAAAATGCTAGCAGGGTTGCAGTCTCTATCTCAAAATAGAGAGACACAGCCCAGAAGCAACTGAAAGAAAGGGTTTTAAAGGCAAAAACCACAATTATGGTATTTCTGAGGAATTTGTAGCTATGAGATGAAGGACTCTCCCTGCACACAGTGATGAATGAGTTTACAGAAGCCAGAGTAAACACTCAATCATTTCACAACATTTACACCATTCTGGGTAGAGGACAGGTTGCCAGGAACTTGTATTTCGGGAATTTAGGTCAGAGACAAATAGCTACTCAAATGGGTGCCTAGTACAAAATAGAATTTCCTTGACCATCACACTCTGTACCATCAAAACACTTCTTTTTGCCGGGCAGTGGTGGTGCACGCCTTTAATCCCAGCACTTGGGAGGCAGAGGCAGGCGGATTTCTGAGTTCGAGGCCAGCCTGGTCTACAGAGTGAGTTCCAGGACAGCCAGGGCTACAAAGAGAAACCCTGTCTCGAAAAACCAAAAAAAAAAAAAAAACAAAAAAAACAAAAAAAACCACTTCTTTTTGCAAAGAAATTTTTATATAAAGAGGACAACTAAGCAATGCACCTACATTGCTGCTTTTCAGCCTGTCACATGTGACAGGAGTAAACCCAGTGTTATGTCCCAGTGCTCTTTGGCAGATGATTGTGCCTCATGTCTCTTCCTTTCAGGGAGAGTAGAGTTTGTTCATGTTTCTTGTGGTGGTTTGAATATGCTTGGTCATAGGAAGTGGCACTATTAGGTGTGGCCTTATTGGAGGAAGTGTAGCCTTATTAGGGGAAGTGTGTCACTGTGGAGACGGAGCTTTGAGGTCTCATAATATATGCTCAAGTCTGGCGAGTATGATTCACACTCTCCTTCTGGCTGCCTTTGGATCAAGATGTAGAACTCTTGGGTCCTTTGTTATCAAGTCTGCCTGTATGATGCCCTTTTTCCCACCACGATGATAATGGACTGAACCCCTGCAACTGTAAGCCAGCTCCAACTGAATGTTTGCCTTTATAAGAGTTGCCTTGGTCATGGTGTCTCTTCACAGTAATAAAACCCTAACTAAAACATTTTTGTTGATACCAGTTCTCATTTTGTTTATGCCTCTACTCAACAGGGGAGTCTGCAAAACATATCACACTACTCATTGGCATTCCCTCAATAGCCTTGTGGAGTATCCATGGCAACTTAAGATGGACAATACTCCCTATATCTCTTATGCATTGAAAATTTTGGTGCTTAACATAAAATAACTCACAACGTCAGCATTCCTTACAACCCCCAGGGAGAGGCTATTGTAGAAAGAGCCAACAGATGTCTCAAACAATAGTTAGAAACACTAATAGGGGGAGGCTCTAGCCCTACCAATTACCTAAACAAGGCCGTGTTTACATTAAAAATTTGTAATTGTATGGAGATGACATCTCTGCCATGGAAGGACACTACCACCAAAGAGAAATAACACGTAAAGTGCTATGGAATGATGTCATGATGGGAAATGCTGACCCACTCCCTGTGTTGTTGTGGAAATAAAGATTTGCTTGTGTTTTCCAAGAAGATGTGGGACAGCCACTTTGGGTACCTTTAAGGCATGTAAAAATCTGTAAATCCGGTGGAACAAGTTTTGACACCAGTCATATACATGCT
Source organism: Mastomys natalensis (assembly GCA_021653895.1). Lineage (NCBI taxonomy): Eukaryota > Metazoa > Chordata > Mammalia > Rodentia > Muridae > Mastomys > Mastomys natalensis. The sequence goes on from JAJTUV010000270.1 coordinate 191,802, forward strand.
TTGATCAGCATTAACTCTGTTCAGTGGACTACTGATGGCTCCATGTAAAGTAACTACACAGAATTTTAGAAAGCACTGAGCCTCGAGATGGATGATGAACCTATGGAAATTGGCAGCTGCCACTGACCTTTTAAATCTTATCAGTTAGGTAACTGCTGACCTCAGTGGAACTTGTAAAGGAAGATTATAGGCCTGCGTTCAACACCCCTATGCCATCTTGACTGGTTCCTAAACCTTAGCAAAAGCCCTAACCTTCTCTATTACCTGTTCAAAGTATAACCTCACCATCTGTATTATTTCTACCAACATGTGGAAGGATAGTCTTATACTTTCTTAATCAGCCTTCACTTTGGCTAATACTTCTGGGCCATGGTACAGGATTGAGACCTCCAAGAAATGAAAGAAATAAAGGCTTTATTAATCTCACCTAAAAGAGTGCTAGGAATTGATTGATCGGTGTGAGATACTCACCAACAACTATACTGGTTAAACCAATTAAGAGTGTGAGTTCATTAATTATGGCAGACCGAGAGCAGGCTAACACCTCCAAAAATGTCTCTTGGTGCTGAAGCTCAGGGGTACGGAGATTTTAAAGACAAAATCTACACCTACATTTTAAAGACAAAATCTACACCTACATGAGTGTTAAAGGGGCTGGAGGAAGTTTGCAGCATCTATCTTTTTGCAGAGTCTCACAATATTTTAAAGACACAGCACGGCAATTATTTCTGATTTATGCATCCTCTAGTTATTTCAGTTTTATGTCTTAGCTTGTGCAAACATTAATTATTTTGGTTAGTACATCTGGATTGTGGTCAGGGTCACATACAGCTTCAAAAGTGTTGCCAAGCCAGATGTGCCAATTAGCGAGTGGGTAGGAGGCTGAGGAGTGTCTAGGCACACACAAGACAGAGTCGGGACAAGATGACTATTCCTATAGTAAGACTGATTATAGTTAGAGTGCTAGGTGGTAATTACATTGGTGGTCACAGCTACCATCTTCCTAATCCATAGATATATAGTGTCCCCTGTATCAATGATCTTACATGATGTCCTCTCTCTGTCAGTGATGTCACACAAAGCATCACTTATGTTCTTAAGGACTAGGCATACATTCAACAAAAAATAGGTGCATGGCTTAATCCCCTTGAAGCCACAGGCAGATTCTGGGTGATGAGATCTAGGCCCTACTACAGAGATAGGATTTAATATGCCACATGAATTACCAACATATGTGTGAGAATACATCTTTATAATGAAAACAAATATAAACCTGGGAATTAAGGCCCACCTCCTGGGTGCTTTGACCCACAATTATGATAGTGTGGATGTAGCCCCATTATCATGACACAGCCTAGATCTACAAAAGGCATATGATCAGTATCTTACTTAGGGTTTCTATTGCTGCAACAAAACACCATGATCAAAAAGCAAGTTGAGGAGAAAAGGATTTAATTTGGCTTAGATTTCCATACTGCTGATCATTAGCAAAGGAAGTCAGGGTAGGACCTGAAGGCAGGAGCTGATGCAGAGGCCATGGAGGGTGCTGCTTACTGGCCTGTTCCTTATGGCTTGCTTAGCCTGCTTTCTGATAGAACTCAGGACCACCAGCCCAGGGTGGCCCTACCCACAATGGGCTGCGTTGATTCTTCTTCCATCAATCACTAAGAAAATGCCCCACAGCTAGATCTAATGGGGGCATTTTCTCAATTAAGATTCCATCCAGTCAGATAACTAGTTTTTGTGCCAACTCAACCAACCAACACCATCAGATCATTTCCCCATCTATTATTGTACAAATGATCTTCAGTGTACTTTCAGGCTTCAATCCCTTTAACTTGCTAAAACATCCCTCTTTGTTTCTGCTGGGCATAGCAGATATTATGTTTCTTCTAATCATCTTTACAGATGATGTGGCAAAACACCTCTGGACTAAGCATGAAGATTCATCATGGACATCTAAAAAAATAAGAAAGGGTTATGGAGCTATGGAGAGCAGCATTAGTTTGGACAAAGTGACAGAACAGAGCTATGGACAATAGCATTGCCATATCTCCAAATAGTTTCCATTATGAAGAATAGACATGGTCCTTTCCCTCAAAGAAACTAACATGTTTATGTGAACCTGGCCTTCAGTTAAGAACAGTATATAACAGTAGTGTAAGGAACCTTGGAGTTCACTCAGAACACCACAAGACCAAGTTCTCAGCACAAGGGAGATTTATTTGTCCCAAAGAGACAGAGGGCAGGGAAAAGGGACAAAGACAGGAGTCAGAGGAAGAGGGAGAGGGGGAAGGGAACAAGGGAGAGGGGCAGAAAGGAGCAAGGGAGAGGGGAAGGGTATTTGTCCTAGGAGACAAAGGACTGCTTCTCCCTAGGGAGGAGACAGATGTGGCCCAAAGGCAAATGGTGGTTTATAAAGGTAAAAGGGGAAACCTTGTGTTAGAATGAGTTGTTTAATTTTAATTAAGTATGTTAATTAGGTGAGCCAAAGGGGACTTGCCTGCTGGACTTTGGTAGTAAGCCTCAGAAGGCTTAATAAGACCAAATAAGAGACTAGGCCTTGGTAGCTAGCCTTTAGGAATGAAGTCTAATGGTTTTTAGCAAGGCAGAGCTAATGAGGGATCAGGACAAGGCCTGCCAGAGCCATGTTTGCCATGCTTGGGCTGACTAGAGTCCCTTCAAATAGGCTGTTCACAATTTCTCTGTCCCTTCTCACTTCCCCAGCTGCAAGCTTGTTGATTTCACTGTTGAGCCCTCTCCAGAAGACCATCAGTCACACTGGGTGTCATAGCCACATCTCCAATCCAGCCTGCTTCCCACCCAGTCTCTGCTTTTCTGTCTGTGGGTCTGTTCCTTATTCCCTGTCTCCCTAGTCAGGTCAAATCCGAAGCTGTGCAGGTCACAGTGTAAGACTCCGGAGAGCCTTAGCTTACTGGAGACCCCCTGAGTGAACCACAAGAATCGATGCAAAAAGCCAAGAGGAACTTTAATGATCCAATGAATTGTGGTTGTCCTACACCGAAGGTGGAATGGTGACCCTGGACAGCCCATTTGATCAGTTTTTATAGTTTAAGAAAAAACTAGACTAGAGAAACAGCAACTAGGCACAATATGATTGGCAGAACAGTGTGACTTTTAAACTGATTGGTCTTTAGGGAATGAGGTGGCAGGGACTTTCCTTTGCCCGTGGGTGGCCAATGGTGGTCATTGAGGAATGTTTACTAGGCTGTCTCTTCAGGAGCTGTTCCTGAGCTGACCTGGAATGTTAATTAGCCTCTCTTTCCTGAACTGACCCCTTCAACAGCACCTTAGGAGTTAGCCAACTGTTGTTACTTTTGAAATGAAAGTGTGTAGCTTTTGTGCTACCACCTTTGCTCCAGAAAGTGGCCATCTCCTTTTCCTCCAGAGACCCAGAAATCCTGCCTGTATCTTCCCAGCAATTGCTCCATGACTTTCTTTACTGACAGGTCAAGAACTAATTGGGGTACAGGACTTTAGCATCAAAAACTACTGCTACACAGATTCCTTGTCAGATAGGGTAGGCTGAGAAAAGGCATGCTTTGAGCTGAAAGGATGTGAGCTATTTCACATGACATTAGACTTAGTGGGAGAGGCTTTAACAGTTGAGTCACCAAGAGGACAGTACAGTATGTTAAGGCCATCTGCCAGTATTGTCTCTCAAGAGATACCCTCAGGTTTGGTAGTTGGGAAAAGGAAGTGGTTTCAGGGTGCCTTGTGGGAGACTGACAGCAGGTAGCACATTGATAGGTAATGATGTGGAGAGTCTCCCACAAGATGCATATCTTGTGGTGGGAAGTTTGTTTTGAGTAAAGTGGAAGTTTGGTGTCTCACATGAAAACAGTCATGTCACTTGGAGCTGAGGGCTTGCTCTTGCCCATAAAGGAATAAGACAATTACAGAGACAGTACTGAGACTCTTTGAGTATGGCTACCTTTTTTTTTCTTTCAGTTGTAGAGGTTCATTGGGGGATACAGATGGATAGAAAAGGGAGTGGTAGCTGGAAGGAGAGTGTTAACAGGAGATGACACAGGTTCTGGGTACGTGGGATCTGGAGAACTGGGAAACTGATGTTTGCTTTGGTCAAGTGGCACACTGCTTTATTCAGGTGGAAGCATACCGAGAGAGCAGAAGTACCTAACTTTTCATCCTAACACAGGAGTACTGTGTCTTTTCCCCATTGGCTGGGATCTATCCTCACAGGCTTTGGTGGTTAGCTAACTTTTTTTTTTTTAAGGTGTAAGCTGGGTATGGTGGCTCAGGGCACAGGTTAAGGTTGTGACTTCTATCTTTTGTAAGGTGGTGTGTGAGAGAAGTAACTACAAGGTTTTTTGGGGGGTTTTGTTTTGTTTTGTTTTATCAAAGGAGTGATCACAGGAATGTAACCTTTGTTAAGTTTATTATGTAACCTGCCCTCTCTTGTGAAACTTTCTGTTTAGGCAAAGGTCCTTCACATTCCCCACATTTGATGGCCACGAGCAACTTACTCTTTCCCCCATTTCCTTTGATTGATTGATTGATTGATTTTAAGTTAACTAGTCATCAAAGACTGTGTGGTCAGATCACAGCGAAGGGGGAAAAGACACAATACTCTTTATTAGGAAAGAAACCTATACAACTTTCTGCTCTCTCAATGTGCTTGTTACTTTCGAAAAGCAATGTGTCCTGTGATTCTCCCTGCCCTCATGGATCACTGGCCAATACAGTTCATGTGGGTGAAGGAGCAGAGACAACAATGAGTGGGGATTCAGAAGTACATATGGTAAATGACCACACCTGGGCCAGCTATTAGGCGGCAGATCAACTTTACTTTGGATGATCTAAGGATTATAAAGTTTTGAGGGACAGTGGGTAGAAATATCCAGGAAAGCAAAGGTGATTGGCTGAAGGCTTAGAATACCAAGATGCGTCATTAGCCATGCGGAAGCATTGCAGGAATCTCAGGTGCTAACTGGATGGGTTCTTATCAGGAGAAAAGAAGTTGATCCTGTAATCTAACTGAGGCTACATGAATTCTACAGGTAGAGGGGTATGTGAGGGCTTTGAATTCCCCAGACAAGATCAGAAAAAAAGCCCTGCTAATGAACGGAATCTTCCATTACACGAAGAGCCCAGAGGCTATCCGATCAATGGTGGACTTTGGCCTTAGTTGTCGCTACCCTTGTCCGACCAGCGGAATAAGGCAACGGCAACCAGTTTCTTCTTCAAGCAGTTTATTCAGGCTCCCTTGTACAGAAAGCTTGCTCCTTCTTTCTTTCCTTCTTTTTTCTCTCCCCTTCCTCTCTCCTACTCTTGCTCTCCTACTCTTGTCCCTCCTCCAACCGCCCAGCATCCCCTTATATGCATTGCCTTAATCCTATCAGCAGCTGCCATGCTGTCACTGTTCATTGGCTGCTCCATATGATGGAGATGGGCTGATCGGGTAGCCACACCTCAAAGCACAAGCCTTCCAAATATGGAGTTGTTTTTCTCTTTAGCAGTGCCTACTCATGCTTGCTGGCTACATGCCAAGCGCCATCTTTTAATGGCGGGGAGAACTGCTTCCTACCTTAGTTAGCAGAGTTCTACCACAGCATCCCTTTGTTAATTCTGCCTTACTTATTCCTTGGTCCATGTGTTCTTTGCATGGTATTGGTGGGGGTGCTTTGACGCTAGTGTTTGTATGGTAGGAGATATTGTGCTTCTAAACTGGTATTATCTCTGATAATAGCATAGCCTGCAGTTGTATACTGTACTTTTAAAAAGCTGCCATCAGTTTAAATACCAGTTTGGGGCTCCAGTAAGAGGAGTATGCAACGGATGGCTAAAAGAGGGAAGCAGCAAGTCAAGAAGATTTATACAGAAGTGGGGTCTTCATAATCTCCAGGAAAAGGGTACCTGGATTAAGATTGTCAACACGGGACGGTGACTGTCTTAGGGTTTCTATTGCTGCTATGAAACACCATAACCAAAAAACAAGTTGAGGAAAAGGTGTTTATGTTGCATGTAGTTTTAATAAGCTACTGCTTTTGTGTCGGATTGCCTACATTCTGGCCCATCCAGCTTCCTCTTTGTCCTACCCGGCTTAGCTCTAGGATATGCTGCCATCAGCCCTAACAGGGCTTCCTTTCCTACTGGCCTTTGCTCTGGGAGGGGTCACACATTTAGTGTGAGACAACGGTTCTGTAAGAGGACTCTCAGTAGCCTGGTAACGTGATTTTGCTAAGACCCCTACCTTGTGGAGCCAGATAAAAATAACCAATGAGCTCTCCTTTTCTCAGACTGCCTGGAAGACAGCAGAAACTCTTACCAAAAGCATGCTTACCAAAAGCAGCCTACACTCTTTCAAAACAAGAAGCATGTTTCTCTGTGAGAAACTGGCAAGGAAAAACTCCCTCGGTACTGGTACTAAAAAAAAACCATTGATCTAGGCTTCAAGACGCCCAAAAGGCCATTGAGGTCACCTACATAGACAAGAAATGCCCCTTTACTGGTAATGTCTCCATCGAGGTCAGATTCTGTCCGGTGTTGTGATGAAGATGAAGATGTCGTGATGAAGATGAAGATGCCGAGGACCATTGTCATCGCCGGAGTATCTCCATCTCATCTGAAAGTACAATCGCTTTGAGAAGTGCTACAAGAACATGTTTGTGCACCTGTCCCCTGTTTCAGGGATGTACAGATTGGCAACATTGTCACTTAGAGAGTGTAGGCCCCTGAGCAAGACTGTTTGATTCAATGTGCTCAAGGTCACCAAGGCTGCTGGCACCAAGAAGCAGTTTCGAAAGTTCTAAGGGACTCTGGCCAAGCCCTAGAACAAATAAAGTTATCTTCCAACTTAAAAAAAAAAAAAAAAACCAATAATGAGACCCAGGAAAAAAAAAGAAGATTGCATTTGGTTTAAGGAGAAGATATGTTCTAAAGCCTTGTGATTTTGCTATATTCCACAAGAAAAAGGAGATGCAGTGAGTCACGTTAAGTTATATGGGAGGACGGTGTCTGCGCTTTACAGTGGGATACTTTGTCTCATTTAATCAGAAAGTTAATAAGTAAGCAAGTATGCTATAGAGACTGTTCATAAGAGGGACTTCAAAGAAGGAGGGCATCCACAAATGGAGAATGCTGGGAGTCAGGTTAAGGCTTGCATGGGCTAGATGGAGAGATAAGGGCTGTTGTAGAATCCCAGGAGAAGGAAGTACTGTTCACTCTACCTGGGTGGATAACTGGATGTACATGGTCTGCCCAAGTGATGCAAAAAGTTTTGGTACTATGAGTCAAAGAGAATAATATAAAAGAAAACACCCCTAAGATCTAGCTAGTATTGAGAAATGAGAGGTAGAAGAAGGAACATGGGATTAGGAGAGTGTTTGGGTTTGTGTGGGGCATGTAGGAATTGCAGCAGTTAGTCTTGGAGTCTAACCTAATGAGGATCAGTGTGTGAGACTGCTATAGCACAGGCTCTATTATTATCCCTATCCAGAGCACGAAGAGTGTGAGCGTGCACCTGAGCTGCCATTCACATGGACTCCCTGACTTGATGGAAGAGTGGGAGATGGTAGCTGGTGACAAATGCCCTGGTAGATTGGGTCCAATGACTGTGTAAGATATCAGAATTCTTTGTGACCATTGTTAGAGTCAAAGGATCCCAAATAGGTGAAATAAAAGGCAACACTGGTCCATGAAGCCTTGAGGGTTGGCAGTAAGGTAGGGGAAGAATGGGGTAACTGGGTGAGAGGGCAGCAGAATGAAGGGGAGTATATAGTAGTGTGGCTAGGGAGGCTACAGGTAAAGTTTTGTCAGACAGAGGAAAGGACCGATGCCGTGCATCCAGAGGACAATATCCTCATATTAGGTCTGGTAAAGAGGCAGCATGAAAAAGTTCTTTGATGGGAGAAGACAGTTGCAAGAGATGGCTCGAATTTGTGGAATCAAGGCCCACAGAAGATGGCAAATCAGAAGGGTAGATTTAGAAGGGGAACCGGACTTGGGAGAATGGCTGGGCGGATGTTCAGAGAGGAGAACCTAATGGCATACCAGGAAAAACAGAGAAGGCCATGAATGACTTTAGACAAAGGCTTGATGGTAGCAAGACTTAGCCCTTTCTCCATTATCTTGGGGAATGTTTCAAGGCCTCTCTGAATCTAGAAATCGAGTATATTCAAGTAGACAAGGTAGAAAAGACAAATTATTAGATACTGACCTACACATTATTTAGTGATTCACATAAGCTTGAACTGCCTATTTCCATGCCTGACTTCACTTGATACCTGGAACAGAATGGCCTGCAGACATAGCTGAAACAATGGGTCATTGCTCTTAACAACTATAAAAGCTTACATTTGTCAACTGTAACACATGCCACGTGAAACCAAAAGTCCCCAAGCTGTGTGTTCGCTTGCGCCACCTTGTGGTTTTAGAGTATAAAATCAGAGTGAAGACTTCCCAGGAGCTGTCTTGGCTTTGGTCCTGGTGGTACCTCCTCTCTTCCACTCTCATTGGTGTTGGAGGCTTATTCTAAAGATATTCCTGCATCAGAACTACTTAAAGGCCTTTTGAGGCTATGTCTGAGAGAATAGTGTAGCCAGACCATAAGAACATGAAACATTTTAGCTTAAAAAGTCTTTTCGACCCCAAGGTAATAGATGTTTAGTGTTTGTTTGTTTGTTTGTTTTGTTTTGTTTTAGGAGAAATGCCAAAGGAAAGCCTTTGGTTTACAGCAGTGATTTCCAAGCTTCCTAATGCTGTGACCCTTTAATACAGTTCCTCACGATGTGGTGACTCCCTGGCACAAGCCATGTAGGAAAGGTTACAGCAAGCAGGTGACTTTTCTGGAGATGGCTCACCATTTTGCATGACTGCGATGGGTGTGCTCTGTGAGGCATAGAGCCCAGAGACATTATCCCAGGATTGCTCCTTGCAGCCGATGTGCCTTTCCTGACACTATGACATAGTCTGATGATCCCTCGGCATCAGCCTACTCTATTGGACAAATTTCCTGCAGATCAGTATGAAGATGAACTTTCATGTAATAATGCTGTTCAGATGAATTATGACTTTATAGAATTCTTGATTTGATTCAAATAATTTTAGGAAGAAAGTTTAAGGAGATGGTTTCAGTTGTTTTGCTAGAACGATGTAATAAAGAATCAAGAATAGGATGTGCCCCCTCCTCACAGAATAGTAAGCAAAGGCTGCATAATAAGGATACAGTGAGCTTTCACAATTACACTAAGAAGAGAAACAGGCTTGGGACAGATTTGCGATTGAGGAAAACATTCATTCTAAGTCAGATCCAAGGATGAGGCCACAGGTGTGCACTATGATAGAGCAAGGCCGTGGGAAACTGTTGCTTTGAATTTATAATGAGCTTATAGAATGAAACACTGCTTTGAACTTACTATCAACATCTTCCTGTAACTCCCTTTTGTGTAACATTTTATCTGTGAGGTAATTTATAAAGAACTTTTGTCTAAGAAGCTATAGAAAGGCTGAGAGAAAAAAATAAAGTGTAGCTGTTGGGGCTCTGCTCCATTCACATGTGTATATGTGCATATATGTCTGTCTCTCTATACATGTACATACATACATACATACAACAAAATACGTACATACATACATAATACATACATATGTACATATGTAAGGTATGTGCATACTGCTGAAGTGATTGTGTGTGTTGTGTAGCATTACTTTCTTTTCCCTTCTCTCTTGCTCACTAACAGTTAATGAACACTGAGACTCTTGCCTCACTAGTAAGAGGTCCCAAGTAATTAAGTTTCTTTTCTTAATCCCCTACTGCTATCAGCAGAGGTAAAGTGCCAGAAGCCATTAGCTCCTGGCCCCCAGAACAGTTAGAGAAAGTTAATGGCCAGAGGTCTTCAGCCTCTGGTCTGCCTATCTGTGGTCCATGTCAGTACTTGGGTGTCAGGGCAGGACACTGACAACCCCCAACCATAAAATGATTTGTTGCTACTTCATAACTGTAATTTTTCTAGTTATGAATCATAATGTAAATATATGATATGCACGATATCTGATATATGACCCCCAAAGGAGTCTCAATCCACAGGTCTAGAACTGCTAGTTTAGAGGATTATGTGTTTGTGACTACAAGAAGGGATGAGAAAAGAGATTTTCCCCAGCAGTAAGCAGGCCAAAAGGAAAGTGCATCCCCGTAGCTGAGTAACTGTGACTAGTAAGGATTTACTGAACAGAGTGGGTTTGTGATGGTTTGTATATGCTTGGCCCAGGGAGTGGCACTATTAGTAGGTGTGGTCTTGTTAGAATAGGTGTGTCACTGTGGGTATGGGCTTTAACACCCTCATCCTAGCTGCCTGGAAACCAGTCTTCTCCTAGCTGCCTTCAGAACAAGAGGTAGAACTCTCAGCTCTTCCAGCCCCATGTCTGCCTGGATGCTGCCATGCTCCTACTGAGAAGGCTAGGCTAACTCCATGACAGGCTTCAAATTGGCAGTTTAGGAGACTAGGCCTAAGAACTAAGCAAGTCCAGGCAAGCCCAGGCAAATCATTTATTATAGAAATAAAAGCCAGACTCCAGTCTCTATGCCTTGGTTGTGGTTCTGGATGCTTAGAGATAGAGAAAGATAAAGCTCATCTATCCAGAACTCCAGTGTACTTTAAATCGAGCCTGTGGGCTCACTTGGTTGTGTCTCTATCTTGGTAATGGGAGACCCTAGCATGCTAGACTTCTGCAGAATAAAACACTCTTTGTGTTTATATATTATTTGAGTCTGGGGTATCATCCTTCAGCGAATCATGGAACTTTACCCTACCTTCATGATAATGGACTGAACCTCTGAACCTGTAAGCCATCCCCAAGTAAATGTTGTCCTTTATAAAAGTTGCCTTGGTCATGGTGTCTGTTCACAACAGTAAAACCCTAACTGAGGCAGTTTGTTTCCACTAATGGAATCACAGATATTTCCGCTGATCCTTATTAGGGGGACTGGAGGTATGGTTTGGGAGACTTTCCCCAGGTGCTGGAGTTTTGAGGAGTATCCTGGATTGAAGACCAGAAAGAAAGAGTTTCTAAAAAAGGAGAAAATAACAAAACTCACCAAAGACAAATTAGCCGATAGTGGGTTTGATAAGAACAGTAGTGATTATTCTTGTTGTATGTAAAGGTAGCAGGGATAAGAAGAATCAGGAGGGAGTGAGGAAAGAAGGGGTGAAGAAGAGCTCAAGTGTAAGGTCCATGACTTGAGGTATAGGCCACAAAATGTAAGGTCTGCAGGGAGGAAGGATGTTTGTGAGCACCTGATTTGGTGATTCTATAGCCATTTGTTGCTATTTGTAGGAAACAGTAGGAAACATCACCTGAAAGGCATTCTGCTCTGACCAGGACATACACATACATATATATGTATGACACACATACATACACCACACACACACACACACACACATATACATATGTATATAAACTCACACACATATGTGTGTGTATATATACATATTTTATGTACATGTGTGTGGGTACAAGTGTACTATGGTATACATGTGAAGATCGAAAGACAACATAAAGTCAGTTCTTTTTTTTCAACCATATAGGTCTTGGCCACTACATTCAAGATGTCTATCTAGCATGGCAGCAAGGTGCCTATGCTTATTTAGTTATCTCACTGGTCTCCCAGGATTCTCATGCTCAGAACTTCAGCTAACTACCTCAAGGGGACTTCCCCAAACAATTTCTGCTAGATGCTTTGAGTACTTGATTTGATAATGTTTTGCTATCTATTTAGGTATCTCTCAGTATTTATTCTTTTACTTTGGTTTATTGTATACTTAATAAATTTACTCATTCGAATCTAGAGGTATAGCTATAGTAGATATTTCTCTGGAATAGACAAAGATAACTCAGCCTACCCAAGATTGATGATTTTTTAACAATATCTAGGGCCAAGTCAACAAGTAACCTACATGTTCTTACCACGTTATCTCTACCCAATTGAAGAGATGATTATGCATTTTCATCCAACAGGGGAGTAGCCACCTTCATTCATTCTCTCTCCTTACTCATTTTTCTTGTTTTCTAGGTTATCCATCAAATCAATTCCTCTTCTTGTCTCAGTCTATGTGATTCTTTTGTCATCTACCTTGCCTTTACTACCTATAGAGAGCCAACTTCTGTCTCTTGCTACTATGTGTAACATGAAACTGTTTATTGTACTCTCTGCAAACTTTCCTTTGGTGAGAGGAAGGGAGATAAGGTCTTCCTAAGTAGTCCTAGAATGTTGTAAGTGGAGATAAATGGGTAATTCTGGTAGAAGCTCTGAAGACTTGAGTTCTGGGATGAATGTGGGCAGTAAAGGCCAGGAACATGAGGTTGTAGGTGGAAGGAGGACTCTATCAGGAATTGGGCTAGAGGTTTTTCATTTTTATTCTGTCATGTGTAACTTCTTTCTATCTTTTGCCTATGTGCTGAGGCTTTGTGGAAGGCTGAGTTTAGAGATGATGAAATAATTAATTCAATGGAGGATATTTAAAGCAACCTAGTATTTAGACTGTGGCATGATCAGTGATGGCTGCTTTAACCTGAGTTTACAGTGAGAATTAAGAAAAAAGGAAGAGCAGAAATATGTGGAAAAGTGGCAGTTTGCCAAGAAAAGACACTCATATAAAGTTGGAGTTAAGGAAAGCATGGTTGCTAAAGAGTCACAGGTCATTAAAAACAAGGCAACTCATTTGCGTCAGTACCATGGGAAATATGACTTGAAGAAATCTTAGTAATAGGTCATATTCTTTCCATTGTAGTCTTGAGGGCATAAAGGCTTTAATTCATCTGAAAGGTGTTACTTTGAGAAGAGAGCTCTGTAGTGTTTTGGTTACATAGAACTGCTTAGAACCATCTATGCCACTTCAGAAATGGTCCAAGGGGAATAGACTACTGCCAATAATCAAAGGAGCAAGGACTGTGCATGGAAACTGTGCATGATTGAAACAGTGAACCAAAATAAATCCTTCTTCCCTTTGGTTATTTCTCTGTAGGAGGAGCTAAGGTGGGAGGAGTAAGGAGAGAAAGAGGAGGAGTAAGGAGGGGAGGAGGAGGAGAAGGAAGAGGAGGAGTAAGGAGGAGAGGAAGAGAAAGAAGAGGAGGAGCTAGGAGGGAGGAACAAGAGAGAAAGGAAAATGGAGGCGGATATTTATGTGCCTGTAGCAGTCAAAGGTAGTTGGTATATCTAGGTTGGATATTGGGTTACACTTCTGATTGTATGGGCATCTTGTTACTGATCATTACCAAATATATAAGCTTTTGGATCATTTAAGCATTAGAGTCTAATTTTCCTACTGGGCCTGCATGGATGGCAGGATGGTCTGGGCAATGCCCAGCCTTGTGGAGACAATGTGGGAGATTGGCAGAGCCTCTTCTACACTGACGTCTCGTGGGTGGCAGGGCTGGTGTTTCTGGCTGGCCATTTCTAGCTGCGGCACACACGTGCCTCTGGCCGAGAAATGTGGCGGCTGAGCTAGGCAGAGACGCCGCAGCTTAGATAGTCGGTTTGACCAGTGATCGATTTTTAAATAATTACTGCAACACTCTCAGACATTTTGTCACAATGATGAGAAACAGGCAGTCATCATCTTGTGGAAGGTCTTCAGGTATTTGAAAATATCCGGTTGGATAGAAACTGTAGAACTCTAGATGCATAAGGTGCAGCCAAATGACTAGCTCTGAAGGATAATCAGAAAAGGGGACTTCAGGTCTCTCAAAAGGAAACTATGCATTATTATCATAACTTGATGGTGTTATCTACAGCAAAGCCAGACACGTGTTGCCTGTCTGTGTGAGCAACACAACTGGTGATCTTTAAGTCAACAATCTACAAGGGAAGAATATGGGGATTGTCTGTTTTCCTATGTTACTGTGCTGGCTAGCTTTATGTCAACTTGACCCAAGATAGAGTCATCAGAGAGGATGGAGCATCAATTGAGAAAAATGCCTGCAAGGATCATGCTGTAGGCAAGCCTATAGGACATTTTCTTAATTAGTGATTGATGCAGGAGGCCTGTATTATGTGGTGGAGTCACCCGTAGGCTGGTGGTCTCAGGTTCTATAAGAAAACAGTCTGGGCAAGCCACGGGGAGCAAGTCAGTAAGGAGCACCCATGGCCTCTGCATGAGCTCCTGCCTTCAGCTTCCTGCCTTATTTGAGTTTCTGCCCTTACTGCTTTTGATGATGAACTGTGATTTGGTGATGGAAATGTGAGTGAAATAAATCCTTTCCTCCTCATATTGCTTTGATCACAGTGTTTCATCCCAGCAATTATAACCCTAACTAAGACAGGTACCATGATCGATGAGTGCAAGCTTTTAGTCATTCTGTCTTACCATACTCTACAACAGGTTGTACAGGTCAAAATAGATAAACTGTAGGTCTTTGGGGCTTAAAAAGTCATCTCAATATTTTATTGATCTTCCTTTATTTTGTAAATGAAGAAGCAGAAGCCAAAGAAATAGCTTCTCTCTTATGAACTGAAGTTCTCTGAAAGAGCTACGACCATGTTAAAGGTCTTACAGATGTTTGATCTTAGCTGACTAACACATCAAGACTGAAGAAATGAAATACTGTAGGTCAAAAGACAACAATCTCATTCTATCTTATTCCAAGTGTGTGTGTGTTGTGTGTGTGTGTTCTAGTATGTGTGTGTGTGTGTGTGTTTGGTTTGTATGTGTATGTGTGCTTGTGTGTATTGATGTGTGTGTTGTTGGTTTGTGGGGGGGGGTTGGTTTGTGTGTGTGTATGTGTGCTTTTGTGTATTCATATATGTGTTGGTTTGTGTGTGTGTATGTGATCTTGTGTGTGTTCATATTTGTGTTGGTTTGGATATATGCTTATGTGTGTTCATATGTGTTCATGTATGTGTATGTGTGCTTCTGTGTGTTCATATGTGTTCAGGTGTATATATGTGTACTAGTGTGTATTCATATGTGTTCATGTGTATTTGTGTGTGTTCAAGTGTGTATGTGTGTATGTTGGTTTGTGTGTGGTGTGTATGTGTGCTTGTGTGTGTTGATGTATGTGTGTGCTTGTGTGTGTTGATGTATGTGTGTGTTTGTGTGTGCTGATGTATGTGCATGCTGGTTTGTGTGTGTGTATATATGTACTTGTGTGTGTTCATCTGTGTGTGTACGTGTGTGTGTGTTTGAGTGTGATGATGTCAGCCAGAGGTTGATGCCAAGTTATCTTCCTCAATCACCCACCACCTTATATTTTGAGACAGAGTTTCTTACTGAACCTGGAGCTCACTGATTGGCCTACATCAACTACACACCACCCATGTTGCTTCTAGGACTACAGCTATGTACCACTGTACCTGGCTGTTTACATGGATAACAGAGATCTAACTCAGAACTTCATGTTTGCAAAGATAGCACTTTACCATCCTAACCATCCTCCCCAGCCCCAAACCCAGTCCTTTTAATGACTTTTTTTCATCTATGTACATTATTGAAACTTAGGTAAAGTCTTGTAATGTATCATTAAGCTCAGCAGACATCTAGCCTCCACCAATCCTAAAACTAAGAATACTGTAAGCTCACTTCTAAAACCAATACATTCAGCTTTGCTATAGCTAGCTCTGAGGTCATCATCAATGTATTTGGTGAATATATTGTTTTATTTTTTTTTTCTAGACATGGTCTTGTCATGTATATCTTACTGGCTGGGTTCAGGACTCATGTTCATGGGAATTCCTCTATTTCTACCTTGCAAGCACCTCTGTACCACTCTGCCATTTTTGAAAAGCTTGTTCTTTATGCTGTCAGAACAATGCTATCTTCATGCTATTTCCATTGCTTTTGGCCTCTTTTAAAGACTTTTGAAGTCTTTACATTTGTTAGCAGAGCATTTGGTACAAATCCACCAGGTACATAAGCAAATTCATAGTCTATAAAACTATACAGGAACATGAATATTTTTTTCCTAGAAGTCAGCTTCTGATCTTTTGGATATTGTGTACAAAAAGAACAAATAACTTCTCAGGATACAGAAGAGACTTCCATTTAAGAAAAAGAACAACCTCCTATACTGAGCAGCCACTGAGATAACCAGGAATGAATCTTTCATCACGCTTAGTGTGGGAACAATAAGAAGAGGGGATTCCATTTATGTGGCTCGTAAAGCAGTCTGCTGGGCCAGGGCTTTATGAGCCTAACTACCCTCTAAACATCTTTTTTTTTTTTTTTCTATAATGTTCCAAGACATATGGTTGGAGAAAGGCTGAGGGTTATTAGCTATGTGCTTCCAAGCACTGTAATGGGTAGGACTTTTATTTGCAATAACTTTGGGAATATAGTTCTGGAAAGCTGACAGGATAAGCCAGTTCCCAGCTCTGGACTCTGGGTCTGTGTGCCATATCAGCTCTGTGTAACTTTGGGCTAGAATTACTTTCTTTTAAGGTTAATTCATTCTCTCTCTCTCTCTCTCTCTCTCTCTCTCTCTCTCTTTCTCTCCCTCTCTTTCTCTCTCTCTCTTTTTCTCTCTCTCTCTCTCCCCCTGTGTGTGTGTGTGTGTGTTTATTCATCTGAGAAGGTGCTCATAGAGACCAGAAGAGGGTAGCTATGAGCTGAATGACATGTGTCCTTGGAAATAAACTCAAGTCTTCTGCAATGGCAGCAAGAGCTATTAGCCACTGAGTCATCTCTTCAGCCTCTGGTTAATCTTCTTGACTAAAATCTGAGGTAGAAGGGACCTGAGAGCATGTGCAGTCCAACTTCTCCCCACAAGCAGAACCCAAAAGAAGGTGAGGTGTAGCCAGGTTATTTGATTAGTTATCTACAAAGCACAGCACAGTGGTAGAGAGGATGAGAATCAGTACAAACCCCCTCTGTAGGAAGCTGGGTCTCGTTTCCCTTGGGAGACCTCCTGAGAAATCAAACAGAAGACCTTTCCAGGGTTGGAGATGTAGCTCAGTAGCTTGATGAATGTTTGAAGAATGAATGAATGGACTCATCTCCAGCACCACATAAAATTGGAAATGGTGGTCACTGCATCCCAGCACTGCAGAGGTGGGTCCAGGAAGATCAGAAGTTTAAGGTTATTCTCAGTTACGTAGCAAGCTTGAGTCCAGCCTGGACTGTATGAGACCTTGTCAAAAACAAACAAATATAACAAAACCCACAGACTTGTCAGCTTTGTAATGTACAGTAAAGCAGGGGGTATTTATCTCTTCCCTTATCCCATTTGGTTTGAGGTTGACCTCAAGATATTGACTCTCTGCCTTGCAGATGACAAGACAAAGAAAGGTACAGGGAAAATGCCAAGGGAATACATCAAAAGGATGTATGATGTATGACATATGCTTGAGGTGGACCCCAGAATGCTGTAGGGGGACTATGGCAAATCAGCAGCTAATGTGGATTGTGAATTGAAAGGCAAGACAGTTTTCTCATCTATGCCTCTGGTTATTAAATCAAGGTTCTATCTTGGCTGCTAGGTTTCCTTCTATCTATCTGCGGTTGACACTTGGAGACAAAAAGAGAGATATGACCATGGGTGGCAGTAACAAATGAAGTTAATTTGGATAAAGTTAAAGAGAAGTCTCTCATTGCAGGAGCCAGTCCACAGGCTTAGGGACATAAGCAGACTGTTCACAAGGGAGAACAAGGGAGCTTCTTTCAGAGTTTGCAAAGGAAGGCCTTCCTATTTGGGTGATATTAGTTACTATACAGAAGTCTCTGGGATCAGTGTTTAAAAGGCCATATCAGCCTCTGATCTTATTATTACAGGACCTTAGCTTATCAGTAGGCAGCAGCAGTTAGGTGAAGCTTCACCCAGCATGATTCTAGTGACTAAAAGTTTGTTTATTTTAGTTTTTTAATTTTTAATTGTATTTGTACATATTTGAGTCTGCTACCAATAGGTTTTGGCACTTATAGGTCTTAGTGTGTAATAAGGACAGAACCTGGGGACTGATATACATAAGTCACCTTTAGCTAGTTAATAATATACTCTTGGAACATAGTGTCTGGCTGAGTTGACAGTCACTGAGCCCTAGACAGACAGACCTCTGACCTGTGACCTCTTCCTACTGTGACCTACTCAGAGCTACCTGAGGCCGTGCGTCTGTGAGAACAGGCCACTCTAGTGGAATGTGCTGGCTAGTTTTTAATGTCCACAGGCTAGAGTCATCCAAAAAGATGGATCCACAGCAGAGAAAATATCTCCATAAAATTGGCCTGTGGGCAAACCTGTTGGGTATTTTCTTTATTAGCAATTGATGGGAAAGGACCCAGACCATTGTGCATGGTATGCTCCTGCACAGATAGTGTTGGGGTATACAAGAAAGCAGGCTGAGAAAGCCATGGGTAGTAAAGCAGTAAGTAGAATTCCTCCATGGATTCTGCTCCACTTCCAGCCTCCAGATTCCTGCTTGAGTTTTGGTTTCGACTTCCCTCAGTGATGGAGTGTAACCTGAGAGTTGTAAGCTGGAATAAACACTTTCCTCCCCCAGTTGCTTTTGGTTATGGTATTTTATCACAGCTTAGAAATCTTAACTAAGACAAAAGGTACTGACTTAACTGGGGAAGCAACTCTAGGATGCCATGGAATTGTCTCTTATTAGGAACTGTAGAATGTGTCTTAGGTGACAGGAAACAGGAGGATCCTCTGAACCAGGAAGCATAAGGGTCTGAAAATCGATGAAGGAAGATCCCAGATTCAGATAGTATGCAAAACAGAGTGTTTATTCTGCAGAAACGACCAGCATGGGGGGGGGGGGGTTGTCAACCATTCTCTAAAATGGTGACCCCAGATAAAGGCACACAAGCCTTCCTATAGGGAACCAAAAGAACTCTCTAGAAGGATTAGGTAATCTGAAATATTATTGGTGGATGCTAGGGGGTCATGGGTGGTTGGTGGTCTGCATTCCTATGTCATGAAGTTTCAATCATGCAATGAAATAGGGCTGCCAAGTGCAGATGGCCCATTTTGAGATAAGATATTTCCCCACTTTTGAGGGTATCCCCAGGCTGTTCTTTGGGAGGGGGTTTATGCTTTGTTCTGGATTTTATGGTCTGTTCCTAGAGCTGGCATCTTATGACCTAGTTTCTTGGACTTATGATCTATTCCTGAAGCTGGTACCTTACGGCCTTGTTTGAAATCAGTCCTGGTCCTAAAATGGAGACAAATAGGATTTATGCTTGCCCTTTAATTAGTAAAGGTTTGTATGTTGAATTAGACAAAGGTGGCCCTTGGCAACTTAACATTTTTGACCTTTCTCAAAAGTAATTAACATGCCCTGTCTCAGTGTCAGTCTGGGTATCAATGACTAGCTCAAAACTCAGCTGGCTATCTTAACATTTGTTTTATACGGCCTGGAATGTACACCAGGGCAGCCTATATCCCCCATTGGCTCATGTATTTGAAAACTTAGACCCTGGTTTTGGGAGCTTGTGGAACTATTAAGAGGTGGAGTCCTTCTGAAGGAAGTACCTCTCTGGAGGGAAGCCTTTAGGGTTTACAACTTGCCCCACTTCCTGTTTGACCTCTCTGCTTCCGGTGTGCGTCGAGACACTATCTCCCAGCTTTCTGCTACTGTCACCTGCAGTCTTTCCCTGCCATTATGAAACTCTAACTTCTGGAACAATAAGCCAAAATAACTCTTTATTCTACAAACTGCCTCAGTTGTGGTGTTTTATCACAGCAACCAAGTAATTGATACAAGTTTTGTTACAATCAGGCATCTCCACCACCTGCCTTAGGGACCTAGGGACAGCAGGATACGTCATCACCAGCTGCCAAAATGGGGCACATTCGCACCATTGCATATCTTCTCTGCACGTGTGCTACATCCTCTTATAAAAGGCCAGTTCTTCTTCTCTTCCCTCTACCCTCGCCCAGAAGCAACCTATATATACTCTCCAATGAGATCTGTCCATGGTGTCTGTGGCTTAGATCATAACAAGGTTAAAGAAAAATGGCTTTGGTCACACACAACACACCAGATTCCTACGATTCCTCTTACTTTTGCACTCTCCTGTGGAGTTCCGGTTTTTCTTTAGGGTAAGCTGAACTCAAAAGTCATCTTCTTACAGTGTCCCCAGATAATCTGCAGCAGCCCAGCCTCTCAGCCCACACCCAGTTCTCCTTTTGTCTTTCTTGTAAGGTTACAATGATCTGGGTCATCCTCTCAGTTATAAGAAAACAGAGGCAAAGAGCTGGCTGAAAACTGAGTTGGAATCCTAACCACAGATCTGAGGGAGGCTGTGACTGGAGGCCTCAGGGCAGTAACACCACAGTTTAAGATGCCAAAAGAAGAGGGAGATGGTCTCCACTTGCTTTTAAATGGGGGGAGAGCAGTGTTGGGGTGATTCATAAACATTGTATTTTCTGGCTATGAAAAATGTGTGTTCTTGTTTTTCAGTTATTATATGAAGCTGGCAACACCAGGCTAGCAGAATATGTAAATGTAATTCCTCACCTACCTTTAAAAGTAAGGTAAGCACAAGGGGGAAAGTAACCTTCCTCAGCCTACCAGCTGAGTAAGGAATGTGGCTTTTTGCATAACTAAGAGCTGGCAGTCAGGGCAGGAAGGACAGTGTGGAACTTTCAGGCAGACCAAGATGCCACTAGATGTGAGGATACAGGAATAGGCAGAAGGGAGACTAGACAGCTAGAAGCAGCCTGTGAGTAGCACGGAAGAGACAAAATGGCAGATGAGTCAGGATAAATTACAGCTAGCTGAGAGACTGCCCCAGCAAAAGGACAACAGCCTTGAACTATATAGAAGTCTTATTTAATATTAAATAAGACATTATAAATAAGATATTAAATAATAATGTCTTAATTATTAAATCTCGAGTAGAGCCTACAAAAGATTGGCAAGAGGGCAGAGATATGGAGACAGGGCAAGAAGGCTGAAGAACAACAAAAACCAAACAAATGAAAAACAAACAAACAAAACCAGCCTTGCTGAACCCTGAGCCTGGACTTTGAACTTCCAGAAATGTGAAAAATGAAATATGTTTTGTTTATATCCCCTAGCTGTGGCATTTGTGACAGCAGCCTAGGCTGTTAATACAGAGACTTCTCTGTTCTTTAAATCTCTCACTGTTAGATTCTATCTAAACTCCACCTCCACAGTTACCTGGCAACAGCCAGGTATGCTCCTCCCCACAGTTACCTGGAAATAGCCAGGTAGGCCTGCCCACTATAAAAGGGACTGCTTCCCCCTCCTCTCTTACTCTCTTATTCTCTTAATCTCTTGATCTCTTGCCTCTAGCTTCCCTTCATCCCCTCCCCCTCCCCTTCCCTTCCTCCTGTCTCTACATGGTCATCGCTGGCCTCTACCTCTCTGCTCTCTCTCTCTCTCTCTCTCTCTCTCTCTCTCTCTCTCTCTCTCTGCCTCTACTACCCTCCTGGCTCCCCTCCCCATGCCCTGAATAAACTCTATTCTATGCTATACCGGTGTGTGACTGGTCCCTCAGGGGGAAGAGATGCCTCATCATGGGCCCACTGAGACATCCTCTTCCCCCATACCTCTCCACACACCCACAGGACATACTCTTTATCTCTTTATCTTTTTATAAACACAACATTGGTGCCGTGACTCTTGCAGATGTCTGCAGGTTTGCATCAACCAGCTACTAAAGGATATCCATGCTCAAACTAGAACTGGTAAGCTCCCCCATCCCCCACCGATCAGAGTAACCATCCACATGGTCCCAGGAAAGATTTCTTGAGCTCAGAGCTAACCCTGACCCTCGTTCTAGGGCTGCTCCCAGTTGGATGAGACATTCCCCTCTCCTCTCAAGACAGTTTCTTGTGGCTGAGTACCCCAGGCCAGGCCTGGACAGACTGTACTCTCTCAGGAGCACCAGCTCCAACTCTAGTCCCCAGCGTGTCTCCCCTAGGGGTCAGTCTTTTGTGCGCTTCTCCCCCTCCTCCTCTGTCATCTGTGGCCGCCTGCACCCACTTTAGCCAATTTGTCTGAAAAGCTGCGGGTCCTAGACCCTGCTTGCTCCCTTCCCCGCTTTGCCTCCTCCATCATTTGCAGCTGACTGGACCCATTGAGTTCAGATGGCTTGCCTGAAAAGCAGCAGATTCGGCACCCTGCTTACTCCCTTCCTCTCTGTGTTTCTTAGCTCTGTCTGGGTCTTCTCTTTGCATCCTGCCAGGGATCCTCTCTGAGACTTGCTTCCCACATACGCAACCACCCATACAAAGGGCTTGGCTGTCCGAGCATGCAGGGAGGTGCTCTCTCTCCCTCTCTGCCGGGACCTATAAAGTGAGTGCTAGGTGTGCCTTCCTCCACAAGAACAGCTAACATAAACGTTGCTGTGATACAGCACATGCTTGCTTTTCCTTGCCCACTGCAGCTGCCAGAGGCACTGGGCAATGACTTCCAGCTGCTAGTAGGAAAGTCCTGCCCTGCTCACCGCTGCTGACCATGGACCTGACACCAGCCCTCAGCTGTGGGCCCATAGCACAACCTGTGGCCTACAGCTCCAACCCATCGTATGCCACTGTTGCCAGCTTTCTTATTCTGGTCCTAGCCAAATGTTTCTTTGCTAATATAAAAATGTGCTTTTCTCTGCCTACACAACCTGCCAAAGATACTTAAGACTCTTCCTATCCTGTCTTAATAAGATTTTTACTACTGCTATTAAATTCTATTCAGTTACAACCAATCCTTATGGCTCTCAATCTTGCCAGAAGTCTGCTAATAGTATGTTTGAGTTTATGGCCGACAGAATTCCAAAGCCTCTAACAGTTGACCCAAGATGGTTTCAGAACACTTGGACACCAGACACCTAGAAGATACAGCCTGGATTGTATGTGATGATATAGTCACTAACAAATGCAGTGGGCTAAACTGGATGCTCTGAGTCAAATGATTTAGCTAAGTCAAACCAAAGTAAGTCATTTCTCATGTAATGCATATCCATTCCACAGAGAAAAAGCCCTGCATGTTCTGTGCTTGGAAGCCAAACTGACTTTGCCCAAGAGATATGGAGACCATGGGAACTGTTGGCTAGTGGACTCTGTCATTTTTTAAAATAATATATAACTGGTAGATTATTGTTTACTCTTTTCTCAGACTTCTGACTACATTGACAGCTAAGCTTTCACAGATATTATCTGTTACCTCATTACCTAAACTCAGTTGCCATCTATTAATGCTTTATATTTTCTCTTCTTGCTATGCCACTGTCCTAATATTATCTGAGTTCCTATAAACTTGCCTAACTCTAATAAAACATTCCACTGTATGATCCAGCAAAGGTTCATCTTAAAGGCTGCTCATGTTGTTAACTCATGCTGTTATCTCTTTTGTAAACTTATAAGCTACAAGAAACCCACTCAGATCTACCTGTCATGGACCAAATAGACGACATCCAGATAAGTACATCTGCCTAAAGTTCTCACCTACTACCTATTATACAAAGTGGTGGATCCCTCGTGGTTTCAAATGTAGCATCTTAGAAAAATTTCTTTCTCTCCCAAATCTACTTAATCTATCTTTCCTACATCTTGTCAAGTCAGTTTATGAAATACAAAAATAAAATTTTACCCCTAGCAGACTAACAGACGGAATGGAGCCAAGAGAGCAGGTCAGCTAGTTCTGGGGCTCTGTGTTCCAGGAACTTGGCTGACCACAAAATAGATGGTTGAGTAAGATTGAGTTCTTGAGAAAAATCCTGTACTTCCCCATGACTGTTCCCTGAACCCTGTCATACTCTGAATAATGGTCTGGGACTTTCCACTGGTACTCTTCAGTGACTCCCCTTCACTCCCTCTGGTTTGTGGTTTTTCCTTTAAATACCCTGCACTCCCTGAGCTGGGGGTTGAACTCCTCTGCCCCTGTGTGGGTTACGAGTCTCAGTTTCAGCACGCTGATCCTGAAAATAAACCTCTTGCTGTTGCATCAAGATCGGTGTCTTGTGAGTCATTGAGTGGCCATGATCTCCCACAACTTGAGTGAGGGAATGACCCCTTCTCAGGGGTCTTTCATAGCCACAAAGCTCCAGAGAAGCAACCTCCAATGTTCCATTTTCTGTCACATACACAGCTGCTTCTACTGGACCTGTTCCTTCTGACCTATCCTCAGATGGCTCTCTCCATAGACCCTGGACAGCAGGAAGCAGCCAGCTTTCCTAAGACCGGACAAACATCCTCCATATCCATTCTTCTAGGTTCCCCCTAAAGACACGTCACCCCCAATGCCAGCAGGAAGTAGCCAGATATCATGACGACCCTATTCCTGATTTGCCATCACCTCTTTCTAATTTTTCTTTTTTAATTAAACCAAAATGGGGGATGTTAGTATTCTGTCTAAACTCCACCTCCACAGTACCTGGCAACAGCCAGGTATGCTCCTCCCCACAGCTACCTGGCAATAGCCAGGTAGGCCTGGCCCACTATAAAAGGGGCTGCTTGCCCCCTCCTCTCTCTCTTACTCTCTTAATCTCTTATTCTCTTGATCTCTTGCCTCTAGCTTCCCTCCATCCCCTCTCCACCCTTCCCTTCCCCCTCTCTCTACATGGTCATGGCCAGCCTTCCTCTCTCCTCTCTCTCTCTCTCCTCTCTCTCTCTCTCTCTCTCTCTCTCCCTCTACTACCCTCCTGGCTCCCTTCCCCATGCCCTGAATAAACTCTATTCTATGCTATACCAGTGTGTGATGGTCCCTCCGGTCCCTCGGGGGAAGAGATGCCTCATCATAGGCCCGCTAAGATATCCCCTTCCCCCATACCTCTCCACACACCCACAGGACATACTCTTTATCTCTTTATCTTTTTATAAACACAACACTCATAGCACCCAGAATAGTGCCTGGCATTCAGGGTTCTGGCAGCAAATTTGTGCTGGGCTGACTCTGATAGGACCCCAGGTCCAGGGCCTCCTCCATGTACAACATAGAAAATTGTCACAGTCCTACTGGACCTTACCTTCAGCTTCAAAATCTAAGCTCTCTGAGACCAGAAAGCTTCCATGTGTGCTCACCAAACTCATCACAAAGCTTGACTTGCTGCCTGCTAGTGTTCTTGATGACAAATGCTTGTCCCAGCTGTGGCTTAGCATCTGCATTATAAGATCTATGCCTTAGGCAACACACTACAGGTCTACGATTCAGAATTCTAACTGCATCTAGCCCTAAGGAATTTGGATAAAACATTGGGCACCCATGCTCATTAGGAGGTTAACACCAGACCCACAATTGTCAACTCAAGAAAGACCACAGCAAGTGCCAATGATCTGAATCGTGAATAAACTGAGATTGTTTTTTGAGCAGAATGGAAAATTGATGTGTTTATAAAAGGATAAAGAGAGGGGTTTATGTTCTATGGGGTGTGGTGAGGTATGGGGAAGAGGAGGTCTCTGTGGGCCCATGCTAAGGCATCCCTTCCCCCTGAGGGACCAGCCACAAGAAGGTTAGTATAGAATAGAGTTTATTCAGGGAATAGGGGAGGTGGGTTAAGAGGGTAGCAGAGGCAGAGAAAGGCGAGAGAGAGAGAGGAAGAAGAGGAGAAGGAGAAGAGAGAGAGAGGAGAGGAGGAAGAGAGGAGAGGAGAGGAGAGAAGAGAAAGAGAAAGAGAAGAGAAAGGAGAAGAGAAGAGAGAGAAAGAGAAGAAGAGAGCCAGTCATGAGGAGCTGGAAAGGGCAAGGGGACAGAGAGGGAGCAAGAAGGAAGACCCAAGAGAGCAAGAGAACAAGAAAGAGAGGAAGGGGCAAGCAGCCCCTTTTATAGTGGGTCAGGCCTACCTGGCTCTTGCCAGGTAACTGTGGGGTGGAGCATACTTGGCTGTTGCCAGGTAACTGTGGGGTGGAGTTTAGACAGAATGCTAACATAAATAATTTAAGCTGGGGAGGTATGTGATTGGAAATGAAACTTGTTTATTGATATACGCGCTACAGAAGCCTGTGTTTTGTCTTGTTTAGTTTTGAGCAATTTATCATATCAGCCCACAAGAATGTGCTGAGTCTAGCACTTTAAGATGTAATGAGAAAGTACAGTATCACCTTGGGAAATAACTGTGGTGTGGCTGAAAGTCCAATTGGCATGTTATAGATTGGGTTTAATGACTGGAGAAATCAATAACAGATGCAACAGTAAGAAGAAAACTAATACATTCATCATGGTTATCAGCATGGCTACCACAAATGATATAAATAGAAATAAATGATTGTGTTTACGAGGCATAGAATTTTATAGTAGAAAATCCCTAAAGTTATAAGGACCTGATGCTATCTCAGCAGTGTGAAGCTCCCTGCTAGGCCCTAGGGGGGCAAATGGAATAGGGGTGACAATTTATGCCCCTAATGAAAGCATTCTTACTGAAGATGCAGACCTTGTGAAATGACATACAGAGACCAAACAAAGCAACATTTAGTGAAGTACCATGTCGAATATATTCTACCACATGGAACAGATAACAGCTGTGCTAAGGAGAACCCAGATTTTTTGTGTACCCAGGTTTTAGGGAGGCATCTAGTTGAAAGACAGGGCCTCAGAGTGTATCCTAAAGCTGCCTGTAAATAGCACATTGCCTGCTTAGATCTTTCTATTCATGTTCTTTGACTAAGAAGAGGACTTTTAGTGACTTGGATGAGAGGGGTCCTATCCAACTGACACTTTGGAGCCACTCAGAGTTTTGGGAAATGGACAGGTTTACAGTGGCTGGGCTCTCAAGGAAGATTCCAGAAAGGTGGTACTTGAGCTAGACTTCTGGGTCCCAAGTTTGTAAATGACCTAGAGAAAGAAGAGGACACTTTGAGTTGAGTCCCTTCCAGGGGGATCGTTGTGAAAAGTGGACTTTACTCAATGTGACATCTGCCCTTAGCCACAGGGGATCAGAGCTTTTGGTATTGATCAAATAGATTCATTTTACAAACAAAAGAATGATCTACGTGCTGAACGATTTTAAAGGACAACTCAATTGCTTATAAAATGCCAGCATCTGCATTGCCACCTTAGGTCCTATACTAGACTGTTATGCCCAAGTCACAGGGACCCCAAAGATCACCAAGGAGCCAAGACAATGCAAATACACAAGGGTCGTTATTATGAGCTCATGAGCAAGGACTCTCACTGTCACTGTCACAGCAGGTAGGGATATATTTATTGTAGTTACAGCAAGCTTGAGGAATTTCCACACAGGTCTGCAAGTTAATATTTTAAAAACTACATTTCTGGTATACTCTGCAGGAACCAAACATGGGGACAAAACCACGTGACAACAGAATGGTTAGGTTATCTACTTTCTGCAGGATTTAGGTTATCTATATATACCTTTAACTGTAACTTTGATTTTTTTCAAATCCTATTTTGAATGAATCGCAGTTCAGTTCACAGGTTAGCAGTGGCAGCTAGATCCACTCGAAAACACTTCACAAATACACCAGCAGTCCAGTTTGGTAGAGTCAGGTTAGCAACAGCAGTGACAAGACCTAGCAGAGAAGCTAGGCCTCAGCCCAAGTCAGCAGGAGGAACCAACAGGAATATCAGAAGTTCTCAGCTGTGCCTCTCTCAGGGAAGAGGAGTTGTGAGACCCACAAGCATTGCACAGCTACTGTACCAGCAAGCCAAGCTCTGTCTCTGTTACTCGTCACTCCATCACTCTGTCCAGTCCTATTTATAACCTCCAAACATCACGTATTCTCCATGTGCCTTGCGTCAACATGGCTCTTGCCTCAGCAAAACACCACCCAACTGACTTTCCAAAGAACCCTTAAGTTTCACTTAACCTTGACCTTGTTGCTACAGCCTGTTGCTAAGGTGTGTGGGGGGGGTTTGCCATAGGATGTTTATTAAGTGGACTTTATGCACACTCAAAAACAGAGTTGGTCAGGCTTTACAGACACTAGCATGTAATTATGGCTAATATACCTGACAGGAACAACTACAAAGAGGAAAGGTTCATTTGAGTTCATGGTTTCAGGAAAACTCAGTCCATCATAGTAGGGGAAGCACGACACAGTTTATGGTAGTAGAAGGGAGCGCTGGGGGCTCCTCACATTGCCCTGGACAGGAAACAGGAGCTGGACTATAGCCTTCAAAGGTCTGACCTAAGTGACCTTCTTCTGGCAGCCAGGCTTTGCCTGCACAGAAAGTTCCACAGCCTCCCTACTCAGCGCTGCCAGCTGGGGAACAAGCATTTACGACTCAGGGGCATATCAGAGTCAACCCAAATAGTTTATGACTAGATGATCTACTGTACTGAAGTTTCCTTGGAACATGTCAACAGGAGCTAGAGAGGGTACCTACAACAAAACAAAGCCATCTGCAGCTGGGAGAGAGGGCACTCTGGAGTGAATGAATAGCTGGAAGCTAAGGTAAGGATCTAATGACCTCACCCACTCCTAAGAAGGAATGCCAATGGACCTTATCTTGGGATGGCCACCTTCAATAGTCACAGCTGCTCTGATAAGATAGTGATGGCCATAACGAGCAGAGGACAACACTTCACAACACTACCTGGACTCCCTTCTCACTCAGGGCGCAACCTTTATTTATTTTTTGTGTATGAAATCAAATGAGCTGTAGACTCTAAGAAGAAGTTGGTATACTATCAGCACCAGGCAACAGGGACCCACAGAGTCTTAGCAACTTTGAGAACTAAGATTTGGCTGCTTGGGTAACTTCTAGGCTAGTCAAGGGTCAAGAAGTCAAAGGCCTGAGAACCCCAGAGACAGCCTAACCTTAACTTGGGGAATTCAATGAGATAACACAGCCCAGAATTAGCCCTCAACACATGCTAAGTATAACAACACTAGAAACCTCACAGACCCTAACACATGCCATGTCCCTGCAGTGAAAAACTGTGTAGCGTCCTAGAAATATTTAGTTTCTCTTCCTAATTTAGTTTTACTCTTTAAAAGAAGGACAATGAGGTTTTCAGATTTTCTAATGTCATTATTATTACTTAGCAACAATACACTTGTATTTGGTGTTTGGCAAGCGTATGTAGCCACGAACATTTGACAGGGATAGTTTTGGTTTTTGTTTTGTTTGTTTTTTAATAACAGCTGTGACACACACATCAGGCATACCTCCATCAAATTTTCTACATACTTTATCCAGATCAACATGTTGAACATGTTGAACATGGTGCCACACATTTTTAGATCCCAGACCTTGAAAGGCAGAGGCAGAAGGGGCTCTGTGAATTCGAGGCCAGCTCAGTTGACAGAGCAAGTTTCAGGAGAGCCAGAGCTACATAAGACGACACTGACTGAAAACAAATCAAACCAGAAGGATAATGTTCACAGCATCCCAAAGGACCCTCTCAGCCCTCCGAGCGTTTGCTCCCTCATCAACCATCAATGATTGGTTTCTAACACTGTCCACAGACATGCCAACTCCTGAAATTTGGAATGGAGTCGCATAGGATGTAGTCTTCTGTGTCTGGCTCCTTCCATTCTGTGTAGCTAAGTGACTCACCCCTGCTGGGGTAGGGGACCTTGGTTCTTTGCTGTTCTCAGATAGTATTTCCTGATAGGAGTGATCCACAGTTTACTTAGTCCTCCCCCTTGTGGTAATTTGTATTTAAACAGTCTTGCTTTAGAGCCTACGTCGGCCTCAGACACTCAGTTCTCCTGCCTCTGCCTCCCTAAGGTTGGCATTATTGTCATTTATCACTGTGCATGCTTGCCAATTCTCTTGTAGAAATGGATTATAACATATATTATAATATTAAATCAATTTATATAAGAAACCCAGGCAGAGTGACTAAATCTCCAGTGTCAGGTCTCGTAGCTGAAATGATCAGAATTTGAACCTGAGCTACCCAGCTTCATGTCCAGCATGCTTTCTAAGACTACTAAGAAGTAGCACCCTTGGAAATCTTTCTTTTTAGACTGCAGAAATTTGAGCCATTTGACTTATCTTTAAACCCCTGTAAAAGAATAAATGGTTTAACAACAACAATAAAAATCAAAGGAGGAAAAAAAAATTCCCATTTTACTGGGATTCTCAAGCAAAAAAAAAGTGTAGCTAAGTTAAAATGAACTCTAGCATGAAGTAGGCTTCAAAAAAATGCTTAAAGGGTGATCCATGTGCAAATTCTCAGTAAAATTGGATTTTTTTTCCCATTTGCTTTTGTTGTTGTCATTAAATTATTTATTCTTTTAAAGGGATTCCAGATATGTTAAATAGTTCAAATGGTAGGGGAAGGAGAGGGAGGGGAAGAGTCTGGGCCGTGGATTCAGTTCTCCAACTCTGCAGATGCAACAAAATCTAAGTGAGAATCAGAAAATTAGTGTCTCCCTTTAAACATTTTTATTCAATTATTTTACTATTTTTTTTATTTTACTGAAAAGGTATTTTTCCATATAATGTTGTCTGATTATGGTTTCTCCTATTTCTGCTCTTCCCAGTTCCTCCTCACATCCTCTCCCATCTATACCCACGCCTTTTCTGTCTCTGACTAGAAAACAAACAGATTTCTAAGGATAATAACAAAATATAACAGGATAAAGCAAAAGCAAACAAATCAGAATAAGACCAGACAAACAAAGGGAAAACAAAAAACAAAAACAAAAACAAAAAAAAACAGAAAAGGCATAAGAAACTGTAGAGGGGATCTTTCATGCAATGTATGGTAGTTTCACTTGTCAATAAAAAAGTCTATGGCCAATGGGCTGAGGCAGGATTAGAAGGTGAGTACATCTGGCAGAGAGAGAGAGTGAGGAATTCTGGGAAACAGTGAGGTAGAGAATTTGTTCCAGATTTGGAGGAGATGCTATCATGAACCCGAGGACCAGATAACCAGCCATGTGGCACGACTGAATTAGAGTTGAATAACAGAATGATTAAGTTATGAGCTAGTCAAGGAATGATCCAAGGCTTTTGGCCTAGGTATTTATTCATATAGAAGAAGTCTCAGAGTTGTTATTTCAGGGATCAAAGAGGATGGATGGAAAAGCACGAGGTTACAGATGGCACCGACTACATGTGCTCATGGTCCGTCTCCTCTCATGGTAGCTTCCTCCTCTCCCGCATCCTTCTCTCCCCTCTTTAACCCCAACCACGTAACTCAAAACCTGCCTACCTCTAATCCCTCCAGTAGTTGGCTTTACCATTTTTATTTAACCAATAGTTTTAAGTTAAGGGACAAGGTCTGCACAACAAAAGCTGGTAAATGTGAAAAATCACTCGCAGGCAACTAGACCTTCAGGTACAGAATGTAGCATTACAAGCATAGCAACAGACCCGTCTTCGACACGTGATCACTTCTGCTTTAAACTCTGTGATCCCGTCTAGTACGGTGGAGGCTGTGTCTGCTTCCTTACTCTCTGTGAGTTCATATGCGCATGGTCCTGCTGTGTTTACAAGGCACTCCTTCTGCTTCCTTTTCTACTGGGTTCTCTGAGCCCTGAGGGGGGGATCTGATTGAGAGACAGAATATTTAGGGCCAGTGTTTCTAGGACTCTCACTGTCTGTATTGTCTGGCTGTGTGTCTATGTATTTGTGTTCTCAGCCATTTGCATTTATTCTTTGAGAAGTCTCTGTTTAGATCTTGTACCAATTTTATTTTATATGAATACACTGCAGCTGTCCCCAGACACACCCCAGACATCCCATTACAGATGGTTGTGAACCACCATGTGGTTGCTAGGAATTGAACTCAGGACCTCTGGAGAGAAGTCAATGCTCTTAACCACTGACCATCTCTCCAGTTCCCCTTGTACCAAAATTTTTAATTGAGTTATTTGTTTCCTTGATATTCATTTTTTCTAGTTCTTTATATATTTTGGATATTAGCCTTCTATCAGATATGTAGTAGTAAAAAAAAAAAAAAATCTTTTCCCATAATGTTTTTGTCCTCATCTGCTGCATGAAGAAGCTTTTCTGCTCTGATGGCCAAACAAGATATTGATCTATAAATATAACAGAATGGCAAGGAGTCATTTTAATGATTTTTTTAAAAAGAGAAGTATTGGCTTTCTTCTAGAACCTGGCCTATCTAGTCTCAGATCCTTGGTCATCCAGGCAGTGTCTATTGTGGATACCAACTTGTGGGACAGACCTTCAAGTCAAATGAGATAATGGTTGTTCACTTCCACAAGTCTGTGCCACTGTTTCGCTATTTTACCTTGCAGACAGAACACCATTATAGATAAAAGGGTTTGTGGATGGGTTGGTGTTTACGTTCCTCCTTTGGTAGTGTGCAGAGTCACGTCCAGTATCAGAACGCCAGCCAATAGGGGTGAAGGCTCTGTGTAGCCCCAGCTTCACTTCTCCATGCTGTGAGCTGTGTAGATGTTATTTTCAGCTGTATGACTTTACCATCAGTTTGTAGAGAGCACCTTACAGCCTTTGCAATAGCCTGGTTAGATGTCACTCACTCTCCATACTAAAACTTCATTTAGTGACAAGGGATGTCTAGGTAATCCTATTATTTGGTGATTTCATTTAGATCCCCTTCATTTATGTACATAGTTTAGGAAGCTCCTAGTGTATTAGATTTCCATATTCCTCCTCAATGGCTCTTAACTTCAGTTGCCCCTCCCTGTATTCCTCTTGCTTTCCTCTTCACTCTTAGTATTCCTGTTCCAGTATGTTCTACCCATAACTATCCATTCTATTTCCCTTCCTAGGAAGATCTGTCCTGTCCTCTGGTCCCTTACTCTATGGAATGTAGCTTGCTTATATCTGACGTAACAGCTAACAACCACACAGAAGTACATACATACCGTATTTATCTCTGGGCCAGGTTACCTCACTCAGGATGATGATTTCTGGTTCCACTCATTTACTTGTGAAGTAATAATTCCATTGTGTAAATATAGCACATTTTCTGCACCTATTACTCATCCATTGACAGACATCTAGGTTGTCTCTAATTTCTGGCTATTACAAATAGAGCATCAGTGAACATGGTTGAGCAATTGTCTCCGTGGTAGGTAAGCATTCTTTGGGTTTGTGCCCAGGAGTGGTATAGCTGGATCTTGAGGCACATCAATTCCCATCTTCCTTGAGGAACTGCTGCACTGGTCCCCACAGTGGCTGTAGACATTTGCTCTCCCAGCAAGAACAGACAAGCATTCTCCTTACTCCACATGCTCCCGTCATGAGCCGTATTTTGTTTTATTGATCTTGGTCATTCTGACTGGTGTAAAATGACATCTAAAGGTAGGTTTGATTTGCATTTCCTGATGATTCTGAATAGTTCTTCAAGTGCTTCTTAGCTGTTTGAGTCTACTCTTTTGGAAATTCTCTGTTTAGATCTGTACCAAACATTTTAATTGGGTTATTTGTTTCCTTGATATTCATTTTAAAGTTCTTTATATGTTCTGAATAGTAGCCCTCTATCAGATATGTGGTTGGTTAAAACTCTTTTCCCATTTGTAGACTGACACTCTGTCCAAACAATGGTGCTTTTGTTATACAGAAGCTTTTCATAAAGAGGTGATGTTGAGGTCCTTGTTTTATGCCTCAGCTCTACTACACTTCTCAGCCCTACTGCTGGGCTCCAGTGGGAACGTATTTTCCTAGTCATTACTGATTGTGTTTTAATGCTGGCATGAGGCATCTGGGTGTGGGCTGATTACAATTCTAGCTACTGATATCTGGTCTTGTCTTTGTCAGGTGGGTAAAGTTTGTTTCTTGGTTCTGTTGCCCTCTGGTTCTTAGGAGAGTGTGGTGACTGGTAAGGGATGCTTCCAAGAGCCTACTACGTGTGTCCCCTGATGTTTCAGGTACAATGTGTTTCTAGGTATTGACAACTGTTATGATTGGGATGGACCAGAAGGGAGGGCAGTGAAGGAATCCACAGGAAGGAGGAAACTCAGGATCTTTTGCCAGGATCTCTTAGTTTCCTGGTAATAAGGGCAGAGAAGAGAGAGAGAGAGAGAGTGAGGAGAGTCCACAGCAGGTAGTGGGCTAACAGAGCTAGGAATGAGACTGGGGATTGGATTGGGGGGAGGAGGGAGAGTGACAATCACCTACCTGCTTTGCTGGCTTCCTTGCTTCTCAGGTGGGCTTGATTGGCAAGTTGGTAAGGAATGTCTTTTGGAGGCGGGACCTGAGGTAAAGGACAGAGTGGGGAGGAGGGGAAGCTGTGTGTGGCCCACAGGAGATGGGACAGACAGGGATGGAAGGGTGTGGCAGGTGGGCTGATAAAGAGCCAAAGGTGGAGACTGTCAGAGTTGGAGGAGAGGTGAAGATCTGCAGTTTAGCAGCCTGCCGCTTTCCTCAAGAACTGCTTCCTCACAGAGTGGTCTGTATGTGGTTGGCTGTCCCAGGGTGTGTGTACGTGCATGCACGTGCTCAAGTGTGTGTGTACTTAGCATCCCCCTTGTCTGTCCTGTGGCATGCCAGCATACATGCCTCTACATGGAATTTGAATGTCCTAAGCCCCTGCCTTTTCTGGGAGAAGGATTCGAAGGAAAAAACAGTTACCACAAGCTCTCTTCTTACAGCAGAGTCACTAACTGTGTGGCTCCAGTGCCATGAGTGCCAGCCAGACTCTAGAGACTGGGAGGATGTGGGAAGCAGCTGAGGATCTGAGGAGGAGCCAGGAGGGAAAACAGAGCCAGCTAAAGATCAAGGGCAATTGTATGCAATGACAAACCATTTCATGGCAAAAGACGCAAATCAGTGTCAAGTTTGGGGCCAGGAACTGGGGAAACGTATGTGGTGTACAAGGCTGGAGGAGAAGGCTGGGTTGAATGTTCCTTCCCAACAACTGGGCTGAATACAGCACCTGTGAGGGAGGAGCAGCTTCTTCTATTACTTAGAGAAATGACCTTCTGAGCCACGGGCATCACCTAACACATAGCTCACTTGTCGGTTTATAATGGGAGGGAGCAAGAGATTGTCAAACGTTTTCTCTCTCATTTTCTGTGTCTAACCTTCTGACCTCATAGACATGTATCTGTGCTCCCAGCCTGGAACCCTAAACCTGCTCCTCTGCTCCCCTGTTAGCAGAGTTCCATTCCCTACAAATGTCTGGTTTGGTTCTTATTGTTTGTTTTGTGTGTTTGGTTGGTTGGCTTTTTTTTTGTTTGTTTTGTTTTGGTCTTTATTCCCACAAGAGCCAATCTTCCTCTCAACAGCCAGATCTCCTTTCCCTCTTCTGATCTCAACCTAGCTTGTCTTAGTCACACGTATATAGTGCTGAAACATCACCAGAAATTGTTCTGGTAAACTAACCTCTGGATGGTTTGGGATAATACCCGAGACAGACACACAGTAAGTGAGCATCGTAGATAAGTCTCCTTAGCTTTGCATCGCCAGGAGATTCACTGTAGCTTGACATGTAAACATGTCCTATCTTTTGCTTCATAAATGCTTCATCCCTTTATGAATTTATGAGGGAAGCAAATTCCCCAGCGTGGGTCATTTTCTGCAATTTTTGCCAAGCACCTGGCAGTAATCCCTGTGCACACACTGATTGACTTCAGCAGACAAGACACTGATGAGCAGCTCCAGGGGCCACTACAGGAGATAAATGTTATCCCATCAGGTTTCTTCAACTAAAATTTTTATGTAAGTTTTAAGTCATTCTTTAAATATAAGAACATATACCAACACACATGAGGGGATTGAACGACACAAAGTATCATATAACATTACAAAATGGCTGGTACAACTGGTATCATAATATCTCCTGGTATCTGTGAGAGTTCCTGGGCTAGTAAACTCTATTTGGATGACCATAAAATGACTAGATTGTGATCACCCCTCAACTTTCAGCCTACAATCTTCTAAATAAATGTGTTACCTACCATGTTTTCTCCTTCCTGTCAAAGCATAATAGCACACCTGTTCGTCCAATTATGTAACTGGGGCTGGGGCTATAGTTTCCTGATGGACACTTGCCTAGTATATCTGAGGTTTTAGATTAATAGGAACACACACACACACACACACACACACACACACACACACACACACAGTGTTTCTTTATTGATAACAATGGGAAAACATTTGAACTCATAATTTGATAGTACAGAGGGACCAGTTCCCAGTGCTACATTTGTGTACCAAGGAATTCTCATGAAGAACTCCTGACCCCAAACCAAGCAGAGTCTGAGAAGCTACCCGCAGTAGCTCATAGGCATGCTGAAATTAGGCATACTCAGAGCATCAGGCATGGAAACAAGGTGTGCAAGTGCTAGGGGCTGGGAGGCATACTGGCTTCAGGTCCTCACCTTGGTGGCTGTGAGAAAACACCACATTCTGGGCTGCTTCAGAAGAAGCTGTTTAGACCACAGTTTCGAAGACTGAAAGCCCTAGGTTGGGGAGCCTCATCTATTTGGAGCTATCCTGTCTGGCTTTTGACGAGCGTCATCTTACCTATCTCATTGAATATGGTGGAGAAAACGAACAAGAACTGGCTAATGGGCAGAAGAGAGGGCCCCAATGAGCTTGCTCATGGCCTCTATAATAATACACCAGTTAGTCACACTCATTCCCTAAGGACAAGCAAAGTTGGTGTCCTGCAAGAGCTAAGTGTCTCCCACATAGGCCCTAACTCTTCTTTTTTTTATTTTTTTTTGTCAGACCCATTATAAACTTATATTTTTTTTATTGGATATTTTGTGTATTTACCTTCTCAATGTTATCTCCTCTCCCATTCTTCCCTAACCCCCTTATCCCATATCCCTCACTCCTAATCTTATGAGTGTGCTACAAACTTCCTCCCAACCTATCTCCCTGCTACTCAGATTTTTCCAACACTAGGGAATCCAAACTTTGGGGACCATGGTCCTCCACTTCCACTGTGTCCTGACAAGGCCACCCTCAATTAACCTGTTCTCAGGTCTGGAGGTTTAGACCCTGGGAGCTCTGGTTGAAATCTTTTGAACTCATTTAAAAGGACAAAAGCAACCTAACTTGGTCTTTCCTCCTATCTTCTGAGTTTCATGAGGTTCTATGCATTGCGTCTTAGATATTGTGTGCTTTTGGGCTAATATTCCGCTTATCAGTAGGAGTGCATACCATGTGTGTTTCTTTTGTGATCTTGGGTCATCTCACTCACAGGATGATATTTTTCTAGCTTTCCATCCATTTGCCTAAGAATTTCATGAACTCATTGTTTTTAATACCTGAGTAGTACTCCCATTGTGTAAATGCTACCACATTTTTCTGTATCCATTCTTCTGTTGAGGACATCACCGGGTTCTTTCCAGCTTCTGGCTATTTTAAAATAAGGCTGCTATGAACATAGTGGAGCATGTGGCCGTGTGTATGTTAAAATATCTTCTGGGTTATATGCCCAAGAGTGTATAGCTGGGTCCTCAGGTATACACTATGTTCAATTTTCTGAGGTACCTAGGCCCCTACCTCTTAAGGAAAGAAATTGAGACTTAGCACACCATGAAGAGAACTTGGGAGAGGTTATTGGTGAAAAGTGATATTGGCCCAGTTGCAGCAGGAGACCCTAGCATTTTGGTGATGTCCAGTACCATGGACCAACAACCAAGAACAGCAATGGTAGTGGAGTGGAGCTTTTCCAAGGTTAGAGGGTGTGTGCTGCAGAGGGCAGAGTGGAGAAGTGAACCAAAACCCCTTACAGGGGCCCAGATCATGAACAGATCCCAGACTCTTCCAACCCACTAACGCTGTCCACAATGTCTGGCTGAGCCCAGACCATTCCCACTATGCCCGAGGTACCCGTAGAATAAAGACTCTCTCTCTCCTTTTTTTTTTTTTTTTCTTTATTTAGCATAAATAAAGGCTTTATTGGTCAGTTTGGATGAATGACAGACTGGCATAGCTCAATTATTATCATTTTACATATGTAAGACCCCAGGTGAAGACAAAGCATAAAGCTTATTTGCAATGGGCAAACAGAAAGAGGAGTGGGAAAGACCTGAAGGCTTCTGAAGTTTAAGAAAGCTATTGGGACCGAAACCAACGTCCTAGGAGCAAATCCAGGATGGAAAAGGGATCAATCCAAAGCTGAGATGTCTGAGGGCTGGATCACTTCTGGAACTATCGGGCTCCTTGAGGGTCATGTGGTCTCTTTCAGCCCTCACTGTCCACCACATTGCGGTATTCCTCCACTGTCCGTCTGGCCCCCTTAGTGACTTGGTCACAGAGATGCCTTTTGAAAATACAATTTGGGCTGGGGTTGAAGAACGTGGACCCAGACCTTCCTGGGAAACCTGGGAGTCAAGATCTTTATCCTCTTTGGCTCGAGAATGGGACTCACAAGGCCATGTATCATCCAACCTATGAAAGAGGTCCCTGGGACCCCCAATCTGCAGCTAGGTTTGGGGGATTCAGGTTTTGCACGGACTCTGCAAGCCCACCCCCTCAAAGATCCTGGGTTGGTGACTATCTGGAGTTCTTTGAGCATTGAGTACCTTGTAGTGTCTGCCCCTCCCGCAGTCTCTCACCAGGTGTGTCTGACTCAGGACCTGGACGTTCAGGACTGAGAGAAGGCAAGGTCCCAGGCCCCCTCTCTTGCTGAAGATGCTATCATAAAATCTCGTACTAGATCATCAAAGCCAAAGTTGCTGTGGAATCGCATCTCTCCTTCTGGGCTGAAGCTGAAACCAATTCCTCTGGAGGCTGAGACCATCAAAACGCAGAACTCTCTCTGACCCCACTGAGCCTCTGTCTCCTCCTCTTCATCGTCATCATCATCGTCATCATCTCGAGTCATCCCTCCAAAAAAAGAATCTCTGTGGCTCCGAGGTCCAGGAAAGTCCGAAAAAGGCTCAGAAACGATCAAAGACGCTCATTTCCGGTACTAGAAACTTTGAACATCTGCAGCCCATGAGGACAACACGAGACCACCACCAGCTTACACTCCCTGTCGGATATAGCCAAATAAAAACTCTTAATGCTTAAAGATTAGCCAATAGATTTATATATTTGGAAATGCTCAATTAACAAGATGCCACACAATTAGAATTATTGACAAATTATCTAACCTAGATATTATGACACCTTAGACTGCTAGAGACACACGTACATCGCAGCCATCGTCTCTCCTCCTCTGCCTCCTTCTCTCTCCTCCCTTTCCTCTCTCCGCCTCTTCATATTTCCCCCGTGACCGAGCTTTATTGCAAATGTAGCGAGAAAATATACCCACTACAAGAGTTTGGTTTCAATTTTGTTCAGATTATGATCTCCACCCTGCTTCTTCCACTCTTGAAGTAAGAAAGTACTTAACATTCTTGAGTTTACGAACCCACGGCTGTAGATTTTGGATTTTAAAAAAGATACTTGGGATTGTCTAAACGATACCCAAAATTTTATAGGTGTTCGAATTTGTAAGACTGTTGGACTTTAAAATTTGGAAATCTCTATATTTATAATGTTTTATGATATTAAAAGTTTCGACCCCGGGGCAATAAAAGAAAGAAACAGGGTTATATTAACAATGAGGTCATTGTTTGGTGTCCAAGCTGACAAAGGGTCAATTGTGCTGGTAGGTTTATGTCAACTTTGAAATAACCCTGAAGTCCTGAGAGGAGGAAACATCAATTGAGAAATGCCCCCAGAAGATCGTGGGCTGTAATATGGCAAGCATGTAGGGTATTTTCTTAATTAGGATTGATGGAGAGGGGCCCCGCCATTTGCGGGTGAGGGCATCCTGGGCTGATAGTCCTGGGTTCTATACAAAAAAAAACAAAAAGCAGCTGAACAAGCCATGGGGACACCCAAACCGTAAGCAACGTCCCCCCTTGGCCCTCTGCATTGTTTCCCGGGATTCAGGTTCCCGCCCCTTTGGCTTTTTATCCGATTTCCTTTGATGATGAAAAAGTGTAACGGAAGTGAACTCAAATACAACTTTTCCTCCAGTCTTAGGTTTCATTGTGTAAAGAGACATTATGACCAAGACAACTTTTATAAAGGCAAATATTTTTAATGGGGCTGGCTTACAGTTTCAGAGGTTCAGTCATTACACCCTCATGTGGAAATAAGCAATCTGTGCTGGAGGAGCTGAGAATTCTACATCTGAGTCAAAGCAACCAGGAGGTCGACTGTCTTCTGGGCCCCGACAAGAAGTACTAGGAGACCTCCAAGCCCCCCAACAGACACTCTTCAACAAGGCCAACCTATTTCAACAAAAACAAAAATCCCTAGCAATTCAAGGACAATAAAGTAAATTTTTAAATCGACATATAGGCCTCTCACCAAAGTTGGGGTTGACCCAAGGTTTTCATATTTGCCAAGACCCCAAAACTCTAACCATGAGATACATCCTTGATCCCATGGTTTTTATTTTTTTTATTTATTGTTTATTTCTTTTTTTAGGGGGAATATTTCCCGCTACTGAAAAAAATATATATACAACACAAATACATACATATATATCATACATATACACACACATTACAAGCATATTATGCATATATAATACATTTTTATATATAAAATACTACATATAAATACATATATAAAACTTATATATACATATATAACTCTTTTTTGTGGGGTGTATCCACAGTCAAGACTGCCTGCCAAACAAGACATAGCGTACAACTTTTAAACTCACCCTTGGGAAGCAGAAGAGTAATCTCTGTGAGTTCAAGGCCCAAACCTAGTCTACTAGCAGTTTCCCGCCCAAATGGAGCTAAGAGTGAGACCCTGTCTCAAAAAATAAAAAGCTATTACAAACAAATGCTGCCTAAAAGGGTGGGTAGAATTTGGAACATATATTTCCGTAGTTTTGGGTTTAAAGGGATTGGCTTTGTAGTCAAAAGACCCCCAACAAACCCTGCTCAGCTGAGCCCCCTATCTGATTCATTTCCTTTTGTGTCACTCAGGACATGAGAAAAGTCTCACAGCAGTCCGTTCAAACTTGGGCTCCCCACCGATAGCCCTCCCCGCTCTGATTATTAGTAAGTTAAAAGGTGTGAAAGGTAACTTTTTGGGGAAAGATTGTGAGTGGAAATCTTTTATCAAGCATGTCTCGTGAGCCCGTTAGGTCTCCTTGAAACTTTGCAGAAGTGCTTAGCCCCAAAGCAGCAAAAAAAACCAGCGGGTGGTTTTTGGGGGAAATCTACCCTTCTATGGGGCCTTTTTTCCTTAACAGAGAAATATATTGTTGCCCTGAAAGTCGGTGTCTTATAGGACAGTGATAAAATGAAAACGGGGAGAAGGATTGTGACTTTGAGGGTAGCCTGGGGTAACTGTGAGGAAGGCAAAGGGAAAATAGGCCTTTCTTTTGGCTTGGATTTTCTTTTTCTTTTTAAAAAATTGGACATTTTCTTTATTTTACATTTCAAAAGTTATCCCTTACCCGTTTCCCCCCCCAAAAAAAAAAATCCCTATCCCATCTCCTTCCCGCCCTTTTATGAGGGGCTTACCCCCCACTCCCTTTTTCCTTTTTCTCGAATTCCCCCCCCCCTGGGGCATTGAGCCTTTACAGGACAAAGGGCCTCTCCTCCCATTGATGCCCGACAAGAGCATCTCCTCGCTACAAATGCGGCTGAAGGCATGTCCCCCAAGTCCTGACAAATCGGAGAGCTCACAACCAACATTGGACCGACACCACGGTGTCCCCAATGGGTCCCCCCTTTGGGGGAGTTAGATAGAAAGGATTGAAGGAGCTGAAAGGGGGTTTTCAACCCCATACGAAGAATAAAATATCAACCAAACCCCGACCCCCCCCAAACCCCCTTCCCAGAGCTTTCCCCGGGACAAACCACAAACCAAGATTACACGTGGCTTGATTTTTCAAAACTCACGCAACTTGCAAGAGAAAACGAGCTTGGGAGAAAACTTGTCCAGCAGGAGGCGCAAGAGCGTGCAAGGATGAAACACAGTGACCCTTCTAAGTTCTTCAGTAAAAGGACTTCCCGAACTCCTTTAGGTAGGCGATGACAGAGAAGTAGT
This sequence comes from Mastomys natalensis, assembly GCA_021653895.1. NCBI lineage: Eukaryota > Metazoa > Chordata > Mammalia > Rodentia > Muridae > Mastomys > Mastomys natalensis. The sequence goes on from JAJTUV010000270.1 coordinate 233,566, forward strand.
TTTGGTTTTTTTTCCCCCCACTGTGGAAAATTGTGTAGATGTGACCCGGTGGACAACTGCATGCCTACTAGGTCCATTGCATTTTTTCTTTTTTTCAAAACCCCTTCAGTGGGGTTCAATCACAGACACGAAAACTAGCTTTTTTGGGTGAAAACCCCTGTGAAAGAGAGAATTTCGAGGTACCCCGGGGTATTGTAAACTGCAAACCTTTTTACTCTCGTCTTCTCTAGTAAAAAGATCCTTTTTGCCACAGAGTAAGGGTGCTAATGGAGGCCCAAAACTAACCCTTTCCTTAAAGATTAAAGCCAAGCTTTCCCACAGACAAACCCCTGCCCCTGAAGAAACACTGTCTTAAAGTCTTTCCCCTTAAGCTGTAAGGGATGGATACCAGGCCTGCCCTGGGAGCAGGTTTCCCGAGGTAGGTTTTTTTCAGCGCCACAGAGACCACGATCTAGTTGGTTTTTTGTTTGTTTGTTTCAAAAGCCGATAGGGTTTTCAGAAAAGGTAACCCAGGGGCTCAGATATGGTATAGGATACTTCCCAATAATGTGGCAGCCTCCTTCTGGGTCATAGTCCAGCTTCAACCCCCTTCTGGACCACAAGCGCATTTCCTGAAAAAGATGCCCGCTCCATCTTTTTAAGCTTCCCTACTCCCAAAAACTTTGCTTGCCCTTTGGGTTTGTCCAGTATCCCACCCTGAAGCTTCTGTCCCCGTGGACTGGGTCTGATCTGTTTGTAAAAAACAACCTGATTGCATTCACGTGGCAGACTTCCCACTATTTGAAAACAGTTTACAATGTTTAGTAAGGATCCAGCTATCTGAGGGATAGAAGGGGGACGATGGGGAAGCCCACTACTCGTCCGGATATTTTTCTTGCAAAATCGCGCTCCAAGTTAAAAAAAAAAAAAAAAATAAAGGGTTGGGGGGTGAGTGTAAGACAGCACATAGGGTTAGCGAAGCATGTTTCCTGTGATGGGTACACCTGTAATCCCAGCATGTCTACTTGGGAATGGAGGCGGGCGGAGAACCCCTGAACTCCCCCCGGCTGGGGCCACCTTATTTATGCCCCGTGCTGCTAGGGAAACAAGAGAAAACCCCACCTTCCAAAAAAAAAAGGGCCCGAAAACAGACTGATACCAAAAGTTTCCCCCTGACCTGTTTCTGTTAAAAGCCCACGCATGAAACTATAAACTAGCTGTGCTCTTGGTTTTAAAGGATGGTCTTATTCGTATAGCAAGCCAAAGCAAATGAAAGATGGGGAAATAGCCCAAATAGAAAGATACAGCATCCAACACTGAGGCTGAAAGGGCAAGAAACGAAAGTACCAAAGTCGGAGCTTTTCAAACCGCAGTGGAATCCACTGGCAAAACTCACTAAGCAGCGGGGTGAGTTCCTGGTCTAGTGTGTCCCAGACAGAGTTTCAGAGATGAGGCTGAGTGAAAGACACATAGTACAAAAGAAACATTTTTATCAGCATAATAAACCATCCCCGCAGAAATGACTGGGAAACTGCAAACTAGTCCCGGTAGATCCCTATTTCCAGGCAGGGCAGAACATCTGCTTTCACCTTCCCGGTTTTGTGTTTTCTAATGTTTATGGAATTAAACAATATTAATTTTCTGTTGACACCAGTTTACCTTCCAGCTGTCCTAAGACATAGTATTTTTCATCTTCTGGGGTTTTCCCCGTCCCCCACGGGTCCTGGAAGACACCCGACATAACATGCTAGAGGTGGACAGTCCTCCTCATTCTTAAAATTCAACTTTTAAATATCATGTTAAGATGCACCATGTCAGTTAACCATATATTTGCATGATAGCAACTTCATGGCGTGCACACCAACCATGACATCATCACACCACACAACCCAAATAACAAATAAAATAGTTTTTAAAGCAGATGCACATCCTTAGCAAATACGCAAGGCTCTTTGGATCGTCCCCAAACTGGGAAATTATTAAGAAAAGACACACATGTATTGTCCCTTTACAAAGCTAAGTTAGTAACTACATTTAAAAAATAAAAGGGTTTTCTAAAAAGAAACTTCAGATACATACAGCTTAAAATAAGGTTGAAGGTACTAGCAATTTTTATTTTTCATTTTATTTTTCTCCTTTCTTTTCCGTATTAATTTTGGGGTAAATAAATACCCACATACACCACATCCAAAGTTTTTAAGTTTAATTTATTTACTTACTTATTTAATTTATTATTCATTTTTTGCATGCCATGTGTGCCTATGGCTCATCTATGGAGGTTAAAAACAATGTGCGAATCCTTTCTCTCTTTCCACGGGGATCCTGGGAAGATTTTAGGTCACTCTGCTTGGCAACGAGCATCTTTTCTTCTGCTGAATCATGTTGTCATCCGCTAACAAGTTCTTTAAATCATTCTTTTTATTTTCTTCCTTGGGCTTTTGGGAAACCTTCCCTGACCCCTTTGAATTTATCATACACTTTGGTTGCTAAAACCCCATTTAAAAGCCAGACAGTAATTCATTACCAAAACGTTTCCCATTTATGTGAATTCAAACAACATGACCAAGCAACTCTGAGAAAACATTTATTGGGGTACTGCTTACAGTTTTCAAGGTTCAGCTCCATTTTTTAACTCAAAGTGCAGAGCATGTGCGCTTTCGGGAGACATGGTGCTGGAGAAGTAGGCTGGGGGTCTACATTCATACTATCGGCAAAACACTTGGCTACACCTCAAAGCTCACAACTCCCAGTGACACACTTCCTCAACAAGGGCCCTACTTCCTATGAGCTATGGGGGCCTTTTCATTTCCAAGCCCACCAAGGTAACTTGATACAAAAAATAATTTTTAGAAACAATTTACTTGTTACAGTACATCCTCAAAATTTTTTAAACCCCTTCGAATTGGCCCCCAACCACAGAGTGATCTATTAAAAGATTTTTTATTCCCTAATTAGCTCTCCTTATTTGTTTTGAAACTTAGACTTGGCCACCTGACTTTTCAAAGAACAGTGCCTCTTCTCCAGAGCTGTCCCGCTTTCTCAGTAACTGTCCTTTCAAAGTCCTAATGCTTAGAATCCCCCGGGGGAAACACTTAAATTTTTTATTGAGAGTCCTTTTCCCCAAAGTGATGAACAAAAAGTGAGATTGTTGATGAGGCTGAGGCTCCCTTTTTAAATGCGTCATTCGCATAGAAGTGGGACACTTTGGGGTCTGGAGAGAGATGTTTAAAAAAGAAAAGTAAACCCCAATTTTTAAGAATGGGCACTTAGCAGGAGGGAAACCCCCTGCCAAGTTATCATTTAGGAGGAAAAGATTTTCCGTGCAGTTCTTATTAAAAAAACCAAGAAAACCGCAGGGGCACCCTTGTTTGGGCTTTTACAGGTGTACTAAAGTTAAACCACTTCAACCTTAGGTTGGGGAAAACAGCACTCCCCCTTTTTTATTTTCCAGAAATGGGGGAGCCATAGACATTATTGTTCCTCTGGTTTGCCCGTTGTTCCTTGTTATTTTCTGTTTAAGGAAATTTAAAACCCCTTTTTTATTCCTTATGTTTTTTTTTTAGTGTATCCAAAGCCAGAAGAGGTTTCAGACTTTTTCCCGGGAAAATGGAGTTACAGAGCGTACCTGTGGGACTGTAGTTGCTGACCCAAAATGCTCCTCTGCAAACAGCCCCGTGTTCCTAACTGCTGAACCCTATGTTTTTAGTGGTGATGTTTTTTCAGGTTTGCACGCAAATTCTGGATCCTGCTTCAGAGTGCCTCTAAGGGCTCACATCAAAAATTCAGCTGGGGTTAGGGTCTCATCTGAAGGCCGATGTAGTGGTGAATCTGCCCCAAAGGTCATTCCCTGTAGTTGCTGGGTTATTCCATTCCTCTGGGGCTGTTGTGTTTCCTTGGCAATAAAAATTTCCCTTTGTGGGATTTTCCCCCAAAACCAGCATAAGATCGAGGGAGGGGTTCAAAAGGCCAAAGCCAATTTTTTTCATAACTTATTGTGGAAATACCCCTATTACTTTCCTGAAATTTAAATTGATTGGATATAAAAACAATCAGTCTAGCACTTGGGAAAGGGAAAAAGCTTATATGACAGGAAAACACTAAGGGCCTAAAGATCATTGGCTAATTTGGAAGAAAATCCCAAAATGATTTTCATAATTTTTGGGAACAATTTTAACTATTCCGTTTTCCCAGCTGGGGAATATAAATTTCCCAAAAATACTTCCCCGCTTGTATAGTCCCTTTTTAAGATTTGATACAATTAAAATCTGTGAGGAGTTGCTAGCTAGCTGCTGACCTAGGGTTGTAATATTATCAGGACCTTGAAGATAAAAGAAAGGCCCAAAGTTAATGACAAGGCAGCTGCCCTCACGGACAGTGAGGTCTGTCATCCCAGCTGGTCAGCCCAGGACCTTCAGCATTCAAACGTCACTCCAGTCTCATTCCCTAATACCCAACCCAAATTTTGCAGGAAATTAAGTATGCTAAATGAATTTTTTCTGTTAAAAGAATCTCAAACACATAGCTCAGGGGGTAAACTAGAGCTCACTGTGTAACCTAGTTTGGCCTTCAACTCATTTACCTCTCCTTCCCCTCCCCCCCACACACAACCCCGGGTTAGCTTTCTGTGTTCTAGCAATTGTGCTCCTGGCAGATTTGAGTATTCTTTCATGTGGGCATTGGGATAGGTTTTCTTTCAATATATAACCAAAATATAATTCTGATCCCGAAAAGGGGTCCAGCCCACATAGTTCCTTCCCCCTCTTAAAAAATACTTATTTTAATGTATGGGATTTTTGGGCTGCATGTGTGTCTGTGTATCACGTGTGTGCCCCGCTGCCCACAGAAGCCAGATGATGGCAATCAGATCCCTTGAAATTGGAGTTAACATACAGTTGTGAGTTCCCCTGAAAAGGGTAGGAATTGAACCCAGGTCTTCTGGAAGAGCAGCCAGTGCTCTTAAGCGATGAGCCACTTCTCCTCCTCTCTATTTTTTTTTTTTCTTTTTGTGCTATGCTGGACATCAAACTCTATTCCAAAAAAAAATCAGTTTGGGTTTCTCCCTGTCTTCCCCTGCTGACGAGGTTGTTCTCTTCTCTCTCTCTCTTCTCTTCTCTCATTCTCTCTCTCTCTCTCCTCTCCACTTTCAGGGAGTATATATTCCACTTTTGTGGCACTCCATTCAGACACTGGATTCATCCATTTACCCTGGTTAAGGGAAAACCAGAGCTCAGGAGAAATCCTAACACAATCCAAGCTTTCTGAATGAGATAAAAGTTGGAGCACGGGGAGGAAGGAGCATAATAGTTTATCTTGTTCAAATATTTTCTGTCTTGCTCCAAGTCGTTCCTCTGCTCAGGGCCCTACCTGGTCAAGCATCATGTACCCAGGCCCGGTGGTCAGTGACTAAGGTGTGAATGGATGTGAGAGAGAGCTTGAGGAGCTGTGCAGAGTTTTGCTGCAGGCCTCTCCCTTCTGCCGGTGGTGACCTTCCAGAAGGATACCCAGAGGGAGACATGTAGAGAAGAGCCTCATCCAATCCATCAGAAAGTGAATGATGTGAGCAAGAAATGCAGTTTTCGAATAGGAGCTGAGACATGGGGCTTAGTTTGTTACAACAGCAAACCCTGCCAGTCCTGATGGATACAGATCCCATGATAAAAATGCCTGAGGCTCAAAATCTCATTTTTTTTGGGGCACATGCTAATGACAAAAATGTAAAAAGGGATTTTGGGGGGGGGGGGGAACCATGCTGCGTGGATATAAGCCATCATTTCCCAGTGTCTGCTGGATGGAAGAACAAGTCAGGGACAGAAGAGAGCCAGAACTTAGCAGCAAAGATCTGGAACCTGGGTCCCTACCTAACACCTCTCCTGCCTTTGTCATTCATGTCTGCTTGCCTGTCTCCTAGCTGCAGCCAGGAGAGAGACAGGAAGTTCTAGTATGCTTTGTGTAATTTTCCACAAACGTGTGTATCGATGGCATGGACGAGGAAAGGGAGGAGGTAGGAATCTGTGTCAGCGGGGAGAGAATGTAAGAAAATGAGTTTAATTACCACTGAGCATTTATTTTACAAATATTTCCCTTAAGTCATCGGTCAATACAAGTTTCTTTATAGCGGACTCTACTGCCTCCCTTTCCCCTTTCTTTGTTTTTACTTTTTAAAAAAAACAAAACAAAAAAAACAACAAAACCTGCTTTGACATTCCTTTATTCCCCTCTTTCTACCAATTAAAATGCAGCACTTCCTTAGGTCTGATTCAGCGTGCATGTCAATGAACCCAGAGTGCTCCATGACAAGCGCAGTCAGATTTGGTCCCCTTCACAGGCCCTTCATGACTAGTGGGGAGAGCAAGAGATATGTGCCACAGGCAGTGCTGGGCACCGTCGCAAAAACACACTAGGAAGCCTGCAAACGAATGCACTGTGAGTTCAAAGCTGTTCTTATTCATAAGTGTGTAGTGCCAGGAGAGGGGCAGAAGCATTCCTAACAATATCGGCTCTGCTTTGAGAGGCCATGAAACATGGAGTAACACCTCCACACCCAGGTTGTTCCAACCAACCCAGGATACTTACATCCATAGCAACTGACCATACCGCTAATTAGCTGAATATGCACCTCTAGATGTTCCTTAATCCTGATATATTAACTATGAAGTTCAAGACCCATACATTATTCACTTAAGTTGTAGAAAACGATCAAATTACAAGGTTTCTGGTGTGTGATGTTTCTCACCTGTTTTCTCTGAGCCTTACTTTGTTCATCTGTGAAATAGGATTAACGTGTTCTCAGGCTCTTTTGATAAGGTTTCATGGAGGCTTCAACAAGATACAGGTGTAGAGTGCTCAGTATGTTTCCATGAGTGAAATAAGTACTCAAACGTTACCAGTCTTATTCAAAGGAGGAAATGACTGTATCCAATTGTTGTATTAAACACTCAAAAAGTTCTAGCCCAGGCTGCCAGCTCCCCGCCCCCCAGGGATGGGATTCAGTTCAGGCAACATGAATTGAGTTTTTAATTGGTGCCAGGTCTGGTGGGAGCCAGACAGTTGGAGTGGAGTATGGTGGGAAGGAATGGGTTTCCGGTCGGTCCTACACCCCAGCGGGATGGAGAGGGTTGCTCATCTGGCAGGTGGGAATGCTGTTTTGGAGTGAGGATAATAGTAGATTTGAGATGAGCAGCATGCTCAGAGATGAAGGGGGGCACTGACAAAGGAAGGTGCTTGTTGTGGGAAATGGGACACAGCTTTCTTCAGGAACTAGGAGGGGAAGCAGGCCTGGGAAAGGATGCTCAGGTTGTTCTTAGAGAGGCTGCGGAAACAAGAGACAAAAGGGAGGAATAACATGGCCCTTGGAACAGAACACCAACCTGGGACACTCTGAGAGTTTCAAAGACGGAACCTTCTGTCCAGAATTGCAGTCTAATAGGAGGCTGTCAGTGAAACGAGCAATGCTCCTGCAGGAGAACACTGCTCTTCTGATAGGAGTTTCTGCATGGGGAGTTCGTATTGGTGAGGATAATCTTTACTGTGCATCCAAATCACCTTAACTATGTACTGTGGCATGATCAGGTTTTAATAATGAAAACATTTGATACAAACAGGGAGAAGGCATTCCCATAAAATGGGCTAACCAGGACCAGATTAAAGCAGCCCCTTTCCCTCTCCTCTCCTTCTCCCCCCACCCCCTCTGTGTTCATTCCTGGGACAAAAACGTGTATATCAATGGTTCCCAACTTGTGCACCAGAATCCCCTTTGGGGGGGTTACATATCAGATATCCTGCATATTATTTATTTTAGGATTCATAACAGTAGTAAAACTACAGTTATGAAGTAGCAATGAAATAATTTTATGGTTGGGGGTCACCACAGCATGAGGAACTGTATTAAAGGGTCTCAGCCATAGGAAGGTCAAGAACCACTCCTGCACAGGCTCGTCACTGAACTATGTCCCCAGCCCCAAATAGTGCTTCTTAACCTTGGCTACTCTAGAACCACCTGGGAGCTCTTAACAATTTTTTTTTTTTAACTGAGTTGGTGGCAGACGCACTGTAGGAGACAACAGCCTTCCCAGTACTTTGAGTGTTGCATCAAGGTCGTGAATTTGAGACATAGGAAGACCCTGACTTAACAAATCAAAACCCAACTCCAAGCCAAACAAATTAAACCCCACCACCATCAAAACCCCAAAACCTCAGGGGGCAGGCAGCACCACAGCTGAGTTAAATCAGAATCTCTGAGGCTGGCAACCTGACATCAGTTTAAAAGTAATTGAGACGGTAGAAACCATGTTAGGGAAGAACTCTGTGCAAGCAAGAGGAGGTATCTGCCTAAGGGGAGCCAGAAGGAAAAGATACAAAAGAAAAGCCAGGAGCCAGTAGAACAGGAGTTGCGGGTAAGGAGTCAGGGCTGCTGATGGGGCTGCTGGAGTACAAGTGGGTGGAGCCCAGGAACCTTACTCACTGAAAGGCGACGAATACAGCGTTCTGGCCTCCAACGCCAGTGTGTGTTTCCGCGGGTCTGCAACGAAGCTCCGAAGTGCTCCCTGCGGATGGCAGCTTCAGTGAGGAAGGGCTCACCTTAATAAGTACTACTGTGCAAGTAGAAGGTCTATAGGAGTGTGTGTGTGTGTGTGTGTGTGTGTGAAAATTTAGTGTGTTGGTGCTGGGGATCCAATCCTAATCTTTACAAATGCTAGGTTAATACCCTTTGCCTAGCTGTGATCTGAGTCCTGGGGGAAGACTTTATGGAGAGAATAAGAGACGTTTCTGTCCTTGCTGCCGATGTATCTTTCTGTCTCAGAGCCAATGGCAGCTGCCTGAGCTTTGGTCAACTGCATCTGTCCGCTTGAGAGAAGCATTTCTGGAATTTCAAAGGAGTTTAAAAATTAAGGCCCCCATCTCTCACTAATCTGTAGAATTCATGTGGGTGTCACCTTCTGGGGAGAGGGTTCCAGAACAAAGTCACCCCTAACCCCAGCTGAAAGACACACCCAGGGTCAGTTGCTATGGTTCAAAGCCCAAGGGTTTACCTCTGCTCTCACCCCATTTCTGACAGTTCTTTTCCCTTTGGGGATAAGGATGCCTACGTTTCCTTGGAAGTTGGAAAAAGAAGTATGAAGCTGCTGTGGACAGCCAAAGCAAGGGCAGAGGGGACAAGGACAAATGAGGTAAAAGGACAGAGGGGCCCAGAGTATGAGACAGGAGAGCCAAGACAACTCGAGAGTTCACCGTCTGAGAAAGGGGGAGCCTGGGGTCCAGTAGAGAACTGTGGGGAAAACTATTAACGTTCCCGCTGGAGAACAGCACTTTCCTGATCGAGGTGTCTGCGCAGGACATTTGGGTGAGGAGGACCTCTAGTGTGCATCAAAATCACCTTAATAACGAACTGTGGCACACTTGGGCTTTTTGTTTGTATTTTTTTGAGACAGGGTTTCTCTCTGTAGTCTTGGCTGTCATGTAACTCGCTGTATAGATCAGGCTGGCCTAGAACTCACAGACCTCTGCCTCCTCTGCCTGCTTCTGAAATTAAAGGCGTGCGCCAACACCGCCTGGCCATAAATAGGTTTTATTAATGGAAAAACGTTCAATACAAACGTATAAAATCGCGACAAAAAGTATATAGGTAGGACCTTCCAGCAGCAGATAGCGTTCTCTCTCTTTAGTTACTTTTAAGGTCACCATTGCACTTTTGCCCACCTCTGCCCAGGTGTTCTGGCGGCGCCAGGCGGCAGGTGCGACACCCTGCTCGCACCTGTGCGGCGTTCGCCCCGCGGCCAGCAGGGGGCGGAGCGCGCCGGCTCCCGGGGCGCCGCTCCTCGCCGGCCCCGCCCCCCGCCCCAGGACCCGGTGGCGGCGGGGGCGCGGAGGGCTTAAAGGCGGCGGCGACCGCCCGCGGGCAGGCGCGGGGCGTCCTCGCTTGCCCGGCGTCCGCGTCACCTCCTCATACCTGAGCGGGGAGAGCGGCGCGCCTTCTCCCCGCCCTCCCGCCACTCCTAATCTCCGCACCAGCGCTGCCGCCGCCCAGGGAGTAAAGGTCGCGCGGGCCGGAGCGAGCGAGCGAGCGGGCGTCGGCGCCGGCTGGTCGGTCCACCCGAGAAAGGAGCGCGGAGAAACCGGGACTGGTGTCCGGGAAGACTGCGCCAGCCGTGCAGGGAGATCGCAGGGGGAGCCAGGAGCCGGGCGTTGGCGCTCAGCCCGGACCCAGCGTCCCGCGAGGCGCCGGGGCTCCGGCCCGGCCCGCGGGGTCATGTCGTACAGCGAGCTCTACAGCCGGGTGAGTGCGGGCCCGGGGCACAGGTGCGGCGCGGCGGGCTCCCGGCCACCTTCCCCATCGCTACTGGACGACTCTGCTAGCGTCTCTGTGGACCCGGTCCCGGCACCCTAACTTGGATGGTAGAGAAAGTTTGGGTGTTCGGGAGCGCGCCGCACCGGCTGGCCGCTCCGCAGAGTCCCCTGACAGCGGCGCAGCACGGTCCCACGCTTTGCCCTTCCCTCCTTGTCCTCTCCTGGGCTAGATCTCCTGCTGAGATCCTGGGACCAAAGGGGCATCTTAGCCCGCTGGGAGCCGGGGCAGGACACCAGCCTCCACCGAGGCACCTGACGTGCGACCCCATTTCCTCTTTCGTGGACCCGCTTCCAGGCTCTCTGCAGTGTCGAGAGCTCCTTCGCTTGCCTGCCTTCTAGCGTGAGGCAACCAGAGGGACCCTAAACTTGGGAGAGGAGAGGGACGAGGAGCCTCTGGGTGGGAGGGGCACAGAGTCCGAAGGAGGGGTGAGGGCAGTGGGTAGAGAGACATCCTTTCTAATGGTCCCAAGGAAAGTACATTCTTTTTAAAAATTGCATATATATACACATATAAAATTCCTTTTAGTTTTGTGTGTATTCTTGCATGTCTGTTAAGAGCACCTAGAAGGCCAGAAGAGGGCGTCATAGCCCCTGGAATTGGAGTTACAGGCGGCCACGAGCCTCCTTGTGGGTGCTGGGAATAGAACGGGGTGGGGTGCTCTATAAGAGGTGCAAGTGGAATGTAGCAAGCGCTCTTAACTGTGGAACTATCTCTTCAGCCCCAGGAAGCCCGTACTTAATTTGCCCACAATGGGCATTTTGAAGCAGTCCTTGGGTTATCAGGTATTTAGATAGGGGCAGGTTGGAGTAATTATTGACCAGGGTTGGAGTGTCGATTTTCAGGTTTGTTTTTTTTTTTTTTCCCAAGGTCAGAGTGCTCATGTGTGTGATGGAGGGTAAGGGTGGTCAGAATTAGGAACAGGTGCAGCAGGAGTGTCTGCTCCCGGGTTACACGGGCAGGTGCTGTAGTTAAAGTGACCAGCAGCTTCTCAGGCGTTGGCTCTGCAGACCTAGCCCTTCTGGTTTCTACCTGGTCTGGGGGATGGGACCGAGGTGACACGATCTGCCTTTAATCACCCGTCCTGTTTTTTTTTTTTTTTTTTAAGTTTCCTATATTCTGATGTCTGGTTTTCTTGTTCGTCTTTTCTGGTGACTGGGACCTGTTTGACAGACTTGCCTGCCTGCACGCCTCTGTGCAGAGGGATGTGTGTATGCAAACGCTCTGTGTGTACGCAAGTCCTGTAGGCAAGTTTGCAATTCCTGTTTCGCCGGCCTGGTGGACAGGTCTGGGCGGGGTAGGAAGAGGTACTTCCGCATCCTCACCTGGCGATTGCTACCTAGTGTCCAGCGCATGGGGGAGCCCTTCAGTTCCGTGGGCTTACCGCCCATCTAAGTTAGAAAATTTTAATTCTCGTCTTTTTTTGGATATGGTCCGGGTCAGCAAGGGCTAACTCTCATCTAGTAGTTAGGAAGGAGGATGTCACCTGGTTGGGTAGTTTTGAATGGCTTTTGGATCTACAGGGACCCTCAAAGCACATCAGTCTCTGTGAGAGGGGTGGAGAAGGTGCGAGCCAGGGCTGGGACTCTTTAGTAACAGTGGCTTGGGAAAGGCACCCCACCTCTTTTACCCGTGGGAGTTCGGGGAGGAGCCTTGGGAGTTCCGACTGTAGCTTTGGCGCTGAGAGGCTTGTCCGGAACCTGGGCTGGAGGCTGGAAACCAGTGACGCAGGGAAAACCAGCCTGAGCTGCATGGAGTGTTCAGAGCTGAAGCTGTGTTCCGTGACAGCGACAGCGAGCGGAGCAACTGCGATTACAAGAGATGAGCAATTGCTTCACAGGTTCACACAGCGTGTCCTGAAGTCCCCGAGCAGACAGTATTTAATTGCTGTGTCATGAAGCTAATGAATTACTGGATACACTGAGTTTTTGGAGATCTAGTTAAAAAAAAAACATTTATACTGAATTTCTTTTCAAGTAGATCACTTGTTGGGAAACAATTTGATTTTTAATTAGAAGTGAATATATTGCATGCTAATAGGGACGGTGAGTTAGTAGGAGTCTGAATTTGAAGAGTTTCAAGTGTACTTTTGAGTTATCCATCTATGGACAAAAATCACAGTTCCTGCAACTAGTCAAGAAGTATCTCATTGGTGTAAAGGTTCGGTATAATTAAAGCAAAATGAACAGAGTCCACTTTAATGGGTTTATGGTTCTCAGTTATTGTAAAGTTATTGAATCTTAAGTCAAAGAGGTGTGTGTGTGTGTGTGTGTGTGTTGTGTGTGTGTGTGTGTGTAAGCACTGGCCTTCAAGGGTTTGGTTTGGTTTTGGAGATTGGGTCTCACTATGTAGCTTCTAGCTGTCCTTGCAGCTCCCTATATAGATCAGGCCTGCCTCTGCCTCTTGAATGCTGGGATTAAAGGCATGCACCACTACACCTGGGGAGCTTCCAGGTTTTTGTTGGGCTGCCACTGTTCTTCCTGGCAGTTAAACGCACTTACACTAATGTCTGAGAATTAGTCAGCCTACATTCTAACCATTGTAACCCTTCGTGCCAGGTGGGATTCTGAGTATGAGCCAGAAATTACAGAGACCTGCTGCTCAGACACACTCCGCTTCTTTGGAAGATGGTTTGTTCATTTCATTGTAATATGGAAAGATCCAATGTTCCCTTTTGTTTGTAATGTACTAGTGGGCTTTCCTAATGTGTCAAACACTGGATTATGTATTATGCATGATGGAAATAATTATCCGCCATGCCAGCAGCATTTTCATATGTTTGGAGTGGAAATTTTGTAACCCTTACTGATCATACCTGTTGCCTAAGTTGGGAGATGTTATTGGAGTATAAAACATTATATAAGATGTACATAGCTTGTAGGCATTACAGTTCTGGTAGTAACTTAGTATATTACTATTCTTTCTGGTTACTCAGACTTCTCCCTCTACTTTTTCTCTCTTCAACTTTAGGCTCATATGCTATGTAGTGTGTGTATAAGGGATGTTATTGGAGTTTTTCTCACTGGTGAAACGCACATCTCATTAACAAAGACAACCCTAGTTTTAGCATACCCAGCAATTCCTTGGAGGAATTGCTTTCTTTATAGTGAGGATGGGAAAGGAAACTCAGTTAGTGCTAGCCACTTTTAAAGTGACATCAAGGTGAGTCACCTTCATGGACTCTAAAGAGAAAGCTGGACTGGACAATGGCTCTGTTGTCGCCACAGCTTTCCATATGACTCGTGTTAGTGATTTGTTTTCCATCCACTGGAGAAGACAATATAGGCTTGATTTGTACAGGCCCTGGAAGAAAGTTTATACGTGTGCTAGCATGGGGGATGGGATTTAATGGTTTCAGAGGGCAGCCTGATCTTAAACTAGACATAGCCTCTTTCCCCCAGGCTGAGTAATATAACCTCTAGAGGACTATTCTGGATACAAAATGTAAACACTGCTTTTTAGTTATTTTAAATAATGACATTTTATGTTTGTGACTTGATTTATAATCAGAAGAGTTTCTGGGAGACCAGCACAGTTAGGACAGTGCTCTTGGATAATCCTTTCGTGCTTAGCTTTTAAATGTCAGGTAGCATCTCTGCAGTCTAATGAAAACTCAATATACACAAATGGTTTCATTTCTCTTCAGTGCTGGGAGTGGGATCCAGGGCCTTGCCTATGTTAGGCAAGGCTCCATCACTGAAGGACACCTCAGCTCTAGCTGTGGCCTTCTGAGTGCTGCTAAGAGTTTGCTCGATTGATGGACACACCTTGTGAGTGTCAACTTTGAGCCTGGAGCCTTTACTAAGAGTTCAGATAGGAATGCCACTCCTTGGTAAAACAGGATTCCTGTGAACTATGGAAGTATCTTTTAGCTTTCACTCCCTTATACCTCAAGTAAGTAGGTTTCATACTGGTGTGATGGTTTGAATAGGTTTTCCCCCCACCCCCACCCAACAGACCCAAGGATTCTCTTGGCCCACAGAAAACAGCACTATTAGAAGTTGTAGCCTTGTTGGAGTAGGTGTGGCCTTGTTGGAGGAAGTGTGTCACTATGGGGGTGAGCTTCGAGGTCTCCAGTGCTCAAGCTCTGCCTGGTGTAGAATTCAAGTCTCTTCCTGCTACTCACTTCGGATCAAGATGTAGGGTTCCTCCAGCACCAAGTTTGTCTGCACAATTCCATGTTTTCTACCATGTTGAGAATGGACGAAACCTCTAAAACCGTAAGCAAGCCCCAACGAAATGCTTTCTTTTATAAGTGTAAAATCGTCCTGAGGAGCAGACAGACACAGTGCTGGCAAAATAGCTGAGAGTTCTACATCCAAATCCACAGGCAGCAGGAAGGAGACCTGACTGACTTGGACCTTTAAAATCTCAAAGCCCACCCCCTCGGACAGAATAAAGCCACAGCTACCCCAACAAGGACACACCTAATAGTGCTATTCCCTGATGATAAGCATTCAAATCTAGAAGCCTTCGGAGGCCATTCTTATTCAGACCACCACATTCTACTCCCTGGTTGCCCATAGGCTGGTAGTCATACACAAAATGCATTTAGTCCAACTACAGAAGCCCTCAGTCTATAACAGTCTCAACACTGTTTAAAAGTCCAAAGTTAAAAATCTCTTCTGAGACTCAAGGTAGTCTTTTAACTGTGAACCCCCTGTAAAATCAACATCGAATCGAAAAGTAGAACACATACTTCCAACATAGAATAGCACCATTCCCAAAGGGAGGAAGGGAAGCACAGTGAGGAAATATTAGACCAAAGCAAGACTGAAAATCAGCAGGGCAAAACTCCAGACTTGGCATCTCCATGTCTGATGTCAAAGCACTCTTCAGATCTCCATCTTAGCACACTTCTCTCATGGGCTGGTTCCACACTGGGTGTATGTTTTCCCTTAGCAGGTATCTCATGGCTCTGGCACCTCCAAGATCTTGGGGTCTTGAAAGCACACTGTTTCATTAATGGCCTCCTGGAGTCACCATGCTGGGACTCCTCTGCCACACACCTGGCCTTGGTGGCTTATTTTAGTCACAGGGAAAGTTCCATAACTCCTTTCCTGTATCCTTGACTCTAAAGCCAGAACCACAGGGCTGAAGCTGCCAAGTTTTTCTGCTCGCTGGGGCTGGAACATGACCCCCTTTTCAAATATATTTTCATCAGCTTTCTGTATTCTACTGTTTTCTCCATAGCTTAAGCTATTTTTTAAAAATTATTTTAAAAAATTATTTTCACAAGTTGGAGGCTTAGGTGGATGGGGTCTTGCCCTGAGGTCACCCTCCCTTTGTCAGACTTCGCTTTAATTTTTTGTTTTTTCGTTTTATCTCCTTAAACACTGGACTTAGCTCTGTTACACTTCCTGGTGCTCCATTTCTCCTCAAACTGTTATTTTTTTATTTCTCTTTGTCCCCTTGCTCCCTTTCATTATTAGTGGTCACTCTTATGCAGATCTATAGCCACATGGCAGAGTCCATACTTGGCTTTCTTGAAATCTTCTCTGCAATTACCATTAATGCCAAACCCTTTGGTTTAGCCTCAGGTAGATTCTATCTATCTATCTATCTATCTATCTATCTATCTATCTATCTATCTAATTTATTGGACAAGGGCAGAAAGCAGCCGCATTCTTCACCAAAATATCAAAGAACAGTCCCTAGGTCACTTATTAATATTCTTGTTCTCTGAAACCTCTTGAGCTGGGCCATCATAATCTATATTACTCTGATAGCCCCACTGCCCTGCCTAATGGTTCAACTACTTTCCTAATCCAAAGTCCCAGAATTCACATTCTCAACAGCAAGCAGCATGGTCAGGTCTGTCAGAGCAATATCTCACTCCTGGTATCAACTTCTGTCTTAGTGTTCTATTGTTGTGAAGAGACAATATGAACATGACAACTCTTGTAAAAGTGTTTACTTGGGATTGGCTTACAGCTTAAGAAATTTAGTCCATTGTCATCATGGCAGCAAGCATGGCGGTATGGAGGCAGATATGGTACTGGAGAAGCAGCTGACACTTCTACATCCAGAGCTGTAGACAGTAGGAAGAGAGAGATCTGGGGCTTGGAATGGGCTTTTTGAAACCTCACCCTACCCTGCATCCCCCAACCCCAGTGACATACCTCCTCCAACAAGGCCACACCTCCTATACCTCCTAATCCTTTTAAATAGTGCCACTTACTAGTGGCAAAACAAAGAGCCTGTGGAAACCATTCGTATTCTAACCGCCACCCTTTATAGTAGATGCCCCACAGAGTTTTTAAGTGTTTTCATTTTGATGAAACACTAAAGCTGCTATTGTGTTGCAGACAGTTCTTATAACATTGTTTCTTTAGGTTTCATTGTTGAAGATGAAGTACTTGGTTGGCATCACTGTAGCTGCTATTCACTGGGCTGGCATCCTCCATCTGTTCCTTCACACTTTCAAGCTCTGGTGGTTGTTCTTAGATCTGTGCACTAAGTCTATGTCTCATGCCTTAAAGTTGACTTTCGTTGCAAGGTTGAAAATCTTTTAATATGCCTGATGTGCACAAACACCTTTCCTTGTTTTTTTTTTTTTTTTTTTTTTTTTCCTGTTTCCTAGCTGTTTTTTGCTTAATGACTTCATTTCTAGAAGAAAACATAAAAAAAACAGAATATTCGGCATCCAAAGTATTAAAGACGACACCATGGCATGTACTTTCCTCGTCATTTGTTCTGATTCATGCCTTTGGGGGACAAAACCTCAGCTGAGCACTTTTGTGCCAAGTTACTTCTTCGCACTGTGCATTAGCTCATTCAGCAGCACTAAGATGTAGGCATTTGTAGCATCCCTGTTTAATAAGCAAGGGATCCTAGGCTTGCATTGCGTGCCCAAAGCAGGGGTTTGCCCACTGCTCTGCCATTCCCTCTACAGTGTCTGTCCCTTCATGGTGCATCTGAACCTTGATTTGTGTATGAGTCTCCAAAGACTCCTGGAAACCATCCCCACCATCCGCTTAGCCAAGTGTCTTCAGATGTTTGAGAGTGTGCCCTGCTGCCTGTCTGTTGGCTACCAGATGTTTGATGTGAGCATGCACTCCTCATGGAAGGTGTAAGATTTGATCATTTCAGTCAAGACTTCATAAGTGCATGAGGAGAGAACTTCCCAGGTGTATACCAGGCTCCCAAGTATTCCCAGATATAGTATCAGCCCGCCAAAAGATTTGTTAAAACACTTCAGAAACATCCTCTAATTCATCGTTTTAAGTTGGACTCAGGAAGCAGTTTTCAAGTTCCTAGACTCAGGTGTGGATTAGGCACTTTTGGTAATTTGCTAAATTGTTGTCTTTGAGAATGACCGAAGTGTCCATCTCAGCATTTGGTTAAGAGGCTAACCTCTCAATCCTCTCAAAGTTCACTGCCTGTTTTTCCCTTTCTTGCACTGGGATCTTGATATGTTTTCCAGGCTAGCCTTGAACTCATAGACTGTAGGCAATCACTACTCCACCCAGCTTATTGCCTTCCTTTGAACAATTCTACTTGTGACATAGACTTTAACTTTGGTCATCATTGTTGAAAAGTGAATGCCTTTGATAATTTTTGCCATTGTAGCTCTCAAATGTGCTGCGGCTTGAAATCATAACAGAAGAAAGGACACACTGAGAGCCTTCTGCATGAGATTCAAAGTCTTGACTGTAACTTTGATACCAAGAAGTTCAGGTCCTCTAGGGTGGAGACCAGACTCCATGAAAAGAAGGGGAAATCTTTTTGGGTATCACAGGGTATGGTGGGAGGGGAAATATTTGAAGTGGTAAATTGTACTGTACTTATCTTTGTACACCGACTGTTACTGCACACTGGTTTATTCTCCTTTTCCCCATCTGCCCAGCCATATCTTCAGCATAACCCCAACCAGCCAGGTGGTGCATTGTACAATGCATTACCTCATTTCCCATGATGCTCAGTATTGTTGAAGATGCTTCAGAGAAGAACAAACATCATTTTTGTGAATTTTGAAACAAAATGGAAAATAATGTTGACAAACTATGAGGACATGAGGGGAAGGAGGACTAGAGAGTTTGGGGCTGGAGGAGGCATGGGGGCTGAAAGGAGGGCAGTGCTATTAGCAGTCTATGATCTCACCAGTGTGTTCAGGTCCATCAGTTACTTGAATATAAAAGCACTACAGATAAGTTCAGTCTCCACCCATCATTGAGGAAACTTCTCTTTGTGACAGAAAACCACAACCAATCAAAATGCAGGGATGTGGAGCCCCATTCCAATGGATATCTACAAAACACTCCCACACCTAAGGCTCAGGGGACATTGAAGAAGAGGGGGCAGAGAGACTGTAAGGGTCAGAGGACCAGGGAGTCTGCAGTGAGATCGTATCCCAGTAATAGCAGAAGCTACATCCATAGTCTCACCAGCATGACTCCTCAATCATGAGCTCAGTCAGGGTGGCACCGATGGGCATCCCAGAGTGGACAGGGAAAGACCATGCCTCAACCCTACGCAAAGCAATTGTAGGCAACTATGTACAGCTCTGAGTGGGAGAGGTGGCCTTCCCCAGGGGCGAATACCAACTGGTTGATGGGTGCCAAACAGCCCTGAAAACATACAAGTACATTATATGGGCTGAGCAGGCTATGTTTAAGAATCTATGTGTGTATACATATATGCATGTAATAACTGTGGGAAAAGGGGCCATGAATTTGAAAGCGTGAAGAGGGCTGGGAGGGAAAAATAGGAAGGGAGGAATGTTTAAATTATGATCTCAGAAATTAACAGAAAAATATCTAAAAGTGCTATTGCTGCATGCTGCAATGCAGTGAGCTGAACATAGACTTCAGAGCTTTGAGAGCACAGGTACTTTGTTGTGCGTGCAGTTAATGGTCAACAGTGTGTACTGGGAAAATTGTTCTCACTGCCGTCGTCTTACCCTGAATCATATGTTCATGATCTTCAAGATAGGATTTGGCAAACTGGGCATACAGCAAATGTCATTGGCTTAGTTTAATTTCTACCTGAAATCTCCCATTCCTATTCTAGGCTATGGCTCTTTTTGACAAGGAACCAACCACCTTTTCATAACATTATCTTCTGCCATGCTTGGGCCAGGCATTGACTTAGGTACTGATCAGAAAGCCCACCTATTTCCTCTGGCATTTGCCTAAGTCTGTGAAGTGGGAAGCCCTGTAGATGTGGTGGTTTGAATGAGAATGGTCCCTATAGGCTAATTTTGAATACTAGGTCCCCAGTTGGGGGAACTGTTTGGGAAGGATTAGGAGATGGTGTTGAAGGATTGTGTGTCCCTGAGTTATCAAAACCCCATGCTATTCTCAGCTTTTTGTATGTCTCACTCCTGAGATCAGATAGAAACTTTCATCTGCTGCTCCATTGCCTGCCTGCTTGCCTGCTGCCTATGTCTCCCTGCCATGATGGTCATGGATTCTACTACCCTCTGCATCTGAGATCCCCAATTAAATGCTTTCTTTCAAAAATTGTCTTGGTCATGGTGTTTTGTCACAGTGACAGAAAAGTAAGACAGTAGATAGTAGTGTTTTTCATATATATGTATATGTATAAGTATGTGCATATAGATAAAACTCCAAGGGTTAGCATAAAATGGAAATTGAAATAGCAGGGAGGCAGCATTGGTGGATGGGAAAGTTTATAAAACGGGCTTGGTTTTTGACTTGTAATGGTTCACATAATTTAAGCCATGTATATCTTCCTTCCTTTGTAGGTCATTTCATGTCAAAGGCACGGTCTTTTAGTCTGAACCACAGTGTCTCATTAAGCATTGCATTAAGACTCCATAGATTTTGCAAGGTGAGCGTAGGGGAGAATGAATCTCCATACCTTCTGTGAGACTGGGCAGAGCAACAGTGGTAAATCAGGGAAGATGGCTTAGCAATAGGATCAGTTTCAGTCTTCAGGGAAGGAAAATGCCTGTCAGGTATCCATCCAAAGATTCAGACCATCCTTTATATTTATCGCTTGGGCAACAGATACAGCGCAGGTCTGGATGAACATGAAAGCCAGTGTGAGAAATGGGATGAGTTGTCTCTCCAGAGTGATCTTCGACCTTGAGTTCCTTTGTTGTGTGAAATTAGTATTAAGGAAGCATTAGTTCAGTGAAGGAGATAAACTGCTTGCTCTCATCTGATCAGATTTAATCTCCTTCTCAGTTTGCCTCTACTCCCTAGCGACAGCTGATATTTGTTTGTTAAATAAAGAAAATGAATGTCTGCTTAGCCTGAGTCTAATGTTTCTTTGCTATCAGTCGGTTTGCCCTGTGTGTACATGTTTGACTGGAACGAGCCTCATGCACCAAAATAATGGCACTGCTTTTAAAATGTGATTTTTATGACCATTACGCTAGATCCTGTGCATCCGAATAAATCATCTCTCTGAGGATGGCTGTTGAGGGCAGAAGTAGAAGATGCAGACCATCTATCCTGTCTCTGAAACTGGCTCCTCAGCTGGTGATGCAGTCTTCAGGTTCTCCTCCCTGGTGGCAGAACCACCATGCTTGAATGGCTTACTTTCTAGAATTAATCAGAAAGTTTAAAAAAGAGACTAGATGGGGCAGGGGTTTACTGATGGACTGTCATTACAGGTGATGTCTGACTCTAGGGGTTATTACCTAAAATGTATTACTATTATGTATTTGGGTGATATGGGAAGCACCATGTGTCGGGGTCAAAGGACCACTTTGTAGAGTTCTTTTCTGTCGCATCTTTTTTTGGGTTCCAGGGAGTCTAGGTCTGAGTCAGGCTTCTTCAGCAAGTGCTTTGCCCACTGAGCCATCTTGCTGATCATGAATGCTAGTTTTGTGTGGCTTCTTGCTAGTTGTGATTCTGGAGTCACTGTTGCTTTGAATATGCTCAGTGTCCAATAACTACAGAGTGTGTGAGGCTGTTAAACAGTCATCTGGATGTAGCAGTTGTGATCTCTTTAGAGATTTAGAAACTCACAGAATTTCATGGTTATACTGATTTGTGGTCCACTGAGATTTATATATAAATACAAGTAGCTTAACGCAGATTCTTAGAACCATCTACATCTATTATGACAAGTATAATAGCATTAATAAGTATCTCAAGATTTAAAGATGAAATGGAAAGACTTTCTACCTAGGATCCTAATAAGATGGTCTTTGGAAAGATGAAGGAATGTCCCCGCTGTGCCAGGCAGGGTGTTGGGTAGTGACCATGAGTGATAGTAAAATGAGAAAGGAGGATACAGAGCAGCATTAGTCACACTGGCCACGAGGAAGCCACTCAGGTGTCATTTATAAGGACAAACAGACTGACAAGATGGGATATAATCAGCCTTAAAATCTGACACATTCTATACCAAGATGTGCTTTGGGGGCATTTTGTAAAGTAGAATAAGTCATTTATAAAAAGATAAATCTGTATGGTATGACCTAATATATAAGGCATCTAGGATAGTCATAGTCACAGAGAGGAGGAACTGTGGTTAGTCACTGGGAAAGGAGGAGAGAGTTTAATGGATTCAGAATTTCAGTTTTGTAGGTGGGTGAGAAGGATGAGGATATTGGTTACAGTTAGAGACCACGTAAATGTAAATGTCACTGAATTTTACACCTAAGAATGGTGATGCTAAATATTTATATTTTGTGTACTTCATTACAATTGTAAAAAGTACTCTGGGGTGGAAGAAAAGGAGACAAATAAAAGTATAATATAGGTTAGGTTAGACCTTTAAATGGTCCAGACCAGGGTCTGAATTCTGGTTCCTCATCTGCCTTGTGATCTTAAACTTAACCTCTAGGTTTCTGTGAACTGTAAGACATAAATAAAAATCTATTTATTTTTATTAATAAACGCAACCTTTCAGAGGCTTGTTGGGATAAAGTAACAGGTGAACTGTCTTAGGTGGTGATGTCATGTCTTTAGGAGACAGTCAACACTGTTGAAAAAGCCACAGTCTAGGGTAGTGGTTCTCAACCTTCCTAATGCAGTTCTCATGTCGTGATGACCCCCAACTATAAAATTATTTTTATTGCTACTTCATAACTGTAAAATTTTGTTATTGTTATCATAATGTGAATATCTGTGTTTTCAGATGATCTTAGGGGACCCCTGTGAAAGGTTTGTTTGACTCCCAATGGAGTCACAACCCATGGGCTGAGAACTCCTGGTCTAGGGTAACTCAGTATAGGATTAGCCTGAAGGTTGGGATGGGAGCTCTGGATGTTTATCCATTATGTGCTGGGCGACCAGTCTTCAGTTGTGTGTTCTAGCCTTGCCAAGCACCAGCATCATGGAGAACTGGGGTTTATAGTGTGCTTGCCTTCTTTCAGGCATGCAGAGCACATAAGCTTTTGAGGTCTGGGCTCTGAGGCCTGATAGTCACCTCAGACCCACAGTATGCAGCGAGGTGGGCCTCCTTTCTACTGAGAAGAGCTACTCACATTGACATGAGTGTCCTGGTTAAATCTGTCAACTAACTGTAGACATTACTCATCTGAGATGATAGTCCCAATTGAGGGGGTTCTCAGATCAGAATGGCCTGTGGATTTATCTGTGGGAGATTATCTTAGTTGTTAATTGATGTAGGAGAGCCACTATGGATAGTGCCATCCTAACACAGGTTGTCCTGGGCTTGTATAAGAAAGCTATCTAAGCACAAGTAAACTAGCAGACAGTGTTCATCCATGTTTCTGCTTTAAACGTCTGCCCTTACTCTCCTACACGATGGACTATAACCGAGGGTAAGTTCCTTTTTTTCTGTAAGTATCTGATCATAGCAACAGAGAGCTAACTGAACATGGTTCCTCTTAGTACTTAGCTATTTGAGATATAAGGGCACTTCAAGATATAGGCTCTATTCTTGGAAGCTTAGAGCATTGAAATAGATGGGGGTTTCTTAGGGACTGGCCTAATAGCCAGTATTGAGGACCCACAAAACTTCTCAGTATGCCATAGCTCTGGGTACCTGATTATCATGCTGGTAGAAGAGGGTACATTTCTTTTCATGCTAGTGCCATAGATGGTGTGATGGTTTGTATATGTCTGGACCAGGGAGTGGCACTATTAGACGGTGTGGCCTTGTTGAAGTAGGTGTGTCACTGTGGACATGGGCTTTAAGACCCTCATCCTAGCTGCCTAGAAGTCAGTCTTCCACTAGCAACCTTCAGATGAAGATGTAGAACTCTCAGCTCCTCCTGCACCATGCCTGCCTGAATGCTGCCATGCTCTTGTCTTGATGATAATGGACTGAACCTCTGAACCTGTAGGGCAGCCCCAGTTAAATGTTGTCCTTATAAGAGTTGCCTCAGTTATGGTGTCTGTTCACAGCCGTAAAACCCTAATTAAGACAGAAGTGATGCGATACTCTTTGGTCTCTTTTCCTGTCTGCTTGCTTTGGCCATGGATTTAGTACCCTTTCTGAATCTCTAGTTCCTGTTTAGGATGGCTCCGTTATTCACTGTTATGACTGTCATGGAGGGCCAATGCTCCTCCTCTGGCTCTCAAGATTGAACCCAGGGCCTTGCACTCCACTGTGTAGCCTGTTGCTCAGCTGAAAGCACCTTCGTGATTGGCTACTTGTGAGTAAATCCTACTTCTGGTCCAGGTGCCTCTTTTTGGTTCAGCCCCTTTTGGCCCAAGGAACTTCCATAGATGAGACTATGATGGGAAATTATGTTCCTCTGTCAAGAACCATGGGTGTTGCTGGCACCTGAGACATGTTTTTCTGTTCAGGCATATCCATGTTACTCAGAAAGTATATGAAAAACAGAATAGGTTCTGGGAGATTGGTCCTGGATGAAATATTTCTTTTCTTTTTTTTTTTGTTTTTTCGAGACAGGGTTTCTCTGAGTAGCCCTGGCTGTCCTGGAACTCACTCTGTAGACCAGGCTGGCCTCGAACTCAGAAATCTGACTGCCTCTGCCTCCCAAGTACTGGGATTAAAGGCATGCGCCACCACCGCCCAGCTTGAAATATTTCTTAAAAGGTCATGCTTATTTATGGAACGCCTATCCTTCTGCCTTAGTGGCAAACCTGATTTCTCCTGTCATCTGTCTAGTCCAGTTGCCAGTGGACATTTCTGTGTCTAGAAGAGGAGCTATGACCTGCCATCTCTACACAGAAATAATGCTGCCCCTCCCCCAGCACACACACACTCGTACTGCATGTGAGTCCAGACCTTTTTCCTGGGCTTGTCCATCTTCTCTTCTAAAGCACCCTTCATTATCACCATGCTCTTTGGTTGTCCCTCCGATTCCTCTTCCCTTGACTCATATTCCTTAACTTCCTGTAATCTGTCCTTAAACACTCCAGGGATCATCCGCTGTGCTAATGTCCCTGAAATGTGACTGGCCGTGTGTAACCAAACCCCACTCACCAGGCTGCTGGGGTTACAGTACACTCAGCCATGTGCACCCTCATTTACTGGGACGAGTGCTAGGGCATCTGTCTGAATTGTGCTCGGGTTGCAGTGTGAACCATCTCGGGAATCAGAAACTGCCTAAATGCTGGCCAGAGAATAATGAAGTGTCTGCAGCTGTAAGTAACACCCAGATACTTGGAACAGTGGTATCCTTCATGTGAAACGGCATGACTGAGTGCCACTCGCTTTATCTCATGCAATAAAAGCAAACACTTGGCTCAGTGCTGGAATTTAAAACCTTACCTTATGCTTTTTGTAATTCGCATCCTGCTGAGGTACATTTGTACCACTGAGGTTTTTCTGTTAATTTACTGTGTAAGGTAGACATGCCAAGAGGCTATAGTTTTTGGAGTTATGGTAAAAAAATGGTTGGAAAATAGAGGTAGCTTATAGCACCAAGCCAGGGAAGTTTCGATACTGTTCACCACCGTGCATTCTGATGTAACATCTTAGTTAATGGGTGGGAAGTGGATTTTACCCCATCTCAGTTTAGGCTGTGCACTTGGTGACATACTGTGGAGAGAGTGAACCTCTGTTTTGCAGAGATGATACCTTCAGCTTATAGTGCATGCCACAGATTTATTGCCACAGCTGAGATGTCTTAATTGGCTTTGGTGGGCTGGGAAGTGTTTCAACCTATCCATGAGATTCTGCTTGATGCTAAGTGTAGCACAGGGATGTGAAAGATAAGGCCTGGTCTTTGTTCCCAATGTGGTAATGTCATAAATGCTATCCAGCAGTAGTGTATGAAGGAGGCTTCTTTTCCACATCATCTTCAGAGATGACCCGGGTGGGACAGAGCATCCTTTCCAAGGAGAGTCACTAGCATGGCACTCATTAGGTCTCTTTCTGCTGCCCTTTGTGGTCCCCATTCCTGCCTAACCCTCTGGGCCTCAATGCTTTTCTGCTGCCTCCAAATGTGTAAAAGAATGGGCTCCCTGTCAGGAACCACAGTTAAGTGGGTGGTGTTAACAAGATTGAAGGGCTGGGGTTTCAGTCTTCAAAGCTGTTCGAAAGAGCTCACTGGAGTGGGGCCCATTTTAGCCTGGAAAGCTGTTTCTTCCCTAGCATGAGCCTCCTCAGGGGAGTTAGACTCTTGGAAGACAGCTTGATTGAATGGGATGGATGTGACTGACCTGAAGTTTTGTGCAGTTCCTTAAGACTATGAGAACATTGGATATTGATACCAAATAAACTACCATACTTTTTGAGAGGGTAATGATGAGTACATATAAAATCCAAATGTAAAAATGTTTATATACTATGAGAGCTTATACAAGTTTAGAAATGATTCCTCTAGACCATAAACAAATATTCAAAGTATGAGGGACTCCATTTGCATGGGTCTGTTCAGGACTGCCTGCCTCTGATGTTTGATAATATGCCTTTTGTCTTCTTGGATGATCTTAGCTCGACCTATAAAGGGCAGAGTTGACTTGACTCAGTGTCATTTTGGGGTAGGTGAGCAAGGTGGCTTTGTTTCCATAAAATAAGGTTGGTTGATTCATATCATTGGGCTAGTGTTTGATATTATTTTGAGCAGATGTAGCTAAGGCCTTTTACCATCTCCCTTATGAAACAGCACTTTTCATCCTTGATGGCAAAGTGGGGTCCTGGTGCAACATGACCCAAGATACTTTCGGATATAACCAGAAACACACAGCAAGAAACATCAGGCAATGATTCTTTTTTAAAACCTGGAATGGTGAATGATGTTTAGGAGTGCATACTTGTCTTATTGGCAAAAAAAAAAAAAAAAAAAAAAAAAATGTAGTTGCTTAAATTGTTCTGACTTTAGAAAAGGATAGTGCTATTGATTTTATGTACTGGTGTGAGATTGCTATCACATTAACCTCTTTATGGCCTCCATTTTATTATCTAGACAGAGGTTTGCAGGAGTGAGACTATAGAATGGAAGTTCTACAAAGTTCCCTGTGTGGACTCTGGCCAGTGGTGGCTTTTGTCAAGGGTGTTGACTTCAATAGGGAGACAGGTATAGGAGAAGATGAACTTGAAGGAGACACCCCTACCCCCAAAAGATGTCCTTTGAAGAGGACCAAATAATAATAATATGGCCTGGGTAAAGCTGGCTCATAATGCATTTTGATTTCAGAAATGCAGCTAGAAGAACGTTAGCACCCCCCACCCTCCAAAAACCAGAGGAAGCCAGGAAACCTACCACATCAGAGCAGTAACTTTAGTTGACTCAGTCTGCACAATGAGGATATGCTACAGGGGAGACAGGGATTGGAAGGAAGAGATCCGTTTCCCTGCAGCTGAAGCCTCTTGAAAGGAAGACATTTTACTGTAATGGTCGGAACTGCAGATTTCCAAGGAGAATTTTGGTGCTCCGTGTCTTTTGCTACATTGATTTGTAGATTTGAGCCCACCATTGAGCGTCCCAGTAAGATATGATCTCCACTGTATTGTTTTCCTAAACTGATTTCTTTTCAGATCAGTCTACCCACATAGCTTAGGCTGTCTTTGACTTCCCAGGCCTCCTGCAGCAGCCCTCATTGTATGTTACTGTTCTTAGTGATACATTTTAAGGAGCATCAATAAGTGAAGCCCATTGAAAGGTAGATGCCCAGAGCAGAGAGGTGTCTGGACATCACAGTATACACAGATGTCCAGGGAAAGGCAGAGAGAATCTTCCTAGGCTGCAGCAGGAGGGATCTGAGTTCCAGATCCCCCCAGGCTATGTGGGAAAACCCTGCCACAAACACAACAAACAAGGTTTAACGTGGAAATGCCAGTGTGCTGTCATGCGGAGTTGTTTTGCTTTGGAGTTTTCCAAATGAACAATGGCTGCATGTCGCGATGCAGTAGATTTAACTTAGTGTGGGAGCATGTGGTCACTCAGACCTGGTCATCCTGGGGACAGAATGACTGACTTATG
The DNA here is from genome assembly GCA_021653895.1 of Mastomys natalensis. Lineage (NCBI taxonomy): Eukaryota > Metazoa > Chordata > Mammalia > Rodentia > Muridae > Mastomys > Mastomys natalensis. Next base: position 261,174 of record JAJTUV010000270.1, read on the forward strand.
TGTAAGGGAGGGTGTCTTTTTGTCTCATACTGAGCAGGCTGTGGTGTAAGCAGAGATACAGCAGAGATGCCCTTGAATAGGAATTTGACCCTTGAAACTTCTTTCCTATCAGAAAAGTGGCTAGAACTAACTTCTTTTGGGGGAATTAACATCAAATTAAGAAAAAGAGCAATTTTAAACGAGTGTTAGGAAAACAGTAAAGTTCTTGAGAGTCCTCTCACAACTGATTTACAGTCTGTTTGTCCGGGTCTGTTTTGTCAACTTTGACACAAACCTGAACATACCTAGGAAGAGGGAGCCCCATTTGAGAAAAATGCTTTTTCTTGTTAATGATTGATGTGTGGTTAATAATTGACCACCCCTGGGTGGGTGGTCCTGAGTTTTATAAGAAAGCAGACTAGCAAGCCATGGGGAAGCAAGTCAATAAGCAGTTTTACTCTACAGCCTCTGCTTCAGTTCCTGCCCAGACTTCCCTCAATGCTGGAGTGTATGACCTCAGAATTGTAAGCTGAAGTAAACCCTTCCATCCCCAAATTACTTTGTCATGGTATTTTATCACAGCAACTGAAAAAAAATCCCAAGACCATTTCTTAGAGAAATAAGGTTTTCAACTTGATTGTAAGAGTGGGAATTATTTAGTATAACTTATTAAATGTGAGTTACTTCATGTTGCATGTCGGTAGCTACTTAGTGCTTGGCTGTAGAAGGAAACAGGAAGAGCCCACCTGTTGTTCTGCGGTGAAGCCACATGTAGGTCATGAGTTTGGATGTAGACAGGGATGGGATAAGTATAAGGGGCTGGAGAGAGGGAGATGAGATGATGATAGAGGAGAGTAAACGTTTAGAGGGAGATGTGAGTTCTGCACTGGTGACCAGACAAGAGCTCACAGTTGACCCTGCAAGAATGAAGTTCACTTAGGACCTGGCTTGCCTTACTTCAGATTTCTGTTCACCATGGTGTTCTGAAAATTGACTAGGTCTAATCCCAGCATTTTATTTATGGCGAGTCATGGACGGATGTGCTGATGGACTGGCATGACTGGCATGATTGGCTTCCTTGAATCCTCCTGCCATTCTGTCACTTGATTCAGAGCCCTGGCATGGGTGTGTTCTTCTAGGAACAGGGCGTGATGTCTAAGGTCAGACCCTGTTCCTGTGACAGCACCAGGTAACAGGAAGACAACAAAGGTACTTTCCACTTCATATGTGCGTGTCAATTGACTAAGAGTACATATATTACCATTCTGCCCGAATCCTGGCACATGGGTAGGTGTCCCTCAAATAACTCAATGGATGGCTTCTGAATTTCCCTTTTAGAAAACAGCAGTGTTTGTTTTAAAAGTAATGCCTCCCCAGATATACTTTTTTGTTTGTTTGCTTGCTTTCCTACTGACATTCATTCTTACTTTTCTTGTTTATACCAGCACTGAAAGGAGTAGAGAAAATACAGGAGCTTGATCTGTTGGGAGGCTCTGTCAGATGGACTGAAACTCAGCCCCTAGTTTAAGATTCTAGTATATGATATTGGATCTTCCTGGAAATTAGAGGGTAATGGAGGTAGAACATACTTGTGTGTGTGTGTGTGTGTGTGTATGTGTGTGTGTTTTTTTGGAGCCTTACAAGCTTGTGTCTGAAGGAGTTAGTTCCTATCACTGGTTACACTATATTATTTTCCAGTTTATTAACATAATACCTCCATAAGCCTGTGAGATAATTTCTGTAATTTCCTTTTTATTTATTTTTTACTTTTGAGACAAGGTCTCATTCTGTAGCCCAGGCTATCTTGAGACAGTCTTGCCTGCCTCTGCTTCCCAAATGCTGTGGTCACAGGCATGAGCTACTCAATCTTGTGCCACATTCTCCCTTTGTATACCTGTATATCCTATTAATCTGCTGTATCTGGAAAACCCAGAATAATGGAGAGTCTGGTTTTGGGTCACTGACATAGTTCAAAGATCCAAGAATCCAAGAGGTCGGATGTTTGAGGGCCAGCAATGACAGTTGAGATGCCCCACCTGCAGGGTGCTGTGGAGAGAAACAATGAGAGGATGAGGAGAGGGAGTGATCGGCTGCATTTCTGTTGTTTGAGCTCTTAGTGGTTTGGAAAGGCCTGCCCATCTTGACCAGCAGAGACTCTTTACTCTGGATTCTACAGCTAATCTCTTCTAGAAACAATTCTCACAGACAGACCCAGAGCTAATCGGTGTATCCACTCTCTAGGTATCAACTCAACATTAATGCTGAGTCTGAATCCTTAGGGAGGTAGAGTGAACATTTATAAGAGTTCCCCCTCACAATGAAAGTGTGCAGAAACGGGCTTGTTTGTGGCTATTTCTATTTCTTCTCCTTAGTGTCACAATACAGTTGCACTCAGTGCTGGGCATCACCTTTGATCCCTTCTTCACATCCAAAGTAATTCCTGTGGGCCTAACATATAACTTACATCATTATGCTTCTTGCCCCTCCTGTTCTCACTTATCTACCCCGTGGTCCCTGCCTGGATAATGGAGTCTTCTGTCTCATAATAGTGGCCAGATAAGTCCTCTGTGCCTTTTGACAAGCTGCCTTGTGGGTCTGTAAGACTGTATAACCTGTGTACCCTGGCTCACTAGTATTCCTGTGAGTACTTGCTGTTGCCATCTACCCAGCTGCTACCTTGTTTACTGAACGTCACAGGCTACTTGCCTTTGACCGGTCTCCCAGGTGGTTTCTTGCCTTTGAGGCTTTTCCTAAGTCATCTCTTTGACCCATCGACCTTTTGTGCATCCCGTGCTGCACTTCAAATGTCTGCTTGCATAGGTTTTTAGGAGAGCAGCACTTGCCTCACTAAGCGCTGCATCTACTTTGCCTAGAACACGTATAACACGCAGAAGGTGCTCTGCAAACAGTTAAAATCAGGCGCCATATTGTAGACTCGCTTCACAGAGTTGTATGATAACTGGCAAAGTTATCTAAGTCATTTTAGAGATAATTATTGGAAAGGGAGTTATCTCACACTGAGTGTGAGAATCTTTGGTCTCTACCTGACCAAACCAGCTTACTGCGTGTATTTAGAATGTCTCAGATTCCTGGCTCTCCAGGTCTGGACCCTGGTGTAGTGTATATTCTCTCTTTTGGACCATCAGAGAGAACCACAAAGGCCGATCTGCTTGTTCTTGTTCCTTGCCTGTATCCTGTTGGAGGCATCTTAGCAAGGCTTGCTTTAATAAACCCAGCCCTCCACAGCTGGAGCTAGGATGAGTGTCTTTGTTGATTCTTTAGATTGTGAGCACTCTTCTGGTCAGGCTCCTTATGTGTGTGTGTGTGTGTGTTAGTGTGTTAGTGAGTTAGTGAGTTAGTGAAGAGGCCTTTGGAAGATTCTCTATTGCTGAAGGGTTTTCCAAACCTGGGTTTGGCTAGCAGCTAATGAGGTGTTTTCTCAGGTTTGTTTCAAGGGTGAAGCATATGGGGTGGTGCTCCCTGGGGGTGGTGCTCCCCGAGAGACAGTGGCTTTTGATGATCAGTTGTCCTTTAGGACCATCCACACCCTCTGCTTCAACTTCCTGACAAGACTGATCTCAACAAAACCCTTTCTGTGTAGCTTCATGCCAATGGCTGAAACAGCACTGGAACTTGCTAGAACTCTGGGCTTCCTGACACAGGAGGTGAAATGCCCTTCAGCCATGCCAGCTGGAAGCTGGCCTGTAGCCAGAGTACTGACAGACTGTCAATGTGTTGTGAGATGGGATCCCCGTGTCTTCTGAAGTATCTTGAGTTTTCCCCGAACCATGTTACATCCACCTAGAATAACCTTTTTCTCTGTTTTTTCGTTCTCTCTTTAAAGACCAGTCGAACTGGAGGCTTTCCATATACCCTCCAAACCACCTGAGCCTAAGGCAGTCTGTTCTCTGATTGGTCTGAGCACTTACAGTAAATGACCATTCATTCCAAGGTCTTGGCATTTGATCATATCATCTTAGGCCTCTACTCCCGTCTCTGGCATGCATTTGTCTTTATCTTCTGGCTGTTTTCTTCACTTTTACATAATTGCCTTATCTTTTTGACTTCTTCATGAGGGCAGCATTCATGCCAAGGGCTCCAGGGGCCTCTTACAGAGCAGACACTAGGTGCTTGTAGATTTGAAGAGCAGGTATGTGTAGAACTTGTGGCCAAGCAAGCCAGTTGTGAGGTTTCTGGGAAGTTTTGGGGTCTGGTAGATGTCAGCTGTAGGTAGCCTGCCTGCAAGGGGAGCCCAAGGAGGCAGGCCTGGGTTTGGCCCAGGGAACAGTGTTTTGTAGCTCTTGGCTCCAGAAATGACTGTGAGCAAGAGCGATGGAGATGTGCTGGATTTCCTGAATGCTCATTTTTCTAAGGTTGAGTAAAATAGTGCATTTCATCCAGTGTACTCTTATCTGACCCCCTGTTCTATCTATCCATTTATAATGAAAGCTTCTCCTAAGAAAGCAGGAAGGAAATGTTAAAAGCTTGGTGTTATTAATGGTACGTTTTGTGTAAGAAAAAGATCCCTGGAGTAAGGGAGTCCTGGCTACCACTACTTTCCATGTCTTCCATGTCTTCTATTTCTTCACTGAGACATTGAGCAAGTGACTCAGTTTCTCTATCTTTTCCCGTATGTTAGGGGAGAACAATGGGCTTTACCTCAGCAATGCTGAGGATGGGAGTGAGATTGAATACTGGCCCCATGGGAGATTCTATAGCCATAAAAGTCAGTTGGATGAGAAAGATATGGGATGATACCTTGCAGCAAGGCTTAGTTATAAATGTGCAGGTGTTCATTTGCAGATGATCTTCTCAAAGGCACTGAAGCCAACGGTGTAGAGGCAGTTCAGAGATGGCATTTGTAGGTGGTGTGGTTGCAAAGCTGGCACCAGGCAGCCTGAAGCAGGTGCTGAGGTGGTGGCAGAGGCTGTCCTTCTAGCCCACTGCCAGGCAAAACTGCTCTTGGATCTTCAGGGCCATGCCATCATGATGTCTCTGAGACATGGGAATGTTTTGTTAAATGTTTGGAGTTGCTTTTTGTGGTAACAGTGGTCGGGAGATAATAGGAATAAGGTGGCAGTCTTCTTCCTGTCAAATATATTAGCTGAGATATGATTGCTGTGACCACGAGGAACAGAAACGTCCCCTAAGGCAGGGGATCTCAACCTTCCTGATGCTGCAACCCTTTAATACAGTTCCTCATGTCGCGGTGACCCTCAAACTCTAAACTATTCTCATTGCAACTTCATGGCTATAATTTTGCTGCTGTCAGGAATCAGAATGTAAACAGCTGTTTCCTGGTGGTCTTAGGGTGTTTGACCAAGGGTGAAAGGGTCCTTTGACTTCCCTGGGGTCAAGACCCACAGGTTGAGAATTACTGCCTTACAATGATAAACTATTTAAGAGTGGTTCCCCCACCCCCATCTCCTTTTAAACCCTTCTCAAGTGGGCAGTCTGGGCCAGTGTGCAGGTCCACAGCCTGGGGTGGTGTTGGTGCTGCTGCTGCAGGCTCCTTGTTCTGTACCTTATCTCAGGATTTCCAAGCAGTGGGGAGGAAGGGTAAAGAATGTTTCTTTCTCTTAAACTCCCTCTTGCTGGCGAGTGTTTGGAGTTGCATGTAGCTCAGTGATGCATGAGGTCCTAGGTTCAGTCTCCAGCATCCACAAAGTAAAAATTAACAGAACATTTTTTTTCCTGAGACACTAAGTAAGTGCTTTAGTTTCTCTCAAATGTACAGGAAACTTGCAAAAATCATCTAGAAATTGCAATGTTTCTGAATTGGGTTTCAGGACTTGGCAACATCTGTAGCATCCCTGGTGGTAAAGGACTCAAGCCAGGATTGTGTGTCACATCTACTAGTTCCTTATAGTCTAGGCTTTGCCTGGGTGTTTCCCCAGCATCTGTGACTTGGACAATTTGAAAGAATATAGCCCAGTTGATGTTAGGCTGTCTATTGGGTGGCATGTTAGGTTTAACTTGTCCCTGTTTTTGGTGTTGGTAACTCTGGTCACTTGCTTAAGATGTGTTAGCTAGCTTTCTTTACCTGTCCTGTCCTCTGGTCCTTAGAAGGCTCTGGATTAAATGCAGACTCATCACTGTGCTTTCTCACCTCTGACATCATAGAAACAAGTCTCCCAGAGTGATGGTTTTCTTGTTGGACGGGGACAGTGCCACAAGGGGCTTCTAGGACTTTTTTGATTTGAGTATTAAACAGATCCCAGTCTTTGGAAGTCAGTGGTGAGTTTGTGTAGGCATTATATACTTTTGAACTGTAGGCCATCTTTTCAGACAGTCTATAAACTTTGACGTCTGGGTGTTTAGACTAATAAGACCCAAGTAAGATAGCAAGGTAGTTGGACAAGAGCTGGATTAGACATTGTAGATGCAGAAGTACTGGTCTTCTTCTGGGGTCCTGGAGACGCTGCCATTTGGTATTGATGTCTCAGAGGAGCGGGAGTGCTGGGGGTGCGGAGGGGGAAGGGCTGCTGCTGAGGAGCTGGGAGGAAGTGCTCGGGAGGAGGGGAAGGGCAGGAGGGATAGCTGCTGCTGAGGTTTGTTTTCTTCTGTTCCCTGAAACTTAAGAAGCAGAAAGAATTGAGGTGTGTCCCAGGAAAAGACAACCTGCTGTGTAAGATGCATCACAACTTTTCTTTCTTTTCTGGGTCCCCAAGCCCCCTGAAAAGGACCTTACAGGTTTGCCTTCTCCTGTAGCTCCGTGTTAGGGTGTGAAGGGTCAGTGTGCTGGATGTGTTGTGTCAGTTAGAGGGGGGAGAAGCAAACAGAGATCTGCCTCAGATGCTGGAAAAGGGAGTAATGAAGCCAAGAGGACCTTTCTTAGCCAGGCCTGTGCCCTAGGGGTTTGTATTTTAATTAGCAATCTATCAGTGCAGTGCTGAATAATTTAGAATTAACAAAAACAGCCAAGGCCCCATGTGGCACTTCATATAAGTGCACTATAAACACCATAGAACCTGGGCCCTATGTGAAATTTAACAACTCTCTAATGGTACATTTTATCTGAGTTGTTTCTTAACCTAGACTGTGAGGCCCCTGGGGCAGCAGTGGCCTTTATGCTGAATACATAGATTTCTACAAATGATAGGCAAGTCGTTTTTTGCCTCACCCATGGGGCCAAGTTGCAGATGTGCTTGGTTTCATTTATTTTGAGGGCTTGAACATTCGAGTTATAAATATTGCTTTAAAAAATGATGCAGGGAGCCCTAGGCTTAGGAGAGAATCTCTTGCTTATGGATCATTGCCTGTCTCAGCTAGGGTAGCCATGAAGCAAGCAACGGAGCTGCTGAAGAGATATGACTTGGATTGGATTTGGATAGGGAAGGCAAAGAGACAAAGTGTTCCTATGCCCTTTCACAGGGCATGGCAGGCCGGATTTTTAAAGCCATTTGCCTTCTCTGTCTTATTTTTCATCTGCTGTAAATTGAGAATCTAGAGGTTAACCAGTTGCTCAATCATTTTTGGGCCGAGGGGCAGGAGTTTTCTGAGGTGGAGCAGAATGCAGAATTGAAGGAGATGAATGGAAGCAGCTGCTGGGAGTCCTGTGTGGCTGTCACTTGTGTAGCTTAAGCTGCCTTTTCTCAGGGTGAGGTGACAAGAAAGGTTGAGTTTTAGACTTAGAATATACAGTATGGCATGTGAGGGCACCTGGTGTATTTGCTTCATACACAGGTGTGCTTAGTAATACTTTGTTTCCAAATATATACATACATATACACACACATATATGTGTGTATGTGTTCATGCAAGTATACACACATAATTTTAAATTATGCATATGATCTGTGCATGTAAGACTGGTGTCTAAGGAGGCCAGGAGTATAAGATCCCCTGGAACTAGAGCTGAGGACAGTTGTGATAAGCCACTTGACATGGCTTTTGGGGTTCAAACTTGGGACCTAGTACAAGGGCAGTGCATTGGCCTGCTGATTTCATCTCCTTAGCCCCTACACTGTACGTTTATATAAGGAGACAAGTGCAGCACCACACAGCAAGCATCTGCTTGTGGCAATTCGGGAGGCTCTTTTGTCTTTAAGCATTGTGTTGGAGCCTTCTCTCAGCAGGAGCCTACATGCTTGCCAGGATGGAAATCATTGAAAATATGCTTCTGGGGTGGAGTTAGCATTGTTGGTCTTGAATATCCATTCCAGTGAGTGAGCTCTTTAAAACTTTCTTGACATATTTAATGCTCACTTAAAAAATTGAAACCATTGATTCAGTGTGTGCATTCAGGACCAACAGTTCTGTCCAAACACCATAAAAACTGATAGCTAAACTTGTGATCTGCTGACAGTAAAACAGCACATACTTGGTTACATTAAAGAGATGGAAACAATAGCCAATTCCTTGCTCCCTCAAGGCCTGAATGAGTCACAGTTCGGTCAGATCCTGGCTACAGTTTCCTGATGATGTGTGTACATGTGGGTGAAGGAGTAGTGTTGGAGCTCGAACCCAGGACTTTATATGTGCTAGGCAAGTATATAACAAGATATATCAAGTTGTTTTCTTTTTAAGCTTGATATTCAAACATTAAATTTGTGTTCACCTATCTTCTTAAAGCCTTAACTAAAAAGCCAAGTATGTATGTACAAAGCACCTCATAAAGTCCTAGCTATGGTGATTTCAGAAAGTAACTTGGCCTCTGGTATTTCTGAGGTAGAACCTGTTGTCCAGCAGTTAGAAGATGGCCTATAATGTTTGTAGCTGTGTGTCCCAAGGCTAAGATGCATTCCTAGGAAGCCATGATTGACAAGGACAGCAATATAAAGAGCCTGTTTGTTCTGCTGTGATCCCTCAGGTAACTGATAAGAGGACAACAACAGACAGTGTTTGTGTACTTGATTGTCTGTAGCATCTGAACCTTAGGATGGGGTGGGGGACTCTAGAACCACCTTCCTGTGCTGCAGTGTTGGTGATTCTGTGTGTGTGGAGGGAGAATTGGGCTGCTCTGGCTTTCTAGCTAGGCTATTGTTTTCCTGGGGATGGAACCAGTGCTCTCTAGTTGCTATGCAAATATTGTACCACTGGGTTACATCTGGAGCTCTAGTTGGGTTATTTATGTGTTAATTGTTAATCTGTGGCATCCTGGCAAATACATCTGCCTTCCTGTGTTGGCAGCTAATTACCTTTCCAAATCTATACCTTTCCAGCCTCAACCTCTGGCTGACTGTCAGTCCCTATGCAAGTCTGACACCATGTTTAGCACAGTGGGTCTTCCAGCACCCAATGAGCTCATTCTTGACAAAAGAGGCTGTGGAGAATTCCCGTGAAGCAGGCTGTGTGGTGGTAATGGTTATCATCCAGATTAGACCCCCCCCAAGTCTCCACATCTTAGCCCAGGTTCAGTTCATCAGGAAAAGAACGCCTTCCATTTTCCTCTCTGATAAAAATCTTCAATTTAAAGTCACGGTAATGTGAAAACCTTGTCATCTTTATTAAACAAATATAATTCCACAAGGGGTATAGCTCATGGATTTCTGACATAATGTGTGCAAGAGGGTGGAGGGATTCCTTCCTGAACAGGCATGCTGCCCGATAGCTCTGTTATGTGGTGTTTCCCTTGTGACTGAGCAGAGAACATGGGACGCGCTAGCAGCTGTGCTCTACCATGGGGCTCCATGGGCTAGGCTCTAAAGCTTGATTTGAGACTAGTGCCCGTGATGAGGCATATCTGAGGCCTGAAATGATGGTCTAACTACTCTGTCAGGAATACCACCACCTGCTAGGTCCAGTGGTGCACACATGCAAATCCAGCACTTGGGAGGCAGAATCAGGAGATTGCTACAAGTTTGAGGCCAGCCTGGTCTACTCAGAGAGTTAGAGGCCTGCCTGCTAGGACTACTTAGTGAGTCTGTCCTCCCATCTCTGACTGGGGAGAGGCTACAAGCTGAGTTAGCAGAGCAGACTGAAAGGACTGTGCAGGCCAGCTTCACCCTTTGCATCCTGCATTGCAATGAGCAAAGAAACCCATGCTCTAGCTTCAAGTGGGAAAGGGACATTCAAATTTCCTTAAACTTTTCTTTAGCTTAGAATATCATACCTCTAATGACTTGAACTGTTTTTTTAAATATTTGCATTTTCTTTAAATGGACTCTGTTTCTGCCTACACGGCTAAAATACAAATTTTGTAGACTGCAGATAAGATATCAGTTCATCCCAACTGCTAGGGATCTGAGCAAGTTAGAGCCATGACTGCTTTTCTTCTCTCTCCTATACAGCGGCTCAGGCTGGAGTCCTGAGTCCAAGGCAGGCTCAGCGGGGCTGACTTTGTAGAATCCGTGGTCATCCTACTGCAGCTTGCCAATGCTGGCTTGTGAGATGTGCCTGGTCTCAGCTGAATGAAGCTGTTTCTGCCTAATTTGTTTTTAGGAGGCTCTGGAGAGCCCTGTGACTCTGCCTTTGTTAGAAAGGCACTCAGGGCTATCGGAAAAGCAGTGTAGAGAGTTTCCCACAGTGTCTAGCACCCGGGCTGCCGGTGGGTCCTGACCATCAGGAAACTGGATAGTGGAGAAATGAAGCCTGCATTCCCCAGGAGAGCTGTGCTCAGTTTCTGCCTGAGCTGCTGCCAGGGGTTTCCCCTTTTTCTTTGACTTATGTGGAAGGTTGGAAAAGCAAAAGATCTTGCTCATAAAGGCTACAGGGCTGGGCTAGTGCCACTATGAAGGGGAACCCCAAATATGAATGGCAACCCTGCTTGCCCAGCTCCCAGAGGAGTAGAAGGCAGGCACAAGGAAAGAAACCAGCCTGAAAGGAGAGGCCATAGTCTCTGCACTGTGCAGGTTCTGCTCACGGCTTCCTTCTTTGGGGAGGTGTGAGAAGCTCTGGGGAGAAAAGGAAATTGTAGCTGGCTGGGCTTTTCATTCACTGTCCATACAAAGTCTTGAATCATCTTGTGTCTTGGAAAGCTGACAGCTTTGATAGCAATTCATTTGCAAAGCTCTGCTGACTGCTCTGCATTCCACGGAGCCATTTTCATTAGCTCCAATTGCACGAACACTGTTCAAAACATTGTTGGCATACAAGACACAAGCCTGTGTTTAGTTTGTGAGAGGAAGGCACTTACAAGGGTGCATTGGTTCACTGATGGGTGCTACGGGTGGTACTTGAGAATGGGAGAAGCTGTCCTGTCAGGGCTCAGATGGGGTGGTTCAATGCCAGCCCTGTGGCTTATGCACCAGAAAGACTCTGTTGGTGCACTGTGGTGTTGTGAGCACTTCTGGGTCACAGATGGTATTGCTTTAGGAAGCTTGCCCAACACAGCACTGAGATGCCCAAGCACACTGTACATGAATGGTGGATGTCAAGATCTGATGGCACCAAGGCCTGACACTCTGAAGAGATTATGGGAGGTAACGTGATGTGGTTGAGGACTCCTAATTCGCCCTTTGAAAGTGCCAGGGCTTTCTTGACCTTAGATCTGGTGTTTGCTCAGCTCCCTGAGGCAGTCTTATAGAGCATGTGTACTTTCAAGGCTGTTTGAGTCTCCTTGTTGCACTGCTGAAGTCTGTCTATGGGATTCCCATGTCAAATGGCCAAGATGCTTCCACCATATGCTCACATTTGGCAGGACCTTGTTCTGGTTGGGAAGGAGGGAGAGCTGAGAGTTCTGAACGTTGTTCTCCTTACACCACTGATAACTGGACACATTATAGAACCTGAGTAGAAGATAGTTTAGGCTAAGTAGAACTCTTGTCTCAGAAGAAGCCCTTTCTCTGTAGATTGCAGGGATTTGAAAGTCTCCCTGAGCTGTTTGGGAGTTTCAGTGGAGTCCTTTTAGGCCAACAACGTAACTAGATGTTACCCATTCCTGGCCCTTGGTATTTTGCTAGTTGAAAGATATCTAGTTGGATCATTGTTTCCCCTGTTATTTTGCAACTCCATTTAGATTTCTTTCCTATATTTATATATTTTAAGAAGGCTTCCATGTGACCCCTTAAATGGCCTTTAGTAGGCTATTGGCTGCTCTCTATAAACTGATGCTAAGGCCCTATTGCTAAAGACAATATTTATATATCTCATTAAACACAGAGAAGTTGAGATGGTACCTAATTAGAGCCTTTACCTCTACTGACTAGTATTTTTGGTACTAGAGGGTACTCTCCATGCTACCAGTAGAGAAAGGTAACCACCAACCCAGCTACAAACCCTGTGATATATGACATGTTGTGTAATAGTGACACAAATGTTGTGGAAGTGACCAACTACTTTCTGGTTGGATGTAAGTCCCATGAGATGGAATCTGTCTGATACTGCTTGGTAGCCAAGAACTGATAGGCCATGGGCCTAGGGGAAAACCAAATGCTAGTTTTCTGCTAAAATAACACAGCACTTAAATGAGTCCTAAAGGCATTCTGCTGTATCCATAGATGAGTGTCTGCCTCAGCCATCATCAGAGACACTTTCTCTTGTAGTAGATGGGCTAACACAGACCCACAACTGGTCTGTGCAGTTGTGCAGAAAGTGAGGGATTTGGAATACTCCATTCTAAATGGGATTTCTTCATTTAACCCCTCCCCCCAGGGCTCAGGGAACCATTCTGAAGAGGAGACAAAGAGTGTAAGGGCCAGAGAGAAGGAACAGTGTCTTCCAGACACAACAGTACTGACACATATGTGAACTCAGAGACTATGGCATGTACGGAGGGCCTGCACAGGTTCGAACCCTACAGCGTTCAACAGAGAAGGTGAAGTAGACACAAGCTCTTGTTCCTGTCCAACAAGCTATCACGCAAAGGTTTTGTCCATTCTCCAATGGGATCTCACTCGGTATATTAACCACAGTAGAGGGAGGCACCATGCCAAGCAATAGAGGCCAACACAAAATGGACACAGTGGTATTTTTGTAGACTTTTTGTCTCATTGCTTTGTTTGGACATTTATTATTATTATTATATTATTTATTTGGTCTTACTGGTCTTTTGCTTGTATATTATGGTTTCTGATTTTGTGGTTTTATGGGTTTGTGTGTGTGTGTTGTGTTTTTATGTTTGCTTTCTAAAAGAGAAAGGGTGTGGAGTTGGGTGGGTAGAGAGGTGGCAAAGATCTGGGAGGAGCTGATGGAGGGAAAACTGATCAGAATGTATTGTATGAATTTTATTTTCAATGAAACATAGTCTCTGTGCCGGAGCTTCCATTGGCTGCCGTCTGCTGAGTAACATTACGGAGGGAGCAGCCATTGACTGTCTGCAGTTGTGTGGCAGGTGCCTATGTAGTCATTTCCATAAACTTAAAAGAGAAAACAAAACAAACTGCCAAACCAGTTTAGCAAAAAGCTGCTGGCCTTGCCCTTGGCTGGCTTCCCTGGCATCCTATTTCCTGGATGGGGCATCTTTGACTTCTTAAATAAAGCTCTATGATATTTTTCTTCTAGAAAGTTCTCCCTGGGCCTTCAGGTTGATTCTCACACCCCTGACTCCCTTGCATGAGTAGCAGAGGACATTCTTCCCCCAAAGAACTGTGTCTCCCAGTGCTTAGGACCCTGGGCCACTTGGTTTAGCCTCCTGTTAACCCACACTGGGGACTCTATCTAGAACTTAGTTGTCTCTAAGGATACTTTCTAGGGGTCACTGAAGTCCTGATCTTATGTCCCACTGATGTCCCTCACAGGGAAACAGAAGCAGCAGGGCTGTTTCCGGCAGGATGTAACATTATATGCACTTCCTGTGAGCTGTTCTTTATTTGGTTTTGTTCTGTTTTTGAGGAGGCAGATTGAGGTGAGGACAGTTACTGTGGTACTCTGGAAACCCCAGGTGGACATCTTTTTGCTCCCTTCTGTGTCTGGTCACCTAATTTAGTGTTTAGGAATATGTGGAGTTTTATTCCATTGTTTTTTCTTTATGGAACCCTGGTTCTTGTTAATGCTTCACAGGCTGTTTTTCCAGGGAGGAGGTTCCATTATTATTTACTGTGAGTTCATCTCTTTTCCTTAGCAAGACTGTGAGTTCCACAAAGGGCTTCAGGCTATATCCCCAAAGTAAATCTTGTACTCCAAAAGGGACACAAATCAAAGATTACCTTGGGTTGGTCAGGAATGATAATTGGGAAGCTGTAATGTAAGCAGGGGTCACCACGGGAAGAGAAATGGGTTCAGGGTGACAGGGTTGGTAGTCGGAGATGAGCATGGGGTGAACATTGTTCGCAGAGATTTGAGCCTATAGGAATGGAGTCTACTGCAGCAGAGAGAGTTAATGGCCAACGATTTATCTGTTGCCAGATTAAGATTGGTATTCATCCTCACTGAGGTCACAGCTAACGTTAGTAAGTGAAAGTTGTTATCAGAGATTCTGACTGAACCTGGTACTCAGCTTTCAGGTGACTCAGTAGTGCCTCAAGCTGTTGCTGAGCTCCACAATGGAACAGATTTGCAGAGTGGCCACCAGCCCTTCCCCAGGCCTGTGCCTGCGGTGCATCTTATCCCTAGGACCATATTCAGCCAGGTGCTGCCTTTTTTGGAGATGGCCCTATGTCTTAAGTTCTTTTCTTGACGCTGTGATGAAATATCCTGATGAGAGCAGGTTAGGGGAAGCCAGGCCTTATTTGGTTGTCTCATGACGCCACAGTCCATCATGGCAGAAGGCTCTTGAGGCATCTGGTCACATCACATCTGCAGTCAGGGAACAGAGAACAATAAGTATTTGTGTCCGGGTATGTTTTCTCTTTTTTATGGAGTCTGGAACTGCAGCCCATGAAGTGCTGCACACTTGAATCTAGAGTAGGTCCTCTCAACTCCATTAACATCATCCAGCTGGTCTCTCACAGATTCACCCAGAGACTTATCTCTTAGGTGGTTGTAGATACCATCAAGTTGGCAATCAATGTTAACCATCATACTTACTTCTGAGGAGATTAATGTCAATTGTTTTGGAATAAAAAAAATTGTGTAAATATTAGCTGGTCTATAGGAGTCAGAGAACCCTTGTTTCCTGTATTTCTGTAAAGAATAGTGTTGTATATGTCTTCTAAGTCTTTCAGTGCTAGGGTCCTTTGTGCCTTTAGATCAGGTAGTTGTTGAAGACTAATACTCAACCTTGCCTCTGTGAATGGTAGCCACTTTGTTCATAGCCTCCTCGTCTCCTCAAGTAGCCATGTTAGTGGAGACTTTACCCCTGTTATCCACCCTCAGGCCCAGGTTTCCATTTTCTGCTTACATTGGATTCTGGTTTCCATGCGGCATGATGTGTTTACAGGGCAGCGTGAGGACTGAAGTTCTGTGCAGGTTGTCACATGGTCCTGCCTGTGAGAGGGGAACCATGTTTGCTTCTTGCCCACACTGTCTATATGGCTGAACACATTGGGAGACTATGACCTTGCTCTGGTGATCACATTGGGATGATTTGAAATGTCTTTCAGTTTGTCCTGGGTTTTAAGTTGCCTAGCCCAAGAAGCTGGTTTTGAAGGTAAAAGAAGATAATGACCATTTGAAAGCTCTTTGATAATATCAGGAGTTGATGTGTATGAAAGAAAGATCTTCTACAGGGATTGGGGTCCTCATTGAAGACAGAAGGTGGGGAAAGAATCTATTCCTTGACAACATATGGATACAATGGAGAGAGGAACAACAGTCAATACAAGTGCACATCTTAAAAAAAAACTTTATTAACTTTCATTCATATATATAATGAAATGTAACCACTACCATGTACCCTTTCAAATTCCCCTACATTCTCCCACAGAACATACCCCTCCCAACTTCATGACTCCTCTTCCCACTTGTAATAATCCACTAACCCCAGTTAATGCTGCCCTATTGAATGGATGTGGGGCCATAAACTGGAGGATGGAAAATCTACCAGTGGTACACCATCAAAAAAGAATCATCCAGAAAGAATGATTCATAGATCCTTCCTCTTCCAGCACCTAACAATTGCCAGTAGCACCTCAGTTAACGGGTAGAGACTGGAGAGCATCTCCCCTATGTATGTTGGAAGTTTGGCAGGCTTGATCTTGTATAAATAAATAGGCTGCTGTGAATTCATGAGTATGATAGACATGTCTGGAAGATGGCATCTTACAGCACGCCAACCCTTTGTCTCTTTCTGCTTCTTCTGGGATGTTCCCTGAACCTTGGTAGGGCAGGGTTTGATAAAGAAGGACTGTCTCATCTCCACAGTACCTTGACTGATTTTGTTCCTCTGCATTGACTGCTGTCCATTGTAAAACCAAAGCTGAGAGTGGCCCAGGTCTATGATAGGTATAAACATATTTAGAAGGCAGTTTGGCAATGTGGCCTTTTTAACAAAACAGCAGGTTCTACCCTAGGACCCATGACATGACCTCCCCAGCAATGGGCTTTTGAACTATTATTCAGGTTCAGACATGAAATTCCCTCCTGTGGATCAGTCCTCAAGTCCAGTCAGAAGTCAGTGACTATTGCAGCAGTGGGTACATGTCACCTGGCAGGTTAGTATTGGAACACGCAGAGTCCAAAACAGGGTAAAACCAGTGATATCTCTTCTTCACCAGCAGCCTGCATAGGACATTTGGAAGCTAGTCAGCAGATATGAAGTGTCCTGGTCAGTTTGAGATTGTATCTTATAACCAAAGTGAAATTCACTTCTTTGGACATGATTCCCATAAGTTGAAAGATCTGCCAGGTTTACTGTGGTTTGGTTGAGCTGACTGGGATGTTGACTGTGTTCCTAGGGTCAGTTTTCTTTAGAACCATTGGTAACTGTGGAGAAACCTGTCCTGCTAGTTTGTGAGTTTCCCAGCATAATGAATTCAAATCTTTGCTTCTCATGGCTCTTAGTTTTCATGCTTGAGGGGAGCTATAGGGTGTACAATGCTTTGTGTAGCCAGTTCTCCCTTGGAAATGTCTAATAGTGATAGCAACAAACAATACAGGATGTATTTGGTCTGAAAGACTGTGGCCATCCATGTCCAATATCACACTGACCTAGTCATTGGGTGTTTGGTGAACTTCTTCATGTAGCAGGTTGTTAACTTTTTTGATAGTTCCTGCTTTTTGAGGACGGACAATAACTAGTCAGTTCTTAGATCAGGAGCAGGTAAATGGCACTATTTTAGAGTTCTCATTCACAGACTCCCACTTTGTAAACATCTCCTTGGGGCTATCTATTTCCCTTTAAAAGATGGGGCTTTTGACAGGTGATTTTTGAGGGATCTTCACAGGTAGTTTCCAGGTTGTAGAAATCTGTGGTCCTCTGTGTATGAAAGTGCCATGTAACAGGATTGAGTCCATGAGTGGTACAGATCATTAGCTAGGAACTGGTGCTAATGTGTGAAAGGGCAGGCCTTGGTAAAGGTTCCAAAGTTCTGAGCGATGCTCACGTGGGAGTATTTAGGGGATCATGGATTTTCATTTCCCTCTTCCATAACTACTTCTGTAACATGCCAACACTGTTTATGCATTTAATGTGTGATCCCAAGAAGATGCTTTTATGAAGCAAATACAATGTGATTATGAATGACCCTGAACTCATTACATTTGGAACCCTTCCATGCTGGCAAGTGATGTTCTCAACCAAATGACTCCATGTTCCCATTTCCATCATATGTATTTCTTCCATCCTCTGATTCCTTCTTTGAAATGACAGCATTTTCCTGTTATGTATAATAAAACCTCCCCTGTGGACCTCTGGAGTACTGCTGAGTGCCGAGTGAATAAATAACAGAACTTTTAAAATCAGTTCCTGACTTTTACCGTTTTTAAGAGCTCACTCTGTTCTGTATTAGGCACTGTGTATGTAACCAAAGGAATTGATTTCTTATCTTCTTTTTTTTATTTTATTTATTTATTTATTTTGATTTCTTATCTTCTATAGCTGTAGTCTGGTAAAAGACAACCACTCTATCATTCCAGTGGGAGATAATCAGTTTTACGGACATTTATACTGAACAAGAACTGGATGCTATAAGAATAAGATGCACACTTATTTTAGATTTGATATCAGCAGCGACCTCTCTGAGTATGCAGAAGAAGCTTGTGAGGGAAACGAGTTTGGTTGGATTTGGCAAGAGAGAGATGGCTCAAGTAGGGAGAGGTGTCGGTGCTTAAGGCTCAGGGGCAGGAAAGAGCCGCCATCTTGGAAGAGTTGAAAGATCAGAAGGGCAGGGCTGTTATAAATCACAGGTAAGGATGGGGTGTAGGCTGGCATCACATCATATATGCTTTTTTGTTGAGATAAGAATTTTATATTTCATCCTATGTTGAAAAGAAATCCATTGTTGACTTTAAAGTGGGTGGAGATGACTAAATTCACCATGATTTAATTCATCATATTGGTACATCATGAAAAGACGGGAAGGGGATGTGGGGCAGACAGACCAGTCAAGAAGGGATCACTGTGGCTCAGGTAAGGGGTGACACTGGCTGGTGTGTTGGCAGTGACAGTATTGTTGGACAATAGAATGGCTTTCAAATGCACATAAAGGGTAGAAGTTTGGACCTAGGTATAGTGACTGGGTTTAGGGAGGTCCTGGAAAAAGGTGTCAAGGTTGAGTCACGGCTTCTGGCTCTTCTTACCAGGTGAAAAGCTGAATGGCAGTGTGAAAATGCTTTCCTAGAACAGGCCACTTGGACACACCAAAGTGGCTAGAGCTATAAATACTGGCTTCTTGAAACAACAGATCTTATTCTTCGTTCAGAAAATGGCAGTGCAGAAGTTTGTGCCAAACATGAAGGTGGTAAATGTCCCCTGGAAGTGGAATCCACTGGCCTGGGTCTCATGAGTTAAGTCATAATTGAGGTTTTTACTTCATGTTGTTCTGGTTAAAGCATGGCAGATTGCTGCTGGCGAGACCTTGTGCAGGACCATAAGAGGTACGGAGGTTTTTTTTCTGTAGTATCCTGCAGCAGGAAGAGGTTGAGGGTCTTCCTGTCCTTCATTTGCACCATCCTAGTGAAGGGACTTGACACTCTGACCATATGAACGTGTGTTGGAGGGGCCCTGGTGACTGTGATGTGCATTGCCTTTTGCATCCGAGTTTGTGCTTATTGAGAATGTTTAGTGCACAAAGGTTACTAGCCCTCATTATCTGGGAGGAGGCAGTCTTGGTTTCCTGATGGGAGAAAGGACAGTTGCTCAGTCTTATGTGAACATGCCGGGGATTTTCCTCTTTCTTTAGGAAAGAAATAGAATGAAATGGTTCATTGTGCTTGTTGGGAGTGCCTGGCGGAGCAAGTTAATGACTCCCCTCTGAGTTAGGGAGCAGTCGGACTTCTTTAGTGAACATGTAGACAAACTGCTGGAAGGAGGTCAGGGTATGATGGATGTACAGACTTTGGGAGGATTTTAAACCCAAAGTAGTGAAGGTGAGACAGTTACCAGTTACCGAGGAGAGCCCTTATTGAGTTCATTCTCGTGGAGTTCCTTAGGATCCTGTTCTAAGATGGCGGTACTTGAGGAGATGATAGCAATGATTCTGATGGAAGTTCCATGAGCTCTGGTGAAGAGCTACATTTTAAATAAACTCACAACAGAAAAGATTTAAATGTTTAGCAATATTGGCTTCTTTTTATGTAGGCAACAGAAGACAGTGTTATATGACAGTTTTGTCCCTGAGAGGTTGTAGCCACTATTTAGGGATGGGCTCCCCATGTTAGACACTTAATATACACTACACCACATAAATGTGCAAACCAGTCTGTTTTTCAGGTTAGTCTGATTTGACTCATTAGAGGAACTGAAGTTGGGAGGAAGGTTTGTCTGACCCAAAGCAGATCTTCATGTCTGCGGCTTTTTTCTCAGGAACAAGGAGCAGAGAAGGACAACAGGTTTCTGGGCTCTGGCTTTGTCACCTTATATGACACAACAGACATTGTCAGAAAGATCAGAACTGAACTGGATAGGTGAGAACTGACAAGCTTTAGAGGGTTTTTAGACAAGGGAACCTACATATACCTTCTTGATTCATCCCAGGGATTGACCAGCCCTTACAGTTATGACTAATGCCAAGCCCTCCCACTTCTGGGTCTGGCTGTCTCAATTAGAAGTGCTTGTTGAATAAGCTAATGGATTATTTGTCTGAAGTTTTTGCTTGCTCAGCATATTGTATTCAATGCCCTCTTGGTGCCCCCAGATAACAGCAAATGTGAACTCTGTTAGAAGTTTCTGGGGAAAAGAAACACTGTGTTCCTCCCAGGGCTGGTTTATGCCCATCCTCTTTGAACTTTGCCTTGCATGACTATTGTCCTTGTTGTGTGCAGGTGAGCCTGTTGTAACTTTTACCACTTAACATTCACACCACCCTTCCTAAAGTATCCAAATTTTGAAAATGAAAGAAGACAACTCTAGTGTGCGCAGGGGAGGAGTTGCAGTATTGGTGATGGGAGGGCACGGGTTCCCAGAGGTTTGTGGTTCAGGGTGGTTTGGTTTTTTTTTTTTTTTTGGATAAGCTTTAAGAAAAAGTCACAAGCAGATCTGGTAGTCTTTGAAAGGGTTAAGTATAGGGATCTCTAGAGTGGGAGGCGACCATGTCATCCTTTGGGAAGAATCCTTTTTCTTTTTTCAGGGCTAGTGACCACTCTGCCATCCCTGTAGAACACAGATGTTCAGGTGTGTGATGCATGAGCTCTGAGAGGTGAACTATGGAGACCTGGAGGTTCAGCTGTGCAGTGGGAATTCACACAGGGTCCTGGCCTCATTGACTGCTTACTGTGCAGGCTGATCATGCATGTCTGTACAACAAGACATTATGCTGGTGACAGAGATGTGCTCAGAGGCTCCTGGGCTTAGGGAGGCAGGACCCTGTTATTTTGGGAAACAAGTTTTTACTGAAGTTTCATAGGCTTGCCTGGTTTTATTTTCAGATGGAAAACAGATGCTTCTCCTGTAAATAGCCAGAATATATTCTTCCAGTATCCTGGCTTGAAAGCCACTATTGAGTTCCTGACACACTTGGAACACTGTGTTTTTTACGGAAGGTCCTTCTACCATTGTATTACACCCCTTACTCCACTCCCTTTTTTAAAATACAAAGTCTAACTAAGTTACTGAGACTGGCCTTTAACTCACTCTGCAGCTCAGGCAGGTCTTAAAAAAAAAAAAAAAAAAAAAAGAATGTGTCCTTGTTTAAAATACTGTTTAAATTGTGGTTTCAGCAATAAATTTTAAACCTAAATACAAAAAAAAAAAACAAAACAAAAAAACAAAAAACAGTACCTTCCTATCTCTCAACGAGATGGAGTCACAGGCCTATACCAATAACATTAGCATGACTGCAACTCTTATGAAATTAGAATATACAGTACAAATGTGCAGTGTAATCTTATTGCACATTACAAATTACAATATTACAAATTGCAGTGTAAGTTGGAATTTAACCTAGGTGATTAATCGTATCACAGGACTTCAATATTCTTGTCAAGACTTGCTTATGAACCCAGATTACTTGCTATGTGTATCCTTGACAACAAGACAACCACTTCTGCATGAAATCTGCATGAACGTATCACCAACAGTAGCTTTAGATTGGTTTCCTATGATTTTCATAAGGAAGTTAAATTCTAGTTGTCACTTGCTTAATGGCGGACTTGGGTTCACCAGTACGTAGATGAGGAACTGAGTTAGTTTCCAGCATGACACTGTGCAATTGCTTTGGTTTCTAGTTTTGCAGCATAAGTGTTATCTCTAAAAGTGAATACCAACTAAAATGAAATACATCGTCCTTAGTCTTTATAGATTTTTAAGAATGTAGGAAATGGACATTTTAGCCGTCTGGTGTTCTAAGTTAAATAAAACAACTCAGTGATACGCCCTGGGCAGTCGTGTTGGCTCACATGGCCTCCCTGTAGTCTGAGAACCAATCAAATCATCTCCTCTCATCTTGTAGCTCAGAGCTGTGAGCTGTGTGATGTCAGGATTCTAGGACTCTGGTTGTCACTCTGCCATGACGGACTGGTCCTTGTAGAATTGCCTAATAATTGCTTGGAGGTGTTAAATTATGAAATAAAAATGGTAAATCACTGTTATTTCCATCATGCTGAGAGCAGAAGCACTTCATTTTCACAAGGACACCTGACACCTCCCATCTTTCAAAAAGACTTATTTTTTCTTTTAAATTGTGTGTCTGTGAGTGGGCATGTGCGTGTGAGTTCAGGTGTCCATGGAGGCCGGAGGAGGGTATGAGGTCTCCTGACACATGGATCCTGTGAATCAAACTTGGGTCCTCTGCAAGACAGTGTGTGCTCTTAACCACTGAGTCATCTCTGTAGCCCCTACTTTCCATCTGTTTTAAGATAGGTAGAATACCCTGAGTGTTTGCCATATTCGTCATTCTAGAGTATTCTTAGATTGTGTGCCAGAGGCCCTTGTGGGTGAAGCCCTTACATACCTAAGGAAGTACATGCAGTTCTGTGGAGTGGTTTGTGCTATGTGACTTTCATTATTTTTACCCACTACCTCTGTGGAAGACATGGGGAACCTGATTGGCACAGGTTGGCAGGCCATGCTTTTCATGGATCCCAGTAAATCAAAGAGCCATGGGATGTGCTGGTCTTCAGCTGAGAAGCTGTGGTCTGGAGATGCCAACTGTTTTGACTCAGTACTCCTGATTATATAATTCATCATGCCAGTGACTACGCTCACCATGCCCCAGCTGTCTTAGACCAGCGTCAAGTGATGTTCTCTGGGATGCAGGTTTTCTGGGTCATGGATTGGTACATTATGGAAGGCAGGCTGAGGGTGTTCGAACTCAGGAGTTAGTGGCATTTGGGCTCAATCTGCCCAGAGATATTGGACAGATGACCTTAGTTCCAAAGTGGCCAGGTGAGAGAACTGACCTACACAGCCTTGGAAAGCAAAAATACTTATTCCAGAATTCCAAAGAAGGGTTCTCTGATGTAGTATGATTCTCCTTCTGCTTAGAATCTTAAAAAAGAAAATAGTCTTTTAGATGAAGAGTAGCAAGCATCTCCTGTTACACTTTCATTAGAACCAAGCATCTTTCTCGCCTACTTTAATTTATTGCAAAACAGTGTGTTGGCGGCTTCTTAATTTTATAAGTAATGAAACACCCAGACACACTATTGTGTTTGTTGTAGCCTATATTTAAACCTAGGTCTGTTTGACATCAAAAGCTATGAATTTCCACAGAAGGCTAAAAACTTAGTCATGTTATTTGAATTATGATCCTTGGAACTTGTACGGAATATCTCATAATTGATGGCTCTGCTCTGAGACCCAGAATGGCTGAACACACCTCCCATTGGTGTCCTCTCATAGTTGCTTGAGGAGTTGGGAGAGGACTGAGTGGTATCTCTTCCACTGTTAGAACAATCATAGTGGGCTATGGTGTGACTACAATTCTTCGAATGCTGGACTAACATGCTTACTGTAAACCATGCTCTGGCATGCTTAGTTTTTAGAGCTGATTTCACTATGAGGATGGTGAGAGGTGCAATGAGGAAATAAGAGATGCAAAAGCAAAACTGAGCCCAGGAGTAAAGAGCAGATCAGGGTCTCTCTAGGCTACATGCAGGGAAACCTAAAGCTATCTAAGATGCAGCATCCAAGGCTGACATCCAGGAGAATAGAAAAACTCCTAGGAGCTGGCTTTAAACATAAACCTAGGGCTTCTGAGATGGTCCAGGGGCTAGAATACTTGCTGTCAACCCTGATGACGTCTTTGATCCCCTACATAGTAGAAAGATAGGACTGCTCTTGGAAGCTGTCCTCTAGATTCTATATATGTGTTGTGGCGTGCATGCATGTGTACACCCCCCCCCCCACACACGAACATGCTCTAAATAATTGTCAAAAGTAAAAATTAAACCAGCCAACCAAACCCCTCAGATCTACATACTTACTAATAATGACCTTTTAGGGATAGAGACCTATGCTGTTACTGGAGTGTTCTGGAAGTAGAGTGGGGGGCACTTGGGTATGAGGCTGTGGGCACAGCCTTAGTTATGGTATATGCTGTGGTTTCCATGGTCTCATGTTGGTGACATCTTCAGCCTGTGGCTACCTCATAGGATTCAAGGATTTGACAGTATGACTATTTACTGAGTTCCTTAGATAGCACATCCCTTAAGGTTGGTGATTGGTGACTGTGCCAGACAGACATAGGGGAGAGACAAGGGATAGACACTTCATGGAAAGCTTGTCTTTGAGGGATATTCCATCTACAAAGGGAGGGACATTTTCAGAGTGCTGACAGCCTGCTCAAGGACTCTGAAAGAATCCTGTGTCAGAAGGTATACACAAGGTAACGAGGCAGAGGAGCCTTGTCATGGACATTAGAACAGTGCTAAGATCATGGAAAGTAGTGTGGACTAAGGGAACCAGAAGGGGTTCAAATGCGTGACATGGAGGGATACTTGGCAAGTTGTGGGGAAGCTGGGGTATTGGGGTTAGGTATTGACTTGTGTACTACCTGATGAGGGACTTAGACTTTCTGAGGAATAGCATGGACCCATACAGAAATGTTAAATCAAGGCTCGTCAGTATGATGCAAGGTTGGTGAGCACACGACAGTATCTGTTTAGTTGACAGGTGCATCTTCAGGGGTTAGAATGATCCCTGCACAAGATAGTTACTTTGTCCCTCGTGTCTTTCCTGTGCCTCCTATTGCATTGGTCCATGAGGAAGACAGTTGCCTTCTAAGGAGCTCAGTGAATGAATGCACGTGAGCAAATGAAAAGACATCTTTGATTTTATGGACTCAATAAACCTGGTGTCCAAATGTATCAAACATATTGCTGACTATGTAACTTGCCTTCCATAAATCTTGAAGACAGCCCCTAAGGCTTTGTGGCCCATAAGGTGACTAAAGAAAGGAGTCCAGTGTGGGGAGGAAGTGGGCAGAGTAAGTTTTAAGAGAGGGGACTGGGTTGGGAGTCACTGGTGGGACTGGCCTTTCACCTTTAGGGATAGTTTCTAGGGTTAAAGAGACAGACAGTCAAAGCTAGAGTGAAGATTAGTTCGATCCTCATGGTGTGTGGGTCCTTATGGGATGCAGAAGTTGTGTAGACTAGTAAAAATTGTTCTGTGGAAGGGTATAGCTTTATGAGTGAGAAGCCTACTCCACCTTCCCCCAGCTTCCTCAGAATTAGCTACAGAAGCAGTTTCCCTTCTATCTCTCTCCAGCTGTTTTCAGTGTCTAAACAACTCTAAATATATAAGCTTTTTATTTTTACCCAGATGGATTTGACTTTTATAATATCCCCTCCAGTTATAAGAGGCTATGATTCACATAGAAAAACATGCAGGAGATCTTAGGAAAATACAGGCTGAGTTTTGGGACTGAGTTAATTCAGATTTCGTTTCTCTTGAAAATATAAGGTTTACAAATATTTGTCCCAAGACAGGAGGGCTGGCTGCTTCAGTGCCTGTGTTTCTTCACTGCGGACATTGAGACTCAAGGCAGACACACGTGACCAGTGCGGAAAGCACAGCCCTTGATTCCAGCTTCTATCTGCTGCTGTACATGCATGATTTCAGTTGTACTCGACAGATGTGCCAATGTGCCAGGACCCCAGTGTACAGGGGTCAGTGAAGGGCACACCCTGGCTCTGCCTGTTCTCCAGCCCCAGCATCCCTGTAAGAGAATTTTCCATAGTTCTTGATTGGAACAGAATCTAGCAGTTATTGGCTGTGACCTTGAACATGTGACTTGACCTCACTGGGCTTTGATTCCATATCTCTAAACTGAAGTCTTTGGACTAAGCCCTCCAAGCTTGCATCTAGCACAAATACTTCATGCCTTTCCCCTCTGATCCCCATCTATGACAGAGCGAAGGCCAAACATGAAAGTGAATTGAAAAATGCTACCCACTTCAAAAAGTCACAAACTGAGTTGCTATCTTCAGTTGCCTGTTTGCTCTGTGAAAAAAACAGTGTTGTAGTTTATGTATTGAGAAGGGCTGCTCCTTTAATTTCAAAAACAAGGAAAAAGCAAGCATGCCTATAGATGTGACTTATATCTGTTTCTGCTAAGTGGTTTCTTCCATCAACGTCAAAGGCTCCAGTGAAAACCCATGGTGTAGCAAGTTTGCAGATTTAATTAGAATGTCTTGAGTTTCTAAACTGGACAGAAAACCATTTCCCTTCCCCCCCATAATATGTTTGTATAGCCTTCAAATGACATTTCCCCCTGTATGTGCAAAAATCTCTTTTGGAATGGCTAGCAGTAGGTTCAATTTGCACATTTTGACTTTAGGTTAAAGCTGGTTGAATAGTCTTTAGAGCTCTTTTTGTTGGTTGAATACATTTTTATTATTAACTAATGGAAAAATACACTTTTTATGATGAATGAAATGAATTTTTAAAACTCTCCCCATCAGCATTTTTTATTTAAACGCCTCACTCTCAGGGCTGGCCCTGTGAGGATTGCTGGTCTTAGGACACAGAAAGATACATGAAAGTAGGTCATTCTATAGTCACTCTAACTTTGACATCCACTGTGTCCTCCTGTGTTGAAAAACCTATGGGAATTCCAGGTGGAAACCTTCTCCTGAAAGACTCTTGACTGCTGCTTGTCAAGGAATATCTGTGTTAGGATATTGCACTTGGCAGTGCATAGATGTGCATAGTCACTCAATTGCAAGGAAGTGTGTCTTCACTGATATGACCCCTAACACCCCGAGGGATTGCTGGTGGGAGTGGTGGCTGTCATACTGCTCACACTTGGGATTTGAGTTTGAGCATATGATATGATCTAGAAAGGGAGTACTTCTCTTTTCTGAAGGCCTCAAGGATGCATATGGTGCTGATTTAGATGTAGTGTGTGTCTCTGATCCATTCTGTGTTAGATAAGGCAAGGAGCCTTTGACATTTATAATCCATGTCATTCTCTTTATAGACTCTTGTTGGTATCTGGCTTTGGGTACCACTCACTTGTAAAACCATGTTTTCCTTCAGCCCAAACAGCAGTTATATACCGAAGAACAGATATTCCCATATCTAGGATCTCATGAGGGATTTTTCAGGTTGGTCTGCTATGATGTTGGCATAAACACAGAGAGCTTCCAGCAGCTGCTGCTACTGTTTCTACCCAAGTCCTGCTGCTGGACGGGAAAGTGAAGTACACAGGTTGAGAAGGTCTGACCAGAGCCAAGGACAAGCTCAGCCCAAAGACAGGCCTCTTTAGAATGGCAGTCGAAGATGCATTATGTGGGAACTGCATTACAGTGAATGTGAAGTAGCTGTGGGCAATGCACTGAAGTGCTCTGGTCTAGCTGTTTACACAGTCCTGTTGAAAGAACGGAAAAGGAGAGAAGTGTCATTGATAGTGTATGCCATTAGATTGATCTCCATCTATTTGCTTCCAATTTAAAGGGGTTGCTTAGGTTCACTGTGTAATCCATTTAACATTCCTAATGACAAGAAATGCTACAGACATTAGCAGTTATCTGAGCACTCTAGTTGCTACTAACTCAGCAACTCTTTGTAGTCATCTGTCTAGAGCATATATTTACTACTCGAGTTCACTCCATGGTGTGTGTAGTCAGCTTCTGTATAAACCAAGGCCGTGAGAAAAGATAGTAACTTAATAGGAGCCTGAGGCCCTCCAGAAAATGTTTACTGAATTCCAGAACAAAGCTGATCTTGTGTAGAACCTTCAGCCAATTGACAATGGACAGAGGGAAGCAAATGTTAGTTGGATGCTTGTGAAATTTTGGGTAGGTCAGAACACAATATATTCCAGATGATGCATTCAGTTGTTAGACTTCTAATTCAACTTCTAACAGTGCAGATGCTCCGATCTAAACAAATTAAGCCCCATTGGCCCTAGAAACAATCACAGAATTCCTTTGAAAGACTTATCCTTTTTTGCGACACTATATACGAACAACTAAATATTTGTTTTTTATTTTTTGATTGTCTTGGTGTGTTAACCAGGCCAGCCTTGAATTTACAAGCCCCTGTTTCAGCATCCTGGGTAGTTGGTCACAGGTGTGGAAAACGCTGACTAGCACCTGGTAGCTTTCACTAATTTAAACTCCCAAGTCTTTTGCCATTGCTTGGCTCTAATGTTCCAGAGAGAGAGATGATAGGGAATGTGGGGTCAACAACTCTTACTGCAATAGGCTAGCTGACCTTGCTGTTTGGCTCTGTGGGACATCTCATTTTATGTCAGCATGGCCATTTGTTAAAGAATTTAACCTTGCACATAGGTATCTGGCCTTTGTGATGATCTTGCAAAATTAGCTTAGAGAATGGAAATGCCAGAACAACCATGGTATGATTTAGAGCGGAATCTGCTTACAGCTTAGTGAGGTATATGGCTATTCCAGAAGAATCATTTATTTTGATTTATGATGGAGACTTAGGGTCATGCCTGAAGGAAGGGTTGGAGACTGAAGTCAGTCATATGGGCAGTCACACTAATGGGGCCCTCTTAAATCTTTGAACACCAAAGCTCAGTTGAGTTCCTATGGTTAACATATTGTTACCCTTGTTCCTGCCCTATGTGTTTTTCTTTGAATGGCTAGGGTATCCTTGTGCTAAGTTCTTTGAGGCTCCTAAGCAATAATCAAATCTGAAGTCTTCTGCACTTTCAGGTGGTGTCACAAATGAGGGCAGGTACAGGATGGTGTTCCTTGTAATTGGACCAGATGATCTTATCTGTCTGCATCAAGACTCTACTGGTAGGCTAGGAATGCAGCTCAGTGTTAAAGCATAGATTTGATTTCAACCCTTACATGACAGCTATAAACACCAGAACACTCTTATTTTTAGTTTAAATAAAATTTATATGTATGAGTGTTTTGCCTTCATTGTATGTATATCATGTACATGGAGTGCCTGTGGAGGTCAGAAGAAGGCATTAGATCCCCTGGAAATAGGGTGACAAATGCTTGTGAGCCATCATTTGCATGTCAGGAATTGAACTCGGGTCCTCTGGAAGAGTAGCAAGTCCTTTTAACCTCTGAGACATTTCTCCAGTCTCTTGAAACAAACTCTTGTGGCGTTATTAGAACCTCATCCTGAGCAGGATAGCAAGTTTTGGCTTCCATCTATTTGATTGCACATATAAGAAAGGACTAAGTGGTTTTCTGAGGGTCCAGGGAATTCGCTTCATATAGCAGGTGTGCTGAATAAATGCACTACTTTTGGTTTTTTGATCATGGAACTACCAGACCCACAGGGGAGATAGTTATCCTCCAAAATTTCCAAAGTTCTAGTAACTGAAAGCTTCACTCTCTACTGATGATAATAATAAAAAGAATTTAGTTCCATGTTCACCCACTATTTAGGTCCATGTTTGGGAAGAGTTGCTTCCATTAAGGTCTTTGTTTTAACAATAGCTTGTATTGCTTTCCTTGAGCATTGTGCAGATAGCAGGCAAACAATTTCCTCCTCCCAAAATGGTAACTAGTAACCTCAAGCAAGCAGTGTAAATCACTTAGATGTCATGTCAAAAGTCATACACGGAATCTTTTGAGTTTCCCAATTACAGTGAGTTTTATAAAATGACGAAATAACAAAGCATAATAAGAAAGCATTTGACGAAATGACAAAATAACGAAGGATAAAATCACACACCTAATAACCTGTGTTGCCTTTCTTAGGGGTTCAGCTAATCAATTTATGCCAACGATTCCCTCCCAAAAACTGGGAAATGATTGTAAGTTAAAAAAACAAACAAAAAACCAACCAACCAACCAAATAAACAAAAACAACTTCGTAAATTATGCCTTTCTGAGCTATACTTTTCTGGTGATTGTTTAATAAAAATATATTCTTGTTTCATATATATGGATTCATTGATGGGGAATGTATAAGGGGCTGTGAAGAGATGTGGATGCTTTTGTTGGGAGGGAGTGGTACCTAAGGCTTTCTTCAGAGCTGCTGGTGTGGAACTCATTGGTTGATGGGCCCATCCTGGACAGGGACTTCAGAAGGAACGAGGCTCAGGAAGAGGGCACTCTGTGCAGTGGGGTTGGGGAGAGAGGAGAAAGCTCCCAAACCCTGTTTGTGAGGAGCACTCTTCTGTGTCTTGCTAGTCACTATGGCATGCTAATGGGGAAAACTCATTATCAAAGTTACAGAAGCTCAAAAGCCAAGATGCTTAAAGGCTCACTGGCTGTCTGAACAAAAGAAAAATTGAAATGTATCTATATTTCACGTTTTGGGAACGCATAGAAAGAACCTGTATACCAAGAGATATTGAATCCTGGCCATAACCCTATAGATCACTTACACAGTAGTTCTTCAGGGCTAACACTGACTTCTGAAGAAAAACTATGCAGGAGAAACACAAAGGAATTGAAAATAGGATTTTCAAAGGCCAGTCGATCTCAATATTTTCTATTCTCTAGATGGCTTGAATTTCTCTGGCCTTCTCAAGTTAGCTGAATATTTTAATGTAAGAGTCTTGAGAAAGCTAGCACATCTTAGCTTGATTATTGGTTAAAAATAAAGTCCTGGATAGAGGGGGCTAAGGAGTAAATGTTGTTGAAGGTGAGAGAGTTACAGATCCACTTCTGGACTGGATACTCTGAAAGGACGTGGATACCCAGCTCTCACCTGTGACGCTCTGGACCTCACTACACAAGCACCATCTTGGGCACTTATGTGAGGAAAACAGCTGGGCTTTTGGATTTACTAAGTTCAAACAAATGGAAACCTTCCACTGCACCTCTAGGAAAATGAGGTAACAGATTCATATTGTGTGGCTAGCTAAGGGCTTGACTAATTAGGTAATGGAAGACATTTTGTGATTTTGGAGAACCTGTCAAACAGAAGATACCGAATATAATTTCATATTCTAGAAGTCTAAAGTGTCACTCTCTACCCCAAGACCCATGTCCCAGGATGGTTTGGCATGAAGTTCTTTCAAGGGCTAATGAGGTGGACTAGGCACTTTATCCTTATTTGAAATGAAACCAAGAATAACTTTGCCATTCCATTCTTGCTTCTTTCTTGACTTTGCCTTTTCCTGAACTGCCATTCATAATGGCATCCTTCCTACTGCCCCCTCACTCCCTAGCTGAGCACTGTTCATATGCACTCTTCTATAATTCCATCCAAGAAATAACCTGTTTTCTGTATGCAGAGTCATGGACAATCACTGTTGTGGAGATTGAAATGACACTCTTCCATATAGAAAAATTTCCTTTTAATAACACATTGCTAAATGGCATTTAGAGACATATACTTATATTTCAAGAGGTATTTTTAAAGACAGAGTTGTGATAGACATCAGAATTAGGCATCAAAAAAAAATCAAACAAAAACAAAAAACAACAACAAAAAAAACCACCCCGACAACTCTATTCCACTTCCTTATTTCCTGCTGAGAAATCTGAGCCCAATTGCAGATTGGCAGAGCAGGACCCTGTCTGCCCTGCTTCAGTAATGCTATTAAATTTTAGTTAGTGTCTTTCTATTATATGAAGACCACTGGGAAGGCAGAGCCCAAATGTTAGACATCTCTGGTTCTTCTGGAGGCTGCATTGGGTTGGCATACATCAGTGTGGGAAATAATGTTTACTGGCAACAAACGGAGAGAGCAGATGGGACAAATAATCCCAAGTGCATCCATAATCTGTCTACCCATAGAACTATTGGACTGTGTGAAACCACTTTCATGGCCTCTGTTGCCAACAGCCTGCAGCTTGTTCTCCTTGAGAGTGGCTCATTCTGAACTGTTAAAGTTCTGCTGTCAACAGCATCTTATAGGAGCCTATGAAAGATATTAAAGTAAGAACCAACTTCCTTCCCAGACCTCAACCCCAAGGTGTTTAATCTATTTTGATAGGTAAACTGCTGGCGTAAGTTACTTTATACATGAATATTGAATATGTGAAGTGGGACCAATTAGTGTTTTGGCAACTAAAGGTGGAAAGGAGATAGTAGAATCAGGAGGTAAGGGCAGATTCACAGAGTTAGTGGGAAACCTGCCTGCCAGTCAGCGGGCTGGGAGCCAGCCACACTTAACTCCTCCTATGCTAGCTGTAGTTCTGCAAGGGTGTGAGGTCTGAGAGAAGTGGAAGGGAGAATATTACTTTCCCAGAGAGCACTGTGTGTCAGGGTTGGGGTCCAACCCAAATGCTGGAGACCCCTGGGTCTGAGATGGCTTCTGTTCTGCCCCCTTTACTCTCATGCACTACTAACTGCATTGTACAAGCATGACCTGCAGATGCTTGTGTTGGTCATTTGGAAGTCAAATGGAGCTTGGAGGATAAAATCCTCTGTTCATTGTCTAGTATTTAATTGTATAATTGCCTGATAATATAATCACAGCTTCCTTTGATTATTATTAATTTGTGTGGATGCAAAGCAATTAAAAAATCATAAAGTAATCCTGTCTGTCAGAGGCAAAGTAGGCAGTCATGGGGTAATTCAGGCTTCTAGGACACAGGAAAATTTCCACATACTTTAAACCCCACAAAACAAGCAGAAAGCACAAAGGTAGTTGTTAGTATGCATGAAAACAGTTGCTTTTTTTTTTTTTTTTTTTTTTTTGTTACTCCACTTAGGCTTAAGAAGTATAAAATGACCAAATTCACAATTGGAATATTCTTTACTTTCTTGGAATGTCATATCTAAATTGATCTTTAAAAACAAACAAAAACAAAACAGCCCAAGGAAATAATTTGGGGATAACTTTTGGTAACGTTTTCTTTTTTTGAGATTCACTCTGTCAATCAAAAGCTGTGTGTGTCTGTACCCAAGTGGAAGTGACATTGAATGTGAAATGGACTTTTTTGACTTCAGTTCAGAAGAACAGTACCAAAAGTTGATCATAGCTAATTATCCATTGTCTCTTCATTACATATTGTTGTCTTTTAGCTCCTCTTGAACTTTCTTGGGCATCATTTTGCAATTGCCTACCAGCTAGCACCCCTGAAAAACCTCGAAGCAGGCCTTCTGAAGAGTTGTGAGGTGGCTGTTCTAGTCTCTTTAGAGAACACGGGGAGTCAGAGGTAGATGGTCTTAGAAATGAGGCAGAATATAGATACACCAGACTGCTGTTGCTTGTCATACAGATGTAAAAGGAAAAGTGGAGGGATCTTTTCTTAGAGGAAAGTGATTGCCACCTGATGGAGCAGTCCAATGTCTTTGTAACAGCTGGTGCACACTTAATTCCAATACTCAACCTCAAAAGGGCTGTTTCCTGGAAAGAAAGCTGAGTGAGCTGCAAGAGGCATGACTGACCACTGGGCGTCAAGGGAGGTAGGGTGCTGATGCTGTGAGGAATGGAGTTTTCTTTCCAAGAGTTGGAAGACCTGGGAGACAAAATTCACAAAGTGGGTATTTGAAGCATCCCTTACTCAGTTCCTGAGGCTCTCTTCTCTGGATCAAGGCAATGTGCTATTTCTTCTTTGACTTCCAGAGTCCAGGCAGTGGCTGTAGGAATACAGGGGAAGAACCCAGGCCAACAGTGAAGGAAGATTATAAATCTAGTGTGTGGGAATGATTGAAATCCTGGAAACTCTGACCTTTAACCCTGCTCATCTATCCCCAGTCGGGTTTTTTTGTGTTTTGTTTTGTTTTTGTTTTTGTTTTGTTGTTTATTTTTGTTTCTATCCCTCTTCTGACTCCTATAGACTGTAAGCAATAAAGATTAGATAATGTATTCTCATAGTTCAAATTTCAAAAGAGATGAGGAGGACCAGAGTGGTTGTATCTTTCCCACCTTTGACTTCAATCAGGCAATTCCTTTCTTGTAAGCTGTTGATATTATCATTTTCTTTTAAAAAAAAAAAAAGATTTAATGTATATGAGTACACTGTAGCTGTCTTCAGATGCACCAGAAGAGGACATTAGATCCCATTACAGATGGTTGTGATTCACCATGTAGATGCTGGGAATTGAACTCAGGACCTCTGGAAGAGCAGTCAGTGCTCTTAACCCCTGAGCCATCTCTCCAGCCCCACATTATCAGCTTCTTGCAGATCTCTGTAGACCTCTTCCCAGTTATTCTTCACACGTATGCAGTGGCTTGTATGTATCTCTCATTTTTCAAAGAAGCAATTCTTCCCTTTATTTCTATTGCCCGTCTTGTATATATAGCTCATCTTTTATGTGCAGCACTGGGTATCGTGCACTGTGCACAGGGTATGTCTGTTTCATTCTTGATGTATTGTAAAGAGGAGTCTCCTTGTTTAAATGCTTTTATTGTTTTTTTAGTAGCCGCGTGGCAATAGTTCTTGAACTCTGGTGTATGGCACACGGAAGCACATGGCAAATCAATGAAGAATGCAGAGGCCCAGATGAGTTGAGGGATGGTGGCTTGGTGGGAGTTTGAGAACCAATGTTCTGTGATCACTGCTCTGTGGGCAGGCATAGGATGAGAGGAGGAGGGAGGGAGGAGAGAGAGAGAGAGAGAGAGAGAGAGAGAGAGAGAGAGAGAGAGAGAGAGATATGTTGGGGTTTCTACAGCCCACTTTTCTGGGTTCTGAGGCATCTTTTTCTCTCAGCAACTTCTGTAGTGTGTTGGCATCTACTTTTACCTTTTAGAGTGAGATTGATATTTGCAGTATGCAGCCCTTCATTCAAGTCATCACATGACCTCTTTCATCTCTCTTGCTTTGCTTTCTTGAGTAATTTTTCCCAGCAATCACTTCGTGAGGGATGCTGCTCTCGTTCCCTGACTCCACACCAAACACTCCTTGTTTTAGCTTGGTTTCCCTGCTGTGATGAACACCTTAACCAAAAGTTACCTGAGCGGGGAAGGGTTTGTTTTGCTTACACATCCCCATCATAGTCCATCAAGGGCAGGAACCAAGGCAGGGACCTTACTGCCTTGTTCAACTAACTTTTCTATACAGCTTAGGCCTACTACTCTATTCTACGACACCAATTTGCAACTGAGATAATGCATCACAAACATGCCACAGGCCAGAGTGATCTCCATGAATCTTCCCTTGAGGGTGACTCTAGATTTGTGTTAAGTTGATGGCTGAAGCTAACTCACTCCCCAAACTCTCCTTAGGGCAGCATTTGGAGGGAATTGTTAGAATTCTCTAAAGAGACTATTTCCTGAGGTTGAAGGTTAGCAGACAACAGGGGAAGGAACACTCTCTCAGAATCTAGTGAAGCTTGGGCACTGCTTGTCTTCACCACCTCGGGTGAACCAACAAACTGCGTGCTTTGTCTCTGCAGCTAACCACTCCAGGCTTACAGTCCAGGAATATGGTTGCAGCAGGTTGCTGTTCCTCCAGCTTCTTTGTCCAGCACCACGTGGCCTTGACTGGTCATCCGGATGTGTGTGTAGGAGAGTGTGAGGCAGGTTCATACTCACGGATATTTTTGAATTATAGGAGACAAGGAAATTCTTGATGACTTCTGCTTTCAGCAAGATAGGCTGATGTGGGTGATTGTTTTGTAGTGGACAAACATTCCATCACACCACATACTACACCCCCCCACACACAGAGAGACACAAACTTACATACACACACACAGATACAAACAGATACAACACACAGACACAAACTCACATACACAGACAGACACACACACATACAGACACAAACTCACATAGACAGACAGACACACACATACAGACACAAACTCACATAGACAGACACACACAAACAGATACACACAGACATACACACACAGACACAAACTCACAGCACACACACAGATACACACAGACATACACACACAGACATACACACACAGACAGACATATACAGACACATGCACACACACAGACACATACACAGACACTTGCACACACACATAGACACACACAGAGACATACAGACACACGCGCACACACATACACAGACAGACGTATACAGACACACACAGAGAGACATACACAGACACACATGCGCACACACAGACACATGCACACACACAGACACATGCACACACACAGACACATGCACACACACAGACACATGCACACACACAGACACACACACACAAAGCAAAAATAAACACTCTCCCAAAGAAAACTTTATACTTGTGTCTCTATAAATAAATGGAAAACATTCCCCTCTCCCGTGGTTTAACTTTTAGACATCTCGGTGGTTTCAGCTTCATCTGTATACTTCACCCAGGTGCTATGAGAAGGAGGTTCAGGGAAGCAATGTGAAATGACTGTAGAGGGTAGAGATGTTTGCCTGTTGAGTCTATCTGCCTTTCAAGTTTCAACTGTGCATTAAAAAATGGCCACGTCTCGTGCTTCCACTTAACTGCCTGTAACCATCGGCACTCCAGCTAGTGCCCCATCGTGTTTGCCGTTTGCTCAAGGACAACCATCATGATCTATTTCTAGACAAATATTGACCTCGCAACCTTAGTCTAAAGAAAGAGGGTTATAGGGAAGAGAGAAGTGTAGACATGTAGCCTTACTAGGCACAAATAAACGAGTGCCTTTTCCTCCCAGCCTGTGGAACACTGCTGTCAACCAGTTTGAACAAGTTTATGCCAAATAGTTGTCAGCTTTAATTGACATTAAAACGTTGTGGTGTGAGTCATGGTACCTGACTTTTTTTTTCTTTCTTTTTTTATATTCAATCCTTTCAAGTAGAGAAATAGAGAAAGAGGGTTTTTTCTCTTGGG
This sequence comes from Mastomys natalensis, assembly GCA_021653895.1. Lineage (NCBI taxonomy): Eukaryota > Metazoa > Chordata > Mammalia > Rodentia > Muridae > Mastomys > Mastomys natalensis. Next base: position 297,601 of record JAJTUV010000270.1, read on the forward strand.
AGATTTAATGGTCTGGATAAGGCCACAGAGTTAGCAGCAGCACTTGGGATCCTGATGTGTAAACATTGCCTCCCCTCCCAAGCATGTTCTGATCATCTGTGCTCCAGAGGGAGGGGAGGAACAGACTGTGGTTCTTATCCTCCCTTGTCTTTCCCCCTTTGCCTCCCCTTTGACTTCTTTTACAAGGTTTCATGCAGCCCAGGCTGGCCTTGAACTTGCTACATAGTGGAGGATGACCTTGAGCCCGGCTCCTGGAGCCTCCACCTCCTGAAGGTTGGGATTCCAGGTGTCCACCACTCTGCTTAGTTTATGTAGCACGGGGATTGATTTTAGGTCGTGTTTGGTGAGCCAACTGAGTTATAGCCAGAGCCCTCTTGTAAAGGATTCTTAAAGGTTTACAGTAGCTACTGTTTCAAAGTGAAGAACTCTGTTGGTTGAGATGGTGGGGAGAAAGTAGTGACCTACTCAGTGGGAGAAGAGACATGGTAAGACAAGACGTAAGTGCCTACTATGGAATCATGAGCCTCTTTCAATTAGGAACTTTGCAAATAATCGTTTCTTGGGAAGAGTAATGCCGATGGAGAGAACTGCAGGCATGGAAACTAGAAATGTTCTCTTGACAAAGTTTGGGCGCAGCTCTCACTGTGGACGGAGGCTGGCTTGGTATTCAGCCTGCCGAATAATTAGAGTGATTCATAGTTCATGCGGCATGTGTGCTTGGAAGTCCAGCTTTGCTGCAAATAATAGAGGGAGGTGCTTTCCCCTGCTGTTTTGAAACTTGTGAAATGTCACATTATCACCTCCTGTCATGGTGACAAATAAGCTTTCGCGCTTATTTCAGTATCCAGCTAAATGCTTTCAAGCTGCCTGCTGCCCAATGGTTTTCCAGCTTCGAATGCTTTCAAAGCACTGTTCAGCCTACCTTGCTATCAGAGAATAACAATTATGATGATGATTTATCTCCAGGGAGTGCAAGGCACTGTGGCAAAGTATGATGCCATTGTATAAGCACTTGAGGCCAAGGTCAGAAAGAGGCTGACTTGGTGGGAGTTTATAGGAGCTGGTTGGAAGGAGCTCATGGCCTATTGCTTCTCCTCTGGCCAATACTAAATGTATTTCAGTGAGGCCATCTGTGATGGTTACTTGGATATCTTTTGTGGAGTCCCACTGGTATTTAAAAGAATCAGTGTACACATTGCTTGGGAGGTGGAATGTCCCTCTCTAGCTAAAGCCTGGAAAGCCAAGGCAGGGATTGAAGGTTTTGAGTGTGCAGCTGAGTCTTATTAAAAGGCTTTGAGATTAGGACTCCCTTTCAGGGCCGTACTTGCATTCCATTCTAGAATTCATGCAATTAATGACGACTACAAGCCAGCATAGGGCTTTAGTTAATTATTTTAAAGTGCTTGGCATGCACAGTCATGTATGTGGCCTAATCAGATGCCAATATTTTCCCATAGTTTTAAGATCTGTAGACTGGAGGAAGGGGGGTGTATTGCCCCAGACTCCAAAGTTGAAACATGGCAGAGCAGAGTTCTTTGTCTCATGTGACTGCTTAGCTTAGAGTTGCAAAGAAGTGGAGGGAGAGCCGTGGGGTCACTGAGAAGTGGGCAGGCTCTGGTTAGGCAGCTCAGCAGCTCTGAGGGAAGCCACACTCAGCTTCATACATATGAGTTCATTCAGGATTTTTCCACATATATTGGCAAAGCACATCACAGCAACTTGGTAAAGCAAGCGCGCGTGCGTGCATGCATGTGATTGAAAACTGATGTTGGTGTTGTCCTATGTAGATGCTTCAGTTGGTTCATCCAGACCACTCTTCTAACTGGCATAGAGTAGCTACACTGGTGCCCTTTGACTTCAGGGATGAGTAGGTAGAAAACACCTCCAGGGTTATTGTGATTAAATGATAAATCCATCTGGGATGCTTTTAACTTCCTGTATCCATGTCATTGCCCACCAGTGCAGGACAGGCATACTGGGTACATGTTTCTTCCAAGGGAGCATTGCCAATGTCCTGGAAGTACTGCTTATTTTAAAGTCACACAAACAATGCATATATATGAAGTTCTTTGCATAACTTCTAGAAGCCATGGAGGCTGTCTATACTCCCTGTCTAGAAGGCCTCAGGAAGGAAGTTTTCAGGTATATGCCATGGAGCCGTGGAGTTCTTTCTCTCCTAGGAAGACTTAATTACAGGTCCAGGATCCTTCTGCTGACTAATTGGAAACCAGCAAAGCTTTTGCTTTGTCTGATAAGTTCTTAGAAAAGTTATTTAGGAGCTGGTTTTCTGTGTGTGGCTGATTCATTTTTAATTGTATTTGTAGGATTAACCAACATTTCTTAATCAGATCACTAGGTAGCCGAGAGCTGATTCTCTTGGCAGTCTTTTGGCAGCCTGCCTGACTCTCTGCCTTGCTGTGGGTTCATCCAGTTTCTCTTCTTGTGCTGATTCAGTCTGGGCTTCACTGGGAATGCTCAATACTTAGGTTGAGTGACTCTCCCAGAGGCTCCCTCTAAGAGGGATTGAAGGAAGGGAGTGAGTGGGACCAGGGCCACTTTGTCTTTCTCCTTAACGAAGTATATCCTGTTAGTCTTCAAACATTCAGGAAAGGTGGGAGGCAGAATTAAAATACCTCTGCTGGCCTTTCTTATTGGGCAGATGCTCCTACACTGTCCCTTCTATTTGCTACAGGATGGGAGGGTATCAATGTTTAGACATTGCCATTCTCTGCCAGATTTGGCAGTCAGATCCAGCTGAGTTGGAAGCCCAGCTCTCCTGGGTATTGGAGACCTCGTCACCTTCTTATGCTTCAGTTTCTCCATCCACAAAATGGAGCCATGCCATAAGAATGAGAATCAGAGGAGTGAGTACCACAGAAGCTGGAGGAGATAGGGTCTGGCTTGTGGGAACGTCTCTGAAGTACCAGCTGTTCTTATCACATGCTGATATTGACCTGCTCCTGGATCATCTGTGTTCCCCAAAGCAGATATAGAACAAGAGCCCTTGTTACTTGAGTTTTCTGTTTTATCAGAGCTTATCTCCTGTACCCTGTTCAGACGTGGAACATTTGCAGTGGTGACTGTGTATGCCCGACAATTAATATAGGACAGAATCTTGTCTGAGAGTAGCCCCTAGGGAGAAGGACTGTAGAAAGATTCTGTTGTAGAATCTGTGGGATTGTTCCACTTGAGATTTCAGCCACAGTTCCAGGTAATGGGAGGCAAAGGGAAGTCTGTCCTTTGTCCAGAGTCCTGCTATAATTCAGCTTCCGACCTTTGTTCTTCGGCCCCACCTCTATGGGGCAAGTCCTGGAGTTGCCTCTTACCTCACCTAGGTTACCTCATCGTACCTGAGTCAGTTGTTTCTGTTTCATTGAAGTGCGGAAGGTAAACATGGCTGAACAGTGATGAGTTGCTGTACTATGATTTTAACAAGGTCACGATCACTTTATGGAGGTGATCATCCAGGAACTAGCCCATAAAGAGCCTGCTTTTGCTGTACAGCACATGGCAGCGGAGTGTCACACTAGCTGTTTTCTGCTGGAGTCTGACTTTTCACTGACCACTTTCACCTTAATCTCACTTCACATTTCATGCTCATAGCCCTTCTGTGAGATACAGACAACCTTGCACCCTCTTTCCTGGAGGGAAAACTGAGGTGGGATCTCTGTAGTGGGAAGTGATAGGTTTGTAAGAGAAAAGGATCACAAGCTCTTAGGTGTGAATAGGTGGCCTTCTCCCAGGCTGATTGACCTTTATACCTGGGGACTGTGGAGAACTACACTAGAGCTGTCAAGGCCCAAGGAGGGATGGAGTTTGTTCTCAAAGGCACAAGACTTCCTCATTAGCATCTTCGCCTACACGTCTCTTCCTTCCTGGACACATAAAGGTATCACTTAGCTGGCCTTGGTGCCTCTAGCATTTTCTATTCAGGCATAAAGGGTTCCCTTTCCTAAATAAAGCAGAAATAAATCACTGTTTGGCAGAAGAGGGAGTCACATTCAGAGTTCACGGAGATGTCTCAGAGCCGATTGCCTAGTTCCAGTCAGATCTAGAGACCTGAGACAGCAGGCTTGGAACTCAGGAAGAGCTAAGGTTTCATTTTGAACCTGAAAGGAGGGAACCCCAGGCTCGGCTCATGCAGGCAGGATGACTCCCTCCTAGCTTTTCTGTTGTACTGCTGTCTTCAGCTGACTCTACTCCATCGGGGAGAGCAATGCGCTCAGCTTTGTGTCCCAGTTCAGATAATACCCTTATTCAGAAGCCCTTCAAGGGCATGTTTAGAATGTTCGGCCCAAGTGCCTGAGTCCCCATGGCTTGGTCAAGATTTGCATAAACATCACAGAAAGCGACCTTTAAACTCCCATTAAATTCCATGTGCACCAACCGCAGTTTTCCTCAGTTGTATCAACCAACACTCGACTAAGCTGAGCTGGACTCCTTTTATCCTCATGGACTCCACCAGAGCATAGCATGTTTGCACCCAATCCTCCACCAGTCTGTACTTCATTCTGGTGAGTATCTCTTGCTCATCCATCTCTACTACCTTTGAAGGGCAGGTGCCAAAGTACCGAAAGGCTTTCCTTACTACTCTTTCCCCCAAGGTGAAGAGTTCTTGCTCTATAAAGATGGTTAATGAAATCCAACAAAGAGACTTCTGAATCTGGTGCTAGAATTAACATACCCAGGGGCTGGGTTTGGAGACCTTGAGGTCTTGTTTCCTACAGACATCAGAATATTGATAGCCAGTGTTTGTTATACAGTAGGTGGCCAATGAGAGACTTTTAAGTTTTATCAAATGCTTTGTAGATTGTTGAAGGTTCTAGGGTGTAGCTGGGGAGACCAATGGAATCAAAGGAGCCAAATAACTTGAATTTGCTTGCTTTCTTTACCCCAAGTGAAGACAGTTGGTACCCCTCCCCTCTTCCCTGCCTCCTTAGGTCTTTTGAAGATAGAATAGTTGATAATAACAGTTAAGTTTATTACACGTGGTAAGAACTGTCCAAAACACTTTCTAAGTCAACTCAGTGAGTTTCAGAACCATGTGAAGTCTAGACAGTCCACAGAACCAGAGAGTTTCAGGTTTGGGACTCTGACGAAGCTAGTTTGATCATTCTGCATTACATGATCCCTGTTCTCCCGTAGGTGCTATGAGATGGTGTGGGAGTGCATTTGGGGCTCGGAGAATGTGTGTGCAAACTCATTTGAGCATCTTAGAGATGATTCATGCATGACTGCTGCCCACTGGGGAGTTTGCTGAGCTTGGACCACATATGAATTGAGAGCAGGAATGTGTGAGAGCTCTTGTCACAGCTTTTACTCAGAGTGACAGTTGGATTCTCTTGGGACATCTTGGATTGTGCTGCATCCAGATGCTCTGAGCCTACACCTCACTGCTCTGGCCTGTGCCGCAGTGAAAATCTGGCAGTGGTGGTCATGGATCTCCTCGGTGGTGTATGGGCCATGGAAGGCAGGATGAGGCCGGTCCCTTCACTGTTGTGTCTCTGGTGCCCAGGTACTACCTGGTTTAGAATTACGATGTTTCTTAGAAACTAGCCCCCTCAGAGTATTTGTTTTGACTGTGGTAAAATATTAAAAAACTATTTTAACTTTTAAAAAGGCTTTATTAGTGCATGTAGCACAATTTCCCACCTTAGTTGTCCTTTACCCCTTTGTAAGGATGTACTTGAGTGACATTAAGGACACTCAGGATGCTGTGCAGCCATTACCATTTCCTCAGATCCAAATCATGTCTGTCAACTCTGAGAAGATTTGCCTGTTGCACACTTAACTCCTCCCACCCTCGCCATGGAAACCACTGTGACTAACATTGCCAGTTCCAGAGTATCTGAGTGGGGCTGTAGGGTATTTATCCCTTCATGTCTGGCTTGTTTCATATGTCATAAAGCTTGGGAGGTTTATGAATATGGTGATACGAGTCAGACTTTTCATCTTTTACAAATAGTGTCTGAAAAAAATATTTGTATATGGGTTTTTGCCTGCATGTATGTGCATTGCATGCATGCCTGGTGTCCACAATGACCAGAGAGGGCACTAAAATCCCCGGAACTGAACTTACAGAGGGTTGTAAGCCACCACGTGGGTGCTGAAAACAACCTGAGTCTTTTACAAGAACAATTAAGAATAAGTGTTCTTAATTGCTGACCCATCTTTAAGGTTGAATAATAGTCCATTGTGTGGCTGGACCACTATTTAGTCAACATTTGAGCTGTTTCTACTTCTGGTTATCATGCTCATATGGTTGTCATATGGTATAGCATCATATATGATGCTATACCAGCATTGTTTCTGTCCTTGCTTCTAGCTCCTTTTGGCACCTATCTAGAATTTGATGAATTTGCTAGGTTGAATGATGGGCTTGTTTGGAAGGTTAAATAACGGAGTGTTTGGAGCCATTCATGAACAGTTCCTAAGTGACCAGCCAGCTCTAGAGGTGTTTCCACGTCCCTTGAGGCAGCACTCATGACACAGAGTTCTGTGCAGTGAATAGGGATGAAAGTGTGTAGCATAGTGCCTCTGGGAAAGGGAAGCCAAAAAGGTGGTTTGTGCCCCTTCTGGCTCCATACAGACTACTGATGGGAGTTTCCAGGACATAAGCCAGACCTGCATGGCAACAGGAATGAGTTCAGTATGCATATGTCTTAGGAAGGCCCCTGAACCTTGGCAGAAGAGAAGGCTGGGGCTGGCCAAGCTGGAACAGGAGTCCAGTGGCTTGGTTCATGTTTATGAGATATACTGTGATACTTTATGTATGTATTACAAAATAGCTAAATCATCATATTTAGCATATTTGTAATTTAGTATAGAATAACTCATGGTGAGACCACTTAAGGCTCTCTCACAACTATTTTGAGTTACAATACTTTACCTAGGGTCACCCTTTACTGTGCATCAACACTGAACTTACTCTTGCTAGCTAACTTAGTCTCTATTAGCCAATCCCTCACTAACCCAAAGTAATTGCTCTGTTCTTTCTACTTCTATGAGTCAATGTTTTTAGGAATCATTGTAGCATTAGTCTTTCTGTGCTTGGCTTATTTCATTTAACATATGTCATCCATATTGCTGAAAACAATAGCCTTTCTTTTTGATTATGTGCACTCCATGTCATAAGCCTTGTCTTCTCTTTAGTTCATCTTGTGGACACTTGGTTGGTTCCCGGTTCTGTCTGTGTTGAATACTGCCACAGTCAGAATGGGGTCCATCCTGAGGCTGTGTCAACATTCTTGAGATGACCTCAACGTTTCCCCTAAGAAGTAGCAGGACATCTTGGCCAAAGTCTGACACTCTGCTCATAGGTCTAGCCTATTGTACAAGACTCCCTTCCTTCAGTTTAGACACTTATCTTTCCTTCTGGTTCCAAAATCCTTATTAGTCCCACAGTATTCTTATTCTTTGGAAGGATTTCTCTTGGGTGTTCACTTGAAAACACTCAGACTTTTGTGGGACAGTAGACCATGCCAGAAACTTGGTACGATTGAGCGGGTTCAGAGACCCAGGCACCCACTAGAGTTGGTAGGTGGATCCCTGCTCCCTACCAGATTGCTGGTTTGGAACACATGCCACACTTCTCATATAAGGAAACATGACCTGTGGTCATGTAGCCCCAAGAACAGAGTTTTCCATGCTATTGATGTATCTAAAAGTCCTGAGGGTTTAGACAATAAGATTTCCTTTCCGGGCATTCTTCCTTGCAAAAGGTATTTAATCTCTGGTTCACCCTGAGGAAGGAGTTGGTTTGCATCCGTTTCCCACGATGAGCAGTCAATAAACAGTATGGATAAACATGGACTGTCTCTTCCATCCATTAAAACTGCTGTGGGGAACATGGAGAAGGCCTTTGCCTGCAGAACTACAGCCCAAGTCTCTTGTAGAAGACTTCTCTGTGCTTCCAGACAACCTCTGCTAAACTAAGGACCTTCCCCAATGAGCTAAGCCAGAGTTTCCCACTCCTCCAGCCTGGGCTTGTCCTCAGCCTGTAGGCCCCCAACTCATTCCTAACTCCATGTGACCCAGCTGTGCCTAGATGTCCGGGAGTTTGGGAGCCTCCGATCGGAGCCTCATTGTGGGTCCATGGATGCCCCTTCTCCGGACTTTGCTCCTCTGTGTAGTTTCCCAGTGGCAGTCAGATGCCCAGGAGCTTGTGAACCCCAACTTTGGCTTCCACATCTTAGACTGCATTTTCCCATCCCCCTGAGCCAGTGTCTCAGTGCTTCCATTGAGCCCAGCACCCAACAGCGATGCAGGGTCAACACAGTGTAGCTCCCTGTGTCTTGTTTTTGCCTTCCCAGCAGCAGGGTGGAACACAGACCCACAGATTTTTGTCTACAATTTTTTTACATGAACAGAAAAGCAGAATGATGGTGTTGATAATGGAGACGCCACTGTTCTGTGGCCTGAGGAAGCTGATGCAGCTACATGCAAGGGGGAAAGATGGCCTCATTGTGCACTTGGGGATGGGTGTCTGCTCAAATAAAACCACGTTTTCCACATTCGGATGAAAACATTTTAGCATCAAGTGTTGGAAAATGCTTGAACAAGAATCCTAAGGCTTAAAAGTAAGTTCCACCAAGCTTTGAGAACAAAATTTTCAGTTGCTAGAACCTCTATCAAAGCCCACTGTTGCCAGGGGTATACTCTGTGGCTGCACACAAGTCACAGGGACATTTTGTGCTATTCATATGGTTGTTAAAAATTTTTATATGGGAATTCAGTCAAATTTCCCAAGCAGAGCAAAAGTGCAAATAACATGCTGTGGTAGAAATGGTCTTTAAATAGACATAGTTCCTGGGCGATACTATTAGCAGTCATGGAAATGACTGAGCTTGGCAGGGCTCCCTATTCTATAGATGGTATGCATCTCTGAGTTATGTACACACAGCAATTATGTGATTCAGATACCCCATGAGACTTCCAGACAGGAGAATAGTACCTGTATCACGCCTGATGTCCATGCAGACAGGCTTCTGGTGATCATCTAAGACTATGTCCCCAGTGGTACTTTACACACTGCTTCCAAAGCAGCAATGACTTTATCTTGTAGAACCTTAATTTTAAAAAGTCTAAGTGATTTGTTTTAAAATGTTCAGTTCCCGGGGTCCAGCATGTTCAACATCTGTGACACTTCTCTCTAGTTCCAAAAGTTTACATCACCCACAGGGAGACTGAATCCATTCCTCTCGCTAGCCCTCAGTTACTGCTAATCTACAGTCTATGTGGATTTTCCTCCTAGATAGTTCATATTAATGGAAGTAAGAGATTTTGTTTGTTTTCTAGCTTCTTTCATTTAACACATTTCTGAGCTTCGTTCACATTGGAATGTATAGGAGAGCAGTATTCCTTTTGATAGATACGCCCATGGAATGACTGATTGCTCTGTGCTGCCTGTGCCATACTTTATCTGTTCCTTAGCTGGTTGCTAATTTGGGTCATTTCCATCTTCTGGTATCATGGATTTTTTTTCTGCTATTTACATCATGTAAAAGTCTGAGTATCTGTTTTCAAATCTTGCGCACACATTTAAGAACAGGACAGATTTCCCAAGTTCTAGGATTCTGTGGTTCTGTGTTCAGCGGCTTCAGTTTTCTGCCATATTGCTTCACATTTGGAAGCGTGTGAGGGCTCTGGTTTCTTCATATCCATGGTGACAGCCACTGTTTGCCATTGTTCAGTGTGAGCTATTCTACTGTGATCCTGCCTTGCAGTTTTGATTTGCATTTCAGGGCTGTTTCTAGTTGAGTGGCATCAAGAAGGTGCCACCCACATCCTTCTTTTAGGATGATTTCATAGGATGGGGCAAAAGATTCTTTGGTGACAACTGGTGATGGATGCAGCCTCTGTGCTCATCGCTCTGGTGTTGTCTGTCTTTTAGGCTTAGATCTCACGCCACCATGCTTTATGCATGGGGTGAGAGCTTGGCAAGAGTGAATCGTGTACTTGAAGTTAAGTGGCTCAGCTTTGGGGTTCAGCTCAGGGCTCAAACTCAGCTCCCAGGCCCATGCACTTTCCATAGGCAGTTTTAATCTTGGAACTAGGTAAAACAAAGGTGCTTCTGTTTCAAATATTTTAGTCAACCGTGAAGACTTGACATGTTGTGATGAAAAACAATCATTGGTGGTTACAAGGGCCCTGAGAGTCTATAGCTGTCTCTTGAGACAGCTGAACAGCAAGACTCAGTTGCTGGAAACATCACTGTGCTGAATCCGGATTGTTAGTGAAGGGAACATCTGTATATGTGTGTGGAGCCATAGGGTCTTTGTTTTGTCCTTGAGACATCGAGTGGGTATTGTTTGATTACATTGAACCCTGAGGTTGAAGAACGCACATGGCAAACCTCAACTACAGTGAGTCTCAGTAGCAGCTGGTGATAGTGCTCAGAAAATACATGCTCAACTGAATTGAGTGTGAGCTGATGCAATACTGGGTCCTATTTTAAATGCACAGAAACCTGATATTTAATGTTCAGAAAGACCAGAAAGATTTCAGTGGAAGGGTCCAGACTAGTTCTGGAGAAATGTGAAAAGCAGGGAGGAGAGAGGAAAGCATTTCAACTATGGGGAGTGGTGTGTGCAAAAGGCCCAGAGGAGAGAGTGAGTAGGGAGTTGGCAGCAGACCTGGACTTGACCTGATAACTCAGTGGAGGAGGCTGGTGGAGCTCCGTGGACATTTACAGGTGTCCCGGACAGAGCGGGGTCAGTGTTTACTATCTCCCAGCTGACCAGAAAGTAACATACATGCCCATGTTCTCTTGAAGGAAGACTGGCCTTGAGGCATGAATTAGAAGGGTGGTCTTCCCTAGCACACAGGTAGCTCCTCACTGGATACACTTATCCTCCAGTCTCGGGCCAAGCAAGGATGTTCATTCTTGTTGGATTGGAGGAACTGAGACTCTCATGTGATACCCATGTAAGGTCATACGTATACTTAGAGGAGAATATGCTGGACTGAAGGACTGGGATATCCTCCCCAGGACTCGCCCTTTTCCCATATCACCCTGGGTGCAGAGGAGTCAAGCAGGGAGTACTGATGCTCCCAGCTGGAGTGAGTGCTCTGTTTGCCAGGTGTTTCCCTGGGATGGGTCTCACTGAGATCTCATGTGAGGGTCTGTGGGTCCTGAAACTTGAGTTGTTGGCCTCTTGTCAGCTCTGCTTTCCTTCTCTGCCTTCAGTGAGCTAGGCAAGGGCCGCAGAACAGGCATGGAAGAGCATGGCCTGAGGAATGCTGCTCGCAAAGGTCACGGAACTGACAATTCCTCCTACTCTGCTCAGACCTCGGAAATTAACATGGGAAGAACAGCCAGACAACTCTTTTTCCCTTCTTGTCTATATCCTAAGTGCTAGAAAGGTTTGCTTAAATATTTAAGATTTTTTTTTTAAATAAATGAATTTCTTGTTTAATATGTCTTTCAATGCCCCGTGGGCTAGAAGATAAGTATTTTTAAAAAATCATTGGTGATTTCAACATTGCATCTATGAGGTGGGCTACTCTTCACTTGCTCTTCTTTTAGACTGTTGTGGGGACAGTGGCTAGTTTGTTATGACATTTAAAAGTATCTGTACTTTTTAGCAGAATAGTAGTAGTAGATCTTCTAGGGCTCATGAGTCCTAGGTTCTTTGCCTCAATCATGTCAGGTGTGCGGTTCATCTCATGGAATGGCCCTTAAATTTGATTTTAAAATGTGGTTGGTTGGTTGCTCGCAAAATATGTATGCCACTCTTACACCAGGCTATCTCTCACTGTTGTAAACCAGGGTATCTCACTGTTGTAGGTCACAGGGCTGTAGCTGGGAGAGATGGATGTTTGCTTCTCTTCTCTGCCATCATATATAATACCTTCCAGCACCATGGCCTCTAGTCAGTAAGAATAAAACTTCTAGTTTGATACCAGTTCAGTTTCTCCATGTTTGAGTTACGTGTAGTCTTTAGAAATAGGGTTTTACTCTTCAGTTGTGGAAAGTAACCAATAGCATTAATAATAGCCTATAATGTTTGGGAGTGCCTATGGGAGCCCCTCAGATAAACAACTCATCAAGTATGACCCATTCCTGGTACTGATGGTTTTACTTAGTATCATGTGATGTCTAGTTGGGGCATCATCTCCATGATTATATAGTAACTCCATTTGAATTCCTCTTATACATTTTAGGAAGCTTCTAGAGTCATGGGTTGCCATAATGGAAACCTCAGAAGGCCTTTGGTGTTAGTTGCCCCTCATATATAGCAACAAAATGACTCCTGAATCCTGCTATATTCATAGATCAGGGCATTTGTCAGAGAAGCTGCTGCTTGCAGAAGATGCTAATTAACACAGACTGGAGTGAGTGCTCTGTTTGCCAGGTGTTTCCCTGGGATGGGTCTCACTGAGATCTCATGTGAGGGTCTGTGGGTCCTGAAACTTGTGTCAACTGGACAATGTGCAGACAAGAGACACCTTGGAGCATGTAGCCCTAAATGGGATGTTCTTATGAAACCCCTTCAAGGCTCAGGCATCTATACAGAAGAAGGGGTGGAAAAGATAGTAAGAGCCAGTCACCAGGCTCCGAGGAAGAAACATGGTATAGTCACAACAGTGTTGATACACATATGGACTTATAGAGACTTAATAAACAGCCTGCACAAATTCAAGCCAGAGAAAAATCTCCAGCATAGACAATAGGAAGTGGGTACAAAGTCGCACCCCTAACCAGGAAGCTGTTTGCGATTGATTCCCGCTGGGAGAGGGGAAACCAAGTTTCTTCTATAGAATGACACTCGGTCTGTCAACCACACTCTAGGACAGCCTGATGCTCAGGAGTAATTGACTGATACAACATAAAACTTCATATTTGTTTATTTTTTCACAGTTTTGTTATGGTTTGGAGGTATTTTTTGTTTTTATTTTTTCCTTTATTTTCTCATTTTTTATATTTATTTTTGATAGAATGTGAATTGGGTGGGTAGGGAGAATCTAGGAGGACTTGGGGTAGGGGAAAGAATATGATCACAATATATTGTATGAGAAATTTGAAAAACAATAGATATTTCTTCTATTAGAATGTAACCTGAAGAAAGCCAAAGGTATTGTTTTTATTGGCAGAATCCCTTCTGGTCCTTTTTCTTTTTTCCCTCTGATAACTTTCTAACAAATGTCTGGGGAAGCACTTGAAAAGGGTGGGTTGCCTTTTGAAGTCTGGCTTGACTGCTGCAGGTTTTCTTGATTACACACTCTATTAGAGCGGAAAAGGAGCCATACAAGTTCTGTAACTGGAGGTCAAGGGAGTGAATCCTTGCTGCTCATTGGCTCTTGAGACTTTGGGCAAACCATGGATCTGATGCTTCAGTTTCAGAGACTCTACCTCCCCGTTGAATTTCCCTGTGACCCTGCTGTGCATACTAGTTGGATCACTGAACAGGAAACTTCCCCAGCCCACAAGATTACCCTGTCTGCAGTGACAGCAGTCTCAAATCCACAGACAAAAAGTTTAGGGAGATGGAATGCAACTGTTGTTATAATGAGCATGGGGAGAAAATGGAGAATTTAAAAGAATTGAGCTGAAAGATAGTAAGTTTGTAGGGTCATCGCTACCCAGTCTTCTGTTCAGAATTGTTATGAATACAGCCCAAAGGGCAACTGTATCCATGGTAAGGAGAACCCTCACATGCTATAGAATGGAGCTGCTCACAATGGCTGCTAGGTGGCAGAACTGGCATCATGGGAGAACTAGTTAGAAGTCCAGATTTTAGGGCCTTCCCAAGCCTGCAGGATGTAGTAAGTGGGGAGGAATTCAGGACTAAGTTACAAGGAGCCTTCCAGAGGACAATACTGGATGCTAAAATTAGATAAACACTTGTAGGAATCCAGCCATCAAGTCCTCTAGGTATCCATTTGCAGGTGAAGAAAAGGTCCCAGAGAGGTTTAGGCTTTTCAGGAAGACCAATAGGGACCTCCTGTTCAACCTCCTGTTCTTTCAGTGGCATAATGGATGAGCTGCAACAGAGGCTCCTTCTGTTCCTCCTGTGGTCCATGATGATCAACAAAGCAGCTCCTTCATGTGTAAGAAATATGGGCTCTGGGACAAGAGAAATGGCTCAATGGTTCATAACATTTGTTGATTGTAGAAGAATTTTAATTCAGCAACATGGCTGCTCTGGAAAGGGAGCACATCCAAAGATATAATCTGGCCAGAATCTACACACACCCGGATTACAGTGCTATCTGGCTGGAATACAGACACACCCTTAGTACACATCTTTAATCCCTGACAATGAAGGTAAAGTTAGTTTATAGAAGGAAGCATATATGTTTGAAAGTGATTTCTAATTGAGTAGCAAAGTGATGAATCAGAGAAAGATTTGACAGGATGAGTCAGACAGGATATGCTCAACTCTCATGAGAACAGAGAGAGAAAGGGAAGCAGTTTTACTGGACAGTTTTACAGAGACAAGTTGCGGGTGAAAACAGAACAAGCCAGAGAATGAAAAAGAACTAGAAGATGAGAACATATTGCCAAAGTTAACATGAGACCAGACAGAGTAATTCAGTCTGAAGCTGAGAGAAGCAGGATTGAATCAGTCAGCTTGAAGAGGAGTTTGGGCCAGAACAACAGGTTGACCATCCAGCCAGAGTTAAAAACAAACAAACAAAACAAAGAACCAAGAAATGGTGAACTTATTCAGCGTAAACATCTGAGATGACAATTACATCTGTCGAATAAAAGCATATTTATATCTGGTGGCCACTTACTTTTACCTCTCACTCAACATTTATAGTTGCTTTTGCAGAGATCCCAGGTTTGTTTCCAAATACCTACATGGTGGTTTACCACTATCCATTAACTTCAGTTCCTGGAGATCTAACACACTTTGTTGGCCTCCAAGGGCACTAGGCATACACATGGTGCACATGTATACATGCAGGAAACACTCATACATGTAAAAGTAAAGTAATTACTAAAACTTTTTAAAAGAAGAAATGCAGATTCATGGGTTCGACCAGAAATGAAAAGTGACACTATTTTAGCAAGCCCTCCAGGGTGGTTTGTAAACCTGGCATTCACATATGCTCCAGCCTTGGCTCTTGGTTAAGTGCTCTTTGGCAGAAAGATATATATTTTAAATTACTAAAATCTGTGAGGGTCCTTCCCTGACACTCTCCACAGGTTCAGGTTGGAAACATAACATGTCTTTGTGGCAGATAGTTGTTTTTGTTTCCCAGTAGCCATAGTCTCTGCTATTCAGAGCGTGTCCCTAGTTGGAGGACCCAGGCCTTTTAGGGTTGAACCAGGAACATCCAGAACAAACTTAGAGAGTTGGGACTGTGAATGGTCTGGTCTGAGTATTTATTATTTATTTATTTATTTATTTATTTATTTATTCACTTATTCATGTTGTATTCTATTGAATTGTCATCATTTAACAAACATTTTCCTGATCACACTGAGGGAAAGAGGCTGAGGCTGTAATAACAGGATCTTATTCATTAGGCACGCAGTAATGTATGGCTGTCACACACTTAAACCCATTAGTCTTTCTTTCACTTCCATACGAAATCTGGCAGTTCAAGTGGTCTGGGGGAGGAGATTAGTGCTCCACACTGAGCTTTCTTTCCATTGTGCAGTAAGTGCTTCTTGTTCCTGCTGGATGAAGAGCCCCTTGGCCAAGGCATGAGGTGCCACGTGGTGGTGATATTATGTAAGCCGAGAGCCATTGTGTGGGCTCAGGCCTAAGCCTGGGAGGGCTCTTAGAGAAAGGGCTGTTTTTAGCAAGCATATCATTTCCATTAGGGGCAAATGCTGGGAAGCTGTTTGGCCTTTCTTTTCTCCCTTTCTTTCCTGCTCTGATGGGTACTGCAGTGCCTGTCAATAGAATGCCCTGAACATGTACTCTGTCCCCCACCCCTGGGTTTTACAGAACACTTAAAGAGCTTATTCTCCCATTTTATCATGAGTTCTAGTCTAGAGACAAAGTCAGACTCCTGGGGAGATGAGGTATACAGAATTACATAGTCCAAACTTTAAGATTTCATAGCTGATGCCTTCTGGAACTGATTTCTTGTGCTTAAAAGTCAGAAAGGGCTTTCTCTGACCTGGTCGTGCCGTCCCAGACTGAGGGAGATAGACTTTATAAAGCTATAGGGGGATCTGCCATACACTTGATGCATCTTTATGGAAAGACTTTGCAGAAAGAACTTTAGAGTTCGGATTCACAACTATGTCATTTTTTAAAATGTGATTTTGAGGTTTCTTCTCTAGAGAACATTTGTAGAAATTCATTGTGGTCCTCTGCTGTTATAGGGCCTTGGTCATACTTATACTCAACTTAAACTCTCTAAAGTGGAACTAGTAGAACATACTTAGTCCTGACCCCTACTCCTTAAAAAATAAGGGAGAAATTTTGAAATGAACTACCAAATACACAGGAAAGTGTTCGATGATTACCTCTCAGAGTGTGGGGCTGAGGGTTCTCTCACAGCAAAATGGCACTTGCTGGTACTTAACGGCATTTAGTGTGGCAGCAGTGTGGCGGCATCGAGGGGCTTTCACATGTAGCTTGTGTGTGGAATGTGCTCACAGCTAGAGGACATCAGGTGCTCACTCTCCCTTATGCTGACTTCTGTGTGTCTTGTTTTTCGAACTTTGGTTTTTCTTGGGTGTCTCAGTATTACTAAAGTGTTTGGTCAACACACATTCTTCAATTCAAGACCTGTGACTGACTGGGTCTCAGATGGGGCCTGAGAACATGCTCAACTGATGCTGATACTGCTTGCCTGGGGACCACACTTTGACAACAGCTGTCTTGACTCAAGCAAGGTTAAATTTCTTGAGACCAAAGATTGGCTTGTCTCTCAATTTGTTGACTGAGCACTTGACACATTGGAGACCTAAATGTAGCCAGTTACTTTTTTGAGTTAAACCTGAAAGCTCTCTTGCTAAACAAGTGAATTATTCCAATTTAGTGGTTCAACTGAGTGTTCTTTATTGGCACAACTACTTCTAAGCTGTGTTTGAACTTCCTTTTTTGGATTGGGAAATGAGTGTCCTGCTCACCATTCATTGAAACAGTGTAGTTCTAAAGACTGACTGTGGCATGTGTAGATTCTGGCTATTGACTACAAAATAGAAGATTAAAGCTACTCAGCACCTCCGAGTGCTCCATCCTAATAGCACAAGGAAGCTGACTGTGGAGGGATAACCCACCAAAAGGTACATGTGAAGATTGGGGCATCATCTTAAGGTGAAAGGAAAATAGTTATGTCTCCCTGGAGTGACGGCAGTTCCTCTTGGTCCTCTTGTTGAGAGCTTTGGTCTCAGGGTTACAGGGATGTTTAACAAGGTTATTGTTGGGCTTTCTTAGACCTTCATTCATTAAGAAGACCACTCCAATTTAAACCTTCCTCCAGGAAGATATTCATTGACTTAATAGGTAGGAAATTGACATTTGTGTGTGCTCTGGGAGCCCAAGTTGGCTTAGCATTGATAGCCCATTTGGCTCTGGTGGGGTGAGACAAATTTGTACTGTACTTGTGTTAAGGGCCTCTGCCCCACTAACTGATTTATACCCACCTTCCTCCTCCTGCCTCCCTGGTCTGAGCCCATAGATTATATGCTGTGGTCTGGCTACTTACTAGCTTAGACTACTTACCAGTCTAAACAGCGATTACTGTTTGTTTTTCTTAAGCATTATTTGTTGTTTTGGGTAATGTGAAATGCCTCTGCCAAGCACCAAGGGTTTGGGGAACATACCCTGTACCCAGAAATAGATTCTGTAGTTGCTCATTATTAAAATACATAGGTTGATATGCTTGCCCTTCTCTCAGGTACTTAGACTGTTCTTTCCTTGAGTAAGTTGGACAAATCTGACCTGGTGAGGAATTACTGAAGAACAGGGAAGGCCTAGACTAGGGGCTGTTAACTGAAGCCTTGGCCACAGCTAAGGTTCAGACTGACTGTCTTCTCTCCTTCTTGCTTGCCTGCCTCTGTGCCTTGGCTCTCTGTGTATTCTTTGTGTTGCAAACAACATGAATTGAGCATAATAATGAATGGCATTGACATTTCATAAATGAAAATTAAACTCTACCATTTGAAAAGTGGTGGCCTGTGCCTCAGTTTACTCATCTAGAAATGGTGATGACAGCTGCCCATTGCCATTGTGTATTACTTTATGGACTTGACAGCAAGCCAGATGAAGTAGGAACCAGGCATGCTGCGGCTTTAAGCACCAGGCCATGGACGAAAAGGAGGCTCAGGTGGCGGAGAGATTTTAATGCTATAAATGGGGCTATGAAATGGAAGTTTAATCTGTTGAAATCTGATCCCATTTGCTCGGTGTAAGGAATGAACTTGGGAAATCAATAAAATGAGTTAATTGTGTGCTCTCTCTGCAGTGGGTGTAGCAGCTCTTTAGGATTTGGACAGAAGCTCAGCTTCCAGGCTCTTTAAGCTAAAACAGCATTAGAGATTCCTAGGAGATAAGGAGAGCAGCCTGAATTACTTCCAAAGAGAGTAACAATCAAAGGCACGGAGGGGAGTGGTTAGGAGCTTTCTGAGGTGCTCCCTGAAGGAGGTCGCCTTCAAAACTCCTGCACTAACTTCAGACTTTAAAACCCCAGCACACCTATCTTTGGGTAGTTAATGCTTTCCTGGGTGTCCTTTAATGCACAGGAATGAAATGCCCCGGCTGAGCCCGTGACAAGGCCACAGCAGATGATGTTCAGACAGCAGGAAAAGGAGCAGCAGCTCTCTCAGACTTGACTGAATCCTAACAGAGCAGTGTTCCTTAGCCCCGAGATAGGCTTTCCTCTGATGTGCACACTCCCACATCTTTCACACAAATGTGAAAAAGTTATTGGCCTCCAGATCCTGCAGAAACAACCAGAGCACATCACAGAGGAGAAAAAGAGAGGAAGTCTGGGTGGCAGAGTGATTTGTGTCACAGCACTCCCTGGGATTGCTCTAGAACGGAGCTCCCCAGGGGCGGGGGTCACTGGCCTCTAGCAGTGAACCAACAGTGCTGACCAGCATAGCATGGTGCTGAGCAGGTACATGGCCTTTGAGAGTAAGGATGGGGAGCCACTGAGAATCCCTCCTGTCACTCAGCCGGTGGGGGTGGGGCCAGGCAGGGAGCCTGAGGCTCCACTAAAATATCTTAGCAAACAACCATTAATTCCTGGCAATGAGAATATGTTCTAATTGTGCATTATTCATAGGTAATCAGCATCGCATAACCTTTTCTAAACAAGACTATTTTAAACATTAATGTGGGTGATAGGCCTGGGTGTTTGTGATTCGAGGATTGTGTTGTGTTAATAAGTGTCTTATTGAAATAAATGGCCCCATTTGTTTTAGCATTGTTGTGACGGAGATGCAAGATGCTCTGTTGAGGGTGGCAGCTGCAACTGGCTCATTTTCATGAGCATTGTGACTACAGTGTTATTGTCACTAGTCAGTGTAGGTTTTCACAGAGGTACCAAGTTCCTACTGTGTGCCAAGTTAAGGAGTTAGTGCTATCAGGGGAACACAGATGGGAGAGCTAATACCATAGGACCTTCCTTGGCTTAAGGCAGATAGGAATGGAGCCTTGACGTAGACTGTCATGCACCATGCTGCCCCTTGAGTGCTCCAGGTGAGTTCCTGCTGCTGAGCTTAGCTGGCATACTGAGCTTAGCTGGCATACTAAGCCGAGCGGCAACCACAACTTAATGCAATCTGATGGTGTATGTGAGCTACAGCCACAACTTACTGCAGTCTGATGGTATAGGTGGCTGGCTGGCAGAGAAGGGGCTTTGCCTTTCCTCTTGATAAGTGTCTCAGTGCCTGGGTACCACGATGAGTCAGCAGAGATGCTGTGTGGTGTGTGTGTGTGTGTGTGTGTGTGTGTGTTACCGCATCGTTTCACAGAATGAAACTCTGATAACGTCTTGTCAAAGACCTCTGGAGAGGGCCTACAATTTCTGTTCTGCTTTGTACCACTCAGTATTCATGGATTCACACCTTTGTTTCCTCCAACTTTTCTGAGTTCATTTCCTGGAGATGCCTTCTTGTAAATGAATTTATGTGTGTGTGTGTGTGTCTGTGTGTCTGTGTGTCTGTGTGTCTGTGTGTCTGTGTGTCTGTCTGGCCGTGTCCATGTCCAGGGGTGCTGTGCACACATGCTTGCATGTAGAGGTTAGAGAATAATCTTGTGGAGTTTACTAACTTGTTCTTCCTACCTTTACCTGGATTCTGGGGATCAAACTCAAGTCACCGGATCTTGACTGCAAGAATCTTTACTGCTGAGCCATCCTATTGGACCAAGAGGCTGTTCCAATCTTTCTTTTCCTGTCCTGTGCTGTGGATCCATCTCAGGGCCTTGTGTGCACCAGGCACACACAGTGCCATGGAGCTACATCCTTGGCCCAGCTTGTCTCCTATCTGAAGAGTCTTGGCTTCCCTACATGTGTTTCTCAGCCCCGTGTTGCTTTCAAGGGTCCTTGTGTCTGAGGATCTCTTTCTATATTGTGAGCTCCCTACCATGTGATGTCTTCAGCATAGCAACATTGTCCATTTTCTCAGTGCCTAGACCCTGCCTGACAGGTAGTAGGTGGAAGGTACCACATAGTGTTCAGATGAGATGACTTTCTTCCTTTTCCTTTTATTGAAAATATATCCTGATTAGTTTTCTCCGTCTCTACTGTGTAGGTGAGTCTAAAGTATTTCCAACATTAATGTTAATTAGGAGAGGGGCTTTCCTGGGTGAAGAGCAGAGTCCTTCAAGAGGTTAGATGCTCTAAGAAGCTAGAACAGGCACATAAGTTCTAATGCTCAGTTAGTGAGCTTAGCCTGTGCACACTATAGAGAAACAAAGATTTTACTAACTACTCACAGGGATAGTTAGAGGATTCTGCAAACATGGCACTGGGGATAGGGGTCGTAACCAAGATAGATGTCAGTTATCACTGACCCCTGAGGGAAGAGGAGTTTTGTTTCTCTGTCCAACCCACAGAACATGGATTAATGAAGGATTTGCTCCCAAGATTGCAAAAAGGATAAAACATAGAATTTTTTTTTTTTTTTTTTTTTTTGCCTACCAATATAAATCATGTGGAAACTGGTTACATACCTGTCTCAGTCTCTGACTAGTCAATAAAAATGGTCAACACCTTGATGCCCTTGTCCAGTGGGGACTGTCATTCATAAATAGAATTATCTTCACACTTTAATTTTTTCTTGCAAGAACATGCTCCTTATATAAATGACGGTGGTGAAACTCCATCAGTGCTAGCCTCTCTGCCCACCTTTGAATTGGCTGTGATTAAGTCAGAGGCTGAACTCTACCAGAGAGCACAGCAGTAATTGTCATCTATCACAATGATCTTAGTATTTTAAAAAAAAATTATCTCACAATTTCATATATATATATATACACATATATATGGTTATAATCTCCCATTATCTTGGTTTTTTTTCACTCTTTTCCACTGAACAAACCCTTTCTTCCTCTCAAGCCTCCTTTACACCCTCATATCCTTCCCCTCACTGTGTCCCATTGCAGTTAATTAAGATTGCTGGCAAAAGCATGGTGGAAGCAAGGGTGACATTATTTACTTAATCAAGGACAAGGCCCAGAGATGTCACAGAGGAAACTAATGTGATCTCCAACCAAGGATGAAACACTTGCCAGTGAGAATTCTGTGGCCTAATCTGACTCCGTGCTGACTATTTTCAAGAAGCTTTCTGTCTGCTGCTTTCTTTGTGTGGTCCACTGTGATATAGGGTCATCACGAGATGTGCTTGTAGCACTGCGCTCTTTAGTTAGAAACTGGAGATACTTGTTCCTATTTCTTGCCTTGATTCTAAGCTTTTAAAAAGTTTCACTTATTAAAAAAAGGGACCTTTATACTGTATTGTTGAGATCCCCTGTGGTTACAGATCTAATGAAGCCATTGTTCTTATGGACCCATAAAAACATCTTTGGAAACACTGCTAATGGAGTAACATTAGGTTCCTTAGCTTCTTTATTAGTCAGAGTTCTCTAGAGGAAGAACCAATAGAATGAATCAATCATCTATCTACCTACCTATCTACCAACCAATCTGTCTGTGTCTGTCTGTCTGTCTGTCTGTCTATCTATCTATCTATCTATCTGGGGGATTTATTAGGCGGCTTACAGGCTGTGGCTTAGCGAGTCCAACAATGGCTGTCTCCTAATGAAAGGCCAAGAATCTCGTAGTTGTTCAGTCCAGGCGGCTGAATATCTCCATGCTCTTCAGTCTGTGGTGGACTTCTGAAGATGTCAGTGCTAATACCAGTGAAGTAATGGGCCAGCAGCAGAAAGGATGCGCTTGTCAACAAGAGAGAGGGCAAGCAGCCAGAAGGGAAAGGCTTCCTTCTTTCATGTCCTTATACGTGGGCTGTCACCAAAAGATGTATCCAGATCTAGGGTGACTTTTCTCACCTCACATGATCCAGCCAAGAAAATCCTAAGCAGGTGTGTGCCTCTGCTTAGGTTTTGGTCGAGTCCTGATGTAGTCAAGATGAAAACCAAGACTGGCTCTCATAGCTTCCTTCCTTAATGATCCTTGTACTTGAGATTCTGGACTCATGGAGTGTGTCTGACTAGTGAACATTTTCAGGATACAAAACCCACATTTGACGTGGAGAGTTCGAGGGGCCAGGGAGATGGCTCATGCATTAACGTGCTTACTATACACCCATGGGGACCCAGATCCCCAGCGTCCACAGAACAAGCCAGGAATGGTAGTGAACACCTGTAATCCCAGCTCTGGGGAACCAGAGGCAGGAGGATTGATGGAGCTTACTAGCCAGAAAATCTAGCTAAATTTGAGTTTCAGGTTCAGTGATATCATGTCTGAAAAAATTAAGATGAAGAGTGGTTAAGGAAGACACGTATGTGCATACAACTAAGTATGTGCACACACACATGCACACAATGATAATTATACACACACAAACATGAGAAATACTAATTAATGAGTATATTACAGTCACATTCATATAAAGTGAAGCACACAGGAGCTAAAAGAATGAACTCCGTTACCAGTAGAGTGTAAGTAACCCTCAGTGTGGAGAAGGGGAAGCCACAGGGAAAAAAGACATTCCTATGGAGCACAACTACAGGCAAATCTTGGCCCTGTAGTCAAGGAAGTCCCATGTTTGTGGTCTGATTATTAAGACAAGTAAGGAGATTATTCAGAAAGGATGGATGGATGGATGACATCTTGTCCGTGGAAAGTCAGGGCTCTTGCTGGGAGGATCCCAGGGTGCATCCTTTTGCTTCCTGGTTACACAGATGTTCATTCCCTAATAACGCTGAATATGTATGTGCATAAGATGCATTCCACGTCATAAAAAGGTGCAGACCTAAATGGTGACGACCCAGGATGCACTTCTTTGTCTTGCTGCATGTCTGTGCAGTTCAATGTGGTTTGCAAGCCCAGGAGCAGCACTGGATCCCCAGGCTGTAGCAATAAACAGCTGTGCTGCTGAAAGCCAACCCCTCTGCCTTATCACACACACACATCTGTAAATTGAGGAGGTGTGCCATGGAATTTGTAGTCTTTACAGGTCTCATTTTAAAAATGTCATCATTTAAAACCATACAGAATGGAGCTCTGAGGCTGTCGGTCCTATGGTGCGTGTTTTTCCTGTTTTTTTTTTTGAGTTCAGTGACCCAAGATCATGTGTCATATCAGTTATATTGTGTTCCTCTCTGACCCCTCTCTTTCCTCCCTCTCCCTTTCCATCTTCCTCCGTTCCTCCCTCCTTTGTGACCCCCTTCTCTCTAAGGAAGCAGTGTTGTAAGGCCCAGAAATCAAATTTTTACTTTCTATTACCAGATGTTCCTATGCACCCCTTGAGTGTTCTAGTGTGGTGAGTTATGGTGGTTCTCAGGGCTCCACTGTAGCCCTTGCCCCTGAGCCCGAACCACCCCTCCTTCTGCCCCCAGATGTGGCTGCTTTGACTGCCTCTGATTGCCAGAGTTTACTGTGCCTTTCAGCAGGACTGGGACGCCTCTTCTCCATCTGCTTCCAGCCTGGGGGCTAGTAAGAGGAGATGCTACCTGAAGTATCCACATCTGTGCATTTGAAGGATCAAGCTCTCTTCTAGGGCCATGCAGAGACTTGGTATATTGACAACTTGGTTTCTTAATGTTCTATTGCTATGAAGAGACAGCATGACCAAGGTCACTCTTTTCTTTTCTTTCTTTTTTTTGAAATTATTTTTTTATTGAGTATTTTATTTATATTTCAGATGTTATCCCCTTTCCCCATTTTCCCCCACCCAGAAACCCCCTATCCCACCCCCCCTCTTCCTGCTTCTATGAGGATGTAACCCCACCCACCCACTCCTACCTCCCTGCCCTCGAATTCCCCCACACTGGGGCATCCAGCCTTCACGGGACCAAGGACCTCCTCTCCCACCTATGCCCAACAAGGCCATCCTCCCCTACATATACAGCTGGAGCCATGGGTCCCTCCCATGTGCTCCTAGAAGCTTGCTTATAGTTGCAGAGATTAGTCTCTTATCATGGTAGAAAAATGGCAGCACCCAGGCAGACACAGTGCTGGAGAAGTAGCTGAGGGGTCTCTGTCTTGATCCTCAGGCAGCTGGAAGAGAGAGCCACTGACTGGGCTTGGCTTTCACTTTTAAAATCTCAAAGGACACCCCCCAACCCCCATGGCATACTTCCCCCAACCAGGGCACCCCCCAATCCTTATCAAATAGTGATACTTTCTAATAACCAACCATTCACATATACAAGTCTATGGGGATCTGTTTACTCAAACTACACCATTCAGTGACCCGTGACTACAGTGCCTTGGTTTTTCTCACCTCACCATCACTGTTAGCAAGTATCTCTGTCTCCATATTAGATGTAATAGCCAAACCCTGTGTTTGTATCTAGGCTGCCCTCAGCACTCTACTCTTGCAATTGCTGTCATCCTGGAAGGCGAGATATCTTTATCTTCTGTCCCTATTTCTGGGTATGGGATGCTTAAGTGCTTGCCTTGTTCTGAAAAAGTATATACATACTCCTAAGGTGTATACTTCCACTAGGTCAGCTTAAGGTTGGTTTTATGAATCATGTGCCACCGTCTCTTTGATGCTTCCTGTCATGGTGTCTGGCTTAATGTGGCAGGAAACCCTCCCACTGGACTTGTCAGCTGTTTTTGGAATGAGGTATTGTTAACCAAAGCCACCATGCTATTATTTGGTCTCCAGAGCTTGTTCATCTTTCAATGGAGTGTGGACTGTCAGCTTCCTATATGTCCTACTTTTAAGAGTCAGTTGTCTCTTAGTAAATGATTGGCCTCAAACCGAAGTGGGAGTTGCAGCATAGTCTCAGGTCTCTCCTGGCCACATCAGTATCAAGAAGTGTTAGCATGCTCTGCAAAGAAATGCCCTCTGCAACAGGAAGTGGTGGGCCAAGTTAGAGCCCAGTACTGAGGGAGTTTGCGCCCTGGTTTTGTTTGCTGATTCTTTGGTCTGAAGGGATGAGAAGATAGATGCACTGTCTTTGGCTCTGCCTTCTTCAACGCCCATGACCAAGCTTGGCGGTAACCACTACCACTTGCTACTCTGAAGCCTGATGAGTGACTTCTGTCCTGGGGTTCTGGGTGGAGACTAAGGGCTAAAGTCTCCCTTGGTGAGACTCTTGGTAATGACTCTCCTAGACATAATTTACACACTGTCTTTGCACATTAGCTGTTGAGGTCTTGTTTTCAATAGGTCTATTGACTGGGAAGAGTAGAGGCTTCATTCGATCAAGAAAGTCAGGATTCCTTTATCTGAGAAGGTGACTTTCTCTGTTTCGTGTGCACAGCAGGCATTGTGCATCCCATCCCCAGTGTGACAGCTCAGGAGGAAATGAGAGTCTGATTTAGCAGAAGCAGATGTCACATAAAATACTTTGCTTTAATCTTGACAGTGAAAGCGAACTAGTCAGTTAAGAATTACTATAGTGACTATCAGAACAGATGTACCCACATAGTAAAGAAAGGATGCTCTTTGCCTCTGTCATTGGCCTGTACCACTCTTCCAGTTCTCAGCCAGGCCTCTGCTGACATATCAGCTGGGTAACTTGGCCATGAGTTTAGAAAGTGCCCACCACGGAACAGGAAGCAAATCTCTGAAGTTGGCCTAGGATAATGAGAGCCTCTGTTGGGACTGTGAAGCCTCTGCCTTCCCTTGAGTACCCCCAACTAGTCTAGAAAGATGATGAGAGGCACAGGGTGGGGAGGGGTACTACTAAATATTGGTAATGAGTTTGTTAGGGGATAATTTTATATGTCCAGCATTAAATGCTTACTAGCCTTGGTGAGGCCAGGTGACCTTGCAAGGGAAATAAGTATAAGATAGTCTATTTCTTAGTCAAACTGTCAGTAAACATATACAACTACTGAAAGGACTCAGAAGCCCAGTCCCACATAAAAGCAGTGTAAATTTCAAAGACGGATATCTCTACTTCTTGCAAAATACTTCTTGAAGGCCTACATTTCTCCTATTTTGGTAAGATCCCATGTTCTTAGACGAGACCCATGAGTTACTAGATTGTACTCTGAGGCAAGGCAGCAAGGCCCTGCCCCTGAAGCAGACCTGTGAGAGTAGAAGGAGTTTGCCTTGTGCATGGCACTCTGTCAAGCTTCTTTCCTCCCTCAACTGTGTCTCAGGGTGTCACCGTGCTGCCTCAGTGTCCTGAAACACAGTGATCACATGTCACTAGACTATTCTGAAACCTCTAATGGCATCCTATGTGAAAAGCCCCTATACTGTGTAGCTTGACATCCCCAAACATACCCCCGTCCAATGCTAGATGGGCATTTTCTGTTTAGGTGTTTTTGTGTTTTTAATCTCTTTTGCAATGTCAGTTACTTTTTGAGCAGTAGGTACAACATATGAGGACCCAGGCAGGTATCTCTCTGATTGGAAACACACATGCTTAGGTTTCGCTGGGAAACTTCAGATTGAGGCTCAGTAGATGTGGGTTGATGCTGTGGTAGATGGATCGCTGGGGACAAGATGGGCTGTGTGTGCTTGACATCTAACAGTGGGTACAAAGGATGCCCACTTTGTAGTTATTCTGAGGTCATTCACGTGAAAGTCACTGTTCTTCCCATCATCCAGAGGAGTGTCCACATTTATGATTTTGACAGTGGCCTGAGGACAGCACCTGGGGAACAGATCACCTAACTTGCTGGGACATTTCCTGCAGTTCCAGGAGCTAGGCTACATGGATCTCAGGTGCCATCTGAGCTGTTCTCAGGTGACTGCTCTGGGATCACCACTCAGGGGACTTTTGCTGGTTCTGAGTTACTTACCGTCTAAGAGCATGGACTTGCCTGGATCACACAGAAAAGCTGGCTCTATACAGTGTCTACTACATGAGATTTGTCTCCATTTCTGAGTCTGTCTTTCCTTGTCCTCTGTTGAAATCCTGCCTCTGCTGGAAACATTCCCCTGCCAGTCCAGTTCCATGCAGCTATGTTGCTGATGGGTGCCACACAGCTCAGCTGCCCTGAAACCTACACTGAGACCTATAAGGCATGGAAGACTTCCCTTCTGGAACATTTTCATCATGAGAAATAACCAAGTCCTAGGATAATCTAGTGTTGGTTTTGATAGGATTTAGGGGACACCTAATATCAATATTATAATTTAACTAGGAACTAGGCAACAGGATGACTGGGTTTGGTGCTTGTTGCTTTAAAACAACAACTACAGCTTGACACACTATCTCCTAAGTTATTTGAATAGTACATGCATAAAACAATGAGCTGCTTACAACAGTGTGTGAGACCACGGATCTTTTGGTGTCAGTAAAGCACAACCCCACATAAACATACACAGTGATCTGCTTGATGGAAGGGTCAAGGCAAATGGTACTGTGGAGGGGATGCTACTGTGGGAAGTGCCCCGGGAGGAGTTACTGTCCTGCTCTTCAGTAGTCTCTTGTGAACCTTGGTTGTGGTCCATGCCATAGGAAGTTGGCTCTTGCCCTGTCATTACATCGCTGTGTTCTTGGGCACAGAACAATGGTAACACCCTCTTTGTTCAAGATGAGCTTTGGTTTCCTGGTTGGTGATTTCTTTCTAAAGCCAAGATGTCTCCGGTTTCCTCTGGTTTCTTTTTACTTTACAAGGCACATGATCCAGTGCTGAGGGGCCCTTGTGGCCACCAGACCTATAACTACCTCTGTCTGCTTCTTGAGGTAGCAAAGATATGCCGGGGAACTTTGTGAGGCGTGGCTGTTCTGTCCCATGCAACCACTGACTGATATTTGGTGATTACGGTAACACTCTTGTTAGGTGTATTGACTACTTTGCTCTGTAGTAGAGATTCTCAGCCTGTGAGTCACCACCCTTTTGGGGTGGTCAAGCAACCCTTTCATGGGGGGTTGCATATCAGATTTTTACATTACAGTTAATAGTAGCAACATTTTAGTTATGAAGTAACAACAAATACAATGTTATAGTTGGGGGTCACCGTAACATGAGAAACTGCATTAAAGAGTCACAGCATTAGGAAGGTTGAGAACCACTGTCCTGTAGGGATGGTTTTTAACAGACTGTATATCTAAATAAGTTTGGTTAAGTCAAGTTAGGACTCATCCAATAGCAGTGCACTTGGTAGGAAGGTTTTGCAATGCCTCATACTGAGTTCAGAGAGGTTTTATAGACTAGCACGATTAAACAAGTCCTTCTGAGGTCTTCTAATAGATCTAGTGTAGTTAATCACGGGGGATCAGCAACGGCAAGGCTGCATTTGTGTTCATACAATCTGCAGTCTGGGTCAGTGTGTAGGTGATGGGGGCCAGATACCATGTGCTCCAGAAAAATGAGAGAAGTGCACAGTCGAGGCTCAGAGGTGGGGCCAGTGTTGCTTCTTTTCTGGTGGGCTGGGTGAGAGGAAACTGAAGAAAGCCTGATCTTTACAATTAATATACAACTGACTGAGTCACTGACTCTCTCAACTACTCCCTTACCCTCTCTTCTTCCTCCTCTCCCTTTCTTCTCCCTCCTCCCTCTCTTTTCCCTCCTCCCCCTTTTCTCCCTCCTCCCCCTCTTCCCTATCCTCTCCTCTTCCCTATCCTCTCCTCTTCCCTATCCTCTCCTTTCTCCCTCCTTCCTTCTCTCCCTCCTCCCCTCTTCTCTCCCTCCTCCCCTCCTCCTTTTTCTCCCTCCTCTCCCACTTCTGTTCTCTTCCACATTCTCTTTCCTTCCTTCCTCCTTCCTTTCCCTTCTTTCCCCCTCCTTCCCTTCCTCTCCCCTCTCCTCCTCTCCTCTAATAATGCTAGAAAATAATGGGGCACTTGCTGCAGAACACCCTCAGTGCCTCCTTCCTTCTCACTAGTGTCCCATCGTGTTCTATTCTGAGCCCCAGAATGTCACAGGCATTCATCTGTGACGGCAGGTTTTTGTTTTTAGGAAACTGAGGTTCACCCTGTTGGAAAGTCTCAAAGGTCCAGCTAAGCAGCTAACAGACATTCCTGTCATCCTCCGGTTTCCATGGCACTGTTGTAACTAGTCTACACTACTTAGAGTAGACTAAGCTCTTTTACTGAATCTTAACCAACGTTATGAGCTGTAAGCACGCCCCTAGGAGAGTTAGAAAGGAGCCAGAAGCAGGGTTGCACACTCCAGTCCCCTCCCCATCACCCTGCCTGACCTTGGGCTCCTCGTCCCTAAACCTTTCTCCTCCTCTGCTCTGTTCAATTTCAAATGTTGGAATGCCTCTCGCATCACTGTTCTCTAAATTTCAGCTTCAGGCTGTGTCTGCTTCTATGGGTTTTTTGGTCTATCATTTTCTTCTAATCTTTTCTTTCCATCTTTGAGCCTCTTATTTGAAATCCCTTCAAGGCAAGCAGTTATTCATTTGGAATCTTCTTTGTTTCTGAAGGCCTTTATATGTGTCTGCCTCATTTCCTGGACTCTGTCTCTGTAGCTGAAATTAGAAACCTGCAGAAGCAGACCAGATGCATGAATTTCATGAAGTAACAGCCTTGAAATAGCCTAAGTCTACGGTAGAGGATTGGGCTACACAGCTCCAGTGGGCGCTTTCCTTGGGGCTGTCCTAAACCAGCAATCTCATTGGTCTCCTGCTCCCTAGACTTTTGAGGATAGCCCCCATGCATGAGCATCCTTTAAGCTTGCCTTCTTTAGCCCCATTTCCCCTCATTCCTGTAAGCCCATTAGTATAAAGGCTTCTGGATATATTCAAGGTATGCCTATGTGCAAATGGAAGGTTCATTCTACAGCAACTGACCAGAAGACAGAGCTGCCGAGCTTCATTTAATTAGGTATAGTATTCAAACAGGAGGCTGTGAGGCAGACAGCCTCATTTTAAAAAACAAATAGTATTCTTTTAACTGTACCTTGGCAGAGGTCGCTTCAGATGCCAATAAGACAGAAAAGTTGGCAGAGCTGAGCCAATGTTTGGAGGCTGCTAGCATCTTTGTGTTAGAAACAACTCTTTTCTGAGTGTGCACTGCCTCATGACATCATCCCGCAAGATAATGGCTGAGATCTGTGGATGCTGGCCTCTATGAAGTATCATCTATAAACTGTAGCTCCATTACTGTAGGTGATGGTTGTGACTAAATTTGCAAGGACACCAGGATGGGGCGCAATGAAGGGGAAAGAATAAAAACATTAAGAGATGTTTCAAATATGAGTTCTCTTCCCTGAAGCAGATTTAGTAGTTTATCAGTGTAGACATAGGAGGGAAATAGACACCTACACTAGAAAATGTGCATTGACTAGTCAAGGCTTTAAGATGGTCTTTCAAACATTTAGCAAGTCCTTTATAACCCAACCCCACCCCAGTGCATTTGAATAACAGACAAGGACTTGGTCCCACTTTAGTTGGATCTGTCAGCCAGTGTCTGCACCATATTTATGTTCCCAGTAGAGTCTTTACCCCTCCTTATCTGAGGCTCAGGTACATACCTGCTGAGTGACCAGAGATGCATTTTATGCATCCAGACTGTTGGAGCTATCCTGGGAACCTAGCACTTCTAGGATGGTTGCCGTGGAGGGGAAAAAGACGAATTCTGAATTCCAACTTGGAACTTGGAACATAGCCTGTTTGCATCCCTATAAAGAAAGTTCTTTGTTAGTATCGTAGGATGTTGTGGTTCTTGGATGGGGGATGCGGTAATGCTGTGATGTTCCTTCCAGATGGAGCCAAGAGGTAGTAGCTCCTCTCTGCTGCACTGTAATACACGGCAGGTCAGTTGCAGGGAGACTTGAAGAAGCACATCAAAGGCTTGAGCGCTACTGACTTCAAGTTATACTTTAGAAAACCTCTGATTTAAGAAAAAGTCCCCTAAAGAGAGGTTAGGTAGAGACACAGGGTGCAGGGGCAGAACACACTCAGGATACCATAGTTGTAATTTCTCAGGATAGTAAAAATGCTGATTGTAGAACATTGACTATGAATCCAGCTGGGTGTGGAGACATGCCCACTGACAGGTGATAATAGTGGACGCCATCTTTCTGGGCTTTGTCTCTAATCAGTGGTCTTATTCTTAGGGGGAGACCCACGTGTGCCAAACAAAGGCCTTTTGTTATTTTTCCTTAGAAAGAAACTAGGTTTACATCTCAGGTCCTTATAGGTCCCTATAAACTGATCTCCAGAGAACGGCATAAAATGCTACTTAAGAGACTAGAATATAGTTACTAGAATCTGGTAATATAGTATAATCATAAGTCGAAAGCATGGTTAATATGCATAGGGTTGGATCTGAACGTAGGGCTGACTCCCAGTGCCCTGCAGCTCTCAGGACAGTTAAGGCTGTAACAGCAATTGAATATTTAAAAACTGATACAAGAGGATTTCCATCCATCCAAAACCAAATTTTTGAGAAGCCAGACCACCAGTAACCCTTACCCAATGGTTATAAATGGTGTCCATTTACTGGAATGTCTTATGGTAGCCTATAAAAATATATGATTATATATTGACCAAAAGTAAGTTAAAATGTACTTTTAAATGATGCCTTGTCTTCCAGAAGGTCACTCTGGTCACATGACTGACAAAGAAAAATGATTAGGGAGACACCCTCGCCATGATGCTACTGAAGCTGGGAGTAATGGAATTCATTAACAAAGATTTGTCAGGCATGAGCATAGGTCTTCTAATGGGCCAAGAATTTTGGAAGAAGCAAAGACGCATAATACACCAGTCATCTTCCAAGGAAATTTATAATCTAGATGTATAGATAAGATAGACATGTAAAGCAGAGGTTGGGAAAGACTGAGATGAACTGCATGCTATAAATCACTTTATACAATGATGTATGTGTGGATGCATATGTTTTCAATGGCAGTGTGCTCAAATGCAGAATTCTGGCAATTAGTAAGAAGAGACTGTTTTCTTTTTAAATATAGGGTCCTTGAAGAAGGGTAAACTCTGGGTTGTCTAAGAGGATATGTCAGAATGAAGGCCATAAGAATTGTATTGCTCTTTCCATTTTATTCTTTATGAGCTAATTTAGAGATTACATAGAAACAGGAATCTTCTGAAGATTTGGAGCTGGGTTATTATTATTCAGGGGTAGAGTGCTTGTCTATCATGCATAAAGCCCCTGAGTTATTTCCCGAACCATTGTCTATTTGTGAGTTCTCCATACAAAGACCCAGTTCATTTGCTTGGCATTTCTACAAGGAAGTTCTTTACCTTTGGTTCCAAAGGTCATAATTTCTCAGTGCTTTTCAGTGCATGAACGGTGTAGGGCACACATAGTCATGTGAGTGGTAGTTTGAGGAATTAGTAGCTAAACACTTTTCAAAGCTCAGCAATAGAGGGATGGGTGGATAACCATATCCATATGCTGGAATCCTAAAATGGGTGAACCAGATATGTGTGTAGCAAAAATAATGAAGTCTGTGGAGGCTCTAAAATTTACAGAATGGATACTATGTTACCATTTATTTGAAATATACAATCAGAATTTTAGAAATTCTAGGATTCCTGTTTATAAACTTACAGCACACAAACATGGGCAAGAATCGACCCCACTGTTAAGGTGGCCTGACAGACAGGATTTAGGGTCAAGACAGCAGTGTTGGGTTGGGGATGAATCCCACAGATGTGACATAAGGCCTTATTTTGATTTTTTTTTTTAAATTCCATAGTTGGAATTGGATAAAAAATTAACACTGAGTGTCAGGGATATGGATACTTGTTGTAACTTTTCTGTATTTAAAAAAGATCTGTGCTGTTTTATAGTGAAACTCTTTAAAAGGGGTGGTTATAGACCAGGTGTCATGCCAAGAAATTCAGTTTGAAGCCCAAGCTTTCATGACAGATAGAAGCTGGAATAAGACAAGAGTGCCTATATCAGGTCTTTGTACCAAAACATCAAACATTTTGTACCTTTTCCAATATACTGATAATGGCCGCTGTTTATATGGTAGCCAAGCTCCATCCTGAGCCCAGGCTAGGCAGCTAATGTCAAAGGCCTAACTTGTACAAATGTTTTGGCAACTCTTTAAGGAACATCCTTACTGACTTTTTTTCACACTATGATTGGCTACTCACATAATTGTCTAGCAACTCAGTGTGACACTACATGTGATCTCAGCAAACTGAGCAGAGGGCAAGCACCGTAAAGTGGCAGTAGGTGCCACAAGGAACTGTTTCTTAACATCCATGTGCCTTGACACCTGCCACACTGGTTCTTAGATATTTATGTGAATTAATGGATCTAAGAATGTTTTATTCATGTGGGACTGTTAATCAGGATGGGTATGAGACCTTCCTGGATGCTGAGAATAAGAAATGATGCATTGGGTTTGCAAAAGTAACAGAGAGCAGGAAAGACCTTTGCACCTAGAAAATGTCTCCAAAGAGAAGCTGTGGAGGTGCCGCAATGGAAGATCTATAGGTTCTAGTCCCGAGGGCAAGCCAGTTATCCCAGCTTTGAGAGAGCAGGTGGCCACACCCTTCGTTGGCATCCCTCTTCACAGTACTCTTCTCCACCTTCTCAAGGTGATATGCAAAGCTTTCCTCGAAACACTATGGCATCCCATAGTCTTTTGGTGAATGAAAAGTGCCATTTCTCCAAGATCTTTGTTGAAGTGCGTAATGTCTTGGGAAATAGGGCCTTACTTTCTGGCAGACAGCAAAGGGGCAACAGAAATGACATATTATTTTGGGACTCCTCTGACCAAAACTCAAAGAAGACTTCCCATACCTGGCACTAGAGTTTTTGTTAGTTTAGAGCTCTTGAAGGGAAGTGACATAACTCTATTTGTGTGTCTGTATGTGTGTGTATACATATGTATGTAATATATATGTACATACATATATATGTACATACATGTATATGTATATATACATACATAAGTTTCTGTTTTTAAAAACATCCTTTGTGTTATTTACCTTTTCTTCCTTCCTCTATGTTACCCTTCCCCTCTGCACTTAAAGTCCACCACTTTCCCCATTTCCTTCTTCACTGTACCTGTGTTCTGCTATTCCGCTCTACAGAGTGCCTTCTTCATCCATATTATCCTGGTCCCTTTCTCCTGGCCTCTGGTTGCTTTAGGTTATATGCTCAAATCTAAAGATTTAGACCCTGGATCCACAAATGTGAGAGAGAATGTATTTGTTATTCAGAACAGAACTTGGAGAGATTGAACTGGAACTGGTCTGTGAGCCCTAGGTCTAACTCTGATAGTAGAAGATGCTATACCAGATGCTAGGGGTGGGGATGGAAGAAACCAATCAATATTCCTACCCAGATCTGAAGCCTAAGGATCACAACAATAACTAGCCTAGCAGGATATCCATAGGAGTGCAATAGTGGCACCTAGTTTCTTGGAGGTAACCAACAGCATTGAAAAAAACCCCAATCAATATTCCTCCCCAGACCCAGAGTCTATGGACACAACAAAAACCAGCCTAGCAACATAGCCATATGAGTGCAGTAGTGTTACCTAGTATCTTGGGGGTAACCAACAGTACTGTAATTTGACTTAAGGCCCACTCAATAGGCAGAAACTTATGTCTGCTACTATAAATATAGTCAAAATATTCATACATGGAAAGGTTAGAGACCCTGGAGGGAACCAACTACTGCCACTTTTCCAAACTAATGTAGTTTCTAACTATATTCCAAATACACATCCTTATACCCACAGATAATGTAACTCTCAACTCTCATCAAAGAAAATTATTTTGTCATAGATGAAGACTATGGCAGAAGTCCATAAATGGCCAAAATTCAGACAGAAAGTGACTGTGGGGTGCCCAGACCCAATTCTAAAACTACAACACAACCTTTCATTTAAGGTTCAGAAAAAAAATCCAGAAAAGGAGGCAGGAAGATTGTAAGAGCCAGAGGAACAAGATACCTGCTGCTAAAGAGTGTGTTCTAGACACGACTAGGAAGCTATATTTATGAAATCTCAACAATATGGTTGCCTAAAGAAGACCTTGATAATGATGGTACCAATCAGCATGCTATTGACAGTGGGAGAAATTTTATAAGACCCCACCCCTATATAAA
Source organism: Mastomys natalensis (assembly GCA_021653895.1). NCBI lineage: Eukaryota > Metazoa > Chordata > Mammalia > Rodentia > Muridae > Mastomys > Mastomys natalensis. The sequence continues at coordinate 333,108 of JAJTUV010000270.1, forward strand.
GACCTATAGAAATCCAATGACTTCTGAGAGGAGAATCAGTCTTCTTAAGGGATGAGATCCCTGATATGTTATCTAATCCCAAGTGCTCATTCCTAAACACATGTACATATGAGCACCACTAAATAGATTTAGTATGGAGTATGCGTGTGTATGTGTGTTTATCAGTATGTAAATGTATACATATAAATCAATACAAATTGAAGAATAATTTGGGAGAATAGGGGACATCAAGAAATTGGAGAAGGGAGAAGGAGTAGAAATTATGTAAATAAAGAATTTATGTGTGAAATTCTCAAAAAATTTTGATAAAAATGAAATTTCATAAAAGTACCATATTCCCACAAAAAAAAATCATTGACACATTTTTGGAGGCATTTCAAGTTTTGATGGGGCAAGAGTCGATTGACAATCATGTCTTTTGTTTTCTTCCTTCTTCCGTGAATACTGTGTTCAGTCCATAGTCAAAGGCACGACTGCTGAAATGAGAACTTCAGATTCTCAGGCAATAAAACAGGGCAGGTTTCTCCCTTTCTGAGTAGTTGCCCTCACCTGTGGGCAATAACACTATCCTAAACAGCATTTGTGTGTTAAATTATCTTTGTGTACCTTTATGGTCCATTACGTCACTGTATAGCTTAAGGTTTCAACCGGTTAGCCCAGTTTCATCTGATATATAATTTCAAAAAGGCAGTGCTGGGTAAGCAGCTGGTGTCTCTGGGAAAGGTAACACTCTAAGCATTCTTTGTTTAGCCCGGAGATGGGATGAGCTGGTTATTGGATTGTCATTGCTACAGATGTTATGGATTCTGATTTTTATAAAGTTGTAAAAAGCAGGGAATATGCATGGGATTCCAGTGATGTTTGTGTTTTCCTAATGAAAACAACCCAAGCTGTTAGTATGATGGAAAAATGGTCATGCATGATGGTCTAGGCAACATACCAGGACAGATTCCCCAGACTGCTGATACTATGTTGAGGCTGCCTAGAGATTTTGTGGTTCTGAACTGGCAGATGGATGACAGTGATCTGAAAGTCCTGCCTTAGACTAAAGAAACCTATTCTAGACTGATGCATCATAAGACTGGGCAGAGCCAGGCAAATTTACTGTAAATCACATTTTCATGAGAAGGGATAATCTCTTCCCCACGTACATCTCAGAAGGAATCCTGAGGTTTGAACTCAATAGCAATTTTACATTCTCCAAACAATAAACAGTTCTGTTGCCATCACCATTAGAGTGAGTGTTGAGCTGTCGGCCATATGTACTATAGGTTTGAAATTTCCCGGAAGGCAGACCTCTAGCAAGTAAAGCAGATGCTGTGTGAGTAATAAGTTCCCTGGAGCTGGAAATGTTTAAGTCCAAACTGCATAAGACCATCTTTGTGCCAGAGAGCCATTCGGTGGGGTATCAGGATGAGTACTCATTTCCTTTTAGTCACTCCCTCTCACCCGTGGTGTGGTTTAGATCCCTCATGGACATATTATTCTCAGCCCTATGAAGCTACTGTGAGAAAGAGTGTAGATAAAGGAGCCTAGAGAGAGCAATGTAAATGGTCGAAGTGGTGTCATAAAAAATCTGAATATGACTCACACAGAGAGCAGAGAGGATGAGTTCCCAGCTGCCTGTTTATCCTGAGTAAAGGATTGTGGTTTTGCCTTTCCCCTTTATTTGATAGGTTGGAAAACTGAAGCTCAGATCGACACTATGTGCTACTGTTGGCTCAGTCAGTGCCAGGTTTTGTTCAGAAGCTTTATTGCCTTGTGGAATTCTTCCACCTAGTTTTTAGAAGAGACCTCATGATATACTAAGGCACAAGAGATGCTGCATTACTCCCTGGAATTGCACAGATACTGTGGCTGTCTGGCTAGAGTTTGTCTTCTGTGAAAGTCATTTGGCAATTTTTCATGAAAATGTCCTTGTGATACGTTAATTTGTTAAAGTGAAAGTCTCCTTGGAGGTAGACCAGATGTCTTAAGGATGAGTGAACTTGAAATTCTTGATGATCCTGGGTATACCAGTAGGATGTACCTACCTATCCCACTCATTGTCATATGTGGCCTTGGGGACCAACTTTGCAAGTCAGCTTGTATATGTGAAGAATAATTGACCACATATTAAAGAGAAGTCAACTGTCCTTGATCAAAGGATAAGAAATCTTTCTTGTCAGTGTGTGTCTGTGTGTGTGTGTGTGTGTGTGTGTGTGTTGTGGGGCTCTGGTGCCCACATATCACACAGAATATGTATGCCTGAGATTTGTTTGGTCTTTATTTCTAGTTCCTGATGCAAAGCTTCTAAAACCATGGGACTCTCTAGATTGGCAGTTGGTGTCTCTTTTATATTACCAAGGTGGCTGCAACCTCTACATAGCCTCAGGATGGGGGCCTGATGCCAAAAATGCCAAGCAAAGCATGATTAGAGAGAGGATTTTAACTAATTATCAGTTCTACTGCTTTGCCTCTGGTAAGAGGAGCTGGGGTGAAGTTAATCACCATTGCCTAGTAGCTTAAGTAATCATTCCTATGTCAACGAAACTGCCATAAAACCTTAAATGATGGAGTCTGAAAAAATTCGAGGTTGGAGAACACATGGAGGTGCTAAGGGACTATGTACCCTTGGAGGAAGCTTGAAGACTGAGCCATCACTACCCCATCCTGTATACTTCTACTTGGCTGTTGTTAAACTCTTTATAATGAACTGTGTCAGTTAAGCATTTGTGTAAATTTTATGAGGTAGTCCAGCAAGTCTAGCAAATGAGAACATCATGGGGACCTCCCCCACCTCCCATTTACAGTTGATAGGTCAGCAGCATGGACAGAAACATGAGACCTGCTACTGTCATCTCTCCTGGGCACTAGTGCTATATGACTGAGCCATAATATGAGGCTCGTGGATTGCATGTTCTTTCCCTCTGTACAGTAGCTGGTAGGTAACTCACCTGTGTACAGGTTGGGTGAGTCAGCTGAGAGAGTCCAGAGATATCAGGTAGTGTTTTGTTAGATATTTTTAAATGGAAAGTCTTTGTTTTCCTGAAGGTCTTTGTGGTCTTCAGTGAGGATAAAGAGGTTGGGAATGAGCTGGAGAATCTCTTGTGGGCTCTGGAATAGGTTGTCTTCATTCTGAACTGTCAAATATCTTGGTAACTTCAAGTAGTATATAAGCTATCTGAGGACTTCTTGGAAGATAGAATCTCAGGGAGGGACATCTACTGAAAGGGCTAGCGAAAATCCCTGCTTAGATGATCTGCTGAACATTAGAGGAGGAAGGGGAAGATGATTATAAAGTCACCTGAGAAGAAAATGGCAGGTGTTTTCTTGGAAGACATTGGAAGTTGCCATCATTCAAAAATTTCTTCCAAGTTCAGCTTGCAAAACACAATGTAAAAAAACTATATTGTCCACAGTCTGTGTCCTGGTCATTTCTTGGTTTACCCAACTGAGCTTTTGAAGAAAATACTAAAGGTAACCATAGAGCTGTAGTCAGAGTAGGATGGCAGCCAGTGACTCAGAGATCAAAGGCTGCAGCTGCCTGTTCTTGGCCTCAGGGACTCTCAGCAAGCAGCACTATGAGTGCAGTTTTTATGGAGTTCCCTTAGGCTGTGTTAACAGTTTGTTGTGCAGTCTTTTATATGTAGTACATGACTCACAAGTGCATATTATTTAGCATAAGTCCAGTGACAATTTTTGACTCTGTTTTCCACTCCCATTTTCCTTATATCTAACATGGAATACTGAGGAGCCTTCTGCTGACTGGGGATTGCCTGTAAATGTACATAGAGACCTGTTGACCTCAGGTCAAATGCTATTTATACAACAAGGTCCTTGTAAAGGTCTACTCTGGAAGGTTGTGACTTGAGAGGCTGCCCAGATGGCTTCTGGGAACTAAGCTATAGAGCTTCTAGAACTGGGAGTGTATGCCTCTTAACCTTGTCACTATCACCAGCCCACTGATCTGTCAGGCTGTTTAACACTGAACAAGCTGTACTAACTGGCTTTGCAATCTTGTCTGCCTAGTGCCATTTTGCCATTTTATTTATTTCAATGTTTTTGTCTTTGTGCTTTTGAAAATAGTACTGATGTATAAGTTCTCTCTTGTGTGTACTGTAGTGAGAATTTTGGTTTCTTTGAAAAACACGAAAGTATTATGGGGGAATGTTTTCATTTTAATCCAAGATATGGAATATGGGGCTGCTTCAGATCGGTGACAGCAGCTATGATTTGCCTCATGCTCTAGCAGAGGAGTGATTTTGCCAGATGCAGATAGTTTCTGCAATTGTGTGACCTTTGGAATTCTGGGGACTCGTCAGAGGGTAGATAAATGTTAGGGCCCTGAGAGGCAGTGGTGGGTTGTTGTTTGGTTGCTGTTGGTTTTGGTTTGTTCAGTAGTAGTGTGCAAAGAAGAAACAACAAGAAGAAAAAAATAGATATCCTGATGGTGAAGATCAAACTTGCCCCAAGGAACTTGACATTCCTATCTAGCAGGAAGTAGTCTAACAATAATTCCTCTCCCTTTCCCCTCTATCCTTTTTCTCTCCTATCTAGTGTTAGGGGTTGAAAGGATGGAGGAGAAGGAGTGGAGAAGGGTGGAAGAGAAAAGAACCCACAAAGTAACCAAAGGTATGACTTCAGTGAACTTTGTTTAAGATGATGAAAATCCTAGAGACTTGATGGTGGTGAGTGTGTTTTAATATATTTTGTGCGACAGATTGTTTAAAGTGACTAAAATGCTAAGTATTGATGACATTTTACTATAATTAACTGAAATTTGACAAGAATGGTACTGGTAAGAGCAGAAGCCCCTCCCCCCACCAGAAGTCCCTGGTCAGTGACTGAATAGTACCTTGTACCCCTGTGGTAAGGAGACCCAGCTATGGTAGACTGAGGAGAATCCAGGGCAGGTGTTCTATTGGACACATCCCAGCTGGGCCGTTTCCCAAGCTCTAAGCCTGGATGATCTGGCAGAACTCTGGAGGGGACACCAGGTCTACTGAAATCCAAGTGGCTGTGCTGCAGAGGCCCAACCATTCATACAGTTTTCCATTCATGGTCTCCAGTGTTAGCAAGATGGTGGACTGTTAAGTAATGGAGTAATGTGAGGTTTCTCTGTTCTGTTGCTAGAGTGAGGGGCTCTGCAACCCAGAGGAAGAATTTAAGAGGGCTTTGTTTCTTGACCAGGCATCATCGTTTACAGGAGGTAGGGGAAGTACGACAATGATTGGTAGGAAGAAGGCGACTTCTATGGCCTTGCCCACACTGGAGCAGTTGGGAGTGGGCGTTATATTTGAGCATTCTGAGAAGGAAGAATAGCCACAGATTGTGTCACATTTTCCTAGAACATAGTTTTTTAAACCTAATGTGCACATTAATGAAAGATTGGAGAAAAACCAGACAGAGTTACACTGATGCTGTATACCAGAATGAAAGTGTCACTACATATCTTATTAATTGTACTGAAACTAATACAACAAATAAAACATACCCATGAAAATACGCAAGAGTATAAAGTACAAAAATGTAATTCATGCTATTGAGGTGACTCTCCTTGGAATTTTGCAGCCCCATTTCTTTCCCAAGGATAAGGGTGTCCAGATGATCTTGTCCCCTGCCTGGCTTTGGGGCTTGCATAGAGTATTTAGTATGTGTTATACTTGTGTTACAGCTGGAATTAGTATTGTGTGAACTTTCGGTTTGTTATGTATCATTGCTGATTTTAATGTACTATGATAGGAATAGCCTGAGATTTATCCATTTTATTGTTAGTGGGCATTGGTTGTTCATAGTTTGGGCAATTGTTTTTTAAAAATCTACATGTAGTATTCTCACTCCTGCCTTTTGGTGAACATGCATGGCCATGTCTTCTGGGCATCACTCTCACAGAAGACATTGCACATGGCCTCAGTGGATTCTCAGAGCAGTTCCCTGTCCAGAAACATATGTATGGAAAACCCACACCCCTTCACATCTTTTGTCACAGCTTCATTCCTCCCCCCTCCCCCATTCTCTCTTTTCTTTCCTCCCTCTTACTTTTCCTTCTTCCCTCCCCTCCTTGTCCCCCTTTCTCTCTCTTCTTTTGTGGTATTTCATAGAGTCACACTGTTTTAAAATTCTCTAGAGACTAAGGTTGAGCAATTCTGACAGCTCACATGCATACAAAGGTGGAAAAGAATTCTGGTGGGCAGCTTTGTGCCCATCCCATCTTGCCATTAGGGGACACAGATAGAAAAGTTTGATAAAGGCCATTGAAGTGTGTTCTCAAGCCTTGTGGGACCAAAGGGAAGCCTGTTCCCAGGGTGCTCAGGGGTCTGAGATTGACTTAGGAAAGGCGTGCGTGTGTGTGTGTGTGTGTGTGTGTGTGTGTGTGTGGTGTGATACAGATGCCCCTGTGTGGCTAAATACCCCCCAGGTCTGGTGTGTGTGATACTGATGTCTGCTGTGTGGCTAAGCACCCCCAGGTGTGGGGTGTGTGTTTGTGTGTGTCTGAGCACCCCCCAGGTTGTGTGTTTGTGTGTGTCTGAGCACTCACCAGGTTGTGTGTTTGTGTGTGTCTGAGCACCCCCTAGGTTGTGTGTTTGTGTGTGTCTGAGCACCCCCCAGGTTGTGTGTGTGTGTGTGTGTGTGTGGCTGAGAACCCCCCAGGTTGTGTGTGTGTGTGTGTGTGGCTGAGCACCCCCAGTCACTTGTTCTCTGTACTTTGACCCGTTATGAGCTTCCACACTGTTTTCCACTACACAAAGAAGCTTCTTCTGAGGCCTGCAGCCTGCACTAATCTGAGATTATGTCCTTTAAACCACAAGCAAAAGAACTCCACCTGCCATTTATTATCCTAGATTCTTGTTTTGTTTATTGTTTGTTGTTTAAGTTGTTGTTGTTAAAATAAAAATCCCAATATAAAGGATATCATTTTCTTGAAAAGACAGTGTCATCTTTATAGGCATATTATAGGAATATATGTAGGGCTAGGGAGATGGCTCAGTGGGTAAGTGTACTTACTATGCAAGCATGAAGATCCAGGTTCAAATCCCTAGTACCTATGTAAAGAGAGTATGATTGTGTGTACCTGTAAAACACAGCACTTGAAGGGCAGAGACAAATGGATCCCAAGAGCTAACCAGCCAGCCTAGCCAAAATGGCAAGCTTCTGGTTTAGTGAGAGACCCTGTGCCATGGAAGTACAATAGAGGAAGTCTTTCTCTGACTTATTCATTTAGGTCCACAGGTTTGCAAACCTGGACTTGTGTACATGCAAACACACATATACAAACGCACTGCACACAACACACACTAAATATATTTGAAAGCAACTTCTTTTTTTTTGTTGTTTTTTGTTTTGTTTTGATTTTTGATTTTTTTTTGAAAGCAACTTCTAATGAAGAGAAATACACATAATACACATAACAGTAGACCAGGTTAGCCTGAAACTCACTATGTAGCCTCTCCAAATGCCAAGAGTATAGGCATGAGCTAATGTCCCAAGGTGTTCTTTTCAAATGGAAACTTACTAGTGTGTTGTTCTTGACTGGACATTCCAGGGAGATTATCAGTCATTGTCAAACTACTCATTTAATGACTTTTTTTTTATATTAAAATATGATTACATCATTTCTTCCCTCCAACTCCTCATGTAACCTCCTTGGCTCTCTCAAATTCATGGCCTCTGTTTATTTAATTGCTACAAATGTTGCTTCTTATCTTCTTATCTTACCTTTCCTGACAGATCCTGAAGCAGAGAGGGCAAAGGTTCAAAGGTGTGGCTATAGAGGCAGAGTTTCCAGCCAGCCCTGGGAAGGGCCAGTTTGTAAAGGATGACATAGCTTGCTACAAGTGTTTCTTGGCTGGCTTTGGGACTTTTATGGGAAGCAACTATCGGTTCCAGTTCCTTTTGGCTTATGCATTGAAGGCTTGTGATGAGCTAATGATAGGAAGGGCAAGAAGGAATGCCTGAGGCACCTTGGGAAGTACTTGGTTTGGAAGGCCTTGGGATGTGGTACTGCCACTGTGCATGTCTCTGACTGGCACCTCCCTTGGCTTCTGGTACAGTGCGCCAAGTTGCCTGCATGGATGTTGCTTGGAATAAATACATGATGCTGGGTGGGCTCACCAGAGCGATTGTCTTTTCCTTAATGCTGAAGGCTCTTAACTGGGTAAATGGGTTCTGGAACTAACATGTTGTATTCCTGGTCAGTAACTGTCAGTTCTAGATGAAAAGATGAGGTGTGACTTTCAGCTGGTGTATGTGACTTGGCATGAAGGTGTGCTTTTCTTGTTTGGATACCTTTCTTTCTCTTCTATTGATGATGATGATTGTTATTGCTTCATCCTGCTGAGGCAGGCTTGACCTCCTGGGATGTTTGGGGTTGAAGGGAACATGGCATGGCTCTTGCTTGCCTCCTTAAGTAAGCTCACAACTAAGCACTCTCTCTGTTCAGTTCCCACTGCCAGGGGAAACATTCGGACATGCTCCTGGTGTATGTGGTTAACAAGGAGTCCTGCTCTGGCTGATGATTGTTCTTTGCCCCATCTTTAGCAGTTAAAAAATGAAGGAAATAGCTTGTCAGTTCTCCTGCCTTGTCACCCTCATGGCCGTGGATTCATCTGAGGCAGTTTCTCAGAGTAAGCTCACCTAGGTGGCATTGGTACAGATGTCGGCCAGTGGAGGGTTCAGGGGTTACCTCTGAGGCCCTTTGGTCTTCAGATTGCCATTGCTGTCACACTTGCTCAGCAAAGCCCAGCCCTTGCAATCATTTCACCAGTGCCCTGGCCTCAGATGGGCATTTACTGGTAGAACTGAAAGTCACCACTGATACTTACCTTATGAAACCACCGTGGAGGCTGGAAGGAGTGTTGTGAACTGGAAGTCAGTCTGGCTCCAGCTTCTACTTAGGGTTGAAAGCTAGACCCATGTTGAGTATTTAAGACGTATTTGTATGGCTTTTTGCATTCTCTTGGTCTCTTTTAGGGGAAGAGGGTAGTGTGGTGTTTCAGTAAATCTCCAACCCAAATAAGAGTGGTCAAAGAAAACACAACTCAATAATTATGAATATAAACTGCATGCCTGGATTGGGCAGATTTACCATTACACTACTCTATTCCCCAGCTATGAGATCCCTTATAACATTTGGTTTTTCCCCTGCCACGTGCTTCTCCTCCATTGTCCTTCCCACCTCCTGCTCCTCTGTTGTCTTCCTCTTCTGTCGCCCTCCTCTTCCTCTCTCTCTCCTCCCTAAAACCTTTTTTCTCCACCTCCCCTTCTACTGCTCAATCACTGGCTCTAGCCTTTATTTTTACAAATTAAGGTGGACAGAAGTTCACAAGAAGTCACCTGTGTACTGATTCACTCCTCCTCTGCCATGAAAGTGGAATTAGCATCAAAATATAAGGCCAGGGCTATCCACCACAGTGTGGCTACAAAAGGAAGGATCCTGTTATTACAATGGCTAGAGAACACACAGTGTGGCAGTCGACACACAGTAGTGCCCAGGGGACTTGATCCTTGTGTCTGTCTCATAGCCATGAAAAGAAACCATTGCACTGTGGAATGAGTGACACTTCTCCTATGTATGGACCTCCTTGGTCACCATCACCATCTAGTGGATGTTTAAAACTTAGATTCCTGGAGTTGGAGAAATGGCTTAAGACTGTGGACTATTCTTGTATAGAACCCAGGTTCAGATCCCAGTACCCACGTAGGGCAGCTCACAACTGCCTATAACTCCAGCTCCGGGGAATCTGACACCCTCTTCTTGCCCTCGAAGGTACTGCATTTATGTGCGCAAACCCCCTCCCCCAACCCCCGCCCCAGACACATATATATATTCCTCAGGACCATACCACCTATCTGAGGTATCTCATTGTTCAGCCTAGATCTTTTCTGTGAATTTGTTCTAGACTTTTAGGGTCTAGAGAGACGTTTCCCTCTGAATGTTAGCGCAGGAGCAATGCTGACAGAAACATGGCCATTGCTTCAGCAGCAAAGCATCTATATAGCACACATGAGCTATTCAGGCCCGACTGAGGCTCCCCCACAAATGCCTGAGTGCCCGCCACATATCAGTCACTGGAGATGGACCAGTGGACAGAACAAGATGAATCTGCCTGGAACTCTCATTGAGAGGCTTAAGAGAAACAGGAAATAAACCTGAGCTATTCATAGGAGAAGCAAAGAAATTCTGTCAGGGAACAAGTGATTGATGAGCCTGTTTTTAGACTAATTTCTGAGGTGAGATTTGAGAGTGTGAGATAAGAGAGCACCATCTATGAGAATCCCCCAGGCAGAGCATGGTCAGGAAGGTTGCTAATTTCAAGGACTGAAGGGAAGACACAGGTGTAGCTGCTATGATGAGATCAGAGACAACCTACATTCAGATTTCATTTAAATGGGGGAGATTTTAAGCAGAGAAGCAACATGATCTGGTAGACCCTTCCAAGAAGACACTGGCCACTGGGCTAGGCTAATGTATACAGGGTAAATGTAGCAGATTCATGGTGCCTTTGGGGGACAGAACTAAGGAGCCAGATGACTGACAGAATGTCTAGAGAGAGATAAAAGATGGATAACACCTGGGCATTTTTGTGACCAAGTAGATTGGCATATCATTTTCAGAAGTGAGAGAAGATCAGGGAAGAGATGGAGTTCAGTTTCAGTTTTTCAAATATTAATCATACACATTAGACTCCAAAATCCAGACACTTCTGTGGGATATGTGGGTGTGGGTCCTTGGCAAGTCGTGCACAGTTAGTAGCCAGATGGCTGGCCAAGAAGATACCAGCAGTTTATAGCATGTAGCTAACATGGGGGCTGAGTAGGTGAGTGGAACAGGGGAGGTTTGGACATTACCTTGACCAGCAAGGACAGGGCACATCAGGGGGACGATGGGCTGGAAAACTAATTGCTCTCTCTGTGAATTCTTGTAGGAAGAGCATCCTCCTAATTAACTTTGGCACCATGGTGTTGGCTCAGCTTCCTAAGAGACTCTTGGTATTTTCCCATCTTGCAAGAGAGCATTACTGAGTGATTAAATTCATAGAAACTGTTCAATGGTTTGGTTGGTGTTTTCAGTCGTTTGAGTTGTTTTGTCTGGGTACCCTGTCCATTGTACTAGTCTTGAGTTCTAGAGCAGCAGTAATGAAGCTTGGTATTTACATAGTGCTTGTCCCTTCTATGCATGCACCAATTCCTTCCTTTACTGGTCACTCATGAGCTTCCTCTGGTTTCTTTTGAATAAAGAGTTAGATGAGAATTATTATTATTATTATTATTTTGGTGATGGCTAAATTTTCTGCCATGCCAAGCTGTGAATCTAACCCACCTCCTGGATTTACTTTCACTGCCCAGGAAATCACTGGTTCCACTCTAACAGTGGCCTTGTTCTTCTGTGTTGCTCCTCAGAGCTCTCCTCCACTCTCCTGCCTGAAATATGAGCCCTGGTTTCATTTCTGGCCCCATGCATTCTTAGCGAGTAGTCTTGGCCTTTATCTGACCCTGGGAGCTCCCTGCTCAGCCTCTCCCAGGCCTGGTACCACTCACTAGACTTAACCTCATGCTGATTTTCTGTAACTCTGTGGTGTACCACTTATTGGGTGCTGCCATTTGTATGTTTTGTATAACTATGCTATGAACTCCCAACAGAAAAAATCATATCAAAAATGCCACTGTGCCTCATGCTATCATTGCATGCACATATGAGGTGTTTAATAGCTGGAAGCCCTTCTCTTTTGATACCATGTGAGGCAGACAGGCAACTTTACAAATGAGGGACTGAGAGAAGTGAGCTGGTATGAACACCATCCATTCCGTTTCCAGATTTCCAAGGCGTTCTGAGCACCAATACTCGGCATTCTCTCTTCGCATCTTTGCTGTGAGAGGTGTTCAGGGGTGCTTGGCAGCCTTGAGACTGGATCTAGCTCGAGCCTCAGTGAAACTGCACCCTGCTTTCTCCTCACAGCCAATAGTGAACATTGGGCATTTTATAATCCTTTCCTTTTGTAATGGTTGTTGATTATGTAAAGTGGCTTCTGGAGTTGCTTGTTGCCTCTGATACAGCATATTCTAGAAGTTAGCTATTGATTCTTTTTTTAAAAGACAGAGGCCTAAGACTTAGTGGCCTGTCACTGGATGATCCTCACAGTCACAAGGCTGGTGCTAGAAACACTGTTCTTGATGCTCTTTCGTTTAAAGGATGACCAAACACGCGTTCGGGTACAACATCTTGGCATCAAAGCTTCTTGAATCTTCAGTGCACAATCTGTCAGCGCTTAGAACTTCTCACAGATAAGATCTGGAAGTGACAGGATCCTTGGCTGTGCAACTCTGCAGAGGGAAGTGCAGAGCTGACAGACTTGTGACAGAATCTGGTGCCCAGGTGTTCTTGAGCTGGTGCCATCCCTGTGCTGGCCGTTATTTAGTTGGAACTACACTTAGCATTTCTGAGGTGAAAGAGGCTGTAGTTTCTTGCTGGGAGCAACAAGAATTCACATTGCTGGAGTGTGTTCATGTGTTCAGTCATCCCCATCAGCATGCACCTAGCCCTTTCCGAGGACCGTCCCATCTGCATGCAGCATAAAGATGGACAGCATGTTACTTGTGTTCTGGAGAATAGGGAAATGCATACAAGTCAATGAAGTAACTTCAAGAATGTTGCATTAAAAGTAGAAGAGGAGGCCTGGAGAAATGGCTCAGCAGTTAAGAGCCCTAATTGCTCTTCCAGAGGTCCTGAGTTCAATTCCCAGCAACCACAAGGTGGCTCACAACCATCTGTAATGGGATCTGATGCCCTCTTCTGGTGTGTCTGAAGAGAGAGACAGTATACTCATATATGTAAAATAAATACATCTTTTTTTTTTTTTTTTTTTTAAGAGGAGCTGGGGGCAGAAGGAACAAAACTCTCTGCCCAAGGGAATAATACTTCAGCTGGACCCTGGAGGAGCAATAGCAGGGGGAAGAGGGACTAGGAAGACATGTAGACTGTGACAAGCCAAGGGGCACAGACAGGAGAGGTAGTAACAGTGTTGAAATAGGTGGCTGGAGGTTCGAGATGTGAGCATAGCACTGCAGAGGACTGTGGTCAGGAGGGTCATTGTACCAGATCATTATGTCTTACATGAGCCTTATCCTGTAAGTGAAAGGGTGTCTGTAAGCACTCTGACACTGAAGGATGAATTATTTCATGTTCTTGTCTTTCTATAGTTTTAGGCAATACTAGAATCATTTCTATTAATACTTGAGCAGTACGTATGTTTAGAGTTTTTCCTTTGTTTTGTGACGACTTGGAGACTGCCCTTGCATTGGTAGGTCAGCAGCAGCCCAGAACCGTCTTTATTACTTACTTTTTCTGTTTCTGTGATAAACACTATAACCAAGGCAACTTCTGCAGGAGGAGGAGTCTGTTTGGGCTGATTGCTCCAGAGGGAGAAGAGTCATGGCAGCAAGTGTCATGGCGACCAGAGCAGGAAGTTGAGTGTTCACATCTTCAACTGTGAGCATGAAACAGGAAAGGCAAGCTTAGAAAAGGCAAAGTTTGTAGTCCCAAACCCCCTTCTCTGACATGCTTTCTCCATCAGGGCTTCATCATCCAAACCAGTGGTTCTCAACCTTCCTAATGCTGTGACCCTTTAATACAGTTCCTCATGCTGTGGTGACCCTCAACCATAAAATTACTTCATTGCTACTTTATATCATTAACTTTGCTACTGTTATGAATCATAAAGCAACTATCTGAAGTACAGGCTATCTGATATATAACCCCTCTGAAGAGGTCATAAATCACAGGTTGAGAACTGCTGATCTAAACCTCCCCAAACAGCCCTACCACCACAGGCGGACATTGCTCATTCAGATCACACTTGCCTGCCAGGTGCTTGTACCATCCTACCAACCAGGTGTTGAATGTGGACCTCGGTGGTTGGGATGGAGAAGGAACCAGTTTGCTGGTGTTGGGCTGGTTGACATTGCTGCTGTGGCTCTGTCACAACACGATGCTGTTTTTTTAGCCCTATATCTGCAGTGAGTACAAACTTGACAAAGTATTCCTCACAGCCACAGTGGGGGAGTGGCCTTGGTGTTTTCCCTGGGAACACTAAATCTAGAGACTCAGGACATGTCTCTATTTTAAAATTAAACAGTACTGGGGGAAACAGCGTAACTTGGGCTGTGTCCAGAACCTGGAAAACTGAACAGCTGGCATGTGTATCTATTTTAAGAGCCAGATCTCTGCTTGTTAAACTAGGGCTGTGTGCCTGTTCCAACAACTGTAGATAACGTACCATCACACTTGACAAAAAGCTCACAAGCTACTTGAAGCATAAGGGATCTAGGAAGATGCAAGAGTCATGTTGGAAAGTGAGGTTTATCATTTTCCGCCTTAGGGTTTCTGATCTTATCTGCTTTCAAAGCTTTTCCAGGTTGAAGTGCTTTATTCTTGTAGCCTGTGTGAGGCTGTAGTGCCTCTTCCAATACAGGTCCCAGGGGTCACTGAGTTCTTCACAGAGTGTCGTTCACACCCTGGCAAGCAGCAACCTCGGAGAAGCTGCTCTCATCCTCACCTGGTGGTATTGCTGCTCAGCTGAGCTGCAGGAAGACAGCAGGCAATGGCTTCTGCTTTGGAGCACATAGAGTCTAGCCATGACTTTTCTTTGTACAGAGAAGGAATCATGTTGACGCCCTCATTTGCTTTACAGTGCCTCCTAGAGTGGATTTTCATTCTGATAATTATTTTACTTTTTTTTTTTTGGCAAAATTTTACATTGAGACAAGTCACTTTTTCATTTGAGTTCTCATTAAGTGAGTCCCTCTCCCCAAGTTCCTGACAGTGAGATGTAGAAGGGGTGCATTTCATGGTGGCTTCTGCTCTTCATTCTTTTTCTAAGCTCTCCCTGGTCTCTTCTTAGGCATAGAGAAGTTCAGGTAAAGGCAGCCACCTTGGAGCTACACAGCCTTTTCTCGCCTGGGCACAAGTGAACATTTTACTTTTTTTTTTTAATTGATTATTTATTTACATTTCAAATTTAACCCCCTTCCTGGTTTCCCCTCTGAAACCCTCTATCCCATTTCTCCTCCCCCTGCTTCTTTGAGGGTGCTCCCCCACCCACCCACTCCCAACTGACCACCTTAGCATTCCCCTATGTTGGAGCATTGAGCCTCCACAGGACCAAGGGCTTCCCCTCCCATTGATGTCAGATAAGACAAGAGAACGTTTTAGTATCGCTTCAGACTGTCTTTGAAAAAGATGCCTTGCTAGAGAGGAATAGAGGACCATGGCCATGGTCATCCTGGAAAGTCTGGGGTTCGCAGTGGCTCCATTTCCTGGTGTGCACACTAGATAGTCTCTGTAGAGAATGGCTAGGTTTCAGATATGCAGACTGTTTCATTGGTAGCACGCATTCGATATTCCTTCCAGAACCACCTTGGGAATCAGACATATTTTTAATGTGTTTGGGTCACATGAATACGAAGAACAAATGTCCTTGCTAGTTCCTGGCTCACTAGTCGTAACCAGTGTAGTGGCTGTGATTCATCGTGCTTATGTGTTGGCTTTGGAGCATCTTTTCTCTGAGGTTCAAGGATTCAGTGCTGTTACTGTGCCTGCTGCCAAGGTACCCAAATTGGATGCTTCGTCTTCCTCTAAGTGTTAAAATTATGAAGTTCTGAATAAACTAGATGTGACAAAATCCTGGGAAAAGCTCAGAGTTGATGAATACAATGCTTAGATAAAGAGGATTCAAAAGTTGTGTGTGTATCTTGGGATGCGTTGGTAAGAATGGCAGTTTAGCAGTTTGGAGCAGTAATAAAAGAGTAAAATAAAATTAACAGGAACACTCTCAGAAGCCAACTTTTAGAGATACTTTGCAATCAGGGATGATAATTGATGTCCTTGGTACCTGTCATTGTTCATGGGAAGAAATGAGATCATGAAAGTTGAAACACTGAAAACTCTGTTCTCACACTGAAAATTTCCCATATACATTCATCTCTAAGACCTGATCTAATTATACCACTGTGCCTTTGTTCAGTACCCAAATGGCATGTTCCACTGGGCATAGAATAGTTGTTAAAAGTCTGTAACATGACCTGTAACAACCCACTGGATCTGGATTCTACATTTCTTCCCAGTGTCATTTTGAGCCCCAATTCTTGATGTCTTGGGTTGCCATGACTACCACCTCCATCCTTTTAGCCCCCAAGCCACATTTCTTCTTTCTGCCCATGCTTGAGACTCAACTATCCTCTCAGCTTAGAGATTTCCCATCCCCCATCTTTCTGACTTAGTCCTTTTCATATCCACAAATCAGCTTGAATCCTACATCTTCAGTGTGGTCTTTGCTGATTAATAGAATGAGTTAGGCTCCTGCTGTGTGATGGGGTGCTGGTGTTGTTAAAGCCATTTTGACTTTCACAGTAGATGAGCCACATAGTGTGGTTGAGTTCCTTGAAGACAGAGGTGTCTAAACACTCTACCCGTCACATAGAGGTGTTCACTAAGTCTTATGGACAGTTGATTGGAAGACTAGAACCCATTTTCTAGTGTGTAGACCCCCATCATTCACTGGGGACTTTTAGAAGATAAAGGATGTCGTACAGCCTCAAAGATGGAATACTTGAACAATTTGGGATGGTGAATCTGGATTCTAAGGAAGGAAGATTGAGATGCCTTAATTCCCAAACACAAGTGTGTGAGGCATTTAAGTTCTGAGACAGGTGATCTGTCACTCGCAGACGATAAAGAACATACCTGTGTGCTCCTGTGCCCAGATGCAAAGAGCCATTTCATCTAAGCAACTGCTCAGCAAGAGAATTGTTTGCTGTAGCCAGTCTCTCACTGGCTACTTTATTTTCATAGGTCAAGCAAGTTTCTAGAAGAGAGACCTAACCCTGAAATAATTTAAGTCAGTGCTGTGCCAGCTTTGGCTTAGCAAGTCCACATAATGGAACAGGTTTAAACGAGAGGAGGCAAACAAATATTTTTAGGACCATGACATTCTGATGAGTGTTGTTGTGATCTTAAGACTGTTTCTTCTGAAGTAAGTCATGTCCTAGCCTTTTATTACAGAGGATAAACTCACCAAATGAAGAAACTTGCCTAGTGATGACGAATTTGTACTGTTAGACCCTTGATGGAAAGGAAGATAGCCTGCTTGGAATACTGTCTTAAGAAACTTAAAGTTTTTAATATCACATTTTAAACATAACAGATTGATGAATTTAGGCATTAAATTTCTCTGTACTGAGAATGACCCTCTCATTTAAGACTGCATATTCTTGCAGAGGACCTGAGTTTAGTTTCCTGTTGTGACAGGTCACAACAGCCTGCAACTCCAGCTCCAGGGCACCTTTCTCTCCTGGTCTCCTCCACTACTCCAGTGCATAAACCCTCATACAGGCACAATCAAGGATATATATATGCTCGTCATTTAAAAAGAAAATGACAAACTCATATAAAAAATGAAAAGCAGCTAGTACAGATACCCCCCTCGGCTTCCTCCTTTCAACTGTTATGTCTCCTGTAACCCACTGGTCATCTAGACCTCAGTTCTCTCCACTGTTGACATTTGGATTTTGATCAGACACTATGCTCTAACCCAGATTTGACTTCACTGGAAAAGTTTGCCTTTGTCCTAAAGGATGGAAGCTGCCTCACTCAAGTTTACTTCCTCAGTGGGCTGGGGGTACGACTTCAGGTTATCATGCTTGGCCTGCAGACACTTCACTGAGCTCTTTCTCTTTCTCCAACCCAAACTGTGAATACTTTTATTATAGCTTTAGAAATAGACTGTTTTCCATTGGTGGAATGTGTGCATGTATATATTTATATAATATATAGCTAAATGCATAGCAAGTTTCTGTTCATTCATTCGCTCACTGTCTTAGTTACTGTTTTATTACTGTAAAGAGACACCATGACCAAGGTTAACTTTTATAAAAGAAATTAACTGGGGAGCTTGTTTACAGTTTCAGAGGCTTAGTCCATTATCAGGGTGGGAAGCATGGTACTGGAACAGGGGCTAAGAGCTACAGACTGATCTGCAGAAAGAGAGACAGACTGAGCTTGGTGTGGACTGTTGAAACCTTAAAGCCTACCCCTGGTGATACACTTTCTCCAACAAGGCCCACCCACCTCAACAAGGCCACACCTACCCCAACAAGGCCCTTTTAATCCTTCTCAAATAGTGCCACTCTCTGTTGACTATTGAAATATGGACCTGTGAGATCCATTATTATTTAAACCACCACATTCACCATCACTTCTTACTGTGATCAGGCTTGACACAGCCCTTTCACATGGAGGGATTTCAGTGATATTTCCATTTACATCACTCCAGTCTCTCTCTAAACAATATCTCCAGTGCTCAATTTAGACTTGGATTTATATCCAAGTTCATTGGAATAGGCATACGGGAGAGACCTAATACATCTGCTGAGCAAATAGAATGTGGGGAGTCATAGATTCGTCAACACCAACACATTTCTGCATAGTGATCTCTCTCAGCCCCAGTATCCCTACAGTTCCTGTCACTGACTGGCGTAAGCTAACTCCATATGATGACAGTCACTGTCCCTGTACATCAAGCATGTCCTTCCCAGAAAATTTGAGACATTGTATGCATTCTTTCAGGATGTATGTGGAGTGGTGAATTTTGTCTTTGGCTATAGTGGAGACTCGGTTCTTTTTTAAACTTGAGATACAGATATAAAATATGAATTAAGCTTTTTTTTTTTATTGGAAATTTTATTTACATTTCAGATGTTCTCTCCTCCCTGCCCCACACCCACCCTCCCCCATACCTCACCTCTGCTGTAGGGGCAGAGAGGAGTTAAGCAATGTGGAAATAAATGGCAAGCCAGGATTTGCCTGTTCCCATGATGTCCTGTGGACACATGGTTCTGGTGGGATTTGGGATTGTGAGGTGCCTTCCTCAAGGGAGCATCCACAAGGTATCAGATGCAGGGTTTGAGAGCTTGCATGGCAACCATAGCCACTAACTAGTCCCTGTGAGCCAGATACAGTGCTAAACGTTTTATGTACATGTTGAGTCTTAGCAACAGCTCTCACAGAGCAGTTATTTCCTGCTGTACAGACAAGGATGTTGAATTGCAGAAGTACAGAATTTCACCTGTTGTTGGGAGCTGGGGCAAGCACCTTACCATTCAGGTTTGTTTTTGTTGTTTTTAACTTCCTTATTAAAGGAAGATTGCCAGCAACCTGCCTGTGGGGAGCTGACTTCAGCCTTCGGAATGCATGGTTCATCACTGGATGCAGCTGCTGTCCAGGCCCATAGACACTATGTTGAAAATCAGTGAACATGGGCATGAGTGGGTGAGTTTCCACTCAGCTGGTATAGGGCTAATTTTTTCTCACCTAAACTTAAGAACTTTGGAGACAGTGGAATGTGTTTGGCTTTCCATAAGCAAGGTGAGGCTAGATCTTCATATTTCTTAAGACACATGACTGTTACTGCAAGTTACTATCAGGTACCAGGGCACTCAGTGCCCATTTGGTGATTCTGAAATAGAATTGCTGACTTAATTTCTATAAATTTCTGACCTTTATTCTCTTTCCCTGCTGTGTCAATCAGGAAATCAAAACAAAAGATACTTTGGCCCAGAGGTCCATAGTTAAAGGTGTCTGAGCTCTTAGAAGAGCTGACCTTCAGTATCTCCATTCTAACAGGCTTGGGTTCATTTACCCAGAAGTCCTAGGGTCTCTCAGTCCTAGATAGTCAGCTCTCCCTCCTACTGGGATTGAGAAAGCCACGCCTGTGCTTTTTTGTCAGGTGTTTGGAATGGTTAGTCCTCACTGTTAACTTGATGGGATATGGGATGATCCTGGAGACACACCTGGCTGTGGTTATGAACGTGTTTCCAGAAAGACTTGACCGAGAAAAAAAAGTCCATCCTGAATGTGAGTGGTACCATTCCGTGGTCTGGTGTCCCAAACTAGCACCAGTATTCATCCATCTGAGCTTCCTGACTGGGTGCGAGGTGACCATGCTTCTGTTGCATTTCCTTCACCAGCATGATAGACTGTGCTTTCAAACCATGAGCCAAAATAATCTTTAAATTTCATTTGTCAAGCATTTTATCATAGCAATGAGAAAGGAAACTAAAGGGGCTGGAGAGACGGCTGTGTTTAAAGAACAGAGACTGCTCTTGCAGAGGATCTGAGTTCACTTTATAGTACCCTTGACAGGGCTGTAACTGCCTGCAACTCCAGCCCCAGGGCATCTGAGGCGCTCTTCTTCTGCCCTCCTCAGACACTGTACTCTCTGTGCATAAACTACGCAGACATACCTACATATATGCATAATTTTAAAAATTAAAATAAATATTGTAAAACCTGGAAGGCAAGTAGTACAGATGCCACCCTTTAATGGTTATTTCCCTCGGAAACTGATAATGCAGCTACTAACTCATTTCTATGCTGGTGACTTCCATTTTTTGCGCAGGTCCTATGCTCTACCTCAGACTTGCTTAATTGGAGATGTTTGGCTTCTGTGCTCCTTGAGGGATGGAAGCTGAGTCACTCAAATTGACCTTCCTTAATGGGCTCCAGATAGAATTTATGCCTAGCGATGGCTACTTGTGTTTCAACACAAGCTTCAGTCATTTGGGAAGAGGAAACTTCAATTGAGAAAATGTCCCCACTAGATTGGCCCATGGGCAAGCCTGTGGTACATTTTCTTGACTGTTGATTGATGCAGGAGGACCCAAACCACTGTGGCATTAGAAAAAAAAGCAGGCTGAGCAAACCAATAAGCAGCAATCTTTCTTGGCCTTGACCTCAGTTCCTGCCTCCAGGTTCCTGTCCTGCTTGAGTTCCTGCCCTGATTTCCCTCTGTGATGGATTGTTATCCAGAAGTGTTAGATGAAATAAACCCTTACACACACACACACACACACCCCGCAAATTGCTTTTGATCATGGTGTTTTATCATAGCAATAGAAATTTAAGACCCAACTAGCTGTTCCATGACTGTTTTCCACTCCGTTAGAAGCTCCCTATCCCCAGCCTGGGTTAAGTGACTCTGTACTTAGTTACAGCACCCAACACATCTGAATTAGGTGATCTTTCTGCATTTGGCCCCCAACACAGATAAGGGTGGGCAAGCAGAGAATGCTGTTAGCCATCAAGTTAAGCCACCTACCTACCTACCCCATTTCGGGCTCTTCTTGGGGAGCACAATCTAGACCATTTTGCTTTAGACCAAAGCTTCTTTGCACCTGAATTGTCAGTGTGCCTGGTGTATAATACAACCTCCCCCAGGGGGAGGGGGAGGCTTAGCTTAATGCCTTCATAACCTTTTTTTCTCATATATAATTTAATGACACTTTATTTATATAAAATAACTACCCAGTAGGATTTGGACCCCTCCCCAGGAAGATGAGTATTTCTTTCTCTAGGAGGGTCAAAGAGTGGAGGACTTGGAGGTTTACAAACCCCCTGCGCATTGAGCCCTCAGCAGCCTGGGTAGATTGTCTCTTGTGTCTAATAATCTGGATTCTTCTGTTTAAAGTCAGATGATTCTCTCACTCTCATTGACTTGGATTTGAGACTAAGTTGAAAAGATTAAAGGACTTGACATCAGTTACCTTAGCATAAGGTAGCATTAATGATGCCAGGAGGAGCCGGGCGGTGGTGGCGCACGCCTTTAATCCCAGCACTTGGGAGGCAGAGGCAGGCGGATTTCTGAGTTCGAGGCCAGCCTGGTCTACCAAGTGAGTTCTAGGACAGCCAGGGCTATACAGAGAAACCCTGTCTCGAAAAAAAAAAAAAAAAAAAAAAAAGTAAAAAAAATGATGCCAGGAGGAGGAGGTTTCAAATGCCTGGTGTTCTTACTGCTCTGAGGCTCGCCAAATACCAGTTGTAATTACGTGCATTCATCTAGCATTTGGAAAGTTAGTTTGGGCTTTTGTTGTTCTAACGTAATGCTCTGGATCTACCCCCTAGAAATTTAATTATTCAAATGTGGGGCATGGCTGTTAGTGCCCTTGTGTTTTAAAGATCTACAAATAGTTCTTATCCATCAGCCAGCACCAAGAATCACTTCTCTTAGTTTTTGGAATGAAAGAGGCTAGATCCACTTACTGAACTCAAGACAGTGTATAGCTGCTTAAGAATGGAGACCTGAGGACACTAAGGTAATGGACCTTATCTTCCCTATTGGTATTGTTATCTAGAATCTTACTAGGAACCTGCTTTCCATACAACATTGACCCTGTTGCTCATCTGAGGAGGCTCATGCTTGCCCTCTGCAACAGCCCACTCAAGATAGTAGGTCATGGCCACTAAACTATCTTGTAGAGCCCAGACACCTACCGCAGTGCTACACCACATACATATGTGTATACATGGACAGATGGTGTGCTCTTGCAGACACATGTTTGCACCTTCACTGGCAACTTTTTGATAAGTATGGTAGAGGGATGCCTCTGGACACATGGGGTTTGCTGAGCCCCCTCTGAGTGGTTACTCAGACACAAGTTACTTATGCACTGGATTCAGCTGGGAAGCTTCCAAACCACTGCCTGAGTCCAACCCCAGAGGTTGATGTAGACCATCTAGGGTGTTGCCTGGCTTGGGAACTAGCAAGCTTTCCACGTGACTGTACTGTGCAGCCAGAACGCCGAGCATTGTTGTCCTAGGCACCTACTCTCTACCGGCATGTGGGGCTGTCACCGGGGACAATGGAAAGGAGCAAAGGCCCAGAGAGCAGCTCAGTGCTAATGTTTAACATTGGATGTAGGCATCTCTAGTTAATATACAGGCTCTTTCCCAAGTCGCCTCTTATTTGTTACTTAGGTCAGACTTGCTATTTCGTTTGCTTTTTATAAAGAAGCTAAGCATTGTTAAAATACAATAGGGACAGGTTCCCTAACTCTGCAGTTAGGTTACATGAGTGAGCTTATCTTTGACAGTCTGCTGTCTTCCATACAGCAAAGCCAGTAGAGGTTAGATTTGAGAGGAATTCCTTGAAGGTGCGAAAACTAAGAGGCAAGTCAGAAGGCCGCATGTGACTCGGTGGTAAAAGCACTTGTAGCATGTATACACCAGGCACTAGGTTTCATCCACCAATTCCTCACCCCCACATCCCCACACACAATTCAGAACTGTTTCTATCCAGCTCCTAAGATGGATCAGTAGTTATGAAGACTTACTGCTTTTGTGCAGGGCAAAAATTTGATTCCCAGCACCCACCTCTAGCTCCAGTTCCAGGGGTTCTGAGGCTCTCTTCTGACCTGTGCAGGTGTCTGCACATACCTGCTACATATAAACTCAGGCAGCCACACACCCATACACATAAAAAGCAGATAGGTTTCCTGAAAATATGTGTTACAGCTTCCCTACAGGCTGATCAGTAAAACGTATGACGAGAGGGTTTGTGTATATGATAGCAATTGTACCCCTATAGTACAGCAGTGGGGGAGCTTTAGGGAAAGAGGAGGATTGCAGTTTGCATTTTACATCATTTCTCCCTTCTCTCTTCTTCCTCTAACCCCTCCTGTGCACCTTCCTCCACTTTCAAATTCATGGTCTTAGTTATTGTTACACATATACATATATGCATGTATATGTATATAGACCTGCTCAGTCTATAAAGTCTCCTGTATGTATATGGTCTCAGGGCTGACCACTTAATATCAAATAACCAATTGTGGAACTCTTCTCTGGGGAAGACCATTTCTCTTTTCCCTTGGGAGATTACATGGCTCCTTCTGTTACCATGAAAGCTAGCCCTCAGGGAGGTGGCTTTTAGGTCAATTCCAGCTCCACTCCTTTGGGTCTTGTATTTGAAGTGCATGATGTCTTCAGTGATAGGGACTTACCTTCCGTCTCTGGGGGCAACCAAGGGCTGGAGCCCATAATACTTTGGAAGTCTCTTGAAAGACAATCCTAACTAACAACTCAGAAGGAGGACCCTCATGCTTGGTGTTGGGGTTTTGTTAAATAGCTTATGGTTCTTGGAGGGAGCATTGTTGGGAATGGGCAGATTCCATCTACACTATATATGTATGTGTATACATGGACATGTATATTACATGTAATTTTAGGTAGGTAGTTATAGTATGCTTCCTTATAACTTTTTCCACACATCCTTACTGTATTATATCTCTCCGTTTAAACTGTCCTCTCAAATCACCTGTACCCTGCCTCTCCCCATGGCTGTCCCCTCCCCATGGCTGTCCCCTCCTATGGCTGTCCCCTCCCCATGGCTGCCCCTCCCCATGGCTGTCCCCCCCGCTCTCCACCCAGTCCCTTTGTACTCTTCTTGCTTCTTCAGTTACTCCAGGTTTTATATTCACATTGTTTTAAGTGGGAGGAAATGGGCAGAAAGTAATTCTAAGTCACATCTAATGTGCTCACTCTATCTAGCTGTGTAGCACTTGTGTCACTATGAGAGGAAATGTCGCCTTCAAATCCCTTTCCCTCCCGAAGCTCTATCACACCTGCTGCACCCCCTTCTTAGGTCTTTGCTAATTACTGTGGCACTTGTCTCTCCCCTTCAGCTTGTGTATCTCCTTTTTTGCTGTCTATTTTGTGCTGATTATACTTTGTACACATTTTAGAGACCATGTGTCATCTTATGTCGTGTGGGAAAGTGGGGGTTGTTGGCAAAGCTAGACCGCAAAGTTGGACTATCATTAAATCACCCTTGAACATTGCCCACTGTGTGTGCTGTGTATGCTATGGGTTTAATGACCCTGTTTGGTAATTTGTAGGAGCTTTGAGTGGAGAAGCCACAGAGGATGAGTGTAAGGGGCAGGAGGCAGGAGGAGGGTGGCCTGCAGATGTACCACCCTGCGTGCAGAACAGAGGAGAAGTGTTGTTTTGGGTGAGCAGTGAACTGCTGTAATGTTGGGGCTTCCACACAGGTTGTTATTGGAGAGAGACCGAAGAGATTTTATGACAGCATGTGGCACAGAGCTGCACAGATTAGGTGCCAAGTGTTTACGGGATTTGAGTCTGACGTTTGCTTGATAAGATCTGAATATGCAATGTCTTTCTAAAAGCCACCAAGACTGAGGCTGCCCAGTTCTTCTCTCTCAGCTGGCTTTCTCTTCCTTGCCCTTCCTTGTCTCTTCAGCATTGACCGAGTAACTAGTCCTCTCCTCAGGAGTTGTCTCGTCACCGAATAGGCCCTACTAGATAGGTTCCTGAAGCTCAGGGAATAGATTTCCATGTCAGTCCTTGATTGTGATGGTGCCCAGGACAAAATGCTTTAAGTAAAATCAGGTTCCCCTGTAAGATACGTTCTATTTCTTAATCACTAAGCACATCCACTAGATACGCTGGCTCCTAAGGATGCAGAGGCACTCCGTAATGTACCTAGAAGATCTTGCAATAATGAGATGAAACTCACTTGAAAGAAATGACTGTGAAGCCAGAAAGCAAGACAATCAGAGACAGATTTACTGTGGCAGCTCAAGGGCTGGCTCTGATGACAGCAATGACAGCCTTCAATGCGAAGGTGTTGGAACTGGGACTCTGACCATGTGCATATATGAGGGATGGACTGACTCAAGGAAACAGCAAGTATAGAACAGAATTGATGATCCTTTCTGTCAAAGCCTTAGATTACATATTTTAGGCACTGGGCCATAGGATTCCTGACAGCTCAGTCACTAGCATGTAAAAACAGTAACATGTAAATGAGTAACCATGTCTGTGTTCCAAAATTGACTTTTCATGAAATGTTTCATATTATTTGAATATCAATCTTTTGACCATCTGGTTGAGAGTTAAAGATAATTCTTAACTCATGGGTCATACATAAATAGGCCTAGTGCCAGATGCAGCCCATAGCTCTCATTTGCTGATGCCGTTGTAGAAGCAAGGATGTGTGGGAACATGCTGTTAGGACAGACATTAGTGCCTAGCTATGTAGGTCCTGAGTGAGTGCGTCTGAGTGGAAGCTGAGGTCCTGCATTTCTAGAGTGGCTCTGGTTGACAGTAATGCCAGATCCTCATATGGAGGAGAAAGGAACCAAATAGAGAGCCACAAGGGTCCCACTATGCCCTGGCACTTAGGAAACAGGCACTTCCAGCCAGCTGCTCGGGAAGGAGAGAGAGGTGTGGAAAGATGAGCTCACAGAGTAGGAATGAGAAGACGGAGCCAGGTGTAGTGAGTTCTCTGCAGTGCTGGGGCAGCGGGGAGCACGTGGTTGCACGCGGAGGGCACAGGAGTACTCTCTGAGCTGAGGCCAGGCCCTGTGGCTCATCACCTCCACACAGTCCATCCTGGGCTGCCTCTACTCTTCTCAGTTATCTCTCATTCTGTGCAATCTTTATAAGCCTTGTCCAAAGTATAAGGTCAGTTTTGAGTAAAAGTTTCAGGTGTACTGCCAGAGGGAGTGCAGTGACTAGAGAGAACTGCTCTGTGTCTGAGGAGAGGCCACTGACTGAATGCTCAGAGTGCCTTACAGCTTATTGCAGCTGGCTGAACTGTGGGCTTCAAGGACAGCAAAGAGGCTAAATGAAAACACTAGAGGAAAGAACTGATGCTGATAGCGGAGGGGCGAAAGGCTCTGCTTCCTCTGGGGACTTGATCCTGTGCAGTGCTCTTCTGACTGCCCTGCCCTGAACTGTACTGTACTATATCCTATTGTCTGCTGTGCTATAAATACCCGGTAAGGTGGGGCTAGAAGCTCAGAGAATATGACTCTGTGGATCTGTTTCTTAAGTTAAAAAGAATGACTGATGGTTAACTCTAGGTTGGGATGTCAAGGGATGTCCTGACATTTGCTTTCTTCTTATTCATGTTCTGATCCTGTCGCCACAGGACTTTACTCAGTGGTGAATTAATGGAGCAGCAGTCGGAATATTGGTTTTATAAAAGGGTAGTGTACACTAGGAGAAAATCATGGGCATAAGAAAAAAAACAGGCAGGACCCAAAGAAAGCCAACTGATTATAGTACACAGCAACTGACTGACCGTGAATTGACTGTGACGCAGGGACACAGTTCAGCCTTTGGTCAAAAGGGCCATTTAGGTTCGTTAAGAACATTATGTGACATAGCCATGCAGTATATACACAGGTGCACACAGATGGCTTTTAAAACAAGCGGAACCTGTAGAAATCTCTTACCTGAGCAACAATTCAGCAGTTTGTCTGGATCTATGTGAAGTATGAGATTGGAACTGATGGCAGAGGGTCTGGATGCTCCCATTCTGTGTGCCAAATGCTTGCACCCCATCTCAGGAAGTGTCATGTCACCTCAAGTCCTGACTGACTTGCTCTGTGGTTAACCTAGACTTGTCGATTACAAAGCTGTCTGAATATTGTAACGTAACCAGGGCTGAGAGTCTGGTGACTAATTACTGAAGATCACTCCATATAACAGGAATGGTATAGTCTTCCCTGCCAGAACTAGACTAGATTGAATGACTTATTTACACAACAGTGCTGGAGAGACTGAGAATTTTGTAATGTTTGTGGCTTAAAGAATGCACAAGTAACTGTTGGTGGCTGAAGACTCAAGATACTTGCATTGTTTGCTCTTGTGTGGCTGTGACTATCCTGACAGAAGCAATTTGAGAAAGGAGAGATCTGTTTTGGCTCTCTGTTTTAGAGAGCTCAGTCATCGAAGCAGGGGAGGCATGGCAGAACAGCTGTGATCACAGCAGCAGGAGTATGTGGCTGAGGCTGTTGACATCATGGTGGACCACCATAAGATTAGGGAATGGGGTAACCTTCACAGCCCCCACCCCCAGCTAGTCCACTAGTGTTATACTTCCACCCAGCTAGTCCACTAGTGTCATACTTCCACCCAGCTAGTCCACTAGTGTCATACTCCTACCCAGCTAGTCCACTAGTGTCATACTTCCACCCAGCTAGTCCACTAGTGTCATACTGTCACCCAGGCCTAGCCTCCTAAATGGGTCCATGGCCTCTGGCATTTAGTGGCAACAGGACCCAAAATCATTTAGAATGTGAACATGCAGGAGAGATTTTGGATTCATACCATTAACAGGGAGCCTTTGACTTGCGGTCATTTCTACTGAACGTAGAATATCAAAGTAGAGTGACCTGAATTCCAAAGCATTGCCTTGCATCCTGTATTTGGCCAGTGTTGTTTCATTGATTATAGCATGCCCCATCCTTCTGACTGCTGTTTTGTATCTTTAAAAGGATGGTGTAAAACACTCACAGTTAGAGCTAAGTTCGTGCTAAGCTGTCTCCCCGGCAGAATTTTAATTTCACTGTCACATTCCCTTAAGATTGAGAGGGTGCTATTTTAAATTAATCCCACGAAATATTTATTATTTATAATATTAGATCATCTCACATCTTTGAAAGGAAGTGTGGTGCATACATGTTGCTGTAGAATGTTTTTCCAGCAAGCCTTTCATAGATACTGACACATGCTTAGAAGTTTGGACCCTTTGGTTTTTATCTAAGTCACTTTCCTTCTCGTCTTTCAGTACACAAGGGTCTGGATCCCTGACCCAGATGAGGTGTGGCGCTCGGCTGAATTAACGAAGGACTACAAAGAGGGAGATGAGAGCCTGAAGCTCAGACTGGAAGATGACACAGTAAGTGCTGGTCCTTGGGGGTGCCCGATTGGGTCTGAGAGTGAATTGTGGCCTTAGGTTTGTCTGCCCAGTGGAGCTTCTGAACTCCAAATGCTTCTTTGTCTCTGTTGATGGCATTGGGAAGTGTGAAACCATGAGCCTGCTCCATGGATGTCACATAAGAATCAAGAGCCCACGTAGGTTAGCAACTGGGACTCGGGTGGTAGCTGAGACAGGATCTTTACGTTGGAGTGAAGAGGATGGACATGCTGTAAGATGAGGTATCAGCAGGGGGAACGGTAGAGTGGGTGGAAGGAGCCTGGGCTCAGGCTAAGAGTAGGGAGTGTTTATGCAGGTGCTACTTGTGTCCAAACCCCAGTGTTGCATGTGGCCAAGGGAAAGAAGGTAAACCATTGAACCTAGACCCAGGTGGCGTAAGGCAGGGGTGACAGGGAGTCATGTCATACAAGATGTACACAGGGAGGCTGACTGTAAGCAAAGTAGAGGGATGACATGAAGAACTGACTTTGAGACAGACAGATGGACAGGTGGGCCACAGAGCAGGCACAGAGTAGATGGAAGGTTTGTGTTGGGTGAACTTCAGTGCCTGGAATGTCTGTATTGTGTCCTTTCGTTGTGAATTATTAACTGCCTGCTGTTGTTCATTCTTCAAAGCATTTTGTTCTGCTTCCCACTCCAAATGGTTGGTTGAACAACCTGTTGATTGAACATTCTCCAAACACCAACTCTTTCTGTAGGAACTTGGAGCGTGTCACTGTGAGTGTAGCATTGGAGCAGCTGAATTTGAGTTGGTTGGTTGTGTCCTTCACTTCCTAGCCGACAGGCTTTGCTGGTCTAATCCTCTCTTGGTTTTGAGGGGAGAAACGAAACCATCAGCAGATGGAGTCTTGTTTGCCATGTTGAATAACTTCCCACCCCACACCCGAAACAAAGTGAAATTAGTCCACCCACTCGAATGGCGTCCCTTCTACTCCAGCAGTCTTCGTTTCAGTTGGTCTTTTCGAGTGGGTGGGTGTTTTAAAAAGCTGTATGGAGGCAGTGAGGAATGATCTGTCATGTTGCTAAAACAGCAGATGCTTGAATCCCTGCGTGATGAATCCTGGAAGCTGCCCGTGGCCTATCTCTTCCTCTCTGGCTACAGGACTGGTCACGCTGGAACTGGAAGAAAGCCTGTGGCTGAAGCTCAGCAGAGGCTCTGAGCAGCTGAATCTCTCTCTGTTGCCCATGGATTATGCTGGCTTGAAGCTAGCCCTGAGAGTGACTGGGCACTGTACACTCGAGACAGGGGCAGAGACCCTGCATGGCTGGATGCTGAACGCCCAAAGAGCATTTCCTATGAAGCTGAAGCCATCCTGTGGTCACACACTGGTAGACCCCTCAGCCTGCAGAGTAAATCGCTGTTGGTTTTAGTGTAGAGGCAGAGAGAAAAGTAGGCAGATAAGATTTTCTGCTAAAAAAAAAAAAAAAAAAAAAAATAGCTGCATTCCAACCTTGGGCTTGCAACAGAACTGTGCACTTTG
Organism: Mastomys natalensis; assembly: GCA_021653895.1. Classification (NCBI taxonomy): domain Eukaryota; kingdom Metazoa; phylum Chordata; class Mammalia; order Rodentia; family Muridae; genus Mastomys; species Mastomys natalensis. The sequence goes on from JAJTUV010000270.1 coordinate 363,148, forward strand.
CTGCCAAGGGCTCCCTCTGATAAGGTATTCAGAATTCTCACCATTCCTCTAAGATGCCCTTCCCACTTGGCTCATTTATTTCTTCTGTAATAAGAGTGTCGCCATGTGACCCATCCTTAAATGAACAATTCAGTGGCACTGACATTGGTGCAGCTGTCACCATGCTCCCTTTCCATACAGCAAAACTGGAGATACCTGTGACTGAACACCTTTACAGTCTTTTACCACCTACCACGGTGCCACCTTCTGTCTCTAGCTGCACACGATACTTCATACCAGTAGTATCATGCAGTTTTTAGTGCCTTTCCCACTAGCTTAGGCCACCTAGACTAACATCCTGTCTTGCAGCCAGTGAGAAGATGGTGACTTCTCTGGAGAAAAGGATAGTGTCATCTGTCTTTTTTCTTCCTAGTGCCAAGATGAGTGTGAGGTGCATGTATGCTGATACCTTGTTCTCTGCCTTTAGACCATGCTGGGCATTTTGAGGATGCTAGCCTTGGATTGATGAGAGTGGCCTCTGTATGCTTTGACCAGAGTAGAGCTTAAGGCAGGTCAAGTGCGCTCTCTCTCTCTCTCTCTCTCTCTCTCTCTCTCTTTCTCTCTCTCCCTCTCTCCCTCTCCCCCTCTGTCTCCCCCTCTCCCCCTGTCTCCCCCTCTCCCCCCTCTCCCCCTCTCTCCCCCTCTCCCCCTCTCTCCCCCTCTCTCCCCCTCCACCCTTTCAAACTGCTCCACTCTTGCCCTCTGCTGGCTGATAACTCCCTGTTTGACTAACTTTTTTGTGTTCCAACTCAGTATAAAGTGCCAAACAGCCTTAGTGAGTGCTTCCTGTGTGCACGCGTGAGAGCTGGAGGCTTCAGATAGGCAGAGAGTGCATGCTCTCCCCATGATTTGACATATTTCACCCTAACCAAGAGTGTTCAGGACTGAGGAGAAAGGATGCAATCCTGCACAGGTCCAGTTACTGAGAGTGCTTTAAGTCTATCTAGCACTTTCATGATTTTGAATATTTAAATAACTACACAAAGAGTAAAGCTTGTTGCAGCCCTATTCATCCTCCACCCCTCTGCCAGTGTAAGGAAGCAGCATCTTTCCTTAAGCATGCGTGGCCTCACCCCTGTAGGAATACATGGAAGAGCAATGAGGCTTGTTCCATATGGCAGACCATTCTCTGTGTGTCACGATGTAGGGTTACAAATACTGGGTGAATCCCTTTGGGGTCAGGATTATCTGTGAATGTTGGACTCTGATAGTAATGTTAAATTTAAGTTCTTCTTGTCAATGGTAGGAAAAAAAAAATCCCTACTCTTAGGCCTTCCCTCCCACTCCCTCTGGACACCCTCAAACTGAAGAGTCTGTGGCCTAGAGTGCTGAGTTTGCAATTCTTACCTCTTTTTCTGCTGTGCTTGGAATTTTACTCCTTATCAATTTTCTGTAACCAATACCACTAGCTTATTTGTGGATTTTTTTTCCCAAAATTTTATATGTGATTGTCTCTTCCTGCCTGGTAAGGTCTTCTGAGAGAAGAATCATCTTGGAAATGATGGAAAGCCCATGTGTCTGTCCTGGAGTGTCAAATCGCTGGTCTGAGTTTAAAGCTTTCCAGTTTGAAAATCAAAGAAGGCAGGATGGGATGGGCACTTTGGAAGGGAGGTCTGGCAGAGTTGTACGATACCTCCAGCCATAAAGGAATGGAACCAAGCAATCATGACCAAAACCTCCAAAATCCCCAGCCCAAACCAGCCATTCTTCTTTGGAAGCTGAGGACCTTGGGTGTTTTGTTCAGAAAACTTAAAAGTTACCAACTCCAGAGTTTCACGAGCTAGAGGTCAGCCTTTAGCAGTCCCCAGTTCCTTGTTCCGCCTTCTAGAATTTTTGTCTGTATCCTCTTCATGATAACTGTCAAGTAATTTACTGTATGGAGAAAGTTTGCTACAGAGCTTTTAAAGACAGAAAGCAGTATTGATAAATTTGGGGAAAATTTTAACAGGCCAGGTGTTGAAGCTCACGCCTTTAATTCAAGTACTGGGAGGCAGAGGCAGGTGGATCTCTGTGAGTTCAAGGCCAGCCTAGTCTACGTTACTTAAGTGTGTATCTTAGGATTTTGCTAGGATAGTGATTCCAGCCAAAGAGATAAGACAGCATATATGAGCTAAATGCTTCATAATTGTGCTTTTTTTGTGTGTGTGTTACTAGATTCTGGAATACCCAATCGATATCCAAAGTAACCAGGTGCCATTCTTGCGGAATCCAGATATCTTAGTAGGAGAAAACGACCTTACTGCACTAAGCCACCTCCATGAGCCTGCAGTGCTACATAACTTAAAAGTCCGTTTCCTGGAATCCAACCACATCTACACTTACTGTGGTAAGTGGAGGCACCTGCTGAGCCTCTCTCTCTCTCTCTCTTCTCTCTCTCTCTCTCTCTCTCTCTCTCTCTCTCTCTCTCTGTATGTGTGTGTGTGTTGGTCACCTTTAGACTGCACTTAGGAAACTCAAACATTAAGAATCATAACTCTGCTATCATGCACATGAACTTTGCATAAGAGATGGCCGAGGTCTATGGTCAGTGGATTGCCTGGTGTTTATACTAGCAGCACCAGGGATGAATGGCTCCAGCTACTGAGGAAGTTGGTTTAGGTCTTGCTTGCAGTTGGTAGAAGAGCTAGCCTTTCAATGCACCCCAGCTAGGAAGCATGCCCTATCACGGAAGCATGCATGCCTACCACATGAATCTGGCTTGCCTTCTGCTTGAAAGGGCTTCCTTCCTTGCTGCTGTTCTCACTGCCCAGGTGCTTGAAGACTTTGCCCAAGTAATGTTCGAAATCAATAAAAATGCTTAAAGCATAAGGGCCTGAAGTTAATTTTTTAAAAATTTCTGTGTCTGTGTATATAGCCCAAATTTTAATATATGCTCATTCCCTCTGAATCTCCCTCTCTCTATCTCTCTGTCTCTCTGTTTCTCTCTTTCCCTCCCTCCCTCCCTCCTGAGTATTATTTGGTAATATGTTAAGAGCATACCTTCCAGTGGTTGTCTGTGGAAAACAACAAGGGACTGGTGGGAATCAGACTGTGGGTGGGATGTCTACGGTGGGTGTTGTCTTAAAGATTTGGGGTTCACTGTAACCACAGTGAAGACTCAGGCCTGGGGAATCTTCCACTTTTATATTCTACTTGGCCTTTGGAGTTAACTACTTAGCTGGCAATCCTGGTTGCACTACACTGTTTTGCTAGGTTTTAGTGCTGAGAGGGAATGGCTTCCAAAACCCCCTGACACTCAACTAGAAGAAATATCAACTATCTCCAGAAAACCTTTTCCAATAAAGAGCTGTTGCAAAGTCTGTGTTTTTAGGAGAAAGGGCTAAATGACCACCAGTGTTCCAAGCTCAAGGAACTTGTCATTAGAACTTAGCTATCAACTTGCCTTGGTGTCTGTACAGACCAGAGGTTGTTCAGATGATATTGTGTCCCATCAGCTGTCAACAGAGCCAGTGCTACCCAGGATTGCAGTAACTGTGCACTGTCCCTCTCTGCTCTGGAAGGGCCTGTAGTGTTTTGGGGAAATAGTTGACCTCAGGACATGAGATAAAAATGTCAGCTGAGTGTCATGTGAGTTCAGTTGAACCCTCTGAGAACCAGAACACGTGTGGCTGCTCCTCTGAGTGTTCACATGACTAGCCTCAGTGGGATTTCTTGGGGGTTTTACTCCCCTAACCCCCAAACTCCTATTGAAAGAGTTACATGTGTCTCTCTTGGCCACCAGGAGGGAATACAACATAAAGAAATTTCTCTTCTTGTCAGTGTCCATCCTCCTCTTTCCAAGATGACTAGAAAACATCTATTTTTGTGCCTTAGTACACAGATCTTGGGATATCTGGGATGCAATCTCATGGAAGAGGAAAAAAAGACATATTGCTATCAAGTCTTGAAGATGGAATTTGCTTTTTTCCTTTGTACATTCTTAGCTATCAACTTGCCTATCCATAAAAGAGGTTTAAAACCTACCAGGATTTCCTCCTTGCTAGGTCAGCATGTTTGAATCCACTGCAGTGCAGACATTGGGAGATACTGGTACAGAGATGAGGGGTGTGATCTAACAGAGGGAACCACAGAGGCTTCTGTGCAGGCCATTTCTCTGGGGTTCATTCTGTCCAGTAGCTGTCATCTTGAGGATATCCTAGGTCTGTTATCCTCAGAGACAACAGAGACACACAGAGATTAGACAAGTAGTCAGTATGCATTGTCACTGGTGAAGTCAATAAGACAGTTGTGCTGTTCTCAAGTTTATATTTTTGTGTAAATAGCTCATATATAAGTAAGGGAAAATGTTTTTCCCAGATTTTAATTCTTATGTGGAGTTTTAAGCTAAACTTCCTCTCTCTGGTCCCACAATGCTTTGCGTCTGTTTCATGAACTCAGCTGCTGAGTACTTGTGAGTTAGTGTGTCCGTGCTGTTCCTGTGGGGGCAACTTGAAGCCTGGGCGGTGTCCTAATCACTCTTTCCACCACAAGAGCCTAGCATGGACGCTCCAAGGTAATTCTTTATGTAACTGTGTGGTTAGACTCCACCCTCCAGCCCTTCTGCTTTACTCCAGGAGAATGGTGCTTTAGGCTGCCATCTTGTCTGTTCACAGGAATTGTGCTTGTTGCCATCAATCCCTATGAGCAGCTGCCAATCTACGGACAGGATGTCATCTATGCCTACAGTGGCCAAAATATGGGTGACATGGACCCCCACATCTTTGCTGTGGCAGAAGAAGCCTACAAGCAGATGGCCAGGTGAGAAGCAGCTCCACTCAGGGCTTCCTGAGAAAGGGCGTGAAGGGCAGTGTCTACTTGACTGCTGTTGCTCACAGGATGGTGAGGCTGGGACTAGAGAAGCTCTTGGAAGCAGAGCCACCCAGGTTTCTATTCCCTCCACTCATTCTCTTGTTCATGTGTACCTGGAGACCAGTGCTTGCTTAGATTTACTTCAGGTTTGAGCAATGGAGCAATCTCCTGCGCTTATCTCTCCCTGAGTACTTCCGTCTCTCCTGTCTGCTATAATAGAGCCATTTCACAGCACCACCATTTATTAGTGCTGTCCAATCCACATCCTCTCACCATAGACTCGTGAAAAATGAGGACTCCTTGACAGCTTCTTGAGGTAGCAAGGCTTGTGGCTGGAAATCAGAACTGCATGTGAGTAGCTGTACCGTTTTAAATTTTAACCAGGAAGTGGAGTTCTGTTTGGGTCCATAATCAGTCAGTCTCTCTCTCTTTCTCTCTCTCTCTCTCTGTGTGTTGTGTGTGTGTGTTGTGTGTGTGTGTGTGTGTGTGTGTTTGTGTGATCAGAGGGTGGGCTTCCTAATGCTTTAAAACTGTCCACACACAAGGAGAGGAGAACGGTCTTATTAGTGCCTCAGGGAAACGTGTTCCCTGGTTAGTTCTATGGTACCGGATCTTTGCAGAGTGAATATTTCTTGCCACAATTAGAGTGTCTTCATAGAACCCCAACATGGCAAAGCTTTTTGGGGAGATGGACTTTTGAGGAGTGAATAATTTCTTAGGAGGGGTATCCTACTTCAGGAAATCTTTGCTTCAGTGAATTTCAGAGTATAAATTTTAGCCCAATTGAATCTTCTACAAGGGAGGACTTTTTGGGATTCCTTACTAGTTTATAATATTCCTATCACACAGGTAGCATAAAAAGTCTCCTTCACTAGAAATAGCAACTGCTCATTTGTTCTAAATGATCAGAGAGCTAAGAAATCTAAAGAACAACAAGCTGTAACTGTGTATCCAAAATATGATGACTGCCACCTTTGCTGTACCTAATGTGATTGGGCAAAGACCATGCACCAGGGCTTGATGCAGATACCTGTTACTTGCCTGATTATTGGTACATATGTCTTGACAGTGGGTATGGGGAAAAAGGTAGGTGTCAATGTTAGCACACAGCCCTGTGTGGGTCACTGTGGAATTCTTTGTGTGTCACAGTTGAGAGGGGCCTGGGGATTGGCTGGCACCTGTGCTTGAGTTGACAGGGACTTGGAGATTGGCAGGTACCCTGTGCTTGAAGAGAAGGTATTTGTTTTGTGTGAGGATGATGAAAGTCTGTCCTCTTCTGACGGATGATTCGTCATGGCTATGAAACACAGCAAGGTTTCACACCTTGCTGGACTGTCTAACAGACATAGAGTTCAAACATCAAGCACAGCGAGACAATCTTTGACCTTGCTCTCTTATGGATGTCATTGACTGGGCCAGTCACACTTAAAAATTCAGAAGTTGCTGCATGTCATGAAAGATTTTGTATTGATGTTGCATTAAGGACTGAAGCCAGACAGTTCCTCTTGAATTAGTTTGATCAAGAGCAAGCTCCAGTTTAAATCTTCTCTTTCCTCTCATGTCTTCTGTCTGGAGTGTGTAGTTACTGGCCTATCTGTAACCTGGTTGTTACTGTGTCTGTTCTTTCCGTCTCTCTTGCCTGTGTCTGTTCTGTGCTTTGTATGTGCACTTGTTTTTAACAAAGGGATTTGTTCTGCGTTTATTGAATAGTACAGAAAACATAATATAGGAAAGAAATGTAGAGTTCTTTGCAGAAATATAACAGAGTCTTACAAGGGAGGCTGCTTTACTGAGTCTCCTGACCCAGAATAGCACCCCAAACTACACACAGATTATTAACCTATAAACACACATTTACAACATGTATGGATATGTGTTTTGTTTTAAGGTTGCTTTCAAACTGTTGGCAAATACATATATAAGCATACACATGCAGACACACACACACACACACACACACACGTACACATGCCAAAAACAAAAACACAAACTGAGTTAAAAACCATAGATGGGTACATAATTTAAGATTAAAGTTGCGCATTAACTTGGGTTTGTAAATGCTAATTTCATGGGCAGTCTAAGGCAAGTAAAGTTAGCTACAGTGTTCTCTTAAAGATAGGTTAAACTTAAACAGTCCACAAGTGCAGTAGGCCCAGGTTGAGTACATGGGATTAAATGACTTCAAGGTGTCTGTTGTATTAAAGCCATAACAAACAAATGCAGTCAAGGCACAGTTCACAGGCATGTCTGGCCTTTGTGGTGGTCCATAGAGAGTTCTGAGCTGCAGAGTGAGCCCAGGTGGAACTGTGGCGGTCTCTGGCCACTGGAATGTGCAAGAGTAGCAGAGGTGGGCAGATGAGTGTGAGGATACGGAGTTAATCCTAAATTGACCATCTTCACAGCAGAGCTTCTCGGAGTCTAGGGATGCATTCTGAATTTCTGCCAATGGGCTCTATGTTGGTTTACAAATTTAAGGCAGAAAACTGTTTCCAAAGATCACCTCAGGGGAACAGTGTTCTGTGTAGCACTGTTTGTGAGACACTTGTCTAGAGCAATGGGGGTGTTTTAGTTGATTGGATAAGAACACGATGCATGTATGTGCTGCTCGGAGAACAGCTTCTCTCTGGTGGGTCTTGTTTCATTATGATCTTCTCCTTCTCTGCCATTACCAAGGATAAGAATACAATCTCATGAGAAGACTACTTGTAGAAATAACTCATTTTGCCATAAGTTGCCTACCGACCGATGCAGAATGAGCAGATAGCACAGAACTAAGCAGGAGACTGTGGTTCAGAGTTGTTTCTTATACACACACTCACTTAACCCCAGGACGTGATTGTTGCTCAAGAATGTATAAAAATAATTAACCCGTTGGTGTATTTGTTTATCACAGTTTTACATAAAATTCATTACCCTTGTGACACTGGTCAGGACTCTAGACAACATTCTAGTGTCTTTAAATCAGATGTTGTGATGGTTTGTATATGCTTGGCCCAGGGAGTAGCACTATTAGAAAGTATGACCTTGTTGGAGTAGGTGTGTCACTGTGGGCATGGACTTTAATAGCTTCATCTCAGCAGCCTAGAAGCCAGTATTCTGCTAGCAGCCTTCAGATGGAGATGTAGAACTCTCAGTTCCTCCTGCACCATGCCTGCCTGGGTGCTGCCATGTTCCCAGCTTGATGATAATGGACTGAACCTCTGAACCTGTAAATCAGCCCCAATTAAATGTTGTCCTTATAAGAGTTGCCATGGTCATGGCGTCTGTTCACAGAAATAAAACCCTAACTAATGGGTTTACAGATGGGTAGAGATGGAATTCAAACCAAGTGGGTTTTTCTAAAGTCTCTGTGTTAGCCTAGAAGCATGCCACCTCCTCAGGTATTCATTGACTGTTCCCATAAGCTTGTGAAAACAGAACAGACTCTGGTGCCCAAGCCACACCAAGGTCTAGATCTCTTCCCTCAGTGGTTTAGAAGTAACTCAGATTTTGTAGGGAGTTTGATTTGGTTTATTCCCCAGCCTCGGTGGGTGTGGTCACATTTCTGAGCTGGCTGGGTCTGATTCTTCCTAAAAGCTGTTTGTGTGGGATTTTTTTTTTTTTAAATTGCTTTCCCGAAAATGAATAGGAACACTGCCGAGCCAATCTGTTTGCTCAGGTAGCCAAGGTAATTGAGCACCCACATTCCCCATCTGTCTGCTCACCACTGCCAAGGCGTGACTGATAATGAAAGATGGACTTGCCATTGCTGGGAACTCAAGTGTGGGCAGTGAAGCTGTGGGCACCTGTGGCATGGCTCCTGGCAATGGCTGAACACATACTCTTGCCCAGCGGGAGCTTTGCTTTCCTGGAGATAGAGCCTAGGAAGGGGGAAAGCCTACATTCAGTGAGAACAGTGTCTAGTTCAAGGCCCTCACCAGGCTCTTGAGAGCAAACATCTTGCTTAGCTTGAAGTCCCCCTAGTGCATAGTTGGGAGAGAATGGGAGAGCCTTCCAGAGGATCCCAGAGGAGATGTGTGTCCATATGAGAAAGTGCCTCAAGTATAAAGCTAAAGATAGCCCTGAGTGGGAGCCAGGAAGAAGGGCTTTTCAGGATGATGGCATCAGTGGGCATGGAAGACTGCTCTGTTTTACTGACCAACAAAAGATGCTACCTTGGCTCCTCTCTACACAATAAGAGCCTGTTGGGAGAGGAAGGAAGGAAAGCCATGAATTCTCTTGTCTCTGGAATAGAAATAATAGAACTGATAGGTTTGTAGTCATTGAGGTAGGGTCTTGTGTGCCTGAGAATAGACTTGGGTGTGCCAGTATGTCTTTTAGCTGCAAATTTGGTAGAACTTGAGATTAGGGGGCAGGAGGAAAGTGGTACAATTATCTGTAAGCCAAATTCAGAGCTAGCTTTGAAATCAGCTAAACTGAACAGTATGTTGCTTTATTTTTTTATCTTCATTAGTTCCTTTGTTGTGGTCTAGGCATAAAATCGTTCCTAATGGAGCCTTCATCGTCTCTTGGGATGAGAACATCACTGATGGGCCAAGGCAGGGACAAGTTTGATTTCTCTGTGAGTCACTTGTATGCATGAGTATCTAGGCTTCCAACCTGGTGATCTTGTCTCTCTCCAGTGAACTGAATGTTGATGGACACTCCCCTCCCTCTGCTTTCCATGGCTCGTGGTCATCCTCTTTGAAGGACAGCACTATTGCTGCCTCTGGAACAATTGAGTTCAAATGAAGTTAGAGGATTATTGACAGCTGCCTATCACAGTCTTTGGGGCCTACATGTTAAAGGCGATGGATCACATCAGTAACTGTTGTTGCATGTGAGTGAGGAGATTCCTGGAGCTTCATAAGTGGGCAGCACAGATCGGCTGAATTTCATAGTAACATGAAACCCTGACATGGTTGAGGCTGATCTTTGCATGGAGTTTTGTTTGCCTTTCTATCTTTCCATGCAATGTAAGTGTGGCTCTTAGCTGTGTTAGGACATGGGTCAGGAGAACCTCCAGATGGTAGACCCAGGGCAGTATTTTTGACATTATGGATGATTTTAAAACCATGTCCTGGGTGTTGTACTATGCGCTGATCATGCCCCAAGATGACATAAATATTCTTTAACAGTGATGGATTTGCAGTGCCTCCTTTGTAATGTTGAGTCCAAATCACAATCATATACTTACAAGATACTTCGCTAACAGTCTTTATTTTATCTGGAGCATTATAGCTTGTTAGGAAAGAACCTGCAGCCATGACTATGCCAGACAGCATGTCCAGCAGGGCCCTCTGGGTAGTGTGTAACCTCCGGTCTCTCAGTTGCACCTCTTCTTACTGTATGGGCTCTAGACATGGTTTTCTGAGTGGGATGAAGTTACTTCCTACACTGGATCTCTGGGAAAGAAGACAATGTTTACTTTGGGATCACTTTATATTGTTTTTTCAGTAAGTTTGTAATATGTAAACTCATGTCCCTCTAAACCATGAAACACTTTAAGCCAGTCTCAAGCGATTGGCAGTAATGCAACTAGACATAGGGGGTGTCTAGTTTGACAAATGCTGACTCATGGATGCAACTCATGTAACCATCACCACATCCAACAGAACATTTCCTTTACTCCCAAAAGTTTCCTGAGATAAAAATTCACCACAGACCCACTTTCTCTGACTATAAAGTCTAACCACCTCAAGAACAAAGGCAGCAGCCCTTGTTCCCTGAGCTGCTTCAACTTTTTTTTTAATATGCTGCTCAGAATTCTCTAGTATATTCCATCTCTGAACTTGCTGTGATTCCTTGAGTGTCCCTTTTCTACATTCTGATTCTTGCATCAGATGTGACTTTCCTAGCTTAGTACATGTGTAGATTCAATGGTTCTGTTTTAGGTTCTTTATCAATAAGGGCTTGGCATTTCACTCCGTGAGAGTGCTCACCTAGCATACCCAAAGCCCTGGATTCAACCTCAGGCACACACATGCATGCAAGAAGGTGTTCATCTTGATGAGTTCCCATAAATAGAGGAACCAGCTAGTTAGTTGCTAGTTAGTCTCCAAATGCCATTCATTTAATCTGCTAGATCAAGATGTGAATCAGGAACTTAATCAGTTTAAAAGTCCTGCTGAAGCCCGTGTATTTGCTAGTGTGGTCAGGTGTTCTCTGGGTTGTGTCTTGAGCAGGTTCAGCAGCACAGACCCAATTAGCATCCCAGCTCCACCTGGTCAGGGTCTTGTGCTTCAGCTGTCTGTTGAGCACAAGAGTGTGTGTCTGACATACATGTGACTGGGTGAATGTGTGTGTATGCCTCTTGAAAGGCACAAGGAGTTCAAATGTGTGGAGTGACTGAGCCTAGCGCTAGGCTCTGCTCCCAGAGGTGGGCTCTTGAGTTTATTTCATACTGTTCACATTATATAGCCTTTTTTCTAAGTGTCAAGTCTAGCTTGTCACCCCCTCTGCTTCTCTGAATTAATAGTGGTGGTGACATGTAAGTAAGATTTCTGTTTTCGAGGTGTCAGAAATGGTTTTCAGCAAAAACAGCTAATAGAATCTGAAGCCTTGCAGGATGGAATGGCGTTCCTATTCATATCGCAGAAATGCCTTTCACGCTGTGTTAACCACTTTTTCTTTCTCAACTACATATTTTCACCTTTGGATCCCAATAGACAGAGCAGCTACACACCGTGTGCTGAAATGCCTGAGTGTAGTACCAAAGGAAGATGCAGGAAGCAAGATGACCAAGTACAGGGTCCCAAGGACAGGAATAATGCTGGTTTCTCAGACCAAGACAGGGTGTGTGTGTGTATGTATGTGTGTGTTGCAGGGGTCCAGGATGATGGGATGATAACCAAGCTTTGCAGGTTTACCTCACTGTAGTTGCTGGTGCATGTTTGTCAAAATGAGGTACAGTATCTAGCTTATGAGACTTAGAATTAAACAGGCTGATAAGTACAGGTGCTTAATGTGACTAAGCACAGGGCATTCATTGAATATGAGGCATGGTGGTAGGAGTGATACTACTGATAATAATGTGTAATGATAAATGTGTAATGATATATACTTATAGGAATGATAGTATGATATATGCTGTGATAGCACAGTGTCCTAAAGGAGGTAATACTGGAAGGAGAATTCAAAATTGGGTAGGTATCACATGACTTATCCTGGGGAACAAACATCTACTCACCCCAGTTAAGGCATCAACAGCAAACCAAATAAATGATTCCATCTAAGTCTACCTTATTGAGGCTCTTGTAGGAATGTGGATGAGAAGTTGCTCACAGTAACATGGATGACTCAAAGGCAGCTCAATCTCCAAAGAGTCTACCCCAGCATGGGTGACACTCACGAAAGATGCATCCATGGGGCTGCCTGAAAATCTCACACATCTGAGAGTCTCCTCTTCCCAGCAATTATTACCCATTATATAACCTTAGCAAAGGGGACTTGTGAATCTTGTAAACTTCAGGAACTTCAAGAGACTTGTGAGTTTCCTTAGTTCTTGAGTTGTAACCAATCCCTTTGAAGAAAAAGAATGTTCCAATTCAGAAGAAATTGCTATACTTTCTTAGGATCCCTTGGCTGCAATCTCAGATCTGATATTACTTTGAGTCCAGTAAATGAAGAGCCACCCAGGTAAGTTCTATGCGCCCAGTGAAGTTCTTGCAGACTTTCTCATAAGCTCCTGTTTGGAAACCACGAGTAACTTTACAATTCCAGGGGTTTTGTTTGTTTAGTCTTGCATTATAAACCAGGCTGTCCTCTATATCACAATGCTGGCCTTACACTTGTTCCAGTCCTCCTTGGTGCTGATGTTATAGGTATATATCACCAGAGCTGGCTCTATAAACTCAATTGTAATCTGTCTAGGGGAGCATGGTACTGTGCTTAAATGTGTTTTTTTGTCATACATGAAATCGACAGAAAATTCCAGTTTAATGATACTAAACTGTGAGTGTCTGAACATCTCTGCTGCACTGTCTGGGTGTGGTCAATGCCACCCTTTGGGTGAGCAGATCTGTAAGATTAAGCCAAGGGACAGCCATCTCTTAGACTTTAGGAATCACATGATTGTCCACAATGACCAGAGGAAATGGACGGCAATTGTAGTCAGTCATAGCAGTGGTCTTTAAACTGCTTAAGTACATTAGATTTTTTAGGATGACTCACTAGTTACGTGGAAAACCATGTTAAAATTTTCTTCCATGTCTTCATAAATTCTGAATATCATTTGTATACTTATAAATGTATAGTGATATGGGGACATAAAAAAAATCATGTGTATGGGGATGGATGTGCTTATAGTTTTCCTCACTGACAGGTACATTCTGTAAAGCAAGAGATGACTAGTTTACTGGTCAAGTTTTCTGACCACACATGTAGCATCTGTTCATGTTCCAAATGGGAGAACTGTCCCTTAGCCCCCTAGGGTGGTCTTTGTTAGTGCTTCCTAGATGGTGAGCAGAGGTGTTTGACTCTGTATAATACTTCCTCTCAAAAGGGATACAGTTAAGAGTACATAGCTATTGTCTCTGTATTAGCGTCCCCTCTCTAGGCCTGGTCAAGGAGCACTTAACTGTTGTGTAACTCTGCAGTTATTACATCAGAGCATGAACAAGATGTGACAGTGTTGGACTTAGGGTAAGAAGGGCTTTGGAAAAGTCATTCTTTCATGTTGGTAGAATCATGTCCCAGCACATGACCAGACCTCGCTTGCAGGGGACAGATTAAGCAGTCCTTAACATTTCTAATTAGATCAAACAAGGTCCTTCGCAGTTCTCTGTCAGAACCTTGCAGTGGAATCAAGTCCTCTGCATTCTTAGAAAAGCTCTATTAGTGATTTTTAAAAGGTGCAAGTCTTCAGGCTAGTGTTCAGGGAAGTTCTGGAATGGGTTAGCTTCTGTGGTTCAGGATTTCAGAGCTGGGGTCCAGACCCCCTGCAATGGGTTTTGATTATCTCCCAACCTTCATGCTCAGCTGGGTTGCTTTTAACACCTCCTTGTGAAGTAATGATCTAAAGGCATATATTGATCAAAGAAAGAGGTCTCGGAATTTGGAAACTAGTTAGATCCTCCGATTTTGGCAGCTGTCCCACCTCTTGAAGTCAGTCTCAGCCCTAGCTGTACTAGAGAAACCCCAGGGAAGACTTGAAACTACCAAAACCCAGGCCTCCTCCTAGCAGAGGCTGGTGTGGGTATCTGCAGATGCTGTGTCTGGCAGGGTTAATAAGTGTGCTGAAATTGCCTGCATAGCCCAGGTAACCCTGACTTGAGAAGCGAGGAGAGTTCCTCTGTGAATGAGCAGTGGGGTGGGAAGACAGAAAGGTGGCATAGTATGACCACAGGGCAGTCCATGTGTATGTATCCTCCATAACCTCAGTGGACATTCTTAAATCAACAGATACTCTTTATGTCTGGTTGGGTCCCACCCCATGTCAGAGATCAGAGATGCTGGAAATCCAAGGAGTAGCACTTGTAGCCAACAGATGACAGAAACTAATTTGCCAGAACCAAAGAATAAAATGCTTCGTGATCAGTGATTTGGTGTAACAATGATATTCTTTTTTAGTTAAAAATGGAATTGACTGTCTTCACCAAGAATACTTAGAATTATGGGGGATTGCTTTTTAGATTATGCCTTGAACCCAGGAGCAAAGAGGGAGGAAGGAGGAAATCCAGTAACTGTTCTGATTACTGGTCTGTACCAGCTAAGAATAGCTAGCATCCCTGAGAGACTGCTGAAGGCCTGCTGACATAGGTGTGGACTAAGCAGCTCTCTGATTGCTTTTAGCTGACATGGGTGTGGGGGTGCTCTTCAGCTGGGTTGTTCAGGATCGATGCCCTCTCAGGTTTGTTCGGCTTCCCCACTGGGTCGTTGGGCTTCTGAGCATCACTCCATTTGTCCTTACCCATATTGATCCATCATAATTACCTGACACGTACAAACTCTAGCTCAGCAGTCCTGGACAGAGATTTTTCTTTGCATCTGTGTGGGGCTGTCATTTCCACAGGATAGTTCATTTTACTTTCTTACATTTATAGGCGCTCTTATATCTTATCTTGTAGTGTGTGATGTGGTACAGAGAGTGTGAAGAGTGTGTCTCTTCCTGACAGAAAAAGGCTTCTGAGGTTACATCATCTGGGACTAAGGTTTCTACTTCAGCATTTTCATCCTGCAGTGTGATACCCAGTCTGGTGGAAACTTGCAGCTCCCTCTGGACTCTGCCGCTCCACTCTTGGGAAGCACTCAGAGGTGAGCAGGCATCTTCCTCCCCATTGCTCACTCCCACCCAAGCATCTGCCTCTTTCTGAAGCAGCTGGGAATGGCCATTTAGTCTTGTCTCCACCAGGATGAACTCTTCCTGGTCCAACTACCATCTGTCATGTGCTAGCTTACCATTCTGACAGACTTCATTGGGTACATGATCCAGCTTTTTCTAACTATCCTATACTCCAGTGCTCTCATACTTGAGCTAGAATTCCATCTTTAGTCTGACTAGAATAGATTTTGGCCCTGTTTCATTCTCCTGGAGTCAAGATATTTGTGAGTTGCATTACTAGATAGTTAGAATGGTTGCTATAATCCTTTGTGTCTCTGGACTCTGGTCACACTGAGGTGCTGGTTGGTTAAGCACTGCTGTAGAGTATGCTGTGGGCCCATCATGGTTAAAGACTGTCTTGCAGCATAGCTAAGTTTGCTGTGTCCTCGCTCTAATCCAGGCTTTGTGTGCTCTTTCTGCTGGAGAGTTGATCTGATGAAGTGATGTGCTTAAAACTAATGATAGCGATCTTTGCTGTCCTGGTGGTGAATTGCCAAAATAGATTTTTATAGGACAGAGCAGAGGTGCTCTCTTAGCAGAGTTGTAGGATTAGAGCAATGTTTACTCTTGAGAAGGAAGATGCTGTTTAACTTTGAGAGACCATTTCTGTCCCCTGACACCTCCCAGCCATCCCATGGGTTCATTACACACTGCCTCCCATGGCCTTAATCTGCTGTCACACACAGACCAGAAGGTATGAAAACTGAATCCAACCCTTCCCTTGAGGTTTGTCTTTCTAAGCCCATCCCATGGGGTTCTCTAAATCTATTCTAAATCCAGGAAGTGGGAGTAAAGGCTCTGCCTCAGGAACATCTTAAAACAGTTTCCCCCCACACACTTTTTTTGCTTGATACAAACAGGGCTGGAGCATAGCACCACAGTACTTCATGGGTGTTGGCCAGGGTGTAGAGCAGGCTACAATGTGTCGGTAGGCCTGTGTGTCTAATTGTTGGCGCCCATCGGACAGTAGGCAGCTCGCAATATGATTGTTAGCTTCCTTTGTAACTCTCACATTAAGTCTATAGTTTGGTTTTTGGCCTCTTACTTCTCCCTTGAAGCTAGTCTCTATAATGTGAAGTTATTGCTCTTTTGTTTCTATTTGTTCTATTCTAGATCCCTTACTTCAGTCATTCATGGAGAGGTGGCTCATAGCTGAATGCCCACTGCGATTTCAGGAAGTTCTTGTCCTGTGGATAGTACACAATTCTTGTCCTGTGGATGGTACCCAACCTTGAGAATTGGTGGGGATTTGTTTCTGCCCCCTTTTCTTCTGGCTTCCCTCAGCCAGTGGGACCCATATCATGCCATATTCTGAACTCTCTCTGGCCATGATGCTTATAGAATCTGCAGACTTGGCTCAGGGTAGCTAAGTAGAAATTAATAGACATTGAGACACCCGGTCTCCACAGCAGCTGGCAGGATTTCAAGGCAGTCATACCAGGGACCAAAATGTTTTATTTTGGTCATCAAAGGCTGAACTTTGTGAACTTTTCATTCATCTTTGTCTTCCTACTATAAAAATCCTAATCTTCTGAGACAGATTAACGCCATGAGTTGGAAAAAGGAGAATGTCATACAAAAGAAATGTGAGAGAGGAAAGCATATTAATATACTTCAAAAATATTTCCCTGCATTGTTGATATGCATGATAATGAGGGGAATGTCCCGGCTCTCCTATGTGATGTATGGGTGTTATTTAATTGACATTAGAACACGATCACAGTTTTATAGAGTTGGCAGTAGAACGATGGAGAAATTACCTATCTCTCCTAAGACATGTGACTGCTTGACAGAGATACTATGGACCTGGAAGCCATAACTCCTGCTCCCATGATGTGAACTGGTTGGGGACAGGTCTGAGTTCCTGATGTGGGAAACTGAGTAGGTAGAAATTCTGTCTGCTGAGACCAGGGAAGGAGGAAGGAGGAGGAGACTACTGAGGAAAGAAGAAACAGAAGGGATTTACGTGGGACCTGTTCTATTCCGGGCCCTACTCCAGTCACTCTTGGAGAGGTGGCTCATAGCTGAGCATACAGTCCAGTCCAGGGATATCTACCTTGAGAACCAACCTTGGGAACTAACTGATGGTGTCTAGTAGGAAGGATGTTGGAAGGAAGTTACCATTCAGATCTAGCCCTGAGGATAGCCAACATTTGAAACTCTGATAAAAGAGGAGGAGCCCACATATAAATTTCCAACCTTGTGAGTAACTATCAACTGAGCCCTCTGTGTCGAGCAAAAAGGAAAAAAAATCTGTTTCAAGATCTCCTTGAGGCAAATAGGGCTGGGGCACAGTACCATGGTGCTGCATAGGTGTTAATCAGGGGTATAGAGTATACTGTAGTGCAGTGCAGTCCAGTGTAGTATACTGTAGTGCAGTGTAGTGTAGTGTAGTAACTGTAGTGCAATGTAGTGCAGTGCAGTGTACTGTAGAATACTGTAGTGCAGTGCAGTATAGTGTAGTGCAGTGTGTTGTAGTGCAATGCACTGTAGTGCGGTGTAGTGTAGTACACTGTGGTGCAGTGTAGTGCAGTGTAGTGTACTGTAGCGTACTGCAGTGCTGTATACTATAGTGTAGTATACTGTAGTGCAGTGCAGTGTAAGGCCTCTGTGTGTAAGGGTTGGCTCCCATCAGACAGTATGCAGCAGGCAGTGTGATTGTTAGCTTTTTCTGTAACTCTCACATTAGTTCCACATTTTTTGGTATTTGACTTTTTATCTCTCCTTTACCTTGTAGCTATTCTCTACAGCTCTAGGATGCAGAAAAGTAGTCTGTGGATTGGTGAGATCCTGGGGTGAAGGGTCAAGGTCAGTTACCAAGTCATGAGCAGAAAGATTGGATCTGGAATCAGACTCTGACTTCTTACCTCAGGCTGCCATTGTCCCTCCAGTACTTATGCACATCTTTCAGCTCATGCCTGGACACTTGTGTGTGTGCATGTGTGCCCATATATGTGTGTTTGTGCATGTGTATAGGTGTGTCCCTGTGTGTGTGCTTGCATGTGCGTGCATGTATGTGCGTGTTCATCTGTGTGTGTGTTTGTGTGTGAGAGAGAGAGAGAGAGAGAGAGAGAGAGAGAGAGCTCCAAAGTGTCATGTGCATGCTAATTAACTCTTTCCTGTAGGAAGTTTTCTCAGTAGCAGCACAGCCAGTCTCCTGGGAGATCAAATGTATTGTAGCCTCCTTGCAACTGATGGCTGCTCAAACAATGTCACAAGGCAGGTGATGCTTTTCCCTTGGCATGTACTTACATGTCCCCATATGTGGACAGGGAGTGCAGGGCCAGTACCTGGGTTTTAGATGGATACAATCTTTGCTATCCTTTGCACATTTCCCTGTCCACCCTGTATCTGACTGGCAGGAATGGAGGACCGAGAGCCCTGGGTTATCAGTTTATGTGCAGTTTGAAATTGTCATGACAGACAAGCAACTATATTATATTAGTGAATTGACTGCCCAGAGATTCTCCTGCTGGAGAAATATCCATCTCCTGGCCTGTCACTTTGTTTAAAGTGTTACCTTTGCTGTCAGCTCTGAGTCAAAAGCTATTAAAATATGCATATTCTCTAAGATGGAAAATGCCATTTATGTCTCACTTCTGAAATGTGACTTGGGTCTCTTGTCTGCCTTTCCCTGGGTCACTGCTGCAGTCCCTGAGCTGGTTTTTGACTCCTAAGTATGTCATCCACTGGCTGTTTTGTTTTCTTTTTCATTAATTTATTTATTTACATCCTGATCACAGCCCCCTTTTCCTTCTCTCTTTCCAGTGCTACCCTTGAAGCCCTCCCCCGTTACTTTCCTTTGAGAAGGGAAAGCCCCATATGAGTACCAACCAACCCTGGCACTTCAAGTCTAAGCAGGACTAAGTGCATCCTCTCTCACTGAGGCCCCCCAGGCAACCCAGCTAGGAGAAGGGGATCCAAAAGCAGTCAACAGAGTCAGAGACAGCTCCCATTCCAATTGCTAGGGGACCCACATGAAGACCACATAACATTGCACATCTGCTACAAATGTATAGGGGGCCTAGACCCAGCCCCTTCATGCTCTTTGAGCCCCCATGGGACAAGGTTAGTTGACACTATAGGTCGCCTTATGGTGTCTTTGACTCCTCCAGTTCCCTCAATCCTATCCTCTATTCTTCTACAAGATTCCCTGATGTTTGGCTGTGGGTCTCTACATCTGTTTCCATCAGCTGCTGGATGAAGCCTCTCTAAAGACAGCTATGCTAGGTTCCTGTCTGCAAGCATAGGCATAGCAGAGTATCATTAATGTTTCAGGAGTTGGTTTTCTCCTAAGAGATGGGTCTCAAGTTGGACTATTGTGTTGGTTGGCCATTCCTCAATCTCTACTCCATCTCTATCCTGTGCTTCTCGTAGGCAGGACAAATTTTGGGGCAAAGGTTTTGTGAGAGAGTTGGTATCTCCCGGAAGTTCCTCCTGGCTACAGGAGATGGCTATTTCAGTCTTCATATCCCCAGCTGCTAGGAGTCTCAGCTAGGGTTACCTACATAGACTCCAGGGACCCTTCCCCATTCCAGGTCCCCAATTTGTCCCAGAGATGCACCCCTACCAATTTCTATTCTCTTTCACGTCGTCTCCCACCCACTTTCCCCACAACTGATCCCCATCTCCATTCCCCCCTCACGCCCTCTCCCATCCAGTTTCCTCCTCCATCCACCTCCAAAATGACTCTGAAATTCCATCTTATATCCATCAGAATGGCTAAGATCAAAAACTCAAGTGATAGCACATGCCAGTGAGGATGTGGAGCAAGGGGAGCACTCCTCCACTGCTGGTGGGAGTGACAACTTGTATAAACAATTTAAAATCAATTTGATGGTTTCTCAGAAAACTGGGAATAGTTCTACCTCAAGATCCAGCTATACCACTCCAGGTCACATACCCAAAAGATGCTCTACCATACTACAAGGAACTGAGGTATGTTCATAGCAGCTTTATTCATAATAGCTACAAACTGGAAACAGCCCTTAACTGTCCCTTAACTGAAGAATGGATAAAGAAAATGTGGTACATTTACACAATGGAACACTATTCAGCTATTAAAAACAGAGATATCATGAAATTTGCAGGCAAGTGGATGGAACTAGAAAAGATCATCCTGAGTGAGAGAACCCAGATTCAGAAAAACATGCCTGGTATATACCCACTTATGAGTGGATATTAGCCATAAAGTACAGGATGGCCATGCTATAATCCACAGACTCAAAGAAGCTAAGTAATAAGGAGGGCCCTAGGGAGGATGATAAATCTTACTCAGAAGGGGAAATTTTTGAAAACCAACTGTTATAAGTAATTTCAGTCTCTGTAAATACAATGGGAATGAGCCAGAGGGGGAGAGCTTAGGCTGAGGAGCGGAAACAGAGTGATGGAGTGGGAAGATAGCTGGACTGCTGAAGCGCCCTCAGGGAGAAGATGGGTGGCTTCTGCAGCTGTGGGAAGGATGCAGTTGATCAGATTTCAGTGTAAAGTGGTTTTTATAGGAGTCAGAGGTAAACCAGTCCTGTGAGAAGTGCCATAGTTTCGTAAACACGTTATAGCTTAATGTTTATAATAAAATGAATCTCGTTCTTTTTGTCAGTCAAAATGCCTTGAAGATGTGTGGTTTCTGTTCTATCAGAACTTCTTAAAAATAGTTTGGGATGGGGGGGGCGTGTCTGGAGGCCCCACCCCTAGCTGAGGAGCTATACCCAGCTGGTGGCTACAGAAGGACAGAGTCACTTAGTTCTAGGAGCCTGGCCAAGGAGAGGTAGGTGACCCCATGCCTGTCCAGACACGGACAGACTGGTGGGTTAAAAAGCAAATGAATAATTACAATAGGAGGATAAAGGTTTTTTTTTTCTCTCCTTGATATGATGTGAAATCAGAACTGCCTCTGATCTTGCAGCGGTGTGGGAAGGTTAATGCATCAGACCAGAAGTTGAAGAAAGGTTTCAGGATCTCCCTCCCTGGATTGTTAAGCTCTATTACAATCTTAGTATATGATAGACAATGAGATGCACAATAAATAATGGGCGGACATCGCATTCCTTGTCATGCCGATGTCTCCTATAAATCTCTGGTTTGGACTGGAGTGAATCTCAACACAGTAAGAAAAGAAAGTCTGCAGTTGAATTGCAGTGGTTGGAAAAGTTGGTGTGCAGTGGATCCTGAGGGGCCCCGTGGCCAGGTGAAGGGATTATATCTTAAGAGATGGTTAACTGAGGGGTGGGGTGAAGGATCTACTGAGAGCCTGTGACAGATGAGCTTGGATTGGGGTCATTGGTGTCATATCCTAGGGACCTGTCACTTCTGCTCTGGACTGGGATGGAATGGGAGTGGACTTTGCTTCTCCCCCTTACTAACTTAAACTTGTCACAGGTTGGGTAGGGAGACCCTGCAGGGAGAAGATGGACAGAATCAGAGACTTGAGCAACTACAGAACTTCTTAGAGGGTTATTGGGGAGCCAATGCTTTATTTATTTTTATAATAAAATTGAGGTACTGGGAATGAAAATAACCAAATTATGGGGAGCTACTACTTAAGAGCCCAAAAAGGAGGAAGTTGACTGTTTTAGGAGAGTTCGTTCTTGCCTACGAGCACAGGGTCGATAAATATTTGCAGTTTTTCTTTGCCATGCCTCCTTTCTAGAAAGAAACAAACATCCAAGTCTGGCTCTATGCACAGCAAATTCCTGCCTCTGGATCCCCCCTCCTTCTATATAAACTTCTAACTCTCTCTCAAGATCAATCTTCTGGCTGTCAACATTTGGACAGTTAATGACTCTCGATTCAGGAAACCTTTATCTGCAGCTTGGTCCTCTTAGGTGCCCCCTTTTCTGAACCATCGGACCCTTGATGGTCTCTGTATTGGAATACAAGGTCCTGCTTTGTTCAGGTGTAGTATTCCCATGCTTTGTTACAAAGCCAGGATGCTCCGCAGCCCAAAGGTAGAGAGTTCCCAAATGGTTGGAGCAGCTGAGCCTTGCCTACGCCCACACTTAAGAGTATGTTTGGCAGTGTTGAGATAAAACAAACATACTTCCCACTTCACAGAGCCAAAGAAGATGAAACACAAGTCAACTTGTATTCTTGGCAGCACCTCCAGCCAACAAAGTGGAGAACCACCCCTTCTCCCCTCCTTCGCCCCACCCCCCACCCCCACCCCCGCTCCACTACTTCAGGTGTCCAGGTGCCCAATATGTCATCAACTACATACATCCTCTTGGGTTCCAGTGCCATTAATTTCCAGTGCTGCCTCTTAAGTGGTGGTGTGAGGATAATGATTCTCTTTCCTCTACAGCTGTTCCCTGGGCCTTTGTGCTGGAGAAAGCTCCTGTTAGGCTCTTCAGAGAACACTTGTAAAGGCCTTTTGGCTCAGGTGACAAAAGATGAAGAACAAAGGCTACACACACCCATGTCTCCCAAGATGCTCTGAGGAGACTGTGGAGAATCTGGGACTCTGTTGCTGCAGCTGAGAGATGAATGTCTGCAAATCCTGGCCCCTCCCATCCTCTGCCATGATACCCCCTAATTCAGGAATTGGGAAGTCCTCAGGACTTGGCTTTACAATTGAGGAAACCAAGGCTCAAATAAGTGACCGAATTTACCCAAATTGGAAATGTCCCTCTAAACCCTCTGTAGAAGGCCATTGTATCCCCATTAATGTCATTGATAGGTGTACTGGTTGGGTTTTTGTGGACCCCCTACCCTTGTGGTCTTGTCCATTTTCCCTTAGTTCTGCTGCATTCTTCACCAGAGGTTACCAATCACTGTCCTCCTGCAGACTCATTTCTCATCTATGAGCTGAAGTCTGCTGGCCCTCTTTGTATCTTCAGGCCATGACACGTGTGTCTAGCCTTTACCAGTCTTTTCCACAAAACATCTGAAGAAATCAGCTGAGACAAATTGACTAACATTTCATTGCCTGGTCCAGAAAAACTGATCTGCCTTGTGTAAGGGCAATTGGTACTTGAAGCTGTGGAAAGTGTCCCTGCCACATACTCTTCTGGGTTAGGCAGTGGATGGGGCAGTAGCAACAGGATCTTGTCCCCCCCCCAAAAAAAATCACTAAAGTTTTGCTCTGTAAAGAGAGCGAAGGAATGTTAGCTGAGGGTAAATTAAGGCTTTAAATAGGGTAGAATAGATAATATGGTGAATTTCAGGTTTTGTTACCCAACTCTATTTTCTTCTTAATTCCTGGCTCTGTGTGTGTGTGTGTGTGTGTGTGTGTAGGTGTATGTGTGCGCGTGGTGTGCACAACTTGCACATGCAGACACTCATATGTACTATATAAAAAGGAACATGAGAGAGGCTAGGAAGGTAAGCCATCAGCAGAAACACTGTTGGCTACAGGCAAGATATTGCTTACACTCCCAGCCAGCAGAGTATTGACAGATCTTGTTTTGCTTTGATTAATGTTGTCTGATTTTGCCAGGGCTGCTAGTGTGAAGTTCAGCCCTTGACCTAAGTGTCGTATTCTCTAGTCTTTGTCACCTTAAAACCTCAGACAGCTCTGGGTGGAGAGGGATGCTGTGAAGAGTGGAGAGATGGAGGAGGCTCTTCTCAACTGCATGTTCCAGGTGGGACCCACTACACACTATCCAGAGCTTGTGTGGGTGACAAAGGAGAACCCTAATTTTAGTTTTGTTGGATGGGTGTTGGAGATTTGGTCTAGCCTAATGAATGATTGATTTGCTTTCTATTACTGGGTCTCTTCCAGCTCATTACACTGAGCCTTTTGTAGACTCGAATGACTTTAGAGACTTTATGTATTGAATTCATTTGTGACCTGGGTGGGAATCCACAGTCTAGGGACATTGTACCAAAGAGAACAGTGATTAAGTGAACTCTGTTGATGAATAGCACTGATGTACGTGGCTTCTGCGCCTGCTTTGAGCTCTGCCATTACATGAATTATCAACTAAGCCTGCAGCCTGATTGCATCTGCTTGAATACCTCAATGAGAAGCAGGCATTTCGCAGAGATGCCGCTCCAGAGGTTGGATGCACTATGTAGTTGAAGGATCTTGGCATGATGGGAGGAAAGAATGCTGGACTTAAGATGTCTGGCTTGGGTTCTACAACTTTGTGTGGCTCTCAAATGTTTTTCTTTTTTTTTTTTTTTTTTTCACTTAGAAGTGAAAAAAGAAGCAGTTGTGAGAGGAGGCCCCTGGAGGGACAAATGTCCACTTTTAAAGGAGAATTTTCAGTAAGGTGTCCTAAAGATGATCTTTGCATTTGGTCTCAAAGGGGAGCAAGGACAGAGATAGAGAAGGTAGAATTTTCACAGCAAGATGTAAGAAAGTGTGGGCTGACTAACAAGCACCTGAAGTGTGTTGATTGGACTGTCTGTGTTACTCACAATGGACAGGTCCCTTGTGATATTCTTGGGTGATGAATGAAGCTTGCCTGGTCTGATGCATTTCTAGTCTGCCTCTTTGTGTCTACGCTGGACTTCCCAAACCTTCACATCCTACATGGTATTCCCTGGGTTCTCACAGTCTGTGCACCTTGCTATAGACAACCTTGGATGTTAGTCTGAGCCATGGGATCTGCAGGTCCCTGCTGAGGTCCACAGCACAGAACACAGTGGAATCCTGACCCAGATCCACCCTATAGGCAGACTGAGCCACCCAAATTGAGCCATCCTTTGGTGTAGTCAGACAAGATCCTTCCTTGTGCCACAGTCGCTCTCACTGGTTGCTCCTAGGCTAACGGTAACCAAAGTGAGAGGGGCATGGGCCATGTTGAAGCTGCAACGGAGGCTGGAGAAGAGGAATTCCTGGACTAAAAAGTTGGCTGCTATATAATCCATGGTCAGTGCGGACATGGTTCCTCTCTTGGGGTCTTGGCTACTTGATGTCGAGAGAAGAGAACATTCCATTGTCCTTTAGCACCTAGTTCTGTGTTCTCTGAGAATCCTGAGACACTTCAGTCTACCCCAAGCCTCTCCTGGAAGGAGAGAGATGTAGCACTCACTCTTCGCAGTCTGTGAGCAGTACATGAGAACCACGTGGACTCCAGACTTCTTCCTGCGGGCCTTGCAGAGGTTCCACCAGCCTCACTAGCTTACTTTTTCTCCAGGCAAAGTAGAGTTATCCATCCTCCATCACTACCATCTCCAGGATCTCTTGGTACCTTAGTTCCCAAACCGTTAATCAAAACACACTCAGATCTGTTAAGTCAATGAGACACTGAGGTTTAAGTACTTGTTTAGTATGAGCCTTATTGTTTCTCTTGAGTGTTTCCTTAGAAGCTATTTACTTGCTTGAGACCTTTTATTTTATCTGTGTCTAGATCACTCTAAAGGGTTTTGGCTGGAAAGCTGTGTCATAGGCGAGGGTCCCAAGGCAGCTGTATGCATCTGTTCCTGGAGAGAGAAATCTATTGCATTCTAAAAATTCTATAGGCAACACAAATGATGGAACATTTATCTTTGCAGTTGAATGAAGCCTACAGCAGCATTCATGTATCAGGCCTAATGTTATTCATAATCATTGCGCTGCATAATTTAGTCATAGATATCAAATAGCTGACATGAATGGGTGTAATTAGTAGTGCTTTTCCATAGCCAAGCAATATTTGAGGGTTCTTTTTTTTCACCCCTAGTATCTATTCATCTATCGTGAAATACTTGAGTGCCAGCAGTGCACTAGACATGCAGTAGGTGGTTCACAAATGTGTCTCTGTGCTCTGTACTGGCTAACCATCACGTGCCCTAAACAGGCCTTTTTAGTTCCTGACACCACCATATGCTAAGCCACCTGTCCCCCTGCCCCACTCCACAAGCCTTCAGGGTCTCAATGATTTCAGTGGTTGAGGAAACCATTTCTGGTCCATGAGTCTAGGGACTTTTGGAGGGTGGAGACAGGGAGAGATAACCTTGAATTAAGTGTGAGAGCCTTGTAAGCGGCTTCATGAAAGGAATGGGGGGTGGGGCATAAACACTGGCTCTCTTCAGCTAGTCCTGTAGTCGTGGAATAGACACCCTAAAACAACCCAGCGTAGTTAGCTTCGGACTGGGGTTACAAGTTGTGTCACCATACCTGGTTGCATTCGCACTCTGAAATTCAACAATATAAATCCAGTTGATGAGGAAGCTGCTTGATTTTCTAGGTGAGTGACAAGAGCTTAGGAAGAAAAGCCGTGGGAGCAGTTACTTTCCAACCAAGGACTGTTTAGTCTCTTCAGGCCAGGCTTTGAGAGTCTCTTGCGGAATTTAAAAATCTATCTCCAGGTCCCAACGTACAGACTGTGATTCTGCTGGTCTGACGTAAGGACCAGTGTGTTGGCCTTGTACGCCCAGGTTGGAGACTCTCAGAAGTGTGTCTAGCCTTTGGGCTGTAAGGTATGACATTGTCGATTAACAAAGTTAGTTATCATACTAAACCAAGTTATTGAGGCTTGTTGCTCCTCCTCCTCCTGTTGTTGTTGTTGTCATTGCAAAAAGAAATCTCAAAATATTTTAAGTTTACAATTGTGTGTCAGGTTGCATTCATAACTCGTGGGTACTTCAGTCCCAAGGATACAACTTAGACTTGCTTACTAGTAAGCAAGTTGTTTTTCTTTGTAGTTATCAGAGGCCATGCTCTGCCTTCTGCTCTCTGAATGCCCTGGACATTATGTTTCTCTGTGACTATTGTCTGTGTTCCCTCACCGTTTGTACCCACCCATCACCTCTGCATAGACTAATCTCTGGGAATCAGTTATGAAGCATCAGAGTACTAAAGATGTCTCAAACATAGGTACACTGAGGGCTTGGACACATTCACATGAGTCTTTGGAAATATTTCCCCAGAAGCAGTGAGTGAAGGATGGACTAAGGATGTGAATAGCATTGACAAAGATGACTCATGCCATGATGGGGGCATATAAGAGAGAGGATGGAGAGTAGAGCTGAGAGGCTGTCTTCTAAAAACACCAAGGCAATACAGCCATCCTGATTTCGTGTAAGAAAAAAGAGAAAGAGGGTTCCCAAGAATCCCCTGTTACTTCTGTCTTGAGAAGTCAAGGAGAAGAGCAGACAGGTTGGGGAACTGAAGAATTCCTCTCTGGACATAGAACCTTTGGGCGTCTCCACATCCACTTGCCCAGGAGACAGGTATAATACAGGTGGAACTCTTGGGACAGCTCTAGGTTGGGAAGTGGGTTAGTTTCATACCTGTTGCTGTGATAAAATATCCTGATACACTTAGGAGGAAGAGGGATTATTTCTGCTTACAATTCTCCACATTGTAGCCCATCATTGTTGGGGAAATCCAGGCAAGAACTTGAGGCAAGTAGTCACATCACATCCAAGGATGGAGAGAATAAATGCATTTATGTTCATTTACTTTCTTGTACTCAGCTTGATTTTTTCTACTCTTATATAGTCCAGGACACCCTATCTAGAGAGTGGTGCTACCCACAGTGGGCTGGGTCTTCCTATATCAACTAACTTAAGACAGTCCCTCACTGACATGTCCACAGGGCAACCCAATATAGACAGCCCTTCACGGAGACTCTCATGTGAATTCTAGGTTGTGTCAGTTGATAATTAAAGCTAACCATGGCATGTGGTGTCTGAGAATGGTAACTTGCAGGTCACAGACTCCTGGAAAAAGATGCACTTACCTAAGGGGTCACCTGGAGAAGGGAGAGTGATGTTGCAATTTATCTTCAGAGAGGCCCTAAATTTACAAGATGGAGGGATGAAGCAGTCTGTAGGAAATGAAAAATCTTGTATTTTATTACCAGGTCAAAGAAAGCCAGCAGTAGCAAGAAGAACTTGTCTTTTAGGTGAATTTCTTACGTTCCCTGGATCTAGATTTCAACTGGCTAGCTCGGTAAAGAGAGGTCATTTTGCTCTAACATATCTTTCCCCGTGAAGGTGAAGTAGGTCGAAATGAAATAGCTACAGTTATTTATACATATGTGTCACATACGTGTCACCATCACCAGCTAATGACACAAACCACAAGAAACCCGTAAAGTCCAAAGTCTCAACAAGTGTTTCCCCTGTTTCCTGTGATCACCCCATAGTTTAGTTTCAAACTGTGCTTTAGAGATCAGCAGATAATTGTAAATGCTAAGGTATGCACCTCCAGAGCTCAGTGGGCGGCCTAAGGTCTGGAGCCACAGCGTCAGCGGAAGGCTGTGGGGATCATCACTCAGCCCTTGCTCTATGAGCAAAGGAGCTGGCAATTCCCATTCATGCAGGGAGGGGGAGGCTAGTCCTCAGTCTGTCCTTGCTTATGTTGGGGAGTGGGCTGGAGTGGAGCTTTCAGGGCTTCTTTCTCTCAGATGTGGTGCAGGCAGACCCATCGGGAATAGCACCACCCAACAAGAGTTGTGTTGCTTTCATGTATGTATCGCACTACACCTATGTGGTTTATAAACAGAGCTCCTGGCTCCTAGGACCCCTGTGAAACAAATGTGGGAAATACACTTACTTATCCTTTACGCAGAAGTCCATTTCCATCTTATCAAGTAGACACTTGAGGCTGTGACTGCTAAGCACAAATTATGTAGCTTTCTCTGCATATTTATGACAGTTTTCTGAATGGCTTGAGTTAAGTTCCAGGAGTGGAGGGAAGGGGAGGACTTTGCAGGATGCCAGGGCACAGTGGCCAAAGTGAATGGAACCTAGGGTCTGCAGGGCCCCTCACACAGTGTCCTTCTTTCAGATATCCAGGCCCATGCTCTTACCTCTATCAGGCCTGGCTCTTGGTTGCACTTCAGATGTTTTTGCTTGCATCCATAGGCCTAGACTCTTCTCATAGCAGCAGTGTCTTTTATGTAGCTCCTGGTCTTGGGACAGAGCTCCATCACCTCATAGTGATTGCAAATGTGTGGCTCCTTAGGTCACACCACAGTCAGCCTCCCTGAAGTTTTCCTTATTCTTCTCCCACTTCACCTAACTGTACCTCCAACCTAACCTTCCCCTCCCCAGCTTACCCTCTCTACCATGTTCCCTCTCCTCTCTGTTCAACAGGTTTTTATTGCTTTATATTAATATTGGCTTGATACTCCATCTCAGGTTGTTTCATTCTGGTTGAATTTATTGAAACAGACAAGATAAAATGTTGGCATTTTGAAATAGTCATCCTTTCCAAGTTTCACTGTGGCTTTTCCATAGTCTCCCAGCGAGCACCACTGTCCATGGTACTGACACAGACAGTTTTATTGAACAGTTTGTTCCTGTTCTCTAGCATGGTGGTTGCCCATTGCTGCCATAGAAGATGCTCTGTGTATCAATGGTGGTGTTGACAATTAATTAGAGAGCAGACAGCAAGGAAGAGTAGATTGATTATCCCTGGGGTAAATAGAATATTTCCTGACACTCATGTTCACAGATGATTTGTCACTCTAGAGAAAATAATAGAAGGGCTGAACACCATGTCAGAGCTGATGAGTCCTCTCTGCTCTGACAAAACAAGATGTCTTCTCACTCCTGATTTACAAGTAGGTTGGGTACCAGGAGCCAAAGCATCTGATGCTCTCACTTCGTCTTCTCACAGAGATCCCAGTTCAGAGACTTAGTTTTATGCCTCTCTGAGGCTCCACATGGTTAGCCCCATTCCTGCATGAGTGACCCATGAGGCAGGATCGCCAGATTGGTCTTAAGGAAGGAAGCTGCACAAGTTTAATGGGCTCTGGCTTTGAGCTCAGCGTTTGCCACTATATATGAGTACAAGGAGGCTGCAGGCTATGCTCATAGCACAGTCCTGGTGCTGGACTGTCCATCCAAGACCTTTTATCTGACACTTTTATCATGAGACTTAGGCTTTAGGCATTAGGTCAGTGATTAACACCTTAGTAAGTGCCATGATGATGCAGTGTTCGGGCAGAGGAGTTGACAGTGAGACAATAGTGCCTAGGATGCTTGACTTGTGTTTCACCTTGTTTAGGGATAAATTTGCTAACACTGCTTCATTACCCTAGAAAGGAATGTTCATAAAGAAGATGCAGCATAGACCAGGGAAGGCTGAACAAAGACAGAAACTTGTATTCTTTCTCTTAGCTCAGGCACTGTGAGCACATTTCTTGGACCTATTCAGCTTCTGATTTCTCTTAAGATACAAAGACTGAGACCTGTTGATTTTATGACTACTAAGTGTGGGATGCATGACTAAGGGCCTTGCAAACACCTGGCATGATATAAATAGGCTAGTAATTAAATTAAAAAGCAGTTATACATGAGGTGTTATGAGGCATGAGGTGATTGAGTACCAGGGTTTAAAAGCTCTGAAATGAAAAGTGGGCAATTGGTTTGATCTAGGAAAGCACCGGGCTGCCATGGAGCAGGAGGGAATGAAGGACAAGGCCATGCTGTGGTGTGGATGTAGTCAGAAGGGAGAAGAGTGGTGGGCAGTGAGACTGAGCAGAGACGCTGGATGGCCTAGGCTCTGAGCTCAGTGGGGTTGTGGCTCTTCCTTAGAAGCCAACTGATGCTACTGGAAGAGTTAACAGCAATGGGTAGGTAGAGCCTCATTGGTTTTAGGAAGTCACATAACATGGATATGGCAAAGTAATAGGCTAGATAGTTGTTGACCAATGCCTGCAGATAATGACTGGCCTGACGTTTACAGAGAAGAGAGAGATTGTCCTGGAGGTAAAGGATGTGCTGATTTAGGTTCTGGGGGAGGAAGGTTCACCAACATGGAGGTTTCTGTATTCTAGTGTGAGGGATTGAGTAGAGCTAGGTGGCCTGCATAAAGTAAAGTCCTGGCTTTCTCTTTCTAACTGAGCTCCCTCGGTCTTGGTATGGGGGCACTAAGGATTTAAGGCTAATGCCTGGAACTCTTAAATCAGCACCATGCATGCTAACTGATGTGGTTGGCAGAGCATTAAGTGGGAGGGTCAGAGATGCCAGAGATGCCACATAAGTGTGAGTAGGATACCTGGTCCGAGTTACAGCCAAGTTGGTTGCTTGTGAATCAGACCTCCACAGCAGATCCCAGGTCTCTCTCTCAGCTCAAGATGACTTCTCTTTGGCTCCTGTATGCATGTTGGTGACCAGAACACCATGGGTAGCAAATTACTCTGTAAGAAGTCCAAACAAAACCCTTCAGGAAGGGATTGATAACAAACTCCACCTGTTCCTTGGCTGACCTTGAATGAACATTTCTAAACAACCCAATGCACCATCTTCTGCACCCACCTGGATGGTGGACAAGGGAGACCATTCATCTCAGCTTAAAGTGCTGCATCAGAAACGAAGAGGAAAAATTAGAGTCTTAAAAGCAAGTCTTAACCCTAGTAGGTCCAAAAAGGGGGCCTGGACTGAGTTGTCACTAGAGGTAGATGTAGATGCTGGTATTGGGCATTAAGAGGCAGATGTATATGACAGTGCCTGGCATTAGAGGCAGGTGTATATGCTGGTGTCAGACATTAGAGGCAGGCGTATATGATAGTGTCAGCATTAGAAGTAGTGTATATGACAGCATTGGGCATTAGAGGCATGTGTATATGACAGTCCAGCATTAGAGGAGTATATATCTGGTGTTGGACATTTTGCCAGAAGCTGCAGTATAGCTGAATTGTATATCCCAGAATCCTCTGCTCTTGTGTGAGGCAGAAGCCTTTCAGGGCATTTTCTGATCTGTAGTAGTGAATGTTATCCTAGAGACAGCTTGGACTTTTTCTAACATCTGGGTACTAGATTTCTTGGCCATGGTTTGCCTTCTCTAAAGGAAATTTTACTGGGGTAAGAGAAAGGGACTTATTGAAAAGCAGATTGACTCAAGTTACCATCTAAGTCATCTCTATAAATGGGCTGAATGGCTGGAGCCAGCATTGGCTGCATTTTTGGAGGATGTTATGTAGAAATCTATATTTAAGCATGTATCCTCATGCCTAGTCCCAAATGTCCTAAAGTTGGGAACTAGTCTTTTCTTACACATGGCTCCTGTTAATGAGTTGTAGAATTATTGAATGTCAAAAATGGAGGTGCTTACATAGAACCCATGTTGTAGCTTTCTACTTAGAAATGAAAAAACGCGATGACAGAGAAAGACGCAAACAAATGCCATGCAGCAAGGACTGCAGCCAGTGTCACATGAAATGTGGCAACGTATTAGAAAATGAACAAAAAGAAATGGTGGTAGACTTCAAGAGATGAGAAATAATGTCTTCTGAGATGCCTAGGTAGGGAGTCCGGATGACTCCCGGGGGCCTTTGTTGAAGAAACACCAGGTAGAAGGAGTTCCCTAAATGCAGTCCTGGGGTGGGGGTGGGGTGGGCAGTACACTGCACATAGACTAAGTTGTCAATATGGCCAATTAACAAAACCATCATATAATCTTGCAGCAGATATGCAGTGCACAGGTTTCCTCTGTAACATGGTCGAGTTACAGAGCCTGTCAGCACCCAGGGCTCAACACACTTGACACTCTTTTAGATTGCACCAAACTCATTAATGGCCACAGCGGTTATGTATTGTAGCGGGGTCCATATGCTCAGCTAAGGACCCTGGACTTGATCTGATGAGGAGCTGATAGCTATTTAACTCTTTGAAAAGGCAAAAATGTAATTAGAGCATCGATTTAGAAAGTTAATCTGACAAGGGTGTAAGGATAAATTAGAGACTTCAGTACCAAATCAAGGCAGCCACTCAGAACAGCTTAGGGCTCAAGGATCTCAGTCTTAAGAGACGTCAAAATGATTGGCTAAGTTAACAACCGTGTACAAAGTCAGATAGCCCATCAGTAATACAATTGAGCTCAAACTCAATCTGTTTTAATGTCTGTGTCCTGATTCCGGTTCTGAGTCAGGAGGACAGCTAACACAGGAAGAACTAAATGGAAAGTGGTATTGTCCCGTCATCCTGTGGGTGGATACACAGTAGTGTACATACCTCACAGGCTTATTCAAAGGAACTTGGTGGTCTAAAAAGTGGGTTTATCTGACTTGAACTACATGGGAAACCTGTCTTTACAGTCACCAGATTAATCAGTTACTTCCAGAAGTTGTCACTAAAAAGACTCATATCCAGAAACTCTGTGTGTGTATGGTGTGTGTATGTTGTGTATGGTGTGTGTATGGTGTGTGTATGTGTGTGTGTTGTGTGGTTTGTTATGTGTGTGTATGTATATGTGTGTGCTGTGACTGGTGTATGTGTGTGTTTTGTGTGTGTGCATGTGTATGGTGTATGTGTGTGTGTGTATGTGTGTGTATTATGTGTTGTGCAGTGTATGTATGTATGTGTATATGTATATATGTTGTGTGTGTACATGTTGTATGTCTTCTGTTTCAATCTGTCTTTGTATATGTATGTATTAACTTTGGCTATGGTGTGTGTGTGTGTAGGGGTTGTGTTGCACTACTTCCTAAATTGTTCTCAACTCTTCTTTGAACAAGTCCCACTAACTTGAAGCTCAACTTGGTTAGCATGCTGGCCAGCAGCCTCAGGAGGCTATTGCTGCTTGTTCCTCGGTGCTGGATTAAGTCAACACATCATCAGCCTTCTTGACATACTGAGGATACAAACTAGGGTCCGCACTGCTTGTGCAGGAAGCACTCTATTGACTAGCCTTGTTTCCAGAACATGCAAAGATTTTCAAAGTCAGGATAGATAGCTGTGATGTTGATGAGCCCCTGGTTAGTCTTTGCCTCCGCATCTCTAGTTTGATGATTCCATCCTTATCTTTTTTTAACTCTGACACTTGTTACATAAACTAGCCCCTTTGTTTTTCCTTCGGCATATCTTGGCTAGGCTGCTTGTCTCCTAAAGCATCTTACCTCTTGTATGTATCATTCTCTTCTCTGAGCAGCACATGCTCTGTTGTTCCTCAGTGTTGTGCAAAGTAACTGGCACCTTGACACTGAGAGTGGAAGGTGATAAGGATCTCTGCTTTGTGCCTTGTTTATCTTTGTAAAGGAAGATGTTTTACCCAGATCTCTTTGCTGTTCAATTTCCTGGATGTGCTGTGTGCAGGAAGCCTGGGGCACTGACGTGTTCTCTCTCTGGCCGAGCTATTTTGTTCTGTGTTTCACCCCTGGATCCTTGTTAAATGGAACAGTATGTGCCTCTTCATTCCAAGTGGCTCTCTGCTGATGACCAAGGCTCGGTATATCCTGTGTTCATCCTCTTATTATGGAATAAAAGCTGAGCAAAGCTCCAATGTCTTGGACTGCCCAGTCTGGTTCTTGTTACACACAGGGAGCTCTCCAGGTAACACCAGAGAGGTGGCCCAAGTCATACAGAAATGCCAAGGTGTAAAGCCAGGCTATGCTCCCAGCCATCTTGAATTCTTGTGCTTATATCAGTTCTCTAAGGACCTGATGATGAATGTATTGAGAGCAGAGGTAACAGGTGACACCTAACATTGTCTCTGAGGTCTAGTAGATAAAATGTAGAGCAAAAAAAACCAAACAACAAATGGATGGAAATGGAGGCTGGAGAGATGGTTCAGCATCTAAGAGCACTTGTTGCTCCTGCAGAAGACCTGGATTTGGTTTCCAGCACCCATGGGGTGACTCACAAACATCTGTAACTTTGGTTCCAGATCCTCTTCTGGTACCAGGCACACACATGGTAAACATACATAAAATGAGATAAACATCCACAATAAGGAAATAAGTTAATTAATTAATTAAAAATGGAAGAAATGGGAAATAGCCACATCTGTGAGCCCGTTTGGAGCTACCTTTTAGTGTTATGGAACGAGAAGAGAAGAAATGGATGAAATAGCTTAGAACAGAGAGGAATCCCAGGAAGCTGTGGGAAATTTCATTGCCCAAGTAGTAGGAAGAAATCTACATACATTTTCATATAGTTGGTTGGGTGGCCAATTAAAAGATACGTATGTTCAAATGCATCTGCTTTCCATGCAGAGCCCCAAGGGTCCCTTTTATAGTGTCCATGATTGTGAGCTGAGTCCTCAATGTTCTGTGTTCATGGGGACTGGTTTGTGGATTCAGTTCAGCCCACTCCCTGCTCCAGGTCCTTCACATGACTCTTCCCAGCACTCACACCTCCACTGGTCTCTTCTGTCTATCTAGTCCCTCTGTCTCTCTCAAGTAGGACAAGTTCCTTTACATCACCATCCCTTGTCAGGTTTCTCCACACTGGCCCTGACCTGGAGACAGCTGATGGGTTTTTTTTTCACTCATCTGAGAGTAACTAGCAAGGCAGGGTAGCTCACATGGAGGCCTCTCAGTTATTCTGTTACCCACTCTGCCTAGGAAACCATGGGACCCAGAACTAGGAATCCTGAGTTTTAAGCATGCCTCCATTTAGGAAAGAAGGGGATTAGATCCACTGAGCCCTAAGCTGCTTATAGTTCACCAATTGGCATTGAGTCCGTATGTGGTACCAGGCACTGCTGTCAGGGCCGACAACTGGAAGCAGAATGTCAGCCTCTCTTTGGCTTTGTGAACTGAAGGGATGATGGTCGAATTCACCACTGTAAGCAATTTCTTACCCTCAGCTGTGTCCCAAATGTTTGTCATTCTTCTCTGCTTTGAATACCTCTGTTTCTTGGGGAACATAAAGGCATGCACCTTTCATTTCTTATGTGTTCCTACATTGTCTTGTAAAAGAATAACTGTAGTTGTTTATCCTGTGTGAGGTATCCTCTTTTCCTGACTTGACTTTAGCCTCTCGTCCCTTTTGTTGCAGTGAGGGTGGCAGCATGTCCTTTGTGCAATACATCTGTATAAGCAAAACTGTTCAAATCTGCACAACCAGCATGACAGCTAGACTCAATATAAGAGAAGACCCTTGTTCTTACCAGAAAACTTATAGGGAATTCAGAGGAATGGAGTAGGCCTGTTGGAGGAACAAAGACAAAAGGATTATATGTTCTTAGGGTATGTTCTTAGGCACTGTGTCCCTCTTTGTAGGGTAAGCCACTGGGTACACCATACTTCCACTTAGTGATGGAGGGAGGGCCCGTGCCGTTTGAAAACCCTGTTCATATATGCCTTCTTCCTCCCATTTTCAGAGCTTATGTAGGTCTATGAGTGAGGGCAGACTTTACAGTTACTCACATTTATCCCCAAGAGATGCCTCTTACCAGGTTGGCCCGTATCAGAGTCCCTGGCAGGCAGCAGCGCCTTGCCATGGCCAGTGACTGACCAGAGCTCTTTCCCTTCCAGAGATGAAAAGAACCAATCCATCATAGTCAGCGGAGAGTCTGGAGCAGGGAAGACGGTGTCAGCCAAGTATGCCATGCGCTATTTTGCCACAGTTGGTGGCTCAGCCAGTGATACCAACATTGAAGAGAAGTTCTGGCATCCAGTCCCATCATGGAGGTAAAGCCTTCCAGGGAATCTCTGGGGGGTTGAATGTGGCATGGGCAATGAAGAGAATCTTTGAAGCAGCTCACTCAGGCAGCAATGACACTTCCTCTATCAGGAGAGAGATGGTGGAAGTGCCTCTGAAACCCCAGAATAAAGATAATCTGACCTGGTCGTGTCCTGCAGCACCCTGGCCCGTGTTAGGTGGGATGTCTTCATGCTCTCTGTGTCCTTGGGTAGTAATGGCCCCTCCCTCCTGCTGCACCTTTGCTGCCTCCCTTATTGCTGCCATCGTGGGTCAGAAAATTAGCATGTCCCTAGAACCAGTAGATACTTTGAAAATCTTTCTGCATGAGAAGGCAGTTCTCATGAGGACAAAGGCCTATGCTTGAAATTAGATCCTTTTGTCTTTGTGGAGGTGATAAAGGAAAGCCAGCACACTTATGACAACATCACTTTAGAAACAGTTACTTGCAATGGCATGAAGTAGCTAAGGCATGCCCTGTCTGTTTCTTTACCCTGTCTGGGTCCTGTCATCAGCTAGGACATTATGACATGAACTTGGGTTGAGTAGGTTCAGAGAACTTGTGTTCAGGCCAAAATTGTTTCTAAAAATTAGATCTTGCTGTAGCTAATAATGGTTTAGAGTCAGATCTGTATGTCTGTCTGTCTATCACCTATCTACCTATCTACCTATCTACTATCTACCACCTATCCCTATCCCTGTCTCTATCACGGTCTCTGTCTCTTCTTTTTAAAGGGTTTATTCTGAGAGAGTAGGACTAAATGTCTTCATAGCCTGGTTCACTTTGTGTCCCACTGTTTGAGTTTTTCCTTCTTTTTCTGGCCAGGAGGTAGATAGGGCTAATTTTATTTTACATGATAAGTCAGAGCAGGAATCTGAAGCAGAAACCATAGAAGAATGCTGTCCCCCACTGCATGCTTAGCTATCTTTTTTAACATAGTTCCAGGACAACTTGCCTAAGGAATGGTGCTGCCCATGGTGGACTGGGCCTTCCTACATCAATTAATAAGCAAAACAATCTGTAGTAGACATGCCCACAGACCAATCTGATCTAGGTAATTCCTGAGTTGAGGATTTTCATTCAAATGACTCCAGGCCATGTTAAGTTAGCAATCAAAGCTAACAATTGCACTCATTCTTGAAGCCAACACTCTTTTTATTAACAAGATTACATTCAGTTTACTCTTTCTCCAGGCTGGGCAGTTCCTTTGTTTAATTAGGAAAAAATATAAAAGCATTATAGAGAGAACAGGGCAAAAGCCATACACATTTGTGCCTCTGCCTTCTGTATGTTAATCCTACCAACACCAGCCTGACACCTGCCGAAGGGTGATATGGAGCACTAAGGGAGAGGAAGTGAAGATGTTGACAAGCCACAGAGATTTGCAGGGTTGTCTGCTGAACTAACATCCTGAAAGCTGGAGACCAAGCCTGAGAAGGCTCTAGGAAAAAAAGGGAGAGAAGGGTGCAGAGAGGGGGAAGGAAAAAGCTAATGCTGACAGGAGTGTGAACAGCCCTCGTGGAAATGGATATGTCCGACAGACCAGCCGCAGAAACCTGAAGGCACTTTAGATGCCAAGGGAAGTATGTGTGTGTTTTGATAACTGTGCAAGTGACTATGTAGTTGGAAATGTTTTTAATCAAGTTTTATAGAAAAGCAGATTCATATTTTTTTTCTGGGTATGCTGTTAACACAGAAAACTTCATTGTTGTGGGGAAAGAGCTATATTGCTAACAGCGTCTCCCTGGCTAGACTGATGTGCACCAAAATCATCTTCCCCGACAGTGTTAGAGTCGTCCTGTTGGTTCCAAGGGGAGAGGTTCCCTGACTCTGAGACCCATAGCCGCTTGGCACAGATGCCCTGTGGTAAGGGCAAACTCCATCCCATTTTATCTTCCTTCCTCTCTGCCACTAATATGGACTTAACTCCCTTAAATATGGAGCCCTATTGGGCACAGTGTGTCTGGGTGTTGGGTTTTTGGTGATATTATTGAAGCTGCCCTTTTCAAAAGAGCAGTGGTTCTTCTAGTTTGTGAGTCTTCAGATAAGTAATTCTGCCTTTTTTGTAAGTCAGGGCTTGTTCGTAAAAGTTTAAGGGACATGCTTCCTAAGAACCTCACAGTGAACTTTACCTGTTCAGAATATCAAATGAAGACCCCATTGGATTTTATAGCTGCCGTCTGATTTTAATAATCTATACAAGAAGGGTGTTGGAAAGTTAACATTTATCTGCCCATTATGAAAAGAATCCTTGATAAAGCTGAATGGAGTTTGGCTGGAAAGGAAACAGAAATGGCCCAGTTGGGATAAGATCTGGTTTTGCTGCATATTCTAACCCCATCAACACAGACAAGTCATTGCAGCCATGGATCTTTCCATCGCTGTGGACCAACACATCTCCTGGACCTTCCATGGCCTCCTTTGTGACCCTCTATCCCTTTCTTTTGCCCAGTGCAGGGGTAAATTCAGAGTCTCAGGGCAAGGCAGTTTTTTTATTATTTAAGCAAATTTCCATCTTCAAAATCAATCGCTTTCCCAGGAAAACTTTCCTTCCTGCTGAGTGACAAGAGACTGCTTGTTCTCTAAGAATTCAAAAGCTAGCTTCATTATTCTGATGTAAATTAGGGCATGCTTGCTACGGTTGAAGGTGCTTTTACCAAGAGAATCAAAGCTACAAGGAGAACTTTCATTTACACAGTGCTTTGGCATTGGTTGGGCCCAGTGGTGCACATCTTTATCTCAGCACTTGGGTGACAGAGGCAGGAGGGTAACGGAGTTAAGGCTGGCCTCGAACTCTGTGAGTTTGGCCTCATAGAGTTCAGAGTTCTAGGCCAGCCAGGAGTACATAGAGAGAAAACCTTGTCTCAAAACTAAAGAAGGAGGAGGAGGAGGAGGAGAGAGAGAGAGAGAGAGAGAGAGAGAGAGAGAGAGAGAGAGAGAGAGAGAGAAAGAAATTGATTACTACCTGAGAGGCTCAGTAAAGCTTAGCTCGTTGGACTACACATCTGGAATTTCTGACTCAGAAGGTCTAGAAAAGAGACCAGTACTGTGCATCTCTCATGAGCACCAGTGTGATAAGTGATGTTGCTGATCCAGATACACTGTTGCAGAACCTTCCACCTGTTACAAAGACGAGGAGGGACCTCTGAGAGTGTGAACAATGACAGAATCCCCGTGGTTCTGTAGCCAGATGGCACTCCACATCCTGATGCATTGCCTCTAGTGTTTTCACAGGTATTGGAGCATAAGTCTGGTCTCCATGACGTTAAGTTTGGGTGAGCTTACTACCCATGACATGCATTAGTAAGAGACTTTCCATAATAAACTCTATTGTCCAACACTTAGTTGGTATCCAGTTTAAGCTATGTGGTCTAAGACTTCTGAAGTTGGGCCCTGCCTGTGGCCCAAGAAATCCATGGGCCCTGTGGCTTTGGTACCACATGTGTGCCTGTGTTAAAGCAGCTAGGCCAGAGCTTTATAGATCACACTGTATAGTCTCTAAACCTTTCTCCATTGATCGACTCTCAGTGCTCAGTTTATCTTTTAGGCAGATTTCAGAGACGTGGACCTTCTTCTAAAGATAAAGCCGTTATTCTTCGCAAAGCAGAGAATTCTCTCTTTGATGCTTGGTGACTGATCAAAGTAAATGTTAGTCACACTTGGAGTTCAGCACAGGCAAGACACCATGTTACTAAATAAGACATAAAGGGCATTTTCAAAAACTTTTATTGGGTAAAATATGCATGACAAAATATTCCACTTTAGGTATGTGATTCAGAGGCATGAAATACACTCATTGTTTCTGAATCTACCACTACCATCTGTTGCCAGAATTTTCCCATTACCCCAGTAGAAACCCTGTTCCCATTGAACAGTTGCTCTTTCCCTTCCCCAGGCCCTTGGCAAACTGACTTCAGCCTCTTGTCTTTGACTCTTACTCCTCTGGGTACTTCACATGAAGGACATCATATAATACTGGCTCCTGTGTATCTGGTTAACTTTATTTGGCATGATGTTGTCAAGGTTCATCCATATTTTAGCATTTATCAATACTTTGTTCTTTTTTATGGCTGTATATCTCATTGCATAAATTCACCATTTGTTCAGCCATTTCTCTCCTGATGGATATGTGGATGTTTCTGCCTTTTGCCTATTGTGGATACTCTTCCTATTGGGCATTGATACGGAAGTTATCAATTGAAGTCCCTGTCCTAGGAATTCTTTGAAGTTATGGTGGTTACTAATAATTGAAGGTATGCACTGTTCGTTACAGCCTGAGTAGGCTGCCGAGGTCTGTGAAAAGGATGCTTTGGCATGCTAGAAACGTAAGAGCAACATGTAGCCCCCAGAAAACCGAGGTATGCTTAACTAACTGCTCAGGCCTGAATGAGGAGTGTGGCTATGAACTACCCTAGTCATGACTGTGTACATAAGTATCATTGTGTGGGCCCCAGACATTAACTCTCTGCCTTGTGCAACTTGCTGCTTTGGAAACCATCAGCTTACGTGCTCAGGACTCCTCCCTTCAATTGTTAGCCATTAGTACTATCTTTGGAGAAAAGTTTAAATTTGGTTGTGGAGAAGAGACAGCTGACTTAGGAGGAACCTTGGCTGGGAATCAGGTGTTACCAACAGAAAACAAGAAACCTTTGCTCTACCAAAGTTGAGCACAACTTTTCAAATATTTAGCCTTTCTATGTGTCATAAAGTCAGTCTGTGGCCCCTCCAGTGCCTCAATAAGGAGCAGTTGATTACTGGCTGTTCTGCGAAGTCCCTGGGAAGGGTCCCCGCTCACCCCCAAGCAATCAGTTACTGTGGCATGTCTCCTAGCTTCCTCTGCAGACACTTCCCAGGGAGACAGAGAACTGGACATTGTCTGAGCATGCAGAAGTACCAGCAGGCTAAGCTGAGTGGCAGCTGTTGAATTATGCAGACTGGAGGCTGGGCTGGGATTGGCTGGGGCAGATTGGTCTGATTGTTGGCAGTGCTAGTGTGCTCTGACCCCATTTTTCTTAACAGCTTGTGAGCATCCTAGGAGGGATTTATTACTAAATCTACATTGATTAGGAGAACATTGCTAATCAGGAGACCAGGATGGAGGCAGGGACAGAACCCAAGTCCAGGCTATGGGATCATGAAACCAGACAGATAACCCTAAGTGCCACAGATACTTCCCCTACTGAAAGGAGAAAGGTTGGAGCTATAGTGAACAAAAATGATAAAAGCCAAAGCTGTGAGTCTTAGGATTTTGTCTTCATTGTTGTTTTAAAAATGGCTGCAGCTGTTTAACCAATTCGGACAAGAATCTGGTTCCTGCATGCCCTACATCCATGTTCTCTTATGCAGCCTCACATTTGGCAGCTCCAACATCATCTATTTTAGACTCTGCTGCCCTTTGTCCACACTGTGTTTTCTCCACTGGGAAGATTCTGCTCTCCGTGGGATTCTTGTCTGACCCCATAGGCCAGAAGAAATCTCCTACTGTGCATCTTTGGTAGATCCTCCTGCCTCTGTTTCTCATGGGTTGAGATTAAAGATATGAACCACCACCACTACATCTGGCCTGTGGCAATGGATGTAGTATCTATTTTTACCAAATAAGACATTTGAACTTCTCAAAAGTTGAAACTGTACATTGGAACATGCTGTTTTTAGTGTAATTTGTTTCTGAAGGATACCTTCCTCACCTCTTTCTTGAGAGGGTAGAATGAGGATTGGAGCTTCTGCAGTCCGTCCTCCACAGCCCTCCACCCTGCCTTCTGAGCTAAGGAAGGCTTCAGTGGACAACTGGTATTGTTTCTAGTTTTACTTCTGATTTGGCTTGGTCCTTAGAACTGTGGAAGTTGCCCCTATGTCAGGCAGCTTTTCTACTGTGAGTGGCAGGGTTCTAGGGGACAGCACACAGGACTGTAATTCCATGTAGTCTGAATCTAGACTTGAGAGAGAACCCAGGCGTGCCTGAATTTAAATCTTGACTGCTTCCTAGCCATATGAACTTGGGTAAATTATTTGACCTTCGAAAGCCTGTATCCCTGTAAGTAGATGGAAAGTGATGATTGTCTCTCAGAGTTCTTGTCCACTTTAACTGACACAATAAACAGCCAGTGCTGGAGACCTGGGGAAGGCTAACCTTTTGCCAACATTATAGAGTACACTCAGCTTTTCCCTCTTCAAAACAGAGCTGCCTTACTGAAGTGTGACAGTCTGTCATTGTCCCTTGGAGCTTAAGAGTCATCTAAGTGGCATCTTAGAAGCCCATCAACATAACTGTACACCCATCCTTTCCTGGAAGAATGGAGTGTGTGCAGGGCCCAGAAAGATGCATGGTAGGAGATTTCTTCTGGCCTATGGGGTCAGACAAGAACCTGCCTGCCTTCAGGTTTGGAATTGAACAAGAAGGGCTGTAGGCATGGACAGCTGTGGGAAGAGAGTTCCAACAAAGCGAGTAGTGTAGGTGAGTCTTGTGTGACTGTGGAGAGCTAACAGGGCTGTTGAATCAAAAAGAAGTGTTCTGGTTTTTAGAGCCACCGACCAAGTACTAAGTAATGAGCAGCAAGGCTGGTGGGCTACTGCTACTGAGTCCGTGGCCATGCTAAGGTTCTAAACTAAATGGGAGTAGAAGCTGTGGAAGCATTTACACGGAGAATATAATCAGGTTCACAATTTTCATGGATTTTTCTGTTAGTCAAGAGGAATATTGACTGCAGGATGCAAGGTTAGGCATAGGAAATGTACAGAGAGATAGTAGGCATTATCTAGGACAGAGACAATGGTGATGTGGGCCAGGTCCATGCAGTAAGACAGAAAGAGATCAAAGGTGCTCGGCCATAGTACATCACTTTGAAAACACTGGAGATGTGCATGGGCAGACCAGTGCTGGCAGGACCACTTCCCCGGCAGAGAGCGAGGAACTGGCTTCGCTTTGCTTGTCTCCAGGGCAGGAGCAGTGACAGTTGTCCTCATGAAGTGTGAGAGTGTTAGAAGTCACTCTTGGGTCTGGAAAGCAGTAGAGATGAGCCTTCAGCTCCATCAGAGGCCAATTGCGATTTGAAACAAGCAGATAGAAGAACTTGGACCTTTGGTTGGACTAGGCTGGCCTGAACTAGAGGGTGGGTTTGGATCTTTCTTTTGACTTCTTGGCACTTTATATTTTCTAGACCACTAAAAAGTTACAGTGGGATTTTCCAAGTGTTTTTACTACCTAAAAAAATATGAATAAATAAGAGATTAAAATAAGAAAAATCCATAATTGGTGTATTAGTTGTGTGACTTATAGAAACTGAACCATCATATGAGACCAGTTCTTGAATGACTGATTTTAAAAGGTATTATGGGCTAGATGTGATGACACACAACTTTAACTCTAGAACTCAGGTGGATTGCTGTAAGTTGGAAGCCAGCCTGACCTACATAGCAAATTCCAAGCCAGTTGGGGCTACATAGAGATCTTGTCTCAAAAATAAAAATATTTGTACTGTTGAATCTGTGGCCTTGCTATGTAGGAAGTAACCCCTAGTGTGGGTGACTTCCTGATCCTAGTGGATGGTTGTGTCACTTGGTGCCCTTTCCAGGAAGTGCCATTCACCAGTGTGTGTGTGGGCAGGGGGAAATTTGGCTGCTTGATTGCATGAGGGATGGGAGTAGACTAGGCAGAGAGAATGGCACTCTATCTCAGAACTGTGGACACAAGCGAGCGCTGATTTGGTGGCTCCAGAACATTGGAGCCAGGGTCTCTGACTCTCTGGGCCCAGAGTGACTAGGTTAGTTGTCATGTGTATTCAAGACAGAAAGGAGAAGAGGAAGAGAGGAATGTTGTGTTAGAATATCCCTTACCTGGCTTTAAGTAGTCTTCTGGTCAACAACTGACTCTTAAGTGTGGCCAATAATTGTAAAAGGGTCTGAAAATCAGAGTTTGCTTTGGTTTCCTTTTAAGTAAACCAAGCAGAACTTCCCACCCAGCCCTTTGTCCTCACAATAGCAGAGGTGGATGCGTACGGAAGGAAAGAAGGGATTCCATGCTGCCACAGGCCTACAGTCTTGAAGTCAAGAAGCCCGTGGGCCACTGGGGTGGGAGGGAGGTGCCTGTGCACATAACTCACCGAGCTGTCTCCCAGAGCTTGCCCTCACTTTTTACACACTTCTATTGTCTGTTTATCCAGGCCATTGGAAATGCCAAGACCACTCGCAATGACAATAGCAGCCGATTTGGGAAGTACATTGAGATTGGCTTTGATAAAAAGTACCACATCATTGGGGCCAACATGAGGACCTACTTGCTGG
The DNA here is from genome assembly GCA_021653895.1 of Mastomys natalensis. Lineage (NCBI taxonomy): Eukaryota > Metazoa > Chordata > Mammalia > Rodentia > Muridae > Mastomys > Mastomys natalensis. The sequence goes on from JAJTUV010000270.1 coordinate 407,802, forward strand.
AGAAGTCCAGGGTGGTCTTTCAGGTGAGTGACAGGACTTGATTATTAGTACTTCACCTCCATTATTGTCCCACCCATTCCCTGTGCTCACAGAGAAGCCCATCTTTTTAGCCTGGAATCAACGTTCTTATTCTCTTTCTTCTCTTTCAGAGTAAATATTCATGTAGACTATGTGTCAGATCTCCATGAATCTTTTACACAGTATTGCTTTGCCTGGCACTAGATCCAGGACTAAAGAAAGGGCAGCTGGCTTTACAGTCTTACCATCTGAGAATGTCAGAAGCAGCTTCCAGGGAACCTGCTTGTTTGGTGGGTCAAAAATAAGTAGGTAGGTAGATAGATAGATAGATAGATAGATAGATAGATAGATAGATAGATAGATAGATAGATAGATATGCTGAAATACTCATACATACACACATATGTGCATGTGCACCACATACACACACATTTGGCTTTCTTTCCTAGGAAGCAGTGTGTATAAACACCACTCACTTCTTCCCCATCACGGTCCTTGGTTGGTCTCTACCGACCCTCCTCTTCCTCCTGCTCAGCTATCCCTGGCCTCTGCCTCAGCCCTTCCTTCCTGCTTCTGGCGATGGTCAGCACTACTAGCAACCTCAACCACCATTCTCCTGCATCAGCTTTGCCCTCTCATCACTGAACTGAAGTAGCCTATTCAGTGGTGACAGCGGTGGCCTGATTCAAGTCTGCAGCTCCACTTTTCCTTGTGCACAGTGGCTTCCCTGCCCACAGGGTTCAGCTGTCCACGGGAACCCCAGAGTCCCCTGAGCAGTTCCTTAGTGATGACTTCCTGCTAATGGGACCTTTCAGACTAGCTCCCCTTCCCTCACAGGTTGTTTGGGTGGCCCTGCATCCTTCCTTCACTAGGCAGAGGCGCATGAAGCTCTGTTGGGTGGACAGACAAGCTGCCTACACTCCATCATGACTTTAACTGTCCTCTTCTGTAACTGTTTCTACCTAGGCCTCCTAACTATCTGTACACCACCCCCACCCAATTCCCCTCCCAGCTAGTTTAAGATCATTCTAGTCATGAGCGTCCACTGAAAATCTCCAGGGACCTTCCCGACTGCCTGGCCCAGCATAGTAGGCGAGCTCAACTTTAGTTGCAAGTCCCGGAGAAGAAAGGGAGCTTCCAACAGGGAAGTAAAGGTCTGAAGAGCATCAGACAAGCAGCAAGGATGATAGTGTTTGCTGACTGACCCACCATTTGTGGCATGGCATTGGTGTTTAATGTAGAAAGGAAAGGAAATGTCTGCCTCCACAAAAGCTTAAGAGGTAAAAGTCCTCATGGGAGAAGAAAAGACCCTGTCATAGCAAACGGAAAATATGTCAGTTGAAATAGCGAGTGTCTGAGACATGGAAGAAACACATGAGGGAGGTGGCTCGTGCCACCTGGATGGAACACCTGGGATCAGAATGGCCAAGGAGATAGTCCTGGAAACCATGGCCTAAAACTGATTTTCTTTTCCTCTCCAGGCGGATGATGAGAGGAACTACCATATCTTTTACCAGCTCTGTGCTGCTGCCAGCCTTCCTGAATTTAAAGAGCTCGCTCTAAGTAAGTCATCCTGGTACACAGGGCCCTCTGCTAGGGCAGCTGCCACAGCAGGCAAATAGTAGGTCTGCCCAGAGCCCTCGGTTGTGGATTCTGTCTCAGCTATGTCCTTACTGTGGTCCTGCACCTTAGTCCCATCAGAGCCTTACTGCAGGTTGGTAATGCTGCAGGGTTAACTATTTCCAGGCTTCCTGCAAGGAGTGAGCTGGAAGGATGGAAGTGGATTTGCAGAGCAGTGCAGGTGTCATCTATTTCAAAGATGTGCTGCAGGGCTAATGATTCTGTCATTCAAGTGCTTGCCCCACAAGTGTAAGGACCTGCGTTTGAATACCCAGAAAGCCCTGTGTGTGAACACATGTCAGTAATGCTGGCACTGGGTAATGGAGAAGTGAGTTCCTGAAGTTCATGGCCACCCAGTCTGCCTAGCTTGAATAGAGGCTCAGGCTCAGTAAGAGGCTCTGTGTCAATAGAGGAGAGAAGAAATGAAGAAGTCATCCCATGTGACCCCGGCCTCTGTGGATACACACACACCTGTACAAGTATGTATGTATACAACATAATACATGCACAGATTTTTCTTTAAGAAAAAAATGTTTCTTCTGTCTGCATCATGAGAAATTGGTACCTTTCAGAGAATCTCGAGATTTATACAATGCTCATCATTTTATGATGGGATTTTGAAACCTCAAAGCCGAAACCCAGTGACATACTCCCTCCAACAAGGCCACACTACTTAATCCTTCTAATCCTTTCAAATACCGCCACTCCCTAGTAACTAAATATATATTTAGTTGCCTTTGGAGGCAACTCTTATTCAAAGCATAAGTGGTTGCAGGATTTGCTTCCTTCCTGATAACTTCCTATAGTATTTGTTTATATATCACATGATTCAGGCCATGTTGATGCAATTGTGTATGACCTAGCTGTGGGTTCTGCCACAGCTTATCCTGGCAATTACAGTATTCAGTGGGAAGTAGTATGTTGTGAGAAGCACAGTCTCGGGCAAAGTCTCCCATAAGAAAAGTCAGTTTACTTGGAACCCAGGGGTCAGGGTTTTCATAGTCAACCTGTAGGAGCTGTTTTTCTAAAGGCTGTTTCATGGAGAATCAAATACTGACAAGATCTATCTGGCTGGCCACTTTGTCCTCAACTTTAATAGGAAAGTTGTCTACGTTTTTCATTTACATGAGTTGTATTGAGGTTTAGAATGTCTTTTCCTTATTATCCATTTGTGCAAGGTATAGACTCTATGAGTGTCTGTCAGAGCCCTTGAAAATTACCCAGTTCAGTTGATTTCTTACGTCTTTGAGAGCACCTTGGAGCGAACTGAAGAGCTTATGAAAAGCTCCTTCCTGCGAGGCTCCCTGTGGCCTGTGGGTGGGTTTGCTATGAGCCCTGAAGCTTGGAGTCTGGTTTCCTTGATAACCCTGATAAATAGCTGGGAAAGTCAAATAAATGAAGGACTAGCCTGAAGTTCCAATGACTCTCTAGACACTGTAATCCTTCTCTTGTTCATAACCTAAAACGCATTATACAAAAATCTCTGCAAGTCTGGTGCCCTGGCATAACTTGTACATTTGTTGGAAGGCAGAGGACATGGGTGTGTCTTGTAACCCATGTTCTTCCTCCATCTCATTGTTCTGTATGTTTAAAGTGGTCCTTTGCCTGGTGCCAGGGCCCTTGATCTGACCTCTCCCAGTTCCTTTTGCTCCATCTGGCTTAGCCCAGAATCGAACCCCAACCAATCCCCAACCTGGGAAATCTAGGAGCTGCTGTCCATACTCCACTGTCCCTCTCAGCTAGCTTCACCAAGTCACCAACTATCACCCCAGCTGCTCTCCTGCTCACCTACCTCCAAGGAAGAAAAATACTAGACAGCTTTATCATTTTAAAACTAGCTAGATTGCACAATTGCTCGACTCTTATCAGCTAACCTATTTTAGTCAACCACCAGTGGCAAAGGCCACTGCTTTCAGCCACCCAAGATCTTACATGATTATAACATGCCTCCTATTCATAAACCTGCCAAAAGCCTCCTCTTTCCCTGTGCTCCTTCCTTTCCTCCTGGGACCTGGAAATCCCGCCTTTTTCCTTTTGCCCAGCAATTGACTCTTGTCTACTTTATTGACTAAACCAAGAACCAATTAGGAAACCAGATTTTTAGTATTAGCTCCTCCCCCTACAATCATGGGAAATGCACAAAGTCCTGTGGAACATTTGTTCTGGAATAAATCCTGGTCAAGTTCTCATCCCTTTCCATTCACTCTCATGGTTGTGTTAAAAGATTTATTTATATGAGTACACTATAGCTGTCTTCAGATACACCTGAGAAGGGTATTGGATCCCATTACAGATGGTTGTGAGCCACCATGTGGTTGTTGGGAATTGAACTCAGGACCTCTGGAAGAGTAGTTGGTGCTCTTAACCACTGAGGCATCTCTCCAGCCCCATTGATACAGTTTTATAAGAATTACTATGGCCTTGACAAGTCAGAGTACAGCCTCTTACCCTAGGTAAGGTCCAAGCTCTGAGACATTGACCTTGATGTTTGGTGTTCCAATCATAGAATAATGGCCTCTCTGTGATCTGTTGACTGCTGGGGCTGGTGTCTGTCTAGTGAACCAGTTAATAGGCATTGTGGTGTACACTTATACTTAGAAATTCTTGGAGGGAGGGGACAAGGAGAAGAGAGGGTCACAGCTGCATGATGAGAGAAGGTGTTGTGGGTAGGAAGGAGAGTGCTGGCTTCATGGACCTGACTGGAGGATAACGGAGCTGCAGCCAGCTAGACATAGGGGAGGACTAATTGTGTGCTGCTTGCCTGTCTGTTACTAACAGGGTCTGTTGTGTGATAACTAGTGACTGGGTGGAGCAAGTAGACACAGAGGGGACAGAGATGACCTTGTTGATGGCAGTCAAATGCTTTGCCAGGTGGTATCTGCAGCAAGGACCCTCAGCCTAAGACTTTAGAAATGCAGAGCAGGAAAGGTAGGGGTATCTGTCAGACTCAGAACAGCAGGCAATGGGGCCCTGGCTGTTGACAGTGAAGAATCTTTTGAAGATGCTGTAAATGACTTCCCTCCGATGTAGAAGCCAGATGTCCCCCTTTAGTCTCCTGTGACTCTGCTGTCTTGGCTGACATTCAGTAATGAGTTCTTAAAAAAAAAAAAAAAAAAATTCAAAGTCATGGGATGCTAAAGATCAATCATCTCTTCAGTGGAATGCTCAAGCAGTAGGTTTCCCATCCTGGTCATCTGTGGTAAGCCTATGCAACCCCTTAGCATCTGGAGCCCTCAGTTTACATGCTGAGAAGTGGGAGTGCATGTAGTAAGGCATCTTAGGTAGCAATGGGGAAGGCAGAAGGTAAGCCGCTTTGAAAGGGCAGTGTAAGAAGAGGAGCTGCTTTATTAACCTTTGGGATCTATTCTTGCTCAACGCTCAGTTCATGGAGTAATTAGCTATGAAAGTGCTAAATATGTTTTGAGCATACGTCATAAATTTTACCTCTGTTGAACCTCTAAATGGGTCAATTCCTTTCTTTTCCAGTTCAAGAATCTCGGCCTCCACTCATCGAAGTGTGTTAAGTTAATCCTCTAGGAAACCTCTCTTAGCACACAGTGGATGGTCTATGCCTTCCCCTCTGTTCCCGTTCAAGTATTGGTCCAGCCTTTGATAGTTGTGGCTGTATTGTCAACGTGAACTTCATTGCTGACCTCTGATACTTTCCAGCTGGGCCTGGCTGTGTTTAGGTCAGACCCATAGCAATTTCCAGAATTATTGGCTAAATTCACTGTGGCCTGGAACGTCGATATTACGTCAGAGTACCAGGATGTGGGTAGAGATGAAAAAGGAGAGGTGCATAGGGGCTGTTGACAGCATGACAAAGGGAAAGCCTGAGGCAAGGCTGTGAGGTGACTGTGTAGATCACAGAGACAGAAAAGGAACAAGGATCTGGAAGAGTGGGAGTGGTCATGTCACAAAGGCCTTGGACTTGAGCCTTTGCCTTGGTGAGACTGTTGAAGAGCTTTGTGCAGCAGAGGGGTGTGGCTGAAGTTACCAGCATTGCAGGCTGGGTTTGGGAGAATGTGAGCAAAATACAAAGACAGGTTTAGAATCTTTTGCAACATTCCCCTAGACAACACTTGCTGAAGGTCGGACCCACAGCAATGGTAGTCAGCGGGGAGAAAGGAAATGGACCGTAGATGTTCTTGGGAGATAAATCAAAGGGCATGCTGTTGAAAGAATTGCAGTTGCTATGGAGTGTGGTTACCTGATATGTATTCAATCTGCATGTCCAGGTCTCAGGAAAAGAATTCAGGGGGGAGGTTTCGGAGAAAGAGGAGAACAGCGCATGTCCAGTCTTGGCATCCCGTAGAAACCAAGCTCCATACGCTCATAGCATGCCATGCCACTAGCTGGCTGTCCTCACATTTTGTATGTCCCAAAGATCTTTTTAGACATTGCCTGTTTGTGTGTGTAGATATGTGTACATGAGTGCCAGTGCCCACTGAGGCCAGAGGCTTCTGGTTCTCATATGTTGGATTTACAGGAGGTTTTAAGTCTCCTAGCATAGATAGATACTTAGTATCAAACTTGTATCTCCTAGCATAGACAGATACTTAGTATCAAACTTGTATCCCACAAGAGCAGTGCATGCTTTTAACTGCTGAGCCATCTCTTCAGCACCCCAACCCCACCAGTCATTTCATTACAGTCAATCATTGCCCATGCTTGCTGGATATTTACCCTCTGCTAAGCTCGTCTCCTCCCTCTCCTTTTCACTAGCTGTCAAGGCTGTCAGAGGCGTAGCTGAGGGAGAGAGAACCCCAGAGGTGAGGGAGCACATAAGAATAACCCTTCCTTGTCCTTACATCTGAGTAGCTCCTGTGTGTGAGGACTTCATAAAATAGACAAAACCAAGTCACTGACACCCTCTGCTGCCTCTCGTTAGTCAACCGTGACTGTCAGGTGAGGATCTCCTAAGACTAGCTGTAGGAGATTCTAGAATGTGACTCTGCGTATACTTTTTCATTGATGTGCAGCCCTTTGAAAACTCAAATCTGAATTGAACGATGGTAGACTGGACTTTTCTACCATATGCTCACCATGCCTGCTCACCACGCCAGTCTTACATGCACACACTTTGGGTATAATATAAGTTTCTTTTGATTCACTTTTCTCTCTCATTTCCCATTGTGGACAAAGAGTATTCTGAAGGATTATGCATCAGGTCAACAACAGAACTTGGTGCAAGCTAGCATGAGCTAGAGGAGACATCCTCCTAGGTGGAGCTCTGCAGGAGACGTGGAATGGAGCTCACTCTAATGTCTCACTCCTTTCTTCCTGCCTCCCACAGCGTGTGCAGAGGACTTTTTCTATACAGCCCATGGAGGAAACACAGCCATCGAGGGTGTGGACGATGCCGAGGACTTTGAGAAGACTAGACAAGCCCTTACACTCCTTGGTAAGGAACTTCTGATGAGAGTAGCCTGTACAAGGGTCCTATGGGTGGGGGTGGGGGAGAACAAGGTGAGGTCTTACTGGCTTACCTGCTAAGTCCTCTGAGCCTTGATGAGTGTCTCCTTACACCTTCATCTCTCTCAGTCCACAGGCCTAAAGTTCAGAATTTGAAACTTTCTTAGAAATAAACTTTTAAGCCAGGTACTGCAAATCATCCCATCACTTGCTTAGCTGTTGAAACACATGGAGAAAAGCCCAGTGAAGCCATGTCTTTGTATACTGTGGACTGAGTTGAGAGGCAGTATGTACCCCCATGAAGACCCTGTGACTCAGCCAGACCACCTGTGTACTAGCCACAGGATCTGAGCTGAAGCAGACCCCAGGGTCCAGAGCCCTGTGGCACATGTAATGCTGGTGTGCTAGCCATGAGTGTTGCAATCCTCAAAGCAAGGAGTTCTTTCTCTGTGACCTTCAGTAATAGAGAGGCTCAGTAGAGCTGGGGAGAATTGTCCCTATCCCCAGCCTGTTTTGGGGGGAAGCACCCCCAGGTTCATGAGATGAAAGGTAAATCTTTCTTGATTGGGAAGGTAAAATGGTCAATCCTGGGGTCTGTAGCCAGGGAAAGGGAAGCGTAAGGCAGCCTGAACCTCAGAAAGTGACTCAGAGGGGCACTACATCTTCCCCACCCCTTCAGGGACAGAGATGAAGCATCTGGCTTCTCTGCCAGGTTGCTCAGAACAGCATCTGTTCAGATCTGTGGTATAAGCTAAGTTCTCTCAGTGTCCAAATTAAATGTGAACAAACTGGACACACCCTCATCTTTATGGGGAGGAGCTAAAGGGCTTGTGTGCTACAGTCACAGGTCTCAGCCTGCGTAGCTGAGGCATGAGTAGAATTCATCGTTTGCACCTGTGAATTATCAGGAGCAGAAAACACTCAGGTTATTCCAGCATGAAGAGAGTACCATGATAACCAGAGCAGCAGGGAGTGATTAGCTGTGGAAAAGGCCGAAGTGGACTGAGGGCAGAGGTCACAGAGACAAAGGAAGCACTGCTATGGCTAGCACAAGGGGCCCAACATCGCAAGGGCTGATGGGTAGAGGAACCAGAGTTGTAGGTGACCTTCAGACCTGTCCAGGAGGAGGGGGAAATGTGCCCAAGGGTAAGGACCAGCACCCTGTGCTTGCACTGAGTGTGGTGGGTCCATAGGCCTAATATGTGCTTAGCAAGGAAGCTGTTGGGCTCCCAGGTGACTGGTGATGCCTAGGAGGGAGCAGAACCAGGATGGGGACCACCTTTCTGCTGCCCTTGCATCGCTGGGGGGCCTCTGTTCAGAACCCTGATGCCCTGCGAGTCAGCACAGAGCAGTTCACTGAGGGAGGGGACGACATAGAGAATATTTTGATGTCTGCAAGTCTCTCTTCCCTAGCATCACACACCCTATTGCTCTCCGCGGTCAGAGACTTAGGAGGACGCCTGATGGTGAGCAGGATGTGTCCTGCCCAGCCTGCCAACAGGGGCTGGTGCCTGTCCTGGGCTGCTGTGAGCAATGGGCAGGAGCTGTTAGGAGGGGCAGATACCTCCCAGGCTCTGCGATAAATGCTGTAGTTCTCAAAGTAGATCACATTTATGGAATCCTTTTAGTAAGACTTTTCTTCACTACTCTTTAATGAATGTCCTCTTTCTTAATTACCAAGGTTGTAAATACATCATCTTGTATAAGATACAAGATAGTAAAGAGTTTATTAGTTTCTGTTGCTTCTGCTCATCTCTGCTGCAGTAGCCTGCCAATAGCTTCAGATAAAAAAGTGGGCATGGCTATTATTATGGGTTTATACAAACACCCTGTGCGTTGTGGCCATGGGCTATTGGCCCTTCTTTTATTCCTTAGGTTTAATTGGTGATTTTAAAAATGTTTAATTTCTTGAGAATTTCTTAAATCACTACTGTATTTATATCATTTCTACTCTTTCTGTTCCCCGGGAGCCCATCCTGTGCCCCCTGTGCCCCCTGTGCCCCCAACACTCGTTTTCAAATTTATGGTCTCTTATTTAATTATTTTTGTTATATATGGTGTGTGTGTGTGTGTGTGTGTATTCAGACCATCCAATGTTGCTTGTATGCACATTGTTGAGACTGACCACTGGGATTAGGTAACGGATCAGGGAGCTCCTCACTGAAGAGACTGATCTCCCCTCCCTTAGCAACTATAGGCTACCTGTAGCCAGTCATCTAAGCACAGGACCTGGTGACATAGCCCATCCTCACTGGCATGCCAGCTACTGTGGTCACTGTGCAGGTCTCCTTTAGGCTACCGCATGGCTGAGATTCACAGTGCAGCTTCCCTGTCGTGTCTGAGAGCAGGCACCCTGCTTCTCTGGCTGCTGCAGTCTTTCCATTTTCTCTTCATGGTTCTCCTCAGCCTTGGGTTTAGGGCTCTGACTGTCATGTTGGGTCACTTACTCTTTGTAGTTGCGTTTCATGGGGTGTTTAGTTTCTGCTTCCAGTAGTACAACATGGCTTGTTGAGGGCCCCTGCTGATAACAGAGGGCTCACTTAGCTCATGCTTGGGCTGCCCACTTTGGGGGTTATCTGGGGTAATTTTTAATCCTAGCAAGCTCTGGCTTTACCTCCCATTTATATGCAGGTGCGCTGGCTACTGTAGCTCAAGCAAAGGATAAATGGATGCAGCTGAGGAGAAATCTGGGGAACTGCTGCCGTTTCCTCAATGGAAGGCAACTTTTCTAACATTCATCATCTGTTAGCTTTGCTAATAAGTTTGAGATCTTTTGAAACGTAGAAAGAACTAATGCCTTCAAACTAAATCTAAATTGCAGGCAAATAGCAAAGTTGACGATCAAGTCTGTTGCCATAGTGTTTCTGGGCTGTGTGCGTTTCTGTCGGTGTTGGGGCATGCATAGACGACGAACTCCTACCTCAGCTGGCACAGGCCATAAGCCAGCTGGCCAACCAGTGCCTAGAACAGTAGTCCCAGGGGTGGGGTGGAAGGTTCTTCTTTCTTTCCCCCTGTTGGCTGTGTGTCTGTGCCACAGATGTTTGCCGGATATTAGGTTTGGGGGAGAAAACAACTACAGATAAATGGCCATCCTTATTAAACTCATAAAAGCATCCATAAAGTCTCTGGTTGAAATGAAGTCCAAAATGAATCAATCCTACCGCTGCCCCTCCGTGCCCTTAGAGATGCTCGAATCACAACGTGACCCATCTGGTGTGATCCAGACGATCAGTGAGGATGTTTCCCCTTCAATCCAGGAGCCCCTTTGACGCCGAGAGGCTACTTTGAGTGGTAATTACTTGGCCTGGCTGGTTTTAGGAGTCATTAACCCTAATCCAGGAAGGAAAATCAAATAATTTTTATAGTCCTTGGAAAGGGTAAAAAGTCCTTTCTATCACAGCACAGATGCCGAGTGTCATTCATGTTATTTTTTCCCCTTCAGGAGTGCGAGAGTCCCATCAAATAAGCATCTTTAAGATAATTGCTTCTATCTTGCACCTTGGAAGTGTGGAGATTCAGGCCGAGCGGGATGGGGATTCCTGCAGCATACCAGTAAGTGGCACCAGAGATAAAATGTGCACAGTCAACTCGGATCCTCCAGCCTGATACCAGGGGCATTCGCCTCTGTGCTTAGAGGGCACCTCTGGGTTATTTATTCTAAGCAGTAATGACTTCTGTTTTCTCGCTGATAATTTTTTTTTTTCTAAAGAACCAATTCATTTCAAATCGGCTGCCTTCAAGTTTCTATCACTGGGGCAAGGGATTTAGTGGCCAGTCAATAAATTTGTCTGATGGGTTTATTTTCCAAGTACTCTGAGGTACATAGAATTCTACGACATGTCATCAATCTGTTGAGTACCACGTGGGCTCCAGGCTGAAGTCTCTGCAGCAAGCAAATGGAGGGTTGGACACCATAGTTGGCGATTGCTTCTAAAGAGCTTGCATTCTAACTGGACAGCCAGGATGAGACGGCACTAGCTGACCTTTTCCCCGTAGAAGAAAGAATATTAAGTGAGGCCTCTCAGTCAGGGTCCTACCAGCTCTGACAGTTCCTTAAAGGCTCATAAAGGTCCTTTCCCCTGAGCCTACTGTTGCAGTTGACATGTGGTAGACAGGAGGCTGTGTGGAATAGACTATGCCAGAGAGAGCTCATGTTGGTAGGATAGACAGCAGTTTCTATCTATCTATGTCCTGTTGACCAGAGCTAAAACTCCACTCTGGCCTTGAATAAGTACATCTGCCATGGTTTCACTGTGCCTATCTGTGTGACTAGCCTCGAAGGAAACACTAAGTGTGATTCTTATTTCTCGGGATATGGAATTTAAATAACCAGATTCTAGGGAAAGGACACAGATATCACTGGAGAATTCAGATGTGGGTGTGCCCGTTCCGGCCACAAACTGCAGCGGCTGCCCTTCCCACTTATGATCATTGCTATCTGTGTAGGACAAGAGTTAGCAGAAGTTCAAAACACCCCTACCTTCAGGGAGGGAAAGATTGGAACTCTTTGGGTTGAACAGAGCTCCTCCCCAACCTATCCTCCAGCCCCACATGAGAGCTTTGAGGTTCCCACCTGTACCTCTGAGAAAGATACAGATTCAGGAGCTTGCAGTACGTATCCCAGAGCAGTCTCTGACATCTGACATTCACAAGTTGCCGTGCGTGTGTGTCCTGTAGGGCGAACAGAACCTACAGGTATAGTAGAGATGGCAGTCATGATGCTTCTGATGGCAAGCGGGGAGTTCCAAGGACAAGGAGCCTCCCTGGTGAATACATGCCCTAGCTGACCCCAGTAGTGAGTGTTTAAGGCTGGTGAAGAGTTGGCCCTTTGCCATAGGGAGAAAAGTGTGCAGTGTTTATGCCTCCCTTCTGCACACCCCTTCCTAGCAAATGTGCCATGTATACTTAGGGCAGCCGTATTCTGCAAGGGACAGGGAAGACTGGGAGGACACGCATTGACAAATTACTGGCTTAGGCTGGGAACATGCAAGAGAGGTGACCAATATTTTCTTAATCTCTAGCCACGTACCACCCCTGTTCTCGCCAGTGGTCTCAGAGTCACACTCCCGGTCATGGAGCTTTCATTGGGTTGTTTTTAGTGTGTGCATTGCTAGAGATCAAGGTTTAGGCTCCACGGCACACTAAGCCTCTTTGCCACAGATTCTTACACAGATTCCCCCCTTGCTCTCAAGTCTTAACACAATGACTTCTGCATTCCTTGTGTGATTATTCTCTCTCTCTTTCTCTCTTCCTCTCTCTCTCTCTCTCTCTCTCTCTCTCTCTCTCTTTCTCTCTCCCTCTCCCCCTCCATCCCTCTCTCCTTCTTCTTCCTTCTCCTCCTCTCCACTCCTCTTCCAAACTGAGAGGGCAGTAAGTCTGTGTTCTTAGTCATCTTTGCAGTGTGCAGGGCCCAGTAGGCAATCAAGGATGAATAGCTGGGTGATTCATTGAGGCTGTCTAGGCTTCAATGGTAATAAAAATGGGGACAGTGTGGTTGAGATGGAGCTCCGTGGGTACCAGTGAGGAAGCAAAGCTCTGAGCACTCAGTGGCGCTGGAGGACCAGGGCCACTTTTTTAGAAAGTCCAGCCTTGGGCTTATAGGTACAGCATCACTGATAGTCCTTCACTCTTGAGTGTTGAGATTGGGGTGGGGGGAATCATCGTTATCAGTGCCTGTTCCCACCACCACCACTAAACTGTAGGGCCACATCTATTGTGTTCTGCTTGATGTACTGTGGTACTATGTGTGAGGTCTGCACAAAGATGGGACCATCAGGACAGAAGATACAGGTGACAGCTGAAAGAGCCTGAGATGGGAGGCTTGTTAGCAGGGTTGAAGGTCTAGGCTGTGGGAATGATGACAGCATCAGGGTTGCCAGGGTTCAAATCCTGACCCCATTATTTCTCAGGGATGTAACTTTAGAGACATTCCTTCATCTCCCTAAGTCTATTTCCTCCTCTACACTCTGTGAGTGAAGGGAGAACAGGGCCCTCCATGAAGGCCTTCACTCAGAGCTGATGGTAAGTTTTAAACCAGTACCATTCTGGTTGTTGGGGCCAGAATGGACCTTAAGAACATGCCTCTTCCCATACAGAGCAACACCTAATAAGGCCCAAGTAAACCTAAATAAAGCCCACAGAGAAGAATCTCTCTCTTAAAAGGCAGGATGAGTAATGTCCCTGCCAAGGACAGGTGCAGGCTGGTTCTGTCCCGTACCATTCCCTCTCACTCAATCAGCTGAACTTTTTTACCAAAAGACCTGGGCTACCCCCTTCCCAACACACACACACACACACACACACACACACACACCATCTGCCAGTGACCCAGTGGATCCTAACATGGTGCTCAGCCCAAGTGTGAGCTCTAGAGAAGTCTGCTGCTGAGAGCCACTTTCAGAGGGATCCTAGGTACGCTCCTGGGTCCATTGGTGGGTTCGCTGTCTACTTACAAGCCGTGTGCCTTCTGCTCTGGAGTTTTCACTTAATTTTAATTAAGTCATGGGAATGTGTTCCATGATTGCCAGGGTTACCTCAGAGATGAAACACTGTCCAATTGGACACCAGAGGCCATTTTTTCCCCTTGAATTTGGCAGTTCAAGCCCATAAAACTAAGCTGCTGTCTGTAATGCTGACTGTTTTAATGGATTTATCACCATCTAATTATGCTTAAATGTAATTGCATGACGTTCAATCAGTTTCTGTTAGTACCTTTAATCAACAGTCAGAAGTGGGTGGGAGCACAGAAGTCCCGCTGTAGTGTCTAGAAACCTGTTCTCTGGTGGCTATTAAAGAGTTAGCTCCCTAACTGTGGTTCAGTCTCTGCCATACTCGAGCAAGAGAGAGGAGGGAAGGGAGGAGCAGGAAGAGGAAGGGTAAAGAGGGACAAGAGAAGAGGGCACGTGGGAGCAAGCCCATATTTGCTGAAGAAAACTACTCAAATGTCAGGGGATCCATCTGTAGTGTGTGCCTAGCAATTAAGAAATCCCTAAAAATAGGTCAGATGAACAAATTGGGCATTTGCCACCTATGAACATGTTGCCTGCCAAGCAGGCTCCAAACTCTACCCTGAATGGCAGCGTTATGTTGGAGCAGGCACTAGTAGGGTGACTGCAGATGGAACCTGTGGCCAGAAGTAGCCATGACACCGTGAACTGCTTAGTGAGTGGGAAGGACGGGTCTCCACATACCAAGGCCAGCAACTCAAGTGGCCTGGCTTGGGTGGTCAGGGAGCTTTCCTCAGCCTGATTCCCCCCGTCTGAGTAATGGGGGACAGACCAGAGTGACAGCTGCCAAGCAGGAACCTGACCCCAGAGATGAGGATTCTTGGTCCAGATGAGTCTGGGGGCTCTTTAACCTGCCTGTCTTTTGGTATTTATGAGTTCAGCTGTGTTGAACCTGGTTTAACACTGGTTAGTGGTCTCTCCAGGCTGTATCCCTACCCACATTTGGGGAACACACTATTCTTGAGATTTGGGGGAGGGGCATTCTTTTCTAACATCCTATTTTATATTAAGGTTTGCCTTGGCTAGACGGCTACATATTGAGAGGAGCAAATGGTCTGCGGATAGGATGTGAATGGGGAGTTATAACATTGTCTATGTTAATTTTTTATTAATAAGCCCTCATTTCAATGCTCCAGGCAGCCTCATCAGAAACTGAGACCCATAAGCAATCTAGAGCCATTAGGAAATCATGTTCTGAATCTAACAGATTCTCTTCTAGCCTCAGAGTTAATAAGCTTGCTTAGCCACTTACAAGATGAGAGTGCAGATAACCACAGGGATGAGAAGTTTTCTGTGGGGTTTCCTAAATGGGCAGCAGGGGTTTTTTCAAGAGACTTAGATGGTTTAATGAAGCGAGTTACATCCCTATGGGGACTTTTGGTTTTCTAATAGTTCAAAAGCCAGGTGGTATGACTGGTAAGCACAAGTCAGGACCCAAAGGAGGCCCTCTCTGCTAGCTGGGAAGCCAGTAGGTATGTTGTAGAGCCTGTTTGCATGTTATCATTGCTGAAAGATGGTGTCCACTATGTTTGGGCTTGTTTCTTACTGGCACATCTGAACACACCCACTGAAGTCACATGATTTAGAGAACTAGTGTGTAAAACACCAGGATACTTCCCATGTCCTGCCAGGCAGACCTACAGCTATCGTGTGAAGGCCTTTGAGTGGGAGGCCAAGAACTGTCTGCTGAGTTCCATGAGTGATGCCTGTGCCCTCTGCAGATGTGGACTGCGTGCTCAGCTTGCACCTGATACTTTCTGGCTCCTGACTCTGGACTGCTTCTGCATTCTTACGCTGTCAGTTCATTGACTGTTCCTTTTACCTGTGCTGTCCCCTCCTACCAGTTACCTGGCAGATCAGGAAGGGGCACAAGCACAGTGAACAGTGCTTTACCTTAAGTCTTCATATTGTGGTCATTGGCAGGTATGAGGGTCAGTTTAAGCAATACCACTCAGTCTCTACACTTACCTGATATGCGGTGTGGGGACTAAGCTGGTAGGGTGGAGACGGGATTCCACGGGTGCCGCCGGGAGGCACTTGGCCTCTGGTAGGATGGAGAATGTGCACAGGAGCCTGTCTTCCATTCCCCTCCTGACCCTGTCTTCCTTTCCTCAGCCCCAGGATGAACACTTGAGCAACTTCTGCCGCCTGCTTGGAATAGAGTACAGCCAGATGGAGCACTGGCTGTGTCATAGGAAGTTGGTCACCACCTCAGAGACCTACGTCAAGACCATGTCCCTGCAGCAAGTGGTCAATGCACGCGATGCCCTGGCCAAGCACATCTATGCCCAGCTGTTCTCCTGGATTGTGGAGCACATCAACAAGGCCCTGCACACCTCCCTTAAGCAGCACTCCTTCATTGGGGTCCTGGATATCTACGGGTAGGCCTGCACCCATGGGGTTCACTCTACCTGATGATCATGAGTATGTTCCTGTTGGCTTTTGGGAGCCAGCAGTGGACTCAGTGGGTTCCCAGCGGTTCCAACCAAGAGAATTAGTGACCTGTAGGGGCATTTGGGGATGTTGACCAAACCCCAAACTAGACACGCCAAGTGTTTTACAATGCAGGTAACAGTTTCCAAGGGAGAATGTGCCCTGTCAAAACACTGATATCCCTGTCCCTATCACAAACCTTCATAGCTTTGTTTTTTCCTAAAATACAGTCTATGTGGCCTAGACTGGCTTCAAACTTGAAATCCTCCTGCCTCAGCTTCCCAGTTATAAAGATTACAACTGTATACCACCAGGGTCAGATTAGGCATCCGTTTATACTACTAGGAAACAGACCCTGAGAAGGAAATGGGCTGTCCATACTCATTCTGGAAGCCTCCATCAGTTTTTGTATCTGCTAGGTTCTATTTCAATTAACCTCTTGATCTCACTGTCCTCAATTGAGGCGATTGCTTTAATATCAGTTTTGCCCAGTTCTGCACAGATTAGTGCTACATGTTAGTTAGCATTTGTGTAGGTTCTCTTCCTTCTGGAATCTAGAGGGAAGGGCTTTTATTTATGACTGATCTCTTCAGGATGAGGCCACGTAGCTTAGAGGGAAGTACTCATGGCGGGATATCAGGAGACTGTCTTTCTCTAGCCAGACTGCCACCAAGAGCTGAATGACTGCAGATCACAGCCCCTCTCTGGCTGTTCCTATGGCTTCAAGGGAGGCTGTAAGCCAGTCTTGCTGACACTATTATCTCAGACCCGTCTAGACTCACATGAAGTTATGTGGAGAGGGTTGTGTGCCTCTTGCTCTTCTCTTCTCTCAACTGTGTTGACCTCTGTAAGCTAAGAATAGATTCCATTCCCCTAGAAGTGCTGCTTCTGTCCTAAAATAGCAACCCAAACCCATGGATTGCAGCATTTCAACAACAGGGACACTAATGAAGCACAGCTTGGTGAGCTGGAACGGCTGGAACCCTCTGAGGGTAGCATGAAGGAGAATCCCCTTCAAAGCAGCCGCTTCCCATGCAGACAGGCTCTCTCACTTCCCTCTGATGCCTTGGCTCAGCAGTGCTTTCCTATTGGACCATATTGCCATGGGGCATAAGAAAAGAGCTAAATTGTATTTCTGGGATCACACAGACCTCAGGATCTTGCTAAAGAATTAAGTCTTGTGCACAAAGTAAGTAATGCAAGAAGCTTTAGAAGCTGTAGAAGGGTCCATCTCGGGTTTAGATACTTGGTGATGCCTGAGATTAAAACCAGAGGCCATGCATGTTTATACAGCCAGGAAAAGTTTTCTGCTGAAGGTGGTATGAACTAGATGGAAGAGGAGAGAATATGGAAAGTAAGGAGGAGAGGCAAACATTGCAGCAGTGGGGACAGGAGAACAATCAGGATGGGAGAAAAAAAACCCAACATGGGGAGTTAGAGAGATTACTCAGTAATTACGAGCACATGCTGCTTTGCAGACGACCTGGGTTCAGTTCCCAGAACCTGTATGGTTGTTTACATATCTGTAACTCCAGCTTGATGGGGTTCCAATGTCTTACCGGGATCCAGTGCCTTCTGATCTCTCTGGATATCAGCTATGCAATCAGCCAAAACGCTCATATACATAAACTTGAATAAATACAAAAAAATTAAATGTAAAAAGAAGCCATTTGCTTGATGAAGAACCTACAGCAGTGGGAGATGCTTCCTCTTAGTGACTCCTGGGGCAGGCCTCTCTCCCTGTGGTCAGCAGGACACCTGCTCTGCTCCGTTTTGCTGTAGCATTATGAGAACACTGCATTCTTTAGAGAACTTACTGCCCACCTGTCAATAACTGGTTCTGCCTTATTCACACATCCCCCAACACACACATGCACATGCGTGTTCTCTCACACACACTACCTTGAGTATTTTCAGGTAATCAGGTTTCAGGTGAGAAGGCCTGTTCACCATGGCTGCTATCATTCCCTAGGCTAGAGTACTGGAGTATATTAAAATGGAAAATGTGAGTTGAGCACAAGTATTTATCGCTCTGTGCTTCATTGCAAGGCACAGTGTGACTGCTCGCCCAGGCTCCCGATGCTGTGATGTCCTTCCAGTGATTGACGGTGACCTCCAACTATGAGCCCAAACCCCTTTCTTCCTATGTTGCTTTTGTTGCGGTGTTTTATTACAGTGACTTAAAAATGACTAAGACACATAGGGTTAAGAGAATTTGATCAGTGATTATAACCTGCTGTCTCCAGGCCTTCCTTCAAATGTGGCCCTGAAGGCCAGCCTTAAATCTCAGCATAGAATTAGAACTGAGAAGAGTTCTGAACTATGAATGGGCTGCTTCATTTTTATCTCTAAATGTGACTATTTCACAGAATCCCACCCTGAAATAAGCACTTACTCAGGATACAAGCAAGCACCCCAGGAGCCTACAGCACATGCCACGTCTGTATTCCACATGCACTGACTCGCACGTAGCTTGTAGAGTAGAGAAGGCTGTGGCTCCCTTAAAGACTGTGGTGGCTGCTACCCACCAGCCCTTCTGCAGGCCTCTGAACAGTACAGTTCCAGACACCCAGTGCCTAGGTATAAGACCAGCTTCTCTTTCTTTAGCTCCTATGTCTGCTCTCCAAATAGTGCAAGATAGGCAGTACCCAGAGCAATTATGCCCAGCCAGTCTGTTCTAACTAAGGACCTGTGAAAGTCCCTGTGGGATGTTCCTACCAGGCAGGGCTGGATAGTGATAGAAGACAGCCTGGCAGCTTTTGGCTGGAGTTTCCTTTCTTGTTGATTAGCCAGCATTTACCTCTATTGACTTTGTTAGTTACAGAGCTAATCTTTTACTCCTCTTTATTCCTTGAGACATCAAGAAATAAATGGCTCCATTTGGAGAAATACACATTATTATTATGGTTGTATTAATCTTTGACCTCGGCTTTCAGCATTTGTGCAGAGGACAGTGCAGGATGCAGGAGACAAACCTGTCACTCTGAGAACACTACAGGAGAGGCTGGCATGAGCAGACGGCAGATTGAACTCCAGGAAGAAGGGCATGGAATTTGCTATCTTATGTTTTGTTTTGTTTTTTTTTCTGTTGCTATGATAAAATACTCTGACAAAACCAACCAAGAGAGAAAGTGTTTGTCTTAGCTCACTGTTCGAAGCCAAGTCTATCATGGTGGGGACATCAAGGCAGGGAGAGCCTGAAGTGTCTGATCACATGTGTACCAGAACCAGGATGAATGTCAGCATTTGTTGGGTTTCACCATACAATCCAGGATCTTTAGATGTTTGCTTTTGTTGTTGGGTTTCAGGAATTTAGTGCGTATTCTTGAACATTAACCACCTCAGTGGAGCTGAGTTACACATACTGTGTCTATTCTGTAGAGACTCTGTTCTGTCATGGTGACTCCATTGCCTTCATTTTTCTGGTGAAAGAATCTTTGTGTCCTTGGTTTGTTTTGCTTTGATTCCACTCTCCAACCCCGATGACTGTACAGTCCCAGTATAGTCACTCAAAGAAGACTGCCCAGCCTCCCCTGGCCTTTGTAAACAGGTGTTGTAGAGAATTAAGGGTAACAAACTGTGATTGATTTACCCTTTGTCCTGTGGACAGCAAACCAGTTCTTAGTGGCCCAGAAGGTCACAGGACATTGTCAGCTTTAGAGCAAGCATAGCAAGTTAGACTTCGCGGGTCACATGGTTCCGTTCTGTTGATCTTGTACTGTCCTGGCATCTGAAGGGAACTTTACATCTCGGGGTACTCAAATGCCAAGGTCGGGCTTCTAGACTCATGTAGGAGTGGCCACCTGTCTGACATTGTAAAACAGTGCTGTTATCTACAAAGTTCACGCTCGAGAACCGTGCAATCAAGTTACCAAAGAAGATCATGGAAAGACGGCTCCATTGGTAAAGTGCATGACATCCGTGCATGAGAACCTAATTTTGGATTCTTGAATCCATGTCTTAAAAAAAAAAAAAAAAAAAAAAAAAAAAAAAAAAAAAAAAACTGGGCATGCTGAAGAGACAGAGGTGTGAGGACCCTTGGGCTCATTGGCCAAATAGATTAGCTGAATCATTGAGCTTTATATTCAGTGATAGACACACTGTCTCAAAGATAAGGTGGGAAAGTGATTGAAGACCACTGCACTGACCTCTGACCTCTGCATGCATGAGCATACGTATACATTCACTCCCATACACATGTACCCACACAAGAACACATACACAAAAGTCCCAAAACAGTGTTTTAGGAAAGTTTATGACATTGCATTAGGAGATGTATTCATGCCTCTCCTTAGCCACATGCAAGTCACGGATTAGGCACATCTACTAGTCCTTCAGAATATTCCCCCTCATAATTAGATGCTCAGATGAGGACCCACGTTTACCTCTGTCTATTCCCAGCCCCCCTAACAATGTGGCATCACCTCTAAAAGCCTAGAGCAGATGAAGTTAATACTCTTTGAAAGGTTCTCATGTACTACGATAGCCTCTAGACAGCGTTCTGGTAGTCATTGGTGCAAAGGGATCATGGCTTGCTCTTCATTTGCAGTTCTTATAAGTTTGGCTGGTGGATTTGGCACAGTTCCTGAGAGTGGGCATTTTCAGATCCCCATGGAAATAAAGCGCTAAAAGGACCTGGGAATCCAGGTACTGGCAGACTGCTTTCCTTCCAGCAGTGCCTTGAACTGGGTTCTCTCTAAAGGACAAGCTTGTGGACAGGAGCAGTTGTGGAAGCCCTGCCATTGAAAGTTCAGCAAGCCGGGCGGTGGTGGCGCACGCCTTTAATCCCAGCACTCGGGAGGCAGAGGCAGGCGGATTTCTGAGTTTGAGGCCAGCCTGGTCTACAGAGTGAGTTCCAGGACAGCCAAGGCTATACAGAGAAACCTTGTCTTGAAAAACCAAAAAAAAAAAAAAAAAAAAAAAAAGAAAAAGTCCAGCGAGCAGACTGGCAGTGATTGGCAGGCAGATGAGTATGTCAGCTTCTCTAGCAGACTCTAGGGTGCCCTTGAGAGTTCACAGCTTCAGGAGGGGAAGACCTGGAAAAGGGTATTGGCTCATATCTCTGGCATCCATGCATGATGACTGTGTTTAAAGGTGAGATACTGTTACTCAGCCTTCAGGTGCCACACACAGCTCTGCTGGGTCTCCAGGCTGTGGGCAGGTGGTTCATGGAGGTAAATAACTAACTCAGAGCCAAGGCATGTCCCTGTCACAGCCAAGGCATGTCCCCATCATCCTCATCATTATGATTTCATCCTGCAGGGGCTTTCACTGTTTTAGAGACACTTGTGGCTCTTCCTTCTCCCTGAAATTGGGTCCAGTAAGAAGGAAATTAAAGATGTACTCAAATCACATATTAACAGGAAACAGCAAGTGGTCATTGCACCACCAGGAGGACAGATGCCTTGTGTCAGCCTTGTTCTCTGTGTGTGTGTGTGTGTGCGCGCGCGCGTGCGCAAGTGTACCTTCCTTCCACCTTTGAATTCTGGCCAAAACCTTCTCAGGATAGAACCTGTTCCCTCTTATATAGATGTGCATATATTTCCTTGTGGCATTTTAATGCTCTGGATTAAGAGTGTATTTATTTTTAAGAGTCATTTCTGTTGATGGACAGAATTACTACAGCTATAATTTGGAAAAGAAGCATTGTCCTCTCTCCTTGGCTGTGTGTTTCTGAGGTCAGGTGTCTTACTCATCTTCCCAGTCAGCCAAGCTTCTCATTCATCTCCAGCATTACAGTAATTATGCTGGATGGCAGAGGAATTGTTACCAGATAATATCTTAGAAACAGGGAAATTAGGAGCTAATTTCTGCCATCTCAAATTAATGAGAATGTTCTCTGTGGAGTGCTACCAATGTAAACCTTTAAAAAATGACAAGTGGGAGATATTTAAATCTTCAGTCTGTAGAGTTCAGCCAGGGATGGCTCTGACAGAACACCCCGTGCCCATTATCTGGCCAATTGCTAGGCTGAGTCTTTAATCTTCCTTGTAGGTTATGTTAATTAAATTTCCACTAGGCTTGGACTGTCATCAACTATCACTGTGGCTGGAAGCGGGGGTGGATTGAGGTTCCAAGCAATGTAACTTGGTCTACAGAAGCGCTATCTGGACGAGGAGGCCCATTTGATGGGGTAATAGCTGTTGCCTGGTCTGTGTTCTACTGGGACTTTGATTCATCATAACATTTGAATCTTTGATCCTTTGATCTTGTTTTATTAACTCAGTCATTTTTCTTCCCACGTGGGCATGGCCAAAGGTTGTACTTCAACATGGCTGTCTCCAAGCAATTGATTCCTTTGATCTGAAGGTGATTTCCCACTTTTCCATGTCTTAGACCTTGGTGGGGGTTAGGGGAGACCCTGAGGCTTGTTGAGCACTGCTCTGGGCCTGTTAGGGATCTGGTGAATCTACTTTTGGTAATCCCTCCACACAGAAAGCTATATCCCCCACCACTGTGTCTCCATCCCTCACCTCTGTGTCTCCATCCCTCACCAGGGACAGGACTGCCATCCCTTCCTGAAATAGTGCTTAGGGAAGGGCTTGCAATGACAGAAATTTCAGTTGTCCATATTTAGAAGTGGGAATGTGGGGGTTGGAGGGCGGGTAGCTTCCAGTGACAGAGCAGGCCAGATGAAGCCTGTGTCTCCAGCTTCTCACTATTGGTAGTTTCTCCGCCTCTCCCACACTCCAGGCCTCAGATACTCCTCCTTCCAAACATACTCTGTTCACAGGCTTTCCGGGTGATCTCCTCTTCCTTCTAAATCAAACTTTTTGCCTCTCTCAGAATTAAGATTATGACTAGAAGATTCTCTGTGTTCAAATACTCTGGTCTTGCAACTCTCTGGCTTTGGGTAGTTTAGTTAATTTCCTCATGTTTGGGCTTCCTCAACTGTAGAGGGAATTAATGAGAGCCTCTCATTCCTGGTTGTTATAAGCATTAAAGGAAAACCCACAGAGTCCTTGACCTCAGTGTCTACTAAGTCCTTGTACTTGATTAGCTCAACTTGACATAAGCAAGAGTCATCTGAGAGGAGAGAGGCTCAATTAAGAAAATGCCTCCATAAGATTGGGATGTAAGGAAGCCTGTGGGGCTTTTTTTAAAAAAATAAAATAAAATAAGTGATTGACTCAGGAGAGCCCAGTCCATTGTGGACGGAGCCAGCCCTGGGCTGGTGGTCCCGGGTTCTATAAGAAAGCAGGCTGAGCAAGCCATGGGGAGTGAGTCAGTAAGCAGCACCCCTCCATGGCCTCTGCCTCGCCCCTCCTCTCCCTTCCCCTCCCCTCCTCTCCCTCCCCTTCCCCTCCCTTCTCCCCTCCCCTCCTCTCTTCTGCTCTCCCCTCAGTAGGCTTCCCTGCCCCTCCCCTCTGCTGCACCAAGCCCCTTCCCTGCCCTCTTCTCTGTAATCTTCCCTCCCGAGTCCATCTTCCAGCCACATCATGAATGCATGTGTTGAATACTGAAGTATTGGCATTCTGAAGTATTAACGTGTCCTATAAGTCCATTTGGGGAATTTAAAACCTAACAAAGAACTAGACAGTTCACAGGGTATAAATGATTCAGAGGAGAAATGTTGGACTCTGTTGATTATCAAAGACATTTTTACACCAAGTAACTAGAAAGTCAAAAAAAAACAAAAGAATTTTTTGAGAATCTCTTACATAAATGTAATGTATCTAGTTCATTATCCATCTCCACCCCTTTCGTTTCCCCCCAGTTCCTAACCCACTCCCCCCCTTCTCCTTCCCACCCTACTGACTCCACCTGTATGCGCATGGCTGCAGGGTCTATTGGAGCATGACAGCCTCTCAGGGCTCACATCTCTAAAGAAAACTGACTTTCTGTCTTCTAACAGCAACTGGTAGCCAATAACTTCTTGGCTAGGGGTAGAATTTCATAAGCCCCTCCCGCTTTGTGTTAGCTTTACAGGCCTGTATGAGCCTGTAAAGCAGCTGCTCTCAACCTGTGGGTTATGACCCATTTGAGGGCTGTATCAGCTTGGGTTTCATTGCTATGAAGGGACACCATGACCAAGGCAACTCTTAGAAAATATTTAATTGGGACTGGCTTGCAGTTTCAGAGAGTCAGTTCATTGTCATGGCAGGAAGTGTGGCAGCATGCAGGCAGACATGGTGCTGGAGAAGAGCTGAGAGTTCTACATCTTGATCCAGAGGCAGCCACACTGGGTAGAGCCTGAACCTAGGAATCCTCAAAGCCCACCTACACAGTGACACACTCCCTCCAAGAAGGCCACACTTCCTCCAAGAAGACCACACCACCTAATAGTGTCACTGCCTATGGGTGAGCCTTCAAACACATGAATCTATGAGTACCAAACTTATTCAAACCACCATAGAGATCAAATCACCCTTTCACAGGGGCTGCCAAAGACCATCAGAAAACATAGATATTTAAATTATGATTCATAACAGTAGCAAAGATGCACTTATGAAGTAGCAATGGATATAATGTTATGGTTGGGAGTCACCACAGCATGAGGAGCTGTACTAAAGGGTCTGAGAATCAGGATGGCTGAGAGCCACTGCTGCACAGGTTACAGGTTCTGTGCAGGCTCTCAGCTCTGTGAGCTCATTCTCATGTGCAGTGGCACTGTCATGTGCAGCAAAGGCTGCCCAATACTTCGACTCTTACAGTCTTCCCATGGTCTCTTCTGAGATGGCTTCCTGAGTCTTGGTGGGTAGAGCATGTGATGTAGCTGTCCCAGCTAGAGCTGGGAATTCCAGAGTCTTGTTTTGTGCATGTTGGTCAGGTATATGCCACTATTAATTGCTGCAAAAAGAACCTTCTCTACTGAGGACTGAGAGACTTAGTAATCCATGGGTATAAAGATAAGACCTTGAGGAGACGGTTTATTACTATGTCTGTTTAGCAGAGTCAGTAGTGTTGGGTTTTCTCCTGGGTCTTGTGACCTAGACAGCGGCCCCGTTAATGGTACAAGGCATGAGTTCCATCTTGTGGAGTGGGCTTCAAATCATACCAAACATTTTTTAACAACAGACTATGATAATACTCCTACTGAGGTGTGGAGAGGGAGTGGACTGGCCTGAATAAAACACTGGAAGTCTTATGTGTTAAAAAAAAAAAATCTTTCTGAAAAATGTTGTTTATCTGGATCTCTGTGATACATTAACTATGACATTTGTAAAAATGCATCAAAATAGTGAAGGATACTGGTATAGATGAGCTCAACCCAGTAGGAATTATGTAATAAAATAACACTGTTGACTGGTGTTAGAATGAGACTCACTCATTCATGGCAAGGCACAGGTAGAGAAGTAGCAATCTACTTGTACCTTCTGGTGGTGTGCCTGCTTCTGCCTTCCATGAAACAGTGCTCTGGGGACTGGGGTGATGGTTCTATGGGTAAGATTGTTTACTGTGCAAGCAGCAGGACCTGAGTTCAAATCCCCGGCACTCATATAAAAAGCAGGGTGTGGCTACATGAGCAACTATGACCCCAACATTACAGGGGTGGAAGCAGGAGGACTGCTGGAGCTTGCTGGCCACCAACACGAGCTCCAGGTTCAGAGAGAGAATTCTTAACAGAATCAGGTAGAGAGGGATTTAGCAAATCACCTCCCATCCTCCTCTGGTCTCTTCCACATACACTCAGATCACACAGATGCGTGTTGCTCCATAAACACCTGCACATACATGCACATCACATACAATGCCTACACACCAAACAAGGAAGCTTTTGACATGGTAATTCTCCTAGGATAATTTCCTTAGGGAAAGAGTTATAAAGTTGAAGAGGTATATAAAATTGTCACAATACTGATAGCACTGTACGATAGAGAAAGAACTAAATGTCCTTCACTGGGGATTAGTGAGTTGATGCATCTATGTGTCAGCTCCTGAGTTTCTGAAAATTGAATAAATACGCCCTAGGTTTGAGAAGTAGCATCAAGACCTGTCTGTTCTCTATCTGCCTCCACTCTAGGAGCCCCTGCAATTCCCAGGTCTCTGCTCACAGACCCATAAAGACCTAAAACTGGTACCTTTGAAAAATAGTGTGGTGATGGTTTTAAATTGGAGTTTGATTTTCTTTAAAAATCACCAAGAAAAGATCTGCGAGTGTGCACAGAATCATGGCTGACTTTCTTGTTGTCTGTCTGTCCTCCCTGTAATTTCCTACTCTCAGTTCTTTATCAGTTGAAAAGAAGGCACCTAATGCCCCTGTTTCTGATTTTCCAAGGCTCCCCAGCATTGATATTTGCAACGGAAGTCTGTGCACGGGGCAAAACAAGGCAGCTCGGTGCTTGCACAAGGAGGGAGGGAGGTAACCTTGTTACATCCCAGCGAGCACTTCACGGGTGGTGTATCTTACCTGTGGCTTCACCTCTTTCCTTCTGCAGGTTTGAGACCTTCGAGATTAATAGCTTCGAGCAGTTTTGTATCAACTATGCCAATGAAAAGCTCCAGCAACAGTTCAATTCGGTAGGCTCAATGTATACTGGGGTCGGGACCTCACTGTCCCCCTGGAGTGACACCCAGGCCACTTCTCTTCCTGGACTGGTGTGATTCTGCACTGCCCTTCCCTTTCCTTTGCTTCTTGGTGATGCTCCCAAGAAGCAAGTAAATGTCCCTTGACTTTGACCCACTTCTCTTTGAGCCTGAGCTTTCAGAGTATCTAGGGAACTGAAGGCCAGATGCACAACTCCTTCAGTTGTCTGGAGTCCAGCAACCCATGTGGGATTCTACTATCCCAAGACAGGGATTGAACAGGAATGGGAAATTACCCAGCTGAGCTTTGCTATTTCCACTCATGACTGTGAGTTAGTGTCCAGACCTCATGTGGCACTTTAGCTGCCATTCTCCAAGACACAGAATTCAACAGGAGCTTAGGGGAAGTAACTCTCAGGTGTGTCCATAGTGCATTCACTGTGGCCTCTGCTTCTTGTCTTAGCATGTGTTCAAGCTGGAGCAAGAAGAATACATGAAGGAGCAGATCCCATGGACCTTGATCGACTTTCATGATAACCAACCATGTATAGACCTCATAGAAGCAAAGCTGGGTATCCTGGACCTCTTGGATGAGGAGTGTAAGGTAATACTGCTCCTATAGTCACTGGGTGGCTCAGGTTTATGTCTGGGCAGAAGGCTCCTGGGTGATGCAAGGAACCAGTGAAGTCTCGTAGCTGGAACTGAGTCTGATTGTCTGGAAGAATCACCGGCATCTACCATGCTAGCTAAAAGAGAACCTATTGAATGTAACCGGCAGATATTATTACTCTAGTCAATGTATGCCTCTCTTTCCAGAAATTAGGGGCCATGTTGGTGGTATGCATTTGGTCTCACAGGTCTGACATGCCAAAGATGCAGCTAACATCTAGATAGGTGTTCTACCAGACAGGGAGGACTTGGGAGCCTGGGGTGGTCTTTATAGTATCAGATGGCTATGAGTGGTAGAAATCCATGGGATGGTGAGAGACAGATTCAATCAATCCCCCTCTGAATTTTTTGGTATAAGAGAGAATATCCAATAGCAGGAGAGCACCTGGCCAGTAGGATATAGGGCAAGAGATCCAACTTTAGTTAGTTATCCGATGTCCTTGGTCTTCTGCACTATGAATTGCTGGAGACTGAATTTGATAGTTACAATCTCTCCCAGTTCAGTGGCTGATTAGTGAGTGAGTGTGTACCAACCCCTCCCTCCAGTGATAGAAGCCTGCATCAGAAGGTATTGAATTCATATGGCTTGGTCTAGAAAGACAAGAACCAATCACTTTGATTTCAGTTTTCCCATAATTTTCTGGACGAGCACTGAGTATGGCTGGGTGCTTATGGAAGAAAAGGAGTTTCCTTTCCAGAGAGGTGTTCTTGAAGCATTGCCTGGTGCACACTCAGAGTCCCAGCCCTCAGGATGCTGGAGTAAGAGAATTACTCAAGTGTGAGGCTAGCCTAAACTAAAAAGAGAGTTCAAAACTAGCCTATGCTAATTACTGAGACCCTGTCTCAACAAAAGAACCTCTCCCACCCCTGTTAAAAAAAAAAAAAAAAAAAGTAGAAAATAAGTCTGACAGTGGTGGTTGCATACCTTTAGTCCCACTCGGGATGCAGAGGCAGGTAGATATCTGAGTTCAAGGCCAGCCTGGTTTACAAAGTGAGTTCCAGGACAGCCAGGGCTACACAGAGAAAAACCCTTTCTGGGAAAAGTAGAAAGTATACCAAATCCTGTAGTTGGCACATTCATATTTCTTAATTTTGAGGGTGGCAGGGAAAAATTAGGAGGCAGAAGTCTTACTCTGTAGCCCAGAATGGCCTAGAACTCTCTTTGTAGTGCAGACTGGCCTCTAACTAATGATGATCCTCCTGCCCCATCCTCCCTAGTGCTGATATGACCAGCATATACCACCACACCAGGTTCTCTAAATGTTTTTATCATCTCTGTGCAGACATGGCTTTACCATCAAAGTCAGTGCCTGGCAGAGAGGACCTCAGGTGTGTGTGGCTTGTCTAGGCTAGCCCAACATGAGAAGTTGTGGTCAAGGCAGGATAGCTGTCCCTGGAGTGAATGCCCAGGCCCTTGTGTTTGCCTTTTTCTGATAGCTCCCTCCTAAATCTCCTGGGCCAAAACCCAACTGGGTCCATGCTTCTCTCCCCCCAGGCCCTTGAATCCTATCAATAACTACCTCCTCCAGCTGCAGACTTTTAATCAAGAGGCAGCTGCAAGTTCTGAGTCCAGCTCAGACCTCTGGAGAGCTGGGTCTGGGTAGCAGACTCTAGTCAGACTATAACTCTTCACTCTGCTTCTGGGGGAAAGGGGAGAGTGAAGGCCACACCCTCTTGAGGGACCATTAGACAGTGATTCTTTCTGGCTCTCTGTTAAGAATTAATGCATCACAAACCAGGAACTCCCAGGAAAGGTAGCCTTTCATATCCCATTTACTCACAGCCTGTCACAAGAACACCTCAGTGCTTCAGGACAATCTGTTCTGAGACTT
The DNA here is from genome assembly GCA_021653895.1 of Mastomys natalensis. NCBI lineage: Eukaryota > Metazoa > Chordata > Mammalia > Rodentia > Muridae > Mastomys > Mastomys natalensis. The sequence continues at coordinate 436,762 of JAJTUV010000270.1, forward strand.
GAGCAGCTGTGTGGTGGCTTGCAACGGCACGGTCCCTTTGCCAACAAACATGGCTGCTCGTGGGCTTCTCTGGCTGTGTTGTCTGAAGCAAGTACAGAAACCATCACACACGGTACCAGGATGCCCAACATTGGTCCCAAGAGTAGGACACAAGCCCCTGGGGGAATCCCAGAGCAGTGCTGGGTGGGGAACTGGTAGCTTCAGGGACAGCATGCCAGCACATGGCAGGTAACGGTAGTGGAGAACACAGACAAGCAAACCATGTTCAGCAGTTGGCAGGATAACTCCCAGGGTTCCTGCCCTAGTCCAGGAAGTCTGCTCTCTCTCCATTTGGAGGTACACATTACTGGGGTATTCTGCTTGGAATCTACCTTTTCAACCTAAGTTGCCACAATCTGTGAGACACAAAATGTGATCTGCATACACCTTATGCTGTGTTTTGAGAGCAAAGTCCTCTGGAACAACAGGACAGTGATTACAGGGGCAGCAGGGGCAGCAGGGCAGCAGGGGCAGCAGGGCAGCAGGGCAGCAGGGGCAGCAGGGGCAGCAGGGGCAGGTCTAGAGAGATAGGTACAGCCTGTGTTTGGAGTCTCACAGCAGGCAAAGAGGCAATAAGCCCTGGGCAGTGGAGTGATGCCTGAGCAGCAAGAATGGAAGCAGTGCTTCAGGTACTGAGCTGTGTGGCTGTTGTATTTCCACATGGTGTCTCACTGCTCTTCTGAAAGGAAGTTCTGCTAAAAGACCTAACTGCCCACTTATCACACTAGTGGGGACGTAGACTGTCAAGATGCCAGGCAGTGCTGCCTGTAGCTTGGGTCACAAGTGTAGAAGAGGAGGCCAGGTGGTCGCTAAGTTAAGGAATAAGAGAAAAAGTCTGCAGTGTGAACGGATTTTGTGCGGCGGCATTGTTCTGGACATCAGAAGTATGTGCAAATCGAGCAGCTGCGGGCTTTAGGACAACAGATGCTACTACATTTGTCAATCACCCAAATGAGCCCTTTAAAGGGACATATTGTACTGTTTGGAAGTGGTACATCAATATGTCAAAAGTAGGGGTTCCTCTAGAGCACTGGTTCTCAACCTTCCTAATGCTGTGACCCCTTAATATAGATCCTCATGTGACCCCCAACTGTAAAATTATTTTCGACCCTGCTTCATAGCTGTAATCTTGCTACTGTAATGAGTCATAATGTACATATCTGATCTGTGACCTCCAAAGGGTTTGCAACCCACAGCTGAGAACAGTTGCTCTAGACTCTTCTGGGAGTCACCATACCATGGTCCTAAGAGAACTGAGGGATTTCCCTGCTGTTGATGGCACCTGGGAAACCTGGTACCTTGTGCTGCCTGTGGGAGCCCTCTGGGGACATTCAGACTTGTCCTTTATACCTCCTTGTCTCAGATCCTCTGAGAAAGAATAATGAAGTGGCACTGAAGAATTGAGTTCTGTGACCTCCGTGCGAGAACACACAAAGCCAAATGAGGACCAAGCTAATGGTGTGAAGCAGCCGGGGGGAAATCTCGATCTTGGAGATGTTGAAGGAAGCAGCTCACAGCCACTGCTTTTCATTTGGAAGTGTAGTATCCATATGGCCTTGAAAGGATTTTCTGTCATCCTCCATTGTGAGGGAGGCCAGGAGCTGGGGAGTCAGCGAGGAGACACATCATTAAACTTTGATTCCTTCAGGAGGAGAAGCCCGAGAATCTGCAGTCAGACCAAGTCACAAGCTTCTTCTGTCCCCAGTGCACTAGAAGATTGTCTTAGGGTAGGAGTGGGCATGAGATCACATGCCAGCCTACCACTCCTAAGCCATGTTAAGACTGAGCATTTCTGTACTCTGCTGTCCTGCATGTCTGTCCCTTGCTTGCTTCTTTAGGGACCAAGGAGTCTCGTTGATAGGATATGATAGGTGTGCACTTCTCTGCAATGATATTTACGTTCTAAGATATAAACACTGCCAGAAGCTGGAGAGATAGTGTTAGAAGCCCACAAAGTATGGCAGGAACGGAAGAGGCGGGACTTGTCCTGTATAGCTTGTATCTTTTGTTTTATGCATCCTGCGAAGAGCTGAGAAAATGGACTCCCTTTCCTGACTATTCAGTCATGGTTATAGTGACTCTGGCCGGTGACCTTGGAGCCTCTGTCCTGTTCCCTTACCTGGGCTGCCTGCCTTCAGCAGTTTCTTTATCCACAACTTGTTTTTTGTTTTCTTTTTTCCTGAGGTCTCAGGAAGCTGAGCTGGAGGGAGCCAGCTTGGGGAGACAGGGATAGTAAAGGATCTCAACAATGGAAATCAGTACCTAGAGCCTGTTTGCGGAGATTACAATCTCCCTGGAGATAGGGAGAGAGAAGTGCATGAAATGCAGCCGAGGAGGGTGGCCGGCCTTCGGGGCCTTTGAGGGCAGAGCGCTGAGGAGTAGGATGCAGAGACTCACACTATGCCAGCAGGGATTCCTTTTTGTCTTTTTAAATTTGGAGGGTAGGGTGTTGGGGAGAGTTATGCCAGGGATCAGACTCATGTGCAAGGCCAGTTCTTTCCAGTGAGGAACCTGTATTCACCTCTATAGCAGTTTTTAATTTTCTGCCTGGCAACCTGGATTCTCTGTGAAGGAGAGAAAGAGACCTCTGCAATCTCACAGGCTGATAGAATGTGGAAGGGGAGTCGCTTTTGTGAACAGGAAGGAAAGTAATATAGGTGCAGGTGTAGTTGCTGAGATCAGGACCTTAATCAAACAGAGGATTGCTGGGTCAGCACCCTGCCTCCAGCTGGGAGCAGACTCAGCCCACAGGAGAGAGTCTCAGAGGGAAACTTGGTCTGCCCTTGGCGGCAGCTGTCACTCTAAATCAGATCCACAGGGCTTGGCAAAGTGAGGGTGAATCGATGCAAGAGATCTAAGATCCCTGGTGAGGGAAGCGGAGGGACGGGGCACGGCTAGATCGGTGGCATTCTGCTGATTACATGGGTATTCGCTGAGGTGGCATAGAGCCACAAGTAGCAGCACAGTGTAGTCAGGTGTGCAAGAAACAACCACTCCCTAGAAAATTATGGGACCACAGAGTCCTGGGCCCAGCTGGGCTCTGTGACACTGAGGGGACAGAAGTGTTCTACAGGGCTGGACATAATGGCACATTCCTTTAATCTCAACATTCAGGAGATAGTCAGTTCAAGACTAACCTGTTCCACGTAGATTTTTAGGCAAACCAGAACTACCTTGTCACACACACACACACACACACACACACACACACACACACACAAAAGACAAAAAAAGAGAGAGAAATAGGAAGAGAAGGGCATAGGACTAGTGACAGTGCTTCTTCAGGACAGGGACGGGGGATGTTCTGGTATAAGGACGACTTGTGAGTTTATGGCGGATATGTGGGAGGGTACAGAGGTATAGGGTAGAACAGGATGCCATGTAAGTAAACAAGAAAGCCATCATTGTAGCAGTGCCCAGACGGACAGGGATAAAAGCAGGGTTGAATAAATGGTCACAGAGCCCTCAGCTGTCACCTCTGGTCTGTTGTCCTGTTGGGGGCAGGCTTTAGCCTCAGGTGATGTCCCAAGCAAGGTCATGTTTGTAATGAAATAATCCTTACTCAAGGACTTTAGAGAGAGGTTTCCATTCCCCAACAGTCTCCTTTAAAAAAAAAAAAAAAAAAAAAAAAAAAACTACTTTATCTTAGTCACAAGGAGTAAAGTGTTTTTAGGAGCTTTGTTGAGGTGTAATGAACACAGTGTGGGCATTTGAAGCATACAGTGTGTCCACAAGCTTTGTTGAGATGTAACATGCACAGTGTGAGCATTTGAAGTGTAGAGCTCATGGGGCTCTCCATGCGTTCAGCACTGCAGACATCACTTTCAGAGCATCCTCCCTGCCCTGTGATGATGGGTAGGTGCCTCTGCCTGTCACATCATCTATCTCCATACAGTTGCCTATCCTGGATGGGTTGTGACTTCCTGAGAAGTGACAGCCAGCACCACAGGCCAGAGGGTTTAAGACTCTGAGGGATGGAACTAGACCCAAGCTCTTGGACCAGTGTTCACCACAATGTATCAAGAGAGGTGTGAGGCACCCTGCATGTAGCCATGTATGGGTTCCTTTTAAAGGATTTAGCCCCCTGTGCACTCTAGAGCTAAAGATAGCTATAATCCCAGGCTGTGCTCAAATACAAGATTTTCTCCCCCTCCCCATGCCTGATTCAAATTTATATATGTGAAAATACTTTTGGAGAAAACTGTCTTTTCACCTGATCCTGTGCTCATGGTTGCCTTAGACACTGTTGCCAGGCCAAAAAGCAGAGTATTGAAGAACACATGTCCCAGAGCCAGCCTTTCCTGACTTGGACCCCAGGCCTGCTACTTCAAAGCTCTGTGTCTTATCCAAACTTTCTGCCTTGATTCCTTATCTCTGGGATGCGTATAAACATAATACCTGGCTCATGGGGCGACAGGGAGACTGAGCTGATGCGGTGAAAATGTGTTTTAACTATGGCTGTTATGAGCACCGTGGCCATGGGCTGAGACTATGATGAGAATCCTCACTGGGAATCCCAGCTGGCTGATCTCAGTTGGGGTGGGATGAGGAGTGACAGGAGAGATGGATCTTAGTCAGAAAATATGTCTACACATGACCCTGATCAATGGTGTCCTCTGATTGTTCCTGCCCGTCTAAATTAGTGACTGTATAGGATCATAGGATTTTCTCACTGAAGTCCAAGTTCGTTGTCAAGGGTTACTAGCAGACTTCAGCATTTGCTTAGAAGAGCTTCTCTGTGTAGTTCTGTCTGACCCAGTTGGGTCAGTCCCTGGAGGTCCTCCTTGCTCCCAGGCTCTGGCCGGCTGGTCCTGAGAAGCCCTGCTGTGCTGACTCCTCCTTCACCCACACCTGGTAGTTCTAAAACAGAACTCTCGGAGATGAGTCTAAAAGAGTATATATAGAAAGTGCTGAATTAAATATATTTTATTGTCTGTCCAACACAATTAATAGCCTCCTTCAAGAAAGAGGGTTTCTTTCTTTGAGTCCTATACCACATGGCCCAGGGGATTCAGTGCTAGTTACGCCAAATTGAATCTTGAGAAAAATCAGTTTGCTTACAAAGGATCTAAGAAGTTTGTTCCTACATCTGTAAGCATTTTCCTTTTTGGAGCCTATCTTATTTACTGAGTAAAGCCCTTTTTACATGGACACAGCAAGGGTCACTTCCAATCTCGCCTGATCTGAGTGTAAAGTCATGAAGGAGAGTCAATGAGCTATGGAAACTGAGAACTGTCGGGGTGTCAGGATAACAGCATGAAGGATGTCTCCCTGGATAAATCACTGTCATTACTGGCCATTTCAACAGCAAGAGCAATGACTGTGTTATATTTTTTTTTCCCACCACACTATTACCCTCTCTCATTCCCCGCTCGATTTCCGAAACTCTTCTTCTTCCAACAAACCCCCTCCTACTTCAGTGCCTTTGGGTGTGAGTGTGTATGTGTGTGTGTAGGGGGGTGCTATTTTACTGCAACATGGGCAGTTTAGCAGTGGCTACACCACTGAACAAAACAGGTCTCTCCATCCTAGTACCTATTGTTTGTCAGCTCCAATGAAGGGTGGAGTCTTCTGAGTCCCTGCCCCATACGTGATAATGGGCCCAATCATCAGCTCCCAGTGAGAGGTGGAGTCTTATGAGTCCCTCCCCCATATATGATAATTGGTCCACTGTTGTGCGGGTCAGCACAGCTTCGGTGAGTTCATGACCCTGGTGCCATGTCACACCAATCGCTGTTTCATGGCACACCTCCAAGAGTTCTGGCACCTATATTATTTCCACCCTCTCCTCCAGGATATTTCCTGTGCGCGCACACCCCCAGCCCCACGTACCTGTCTTATGGATGTCTTATGTCTGGGCACTGCACTGTCGTGTAGTCCCCACTCTTCACTTAGCTACCACCTACTGCAAAGAGAAACTTCTCTGATGAAGGCCAGGAGCAGCAGTAGCCTCAGAGCACAGTCAGCAGCCTGTGCTATAGCTTCAACGAAGCAAGTTGCTTGCTTACTTTGGAAGCCATCAAAAGAGGCTGCCCTGAGAACTTGTCACATAGTGAAACCTCATAAGTCTAGATCTATAGTTCGGGGACAGGGAATAGGCAAAGCATCACCCACCGTGTGGCCAGAAAACAATTCCCAGTCCTTTCAGGGTTAGGGGAAGAGCTGATACAGTCTTCTGACTATAGATTTATTCTGTGTGGTAACAGTATCTAGAAGCTGATGGTGAGCTGTAACTGTATGCCTATGTGTGTATATTCAATTGTTAGGAATTCCAAAGAAGAGAGACACAAGACCAGAAATGGCCAGGAAAGGCTTCAGAAGAAAGGGCAGCCTGAGCCAGGGTAATAGTATGGATGAGCGAGGGGAGGGACATAGGCTAGTTATGTCATTCTCCTGAGTGAGCAGGAGCATGGTGCTGAAGCAGACAGGAGCATCTTCAGACAACCTCACAGAAAGGATTCTGCCCTGTGGCCTTGGTGCCCCTCTTCCTCCTTTCCCTGGACTTCCATTTTCTGCTGGTTAGCTTGCTCTTGAGACTCAGTGTCCTCCCATGGATGCCAGCCCACACACGGATGGTCATGGTCAGTAACCTTTCATGCTTGAGTTGTTCTTATCACCGTCCAGTTTGAGTCCTGGCTTGAGAGCTAAATTCAGATTCCAATCCTCTGCCAGGATGCTTCACTGCCTTGTCTGGTCTTGTGATTCTCCAGGTCCCCAAAGGAACTGATCAGAACTGGGCCCAGAAACTCTATGAACGACACTCCAGCAGCCAGCACTTCCAAAAACCACGCATGTCCAACACAGCCTTCATTGTCATCCACTTTGCAGACAAGGTAACTGTCCTCTTTGCTGACCTGGGACACACACCCTAGACCCACGGCACATAGAATAAAGGGTTTCCAGGCTAAGGAAGTTGGTTTTGTGAGTTCCAGTAACCTGAAGTTGAAGGTAGATTCTTCTCTGAAGATTTTTCTTCCCCACCCTGCCCTGCCCAACTCTAGTATACCAGACTGTCAAAGACTGGGCTCAAGCAGAGCCTGTACGATTGCAATTGCCTTTCACATGCATGGCAGGTAGTAATTGAGGGCTGCTGGGAAGATAGCAGCCACAGAGCAGAGTCTACTGTCATTGAGCCTGAGAAGAGGGAGGAGTGGAAACTAGGTACTAATACTGGTTGGATTCCTTCTGGAGTAGCCCACGCTGATCCCAGTGATGGGTATAGACTCTGAACCTCTCTAAATGGATTTCTATTGAATTCTCAGGTGGTAATGCACATGTGATTGCATATCCTGATTCAACGCTTCTGGGCCACGGTGGGGAAAATGCTTTCATAGAGCCCTAAAGAAGCCTTCTCTCATGGGAATCCCTTTTTAGTACAGAATTTTCTTCTGCCAAATGAATACTCAGTAGCCTCTGCGTAAATCTCTGCGTATCAGATTCGCCTCGATTCCTTATCTCTGGAATTCGTATAAACATAATACTCCTGGTCGTGGGGCAACATGGAGACTGAGCTGATGCAGTGAAAATGTGTTTTAACTATGGCTGTTATGGGCACCGTGGCCATGGGCTGAGACTGTGATGAGAATCCTCACTGGGAATCCCAGCTGGCTGATCTCAGTTGGAGTAGGATGAGGAGTGACAGAGAGATGGATCTTAGTCAGAAAATAAGTATACACATGACCCATGTGCTCTTAGCTCTTTTAGAAAATACTATAGATGAGATGAAGCTACCTAAGAGGCTGCCAGAGGCCCTGAAGGTACTGACTATTTTTTTCATTGCCACACCCCAGGTGGAGTACCTTTCAGATGGTTTTCTAGAGAAAAACAGGGATACGGTATATGAAGAACAGATCAACATCTTGAAGGCCAGCAAGGTAAAAAAAAAAAAAAAAAAACCTACACTGGGAATGGGCTGTCAAAGTGGGGGAATACTTGCTTAGTCATGTTGAATTCTTGCACAGGGCTCTGGGTTCAATCCCCAGCACCATAAAAAATATACATGGGAACTGAGTGTGGTCTTGCATGCCTGATTTCCAGTACTCTGGAGGCAAGATGATCACTGCAAGTTTGAGGCCAGCCTGATCTACATAACAAGTTCTAGAGCAGCTGAGGCTAAATGATGAGCCTGAAGAAAAACAAATTACACCAACAGATCAGGGATGGGGATGCTGTTGTGAGCATCTCTAAGCCTAGTGTGTGTGTACTTCATCTCTATTCAGCCATCTGAAGGGCAAAATCTGAATGTAATTGTAAACAGGACTGGTAGGAGGAATATCTACAGTATTTTAGGATAACATGGTTTACAGGCTGTGGTCCACCTCATCTGCCAATGGCTGTCTCCCAGGAGAAAGTCCAAGTATCCAACACTTGTTTGGCCCATGACGCCGGATGTCTCAGCTGGTCTTCACTATGTGTCAGAATCTCAGAGACACAGGCTCCAATGCTAGTGAAGAAATGGACTTGTCATCGAGAGTAGGGAAGACAGCAAAGGGCAACAGCTTCCTTCTTCCATGGCCTTCACACTGGCTGCCACCAGAAGGTGTGGCCAGATTGAAGGTGGATCTTCCCACCTCAGATGATCCAACCAAGAAAAATCCCTTGAAGGTGGTGTGCCTAGCTGCTTTAGTTTGATTTAATTTCAGATGTAGTGGAGTTGACAACCAAGAATAGGTATCACGGTAATAAAAGGTGAGATTTCTAGGACATCTGGGTCTATTTTGGAATATTTGTTGTCTCTAAAATTTCATCTGCTCCTTTCTCAGAAATGCAAATAGCATATCTGTCTGCACCCTCGCCAAACACAGTTGCTAAGCACTTGCCTGTGAGTCACCACCCCAAACTCATATTCGCATTCAGAGATGAGCAAAGCTACATTCTTATTGTCCCTGGATGAGCTGATACAGATCTGCTCTGAAAATATGAAGGGAACAGACACTCAGGGAGAGTCTGCAGCTGGGAGAGGCCTAGATAACATGAAGGACAGGAAGTCTGGGGGGAGGAGAACACAGCCATGAGAGGCCAGCGCACCTGTATTGGAGCAGTTGATGCAGATGCAGATGGTGCTGCCAGCCTGGGCCTTTCAGCAGGACCCAGGACGACTCTGCAGGATTTAGGAGCCTTTCTCCCAGACCATGTGGCACCAAACTCACTGCAGGGCCCTGATAATACTGGGGAAATGACAGAATAATTTCCCTTTGTGATAAGCTTTAGAATTTCAAACGCGGGCCGGGCGGTGGTGGCGCACGCCTTTAATCCCAGCACTTGGGAGGCAGAGGCAGGCGGATTTCTGAGTTCGAGGCCAGCCTGGTCTACAGAGTGAGTTCCAGGACAGCCCGGGCTACACAGAGAAACCCTGTCTCGAAAAACCAAAAAAAAAAAAAAAAAAAAAGAATTTCAAACGCAATAGAGAAAAATGTTAATAGTGGAAAAGGTACAGCCGCAGCCTCCACCCACGTGTTCAAAGCCATCCCTTTTCCACCAGGGTCCCAACATGGAGTGTAGAGAGGGACCGAGTTAGCAGCGGCCACTGTTGTCATCTCAGAATGGCCTGTCAGGGAACTAACCACAGAAACAGTCAGTTGGTCATAAGCATGCATACCGTTTTGGAGTTCAATGTCAGACTGATGTCTTAAATCTCAAGTCTGTGGCAGTTTGAAGGAGTTTTCCCATTTCTGACAAAAGTGGGCAAGGGACGTTGTTTCCTGCACCACTCTGTCCACTCTGTCCTGTGTTACCTGGGAGTCCACAGATGCCCTTCACGTGTGAGAGGTTCTGTTGTCTTGATAAATACATGCTTTACTTAAATACACTTTAGTTCTACAGTTTTGATATTGAGTATCTTAATTTGAGGAATTCAGGGACGCCATTACCTAAACTCATAAGAAAAACTGTCTGACAAGGCAAGTATTATTATTAGCTGAGCAGTTTTTGCCACTTAATTATATTTAACAGCATCATTGAATAGGTATATAGAAAAATATATAGACACATATAGATAATCCCTGGAATCTTAGTCTAGTGAAAAAAATACATTTAGCAACTACATACAAAATGCAGAAGGGTATGTGTGATTGTGATGTAGGAGAGTGAAGGTCAAGAAGGTTTTACAGAACAGAGTGTGTTGGGGGCAGCAGTTTGCTAGGAGACCTGCAGAAGTTGGATGTGGTTTACCTAGGGTAACAGTTACTACAGTGTAAGAATGCAAAACAAGCTCAGCAAAGAAGTACATGGAGGGGGTGCAGTCTGGGAGAAAGCAGATGTAAGCCTCCTATCCTAGATTAAACATACTGGGTTTATTCAGAAACTTAGCCATAAAAATCAAATATCATGGAGTTATATCCAAGTCCTCAATAGTCCATGAGCCGTCTTCTGATGGATGCCTAGTCTGTGTTACAGCACACTGGCATGTCTTTTTAAGGGATACACATCCCTAGTCTCCTCTGACTTGGCATACATCACTGTATCTGGTTATCCTTCCACTTGAGCACACACACATTTTGCCTTTCTTAAATAACTCTTGGTAGTTTGCTCTGACTTTACAAATGAAATTGATAACACAACAGTTGTAGAGGTACCAAATTGCAGGGCAAAAACTCTGTGCTGTGCTTTTGGAAAGTCGCAGGCTCCCCTGTTTCACCCCATCCCCACTACCACATTTTTATCTTTCTCTTTTGCCAAACCAATGACCTTGTGGCCTGGTGCCTGGCACATCTGTCGTTGTGAATATTTATACTGTCCTGTTTACTAAGCCACTTTCACTTAAAACATAAATAAATAAAAAACTTTAGCTGTAGTAGCACTCCTCTGGGACTTAGATTTCAAATGCATGCCAAAAATAGGACAATAAAGACCTAGAAACATTTAAGACCCCAGGACATAAATTTAATAGTATAATGCCTATTCCTTAAAGATAAATTTTACTCTCTAAACTCAGCTAATTCTCAAGTCATTGTGTAAAACCATAATTTTATCTCAGGTACTTTTATTTTATGAGAAACTATTGGCTTTTATCCTTTGGGTAGCTTATCTGATAAGAAATTATCAGCTTGTCGAGAGTAATTAAGTGGTGTGAAATGAAGGACTCCCACCTGCTAGCCGCTGGGGTGTTTTCAGAATTCATACTGGGGGCAGGGAGGGGGATAAAGCACGGGTAATGAGAGCGATTAGGGAAGCCTGTTACCCTGTGAAGACTTAGGATGGAGCCCGTTTGCCTTCTCAGCTATTACAGAGCTATAAATAAGGGGGGTGGGGGGGAATTCTTTAAAACATGGCTTTAACACATTCATTTCTTATAAACACTAAAGATGGCAAGTTTTCCCTCCCAATTTTTGCTGCCGGTGAGAAGGAATGTGTTAGCATACAGGGAGGATTGGAGAGTATCTTAGTTAGGGCTTTACTTCTGTGAATAGACACCATGACCAAGGCAACTCTTATAAAGACATTTAATTGGGGCTGGCTTACAGGTTCTGAAGTTCAGTCCATTATCATCAAGGCATGAGCATGGCAGTGTCCAGGCAGGCATGGTTCAGGCAGAGCTGAGAGTTCTACATCTTCATCGGAAGGCTGCTAGAAGACTAGCTTCCAGGCAGCTAAGAGGAGGGTCTTAAAGCTCACACCCATGCTGATACACTTCCTCCACCAAGACCACACCTATTCCACCACAGCCACACCTACTCTAACAAGACCACACCTCCTACTAGTGCCACTCCCAGGCCAAGCATATTCAAACCACCACAAGGAGTGATCCTAAAGAGGACAGAACTTTTCCTCCAAAAATGTTCTCTGACCTGCTGTGTGTAGGTCAGAGAGTCAACTATTGAGTTGGAATTTTATGTCAGTGTGAGTCGGACAACCTGGGCCATGGATCTAGATGGACACAAGTGTCAACCATCTCTCTACTACATGTCATCAGAGCAGTGGCCTCAGAAACATTATGGTTCAGAGGGTCTCTGTCCAAAGACTGGTGCTCCCCAGAGTCCAGGCATGAGAGAGAAGCAGCTCAGACTGAGCCCCAGTGCTCCCCTCTGAGCAAAGGTTTGTATGGTGGGGTTCTCTGGAGCAGGGCCAGTAAAGAGAGGGTGGGGCGAGAGAGGGAGAGACAGAGAGATGTATGTATAGAGAATTTATGAAATAATAACAACAGTTCTCATTCCCAAGAGGCTGAAAACCTGGTAGATGATCAGGCCTTGAGGCCACTGCCTCAGCAGTTGGAAGAGTCCCACTGTGGCTGTCTCACACCAAAAAGGCCACTCTGTCCTCACAAGGGCAGGGGCCTCAGCAGCCCCAGTCTGGGGCCACAGCCCTGAAGGGTTCCTGCCACATCCTTGTCAATGATGGACCCTGGTTCCAATATCAGTGAAGGAATCAGCGGCAGCTACAGGATGGATCCGCTCAGTGGCAGGAAGGAGGGTCAAGTGAGCAGAAGGGTGGTACTCACATTTGGGGTGTATCTGCCCACATTTGGGGTGCACCTGCCTGCATCAGTCAAGGTGGTCAGAACAGCTGAGTTGTTTCCCCACCCAGGTGATTCAACTTTGTAGCAAGTTGACATTAAAGCCAACCATCGAAATTTGCTTTTTAAAATTCATTATTTTTAAATGTCAAATTCCATAGTAGGTTATTGAGACAGTACATTATGGCACACCTGTTCCTTGGTATGGTTAGCGTCCTCTACGCTGGCTCTGGCTGTTGGAAAATGTGCCTGAGAATAAGCAGACTAGAACCCCAGTTGATACAGTGTGTTCCCTTCCCTTTTCCAAAGTGGGCTGAACCGCTCTCTCAAAGCCCACTAAATGACCACTTAAAATCCTTGTTATTTAAATGAAGATTTGCCGCCCCTCACCAAAGTGTAATGTCAGCCTTATAAAAGAATTGGCTGAAAAGGAAGTGCATTTTGTTATGCTTGCAGCAGGTCCTGAGAAAGAGCTACCCTCAAGCTGCTCTACTGTGTCCTTTTTCCATGTCACATGTCTTGTTTGAAAGGAAATCTCCATTGTATTCTTATAAGCATCAGTGAATAGGTGTGGTTTCCAAGGAAAGAGTGTGCATCCAGCTGTAACTGAGATTTTCTTCAACTGTCAGGAAGCCTTTCAAAGGTGTTTTCCTACTTCTCTTAATCCCTTTGCAAACAGATTTGCCTCGGGCCTTTAAACTCTCTATCTAGGCTTGAACAGCAGAAGTTAGAGAAGCCGGTACCTATGAGGACATTTCACATAAATGGCAAACAGGGTTAGCGATGTGTTTGGTTTGTCTCAAGTGTTACTGTGACTGCTATGAGTTAGAAGGGAGCAGTCTGTGGAGATGCCTGGAAGGACACCCTGTGGTGGCTGCCTGACGGTGAGCTGAAGGATTTCCATCCCTGCTCAGCACCTAGGACAGCAAAGTTGGAGTTTCTTCTTGGCCTGGTCCAACAGTGTGGGTATTTTGTCCTTTGAGTCCCTTGTCAAGTTGTGATTTTGGTTGTGACTTCAAGTTTGCTTCTATTTAGGGAATTCCCAAGTGAAGTTCCTTCTTATCCCAGCCCTCTTGGTGGATGGGTGAATAGAGGTTGTGGTGGGCGTTTTCTGCCTGTCTCTTTTGCTGTGGCCTGCAATTCTGGATTTTGTAATCGTACCTCTTAGCCTTTAAGTCTCATGATCAACCTAGGTCTTTCTATATGACCACTGAGTCACTAAAACAAATTCTGCACATAGGAAGCCTGCTGCTCCATGTCCCTAGATGCAGTCTTAATACAGGGCCCTGCAATTAAAACACAGCTTTAAAAACAAAACCCAAAGTTTTTTATCTTTTTCAGATGATAAATGGTGCTAGCATAGATTCAAATATCTCTTAGATAGTTGGCATCTTTTGATAAGCAAAAAGGACTGAAAGTGTAAAATACTTATTTTTCAGTCTGATTTCTAAATCCTTCATGAAACGTTTGATACCTGTTCCCAACCCTGGGACCTAAAAAAATTTTTTCACAGAAGCTGTTAATGACTTCTGCTGATTAGATCCCTCATACAGTATAGTTCTGCAGCTTGGGAACACTCACCAATGCTACAAAGACCTTATTTCCCTGTAGAGGTTCTTGAACACTGATCTACCCTTGCTTGGATATGCCTAGGCACTCTGGTAGAATCATATGAGGTCTGGGACTAGCAGTCCCTTTCCTGCAGTCCTTTCTGTCCCTGATATCCCTACATGCTCAGCAAATCATGGCAGTTTCCTGCTGCCCACAAGCCCTTATGCAGGGGGCTTCTGGGTAAGGTTTATAGTTAGAGGAAACTGTTGGAGAAATTCACTTGAATTATAGTTCACAAAAGAGCCAAAGGAGGGTGAGCACCTGTGAATTCATGCAGGGAGGATCCAGGCATTGAACTACTGACAGAACTTGACCCTTGAGTGAGACAGGACATGATACTTACCCTCAGTTTCTGAAGTGAGCATGTGAGGGTGTTTTCTGCCATGTTGAGTTTAGAGCTTCCTTGGCATTGGAGAGAGAGGAAGGTGGAGAACAGATAGTTGGAAATGGGGATCATGGTGAGGGGAAGGGATCCAGACTGGAAAGACAAGATTGAAGAACAGAAGTGTCAGGCATAAAGGAGTCTGTGCAAGGGATGAGTGTTAGGGAACTCATCTGGAGATCAGGCAGACAATAATACAGAGGAGGGAGGGGCCAGTGGAAAGTACTAGAGAACTGAAAAGCAACAAAGATTAGCAGGAAATGGAGCTGTCATGTCTCAGAGAAGACATCCAAAAAAGAAGGTCTGGATCAGTTGACGGAAGCCATCAGAGAGGATGGGAACCCACACTACATGTAACCCTCTGGGCTTTACAAGGAGAGCTCCAGATGGTCTCTGGAGACTCACTCAGCAACATGGGAGGAGGCTCAATGAAATCTCCTGAGGCAGGTGTGTGGGGTGGGGGAGTATGGGGGGATAGGGAGAGGCAGTGTCTGCCTGTGGACACCAAGATGGCTATGGTGTATAGCAAGAGCTAAATGAGGAGAAACCAAAGCAGCAGCAGAGGGAATTACTAAGCAGTGGACAGGGACGGGTTGAGGTGAGATGATGATGAGTCCAGGCCAGAGACTGATTTAGAGGGATAATGTCGGGCTTTACCTTACAAACCAAGTAAGGAAAGGAAAGAGGCCACACAGCTAAGGACCGCCCAGAGGCTTTCTGTCAGATCCTACTCCTTCTAAGACATCTGCAGGTTAGAGGCTCTGCTGGTCTTGGCTTCACGAGACCGGAGCTCTATCAAACCCTCTCCCCAGAACTGCTTCTGATCATGTTTATCACAGCAACAGAAAGCAAACTAGAACACTCCCTGAGAGAATCCCTTCCTGATGTCCTCATCCCAGAGCTCTGATTTAGTCAGCTTTGTTGCTTTCTCGATTCCCTTAGGACATCTTCTTGTCATCGTTCTTTCAATCCTGTGGGTAATTGATAAGTCTTTGCCTTCCTTGACAGACCATGCATTCCTCAGTGTGTGAAGGACTGTGTTGTGGTTCGCTTTTGTGTTACTGGCCCCTAGCATAACACCAGTTGGATATCTGGGGTCAGGAAGGATTGGTTTCATTTTTATGGTATCATACAGAATTGAATACCTAGGAAAAGAAACACCACTATGATACTGACATTCAAATATTTCTCAGTCAGATAAGTCCTTTCTCCTCTAAAAAAAGATCATATTTACCATTTTGAGATGCTATACATGAAGAGAATTCACTACAAAGAGGCAGAATTGCCACCTTTTGGCAGCTAAAACTTAGAACCACTATAATTATGTCACCGGAGGACCATAGAAGCCAACTGTTTGACAATACTGTCGTCAGTACCCTTAGTAGGGACTGCGGTCTCTTTATTTCCTATTTTGTAAATATTTGGTTCAGCATATTTTGGATAAGATGACCCTTCCAGGCCCTGGACCAGGATTTGGAGTGTTTTGCTCATGAATTTGATCATTCTCTAGTGTTTATTGTCACACAGCCATGAAGCAGTCAGAAGACCGTTCTTGAGCTACTCACAAGACAAGGTCCTTGATTTTACATTATTGGTTTATATATTTATTCATTTTATTTTTTGTGATGCTGTGATGTCTAACCCCAGGCCAGATTGGAAAGTGTGTTTAGACTTCCTAGGCCAGTGAGCTCTAAAGCTAATTGGCATGTAAACCCCTATGCCAAAAACCTGAAAGTTAAGGTGCTTCTCATGGCTGGTTCTATGAGAAATGAAGAGTGTGAGGAAAGAACAAGCAGGCATGTTGATTCCAACACACGCACACATACACATACACACCACACACACACACACACAGAGAGAGAGAGAGAGAGAGAGAGAGAGAGAGAGAGAGAGAGAGAGAGAATTCAATTTTGTTGCTTATAACCTAGAGTTGCTGACTGCTGTGCAGTATAAAACACTTATATGTGTTTAGAGTACTCTTGACTCTACTCTTGACTCTTGACTTTAAAATGTAAACTTATAATACCTCAGGCTAAAGTAGTTGTTTATATCCTTTGTTTTAGTTTAAAATCTTTGGTATAAGAGACAAGCTTGGGGTACTGGTTTTACACATCAGTTATCACAGCCTTGTATTTGTGGTTGGGTACACCTGTGGTGATCCTCTCTGAAGTTTGTGCATATGGCCAGGCCAATGATTGGTGAAAATTAATACTTTACTCTTTAGAACTTATGGCCATTTCATTACTATGCATTGAACCCCACAGGTCATCACACTGGATTAGGGAATGCTTGCTGAGCCGTGTATGATTCTCCCGGTGTAGTGCACTTACACCAACTTCCGCCCAGTCATCTTTTGTGACTCTGAGTATGGTTGAGTTGCAAGAAGCCCTCAGGGATGAGATGGTCAATGACTTGTGTTGTATGCTTCCACCACTCAGCATAGTTACCTATCAGGGCTGTGAGCCACTTCTGAATGACCTCTGTCACCTGACTCCAACACCCAAGTTCAGAGAACAGCTTTAGTGTGCCACTTGCTGCTTTATTTGGATGCTGTCCACCTACTCACGTTGAGGTGTCACATTATGGCTATATTGTCAGGTGTCTGTGACAACCAGGAGTTGAGGTGATATAGGGCCTCTTGCAGATTGTAATGGAAAGTCTAGAGATGTCGTCTAATTCCCACAGGTTTCTAGGACTGTGTTGTGGTTAATATTGATTCTCAACTTGACAGGATCTAGAATTACCAAACAGACAAGCTCTTGGGCATGCTGGCAAATGATATCTTGATTAAGTTAGCCTCTCGACATGCCGGGAAGGGATGCCCATGGAGATTTGGTTAATTGAGGTGGAGAGACCCATGCTCTCTGAGTTTAGATCCTGGACTGAATAAAAAGGAGAATTCTACCTGAGTAACAGCATTTGTCACTCTGCCTCTTGACTGTAAATGTAACATGATCACCTACCTCAAGCCCCTGCCTCTGACAGTGACTTCCCCACCATGAAGGACTAAGCCCTTAAGCTGTGAGCCAGGAGGAATGTTTCTCTTATGGAGTTGCTGTGTCAGGGTACTTTATCATAGCAACAGGAAGAGAAATGAATGCAGACTCTGCAAACACAACACATACGTGTGACGTACTAATGGAGTATGCTATTGAATTGTCAATTCCTATTGACATGACAGCCTGCTTATGTCCCCTATGTGCCTAATGAATACTTGCTAGCCTGAGACTACAGTCCTGGAAGGTCTGGGACATGCATTGCAGAATGTTACCAGAGCATGAGTTGCTGTCAACTGCCATGTAGGACCTGTAGCCTGATGCAAAGACACTGCTGTAGGACAGGCCTTCCCCTCTTCTCCTAAGTTTCCCTCTTTGAGTGCAGGGGATGTTACTAGTGGGAGGACTATTCTCACTGGTGCCCTCTATAATGTTTAATTCAGATTACAATAAGCGTAAGGAAGCAAGCTCTGCTTGTGCATTCAGGGACCAAGAATCTAGCATGGGCTCAGCCTTTGCTTAGTAGCCCTAAGAGGGCTTATGCCAACTACTGTGTTTCATGGGTGTGGGAACAAAGGTCTGGCAGGCCCTTTCTTTATGAATTTCCATTGACTCATATGGTTAATGACAGATATAAGATTCTGTGCTGCTGTATATAAAAAGAAAAATGGCTCCCTTGGTGCATTAGTCAAGTCTTCATGGTTGAGACAATACACTGAACAAGATAACTGAGGGAAGGAAAACTTTATTTTGGCTCCTGGTTTTGAGGTGTTAGTCTATCATGGTAGAATGAGATTAAGTTTTTCCTTCTTCCCTTTTATTCTATCCAGACCCAGCCTAGGGGATGGTGCTGCCTACATTCAGGGGCAGGGACTCATCTCCTCTTGGTTAGGCTTAACCATATGTGATGGGTATCTTTGCATACCTAGAAGATGATTTATTAAACTTGAAAGTATATCCAATTCACATTCACTATCAAGATTGATTATCACACTAAACATCTGAACTTTTGTTACAACCCTTTGTCATGAGGATATGAATTCTACGAAATAATGGGTTTCATTTTGACCTTTCATACGCATGTATAATGAACTTTGTTTATGTTTGCTCCAATTACTCTCACTCATCCCCTTTCCCCCTCTCCCTTCCTTTTCCTGGACGGCCTCTTCTACTTTTGTATTCTCCTTTCTAGGACCCATACATGATATGAAACATGATATGTCTACCTGCATTTTCACAGTTTTTGCTGGTTTTACATGTATAACTGAATAATAAACTTAGACAATGTCTCAGTGGTATGCATCTTCTGTGTGGTTACATGGGAAATATCATATCACCTTTATCTCTGTGTTGGGAGCAGGGAGGACACAGTGGGCTCAGCAAAAACTGGGCACTAGGCCCATCACAGGCCAAGATGGCTTCTTTGTGCTATAGACTGGGTCCATGGGATGCAGATTAGGAGTGGGTACAGCAAGTTGGGAAAGAGTGCAAGGGACTCAGGGTGGTCCTAAAGAGGCAGGCTTTAAGACATGCAGAGGAATTGAGAGGTAGGATATTTGAGGTAAGATAAGCAAAGGTGGAATAGAAATGTGATGCTTAACATCAGGAAGAGCAGGGAGAACAGCTCAATGGCTGTACCACATGTATGGAAAGGGATAGGATCAGACATGTTTGCCTGGGGCATCCAGATACGGTAGGGGAGGAGACTCACGCATGTACGTGGGGTCTGAAGGAAGAGAGTGCAGAATGGATCAGAGGAACCTGGAGTCTGAGGCACACACTCTCCTTTAGCCTTTTTTCTATTGAAGTTGAGTGTGCCAAGGTTGACAAAGGAGCCATCCAGATTCATTTTCCTCTGCACTGTCAGGGGCGTATCGGAGACCTCATAGTGTTAGTCCAGCACTGATTTGCTCAGGGAACGAGGGCAGATGTGTCCTCATTAGACTGAGAGTCCTGATGGACAAACTCTCCTTGTCGTTAGCACCCTGTCACACTAACACAGAGACCACTAACAGAGTCCTTATATCAATCTTGGATGCTAGATACAGTCTTACCCCCACTGTACTAATGGAAAACCTACGACTCAAGGGAGTCAAATAACCTTACAAGATCCCAAATAAATGTTAGCAAACTATCAGCTGTAGACGTAGTTCTGTGACTGTCTATCTGCCTCCTAGTACCCCGAGGGACTGAAACCATGCCTGCCTTTCTAGATGGACACTTACTAACCCTGCTGGGGAGAGCAACTTTTTCTAACCCTTTTAAACACTGGGGTGTCACTCACCCCATACCATAGTGCCCACCCTTTGAAGTGTTAAACTTGTGGTTTTTAGTGAGATGACCAAGTTGTGCGACCATGCTACAAGCTTGAGAATATTATCATTCCTCAAAATTGAAAAGCTGCACAAATTAGCTAACATTACTCTCCCTCCTGGACAGCCATAGGGTGCTTTCTGTTGTCGAGATGCTTCACGTCAGCTAAAGAGACTCACATACTCTGTGTTCTTTCATACGTGGGTTTTACCACTTACTATAGTGTTTTCAACACTCGTCTGTGCTATGTTGTAGCATGTGTGGACTTCGTCCCTTTATATTGTTGACTAATATTCCATCATACCTATATACCACTCTTTATCCATCACATGATGTCACTTGAGTCCTAATTACTTTATGAATAATGGTGCTATGAACATGGTAACGCAAGGTTTGTGTGGATGTGTATTTTCATTTCTCAGAAATATTCTGTTTTGGAAGAATATTAACAACATTAAACTCTAAGAGATATTACCCTTTACACCCTTCTTGCTGTGATTCTGTCTAGTTCCCACTAGTGGCTGATTTGTTCCACGATGACAAGGACTCTGTTCCTGCCTCCAACACAGCTAAGAGTCGATCATCCTCAAAGATCAACATTCGCTCTTCCAGACCCCTCATGAAGGTCCCCAACAAGGAGCACAAGAAATCCGTGGGCTACCAGGTCAGTCCTAGTCCCAGGCCTGTGGCATGTGCAGCAGGGATGTCTTGGAGGGGACTTTACAAAAGACCTGGTTAAATGCAGGGCCCCAGTGAAGGTGTTAGGATGGTGTGGGGGGAGGAGGGTTAGTTAAATAAGCCCAGGGAACACCTAACTAAAGCGCTTGGTCTCCAGTATGCCTCCAAGGACAAGGATCTGGTAGTCCCACCTGCTTTAATTCCTGTGGATTTGCTAATTTGGAACATTTCATACAAACCTCATCATCGTTTCTGTGATGTTTAGGTGCAGGCGTTACAACTGAGTTCCCTTTCTCTGGGGATATCAGGCTGCTAGCACACAGCAGGTAGCTCTCTCATCTCTTAGCACTCACAGTTCATCTCATTGATTCTCCTAACAATGGGAGTTAGGCACACTATGGAGTAGCCTTTCCCTGTTTACTTTGAAGAGCCCTACATTTTATTCATAACAAGCTAGGGCTGTCATCTAGAATCTAACCTCCGGTCACTGACTGGCTTTCTGTCCCCGTCTTTCTGAATTAACCATAGTAATAGTAGTGACTTCTGATGTCATCACAAGCAAAGTAGTCACCAGTGTGTTAGAGTGTCTTCACTGTGCATTCAACAGAATATTAAAAAATAACTAAGGTCTGACTTTCCCCCTGCAGTTCCGTACTTCCCTAAACCTGCTTATGGAGACCCTGAATGCCACAACGCCACACTATGTTCGATGCATCAAGCCCAACGATGAAAAGCTCCCCTTCCAGTAAGTGCCAGCTGGGTGGAACCACACCAGCCTCCTTATCCAGCCTCAGGAATCAACAGGGACTGGGAGGGCTCGGACTGCTGGACTCTGCAGAGTCGTATACTGAACTGTCAGTCACTTCCAAAGTGGGCTGTGGCTGAACACAGCCTTCCCTAAGCACGCTGCTTGCTTACTCACCTTCTTTCCTCCACCCTTCTGAGGCATATAATCATCTGCACTGCATCTGCTGACGTGTGCCTAGAGCTAAGGATGAGACAAGAGGCTGGAGTAGGAAAAGGAGGGGGATGTAGCAAATCAATAGTTTATGTCAACATATATAGTGATAAATATGAATAGTTGTATGTGCGCATATATATATACACACACATGTGGAGGCCAGAAAATCAACCTTGTGTGTCATTCCTCAGGTACTACCCACACTGTCTTTTAAGGTAGAGTCTTGCAGATGACGTGGGGCTTGTTTAAAATTGTAATTAATGCAACAAAGAAAATGAAGGATTAGCTTGGAACCAACTAACTCTGATTCTGGACTACAATTTGGGCTCTCTCATGGTCTTGGGCTCTCTCATAGTCTGCCTCTCTTATTCTGTCTTATTCCCATTCTTTCTCTTTCCCCCTTTCTCATCCTTCTCCCTTCACCCTCAGCTGTGTGTGTGTGTGTGTGTGTGTGTGTGTGTGTGTGTGTGTGTGTGTGTGTGTGTTGTGTGTGTGTGTGAAGGGCGGAGGATGCTGGGCCTTGCAGAATCCCTGACATCTGCTGAGTACCAGTCTCTGATGAATGAACTACCAGGGCCACAGTTGACTGGAGTGGAACAGGGAGCAAGTGCTACCTCGCTTCTCCCAGGACCTAGGTGCTGTCTTGTCCACCAGGCTAAACAGCAAGGTTGATTTTCTGGCCTCTGCATGCACAACACATGTATTTATGCACATGCAGCTATTCATATATATCACTGTATATGTTGACATAAACTATTGATTTGCTACATCCCTCCTCCCGTTCTTACACAAGCCTCTGTCTCATCCTTAGTACTATTCACATGTGGGTCAGGTAGCATTTTGTTATAGAAGATTGTCATGTACATTATAGCGCAGTTAGAAGCATCACTGCCCTCTATTTGTCACATGCTAATAGCATCTCCACCAGTGTGACAACCCACATTTTTAAGTATTCCCTAGGGGGCAGAATAGCCTCATAAAGAGCCCTTTTCCTATATATTTTTTATAGCACTTCTCATATAAAATATTTTCTCTTTACCTTTAGTCAAGAAACATCTATCCTATTTCTTCTTTATTAGACGCTTGGCTATGATAGGTGGGGCTGCATTCAGATATGCCACCACCGTCTGGCCCTGCTTAAGGAGCTGTATGTCACATATAAATGACACTGCCACAGAAGTGACCATCAACAGTTCTATGGAAATATTATGGGCATAGGGATGTCACAATGTCTCAGTAAACGCATATGCCCCAAGCCTGATGGCCTGTGGTCAGTCCCTGGGACCCCACTAAGTGGAATGAGAGAATTCACTTGGGAAAATACTGTGGAGACAGAAAGGCAAGAAAGTGATGAGTGACCCTCCTCTCCCCGGGAGGAAGTGGCGGAGTGAGTGTCAATCCGGTCTTCCTTGGCAGAGGTGAGGCTTGCTGACTGACTGGTCTCAGGGTCTTTTGCTGACAGTAGAGATGCTGTGGAGCCTGAGGAAGCTAGAGGCATGCAAGGATGATGTGGTGAGTGGAGCCACTGGAGAAGCAGAGCCAGGTGCTGCAGCCGCAGGCTCCTCCCTCTGCAGCTGACAGCTCCAGGCTCTGCTGTCCCTGCACTGTTGGGAACAGGAAAGTGCAGCTTAAACCTATACCTGGTAGGTTTTTGAATATCCAGTTATGTGTTGTCTTTCACATCTAAGCCTGGTTTCACTAGAAGGCTGGTTTTCATTCCTTATCACTTCATAGTGAGGCCTATGGAGTCTCCGCTGGCACAGAGATAAGATTAGAACACTGAACCATCTGGGCTCCCCAGTTCCCTAGACAAGGAGAGAGCACGCTGTATCTTCTTTGTCCAGTCTTTGTGCTTTTCTCTTGAAAGTCCTTTTCCATCTGTGATCATCATAGTTGTGTGTTGGGCAGATGTTCTCCACACCCACTAAAGTTGGGGAGGGGAAGGGGACAAGAGGTCATAGCTTGCCTGATGTGCTCCCAGCTGTTATTGGGCACCTGGGGCCCAGTTACATCCTTTCTCCTCCACACAGGGACGGCAGGCATGCTGCTGCTGCTGACTGGGGTAGGAAAGAGCAAGTAGGGTGTATTTTGCGGAATTCATGCACAAAAGGAGAGGGTACGGCTAAGCAAAGAATCGGTTGCCTCAGGCCATGTAACGTTGCCTAAGTAGGGGGATCTTGAATTCTAGGCCAGCCTGAGCCAACAAGGCTCAAGAATTATTTTCTGATGGGACCGGCTCCAGGCATAGTGTGTACAGCCCAAGAGAAGACTTCTCCCACCTGCAGCCTGTTCTGCCAGCATTACATGATGCTGCCTTGGGACACTCAGCAAGCCATGCTCTGGCCACCACACTGCCCAGTCCCAGAGCTGGGTGCATAGCTGTCGAAAGACTTGCTACAAGATAAGGCAGGAGTGCTAAAGATATGATCTGCTGAGAAAAAGAATGGCTCTTTCTAAAAAGGAAGGCGAGGCTGGGCATAAACACACACACCATTGAGCCTAGCACTTGAGAGGCAGAGGCAGGCAGACATCTGTGAGTTCTAGGCAGTAGCTATGGTTGTCGTAGTTGGATACAGAGGAGCCCTGGGACAAAAGTTCCACATTTCTCTAACACTTTCTGAAAACTCAGGAGTATCCATTCTTACTGACTGACTTACAGGTAAGAGAAACAGAGCCTGCACCCCAAAGACCTTCCCAGGACCATGAGTGGCCATTAAATTCTTGGAGGCTTCTTGTGGGACTAGTCAAGGATGGCCAACCAGCATATCAAAGAGGACAAAATCACCCCTGGTGACAGGGAAAGGGTTCCAGTGAGGAGTTCCATGTTGCCTTTGTCTTCTAAGCCTCTTACTGCAGAGCTTTGCAGTAAGAGGAAATTAAGTTATCAAGTAACTGTTTTGATCAAGACCATGTAAAAATCAACACTGCATTGTCTCTTCTGCACAGATATCATTAGTGACCTGAGGCCCTTCATTTAGAGCTGGAATGAGCAGGAAGAGAATTTGGAGAAGCCAGGTTTGGGTGCAGCAGAAAATAGGGATGCTGCAAGCAGTATAAGGGAAGGAGGAGGTAGAAACAAGAACTGGCCTAAGGAGTGTGTGGGCCTCACACCTAGGGTCTACTGGAGTCAGAGCATGCCTGCACACTGTAATAGCTTATAGTCACCACTCCCTAGGAAATGCATGGTGAAGGTAAGCAAGCCCATGATACCATTCGTCAGATGCCACGGTTTGATGACTCTAAGGGAGGCTTGTGTGGTAACATAGTGAGAGAGTGATGTGGAAGGCCAGGGCAGGTCAACAAAGAGGAGTTGAAAGTCTATCTCACAGAGAGACTAGCTAGCGTGGCCATCTCCAGGCTGACTCCATCATCGGAGTTCAGAATCCAGGTGGGTTGTGCAGCCATAAAAGCACTCCTGGATTGTCAGGGAGAGCGATGCAGGGCATACCAGGGTTTGTCCTGTGGCTCATGCACGTCCTGAAGCGCGAGGTAGTTCCTCAGCACTCTCATCTTCCAGGCAAGGCAGCTGCCTACAGCCTCACCAGAGTGTCTGCCAAAACCACCATGTTCTCCAGGATCCCAAACCATGAGCCTCATGGGTCCTTGGACTTGTTCCTTATCTCTAAATGCAAGGAACAAAAGAAGCATAGCCACTGGCTTCAGTTGAGTTCAAAAGAAAGGGCATTGTAGATCCCTCAGCAGCTCTGAGTGGGACAGTAGTCTCAACAGATTTGAAAAGTGAACTAATTCTGGGTCAGTTTGGTACCTAATAGTACTTCTGATCATGCTAATCTCCTCTAGCTCTCCCAGGGCTTTCCCTACAGCACCTCCACCATGAATCTTCCAGCATGCCTTGTGGTATACTGCCACTGAGCACTGTCTCCTCCTCTGCTCTCCTTGCATCACACACAGGCCATTAAAAGTCTGTGTGGTTTAGGAATACAAGCTTAGACCCAGTCCTCCTTTAACTTTTTTTATATGATTGAGGTGGTTAGTCTGTGAATTTAAGGGCCTATAGCAAATTCATGGCTCTGAGTTTATTGTTAGGGTGTGTTTTTATATTTTATTTAGAAATAGTTGAAAGGAGTTAGCAGACAACAGTCCAGATTGCCTTACATAGATAGTTGGTTTTCAAAACATCAGAGTCCACAGAATTGACCTTACAAACATTTCTGTATTAAGGTTCATTTTGATTAGAGACTTGTCTGCTCCTGACAGCTTCCTGTCTTGGATTCTAAGAAGAAACTGAGCATCTTTGGAGTTACTCCAGTTGTGGTGAGACAGCCACTAGGCAAGAATTGCCTCTTTTCATCTACAGACAAATTACTGTCCTGAAAAGGACACACTTGTGGAATAGTTGACTGATTATATCTGCCAAGACAGAGTAATCAGCCCTTAATAATTCTGCATCACTAGGTCTGTCAGATGATCCTGGGCCAGAAGGCTGAAGATCGGATGCTCCAACATTTTGTAATATAGGGACTGTCCAGGTGTCAGCGGTCTCTATAAATTGGCTAAGATTTAGAAGCTATGCTTTGTGCTTCCCATAATTTCAGTTAATTCAGTCATTCTGGATTTCTGAGGGGGTTGAAGACTTTATAGTCTCACAGCCAATCCCGGCTATTTACTTTGAAAGAAAAGATTTTTAAGGATGGTTTTCAGCTGACATTCATTCTAAAGCCAAGAAAAAAGCCAGGTTCAGAACTAAGTCTTTTAGTTAGGAGAGATGACAGAGGTTCTGGTTAGTCAATAAAATAATGGACTGGGTATTAGGTCTATCTTGTACCTTACTGATACAAATTGGTATAGTTATACTCTAATTGTATTTTGAGAGAAAAGTTTTCTTTTAACAGGAAGGGTGATATGTAGGAGGAGCTAAGGTGGAAAGAGTAAGGAGAGGAGGAGAGGAGACAAGGGGGGGAGGAGGGGAACATGGAGGCAGATGTTCTTGTGTCTCCACCAGTCAAAGATAGTTGGAATATCTAGGTTGGGTATTGGGTTACACTTCTGATTGTATGGGCATCTTGTTATTGAGCATTACCAAACTTATATAGCCATTGATTAACATTTTTTTAAAAAGTTACTATAAAAAAAAATAAAAAAGTCTGTGTGGAGGGAATTGCTCAGTGTAAGCTCTGGAGAATAGACAGAAATGAGGCTGGGAAGGTGGGCAGAACTTAGGTAGCGAGTGGGCAAAGGAAAGAGTAAGGTTAAGAACGTGCACAGTCTCGAGACCTGCGGCTTCTGAAATGGCTCTTCCACCCTTCTGTCTGTGCTTTTCCCTGACCTAGTGTGTGGTCATCTGCAGCTTGGTGGCAGCAGGTGTCTCATACACTGCAGGGGAGGAGCGCTTCCCTCTCATCCTGTCTCGTCCTCTCACCTCCAAGCATCCCTTCATGACGTTTTTTTTTAACTTGGCAGCTTCGACCCAAAGAGAGCTGTGCAGCAACTCCGAGCCTGTGGCGTGCTGGAGACCATTCGGATCAGCGCAGCAGGCTACCCATCCAGGTAACATCACCAGCAATGCCCTCCTCAAGCTGCTGCAAAGCAACCAAGGGTAGACCCATGGCAGAGCCAAGGGTGAGCTATGGTAGGTGCTGTCAGTCTGAGACAGATCCTAACAAAAGCTCCTAAGCCCCAAAGACCCTAACAGAATACTCACAGAAATAAGAATTTCAACTTGGCTTGAAAACAGAGTTAACGGGATCATGCTTTGAGGGGGGAGCATTTCAAATTAGCATCCATCGGGTGATGAGCTAGCTAGAGTTCTTAACCTTATCCCTCATCTTCTCCCCAATTGAATTGTGGCAAAATATGATAATGTACTATTTACTGTCTTTACTGTTTGAAGTATACAGTTCAGCAGCATTAAGTATATTCAGATGTTTATTCCCACTCCTATGAGCTACCTCAGGAATTGGTTTAGTCTTACAAAACCAAAACTCTCTAACCCTGTTCAATACAGCTGGCCATTTAGTTCATCTTTCCTTAATGTAACAAAATATCTGAATGAACAAAATGCTCCATACAGACTAACTGCCTTCTCAAAATGCCTTCTGTTGGTCACAGTTAGCCCAAAGTTATGAAGGAAAGAGTAAGGACACAGTCCAACAAGAAGTGGAGTGTAGCTGGGGCCCTCAGTGCCCCGAAGGCCAAGCCCAGTTGACCTAAACCATCCCCATCATCCTCACCCCTCATCATGAGGCCCTCATCCCTGCCTGACTCATTTCACCCCCTCCCAGCACTGCCATTGTGGGACTAAGCTTCTAACCTGGGAGCCTTAGGTAGTAAACCATATCGAACTATAGTACAGCAGGCCCATTCCTGCTCACAGCCCTGCAGCCACCCTTTCTATTTCTATCTTTCAATTGGTCAGCTCTAGATGCTTCATCTATGTGGAACTACATAGTACTTGTCCTCTTTGTGACTGGTTTATTTTGTTTAACATTATATCCTTAAGGTTCTGTGTTATATGTAGCATGTGATAGAATGTCCTTTTTGAGGAAGAATAGAGAGCCTTTACATGTTTGTTAACATGATTCGCTTGTCTTCTCGCCTAGTGTTGGACCTCTTTAGCTTTCAATGTGAAGTCAAATCTATCACAGGAAATACAACTTCTTTGAAACTTTTGTGGAGACTGGGGAACTGTTACTCAAGTATGATTACCTGAGTTCAGACACCCAGCATGAGAAGTATTACTAGGGTGGGGGTTGAGGGACACCAGAGACAGGCTGTTATCTGGAGCTCAGTGGCCACTCTTGCCATTTGGTGAGGCCCTGGTTCAGAGACCCTGTCTCTAACTGAAATAAGAAATAAGGTAGAGAGCAGTCAAGAAAGACAGCCAGTGTTGACCTCTGGCCTTCACATGTAGGTACACATGTACACACACACATGCCACACACAAACAAAATACATTTCTCATGATCTGACCTATCATGGGTATCCCACAGAACTATGCAACAGCCTGGAGAAGTCACACCAAGACTGTGACTCTTCTCTGGGTGTTTGCCTGAAATAGAGGTGGTTACTGCACTGGCTTCTCCAAATCACACTGCACTATGATGATGTGGAAAATAAATGTCTTCCATGGTCAGCTAGGCCTGGGCAGAGTACTGTGGCAGCCCTGCAGCCTGCTTGTCAGGATTCACTGCTCTGAGGTAGCTTTCTTTAGAGGTAAAAGAAGCCAGCGTGAGAGGAATGCAGGCCTCCCTTCTATCTGCACCTGGAACTTTCCCCTGAAGTGGAGGGACCAGTTTTATATACTGTGGTTAATTGTCCATAAACAGCTTAACCATAAACAATTCCCACAAGTCCAGCCTGGAAGGGAAATGGCTAATAGAATTGGGGATTTGCATTTGACCTGGGAAGTGTGGGAATGGTCACTAATCTGCAGTACCCAGGCCGATTGCTTCTCAAGGCCAAGATGGTTTAGATATTTTTTCGGGGTAATTGCTGGAGCCGTGTGAAAGGCTTTGCAACCACAGCTTCCCTTGGAAAGCAAGAGGCAGTGTCCTGGGACCCTGTCTCATGTTTCCACCTGAAGGTCTGAATAGAAGTAGTTACAGCTACTTCTGCTACACCTACTACTACTACATACACACACACACACACACACACACACACACACACACACACCCTCTCCATCTGTTCTTGCAGTATCTGACATTGCTTTTTGATTGGTGGAATAGGATTTTGATTGGCAGAGTAGGACTCAGGCCTGGCATTGGCCATTTGTGTCTTCACCAGCTCTGCTGCCTATCAGTGCCTGTCACAGGCCCTGGGTTCAGATCTGGAAGCTTCATTCAGCTGAAGATCTGGAGGAGAATCTGAGGGTGCTCCCAAGCTACATTTTTAGGAGCACTGCTCTCTGGCCCTGATGAGCTCGAAGACACATCACTTAATGAGAAGCAGCCATTATTAGTCCTCTGGTTCTCAGAATTGTGTGCTGTGACCCATGAGTGACCAGCATATGGCTTGAATGGGCTGTGACCTGATCTGTCTTGGAAAGAATTGGGTTGAAACTGTACTAGGACAGTCTGTGGAAGAAAGGATGCTGTGGCGTGACCATGTTTCTGTGTTATGGGTAGAAAAGACACACTGTAATCTAACATGTGCACAGTGAGGCCCACAGAAGGACGTGGGCTGCTGAGTCACCAGGAAGCAACTGAGTTTGTTCTAGAATCAACACCCAGCTGCATGTACTGTGCCATTGCTCAGCAGTAATATTCAAGTCAATGGAGTGTCGCCCTTCAAAGGCTTGTCATAACATCTAGCCACTTCTGTATGAGCATAAATATCTGAGAAAGCAGGAGAGAAATTTCTGTTTTCTTCGTGTGAAATGCCTGTGAGTGTTTGCCCTCAAGTAAGCATTCTGGAATTCTCCAAACTCTGCAGGCAACTGAAAAGGTTAGTTCCCAAGTTGTATAAAAAGGCGGGGTGGGGTTGCTCAGTGGTAATGTGCTTGCCTTGCATGTACAAGGCCTTGGGTTCAATCCCGCACCACACACACACACACACACACACAACACACGAACAAAGTTATTGCATAAGAAGCTTAGGGTAGTGGGTACTCAACAACCAAGCCTGTGCTATTCAGTGACCTGAAGGTGAGCAGACAAACCTGAGGTGTTCATCTCTATGGATAACTTTACATTAGTCAGACATCTTGTGAAGTGGTACAATAGGATTGTGTCAAGCGATGAAGAAGACACAGGGAAACCACGTGACAGTGAGATAGTCTAGGACAGGTGGGACCTGGCAGGGAGGACCCAATTCCATATAAAAGGAACCACCTCCTTCACCAGTAACAAGTTACTATGAAATAATTGAATTATTTCATAGTTAAAGAAGTAATTTTCAGAAAGTGTCACTCCAAAAATGTCTCCTCAGACATCAGGAAGGATGGATGTGGCTGACATGGTCAACTATATCCCATAGATAGTCAGGGTTCTATATACCCACCTGCACCTCTGATTCACTGGCTGAGATTTCACACAGCCTTGCCATGTGGGGTCACAGCAACAGAGTGCACACTGCATTCCTGCACAGCCATGTGAGGTCACAGTGACAGAGTGCCCACTGCACTCCTGCAGGCTTTGCTGTTGCAGCACAATGCAGTCAGTTTCAAAGAAAGGCAGATCTATTTCTTGGCTCTTGTGAGAGTTTTATGTAGAATGAGAGCAGCCTTTGCCTTCCTGGGATCCTCCTCTCCCCCAGTCTTCTCCATGCCTCTCTATGGAGCGTTCAGACCTGTGTAACACCCTGACCTACCCAGAGCTCAAAGCTAGAAGACACAAGCCTGGGGTGGCTTATGGAACAATCCACATGCAGGTGCAAGGATGTGGTACAAGCGTAGGAGAAGCTGTGGCCTCTCAGAGAAGTAAGACTTGAGCTGGGCCTTGACGAGCAGAGATTCAGAATGACAGGAGACAGCAGGAGTTGTTACTCTGTTGATGGCAGATGCGTTGTAGGACTTCTCTGCCAACTTTGTGCCTTCTTACAACTGCTAGTCAGTCAGTCATAGCAAGCTCATATTCTGGGTGTACCCTACATCTCATCCAGGCAGCAAAGAGGATCCGTGCATGCTGAGTCTTTAACTGTCTTAGGGTTTTACTGCTGTGAACAGACACCATGACCAAGGCAACTCTTATTAGGACAACATTTAATTGGGGCTGGCTTACAGGTACAGATGTTCAGTTCATTATCTTCAAGGCAGGAATATGGTGGCATCCAGGAAGGCATGGTGCAGGAAGAGCTGAGAGTTCTACATCTTCATCTGAAGGCTGCTAGCAGATGACTGACTTCC
The DNA here is from genome assembly GCA_021653895.1 of Mastomys natalensis. Classification (NCBI taxonomy): domain Eukaryota; kingdom Metazoa; phylum Chordata; class Mammalia; order Rodentia; family Muridae; genus Mastomys; species Mastomys natalensis. The sequence continues at coordinate 467,998 of JAJTUV010000270.1, forward strand.
AGGCAGCTGGGAGTAAAATCTTAAAGCCCACACCCACAGTGACACACCTACTCCGACAAGGCCACACTTCCAAATAGTGCCACTCCCTGGGCCAAGCATATACAAACCATCACAAGCTCCATATTGGAGTGGCATCTACTGTTCCGCCCACCTGGCTACAGGTAGAGCTGCCACTGGCTGGGTTGACCTGCCACAACTTGCTGGCTTCTTACAGAATACCTGGTAGACATCTTTTCCCGTGTCCTGTTTATTTAAGAGCTCTTTACAGCCAGTAATTGTCTCTCGGCACCTTTTCTTTTTGAAATTACAGGTATTCCAGAAAGAGCAGGGAAGAAAGGATGTGTTTCTGGTATGGTAACAAATGTGGCGATAAGCTATGGCTGAAACGCATAGGTGTAGATCCAACGCATGCTTCCTGTGTCCTACTTGCGTTTGTTGCCTGAACACATTTTGCTAGAGGGTCCAAGAGAGCTTTCCTTCCCACCCTTACCATTGGAAATGTTAAATATAGGAAGCAGCACTTTGAAGAGTGTTGAAATGGAGTTGCATCACTTCTTCCATTGCCTGTGAATTCTATTCCCTTTCATCCTCTCATCAGTACCAAGCTCCAGCATCTAATACACCCTATGCAGTCATTCTGTTGACCTGACCTGGGGAGACCTTCACGGGACCACAGGGACTTGAGCAGCCTGGGATTCACCTCCCCAGCTGCTAAGAATGCACACAGTGGAGTGGGTCCCTCACATGTGCTTGTCAAGTAACTACACATCTCTGCAGAGCATTGCCCAAGCCTCTGTCAGTGGGCTCCTATGATTCAGGAAATTCCAGCTTATAACATCTTCCTGTGTCTCTCTTATTTGAGTCACACACACACCAATGGCACAGTCCAGGATTACATAGATCTGCGAACTCTTCCATGGAGTTGCTTCTCAAAGGCTGAAGCCTTTCGGACAGCTCTTCCACCAGCCCACCCAATGGCCTTGAGAGGAATTCTTTCTCCTGTTTGAAATGAAGTCCTATCCAGCACTCCCAAATGTCCCAAATCTAACCAGCAAGGACAGGCATGGCATGGCCAGCCAGCAGCAGTATTCTCCCACTCTCTCACAGGCTCCTGGGTACCTGTCTACTTTTTATCTGCCCTAAGAATTACAGCTCTCTGGGAGGCTGGCTTATAATGAAAATGTATCATTCAATTTGAAACGCTGTGCAGTAGCTAAGAAATATGCTCATTGTAAAGAGCATAAAGAAAGATGATGAATGGGCTGTCTGGGAGAGCAGCTCCCAGGCAGCTCCCTGCTTCCCTGGTCCTCACAGCTGTACAGTTAACCATCCCCAGGCTCTCTGACGACTTTGTAACTGAAAGAACTGTGAGGCAAATACTCCTCAACCAAAGCAGGCGTGAGAGGGCTCCTCAAACACACAGTGCTTGTATAAAAAGAGCTAAACCCAAACCGGATGAACTTAATTCTCATCCTCCTCTTGAAAGCACAGTACTACTTTTTTTATCTTGAGACAGGGTCTCACTTGGCAGCCCAGACTGGCCTTGGACTCATGCAGAGCCAAAGCTGGACTCAAACTAGTAGCAATCCTCCTGCCTCAGTCTTCTAAGGGCTGAGCCTACAGGAAAGTGAGTGATGTTTGCTGAAAAGATTTCCTGCTTTCCCAGCGTTCTCTCCTCACAACCCATGTGGGGGAAAGTGGATTAGAATCACAGAATTAAATGGATGCCATGGCAACTGCCTCCTCCCCTCCTGCTTGTCATATCTGAAGTAGACATATGGTCCCTGCCTTTGCTCTTACACTTCGAGAGTGTGTACAGCAGAACTTAAGCCAAAATGATGTGGTTTCTTGTCTCTGGCTGTAAGAACTTTGTCTGCCCTTCAATAGATTGGAGTCTGACCCAGGAGTTCCTACTCAGGCCTGAACATCCCAGTCAGGAGGACTCGCTTACAAACTAAGAAGCCAGTACCCTCTTCAGATCTGTGAACTCAGATTCTGAGACTGAGCCCTGAGCCTTTGACAAGATTTCTCAATGATTTAAAAATATTCCCATTGATATATTTTGTTGGTGGTGTTTTTAGGGTTTTGGCTATGCTGGGTTCACATGTAGGGCTTTGTGTATGCTATTTGATGCCCTACTCCTAGCTATACATGTAGTTCATGATTCTTTTGAGACACAGGATCTTGCTATGTAGACAAGGCTGATGTCAAGCTTACAATCCTCCTGCCTCAGGTTATTGAGTACTGGTATATAAGCAAGTACTACTATGTCCGGCTTCTCATTTGTTGCAGGAAGTATTTAGAAAAAAAATAAAGGCATGTTCAGCTAGCTCCTGGCCTGGCCGCCATATTCCCACTCTAAATTCCCTTACTATTGGTGGCACTGGCTGGCCAGTGGTGCCAGCCCAGGACCCAGGAGACGTTGGCATGGCTGTTGCTTCTGCTGATCAGCTCAGTGGTCTCCATGTCTCTAGGCATGGCTCCTGGGCCAACTCTGCCCCCGCCCCCCATGCAGTAGATATAACAATTCCCAGTACCCGATAGAAATAAGACTCTTAATGCTTAAAGATTAACCAAGTAGATTTATTTATCAGCAAATACTCAATCCACAAGATGCCCACACAGTTAGAACTTTTTTCCCAATTATCTAACCTTGATATGAATAACTACCAGAGCCTGCTAGAGACATACATCTGTAGCCGTCTCTCTTCTCTTCCTCCTCCTTTCTCCCTTCTCTCCTCCCAACTCCCAACTCCGCCTCCCTCTTCCCTATCCAATGACAGAGCCCCACTGCAAATACAATGGGCAGGAAATTTCTGCCACCCTCATTGATTTCTTTTTCTTTCCTTTTTTTTTTTTTTTTAATCTTCCTGCCAGACAGCCATTACCATGGAAGAACATGTTGACTTGGTACACTCCAGCCATCCAGTGCCGTCCAGGCCTCGTTGGGCCTGCCTGGGTTTTCTGGGGTCTCCTTGGTTTGTGCTTTAGCACCAGCTCAGAGATAACAACAAGGAATTGTCTCTCCCTGTTCCTTTAGCAAAACTAAAGCAAGCTCGATTGCTGAGACCACACTGAGGCTGGGCCTGTGCTCCCCAGGAACCCCGAGGTGCCTGTAGGCAGTAAATGTAGGTTTACTGGTGAAGCAGTAAGAAGTAGGAATACTGCAGCAGCCTTTGCAAGGGGATTCCTTCAGGGATATTAGTGCCGAGCAGTGAGGGCACGTGTCACCCATGAAGGCCACTCACAGAATCCGCATGCTATCAACTTCACCCTCAGGAAATTCACTGACTTTCCTAACATTCAGGTTGTACAACCTTCTCCACTGTCGAGTTGCAATGCTTTCAGTAGCCTGGAAAGGTCGATCCCTTCTCATCCCCTCCTCCCAAACGCTATCTGACTGTCTCTGAAGATTTCCCTGTTCCGGGTGTTGTGTATAAAAACAGCTAGAACTTCGGCCCTCTATACATGGGCTCTTTTCACCCAGCATTGTTTCCAAGGTCATACTTTATGCGGCTGAATGTTATTTCCATAGATGGATTTACTAATTTTCTTTACTCCATCAGCTAATAGACATTTGGTTTGTTTGTTTATTGTACATGGGTACTTTGTCAGCATGTACATCTGCATACCAAGAGATGGCATCAGACAATTGTGAGCTGCCATATACGTACTGGGAATTGAACTCGAGACCTTTGGAAGTACAGTAGGAATTGAACTCTTGGACCCTTGTAAGTGCAGTATGTACTCTTAACCACGGAGCCCTCTCCAGCCCCTATGTTTTTACTCTTTAGCAAGTATGAATCCTGCTATGAACATGCCTATGCATGCTCTTTTGTTTTGTTTTCAGTCAGGGCTGCACTATGGAGCCCAGGTTGGCCATGGGCTTGCAGTCTTCTTGTCTCCACCTCCTAAGTGCTGGGATTGCAGGTGTGTGCCACATGTTTAGCCACGTACATGTTTATGTGCAGATATTTATTTTCATTTTTATTCATTGTATAGCTGTCAGTGGAGTTATTGGATCTTGTGGTAACTCTGCTTAACACTTTGATAACCCTGTCATACTGTTTCCGCAGCAGTTACAGTTTTACAGTCACCAGCAGTAGACAAGGAGCCCCATATCCACACACGGTCGTCAAAATGTATTTGTATCTTTCCTCTCATAGCCATCTGGGGGCTGGAAAGTGGTATCTCACTGTCATTTAGATTTGTGTTTCCCTGATGGTTCCTGGTGTTAAGTCTCCTTTCACAGGTTTTAGGTCAGCTGTGTGAATTCTCTGGAGAAATGTGCGGTCAGGTCATTTGAGCATTTCTAAATTAGGTATTTGCTCATTGTTGAGTAATGAGAATGATTTATTTGTGATCAGAGACCATTACCAGCTGTATGCAAATATTGTCTCCAGTTCTATGATTAATCTTTTTATTTTCTTGATCACATTCTTTTAAATGCAAAGACTTCCAACTTTAATGAAGTCAAGTTTATCTGTTTTTATTCTTTGGCTGTTTGGCTTTAGAAAGCATATCTAAGAAATCATTGTCCAGTCCAAAGCTACAAAGGTTTGTATTAAGGTTTTCTTCTAAATGTTTCACAACTTTAGGTAAACCACTTTGAAATAACATCTGCATGGTGTGAGGTAGGGTCCAGCTGCGTTGTTTGTATATAGACACACTGTTGTCTCAGCACCAGTTCCTCAACAGGTCATGTCTACTCTTGAGTTTGGCAAGATGGGCAGCGTCACTTATATTTTATGGATGAGGAAACAAATCCCAGAAAACCTGTGATAGAATCAGGTCCTCCAAGATGGAAACAGTTAAGGATGTGTCTGCCCTTGCAGTAGACAAAGCATAGGTTACCCTGAGAGCCCTAAAGGATTCTTCACCATTTTCTAAGGGACCCTTGAGACTATGGATCATGGCATCTTTGGGACAACTTCTTTGTGATCTGATATCATAGAGCTCGTCTACTCAGGAGGCAATTTCTGGGTTTATATAACCAAATCAATATCCTCATGAGGAAACAGATTCAAAGGGGGAGCAACACAAAGTTGTGCACCTGTAGCCAGCCCATCTCGTCTGCTTACCCCAGTTGACTGATGACCTTGAAGGTGGGCATTCTTCGGCAGAATGGCCTCACATAGTGATGGTTAAATCCAGTGTGAGACTCCAGATAGGAACTTGGTCAGCCAAAACAACACTTCAGGCAACTGTGTTTTCTGTGCCACTGACAGCAGCTGCATCATCCCTCGATGTCTCAAGCCTAGGGAACTCATTCTGCGAAGGCATTTTTCCAGACTACAGGCTCTGATGAATGTTTGCCTAACCTGGAAGCAGTCACAGCCCTGGGCTTGCTACACATGCGCAACTGTAACTGTTTGGCCAGGCCAGAGTGCAGGTGAAGGAGGCCATTTCTGAAACAGAAGCATGATACTGAAGTCTAGAATGCCCAGCTAGGCACTTAGCATATGAGTTGAAATCCAGGGAGGAAGTCAGGGCTAAGGAACTGGGGAAGCCTACCTCCAGAGTGGCTGAGGCATCATAAAGCACTGTCAGGAGCTGGCATAGTCTTAGAGTGTTTTTCTTCGGCCACTAAGATAGAATGGATGCTTTGCAGCATACTGAGTGAGAGAAAATATTTCAGGGTCACTTGACAGGGAAGGGGCCACACTATTTAGGTAACAGCCATGGATACTTGTTAAGGCCTTCTGAACTAAGAATATCATATATTCTATAACAAATATTCTTACAGATAATTGAGAGTATTTTGTTGTTGTTCTAGGTCTCAATGAATGAGGGAGTGTTCCCTCCCAAAGTTCAGGATGCCCTGTGTTGTATGGGATTCTCCTACACTGAAGAATTAACACCCAAGCCCTTAGTGCCCTCTTTAAGAGGCACTGAAAAGGTTTAACCAGGAGGGTCCAGCCATTTGAATGGCCAGTAAAGAACTATTCAACTAAAATAAGCAACTGGTTATAAAGACATCACACTAATAGGTTTGGAGGTGAGGGGATTGAAGTGTCTGAGAGAAACAATGGTCAAAGAAAGCTGGAGTTTAACAGAAAAGGACATCCGCATGCTAATAGACCTTCAAAGGGTCTCAGAGCTTTGGGACCCAGGATAGACTCAGGAGCATAGATAGCAAAGAGTCTACAAAGCAAAATCTAGGCCAGTCTGTGGCCTTACTGAGCTATCTTCCTCTACGTTGATACAGTTTCATTGAACGCATATTCAAGTATGTCCTGTTAAATTCTCCTTTGACAAAAGAACCAAATGTTCTTTTTATTTTCACTCTGCAGCTTTTCCTGTTTCAGGCAAGGAGACTTTTCTGTGAGGGTTTTCTCTCTAGACACATACAGGTCCATGGAGAAGAGAACACACGTTGATTGTGGATTCTGTGTTCAATAATGTTACTATAGACCTTCTGATGCCAAGGCCTAAGAGCAGATGCACTTCCCTTAGGCTGTCTCCTGGGGGAATGAGTTTCTTCCCAAAACCAGGAACTCTTGACAGCCATTCTCTTTCCCAGATTCACTATGCCACCCTCTCCTTGTGCAGATGTATTTCAAAATGTGTTTGCAAGTAGTAAAAAAAAAAAAAAAAAGGACTGGTTGCCTTGAACAGGAAGGAACGTAATGGCTTCCCCATCACTCCGCCAATGACTCACAAAAGCCCAGGTACTTTTGTGAGATGTGTGGCTGTTTTTGTAGACAGAGGAGGTAAGACATCCAGCTAGCCTTGGTCACAGCGATGGCCAAGGTTCGGAGCCAAGCTTCTGTGCTCCTGTGCTCTGTGCTCAGTACAGACTGGATTTGACATCTTTGCAGTCACACTTCCCCACCCTCATAATCTCCTTGAGTTGTGGATCTGTCAGCTGTAAGAGATTTTCAAATTAGAAACATTTAAGGATTTCAGCCCAACTAAACGTTGTCTTAATTATTTCCCAGCAAAACTGCAAACTCACGGAGACAAATAAGTACACAAATAACCGTGATGCAGAATGTGAGACGTGCCCTTCAAGAACCAAGGGAGACAGTCAGGAGGAAGTGCACAGCAGCCTAAGGGAAAGCACACACCAAACCCCAACATTCTGAGACGTATGTGTCAGTGGCAGAGAATATGGGGGGGGGGGGGGCAGGGCACAGAGACCTCGACTCCAGGAAGCTTTCTTTCACAGGCACTGGGTTCTTAACCAAGTCTATCTTTCTCCAGGTAGAAGTATCAGAGGGTAAGGCCAGGGCAGAAAATGCCTAAGAGAGTTAGCTACTAAACAAAATGCACATCTGGTTTACATTTAGCTGGGAAAATAAACTTACCCATTTCCATCTGTAAGGTACCTGCTAAAGATGCTAAAGGTATCCCCAGCTGGACGGTGGGAAAGTTTCTGTTCACTGAGTAGACTGCAAAGGGTAAGAAGATTCCTTTCCTAGTCCCAAGACCAAATCCTCAGGGGCTCTCGATAATCTATGCCTTCCCTCCCTGAAAGAGTCTATGCCAGTTAAAAACCAAGAAATGTAAGACAAAGTAGATTAGTGATTTCTAGGGTCTGGCAGAACTGCTCTGGGATATGAGAGTTCTTTTGATGGTTGTGAACATGTTCTAGAATTGAATACTGGGGATAGTTTCACAATTTCACAAATAGACTAAAAGTTATTTTAACTGTATACTTTAAGGGAAGAAATTTGGGCCTGAAGATAAGACTCAGTGTCTAAGAGCACTAACTGCTTTTCCAAAGGGCCCAGGATTGACTTTTAGCATTTACATGGCATTCCACAACCATTTATAACTCTAGGCCCAGGAGGATCCAGTGCCCTCTTCTGGCCTACAAAGGCACCAGACACATATGTGGCACACAGACGTACATGCAGACAAAATACCAAACACATAAAAAAATCATAAAAGGATAAATTTATATCATATGACATCTCAAAAGCTTTTGCTTGTTAAAAAGGAACAGACTGAAGCTGTGTGTATGGTGCCGTAATCCAGCATTTGGGAGGAGAAGGCAAAGACGATTCAGAGCTCACGGTCATCCTTAACTTCATGGTAGCCCAGAGGCCAGCCTGGGGTACATAAAATACTTTCTCAAAAAGGAAAGGAACTGTCTTTTAGCCAACTATGTCATCAAGGGAGAAAAACAGATAAATAGAAGTGTCCTTTGGTTATTTCTGCTTACATCAGTCTGTTTTGCTCCAAGGCTAAGCTGCTGTTGCAGCCAAGGGCTCTGCTGAAGAGGGGCATGTTGAGTGCACTATGCCTCCCGCCTTGAGGGTTCCTGGAACCCGTAGCATTCCTTTCTTTGAAGCTTGTAAAGGTCCCTCTGAGGCCAAAGAGTCCCTGGGAAAGGGACACGGTCTGTTTACTCTCCACTAGCACTTGAGCAGGTTGGTGTGAAGTAGCTAGATAGTCAGTCACTAGGCAAGGCCACCAATAAGAGAAGATGACAGCTGACTCACCTCAGTGACGTATCGAAAGATATCCGAACAAAGTTCCAATAGCCTGTCCCTATAGACTGGTGTGGAAGCCCTCCTGGTGTCTCTGAAGGCCAGGGCAGAAAATGCCTAAGAGAGTTAGCTACTAAACAAAATGCACATCTGGTTTACATTTAGCTGGGAAAACAAACTTACCCATTTCCATCTGTAAGGTACCTGCTAAAGATGGCAGGTATCCTCAGCTGGACGGTGGGAAAGTTTCTGTTCACTGAGTAGACTGCAAAGGGTAAGGAGACTCCTCACTCTGCACTGTGACAAGTCAGCCTCACTCTGCACTGGCCTTAGAGAGATGGAGGTGGGCTGTACTGACCGCCTGATCAACTAAGGCTGTACCTCCTAGCCACCTTGGATGGGGGCTCATGTTGACACTGCCACTGCATGATGAGGTCATGAGTATTTCTGAATCAGGAGGTGAAGTAGTGATGGATATGAGCCAACATAGTTCTGAGGAAGAGCAGTCCTGTTTGGGAGACTTCATTTGTTTATATGAAGCCAGTCTCAGATGCCAGGGGTAAGGTGAAGGCCCTCTAAAGACTACCAAAACATAGCCAAGAACTCTGCCCTGTGTGGTCAGTGGGTTAGAGATCTCTTCATTATTTGGGGATGAGGGACTTCTTTACAGGGAGATTAAATTACCCTAATTAAGAGAAAAAAATAATAAAAAGAGAAACCACCACCATGGCTTCTTAAGCCATTGGTAGCAATCCTGTAACTGGATGTGGGAGTTATGGGGCAGCTTGATGCTGTGCCCATTTAGCAGATTAAGCAATAGGCTCACCTCTGGAGCCTATGAGTACCTCAACTTTAAGTACTTGTCCAGATTTCCAGTACTGGGAACGTGTTTCCTTGAGTGTAAAGCAGCCCTTAAATCCAATCAGAAAACAGGTAGCATTCTACCTTCATGCCACTTGTGGGCACCTCCTATTTCTTTATGATGCGTTATCAGTAAATGTTTGGTTTGTGTACCTATTTTACATGCCTGTGTGCTTGGGATCAGTAAAGAGATATCTAGTGAAAGGGAGTCTGGGGTGGAAAATGTCTAAGATGACCTGTTCTCTCTTTCGCATTAAGAACAGTGATCTAAGAGGCCATGATGGAGACACTGCCATTCTCTTCTGCATTTAGAAATGTGTTTACAAAGATCATTGAGTTAAAGACAAAAACCAAACCACATGGACAAAGCTGTGCCTAGGTAAGGTGCCCAGCTTCTTCCGTGGTGGCAGCAGAAGACAGGACTCCATGGGTGTGGAAAGAAAGATGGAGACACTGGCTCTGTGAAAGATGCCTCCTAAACACACAATTTACACATCCCAACTTCAGGAATCCTAGCACACTGGAGTTCCTAGAAAGGTCAGAACTCCCCTGAGACTGGTCTGAAGCTCCTACAATAACTTTGTACAATAGCCTTGACTCTATGAGACCATATCCAAGGTCACCTGATCACCTTGGCTTTTCCTCCAGGTGGACCTATCATGACTTCTTCAACCGGTACCGGGTATTGATGAAGAAGAGAGAGCTCACCAATACTGACAAGAAGAATATCTGCAAGTCTGTCCTGGAGAGTCTCATCAAGGTGATCCAGCTATAGGAGGGCATGGACCAAAAGCCCCAATGGTAGAGGGCGAGGGCAGGAGCTGCTTACAGCTCGGTCTTCATCCCTGCAAAACTACTAAAGATATTGAGCCATTTCTTAAAAGAGACTGGAGTAAAAGAACCCCCTTCCCTACCTGTAGCATCCCCTGCCTTTCCACATCTCAGCACACAGGGAGCAAGGATCACTGGGTGTGTAAGAAAGCAACCCCTAGGGGTAGCTGCCACTGTCCATCCAGCATCTCTGGCCTCTCAGCTGAAATACTGAGTGGAGGTCTGATCTGTAACCAACCTTGTCTTGTTATAAATGAAGCAACAGATATTCTCAGGCCTTTGAAAAAAAATTGTTTTAAATGAAACAACCCAAAAATCATATTTTGAGGCTGGAAAATTATAAAACCAGAACCACAAAGGGTGAACCCTTAAATATTCTAGTACTTCTTGAGAGTTCCAGAGGTAAAGCAGCGTATAATGATCTGTGTCTCCATAAAATGTTAAACCATAGAAAATATCCTTCAGAAGGTGATAAAAATTAAACATGTTTTTGCAAAATAACCAGCTAGGACGGTGCTTAAAGAGTGGCAGTGTAGTTTTTGAAGGTTATGCTTGGTCGATGGGACTCTGGTTAACCATGGTTTTGTTTTGGTTCATCTGTCAGCATACATGTTTTGACACCTCATTTTTCATGGGTTAAGGAAATGTGTTCAAGCTTAGCTGAGTTCAGTTACTCTCTAGCACTATGAGTTCCTTCCTTGTGGGTGTCAGGGCTGGCCTCATGGTATATATTCCCCAACCCTATGAGTAGTTACCTGACTGGCTTTCGGTTTGTCCACCCTTACCTGTATCCCACCAAGGTTATTAGCAGAACCTTCTTCCATCCACAGATGAGGGAAATGATGTACAAGAAGTGACTGTAAATTGCTTAGGGGTTCACAGGCAGTCAATGCACAGTACTTACTTATGTGAGGTGATTGGTTAGGGCCACTGTTCACAGATCTCTGTCCTGGAGACAGGCTGCTCACTTGTGCTTCAGTCAAGACTTCCCCAGAGATACTGTATTTCTTCCCCAATTTTCCCCCTTCCTTAGGCCATGTCTTCTAGAATCAACATTCCCACTGAGTAGGACTTTGGCTGAGCCATGGGTTAACCTCAAAGACTACATGCCTGGTCCTTTGCTCACCAGAGTGTTCTGTATACTTAGGAATAGAATGGTCAGAGGAGCCATGGGAAGCAACAGGGCTTACCAGCCCCTTCTGTGAAGAGAGGCTGTTTGTTGGTAGACACTTCATTAGCCACTGCTGAAGGCTTGACAAACCAGTGTAGCTAGTAAGAGGGGAGATGGGTATTCTGGTAGATTGACCCCCTCCAGGGCTTTCAGAATGCTTTCCCACCCTTAACCTCATGCAGCCTGTCCTGTACTCTCTGAGTCTATACTGAATTCCTTCTCTGCTCTAGTCAGGAATGTCCAAAAGGAAAAGTATAAAATGCCCCACAGACTTGCCTGCAGGAGGCATTTTCTCAACCAAGGTTCCCCTTTCCACATAACTACAGTTTGTGTCAAGCTGACAAAAACCAGCCACCATGGTGTATGACAGAACTTGCTCCTTCCTGCCTATGGCCTTCATGCCAGCACATATACTTAGATGACAGTTGTTTGCAAAGAAGTCTCAGCCATCAATGGATTACTCTTCCTAAGTTTGTCCCTAAGTACCCTGCTGGGTCATCTCCTTATTTGGGTGAACACAAGAAAGGGCAACTAATTCTAATCATATAGATATAGTTAAGACAGTGATTATATATTTGGGGGGAAAGTTCATAGTGGAATTTTATTTGAATGTTATTTGCAGTTTATAATTATTTGTACATTACTGTGATCGTTTAAGTAATTGTCCAATGATTACTAGACCAAGTCATTGATTCCACAAAGGCCTTGAACCCATGGCTACCACCCTCATTTCGTACCACAGCCCACAAAGCCTCTGATGGCTGGTTCCTTCCCATACCCACCTTCAATTCCCTGTATGTAGCCCCCTCCGGACTCTTGGAAGCACAGGAAGGTGGCATCTGCTCTGTTAGAATTCTCTGTTCTTGCCTTCAATGGCTGTCCCCTTTGGTTCACACAGATCTTTGCCCATCTCCATAGGCATAACTGCCTAAACCAGTGGTTCTCAACCTGTGAGTTAAGACCCCTTTAGGGGTCACACATCAGATATCCTGTATATTACATTATTATTCATAACAGTAGTAAGTTTGCAGTTATGAAGTAGCAGCAAAGTAATTTTACAGTCGGTGCTCACCACAGCGTGAGGAATTATATCAAAGGGTTGCAGCATTGGAAGGCTGAGAACCACTGGCCTACAACATCCTTTTTGAATACTGCCTGTTTGTTTTTCTTGCTAATCCTCCCCACTCCTTAAAACAAAGCTTCCTGGTTACTTTTCTATCTGCCCTCCCTATGATATTGGGCTTTTGAGGACGAGTATCTTTTTTAATGGCCATATCCTGGGTCCATGCCTGTCTCATCATAAAGATTCAAGTCTACTTTATGAATATTGAGAGTCTAGGTATAATCTACTAACAGGGAGCAGAGGGGACACACAAAATTTGGCAAGTAGTTCTGCCTTGGAAGGAAAGAGTCGTATTCTGTGCACAGTTCACTAACCAGCCAGTTTCCCTCCCAACCTTGTGAAGGATCCAGATAAGTTCCAGTTTGGCCGCACCAAGATCTTCTTCCGGGCAGGCCAGGTGGCCTACCTGGAGAAGCTTCGGGCAGACAAGTTCCGGGAAGCTACTATCGTGATCCAGAAGACGGTCAGGGGCTGGCTGCAGAGAGTGAAGTACCGTAGGCTGAGGGCAGCTACCTTATCCCTGCAGAGGTTCTGCAGAGGATACCTAGCCCGCAGGTGAGCCATGATGGGGTTCATCTGGAATCAGGAGGAAGGGGAGGGCCTCTTTGTCTGGAATTATAGTGCTTCCTCTTGGGCCTATCTGCTTCTTAAATTGTTCCTCGTGGCTGTGTACATCTCTGTAACGCCCTTCTTGCTTCAGGGAGCAGATCTAGCTCATGTGTCTCCTGATACCCCAATCTATCCCCAGTCCACTAACACTAAACCTAGTACAGTCTGTCTGATTTGGGTACAAATCAATCATTTTTCCCTTACCTGAACCCCAAAGTAAAAGAATGTCTTTTAGGAAGGAAGAGATGAATCCGGTTAACTTGCATGTAATCTCATTGTTTATACTAGAATTTCAAATTCCCTTGAATTCCAGTTGGTGCTGGAAAGGTATGGGGAAGCCCTCCTATGAATTACCCTGCACCGAGACAGCAGAGAAAGGATATGCCTCATCCAGCCATAGCAGCTACCGTGCAATAGAGCCAGCCAGGCTCCCTTCCCTACCCAGTGCCACACAAAGGGAGCTACTGTCACCACTCTCTGCCCAACTGATGGCCCTTGGCTGGTGAATGGTAGGGTGGTAGAGGCCATCTCCATTGAGGCGTGTAAGATGTCACCTCCTCCTAGGCCTTTCCAGGGTTTTCAGATTGAGATCCCCTGCCTCACAGCCAGGCTCTCTCCTATTGTCCTTGGAGAAATGATGGAAATTAACATGAAATCTTGTGGCTCAGAGCCAGTTTCTCAGGGGGCTGCTCAACCCCGCCTCCACGAGAGACACACAAATACCCCAGCCCTAAGTCCCATATAGGCTTGTTTTGTGTGCTAAAGCTGGAGGTGCTGCCCTTGCCCCCGTGCTCGCTCACCCCAGGTGCTGACTCACACACAGCCAGAGATAGCTCATGCTGTGTCACCTCTGCACTGTTGAGACAAGCTCCATGCAGAAGCTGTGGAGACGAGAGGACAGTGGGATCAACTCTGATCCCAACTCTCAATCCCCGCCCATGAGTTCCGTCATCAGCACTTGTCCCTCACTGGGGAGGCCACCAACGTGGGCTTCCTGATGGTGACTGTGCAACAGCACACTGCATTCTTCCAGCAGGGAGCCTGTGATCCATGGACAAGGCCTTGTGTGAAGACAAGACAGACAGATAGACTAGGGTCCCCCGAACCTCAGCACGTAAATGTTGGCTGGAACTGGGGAGCACTTCTTTTCCCAGGAAGTGATTTCTCGGGTCCTCTCCACCAGCTGGCATTCTGATCCTCTCCTGAGCCTTTGCAGTGAGCTTGGCAGGAAGGGTAGGACGTAACCATCTGGCTCTCTTACTGAGGTGGGCGGACAAGTGAGAGGGTGGAAAGTTTATAGGAAATGAGAAAACTGCCAGATCCTTTGCTGGCCTGGGGAGGGTTTTTGTTTGGTTGGTTTTTGGTTGTTTGTTTGTTTGTTTGTTTTTTAGGTTTTTGGTAGGCTTTTGGTGTGGTGGTGGTGGTGGTGGTGGTAGTGGTGGTAGTTGGTGGTATGGTGGTAATGGTGGGTTTTGGTCCACCAAACACTTGCTCTATTCCAGCACTGCCAGGTCCTGAACTAGCAGGATATTTGAAGTTTATATCTGAGCTTGTGGAGACAGAGGGACAGACAGCAATTGATCCCTTAAGAACAGAAGATACTGCCTAGGCTGCAGAGATGGCTCAACAGTTAAGACCACTGACTTCTCTTTCAGAGAACCCAGACTCTCTTCCCAGCACCATATGGCAGCTCACACCTTGTCTATAGCTCCAGTTCCAAGGCTTCTGACACCCTCACATACACCAATGCACATAGAATTTTAACAAAAGAACAGGGGATCCTACGGTACCATCAGAGGGTGCCTGATGCAAGGAGCAGTCTGGTGTGAGGGTCAGATCGATTCTGAGGCTGACTCTGGTAGAGAGACCTGTCAGAAGACAAGGGGAAAACTACTTTGCTGTTTTGAGCCCGGATACCAAGCGCTCAAGGCATTGGCGCATTTGAGAAAGGTGGCATGAATCAGTCCAGTGGATTCAGGGATAGGGGGTTCCAACTAGGGCCACAGAGGGAAGGCTAGCTCTGACTTGCTCAACAGACCAGCTCGCTCCCCCTGAGGCCACCTGTGCTCTGTCCCCAACACTACAGGCTGGCTGAGCACTTGAGAAGAACCCGGGCAGCCATCATATTCCAGAAGCAGTTCCGCATGCTGAAGGCCCGCCAAGCCTACCTCAGGGTGCGCAGGGCTGCGGTCATCATCCAGTCCTTCACAAGGGCCATGTTTGTGCGCAGGAACTACCACCAGGTGAGCATCTGTCATGAGCAGCTCGGTCCCCACTGCCTCTTTCTAATGAAATAACTATTAGGCCTCCCAAAACTTGAAGCTTCTTAGACTATGGTTCCTTTTGTCTTAGTGTTTTGTTGCTGTAGAGAGACACTTTGACCAAAGCAACGCTTAAAAAGGAAAACATTTCACTGGAGCTGCCTTACAGTTTCAGAGGTTTAGTCCATAATCGTCATGATGAGAAGCATGGTAGCAGGTAGGCAGACATGGTGCTGGAGAAGCCAAGAGTTCTACATCTTGATCTTCAGACAGCATAAAGAGACTGCATGCTATGCTGGGCATAGCTTGAGTGTATAAGAGGCCTCAAAGCCTGCCCCCACAGTGACATACTTCCTCTAACAAGGCCACACTCCCTAAAGTGCCACTTCAAGCCAAGCAGTCACACATGAGTCTGTGGAGGCCATTCCTATTCAAACCACACCTATCGGATAAATAAAGGTAGAAACAAGAGTTTGACAGCCACTCCCTGTACACACGGTCTACAGAACCTAGCTAAAACTTCCGATCAAATCCTCAGATGTTATAGGCTACATATGCTCCATCTCTTAACCCAAGGCCAGGCCAGCTTTCAAACCCCAGATAGTTATAGAAGCTGTACCCGTCTCCATCCTTCAGGGAAACCCACAGGCTGAGTGTGCTTGTCCTTACCAGTCCTAAAGGAGCACAAAGCCACCATCATCCAGAAGTACGCCCGGGGCTGGATGGCACGGAGTCGTTTTCAGCGGCAGCGGGATGCAGCCATTGTCATCCAGTGTGCCTTCCGGAGGCTCAAGGCCAGGCAGGAGCTGAAGGCCCTCAAGATCGAGGCTCGTTCAGCAGAGCATCTGAAACGCCTAACGTGGGCATGGAGAACAAAGTTGTCCAGCTACAGCGGAAGATTGATGACCAGGTCAGTGGTAGGTGTTGAAGCTTGCGGGATACTGAGACATGCTTGAGAAGGACCCCAAGCTTTCTCAGGGAGTTGCAGGTACCAAAGACCTCCAGGGGTATTACCCAGGCAGTAAGAATAGTTACTGAATGTAATACACAAAATAGTGTCACTCCTCAACAAAGATACCAGACCATAATCCTCAGGATCTGTAAATGTGCTCCCTTACACACCAAAAGAAACCTTGCAAGAGTACATAAGTTAGGGGTGTCTGGATGGGAAGCTACCTTGGGCTGTCCAGGTGGACCCCATGGGGTCATAGCATGCTCTTGTGAGAAAGCTGCAGACAGGATCAAGTACCAGGCTGCAGATCCACATGCTCCAGTATTCAGGCCCCTTTAGGAACTAAGAAAAAATGGGAGATTCTCCTCTGGTCCATAAACAACCACAGTCCTGCTGGCCACCTTTAGAAGTTCCTTCCAGAGCTGCAAAATAGTAGCTTACATTGTTCTGAGCCACCAACTTCATGATACTTCTTAATGGAGCAATAAGAATAAGATCCTGTGGCCCTGCCCTCCAGAGGCGTACGGTATAGCTACAGCAATGCTTCCTGTGTAACCGCATTGTGTTCCCCTCTTTGTTATGACAGTCCCCATGAGGTAAATGTTGGCATCCTGTCTGGTATGACATTGGTATTGCATTGTTTACGCTTTTACCTCTGTCTGCACTGCTACCTTCACACATCACCCACCTGGGTGAGTAGTGTGTCAATGCTAAAGTCCCACTGTGGGTGGAGTTCTGCCAAAGGATCTGAGGCAAGCGTAGGATACTGGCTTCTTTGGGGTCATGTAGACTCGGGTAGAGTACAAGTTGGAAATAGGTTCACACCAGTCAGGTGGTCCATGTATCTGCTCCTCCATACCCCAGAAGACCTTCGTTTGGTGCCGGACTATGTCAGATACTCTGTTAGGTTCCAGGTAGGAGGGACCATGGCCCAGGTTGTATGCTATATTACAGAAATAAATATTGGTGCCAGGGAGATTTTTGAAGCTTCCCATAACCTCAGAACAGGAAAATAGACAAGTCATTTTGGTTTTGATTTTTTTTTTAAAGCTATTCTCATATGGTCCAGACTAGTCTGCAGTTCCATTTATATCACTGTGGTATTTTTGAGTATCCCAAAGCCCGTGGTGGGTGGTTTATGTTCACGCACGTGTGATCCATACAGTAGATGATCCTCACATGACTTTGTGAATCATTTTGAAGGATAGTGGGCTGGAGATCTCAAATATCTTGGCAAAGCCACAGAGGTTATAAAGTGTTAAAATCTGAACTGTGCCCCAGGTTTCATCATACAGCTAGCATGAAGACGGTGCTGAATTCTTAGTCCCAAATGTCACCAAAGAGCTGATCCTGTTCTGTGTGCTGTTACTACTGAGCTGGGCACCCAGAGAGGAGAGGAGACCCACGGCAACAGGGCTGTAGTAAACAGTGAGCACGGGACCCTTCCCAAAAATCAAGGAGAGAAAGGATGAAGGCGTACATGGCATGGATGTGAGGAAAGAAAAAATTGGCAGTGGGGGACACTTGATCTTAATGTACCCATTTATACTAGGCATTTTTGGAGACTGAGGGCAGGAAAATAGTGAGTCATTTTGATTTGGTTTGATTTTTTTACTGGTAGTTTTAAAGATAGATTTCGTGTAGTCCAGGCTAGGCCTGCACTGCATTTACAGCCAAGAATGACCTTGAACCTCTGATCTTTCTGTCTCATGTCCTAAATGCTGGAAGCACAGGGGTGGACTACCAGGCTCAGTTTTATGCCCTGCTAGGGCTCATCGACTGCTTCATGCTACAGGGCAAGCATTCTGCCAACTGAGTCACATTCCCAGTACAATGAGCCAATTTCTGGCTAAGCCAGCTGTCCTACACATGAACCCCAATCTGGATACCTGAAATAGCATGCTTCCTGCTCTGGGCAGAGACCAGGCTTCTAGAAGAGCCCTGGGTATGTGTTCTCTGGGAGTTACCCAGAGAGTACTGGCTTGGGTGCTGTCTTAGTCAGGGTTACTATTGCTGTGATGAAACACCATGACCAAAAGCAAGTTGGAAGGAAAGGGTTTATTTGTCACAGTTCATCATCAAAGAAGTCAGGAACTCACACAGGGCAGGAACCTGGATGCAGGAGCTGATGTAGAAGCTATGGAGGGGTGCTGCTTACTGCCTTGCTCCCCATGGCTTGCTCAGCCTGCTTGCTTATAGAGCCCAGGACAAAAAAGCCCAGGGATGGCACCACCCATTGGGCATCTTCCCAGTTGATTACTAATTGAGAAAATGCCTTACAGCTGGATCTCATGGAGGCATTTCCTCAACTGAAGCCTTCTTCCCTGATGCCTCTAACTCTAGCTTGTGTCAGGTTGACATAAAACCAGTCAGTGCCAGTGACCATCTGAGTCACTTTTCTGGACACACAGTGGCCAGAGAACAAGGAGACTAAAGCCACTGTCCCTACTAGGGAGGAGCATCTGTATGCCCAGGCCACCCTGGCCCCGGTTTCAGATAGTGCTCAGATATTGGCCTTGCTGGTGTGTGAGGTCAACTCCAAAGGTTAAAAATAACACTATTTCCCACCCCACATGCTTGAACATCAGACAGAACCAGATTTGAAAGGCTATTTTTAAATGAAGCTCTTGCCTTAAGCTTTCTGCTCGGCAAACATCTGTGAGCAGTGGCAGATGCTGTCACCCTGGGCAAGGCTCCCTGTATGCAGGGATAATCAGGGAACACATCACGTGTCTTTCTCTCACTGTTTCCTGTGTGGTTTTCATGCCAGGCACTATTCCCATACACTAACCCACTGATCTCACCATGCCTACGGGATAAGTATTGCTATCATCCCCATTTTAAACATGAACATGCTGAGGGCACAAAGGGAATGAGTAACCGACCAAAGGATGCACAGCCAGGAAGTAGCCTGGCTGAGATTGACACTGCTTTCAGGCAGGCTTTGCCACCTCTGGCTGGGTTTCTAGATCACTCCCTGCAGGAAGCTCTTGGGACATCTGAGGAATGCTCTTCAGTCCAAACAGAGGCTCTCCCGTCAGTCTGGGGTCATGCTCATGAAAATCTCATATCCTCAGGACTGGTGAGCAATGTGTGGCACCTGTGGTGGCAGAAGCATGGGCACACATCACTGTGTGTGCACTCATGGGTGCACATCACTGCACACACATGGGCACACATCACTGCACACACATGGGCATACATCATTGCACACACATGGGCACACATCACTGCACACATGGCACACATCACTGTGTACATACATGGATACACATCACTGTGGGCACATATGGGCACACATCGCTGTGCGCACACATCACTGTGTGCATACATGGATACACATGGGCAACTCACTGTGGGCACACATGGGCACACTCACTGTGGGCACACATGGTCACACATCACTGTGGGCACACATAGGCACATGTCACTGTGGGCAGACATCACTGGGCACACATGGACACACATCATTGTGGGCACACATGGACACACATCATGTGGGCACACATGGGCACACATCACTGTGGGCACACATGGGCACACATCACTGTGGGCACACAACATGGACACACACTCACTGTGGGCACACATGGGCACACATCACTGTGGGCACACATGGGCACACATCACTGTGGGACACACATGGGCACACATCACTGTGGGCACACATGGGCACACATCACTGTGGACACATGGCACATCACTGTGGCACACATGGCACATCACTGTGGGCACACATGGGCACACATCACTGTGGGCACACATGGCACACACATGGGCACACATGTGGGACACATGGGCCACATCACTGTGGGCACACATGGACACACATCACTGTGGGCACACATGGGCACACATCACTGTGGGCACACATGGGCACACTCACTGTGGGCACACATGGGCGCACATGGTGGGAGAGGCATGAGCACACATGACCATGGCACTGGAGATCCCTTGGTAAGCAGACCAGCTATTGAGAGTAAGTTGAGTGTCTTTTCCCTGTGATTCCTAGAGCTAATCTAAGCAGCTGCTCTCTTCAGTCTTTAAGCCAGAAGGAAAGATGTCCATTGCCAGAGATAAAGCATCCCAAGTCACTCCTCAGAATACATGACATGGGAGGCAGTGTCTCAGTCACAGGAGACAGGAGTCTGGTGAGAGTATTCCCACTAGCGTGGGAAGGACAGGAAAAGGCAAAACCAGGGAAGATGAGCACCCCACGTTCATGTCTTAAGGCTGAGGACCCCAGCTTCAGAAAGCAGACTATGCACCAAGCTTGTGTGCTGTCAGCAGAGGACAGAGTCACATGAGAGTCCCTCAAAAAGAAACTGGGTGATCAGGAGCCCAGAGCTGTCTCTGATGCTAACACAGTTTTCTTGTGGGTTCTAGTCTCTGACGTCGTAAGCCACCTTCTTCGTGGTGTCCTTCACAATACCTTTCAGCAGCAGAAACAGAGACCAACCCAGAAACCTGGTATTAGCCCTGTTAGAACTAATGACAGTTCAACCAAAAGGAAGAACTTGGTCAGTATGGTAGACATGGCCAGATTTTTAGTTACTTGTAATAGAACTCAAGGTTCTTAGGCCCTTGTAAGTATAAGGTTGTGCTTAAATATTTTTTATTAGGAAAAGTATAACCTAAATCGACAGTTCAGTGTCCTTTAAATCAATTTGATTAGGCATAGTTAGTAGCCACTAAGTAAATACTACATTAGTCCATATTTTATGATCCTTGAGGGCACCCATACATGTTAGAAAAACAGTGTTCAAACAGTTACAGCTCTGGGACTTTTCCGCAGCCCAGTATTCACTGCTGTGAACTATTCAGGAGCTATCAGTCACCCTCCTGAAGGTGAGGCTAATAGGCATGAATGTGAGGTATAGTGCTCATCCAAAGTAGGCTGTGTTGACTTCACCATGAAGATTCTTGCAGTGATTTTCCCTCTTCCCACACCAGCCCAAGTCTGACTGGGAACCACAATAAGTTCGATTGTGTGGGTCCCATGTTTAAGATACAAAATAGCCATGGGACACCAGATGCAGGGGTTGTTTGAATGCTAGGGGGTGGTGATGAGTGGGCGTTGGGACTGGCAGAAGCAGAGGCTTCTGTGAATCAGCCTGAGGGACTCCATGGAGAACACAGGCCAGTGAGGCTCTCTGACAGTTACTGAGCACTGACTGTGTGGCACATGCCAGATAAGCCTTTTGTTCCCTATGTCCCAATAATGACCTTCTCAGATGGGAATTTCCCTTATCTCTAGTTTATATGGGAAGAAGTGGGCCACAGAAGCGTGAGTGACTGAATCAAACACACAGAGGGCCCAGGCCTGGCAGCAGCAGACACCTTCTTCCCCAGTGTTTGAGTCTGGTCTCTGGTAGCATCAGGATCAGGAAAGCTGGGCCTTCCAGAAACATCTACATTCCAAAGTGATGTATTTGACCACAGCAGGGTGAGATGTCCTGCATCCACTGCCTCCACTACTACAATGCGTTCCTCTCTTCATATTCCAACCATTTCCATCCAGGCGCGCTCCTCGGCCACCTCTCTACCCTTGTTGATGTGGCCCAGGCCATGCCAGTGACACTTGACAACCAATCCGACCTGACTCACATCCCAGAGCAGACATGAGGACAGAGAGTAGCTAGCCAAACCTGCCTTCCACTGCAGCCCAGACCCGAGTGAACAGTTCTCACAGGTGTTGCTCTTCCTAATAGATGCCGCTTCACTGGATCCCTTTTAGACTCTCTAGGTAGGCTGACCGCAAGCCCAGATGTGCGGAGAAGCGGGCTGTACCTGGAGCTTGCAGAGTGGGGAGTCTTGCACACGAGGAATACATCACTTGCATTCTCAAGCAGGGCTATGTGAGCCGTGGGCTGCTATGTAGCTGCCAACAGCTTTTCTTTGAGAGTTTCTGTGAGGCTTAATTTTTCTGTGAATTAGTCATTGATTCCCGAGGCCCTGGCTTTTTGGCATTTTAGCTGACGGCCCCTGTTCTGCTTGGAGTTTCTGTGGAGCCTAGCAATGGAGAATGATCAATGCGTGCAGCTTGCCTTCTGATTCCAGGAGTTCTCCCCCTCTGCTCCACTTCCCCTGCCTCCCAGCCTCTCCTCCTCCCAGCCTCTCTGTTCTCCGAGCCCCGACTTCTGCCTGTCCTTTACATGAACTTCATTCTGGAAGTAGGATCTCAGGGCCTGCTGACACATCAGCTGACTGCTGGTTGGGTTCACAGTCTGTAGCTGAGTGTTGTCAGATGTCAATCTCTCCGGTGAGAGTTGTATGAGCCATGTTGACAGGTGGCAAGGGAGACCTTGGGGCCCCTTGGAGGGCCTCCTTGAAAAAGGGATACTGAAGGGGTCCTTTGTCTCCGAGAAAGGAATTAAGTTACAGCTCTTAGTGCCTGTAAGTCCAAGGCTAGGAGCTCTTGATATGAAGGGGTGGGGAGTCCTAAGAGGCCAAAACTGCAGATCCAAGAAGCTGGCTCCATTATTCCTGTGACAGCAGTCTTCTCTGTGAGTGCTCACATGTTTTCCCTGGACTGTTTCCATGTCATCACTGCTGTTCGTGTCTCCCTCTGCTTCTAGGTCCACACACGAGTTTAAAGTGTCCAGGGATGCCCGGAGACTGCCTGTCCTGGCATGTATTGATTCTGAACTTTAATTCTGCTCTACAAGTCTTCTTCTGGTGGCCTTCATGATTTTTCTTGGTCTGATAACCCTCTCTTTTTCTTCTTTATTACCCGCACCCCTACCCCATCTGCCGATGCTCTCTACAGAACAAAGAGTTCAAGACTCTGTCAGAGCAGTTGTCTGCAGTTACCTCCACACACGCCATGGAGGTGGAGAAGCTGAAGAAGGAGCTGGCACATTACCAGCAGAACCAGGAGGCTGATACCAGCCTTCAGCTGCAGGAGGAGGTACAGAGCCTGCGCACTGAACTACAGAAGGCTCAGTCGGAGCGCAGGGTCCTAGAGGATGCCCACAACAAGGAGAATGGCGAGCTGAGAAAGGTATGCATGCACCGGAGGACCAGGACCGGTGAAGGGCTGGTGGGCAGAGCATCTGTAGGAGACATTTCTTCATGCTGAGGAAATTTCCAGGCTTCCAGGGCTTGTGTCCACAGACAAGCCACCCCCTCATTTCATAAATGGCTGTGCATTTGGATCTTATAGCAAATGTCTGATCCTTGAGCAAGTGTTGATTGAGCTGGTATCATTAGCTAAGCCTTGTGGCATCCCCTGGGAGAGTAAATGGTGTCTGACTTTGCTCATCTTTCTTAAAGCCTCGAGTCAGTCCCCAGGGAAATGCTACAGATCTAGCCCTTAGTGAGAGAGGTGACAGGTGCTAAGTGTTCCAGGCTTCAGCAGCCTGTAGCCATCATGCCCACCAGGAAACCTTTATGTTTGGGCAGGAGGGGTCTACCCTGCTGGCTGGAGCCAACTTTCCTGCTCTTGTTCTTAAGGCTTACTTAAGGAAGTTCATGAAACAGGACTTCATGTTGTTGCCTCCACTGCTCCTGACTTTCAGCTTCAAAGAAACTCTTCTGAACTCCCAAGGCAGATCTTCCAATAAGGAAAAGTCCCACAGTGCCATTGGAGGGATGTCTATGGATTGAGCACACCTGTGTCCTCCTCCCCATCTCTACCATGACCCAACTAGATGTACTATAGTACATTGCCCACACTTTAGTATCTGTCCAATGTACAGAGCAGAGTCAATGGACTGGAAACCTGAGGAAGGAGAGTCAGTGTTGGTTAGTTAGTGCTGGAAGAAAAGCTCGGAAATTGAGACAATGCTGGCACCCCTGGGCACACACAGAAATACTGGCCCTAACCCTTCCTATATTGTCAGGTATGTGCAAGAACCCCTACCAGCCATGGTGCACATGTGTAAGGGTGTGTGTGTGTGTGTGTGTGTGTGTGTGTGTGTGTGTGTATACACATAAATACACATGTACACATGGCCTTGCTCATCTCTACGATTGCTCCTGGACTGGCTGACACATGCAATCTTGTGTGTTTTCTAACTGAGGAGCAGACTTCATCCCTGCTTTCTGGTCTTTGGTTCTTCCACTGCCCTGTTCCCCCCACAAGCTGAGAACTCTGAACTCTCATTTGCCTTCTTGCTTCCCACAAAAGTTTTGAGTCAGTGTCTCAGAGCACCTAAAATAGCTTGTTTTTTTTTTCAGCCAAAGGTTGGTAAGGGTTTGTTGTAAGAAAACTTCCTTGGTAGAACAAAACAGAGAAGCAAAGGTCTCTTTAAAAAATGGCTGTTGCCTAGGAGCCTGTTGGCCTTGGGATTGGGTAAAACTGGAGCTGGGAGAGGAGCAAAGATACCTGCTCCCCGTGCCATCTTTGGCGATGAGGTTTCACTCTATAACACTGGCTGGCCTAGAACTTGTATGTACACCAGGCTGGCCTCAAGCTCTCAGAGATCGACCTGCCTCTGCTTCCTACATGCTGGGATAAAAACCATGCACCACTGCACCTGGTTAAGACCCTCCTTTCTAACTCCAAACAAACACATGCCTAATGTGAACAACCCTCAAAAGCTGGGCATAAAATGATCAATTAAGTGGGACGATCACTCTTTTTAGGAAATGGGAAACAGACATTCTCCTTTTTGTTGGTCTGTGGAACCCTTATTGCAGTAGTTGAAGAATGGTCAAGGGACAGCTGCTCCTGGTTTCTATTCTAGGATCTGCCTAGCCAGGGTTTAGTGTTCAGCAGAGGCAGTCTCCAGCCTGGGCACGTGCTAAATGATAAGACAGTTGGTTTCCTTCTGGTCAGGTCCAGGGTCTTTCTCTGCATTCAGTGAGATTGATGAAGCCAGCAAAGCCCGGCTGCTGGTAGATGTTTAATTAATGGGTTTGATGTTTCTGTCAGCAGAAACTGCAAATGCTGTATTGGAACTGGCATGCTGGAACACTTGGGGCTGCAACCTCTGATAATTTTACCTGGTAGACCACATGGCAGTGCTGTGGGCTACCACAGGAATCCATCTCTGTGTCCGCAGGGCATGGAGCTGCCCCTGTCACACCCCCGCCTGTCATTTTATACTAAGGGAGACATTACTTCAGCCTCTCCACAGAGAAGCTTACGAGGACTCTTAACTTTGTTCCTTTTGTTGCATCTTAAAGCCTCAGCATCACTGTCTGGCTCTTCATGCAGATGTGCTGTTTTGTGTGCCCTTGCTATCTGGAAAGGAGGTGGCTCCTTGGGCTGCCCTTGGCATGGAGGCAGTAGCTCCTAATTCAGAATGTGCTGCTCTGAAGGTTACACGGAGCTTGGCTCAGTGCAAGGTTGCAGTAAAAGAGGAAAAGTGGCCCACAGCTTGGCCCTGAAACAGCCTTGGCCTGGCCCAGATGTCTAGTGGGCGCAAGGTCCTGAGTGCTCATGCTAGTACATCAGGTTGTGTGTGCATCATCTTATCAGTCACAGAACTACCTCTGCTGATGGGTTTCCTTGACCGACTCCAGTGTGTGGCCTTAGGTTTGAGATTTTGCTGAGTGGAAATAGGGGGTTCTGTCTGGAGAGGGAGTGCATGGCTCTCATGTATTGAGTCCTTAGGGATTCCTAGGCCTGCTATATTCAGGGTTGCATTCTCATTGGCTCAGGATTTGTGGCTTCATGAAAAGGCTGACAGTTGTTAGAAGGAGCTTTAACTCATCTCTGTGGGTGACAGGTCTTGCACAGAATGATAGAAGTCATTGTCCTCCACTCAGCAAGCATTTATTGAGTGCCTTGTGTGTCAGAGACCATTCTACACAGCGGAACAAAAATAATAATCAAAAAGTTTTTTCATTCTTAGAAAACAGAAGGTAGAGATCAGAGTCCTTCTGAGATTATCCATCATGTGCTATATAAGAAAGGTGAGCAAAGGAGATGGAGGGTGACCTTAGGGGCTGGGTATGGTTCAGCCAGAGGCGCCTCTCTAAGTGAGAGGTGAGAGTTAGCCATGAGGACTTCTGTGCTGGTCCCGCGTTGTTCCGAGCATCCAGGAGAAGAAGGGTTCTAATGATTTGGCAGAGAGATGGGGGTCAGACCTAGAAGCGCCTTCTGATCTCAGGAACGGCTATAGCCTGTGAAACCTCCAGAGAAAAGCAACTCTGTCCTTTGCATTGAGGCTCTGTGAGCTTGGGAATGACTGAAGCACATCTTCTGGGCTATCTTGGAGATGCAAGTTTTAATCTTCAGATTTAACAACATTGTCCTCTCTCTCTCTCTCTCTCTCTCTCTCTCTCTCTCTCTCTCTCTCGTGTGTGTGTGTGTGTGTGTGTGTGTGTGTGTGTGTGTGTGTGTGTGTAGGTGTAGATGTAGGTCAGAGGATATCTTTTAAGAATCAATCCTCTCCTTCTACCATCTGGGTCCTGGGAACTAGGCTCAGACCATTAGACTTGATGGCAGTCACCATTCTCTCTGAGATACCATCTCACTGGCCTCTCACCCCTTCATTTTTAAACTATTTTAAATTTATTATTTAAATCTGTCACTACTATTCCCTTCCGACTCTTCCCGATGCCCCACACACCAAAACTTCATGCCCTTATTTTTTGTCTTAGTTTGAATAACTCCTTGAGTCTGATTACTGCTGCCCATATACATATGGTATGGAGCATCCACTGAGGCATGTGCAACCTACCAGTGGCCATATCCTCAAAGGAGAGTGACTCTTCTTCTCTGAGTAGACATCAGCTGCCCGTCGTTCCTCCACCAAGGGTGGAACCTCTAAGTTCCCTGCCCCATCATTGCTGGGTTATTTCTGCCTCGTTCATGTGCAGGTACCCACCACTGCTGTAAGCTATGAGAATAACAGTCATATGCACAAGTTGGTATTCTACACCTCTCCTCCTCGTCCTTTCTGCCCATTCCTCTGTAGTGTGTCCCCGAGTCTTCGGTGGGCAAGAGGTAGGACATTTGATATGGATGACCCATCCACAGCAAGCACTGACAATGACTTAAACTTGGCATTTTGACCAGTATGACTCTGCATCAGCTACTACCCATGCAGAACTTAGCTTCTCTGACAGAGATGTAAGGAGCAAACACTTAAGGGTATAAACATAAGTATTTAGAAGGTAGTTTGACAGAACCATTTACCAAAACAACAACAGTAAGTACCTCATCAAGGCCTGTGGTCTCAGCCATGGATTTATAATACTAGCTTGAAATCTCACCTGTGGAACAGATAAAAGTATAGTAGAATCGTAATGAAATCACATTACTAGACCGGATGTCAGTAAGAGGACTGAGAAGGCTCCTATCATGGTCACGGGCTTGGATTGACTATGTGATATGCATGAGTTTGGTGGATCATTGTGTGTTGTCATGTAAATATAGGCTGACTGAGGAAGTAAATACATAGGCTTGAATTAGAGCTATGGTAAATTCTAGCACTGTTTTTATTCCTATTAGGTTTATAGTTAGGAATAGGATTTCTGGGCCCCTTGGCCATTATTTCATGTTTAATATCAACTAATGATATCAAAGTCTTTTAGAACATTCACCTATATTGTTACTATAAAAATATAAATATTTATTTTCATAATCACAATTTTTTTCTCTTCAGAAGTCCTAGATTCTCCTTTAATATTGCCTCTTTTCCTTGTTTAATGATTGATTGATTGATTGATTGATTGATTGATTGATGCAGTCATATTTGCCTTTGGTTGAATCGATTTTCTTTTTTTTTTTTTGGTTTTTTCAAGACAGGGTTTCTCTGTGTAGTCCGGCTGTCCTGGAACTCGCTCGGTAGACCAGGCTGGCCTCGAACTCAGAATCCGCCTGCCTCTGCCTCCAAGTGCTGGATTAAAGGTGTGCGCCACCACCGCCCGGCTCGATTTTCTATAGGGCATTTACCGATGCCCACCAGAATTCCGTCACCCCATGTTCCCTTTTTGGCCATGTTGTCAGGAGCCACACGCTGGAATTAGATATCTGAGTATCAGTACCAAATATGTCTCCTCTTTCAGAGCCTGGAACTTTCCAGTGAGGCAGGAAAGGGCGGGGGGGTGGGCGAGGACAAAGACCAGAGATGACGTACCCACTGTGAGCCTCTGGCTTTCCCAAGACTCGTGATTGACGCTTGTGATTCAGCAAGAGAGACAAGCAGGTTCACAAGCATGGAAGGCTCTCTGTTCTGTGCGTTCCGCAATAAGGAATGTGAGTGGATTATAAACACTGTAGGCCTCTCTGGGAGACCTAGATGACCACAAGTGGTTTGAGCCATTTCATCTTGTTTAATTTGGATTTTTTTTCCTCTGTGTACATAATTTTCCTTCAGAATGAAGGCAGCTTTGGTTGAATCTCATTCCCTAAGTAGAGAATTTACCCATGATCCAGCAGCACTCCATCTCCTCTCAAAGCAATTTCTCTTCTGTGACTCCATGGGAAGGGTTGTTTTTTCTTTTTGTTTTTGTTTTGTTTTATTTTACATGTTGATCTCTTTCAGAGAGTTGCAGACCTGGAACATGAAAATGCTCTCTTGAAGGATGAAAAAGAATACCTTAACAACCAAATCCTGCGCCAGTCAGAAGGTACGCACCGAGCCAGCTGTCTACACTGCTCTTCACTGGTTTTTCTAACCTGCTAGATGGTGAAGAGAGGAAGGGCTTCCTAAGGGAAAGATGGGGAAAAGGAAGGTCAGTTTTAAGATCCTGCTGTGCCATTTGTTTGAAGAGTCTATTGAAAGGGAAACTCCTACTTTACGTGCAAAACCACGCATGCGAGTTTGAGTCTGGAGACCTGTACTCAAAACGTGACACTGCTATGCACACCCTGTAAGTGTGTGCAAGTATCCATCTGAAAATGGGCAGGAAAGACAGACCTGGAAGGACTTGTGGGAGGCATAAGCGAGATACACAGGTGAAGTGCCTAAGCTGGCACTCAGCACAGTAGTACCCACGTGCTGGTTTTACATTTGTCTTGCTCATTCTTATCACTGTGTCTCCTGTCAGTAGTCACTTGTCTAGGGTCTTGATTAGTCCCTAGATGAGTCCACCTCAACTTCCAGACTGCCACCCACCCTGTGACTCACTTGGCTGAGGGGAACAGTGAAGCACGTAAATCCAGCTCTTGTCTGTTCGGTGGTTAACCAGGTCTCCTCCCACCCTTATGACCCTCACCCATCTCACCAGGCAGCCAAACATCGTAACGCCACAGCCCCCACCGTCCTGAGATCTTGTGAAAATACAAGCTGCTTTCAAATTGCCCTAAAAAAAAAAAAAAAAAAAACTTGCTTTCTGTTACTATGGATACAAGGTTGGCAAGAGAAGAAAGACCATCAGAATCTCTTAGGTTCCTTGCCTGCTTCTCCCTACATCACCTCCAGTCTAGTCTCCAAGGACCTGAAAGATAAAGATTACAACAGAGTCTAGAATGGTTCAGCTGGAAATGCTGCCAATAGTTCTTAATGTCGATTGTCACAAGAGAGGCGGGCAAGCGGAGTGGGTGGGCGTTCTCATGTACATCGAGAGTCTCTCTCCCCACCTTCCTGAGAGCAGGGTCACTCTTCTTCCTGTCTGAACCCTCGGTTCAGAATAATGAGCCCCTCCTCAACTCCACCTTAGGTGAGGAGCCTGAGAGACTCGCCCACAGCTTCTGGGACCAGCCTGTGGTGGGCAGCCTCTTAACAAGAGATTAGTCAGAGTGCTCCTAGCAGGGCATGCGCATCTGAGAATCCCCTCAGATGCTGAAACCCAGCTTCCTCTGCCTGCTTTCCAGCTGAATCTTCACAGAGCTCTGTGGAGGAAAACCTCCTGATGAAGAAGGAACTGGAGGAAGAACGGTCCAGGTACCAGAACCTCGTGAAGGAGTACTCCCAGCTGGAGCAGAGATATGAGAACCTTCGGGATGAGGTGATGATCCTAAAGGCAAGGGTGGCAGCTCTGCTGCCTGGTGGCAATGGCTTCCCTTTCTGCCCTTTTAGAGCTGGCTGTATAGCTCTTTCCTCTGGCACTGACATGCTCAGTAAACATGCATGTGTGCAAGGAGCACTTGTTCTTTCGTTCCTGTGTGAACTCTGGTTAGGAAGCTGCCAGCCGGTGGTCACGTTCTGAGGAGGCCTTTTCTGAAAGCTGAGGTCTTATTGAGATCTTAAGAGGTTAAGAATTATTTTCCTGTATGTGTATATTGTCATCTGCTTCTTGTTCTAGAAAAGTCCACCTTTGAGACAGTGGTGTTGTAGGCTCTGACCTCAGCTGCGTTGGTCTATGTGGAGAGCCTCCTGATCTCTGACAAAATACAAGATATTTTTGTGACATTTCAGGATTTGACCCTCTTCTTTACTCATATGAATACTCCCTCCCAACATACATATTCAACATCAGTGACTTAGTTGCATGGAAACCAGGAAAGGAATCTGAATAGGAACTGAAATAGAAATCTATAAATTCCACCAAGCTTGGTTTTCACTCTTAAAGACAAACCAGCTGCCAAAAAAATAAGCGAAAGGTCTTTTTAAATGACTAGCACGGAAGGTACGCTCTATTTCTAATGGCTGTCATTTTCGAGAGCAGAATGGGGTGGAAGAAGAGGCTGCACGGGATAGGGTTACAGAAAGGGTTCCTCTCGAGAACATGGAGAGGACACACTGTGTGCAATCCTAGGGCACAGCTTGAGAGAAAGGCTGTTCTCTCCTCGCTCTCTGGATGTTGTGGGCTGTAACACATTGGTAGAGTATTTGTCCGGCATACATGGGAATAACTATTTATCCACTGTTCCAAGGAGCAGTACTGCCCATGGATGTGACAAGGGAAGCACTGACTGATGTCCAGGGCTCCTTGAGAAGTTATTACGAGCTGGTTATGAGTTGTCACATTTTTTTCTTCTTGAGCAGCAAACTCCGGGCCACAGGAAGAACCCATCAAATCAAAGTAGCTTAGAATCTGACTCCAATTACCCCTCCATTTCCACTTCAGAAATCGGAGACACTGAGGACGCCCTTCAGCAAGTGGAGGTAAGTCCGGGGCACTGTTTGCGGTTGTCCTGCGGGAACATTTAATTGCCTGCATGAAATTACCCAACAGAGATACACTGCTATATTGGTGGTGGCTTAGAGGACCCAGGGCACAGACGTTGAGAACAGCATCACTGGGTTGCACTGAACTTACCAACGCACAGTCGGATGTAAGGCACAGCATCTGTGTGGATGCTCACAGGCAGTGAGGCTGATCCTGAGCTGTGCTCATCACATGAAGTAGAACATCACCATACCTCCAGCATGTAAAAGCAAGCTGCATATGTGCTCAAATTACCTACTGACAGGCAGTCACATAATTTGTGTACATACATAACCCACATAGTAAAATCCAGCCATGCATCTGAAAGAACAGAAATACACTGGGCAATCAGTGTATTAAGATCTGCTAGAGATATGGCAAGTATTGCTTGTTTCAGATTACAATCAGGTACTTGTTGACGTCACATTGACAGTGACCGGAGGCCACAGTGATCCCCCATCAGGAAGCACTATGGTCCTGAGATTTAGTTTCTCTCTTGTAATGCCATTTTCCAGACGTGAACTTCCTCTTACCTTCCAGAGAAAATGCCTGTGCCTGTGTGCATTTGTTCTTAGACTATGTTGACTGGTCGTTTAAGTGGCTCACACAGGAGCTATGTAAGCGCTGAGACAGAGTTGCTGAAGAGAATAAGGCCGCAGCACCAGCTTTGTTATGGGAAACACTAGCAGTCTGACGCTGGCTTTGTGTTGGAGGCAAGGCTTGGTGTTGGGGAGGAGCAAGGAGGCAGATGGCTGTTACTGAAGTGGGCAGCGAGGCCTTGTGTGTTCCCTGGAGCGTCTGTGCTGTGAAAACCACCTTCTGGGCCCCCTCTTCCTTTGCAGGAGATTGGCATAGAGAAGGCAGCCATGGACATGACCGTCTTCTTGAAGCTGCAGAAGAGAGTTCGGGAACTTGAGCAGGAGAGGAAGAAGCTGCAGGTGCAGCTAGAAAAGGAACAGCAGGACAGCAAGAAAGTACAGGTGCGTGACAGCTCTGTGATGGTGTCGGGCTTCAGAACTTCCTCTTGTTGGAATCGAATTGATCACTCCTCCATCATGAGCGTCCCACCCCGCTGCCTCTGTGCAGGTCATGCTCCCTGAGTGTCCCAGGGAAAGGATTTCCACTGGAAGCAGTAGCGGGGTCTGTGGGAGCTCGTGCCTGGAGGACTGGCATCAGGTGCAGAGAGAATAATACAGCAGAAGTCAAATCTAGCAAGGAAGTCTTCCACTCTGTCACACCTGGAATCTAACGTGAGCTCAGCCACCTGCTCAGAGTCAGAGGAGACCCTCCTTACCTCTGGCTGTGCCTTTTGTCATCACAACGAAGGTCACCCTTATCCTCTTGAGTCTTGAAAGAATACTGTGTGAAACTTGACACCTAAAAGTCATTTCTCTCATCTCAAGGACTTTTGGGGCACCTAAGCTATACACACAGAACTATACCAGTATCAGGCTCATAGTAAGTATATAAAGTGGGCGTTACAAAAGAGAATACAGAGCCAGCAAGATGTCTCTCAGTATTCCTGAAGGCACTTGCCGCCAAGCCTGTTGGCCTGAGTTTGATCCAAGGGACACACATGATGGAAGGAGAGAACGGATTCTTACAAGTTGTCCTCCGGTTTTCACACAGATACCATGGCACGTGCAAGCCACGACAGACACACACACATGCCACACACACACACATAGTCGCTATGTATAGTTTCTTTTTTTAAGACACGTAAAAAAAATGCCTGACAGGAGACAAACTTAGCCATTGGGGAATTTGAATCAGGTTTGGGAATAGCAAATGAAGCCCAGTTGGAAAATAAAGAATAATGTTGTCATGTGGCTGTGAATGTCATTGATGACAAACCTACCGGCATGCCACAGCAGAGAGCTGTCGGGAGATAAAGAACCATGTTTTCTTACAATGCAGTTGTGAGGAACACTTCTCGTGGGATTTAAGTCTAGTTCTGGTCATATCACTAGCAGATCTATTCTCAAGCCTAAGCTGAAAATCGTGGGATTTGATTCTCTTCCTCCCCCTCCTCCTCCTTCCCCTCCTCTTCCCTCCTCCTTCCCCTACCCCTCCTCCTCAGTCCTTGACCTCCCCATCCTGGACCCAGACTCTTCTTTCATAACACTTTTCTTCCATTTCCGGTCTGATGTGCTGCAGCTCTGGGGTGACCTGCTGTCTTGAGGCGGGTGGGGAGGTTGTTTGTTTTGTTCTGTCTTGTTTAATAAGCATTAAGTGAAGAGGTAAGTCGTGGTGGTGGTGTTAAGTGGATTAGTTAATATTAGTTAAGAGTTAAAAGTGGGCAGTGAAGGCATTGGGTAAATAAATGCCTTCCAGTTATAAGGAAAAACTATCCTGCCAGACAAATACAGATCAAATACTGGACAGATACTCTTAGAGTTGTATCCCCCAAAGCCCCATTGTATGTTGAAAATGCACATCGTTCAAATATCCTTTAGTACTCCAGCCTTCCAGACACTAACTTAGCAGCAACGCACCCACAAGGTGTTGGCAGTTCACCATCAATGATCACTGGGGACAGTAGAGAGCTACCACTGCTCTGTGGCACTGGTGAGGCTCGGATGACAAATCACCTTCCTGGGAAAAGGTCAAAGTTCAAAATGAAGGACAACTTCTAGTGAATGCTAGTTGCTCTTGTGTCATCTAAAGTCAAGGGATTTTAAGTCAGCCATCATAAGTCATGGACAGTCTGTGTGGATGGCATTAGATATATCTGGCATAGAAGTTTCTATGTACTCTCCTGCACCTACAGACATGATTTCTGGATTCCACATTTCAGAAATGCCAAATTGCTTTGAAAGCTTGGCTTCAGAATTGTTGTGTCTGGATACCAAATAAAAGGGGAAATCTCAAAATATAATCACCAAGCAAGAACTGTAGGCTCTGCCCTGTGTGTTGTTGCCCACAGGGGTAGGGTGGGTAATGTGGAATCCTCTACCATCTCCTGAGGCTAAGCATGCAGAGACCAAGTTCTGAGTCTTCCCTTGGTTCCAGAAGGAATCCTAAGCCACCTAGAGTGATGTGGCCCCAGGTCCCTGGCCTTAGAGGACTTATACTCAATATAGCCTGACTGGGAAGCCTGTGAGTGTTCCATCCATGTGAGTGGCTAAGCCACTGTGAGAGTGGGGCCCCTGCTTGCTGGATCTGCTCCCATCTCTCCAGTTTCTCTTCCACTGACCTGGTAGTTACCTTGGTCCCTGCAGTGATCCCCACAGACTTAGAAACATGATGGTACATCCCTTCAAGTATGAGTATGTGATCCTCTTCCTCTGAGAGTCCAATGCGTTCAACATTTAGAGGGTCGTGTCTATGCCACACAGAATGATGCACGTGCAGGCCACTTGCCTAACAGCAGGAGTGCTGACTCAGGTCCTTCACATACCCTGTGCCTCTGGTGATGGAGGGAGGCAAGACAAAGTTGGTACCCAGGCCAAGCTTTTCCCAGCTTACATTGCAGGAAACAGTGCAGCAATCGTACATGTCCTTCATTTGGAAGAGGCTGCAGGAGATCCCCACTCTAAACTCAGATGCTCTAGTCCACCCACAGCAGTGACAGCTTTACCTGGACTTCAGATTTCTGGGACCTAGGCAATCTCATTAAATGTACCATTAGGTCTTGGTTCTAAAGACCCATGTTCTTCAGGGTTGTCTCCCCCTTAAACACACTCCAAGCAATTAGGAAGTTATTTGTGCCTCCCTTGAAAACTGCCAATTCAATGCTAAGGACTGCCCACATAATCAGAGGTCCTTGTTATTCCAGTTACTGCTGCCCAGAGCCACCAGCTTTGGCCTTGTGAAGTCTGCTACATGCACTGTATACCTATGATGAGCCAGCCACTTCATAAAAGCAGCTCCTGAATGCACACCACAAAAACATGAAGACAACAGTAATATTCATGTTGTACAGCTCTTGGGGATGCTGAAACAAAATACTTCTAGTCCAATTACTTATTAACAAAAATTACTCTTCCAGAGGCCAGAAGTCAGAAGCGAAGGTTTTGATGTGACTGTCCCCTGCAGGCAGTGGGGAAAATTTGTCTCGTGCCTTTCTCTTGGCTTCTGGTTTTCTTGACTTGCAGCTGATGCCAGTCCCACCTCCATATTAATATGTCCATTTTGTCTGTGTATTCTTTCCTCCTAAAACATTAGGACTCACTTCGTTACACCTCATAAGACTCTATTCCCAAGGGAGGTCACACACAGCTACTAAGTTTGTATAATTTAATCCATGACATAGGTGTGTGAAATAACTTCAACCTGTCAGCACCTGTGAGGACTATGTGATAGTGTGGAGGCAGGAAGGAGTTGTTTATGGGGGGGGACTCATGGTAGCTCGAGCACTGGGCTATTCTTTGGAGGAGGTGGGGAATACACCTGTGGAGGGTGAGGTTGCCAGCTCTTCGTGCAAAAGTAGAATGAGAAAGTTTGGCTGTGTCAGAAATGTCTGCAGTGCATGTGCCCTGTGGTCTGCGCTCACCTTTCTGTCCCCGCTATGCAGGTAGAACAACAGAACAATGGCTTAGATGTGGACCAGGATGCAGATATTGCCTACAATAGTCTGAAGGTAAGCCTTCTGTCCTCTGGTAGAAGACGAACAACATAGATGGGCTTCAGGAAACCGGGTCCTAAGCATCCAGCCTGCTCTCAGTAGAGCGATAAGCAAGTGACTTCATTTGTACATCCTTACATCTTCATCTCTGAAACAAAGATGTTGTGTTTATACTAAGAAACACATGCTTTCCTACTTGAAATGTCTCTGGTTAAAATAAAATGGTGCCTAGATGTAAGGCAGAGGGTTTGCTGACATGGCAGGAGAAGGCAAAGCAGAACAGTGGAGACTTCAGGCCGCAGGAGAGGGGAAGGGCCATCAGACTTCATAGTGAGGCCGGTTCACAGTCCGGTCACTAATAAAACAACTGCTACTGATTTACTAATGACCATTGCACAGAAAAACATTGAGTCATTTCTGTGGCTTCTCCCTCCCAACTATTTTTTCCACTATGGTAAAATATATATAGCATAAAATTTACCATATTAGCAATTTTAAGTGTATATGAGGGTCAGTAATGGAGAATACAGTCATAGTGCTTGAGCAACACACTGCTGTTGAGCCCTGAAGACTCCCTCCTCCCTCCTACAGCCCCAAGCAGACACCATTCACTTCCTGTCTCTGTGCACCATCTAGATGCCTACAGTGGCATTTGTCCTCTTCTGAAGATGCCTCCTACCGTGAACTCCAGGCATTTATCTTCTTGTGACAGTGTACAGCATTTAGCTTAATGCCTTCAACGTTTGTTCTGTTCTATGTGTTGCCATCCTGGCTCAGGCACTTGATCCTTCAGCTAGCTGGATCTGCCCTGGCTTCCTCATTCAGATCAAACAGATTCTGCCCACTGGAGCTGGCTCAGTCATCTTGAGACTCTGACATGCATAGCACTTTATTAAAAGTTTTTAGAAGTCTCAAAGCATGCAACTGCACAAAAGTTTTAGGAAGTCCTTTCAGCGGCATGTTGTTTACAGCTTTCAGCTTGAGGCTGGGCAGCGCTTTGCTCTCCAGCACTAAGTACACACACATATGCACACACACCCACACACATACACACATGGTGATCAGCCCCACATTTCCACAAAGAATAATGTCATGGCTACATGTGCTTAAAACACACATTGCATCCTGGGTGAGACCTGTAGAGCCAATGCATCAGAAGCATGTCTCTGAGAACTTGGGGTGATGAGTTCAGTTTCTATATCTGACTGACCACTCACGTCCCCAGAACCTGAGCCATGTGTGTCTTCACTAAAGAAGGAAAGGGAAAGTTAAGGAAAGAGAAGAGACAAGGTGGCTGGGATATGCTGCCGATCCAGCAAGCAGCAAGGTGGGCCTCTTGGCTGTCTTGCAGAGACAAGAGCTTGAGTCTGAGAACAAGAAGCTGAAGAATGATCTGAATGAGCTGAGGAAGGCTGTCGCTGACCAAGCCATGCAGGATAACGCCACCCACAGCTCCCCAGACAGCTACAGCCTTCTACTGAACCAGCTCAAGCTGGCCAACGAGGAGCTCGAGGTCCGCAAAGAGGAAGTGCTGATCCTCAGGACTCAGATCATGAATGCTGACCAGCGCCGACTGTCTGGCAAGAACATGGTAATCAGGGTGGCAGCGTGGCTGGGCTCGTTGGGGTGACACTGAGCCAGTAGGCTTGTGGTTTTATGTCTTTACTCACGGAAGTCTTAAACCTGAAGAGCAGGACCTCTGTCTTTGGGGGTCTCTGAAAGCAGCACAAGGGTATGGTGCCCTTTCTTTCGTGACCTCTTTCAAGAGGAGAAGCTAGAAATGTCTAGAATCTACTGAATTTAAGAACGTGATCAAGGGGCCTAAGATAGATGGCTCAGCCGGTATGGACACTTCACCGGTCTTGCAGAGGACCTGAGTTCAGCTCCTGGCACGCATGTCAGGTAGCTCACAACTGTCTATAAATCCATCTCCATGTGGATCTGATGCCATCTTCTGGCCTCCAGAGGTACTGCACCCACATGTACAGACATGCAGGCTTTGATTTAAAAAAAAAAAAAAAAACTTTTTAAAGAAAATGTTCAAAAGAAACAAGACACAGATGAATAACCTCAGGGCTGTTTCTTCATTTTGTCTCTGGGGAGATTTCTCTCTCAGCCTTTACAGATGGTGGGTCTCCTTCCTGTTTCTGATGGTCTTACCTTCTAGGACAGATTGGACAGTGGGAGGGACGGATTAGTTTACCTGGGTCACCCAATGGCCTCTAATAGGTAGGCCACTCTAGACATGGGCCCTGGGTGTGGCTGGGGATAAAGCATTTCAGTAACAAGCCTTGATTGTGTCCCCTGATGCTTGTCCCTCCCAGGATCCCTCTCAGCTCCCGCCCCTAACCCCACTGCTTGTACTTGTGCCTCACAGCTAAGCCTTGCTGAGGCTGCCTGTCCTTCCACCCAAGATGGCCTTTTGAAGCCATGCTCCTGCCTATATTTGACAGCAACTATCTATTTCTCTAGGTCTGCCTCTTTTTCCCAAAACACATTGATATACTTCCATATTAGGAAGTTATTTCCTACAAGTTGTATAACCAGTTTTGTTTTGTTTTGTTTTTATTTGGGGTCTTCTAGGAGCCGAACATCAATGCCAGAACAAGTTGGCCCAACAGTGAAAAGCACGTGGACCAGGAAGACGCCATTGAGGCCTATCATGGAGTCTGCCAGACAAACAGGTAGGGCCCGCCTCCGAGTGGTACCTGGAGATGGTGTTAGAAGGAATGGGGATGGGAGGGGCTATTATCCAGCCTAGCTTGTTATAACCTGTTCCTCAGGAACTGGCCATCTGCCCAACATTGGAGAGTTATTTGTTGGAAAGAGAAGGCCCTGGGAGGCCTGCCAGGGGAGAGTATTTGTTTAAAGCTGCTGGACGCAGTGGTTCCTTCGGGTGGTGCCTGAGTCTGCCTCCTCTGAAGACTTAAGTGCTTAGTTAGCACTTGCAGATCTGCTGTTGCAGTCCTCTTCTGCAGATGAGGAAACTGAGGCCCAGAAGGATCAAGCAGCTTCAGGCATACAGCTGGCCTATAGCCGAACCAAGGTAGAATCCAGGAAGGCTGGCTTCCAGGCTGTGCAGCTCCCTGCCTGCCCTCCCCCACCCCCTGCATGGGAAACCTGAGGGGGAGATGCAGCCAGCCCCAAGACTCCATAAAGAAGAAAGGGAGGGAATGAAGGTGACTCCCTCGCTAAAGCCTGAGTCGGCTTAAATTATCTCGGGTGGAAGATAAGCAAAGAGATGAATAGAGAAAAACTCACAGGTGGTGTTAAATTAGAAAGCAAACTGGCAGCTGAGCGGTCGCTGGGCTTATCGCTCTGATCTTCAGAGCTGAAACTGCTCCCAGCACTCTTTCTGTTCTCTCCTTCAGCTGTCAGGAGAATAGCCCTCCATCTAGGTCTTTCCAGGGGCTGCTTAATGCCCCAGATTTTGTCTTCTCACTGAAATAACAATGCAGGTGATAAGACAAAAATAGCCTTTACTATATCTTAAAATAATCCCGTGCTCAGAACGCTCAGCAAGCAATAGTGAATAGCTGAGAAGCCAAGTTAAGGAAAGTATTGCCAAGAGGAGAAGCGTCTGGGGACCCAGGTCCCCATATCTGCCACATTAGGCACCATGGTATTTGTCTTTTTCAGTTTTGTTCCAGCTTCAGCTCTGAGAACTTTCTGTGATTACAAATTCAAGCACTAAGTGGGGAGGTATCTGGACTGACTGTCGGGGAAGGGTAGTAGGACTGTGATTCTGGGGAGCCCAAACAGGCACCTCCTTATGAAAAGGGTGCTATGAAGATAAGTTTGCTGTGGTTGGCCTGTAGTGGAGAGCTTTACATACATACAAATCGTGTCATGCATGTTTGGTCAAGTGGGGTCCCTTTAGAATTTTGATGAAATCTATACCTGGAAAATGTGTACATATCCTAAGTTCAGGCTAGACTTCTGAGATTTCTGATGCACCAGTCCCATGACAGTCCCTCCAAGCATCTGTGGTCCCTAGAGTTCATACTCCCTTCTGCTTGCTTGAGCTTCATAGCCTGTCAAGATGTGCAGAGGGCTTCCACCTGTTCTGCTCTGCTCCGTGAGCATGCAGGCAAGCAGCATGAAGGACTGCTCTAGCCAGAGCTCTCGAATGTGGAATGCTACCTCCTGCTTCTGCAAGCTCATGCTGCCATCTTGGGAGCTAGAGACAGACAGCATCCTCTGGCTGCTTTACT
The DNA here is from genome assembly GCA_021653895.1 of Mastomys natalensis. Taxonomy (NCBI): domain Eukaryota; kingdom Metazoa; phylum Chordata; class Mammalia; order Rodentia; family Muridae; genus Mastomys; species Mastomys natalensis. The sequence continues at coordinate 508,016 of JAJTUV010000270.1, forward strand.
AATGGAAAAGCTAAGAAAAACTGACAACTGAGGAAGCCAAGCTTAGAGCCTGAAGCCTGCCATCCCCTCCCACCTGGCTTTGAGAGAATGCTGATGGGATATGAGCTGAGTGAAAAGATGATGCCTGCCCTAAGCAGGCCCTCCAGGTCACATGGCTGGGCTAGGACTTGGCACTGAGTGTGGCTGCGGCTCAGCTTAGGTCTAGCTTCAAGCAGCACTCCTCTGACCCCTGAACACTTCCATCAACGCCAAGGCTGTAGATGTCTCCACAGCATGTAGAGAGTGTGTTCTGGGATCTATCCTTGGGGCCCAGGAAACAGCAGGAGGCCCCAGCACCGAAAAGCTTTATTATTCCCTTTGGCTGGAGCCAGGTCTATTGGAGGTGCCAGTTCCCCAAAAGACGAGCGCACGTGGGGTTTTCTTTGCACACACCTGCTCAGTGCATAGCCCAGCTCTGAGGGCAGCTCCCCACAGTGGCCTCTTTCCCCCTCTATGTCTGTGCCCCTGATCTACTTCTCAGATCCCCCAGCAAAGAACCTGGGCTGCTGAGAGAAGATGCGGTGTGAGCTAAAGATATAAGTACCCACAGAACACTTAGGGCTCTTCCTACACTCAAGGAACTGAGCAGACCCAAGATGCCTGGACATATGACAGACAGGGTGTGGATGCTTGGTCCTTTGTTCCAAGTGTTACAGAGGGAAAGTGCATCCTCTCTGAGACCATTTCTGTTGCATGACCTCGACAGCTAGTTGTAAATACTTCTGAGGCCATACAGCTCACTGTGTTAGCCTAACACAAGGGGCTCCTGGCTCCACAGTGACCCGCGGGCCTTGCTGTGTATTTCACTGTGTTTAACCACTTCATAGCCACTTCAGGACCCTCGCACAGCACAGCAGCCTATGCAGAAGGGCTCCTTGAGTATTTGTTGATTTCCTGAAGTCAGGCTGTTTGGGGTTTCCTCCTCACACCAGCAGATGTCACTACCTGCCCTGTCACGCTCCTAAGCACAGAGGTGATGGGGTCTAAGTCCCTGGAGCTTTGGGTCTTTTTCACTTAGGAGCAGAGGTCTCTACTGAGTCAGTTTACTAGTTTTTAATTTACTCATAAACCTGTTTTTAAATGCGGAGTGTCTTAGCTGTAGATTTATTTCCCACGTGATACCCAGCATGTGACAGAATTCAGAATTCTATTTCCCTGTGAAACTCATAACATAAGGACCAATGGCTAACTTCCAAGAGTCCAAGAGGTATGTCTAGGTATCACCCATGTGCCACTCTGGAAAGTCAGAGAACCACAGGTATGAGTCCTTCCCAGGAGCTAACATTCAACCAGCAGGGCTAGGGAGGCTTCAAAAGAAGACAGGGAGACACAGTGGATGTCCAGCCAGGTGCCAGTACTTCTCCACTTGCAACTGAGGAGAGGGATGGAGTACAGCATGCTGGGTACTTCCAAGAACCCCTGAAGCACGGGGACCTCCACTGGAGGTAAAGCATTGCTACCAAAGACCCTTGGTAGATGCAAGCCTTAACATCTGAGAACAGGAGGAGCAGATATCAGCTCCTGCTCAGCACAGCCTTAGGTCCTTAGGGATTTTGTGGGACATACAGATTACCCAGGACACCTAACTAGTTGGCAAAGGATGAGAAAGTAGTATCTGGTTGTCTTAGTTATTTTTCTGTTGCTATAAAACACCATGACCAAGGCCATTAATAGAAAAAAGAGTTTCTTTGAGTCTTACAGTTTAATAGAATTACAGTCCATGACCATCATGGTAGAGGACACGACAACATGGTGCTGGAGAAAGAGCTGAGAGCCTACATCTTGATCTAGAAGCATGAGGCAAAGAGAAAAATACCGAGAATGGTGAATTCCTTTGAAACCTCAAAGCCCATTCTCAGTAACACCTCCTCCAGCAAAGCCCCACCCCCTCATAGTCCTTCCCTAACAGTTCCATCAACTGGGAACCAAGTATTCAAACATACAAGCCTATGAGGGCCATTCTCATTCAAACCACCACACTGGTAAAGCTCCAAGCATTTACCAGGCAGAAGGCTTAGACAGGGGTGTTCATCAAAATAATCGACAATCAAAACTGGCATCAAAATGTTGGCAATAGTCTTCCTTACTGCCCTGCCACACAGCCAAGAATTTCTAACACTTAAGGGATTGGCCTTTAGACTAGGAACAGGAGCCATAGAAAGGTCCCAGAAGTGCATCAACTAACTCCTGCCCACTGGACTTTCAGAGTAGTGGTTGATAAACCACCACTTGAGTTAGTGGGCAACCAGCCCAAGAAACAGACTGTGTAAGAACCGCAGGTCTGGAGACCTTCTGCTAGAGGCTAGCTCTAAAAGTGTCTGAAATGGATATTTTCAGCCCCTGAACATTACCCAAAACATGACAGGGCAAGATAGTACCTGGCTTTACCAGGGCTGTTTGGTTTGCCATCTGGATTCTGGGATGGGCTGAGTGGCCTTTCTATTAGGCAGTGTGGGCTAACTCCTGCTCATGACTCATGCCCTCCACCAACTATCCCACTGGTCTTTACAGATGCCCTTGTGCTCAGGACTTTGTGGGTTGGGATCAGATGAGCATTGAGCACAATGACCTCCAAAATCCACCTTGGCTAACATGAGACAGAAGGCAGGGCCAACAGAAGATACCAGGGACCTGCTTTCACAAGTTGACTGGACAGGGAAATGGTGTGTAACCTACATCAAGGGAAGACATCATCAGTTCTCAGCCTGTAAGTTTGTTGTAGTTAACTTTACACACACACACACACACACACACAAAACTCTGTAAGAAGAGTTGGAGGTAAGGTTAGTAAATAACTATATGCTCTTAACAGCAGAAAGAAGATGGAGAACTATGCATGGAAATGGAAACAAAATGTGCAGTCTCCTTCCTCACCCTCGTGGAGGCTAGCATTCCCAAGTGCCTCACATGCTGTTCAGCCCCTGTTGTGTATACACACACACACACACACACAGAGTGTCTAATCCTCTAACCCTGTTTATACTTCTTTTCCTTCAACTCCTTCAGATGGGATGAAGCATGGTGGGTGTGAGGTGGCCCAGCCTGTGCTATTGTGTGGCTGTTTTGTTTGTAGAGTTACCAGAACAAGTGCAGCTCTTTGCCGTCTGTGGCAGCATGTACCTGATCTGCAGCTATTGGTGGATCTCTGAGACCACAATGAACCCCTTTCCCTGGCACTACCTGAAACCTGGGGAACTCAGAGAGGGCGCCATCAGCTAGCACCTAGAGTTCGGGAGCCAGAGAGAAGCATGAGAAACAGCTCACAGTCTGTCCCCTTTTCTTGGCTCCAAGACTTGGCTATAAGCTTTCCAGTCTCTCTGATTACCTCTTCTCCTCTCCACTGGACACCTCTTTCTCTGTACTTTATTTCTAGCCAGACTGAGGATTGGGGATATTTGAATGAAGATGGAGAACTCGGCTTGGCTTACCAAGGCCTAAAGCAAGTTGCCAGGTCAATTATGCTCCCATCTTGTATGTGCTTCATCTATGTGCCTGCTCATGTCTGTGTTCCTTGGTTTGGCCTGAGCAATTGTGAGGGTATGGGGCACAGTTCACATGGGCTTCTGAGCAGTAGTCCTTAGAGGCATCCATTCATCATTTGGGCTGTATGGATGACACCAGCAGAAGCTGCTTGCCTCCGTCAAAATGGTGGTGCTAGGTGACCGGGGTGAACCTTCGGAACCACAGGGCACAGCTCTTCATTCTATAGGCAGAGAAAGAGGGAGGGTTCCTGCAGAAATCACACAGCTATCGAGAAAAGGCCACAAAGAGAACTGACTTGTGGATCTCCAGGGCCTGTGCTGCTGACATGCTACATACCAACCTTCCTAACTCTTCAGGGTCGGCCAGAGTCCTTGACCTAGTTTGCATGCTGGCTCTGCTGCAGAAGCAAGGCTCCTTCATACATGCTATCAGCACACAGCTGGTCCCGGTCTTAGGGACTCCCTGGAGCTGATAGTAGCCCAGTGCTGCAGGCGCATTGTGCCATCTCATTCTCCTTGTGAGTGCAGCTTGGCAGGTTTAAGTTACTGGTTAAGTACTGTTTAAGTAGACAACAAACCTATGATATCAGCACCAAAATGGACCCCAGTTTAGCCAGGAACATATGCAGAGCAAAGACGGCACACAGGCTGATCAATATTCTCTTGGCCAGCATGGGGCTTTTAGAGAGCAGGGGTATAACTGGTCATTTGTTCTCAACAAGAAATGGAGCACTTGTCATCGGGGCTTGTTTCTCAAAGAGGAAACAGGCTCGGAGAGGTGGATGAGTGTGAGACTGACCTGGATCCCTCAGTGACTGGCTGGTGCCCACACCTCAGCTTATGCTTGCCCGTCATGTGACCTTCTCCCTGCTGCTTCTAAGATAACTGAGATTGCTACATGGCAGTGAGGGGAATGGCACACCCTAGTGCTACAGCCTTTGCTGGGGACATCTGGGTCAGGTCCCCTATTGTCAAATGGTGGATCAAAGCAGGCCCTGCCACACAGGGTCACCATAAGGAAGAGGATTACCACAGGTGACACTTTACATCTGGAGAAAGCAGAGAAGCATTAGCTGCTGCCTCCATGTCGACTGTGGTGATTATTCAAGGAGCTCAGAGTCTGCCAGTCAGAGAAGGTTATTCAATGGGGTCAGAGTCCTGCCAGTCGAGAGTAGGCGAGTTATCAGATCAATTGTGGGTCAGAGTCCTGCCAGTCAAGTTTGTTTAGTTAGAGTGGGAACCTGTGTGTGCATTTCTAGGGTGCTCTTCATATCTGTCATGAGATTGGATGTGGCACAAAGAAAAATCAAGCCGAATGCATTAGAAAATAACACAGCAGCCCATGCTTTAGGAGATCTTTCAGATGCCTGACTGGGAACCTTACTCCTGGCTAGAGCCCTGGGCTGAATCCACTTGAGAGTAAGGCAGGTGCTGGCAGGAGATACACAGTAGGTCAGAAATGGTTCTGGGATAGCTCCCTGGAACCAACTGGTCCACATCCTCTCTCCTGTTGACTTCTGTCTTACACTTGATGAGTTTTAGTATGTTGTAGCCAATGTCGAATGCTGTCTGAATACTGTATGCTATCTAAAAGGCAGCTGCTGGACTCTTTCCCACCACTCTGGCATTACCTTTGTTTTCCTGTGGTGAGAGGCCAGATTCCTTTATCAGTTTCTCTTTCATTTGCATCTCTTTGCTAAGAAGCCCTTACATACACCCTTCTATAGAGCTGCTTAGCTGCCTAAAAAGTGGCTGCTTCTGTCAACAAAGTAGACTCTCACTCTTGCTCCTCCTTCTCTATGGTAGTTACCATCTCCCAGATAGAAAAGACACGGTGGCTGCCCACTCCTTGCCATCTGGACACCAGGAGATGTCCCTGGTCACTGCCCTGAGGAGAAACTTTACTATATCCCAGGTGTCCCTTTTCACTGAAGGTGGCCACACTAAATCAGAAAGCTAGATCAGGTAGTCCAGTCCAGAAGATGACCAATTGCACCTGGCCATGTGAGGGTCAGATCCAAGGTGAGGCTGCTGCTGGGCCTCTGCTAAAGCAGGCAGAGGCTTTCCATGAGTGCCTGACACTCTAGCCGCAGGCCTCTGACAAATCTCTGAGCCTCCTCTCAGCCTCTCCAAACTTCCTCTGATCTTTGTTTGTTATGACACTAGTTGATCTTAAACATTTCCCCAAATAACTTTTTAGACAAGAGGGGAAATTGATATAAAAAAATTATACATGAGATAAAGTAGGATATCAAAGGTAGAGATACAAGACAAAATAGTAGCTCTTCTCCTAAAAAATTGAGTGGAATCTAAAGGAAAAATAAACTAATATAATTAGCTCTGTTTATCAGTATCTTATCTTTACAAGGAAATTCTTACAAACTTTGGGGCAGATGTTGACACCTCTATTTTAAGATACTATGAGACATTTATTTATGGTAATGGCATCTTGACATGGAGACAATCTCTTAATATCAAATCAGTAGTCTATACCCATAAAACAAAAAATGAGGGTAGCCAAAGAGGCCTAAGCCCAAGGGGGCCTTTGGCCTTGGTTTCTGGTCATCTGAAAGGATCAGTTGGTCTCCTTGCCTGTTGAGATCTCCCCACTGCGTCCATTCTTGTTGGGGCCATGTGATTGATTGCTCCTGCTATGTGCTTGGCTGCTCCTGTTGCGTTTGTCTGTAGCCCTTCACGACGGGTGCCCACCCCAGCCACATGGTGACCTGGCTTGCTTCTCTGGGTACAGGTTGCTGGAGGCACAGCTGCAGGCCCAGAGCCTGGAGCATGAGGAGGAGGTAGAGCATCTCAAGGCCCAGGTGGAGGGCCTGAAGGAGGAGATGGACAAACAGCAGCAGACCTTCTGCCAGACTCTGCTGCTCTCCCCTGAGGCCCAGGTAGAATTTGGTGTCCAGCAGGAGATATCCCGGCTGACCAATGAGAACCTGGTAAGTGGCCATGCCTCATTGATTGTATCTCTTGGGATCATTTCTGGACAGAAGTAGAATTGGGAGCTACCAGACGGGCACAGATCATGTTCTTAGCTCTATAGTAGGAACAGGGACAGAGAAAACTTGTCTGTTGATGAGTGATAATTGAAATAGTATAGGACCTGTTGTATTAAAATAACAATGTCGCGGACGGTGGGCGAGCTTTATCCCAGCACTGGGAGGCAGAGGACTGCGATTTCCTTGAGTATCGAGGAAGCTGGTCTACAGAGTGAGTTCCAGGACAGCCGGTCACAGAGAAACCTGTCTCGAAAAACCAAACAAAAAAAAAAAAACAATGCCATGTTACAGGTCAGAGATTCAGCACATTCCCCTAGAGATACTTGCCTACTACTCCATACAGGATGGAAGATGCTGACTCTTAGTTAGTGGTTTATGCTGTGAAGAGTAACCAGATCAATTTCAGCTCTTTAAAGGAATAAATTCACTAAGGCTGCTTACAGTTCAGGTCCAGGCTCATATCTACATAGTCTGTACTCGCACCTGCTATCCATGCTCATGCCATGATAGGCTAAACTCTGAACTGTAGCCATAAAGTTTTCTTTGTAAAGGTTGTGGTCACAGTGTCTCTTCACAGCTGTAGATAGTGACCTATCTGTTCACAGGAACCTGACTAAGTTTTCAAGACTTAGTCCTTTGTACACCGGTCTTGCAGAGTCCCTGATCTGTTAACACACACACACACACACACACACCCCGCCCTTTACGCTCCTTCTCCTCCTCCCCAGTTGTCTGTGCTGTCACTCCTCTCCTATAGACTAAGTGAGTGTTTAGATTCCTCTCAATCTGAGAAGGGTTTTTCACTATCTGTATTATTTATTTATTCATTTATCTAGCTATGAGGAATTCTACCACATCCATGAGGAAATTAGAGGAAGACTTCTCTCCCCACATAGGTCCTGGAGAATAAACTCAAGTCATCAGGTTTGGCAGCAATGCCAGTGCCCACTGAACCATCTTGCTACCTCTTTCCCCTTTTAAATAAAGTCCCTCAGAACACCTATAATTAGAATTATATGCAAAGCCTACATAGCTGAGGTATTGCTCTTGTAACTGACTCTCTTTAGTAGGCCTACCTTAAAGACTTCTTCTATCCTCTGACCTCCACAGACACACACGCACTCCTGTGCACATAGGCACATAGCACACACAAACACATAAAATTAAATCCTTTAAAACAATGTCATCCAAGGCAAAGTTTCTTTCTCAGCTGTGGAGCAGTCACCTAAAACACACAGTGCCCTGGGTTCTATGCCTATCTCTGACACACACGGCTCCACACCGAAGACCTTACAGAGCTCTCAGGATGGACTGTTTACCTCTCCCTTCTCCGTCGCTGTAGTTACCTAGGCTTGGCTCTTCTGGTGAAAAGGCAGGGTTCTCTTCCTCTCTCCCTTTCCTACCACAAGAACCACCCTCCAGCTGGATGAGGGCAATAATGATAGTGAAGTCCTTCCGGGGACAGCTTGCTGTTCTAGGTCCCAATGGACTGTCTTGCCTCCAGTGACAACAGTTGCTAGGGACTGGAGCCACAGCCCCTGTCCTGTTTGGCTTCTGATCCCAGAAGCCTCTGTTTGGCTTGCTGACTCTGCCAGCTGTGTGGCTGCATTCCCACACCTCCACCCAGAGTGCTGCCTGCCTGCTACTCCCCCATACCTAGACTGGGTGTCCCCTGGGGAGGCTTGGCTTAGGGAGCCCCGGGATTCCACAAGGTGCCCGAGTGCCCCAATGGGAGGAACTCGCCCTGGGAGTTCACTCTGTTATTGCTGGCAGAATGAACTCTGACTCATATGGGCTCTGAGCAGGTACTGAGCCTGTGTGAGCTGGCCCTTCTGCTCCTACCTGAGCGGGCTCCTCAGCCTCACTGGGCTCCTCTGTTCCTAGCAAGAAGTTTTTTTTCCTTCAGGGTGAGGCCAACATCCTGTTCTCACACAACAACTTTCTTCCTTCAGGATTTTAAGGAATTGGTAGAGAAGCTGGAGAAGAATGAGAGGAAGCTGAAAAAGCAGCTGAAGATTTACATGAAGAAGGTCCAGGACTTGGAAGGTAGTGTGCCTGGGCAAGCATGAGTGTGTGCCTACGTGTGCATGAGGCAGAGGTGACCCTGCCAGCCTGAGGGACTCGGCTGCCTGCCCTTTGGCCCACTGTCCACTTCATGAGTTTCCTGGTGGCTGTGCCTGCGCCAGCCATGTCCTGGGAGAATTTAGCTGCTGGGAGCCCACATTTCCTCGGCAGATAGGTCATAGAGAAGAGAACCCAGCTTGAGCAGGTGTGAGCCAGGCTGGAGGCTGGAGGAGAGAGCCACACAGGTACCTGCCTTTGAAGGGCATAGAGGCAGAGCGAGGCTGTCTGGTATGAAAGAACACTGTGACACAAAGACCTGGGGCCCTCACCCCATGCCATGGGGTGTCACAACTAAACTTCCAATTTAGAGTCTAGATGGTGGGACAAATGGGACATCTAAATCGCTTTCCTTACCCCTGGGAGTGTCCTTTCCTGTGACTGGTGTACCCTCTAAACATGTCCTACCCTGCTTGTAACCCTTAGGAGCTTCATGTCTCAGATAATCTTCCTCCTTCTACCCTCAGCTCAAGAGCCACCACCCTAGGCTTGGAGTCATGCCCTGTGCTGTCCTGAGGCCACATATCTAGGCACATCACTGAACCCAGGGTGTATGTCCATGGCTTCTATAGTATGAGGGACAGCTCTGCCCATACCAGGCAGCATCTGGCCTTTTCTCAATTGTTGGTCTCTGCACTTGCCCCTGCGCACCCTCCATCTATGGGAATTTTATCTTCTGATCCTCAGGTGGCCATTGCCCAAGTCTCTCGGCTTCCAGCCTATCCATTCCGCTCAGTCCAGAAGACTGTCTTCCCCTCTCCGCTGCCTCACTCGCTGTGTCCTTCCCCCCTCCACCCCCCATCCCCCACCCTCACCCCCCCACTCTCACACACACATACACCACCACCACCACCACCCCCCACCCCCACCCCTCACCCCCCACCCCCCACCCCCCCACCCCCCCCCCCCCCGTGACCAGTCTTAACCCTCTGTTCCCAGGTGGCTCAGTAGCTCCCCAGGGCCCGCCTCTGCTCACAGCACTCTCCTCTCACCTCCCCAAGGCCAGCAGAGTGAAGTCCCAGCACTTACCTGATACTCCTCTGTATGTGCGCATGTGTGTGCGCACACACAGAACATCCCTCCGGTTACAAATGCCCACCATGGGGGATCACTTACCCTGCTCTTTCCCCGTTCATCTAGGGGTGTGGTTTCTCAACCTTCCCAATGCTGTATCATTTCATTGCTACCTCATAACTGTAATTTTGCTACTGTTATGGATCATAATGTAAATATCGATATGCAACCCCAGAGGGGTCACAACCCACAGGTTGAGAACCACTGATCTAGAGGCCGGGTTGATGGACCAGCCCTATTCTTGCCTACTTTTTTCCTCCTGCTCGTTTCTCTCCATGTTCAGCCTCCACCAGCACCTATGGGGCACACCCCTGACCTGGCTCCTGGCCAAGATGCATCATCAAGGGTTTTTTATGTAAAGACACAAATGCATCTCCTCAGCTGGACTGGTGGGGGTCAGACTGGGGACTTCATATATGTCCCGTGCTGATGACAGTACCCTCATACTGTTGGTACCCAGGTGTACAATGAATAATATTTGGAGTCTACTACCCTCCTCTAGGCTGGGGGAAAGGTCTGAATGACGTTGGCAAGTTCCTGATACACCAATTGGTAGCCCTAAGATGCTTCCCAGGTAACTGTGCTTATGTGGACTGCAGTTAGCACACTCCCCAGCCTCACACTACATCTGGGTCCCACAGTTCTTCTCCAATGACATCACCCCCCCCCCATCCCCCCAGCCAGCCCACAACTCTACCATCAGTGATGGCCTGTGCTGTGGTGCACACATGGAACTGAGTAGAACAGGCCTGGATGGCTCTCCTCTCAGACTCGGGGACCTTCCCTTACAGCTTGGTAGAAAAAAAGCACTTGCCAGCAGGGAGTGAACATGACTGCCACCACTCTCATATTGTCTCTGGTCCCAAACCTACCCGTTTTCCTTCCGGTGATCCTTCCCCATCCTTGTACACAGTGGACCCCAGCACAGGTCCACTGTGAAGCTGAAGCCTTTGACCCACAACTAGAGAGGTTCAGACTATAAGGCACAGATACATAGAGCGTGAGTGTGATGCCCAAGCTTGGCCACCCCTCCTGCAGGCCTCCGCTGTATGTTCTCACCGTGTTTCTGTCTTCTCTTTCTCACTCAGCTGCCCAGGCATTGGCACAGAATGACAGGAGGCACCATGAACTCACAAGACAGGTCACAGTCCAACGGAAAGAGAAGGACTTCCAAGGCATGCTGGAGTACCACAAAGAGGACGAGGCCCTCCTCATCCGAAACCTGGTGACAGGTCAGAACCTATAGTGCCACCTGCCAACTCTCTTTCCTCTCCGTTTCTATTCAGTCAACCCTCCCATCTCCCCAGTGGATCTTACAGTCTCCTCTTCTACCTCATGCCCACCATCTTCAACTGTTCCTAGGCTCCTTGTTGCTTTTCCAAAGCCAGCTTTGCATTAGCTCAGGGAAGGGAGGGTCTCTGTTCTGCCAGTGGCCACATGGCTCCTGCCCACCACATGCTATTTTTCTTTCTCTGGGCAAGTTCAGGTGGGCAACAATGCTTTGCCAATAGCAGCATGGGCTTGTCGGCAACTGTGCCAAAGGTCATCCCCTCCCTGATTGTTTATTTCTCCAGCATCCATATCTGTAGGCACTATCCAAATCCAGATGCCATATTGAAGGATGCTGAGATCATTCTGGGAACTGTCCCCCAAGTCACAGAGTGGATAAATAGTGGGCCAAGGACTCAAATGTCTTCTAGTTATAGTTTGTTAGTGCTGTGCAATCCAGCATGCATGAGCACAGCCTCTGTGTAAGCTTGCCCCTTTCCTCTCTGGCCATGTAGTTGAGGACCAGTGCTCTTGTGTGTGTGTGTGTGTCTGTGTGTCTGTGTGTCTGTGTGTCTGTGTGTCTGTGTGTCTGTGTGTGTGAGACGCCACATTGTGAGTGATAGAGGCTTAGTATGTGCCCAGCAGCTTCAGCTGCTCCAGGAAAGACAGACTCCCTCTGGCTTGGTCCTCAGGACGAGAACTCTTGCTACCTTGCATTCCAGCTCCCGTAGCTTTGGAACACCTCCTGCCGTGGGTCACTCCTCAGGGATGCCCAGTTAGGAGGTCTGAGTACTATTTGCACGTTGTTGAGGCTTGTGTGAAGATAGTTCTCTGTGGCTAGTCGCAGATGCCACCTTCAGGGATGGCTTACCATCCTCGTGGGGGCAGTGTCCTCAGTAACTCTGGTCTCCTTCCTTTCTTATCTCAGCCTCATCAGTGTCAATAAACCTCCTGTATGCTCCATCCTACAGAGTCAGGAGGAAAAGTCTTAGAGAGTCCTGTGAGGCAAAAGGAAGATAATTCTATGTCTGATCTTATGCTACTGGCCCTCTTCTACATGATACTGTAGTGTCCCCATCTGTCAAACACAGTGGTGGGACTGTCCCTGCCTTCCCCAGCATGTGAGACAGAGCCAGAGAGTGCACTGCAGGGCTTTCTCACTCAAGGAAGTGGAGCTCAAGGTAAACATTGCCCTCCCAGGCATGAAGACCTCCGCTGAGTATGGGGCCTGGCCCAGAGCTCAGGAGGACTAGAACATAGTTGCTGCCTAGCATGGTTGCCCTTTGGTCATTCGATTTGGGCGTTTTGAGTAACTTGCTGATGACTGTTATGCTCCAACAACTATATGAGACCTATAACAAGCAAACCTTCCCTCTGTGGTGAATGTGAAACACAAAAGTACACAGCATCAGAGTTACACACACAGTATATGTATGTGCTGAGTAACTAAATAGGATTCTGAATTCTGTAAGTTAAATAAGTGTGAGTCAAGCCTCCTCCTGCTTTCATTGTTTACACGGCTCTAGGCAATCACCTCCTACCTAGATCCCAAGAAAGAGTACCTCACCATCTGCCCTTCAGACAACCCCCCACACATAGATGATCCTCTTATGAACCTGTCACTGTCTAGTTGCTTCTGAGAGGAGAAAAAAGAAGAGTTGTAATCCCCGCCCTATAAGATGCTAACATCTGCCTAGAAACAGAAGTGAGTCTGTTCTATCACAACAGACCATTCCAAGGCCCATAAATCTGCCCATAGGTAAAGCTTGAAGTAAGACATTAGAGATTGGAAGTGTAGGCATATAAAATTCATTTTTTTTCCTGGATTTTATTCCTGGCATTCTAAATAGAGCCAAGAGCCAATCTATAGCCATTTATTGAACATAGACAATGCCAGAATGCTAACCATGAGTCCAGAGTGTTGTGCCCTGTAATTAACACTAACTGGAAGGATATATTTGAAAGAATGATGTCACCTGTGTATCAACTGAAGACACATGCAGCCCAGCCCCACCCCAACCCTGATCAGCCTTGACAGATGACCTAAGGATGCTGCTGGCCCAGGTAGAGTGGGAGGCCTTCCCATTGTGAGTTCCAAGCCCAGAGGGTTTTCCAGGCTTGGTTTGGTCAGGATAATGAGACTGAAGGCTGTGAGCTGGGATAGAGCCAGAGCCACGGTGAGGTGCGAAGCCCTTTCCCATCCACCACCTTCCAGAGCACCAGGCCTCTTCCTGCTGCTCTGTTCTCTCAACATGACTCACTACTTTAAACTGGTGCCTTAGCTCCAGGAGACTAGTAAAGTCCATCTGACAGTTTCCTAGGGGTGTTAGGAAGGAGGGGCTAGGAGCGTGAGTTTATCACAGGGTCTGCCTGCCTCTGCCTCCTTAGTTCTTGGGGAGTCACGATCCAAGGCCGGGAAAAGGGCAGAGGAGAGGAGCTGGAGAAGGGGCAGGGCAGACTGAACATGGTTTCCACCATGTGACGGCAGGGCAGACTGTGGGCTGCTGGACCAGTTCAACCAAGAGTCATCAGGGCTGCCAGGTAATCAGTCCAAACTGACAGCTCTCTACTGTTCAAATGTGCCTTCTGTCGCTGGAAAACACCATGCCCATTATGATTGCACTGTATCATGAAGACAGCTCAAGGCAGGAACCTACCTAGAGACAGGACTGAAGCAGACACCCGGGAGGAGCACTGCTTACTGGCTCTCTCCCTGTAGCTTACTCAGCCTGCTTTGTTATGCCATCCAGGAAGACACCCAGTGTGGTGGGCTCTCCCACACCATTCACTGAACAAGAAAATGCCCCCCACCCCACTACTTCACAGGAGGTATTTTCCCAATTGAAGTTCTCTCTTCCCAGATGACCCTAGCCTGTGCCAAGTTGGCAAAAAACTAAACATCACACTTATGGACCACAGACACTATCAGCCCTCTCTGCCCTTAGCCAACTGGCTATCGTTGGGAACATAACAATTTGCTATCAAATATGATACTGCTAAATTCTCCTGATACCAATCTTCACATATCAAAGAATCCATTATGCCCAGTCAGAAGTTCTGGTGCATTCTCACCCCATTGCATGACCCAGATTCCATTTATAGCCTGCCTCTAGCTGTAAGCCCCTTACTGAGGACCATAGCATGAGTTTGTAACTTGTGGCCCTTTTATCCATGTGGTAGGTAAATCACTGGGGACCTGTTTGTTTTACTGCTGCAATGCAAGCATCTGGGAACATGGGGTGGGGTGTTGTTGTTTTTAGACATTTCTCTATGTAGCCCTGGCTGACCTGAAACACTGTATGTAGACCAGACTGACCTCAAACTCACAGAGATCTTCCTGCCTCTACCTCCTGAGTGCTGGGGTTAGAGGTGTGTTCCATTACACCTGGTCATGCCATACTTTTGCTTTTGACCGTGTGCACAGCTGCTGGTACCTGGGTGGATGAGCGTGTACAGCAGTTATCTGTTGCTGAGATAAGATACGGTGACCTAAAGCAACTCAGAGTTCATTTGGCTTACAGGTCCAGAGGGCTAGAGTCCATAAAGGCAAGGAAGGCACCTGAACAGGAAGCTGGCTGATCCCATTTCATCCGCACACAAGAAGCAGAGAGAGGAAGCAGGAAGTAGGGCAACGCTATAAACCCTCAAAGACCACACCCAATGATGCACTTCCTCCAGCAAGGCTCCACCTTCTGAAGGTTCCATAACTTCCCCCAAACAGCACCAGCAGCTGGACACTAAATGTTTGGATACAGGAGCCCATAGGGGCTTCACACTACCTCAGTTTCTTATTCCTCTTTCAGGTCCTGTGAGGAGTGGCTTCCTAGATGAGCTACAGAGAAATAATGCAAACATTTCTTTTTGAAGCAAGCAATTCTGACATTTACAGTGTTCTAATCTAAGTCACATGTTGTCTCCGTTAGACCTGAAGCCCCAGATGCTGTCGGGCACCGTGCCCTGTCTGCCTGCATACATACTCTTTTATGTGCATCAGGCACGCGGATTACACCAACGATGACCTCAAGGTACACTCGTTGCTGAGCTCCACCATCAATGGCATTAAGAAAGTCCTCAAGGTAAGTAAGGAGCCCGTGCAGACCGTAGCCCAGTTCCCAGTAGCCCTAGCAAAGCTAGCACCTCTGTTGCCTCTCTGTGTCTGTGTTCTGCCCGTTACACTATCTGGGACACCTATCAGTTCTCTGAGCAGGGTCAGATTTGCAAATGTCTGGAAGCACAGAACTTCATGTGGGCCTGCAGCCACCTCCCTGCTGAACCTGTATTTCTGGAAAAGCCTGGATGCCCACTAGAATAGATGCTGTCGATATGTGCCACCTCTGAATCAAGTTTAGGAACCCACACTCTCTCACTGTTCCAAGGGTCTGGGGCACACGATCCTGGTTGGTGGCACAGCAGAGCTTCTGCCATTCATAGGTTTATAGTGTGAGGCAGAACAGGCTGTTTGTGGTGGGGGGGGGTAAGACAGCCCACACATGCCACCTTAGTGTACAAGACTCTTACGGAATGTAGTAGCAGCGCTGGCATCACTGGCTAGTCTGTTTGGGGGCGAGGCATTTTTACAAAAGAGCTGGAGTCAAGCAGTAGGAAGGGGACTTTAGAGGGAGATTAGACCTCAGTGACAGTGACAATCCTACGTCAGAAACTGATTCAGATTCTTCCTGACACTGCTGCCTCCAGGAGGTGAAGTCACCCTCAAGAGCCCTGCAGCAAGGCCATGCCTGGTCCCTGAGCCTATGATCCCTGATTTGAGAACACACTAGTCTTAAGCTCCTGGCTGCAAGCCCTTGGCAGCTGCCCCGCCTTCCCTGGCTCGATCCATACAGGATGTTATCTGCTAATTTCTGTGAAGTGTATCATACACTTGTACTTGTTGATCACTCTCAAATTGGTGTCTCTGGCCTTGACCTCTTTTACAAGCTCCAGCTAAAGTCTAAGTCAACCTTAGGACTATAAATGTCACTTCCTTAGGGAGGCCTCCAGAGCTCCAAGCTAGATTATCCTGCTCTAGCCCCATAGCCTATGTGATCAGCCTTGTTTTATGTCACAGCTCATACTCATTTGGCATTTCAATAATGCCAGATTTACAGAATGGGTTCTGAGACATCAGTGGAGGTAATGCAGAAACTGGATGGATCAAGTTATATATTGGTTGCTAAGCAGCCTTGGTCACTTAGTTTCTTGCCACTGAACATCAATGGGACACCAGCATACTTCTCTGCCATGCTCTCTAGCACACCTTGTATTGCTCAGAATCAGAGTTGACCAGTCCAAGTTTCAGACCAGACTAGAGCCCAGTGCTGCTCAACCTAAGCTGCCTTTGTAGCACTCAGCTTTGCTGTCTTCGCCCATGGGAGTCAGTGGGATCTTCCCATGTGTGCGGGGGCATACATCACTCATCAGGAGACTGGGGAGTGACTCTGTACCATCTCGGGGAGTGAAGGAACAGCAAACCTCTCAGCCAAGGTTATCTTTTCTGGGACTGGAAAGTGAACTGCATACACGGGTTTGCCCAGGAATTGATGGGTGACACAGGAAACACACTGTGATATATGTCAGCCAATGGGAGGCACTCAGCCAGTGCTGTGCTTTTCTTTCCACAGAAGCATAATGATGACTTTGAGATGACATCATTCTGGTTATCCAACACCTGCCGCTTCCTTCACTGTTTGAAGCAATACAGTGGTGATGAGGTGAGGAGTGAGCAGAATGCCCCAAGGTGGGCCCCAGTTTATCCACTTGCAGTTTGGGGTGCTATGGATCCCCCTTAGATGATGGGTGTAAGGTCTGTGGGGCACCTACTGGGACCACAGATTGTGGGAATGCCTTTGCAGGACTGGGTAGGGGCACAGGTGACTCTGGGCTTCAGTGGACTCAAAAACTCTGAAAAATCAAGAGCTAGAACAGGTATTGTAATGAGTTTGTTTAACCACACAGTACCAAAAGCCCCTTGACTCCCTAGGGGGGACCCTTAGGACTTGTATTTGTAAAGCTGTCCCAGAGGAGCCAAATCAGTGACGAATGGGAGAAAGGTCAAGTGTCTGGTGTGTTTGGCTGTTTCTTGGGCTCTGTCCACTTCAGAATAAAGATGCCACCAGAAGAGATGTACCCCTATACAGAGCCACATGGTACAAACTGATGTGGAGGTCCAGCTTCATGCTTGATTTGATTCATTGACCACAGGCTATCATTTCATGTTCCACTCTGGACCTCTGCAGTCCAGCTTTTTCTAGAACTCACATTCCTATCATGGGGCATTACCATCTGCCGTTCTGTGATTCAGTATCCTTAGCTTCATGGCATAGACAGTACACGTCTAGCTTCACCAGTGCCTTCTGCCTCTCACATCCCCACAAGGTCTCGACTCCCCGCTCTCCGGATGTTCACACATCTAACCCTGCCCAAAGGCAAGGAGTAGCAAAAATTAAAACAGTGCAACAATATTTTAATCTTTT
The DNA here is from genome assembly GCA_021653895.1 of Mastomys natalensis. NCBI lineage: Eukaryota > Metazoa > Chordata > Mammalia > Rodentia > Muridae > Mastomys > Mastomys natalensis. The sequence continues at coordinate 525,479 of JAJTUV010000270.1, forward strand.
GTGCCATATAAAATAGACACACTTTCCTCCAGAGGGTAATGAACTAATCTCCACCCCAGTCAGTCATTTTTGGAATGTGGTTTGACCCTACCTCCCTTTAAGAATTAGAACTTGAGTTTGGGCACTTGATTTTACTCTGAAAGGGATGGTAAAGGTAAAAGAAGTGCCCTTTGTTTCAGTCGGATGCCTTCAGTTCCCTATGAGCTCTTTCTGTGCGGGGAAAACTTTCTAGCATTTCATTAAGATTCCTGCTTTCCACAGTGTCTTCGTTTCATTTGTGACAAAATGCCTGACATAAAACTTAATTGAGATAGGGTTTACTTGGCTCACAAATCCTGGTTACTGACCATCTGTTGTAAGAAATCAAGGCAGCAGAAACTTGAAGCTAATCACGTTGTATCCACATAGAGATGCAGAGAGCAAAGAATAAATGCAGGCCTGTAGTACTTGGCTCCCTCTTGCGTTTTCGTTCAGTCCAGAGCCCAGCCACTGAAATGGTGTAGTCCACATTCAGGGTGTGCCTTCCCACCAGGGGCCTGGCTGCCAGGTGATCCTGGACCTTTGTCAGGCTGACAATTAGCTATAAGCACCATTACCATGTATTCCAACAGTGTAATGAAAGGACAAGATAAACCACAGTGTAACCGACTCTGTGTGGTCTAAACAGCAAAGAGGAGCAAAGGACCCCATCCCTTACCCATCACTCATGTTTCCACCCATTTTCTTATTAAACATTGCCTAGTAATTTGAGATAAGGGTCACAGATGGAGGAATGGCTGCCTCTATGACAGTACTGAGTCTTTTGGCTTGCTGTTAATTCCTCTCGGCCTGACTGAAAAGGACCTCAGAGCTCGGCTCAGTGGCACGAGCCTTCAATCCCAGCAGTTGGAGGCTGTGGAAGGAGTACCCCAAGTTTGAGGACAGCCTAAATGATACAGCAAGACCATCTTAAAACAAAAAAGATGAAACTAGAAAGGCTTTGGTCACAGGAGTCTTTGTGATGTTAATACTTGGTCCAGATTACATGTTCATCATAGTCCAGCAGGCTAAGAAACGGTGTCATCCCCCACCATCTCTGCCCATCCACTAACTGATAAAATGACGAGAGTCTGCAGATGTCTCCTACAAACAAAACCTGGCCTATGCCATATTCCTGTAAGGCCCTAGGTAGCCTAAGATTTTAGGGAAATCTGAATGCAGATATTACCAGATAAACATCCAGGAAGTGTGAATCCCTCCATTACTTTCTTCTGATTTAGGGTACTCAATATAGAACTAACTTTATTTTGAGGATCCAAATGATATAGGCCCTTTGGTTTACATAATTTGACTTGTCTGACATGAGATTTCCACTACCTTCAAGGTCCAGGGCCATCCCAAAGGCCTCACGTTTTCTAGAGCTTTACACGTGTAGGGAAGGCCTGAGGGTGGAGCCCTGCAAATAGGACGTTGTTAAAGTGCCCAAGCTCAGGAGGTAGATGGAGCCCGGGGGACCCCAGAAGCTTATTGATGCACACCTTTCCTCTTCAGGGCTTCATGACACAGAACACTGCAAAGCAGAATGAGCACTGTCTCAAGAACTTTGACCTCACTGAATACCGTCAGGTGCTAAGCGACCTTTCCATTCAGATCTATCAGCAGCTCATTAAAATTGCCGAGGACTTGTTACAACCTATGATAGGTAAGCTGGCGCTGCACACATCTTGGAGTCTAGAAAAGGAAGGTTGTGGCAGGCTTGCCTTGCCTTTCAGGAACCAAGTGTAACTAGCTGTGACCTCCAAGCTAGGGCCTTTCTGGGGAAGGCATGAAGCACTACACATTGTGCTTAAGACTTGGGGAATTTTCAACAGCATACTATAAAAACACAAGGCCAGCCAAGCGAGGTAGCTTTCCTTAATTTTTTTTTCTGTAGTAATTTCTACAAGCAATATAATGGTGTGAGTGCAAACACAAATGAAGACAGTCTCTTCTTGCCAGGGAGGTGCTTGCAAATCAAGCTGCAGAAGCACAGGACAATCCTGTTCACTTACTTTGCACACAGCGATGAGTGCACTTTGAGTGTTGGCTGTGAAATCAGAATGGAAAGAACAGCTACATTGTAACAGTAGACTGATACAGGTTTGCCACTCAGCGCTCCATGAAGGCAGAGAAAGAAGTTAAACCTGGATCTGTGTAATGGCATCTCTAGGTCCTCACAACACAAACAGGCTGAGTGAAAGAAGGACCAATCCAGAAGAATTGTTCCTGGGATAAAGTCATCCCAAATTCTCCCTCCTATCTAGTTTTCTTTTAAGGTCTTTCCAATAGACCAGTAGAAGAAGAACTGATTTATCATGCTGGATATGTTTCAAAACTTGGAATAATCTGGTTGATTGCACCAGTTCCTGAGTAAGACCGGGTTCAAATCCTAGTGCTCACTCTTCCTAACAGTGTTTCTGTAGCCAAATTATACAGCGTCTTTATGTTTCAGTTTGCTCATTGGTAAACTGGGTAGTGCCTCATAGGGCTGCTGGCTGAATGAAAGAGGCCAGTCCATAAAGCACCACTTGGTACACAGTTAAATGCTATTGAATAAGGATGTTGAAGCAACTAACCTAATAGTTACACAGTTGGTGCCTGGGCTTGAACCCTATCAGAATTAGCTCAGTTCTTAAACTTTGGATACTTGACAGAGCTAGTACAGAGTGCAGCTACTACATATCCATTATTTTTGTCCAACCACCAATGAGTTTAAGTAACATTATGTTCCAAAGTTACCTTATTCAAGATGGAAATTCACCAGATTCAAAATTCTTTGCCAAATGTATTGAGTCCCTACATATGTTGACCTCGTGCATATCTGAATGGTTTCATTGACCTGAGTGATCTTACAGCAGAGTTTTGAGGGGAACATACACGCTTCTAACCTTGCCTTCCTTTCAGTTTCTGCCATGTTGGAAAATGAGAGTATCCAGGGGCTGTCTGGTGTGAGACCAACTGGTTACCGGAAGCGCTCCTCCAGCATGGTGGATGGAGAGAATTCTTATTGCCTAGAGGCCATCGTCCGCCAGATGAATTCTTTTCATACAGTCCTGTGTGACCAGGGCCTGGACCCAGAGATTATCCTGCAGGTGTTCAAACAGCTCTTCTACATGATCAACGCTGTGACTCTTAACAACCTACTCCTGCGGAAAGACGCCTGCTCCTGGAGCACAGGCATGCAACTCAGGTGAGAGGGGACTCACGCCAGCAGCCAGCATGTAGAGAGCTGTAGAGGCAATCTGTTAATCTGCTCTGGGCTCTCAGCAGGTGTGAATTTTTCACCACCCACCAGAGTTCTCTGGATTCTGAATGAACATGCGACACACACCACCATGTACATGTAACCTTTATATTTTGATATGTCTTAACTAATTCAATGGCTGGGACACTCCTGAATCTCCATGTGGCTAACACACACCCCTTCATATTCCTGAGTTAATACTTGTTGAATCTATATTTCATCTCTGTTACTCCAGACCCAATGTTGGGGGGAGTGGCCCCTGGGGCCATTTTTCCTGACTCTTACATGTCAGGGGCTCTCTCTCTCCTGCAGCACTTAAGTCAGCTCTCTCTGCATTCCCATCATGGCAATTTTGCTCCTCCTCCTCCTTCCCTTCCTCCCTTGTCCCTGGAAATCTAAAAGTCCTGCCTTCATCTCCCTGCCCAGCCATTGGCTGTTATGAACTTTATTGACCAATCAAAAACCAATTGGGGACAGAGACCCTCAGCATCTGGACACTAGATTCCCATGTGATTTGGGGAGCCAAATTAAGACAAAGCATTAGCACTAATCTCCAACAGAGACTGAGGGCCCCAACACAGGCTGGGGTAAGAACACGGGACAGCTGTCTTCAAGGTGAAATCCACATCTAACTGGTAGCGCTTCCCATAATTGGTATGACTCAAACCCTTCACCTTTTTATTAACTGGTGAAGTTAACTCAGCAGTGATGCCCAAACTTAGCTTAGAGATGCTCAGTCAGATACCCTTTAAGACTAATGCGGTGTGGCCAGGGCAGTGAGAAAGATGGATGGATCAGGACTTATCAAGGCTGTCAAGGAAGTATGAATGGTTATAAATTAAATACAAATTATAATTCAGTATATTTAATGCTTCCCTCCCTGTTAATCCATATAGACACATTAGGCGTTCCTTCTTTGCTTAAATTTAAGCATGCATCCAACTATTCATTCTTCATTCAATATATGGTTACTGAATTCTAGGCACTTTGCCGAATCTTTTAACACACGTGTGCACGTAGTGGTTCATACATGTGTGGGTGAACATGTGGAGGTTAGAGGACAACTCAAGCATCCACCACTAACAAAACACAAGCCCTCACTGGCCTGGACCTCACCAAAGTTGTCTAAAGTCCCTCTCCCCAGCCCAGCACCAGGGTTACAACTGTGTGCCACCTCACCCAGTTTGTGGTTTTATTGTTTGTTTGGAGAGAGAGAGAGAGAGAGTGTATGTGTGTGTGTGTGTTGATGTATTTATGTGAGGGTCTCAGGATCAACCTCAGGCCCTCTTGCTTGCAAGGCAAACATTTTACAAACTGAGCTATCTCCCTTACCCCACCTTGCAAGCTTTTTAACCACGTGAGATAATTGAAGTGAGGGCACTGTCACCTGCACAACACAGCACAGCAGGTGCCCCCTCCCCATCTCCCACCCCCCAACCCCCTCCCCATGAATAAAGGCTTAACACAGCTTCTTTTCTGCCTTGGCTAAGGTACAACATAAGTCAACTCGAAGAGTGGCTTCGGGGAAAAAATCTTCACCAGAGCGGAGCAGTTCAGACCATGGAGCCCTTGATCCAAGCAGCCCAGCTACTCCAGCTGAAGAAGAAAACTCATGAGGATGCTGAGGCCATCTGCTCTCTGTGTACCTCCCTCACTACCCAGCAGGTACAGTGGTTCAAGACCAGCGCTCGCCCTTCCGGTCTGTTCTTGCCAGGAGTTTTCTAGTGGTGTGCTTCCAGCCCCATTGACACAGTTCAGATTTGCAACTGATAAGATGAACCAGAGATTGCTTTGGTTATAAAACCTGATGTCAGTTCCCTGTAACTTTCTGATCCTTCTTGTGTACTAAGTTATAAGACCCACAAACCTTGATAACAACTCTTTAAAATTACATGTGTATGTTCACCTGTGCTATATATGCGTACAGAGGTCAGAGGGTGACTGGGAGGAGTCGGTTTGTGTATGTTCACCTGTGCTATATGTGTGTACAGAGGTCAGAGGGTGACTGGGAGGAGTCGGTTCTCTCTTCCACCATGTGGGCTCTGGTTATTGACCTCAGATAACCAAGCATGGTTGCTGGAGTCTTACCCAATGTGCCATCTTGTGGCAGGAGGACCTCACCCAACAAGACAGCTTGCTTGCCTCATGTTGCTATTTTTAAAAAACAATTCCAGATGATTCCTCACCTAGAATTTTTTTCCTGAATCTGTCAACAGGAAGCTGTTTGCTTTCTTTATATATTTTCTTTACAACTGTAATTTTTATATGGCCATATTTTAAATTCCTCTCCCCAAAATTGTATTTATATACTATAATTTGGTTGTAGACATATGACTAGTCTATAAAGAGATAAAAGTCCTAGATCTTGCCTCTGGTCACAGCTCCTAATAAATGGGCCACAGATACCAGTAAATGGAAACCAGACTTTCCCAATCAAATACATATTCTTCCCAATGAATACCTTTGCAGCCAACCAAACTCAGTGAGGTGAAGGCACACGCTTCTCTTCCCTCCTGACTACTGAAATGAACCTGAGAACTCGTAAGACCTGCACATTCATAGTTTCCCAGCTCCCTGCCCCAGTAAATGTCTCACTTCTGTGAGCTCATTTACTGCCTGTCCCGGCCTTGTATACAGCATGATACTCCCACCAAAACGGTTGATGGGCATGCAAAGGACTGTCTGGTTAAAAAAATCTCACTTGTAAATTAATTTTCTTAAGGAAGAGGTAGAAGAGGTGGTTACGTGCAGTTAAGAAAGCCCTCTCTCATACAAGGTCCTGGTTCTCTCCTGAATGGCCTTAGGTTACCGGCAGGAAAGAGGCTGAGGGTTACAGATAGTTTTCTGAACTCATGTATAAGCCACCAAGCACAGGGGAAGAGTGGCATCGAGGACATGCGTGTCATACAGGAGCTCAAGCCTCACAGGGTCAGCCATGGGTGGAAACACACCATAAATGGCGGCCTAACCACACACCATGAGGGGTCTGTCCAGGGAATTAAACACTTTGTGACACCACTGTCACAGAGTCTTAAATGTCAACGTTGCCTTCAGTTTGTCAAGTTCTGTACTGAACTCTGCTTTCATTCCAACAGATTGTCAAAATTTTAAATCTTTACACTCCCTTGAATGAATTTGAAGAACGGGGTGACAGTGTCCTTCATTCGAACAATCCAGGTGAGTTGGCGAATGTTAATTCTATAAAGTCTTGGTCAAAAGCCAAAAGGACACTGAAAAAGCAGGTTTTAACCCCTTTACTAATGTTGGTTACACTGTGCTAAAAACCTTGCATTTGTAGGCAATGTCCACAGTAACATTGACTGCACACACACACCACACACACACATACACGGGAACCTCAGTGTCCACAGTAACATTGACTGCACACACACACACACACACCACACACACACACACACACGCGAACCTCAGTGTCCACAGTAACATTGACTGCACACACACAGATGGCCTTATCCTTCCTTCTCAGCTTTTAGACTCAAGTGCCTTGTTTTCCAGGAAAATACCTTGCTAAATCAAGGCACCAGATGGAATTAACAAGGGAGCTTAGTATCAATTCCACCCTCATGGAACTAAGAACATTCTCTTAGATTGCAATCTGTACTCTTAAATGTCATCTCTGATAATTACAGTATTTGCCTTTGAGTATAGGCGGGAAAAAACATATCAAACAGATGTATATGTAGATCCTTCTTGAGATGTGAGTTTTTAACTTAAACCTGAGCTTCCTCAAGCTGAGCCCGGCAAGGTTTGGGTCCAGTGGAGGGCCTTCTTGTGTGACAGTGGCTCACAGGAACTGGCTACAGTAGTGATTCACAAAGCAGGACTCCTTTCTCCGACAGTTACGTGGAGGGGGGATACATGGACAGACACCTTGTATTAGCCAGCATGATCCAAGGATAGGAAGTGGAGGAACATGACCAGAAGAGGAGACTGGAGAAATAAGGATTTATCAAAACTGTTAAAGAACCCCTAGAAATCAAGAGCTTTGGTAGAGAATGCTGCTGTCCCTTGCAAGGCTGGGGATTTTATTCCAAGATTTAAGAAAAGATCTAGAGATTTCTAATGCATGCCCTGGCTCTGAAAAGACCCATGGCAAAGAATAAATGAACTTTAGCCTGGTATTTGAGTGGAGATGACAGAGGTCAAGGGACAGATGCCAAGTCGGACTAAAGGTGGCGGTTGTCTCAAGGGCAGTGGGAAATGCCAGGGCATGCTAAGCATACAGCCCTCCGAGCAGGCCAGCTCACCCACACAATGGATTCACCGAAGTGGGGGAGGGAGGGCACTAAGTGGGAGCAAGGGCTAGGAGGAACACAGAGCCAGGCTCCTAGGCACAGAGAAGGAATTGGGAGACAGAGAGAAGCCGACATACCCCGACCCACTGCTGATTTTTGTGGAGGACTGAAAAGCAATTCAAGCAAAAGTGCAGGTTCAAGAAGTCATTCTTGGATTTGAACTCGAGCCACGTGGGGGAGAGAACCATAACTCAGTATAAACAGCACCGTTTGCAAGAAGGGAGGTCAGGTCTAAGTTGACTGATAAAAGCCAAACCGACTGCAGGTCTAAGGGATGAAGGGCATAGAAAAAGCATCCATGAGGGTAAGGGTTAAATATTATCAGAAAATATAGCAATCCTGCCCAAACTGGTTTTTGCCAGCCATGGCTTATTTCTTCCTATGCAGTGCTTGGAACTACTGTTGAGCAGTCAGCCCTCACCCCACTCCCACCCACACCACACTTGATCTCATGACCAGTAGTCAAAGCTGCTTGTTAGACATACCATTGCCTGCATACTGGGATACAGCATACATGTTTAAACACACACACCAGGATTACTGAAGCATTACATAGCAACTCATAAATACGTGTGGTTTTCACATATTCATTAACATTTAAATATTAAAACTTGTATAATGTAAGCTTGAGAGCTGCTAACCCGCCCTGGGCTCACAGGGGTTCTCTGTGACACCACATACTGAGTTTCCATCAACCGTGTATGCCTTGAGCCCCTTCAGCTGTCCTTCAGCCTCTTTAATTGGCCCCATTTTCATGTTTACCCCTAAATCTCCTACATGTTAAGGCTTTTTTTTTTTTCATGACCTTTATTACTTTAAAAATGTGCAGAGAAATTAACCAGACCCCAAGTCTATTAATGAACTCACATACAGTTAGAGTTCGCAGTCAGAACGGAAGCTGTGAGTCTTCATTTTAGAACTTACACTCAGTATTGAATATCCCATACGCACTCATCTATCACCCCAAACAAAACTCCCATGACAGAATCAGATATGAAGTTAGCTCTCCATCCTCCTTCATAGCTCGTGCCCATTACTGCACTCGGTCCCTCCTCATCCCTTTCCTGTTCTCTTTTGTTCATGTTATACTGTATGCATAGGCATCTTTGTTTACATATGTTATTGGCTAGATTCTGCATGAGAAAGAACATGTGGTTCCTTTTATTTCTTTCTGAGGTTGTGTGACCTCATGTAATATTATACATTCGAAGTCCATCCATTTTCCTGAATCTTTTAAGCTTCATTTTTTTTTTAGTGCTGAGTAATATTTATATATATTAGATATATTACCAAATTTTCATTACCTATTTATCTGTTTGTGGACAAATAGGTCCAATTCTTTGCTATAGTGAGTAAATAATAAAAATGGGGTGTAAATATCTCTGAGGTAGGGAATGGAGTTTCTCTGGGTACATACACAGAAGCAAAATAATTGAGTCATATGGTAGTTCTATTTTTTATGTTTTTGAGAAATCTCCAAATTGACTTCCATAATGTCTGTATTGATTTGCACCCCCACCAGCAGTGCATAGGGTCCTCTTTTCTCCACCTTCTCTTCTCTGAGTTCTTAATCATGGCCATTCTAACTGGGGTAAGATAGGACATGGAAACCATTTTAATTTACATGACCCTGGCAATGATGGGTGTTAAACCCTTTTTCAAGGTAGCTATTGGCTATTTTTTGTGTAAGCTGTGTATTCAGTTCTTGGCCCATTTATTGCTGGCAGTTTTATCCCCTTACTATTTAATCTCTGCAGTTGTTTTAACTTGGCTATTTGCTCCTTGCCTGCGCGTGGTTGGTATAGCTCCACTGTCCTGTTAACGCGGCTCATTGTCCCCTTTGCTGTACAGAAGGGTTATTTTCACATAGTCCACCTGTTGGTGCTGGGCCTGGCTCCCAAGCAGCTGGTGTTCCAGTGGAACATGCTATGCCAATATCTTGTGTTTTCTTCTAAAAGTGTCAGGGTTTGGGGTTTAAAATTAAAGTTTGTGATTCATTTTAAGTTGATTTTATACAAGGTGAAAATCACAAATCTAATTTCATTTTCTGCAGATAAGAAATCCAGTTTTCTTAGCACCATTTATTAAATGGGCTTTCCCGCCCCCTGAGAGTATATTTTTGCCTCCTTTGTCAAAAATTAGGTAAGCGTTCTGCAGGGCTTTTAAACAGTAGAGCCCACAAAGTAGGAACCCAGGTGCTCTGAGAGGCTGTTCTGTAAGAACCAATGCAGCAGGGCCAAATGCAAACATTAGTATGAGACCGTAACAGGTGCCACCAGAGCCACCACTGACATTCTGGTTTAGTGAAACTTGTGTCTCCCTCCATAAATGGCCTACCTCCCCCACAGGCTTCTCCTCTCTTTTATTCAACTGTTATGTCAAACTCTCTATATTACTTTGAATTTGTGGCCTTGCTCTTCAGATGCCAGTATATGAGCAGTTTGTGGCCAACATCTGGAGGCTTAAGCAGCACTTTCTGTCATCATCCTGGTGTCTGAACAAAATGGGAACACAGCCCTGCACTCTAGTGGCTCACCTTCTACCTCATAGTAAAGGGCTGCTGGGACTTGCCTGTTGGCAAGGTCTCAGCCTGTTTCAAGGCTTAAATGGAGCAGTAAAGGTGCCCTGAGACCTACAGTGGCAGAAGCCAGCTGCTTAGGTACTGAGTAAATAAGAGCCCTAGGTCTTCCCACTCTAAAGTTGGGTAACACTGAAACTCTAGAAAGCTACACTATATCAAGATATTGTCACTATTCAAAATAATAGTGTCTTGTCTCAAAGAGGGGAAGAAACCAAAACAACCTATTTTTGTGTCTCAAGCTGATAGGGCGTGATCTGTTTTCCTGATGAGGATTAATTTTTAATCCTTAGCTACAAGTTCATCTCCTGCCTGGAGTTCATGGGTCAACAGTTAATGGTTAATTCCCAGGTAGGAAAAACAAAGCAGGATGTTACAAAATGAATACCAGTGACAAATACAGTACCTGTCAGGTGCCAGCAACTGAACTCGGTATATTGAATTAAAGATCAGCATGTTGTCCTTCTCTCCCAAGGGGAAACTGAATATATGTAACTTAGCTATCTGTCAGTGTCACGGTCCCTGAGATAATCAACTTGCAAGGGAAAAGGTTCATTTTTGTTCAGATATGTTAGTCCATGGCGACTAACCTTGCTCTTCTCATCCATGGCTTAACCATGGCTCAGTAGGCAGAGAACACCTGTTTACCGCACAGCAAGGTCCAGGGTCCCTGTTCTCTTCAAGGGCATGCCCCCAGTGGTCTAAAGAGTCCTTCAGTCTGTTTGCTGATCTTACCTTACAGCACTATGTCATCAGTGGGAGACTGAAGTATCCAGCCGGCTGTTTGGGAGCAGCTCCTCCCTTCAGTCTGTCTGGGCATGAGAGGTCTATAGGCTCTGTTTCTAACTGGGCTTCTGTCTATCATTGTCCAAGATGAACTGAAGCTTTTCTCAAAATGTCTTTGTCTCCAGAAATGACATAAATATTCCTTTGTTCTTGAAGGAAATTTTGCCAGATGTTTTTGATTATTGTTCGTTTTTTTCCCTTGGTAGTGTGCCATCCTGTTGTTTGCTAACACCCATGGCTTCTGGTGAACAATCAACTGTTACCCTCATTTCAGGATATTCTGTGGCGCCTTTTGATTCCCCATTTTTTGGGTTTTGACAGTTTGCACGTCTCCGTGTGTGAGTTTATCCTGCTCAAAGTTCAGTGAGCTTGGATGTACTCATATACACTGCCAATTGGGTTTGGGCTGCTTTAGTTTCATTTAAATGACTTTCTGTCCCTTTCCCTTGTTTCCTTTCGGGACTTCTATAGTATGCATGCTGATACTTTGCTTCTTGGACTCTCAAGCTCTGTCTGTCTGTTTTTAGTCAGGGTCTTACATAGTCCAGGGTGACCCCAAACTTGCTATGTAGCTGAGGATAACTTTGAACCCTGATCCCCTGCCTCTGCGTCCCCAGTGCTGGCATTACAGGGTGTGCAGCACCATATCTGGCTCTACTCATTCTTTTCCTTTCTTGGTCACTTCAGCTCCCGCTAACTTCTAAGGAGGTGACTCTAATTTATCTTGTAGGTCACTGGTCTCCCTTCTACCTGCCCAGCTTTGCTGTGGAGCTCCTGTACTGATTTTCAGTTTGGTTATTGTATTTTTCTTTAAACATTTGGCTCTAACAAGAGGGGGAGGGAAAGAGGATTTGTCCTTCAAAATATTCTAATTGATGGCACTAAGACAAATCACTGGACCTAAGAGAAACCTTATCCAAGTGTCCATGCTGGGTCCAACAGATGAATCAAAGAGCACAAGCTCAGATGTTTAGAGTTCAAACCCCAGTGCTTTCCCTGGTGCTACCCAGCTAATCCAGGACTGTGGGCTTCTCCCCCCCACACACACCCCCAGCCACACTTGAGGCTGAAGAATGGGGCATAGAAGCAGGCTCACCCACATGCTCACAAACATCAGCCTCTTTCTCTCTTCATCGAAGGATGGTTATAATCGAGTCTCTGAGCAGGAGTTTTGGAATAGTTAACATCACTCCTTCAAACTCAGTAAGTTCTTCTGTGGAGGGGCTGGTCCTACACTGCCTGCCTCCTTGGCACTTTCTATGATGTTCCATTCTGAATATGACAAAATTAAGACATAGGAAGGCTTAGACCTTTGTTCAGAACATGGAGTCTGCCTCTAGATCAGCAGTTGTCAGTCTGTGGGTCACGACCCCTGTGGGGGAGGCTGACCAACCCTTCACAGGGGTTGCCTAAGGCCATTAGAAAACAGATGTTTATATTATGATTCATAACAGTAGCAAAATTAGTTATGAAGTAGCAGTGAAAATTTTACAGCTGGAGGGTCACTATAACACAAGGAACTGTATTAAACGGTGGCCGCATTAGGAAGGTTGAGAACCATTGCCTTAGGATCTGGTCCATTACCAACTCGGTGACAGTCCTCCCTTGGAATTTGCACCTAAGATAGAGTTTCACCTTCTCCCTTAGACAGAAGCATTAAAACCATGTTAGAATAGAGAAGGTAAGGTGCTTGACTAGCTCCAACAACCTAGATCAGGGCTTGTCTCCACAGCATGTCTCAGGGACATATTGTCCTGAGTCTGCACTCCTCCCACGCCTTACAAGTCTTTCCACACCATATGCTCCCTTACTTCTGTGAAGTCACTGAAACTGGCTCTTTTACATAGTTCTAAATCCTGACGTGATCTTACTCTCCCTCCGCAGGCTCAGCTACAGGAGAGGAATGACCCTCAGCAGTTACTACTGGACTCCAAGCATGTGTTTCCTGTTCTGTTTCCATTTAACCCGTCTTCTCTGACCATGGACTCCATCCACATCCCGGCCTGTCTCAATCTGGAGTTTCTCAATGAAGTCTGAGGACGCGTGTTTTCGAGGCGAGTGAGAAGGAAGCATGTCTGTCAAATATGCCCAGCGTAGATCAAACCGTGTTAGAGACCAGCGGCGAGGAGCATGGAACTAAACAGCGGGACGCACGTTTGTCATTAGTTTTCGTACATGCTGCTCAGAAAACACCCGGAATGTAGATGATTGTTAACGCTGTGCTTTCAGGCTAAACCAAGACACATCAGAACGAATAGCCACTGTGTAGCTCCAGTCGCCATATAAAAATGCCAATTCTAGAGAGTGGAAGTGCCTAGCTTTGATCTTTGTATATAACCTGAGAATGTCCAAACTAAGATAATATTAAAAACACATGACATAAATTGCCTTCGTGGGTCTTTCAAGAAATAATGATACCAATAACCATAAGAATGACATCTTGATAAACCAAAGGTGTGGACAATCTTGGGGTAAGATGCTTTGAGAACAAAAGCATGGGCCTACGCCTCAGGAGATTCCTCCAGTGAGTTAATATTCACTGATGCCTGTTGAGTGAGGAGCGCTGGTGTGACCTCTAGACCAAGCCTGTTGAACATTGTTTCTAAGCAAACTGGATGACCCAGCCCTCCATAGGCTCGAGCTCTTGTGACGTCTCAGGTGTGTAGAAGAGTTACACTAGACATGCTGCCATCACAGATGCCGAGGGTGAGAAAGACGGCAAAGTGCCGTCCGCTGCTAGTCAATGCCCTGAGAGCAGCAAGCTTCTGCAACAATACAAGTATGGAAATGGTACATGAGAATGGGGAGCTTTTATTTGCAGGTATAAAACCAAACTGTGTGCCGCTGATTCCCGACCCCAAGACCATAAGGGAAACAGACTCAAGAACCCAGTTGTCTGAAGAGCCTCTGAAGGAGACTGCATGATCATTAAGTCTTATCCCAAGATTTGTGTGTTTGTTTGTTTTTTTTTTTAACTGCTTTGAAAGACAACAATAGCTTAGACCAGCTTTCCTTCCGAGTTATTTTCAACACTTTTTAATCAATATAAATACTCTGCTATGAAATAAAGATTTAAAGGAATATTTAGTAATGATGTAACAGGCTTATGTGTTTGCTCCTCAGAATTTTGTTTTGCTTTGGGGGACTTTTTTTGGACTCAAGAACAGAGGTTTGGTTAGACAACCCTGTATAGTCTTTCTACCCATTGCTATAATCCATATTTATTAAAAGTATGCTGTTCCTATGACAGTCACAGGTGGTTTGCAAACCTTAGAGGACCTTCATTATTATATTGAGATTTCTCCATACTTTAGAAGACATCAGGTGTTACCCAATTTAGAAGGCTTTTGGGAATACAATATACCCCAAGCCCTAAAATCCTGTGCTATTACAGGTCTATGTCCTCTTTGCCTGCTGGGGAGCTTTAGGAATACTGCCTGGCATGAGACTAAATCCGGCAACAAATGCACTGTCCCCTGCACCATCCCTTCTGGGTCCATAGTAAGCAACCCAGCTGCTCTTGGGTGTCTGTCTCCAAGAACAGCCCCTCCCACTGCTCTCAGTTACAGCCCCTGACATCTGTATCTGAGCTTTCAACCCCAAATGTAAACTTTTTGGAAACCCAGTTTAAAACAGCTCGATCTGTGGCTACCTTTTTAAAGTTGTTTATGAATGTAATTTGCTTTAGCATGCACTTTACTGTTCAAAATTGACTCATGTAAATACTCTCCTTAACCTTCAAGAACACCCAAAATGCCTTCCTGCTAAGCATTTTTAACAAGTTGTGACTTCCCAAATATGGCTGACTTTGGATATAAATCATCATCCCCCACACTACCCCCCAAGCTTAGTAATTAGACAAATGGAGGGAGTGGGTAACGTGCATGAAGTAACAGCTTCAGTCTTTTCCAGAGGACAGGAGTACGCTGACCGCTGGACTTCACAAGTACAACGGCTGGAGAGCAACATGGCCTCCCTATATCACCTCATCCTAAGAGGCTGAAATGGACCTTTTGAGAAGCACTAATGTTCTTTTAGCATTTTTGTTCTGTGTATGTTGCTTTTCCCCCACAGCTAGGGATTGAACCTGGATCCTCAGGCATACTAAGAGAGCACTCTACCCTTGAGTCCCCCTTAGCAATGAGTTTCTTTCCTCTTTTTTTTTTTTTTTTTTTTTTTTTTTGAGACAGGGTTTCTCTGTGTAGCCCGGGCTGTCCTGGAACTCACTCTGTAGACCAGGCTGGCCTCAAACTCAGAAATCCACCTGCCTCTACCTCTTCTTTCCTCTTTTAAAGCTAATTTTAAACACTTCCCAACTTCATGAAGCCAATACTATCTTTGAATTTAAATAAATGCCACACAGGTTTGAACTCTTCACTGAGTCTTTTTGCTTCTGAGTAATTACAATCCCGTCATGTGCCTTTAGCATTGCAATAACTGACTGACCACATATTTCCCAGAAGTTGTTGTGGGAAGAACTTAACATTCGGTGTAGCATCCTGTCGAGTTCTGATTTATCTCATGAAAGAAAGCACCTTAAAGACTAATCACATATTCATAAGTCTAACATCTGTGTTTTGAGGACTATCATATAGGCACTAACCATGTCCCTATAGTAACAGGTATATTTCCACATTAGTTGTCACTGAAGCAGGCATTCTCCCTGGGTCACCCCAGCTGCAGTTAGGGGTGGCTCCTATAGGTCACCTGACAGGTCAGACCCAATGGTAGGCTTTTCCTACCTCCATGGAACATGTCACAGGTCCTGCTTCCCCTGGTTTTTCTTGGGACAAAATGTTAAATCCTTTTAACTATGAATGTATCGAGGATTATGGCAACAAATTGGAATCCAATTCTTTGCATTAACTAAATTCTTCTCAAACACTTGACCACTGAGTAAGTGGCTGCTAAATGTGACAGCCCAGAAGCTGTCTTAGTTTCAGTGATATGAAGACACGGTGACTGTGGCAACTCTGATAAAGGAAAACATGTCATTGGAACTGCCTTACAGTTTCAGAGATTTAGTCCATTATCATCATGGCAGGGAGCATGGTGGCGTGCAGGCAGACACGCGGTGCTGGAGAAGGAGCTGAGCCTGAGCGTTCTACATCTTGATCTGTAGAGAGCAGGAGACTGTCACACTAGACCCAGCTTAAGCATGAGACCTCAAAGCCCGCCTCCACAATGACGCACTTCCTCCAACAAAGCCACACCCCTAACAGTGCTATCCCTATCCACTAAGCATTCCAACACAGTCTATGGAGGACAAACCTATTCATTCCACCACAGCAGCTTTTATTTCTCTTCAAAATATTTGCAGTTGGTTTCTAAAGTTAACTTCCTGTATGAGTCAAAAAAACAAGATTTCCTTTTTGACACATTGATGCCACATTCACAGAATTGGAATTACAGAGTGTAGGAAGTAAGGTTAAGGTCAACGACAAGATTGTTTTTTTTTTTTTTCATAATGAACATCAGTGGATACTAAAAATTGTTTTTCTAAAATAAGACCTGGGACAGAAGATGGCCCATGGGGTAAGAAGCACTTGCCATGCAAGCCTGGCAACCTGGGCTCACTCCCCAGCGCCCACAGTGGTCTTTTGACTTCCACGTGGGAGCGATGGCACATGGGTCCACACTTACACTGTAACACAGGGAATCGACCACTGGAAGCAGATTACTGTCTGAAATCATACCGTTAAAGAATCCAGATTTGGATATAACATTTTGCAATCAACTGGCATTTATATTAAGGCTTGCCTCTCTGAGGAAGTTCACAAAATATTCACGGGTAAAGCTAACACTACAGAAGAAATGCTACTGAAAATGTTGTTTCATTTTCAATTTACATAAGTGTAAACTACAGCTGTGTTATAGAAAAATGCTTGTAAAGGTTACTGTAATTATTCTGCTGTGGATAAAAATGGGTGGAAATAAACACTTTTGAATAAAGTGGTGTGCCGGATCTGAACAAAATTTAAAATGACGGCTTGACTAAAAGTATTGGCTAAAGTTTGCATATTTTTATGATTTCTATGCATGCATGCATGTGTATCTTTGTAAGTTTTGCAGTTGTATGTGGCATATACACACTTGTGTGAACATGATGGACCGAGAAGACCATCTAAATGTTCTCAATCACTCTGCCTATTCTTTGAAGCAGAGTCTCATCCCTGATCCTGGGCTCTGTTTTCTCTCTTAGGCTGGAAGACCACAAGCCCCAGAGACTCTACTAGCTTGGCTCTGCTCTGTCACTGTTGAGCAAGTACTCTAGAGCTGTAGAATTCAAGGCAGTTTGGGGATAATACTAGCAGACTGATACACCAGAGTCCAGAGACAGACCTAACAAATTGCACATTTAACTGTGGTAGAGGTGGCATTAAGCTGGTAATAAAACTGTCTAAGATCTCAGAAATAAATCATTTCCACTGATAAAAGGACAATACCATGTTGGCTGTACCCTACAATGACCAAGATCTCCATGCTTTTTTTTTTTTTTAATGTAAAAATTGACCACTCTAAAATCTGCATATAATAGTAAAAACTCCTTAAGATGGGAAGCCTTTGCCTGGGAAGTTAGATATGCGAGGTTGGTAAGGAGTCAGAAATACAACATACCAGTAACTAAACACCTGGACTGAAGCATGCAACTCTTACTTCCTACCTAGGAAAAGGCATCAATACCACCCAGGAGGGTTCCCTTGGCAGCACACACAAACATCCAGGAGTGCTCCCTTCAGTGCATATATACAAAACCACCCAGGACTGCTCCCTTCAGTGCATATAAACAAAACCACTCAGGAGTGCTCCCTTCAGTGCACATATACAAAACCACCCAGGAGTGCTCCCTTTGGCAGCATATATATAAACTACCTGGGAGTTGGTAAATTTTACATCTCCAGCCCTAAACGTGTAAGATAAAGCAACCTCACGGATGCTGCCCTCAGACATTCCTTACTAAGAACCGCTATTGAAATTAAATGTTCACCATGGGCAAAGGTGTAGCTCACAGGTAGAAGGCATTCCCAGCGTGTAGCAGACTCCAGGTTTGGTGTCCAGGTCTGCATTTTAAAAAACAGTAATGTTCACAGTGTGCTTTCGAAAAGTCTCTGAATCCAGATTCCAACCACAGGGCATATTCTTTTCCTCTGGTGACAGTGAGATACACTCAAAGGAAGGCTTCACCTTTAAAATGTTATGTCAGGCTGTGTTTTATACATGATACTCTCACCAGTCAATGGCTGAGAAAGAAAAGCAGCTCCAAACCTGGGAACTGACTAAAGCCCATGTGGTTGGTACTACCAGAGTGACACATGATCTTACAAAATGCCCACAGCAGCTGTGGTTGATGAGATGAAACAAGTTGACAAACGTTCGTTTAAGCAGACAAACAGAAACCATGGAACGCTAAGCATCCTAGCTACGAGAGATGCACTTCTTCACAAAGTGTGGCTTGGCCGAGCTCTCATCAATCTCTTGGAGCTTAGACCTCAAGCACTACAAATTTTCTCACCCAGACCACATATGGGTTGTCCCGTAACACTGTATTGTCCAATGACATCATGATAGTCTTAGTTTTTTTACTTTCCTTATCTTAGACTACATCTCTATTTATTTAAGACTTCACTGTGTACCTTGGCTAGCTTAGTACTTACTAGTACTTAATGATCCCACCTCCAGACAGGCACTCCTGCTTCTCTGAACCCTAACCAAACACAAGACCCTACCACCTTCTTGCTGAGATACCAGTCAATTCCCTGAGTTCTGCCCTTGATGCACACTTCCCTCCTAGCATAAGCATGAACTACAAATGTGTTTCCCAAGCTGTCTAAATAGTAGACATCTAATGTTGTCTATTTCCACCAACTCTATGGCTTTACAGGGTAAACTTGTACTCAAGGATGTATCAAGATTTGCTCTAAGTCATATTGCTAAATGACATTTTAACAAAGGCTTAGAAACTGCAATCAGCTAGCAACCAAATAAAAAAAGAAAAAGGCTCTCAAGTCAAGGTCAAGACAAGGCCTCATAGCCACCAGAACTCATTAAAACAGGGTAAACTTAAATAAGCAAGTTCTCAAACCAGTGCCAGTCATTTCATGTCTATAGTTGATTTCTTTATCCTCGTTTGGCAACCTGAACATTCTGGAGAGCAGATATTTGTTGTAAGTAAAAATCACAGCAGCCTATACTATTTGCTGTATAGCTGAAGTTCTCACCAAACCAGACTGTGCACATAAGCAGTCTCCCACTTGCACTGACACGGGGTCTCCTTATCTAGTCCATGCTGAGGTGAACTTACCATCTCCTTCAACCTTTCTCTCAAGTGCTATGACTACAGGTGCTATGTGCTATACTCTCAGCATCATACATTCATTCTAAAACTATTGCAGCTCCCGTGGTGCCACCTGCTCTCCTCAGCTGCCAGGACTGTAACTTCTGGCAACGCTGAATATTACAAGAAGAGGGGGAAACTGTGTGAACCATGGGAACGGGGCTCAGAAACTGTGGGAGAAAGGACAGAAGCTGGACCGTTCTGAGTCCCTGATAAACCCTTTTTTTTTTTTTTTTTTGGTTTTTCAAGACAGGGTTTCTCTGTGTAGCCCGGGCTGTCCTGGAACTCACTCTGTAGACCAGGCTGGCCTCGAACTCAGAAATCCGCCTGCCTCTGCCTCCCAAGTGCTGGGATTAAAGGCATGCGCCACCACCACCCGGCCCTGATAAACTCTTAAACAGTAGAATTGATAGATTTACAATTAACCAATTTCCAGTTTTATATGAATACATCTTCCCCTCCAATATTAACGACAGAAAAAGATAACACAGCATTTCTAAAAACACTGGTGGCTAACCCTGTTAATAACAGAACAGTAAAACTAGCTCAGAAGTCCCATGTCTAGGCCCCTAAGTGGTATTTTGAAAGGCATAATGTTACAGGTGTACTTACCTAAATTACTACTTAACTACCTTATAGAGAATACTTTAAGTAATTTCATAGATTAGTTGACGGAGACTGTGTGTGTGTGTGAATGTCAATCTCCAGAACAAACAGGAAGCAGAACAGAGCATAAGACACTTTTCCAGCCGGGTGGTGGTAGTGACACACACCTGTAATCCCAGCACTTGGGAGGCAGAGGCAGGTGGATTTCTGAGTTCGAGGCCAGCCTGGTCTACAGAGTGAGTTCCAGGACAGCCAGGGCTATACAGAGAAACCCTGTCTCGAAAAACCAAAAAAAAAAAAAAGGACACTTTTCCATTCTTCAGTAACATTTTTCCCATGTTTTCCTTCTTGCTGCTTTTTCTATCCATTTTTGCCCTGCATGACTTTAGTTGCAGATACTAAATCTTCACCCTTAAACATTTCTGTACATAACTACAAACAAAACAAAAAAAACTCCAAAAGCCAGTCTCCCACATGCCAGTTAATTTGGGGCTTGTCTTGGCATGATTAGATTCAGAGTATTTAGGGGAGGAATCCTAAAATCGAGTTATGTCCTGCGTGCACAAGAGAGTCCATGGTCTCCTTACTGGTGACTCTACGTTTGGTCATTTGGTTAAGGAAATGCCTCAATTCCTTGTCTGAGACTGAAACTGCAGATACTCTTACACACACTTTTCACTCTGATTTTCTCAGGGCCCACTCGCACTTATAATTACAGTCTACAGTGACTTGCAGGGTAGATGAAAGAGAAGAACCTATGCAAGAGCAGAGACATGTGTTCATCTAGCTTGAGCTTTGCACAGTGACTTCATAAAAATTCCTCTCTAGAGAACTGTAGATAAACATGTGGCGAAGTGTTCATGAGGTGAAGTAAACGTGAAACGTTTATGTGAACCAGCAAACAGTATGTTCCCCCACACGAACCTTTCCACATGTCTGTATTCACAAACATTTCACAAACGTTTTCACACAAACACACACACACAAAGTAGGTTAAACACAGGTGTGGTGAAGCACGCCTTTAATCCCAGCATTTAGGCAAAATCACATAATTCCTAGCCTAGTCTATAGGGCGAGTTCCAGAACAGCAGGTAACCCTGTTACAGAAAAAACAGGAGAGAGAGAAAAGATTAGATTAAAAAGACAGACCCCACTTGAAGGGAGCCGGCGAAACATACACAAAGCTGGATTAAGGACGGACAGTGTTACTAGAAATAGAGTTAATAGAAAGCAACAGCACCACCCACCCCTGCTCCCACGCTCAGCCCAGGCCACTAGGCCGCCCTCCAGGGCCCTGAGCTCTCCCCCACTCCCACCTCCCATTCCCCCCTCTGCTTAGGCCGCCTCCAGCTCGCCTGGCCTCAGTATTCTCAGCACACTCCATCACCTGGTTCCCAGAACTCAGATTGCGCAGTGGTCATGTCATCATTGGCAGGGCTCACAGCCGGAGGCGTGCGTACCCCTAAACCTGTCCCCTCCCCCAAGCCTGGCCTCCCTCTCGGTCCCTCTCCCCTCAGCTCCCCGCTCCAGGTCCCTTGACCCCATCACCTGCCACATTTTCATAATCCTCTCAGGCTCCAGACCAGCAGCGCCGGCTACGAGAAGCCTGATCATATAAGGAAAATACGTCGGGCTCACTTGGGGCTGCCTCGGGGGACCCAGGCGCTCCCTGCTCTACCCTATTCCCCACTCCTTCTCTAGACGCTCCAGCTACTCGCCGCTACAACCCTAGGACCAAGCACAGGCCTCCGCCAAAAGGCTGCGCAGGCGCAAGGGCAGCCAATCCCACCGCACGGCCGTCAGCCCCGCCCCCTGTCCGCAGGCTCCGCCCTCCGCTAGTCGGCTCCGCCTGCCTCTCCCGCTCTGTCCTGGATGGGGGTGGGGTTGATGCTGGGTTCTTGGCGCTAGTCCTATCCTGGAGAGAGCGAGCGTGCGGTGCTTCTAGAAGCCTGGGATAGAACAGATAGAGTTGTGCGGCCGAGGTCGCCCCCAACTTCCCAGAGGAGGGGCGCGGGGCACACGAGGCACAGAGTGGGGGTAACCTTGGCCCCAGCGGCGCGGGGACGGGGATGGGGAAGTAGGGGAAAGGGCAGGGGCGCGGCCTCTCGGGGCACCGCCCACACTTTTAAGGCTTGCCTAGGGTTGGCCGAGTATAGCTGAGAGAGCCTCCAGTAATAACCGAGCTTTGCCATGGCGCTGCTACGAGGTGAGCCCGGAGCCCTTGGTTTCTCTCCCCCACCACCCCCACCCCACCCCGGGCCCTGCTTCGGCTTCTGTGCTCTGCGAGCAGGCAGAGGGGTCGGTGCAGGTCATTCCTCTCCCAGGGCCGGGGTAGGGGCAGATATTGTTTGCATTAAGGAGAAACACCATGGAAGACACGGGTGACAGCGATTTCTGCGCAGTTTCCAACGCAGAGACTTAAGACTAGGGTTGGCTATGCTCCTGACCTTGGAGGTCACTGTCTTGGTAGTGAACTCTTACTCAACTCTGTAGGAAGCCAAGGCAGTGCCAGAAACATGAGGTGGTTAGGGGCAGAGCAAGTGTGCAGCTAAGCCAGAGGCCTGGTCTCAGCCACGCGAGAGGGTGGGGGGAAAGAAAATATTCCCCAAGAAGCTCCAGGGAATTTCCACTGGGGTGCCCTGATTCTTTACAACAATCGGTAGTAGTCTGTTTGAAACTGCCTTGCTCCCTTTTCTCTTCCATTCCTTTACTTTGAGCAACTGCAGGCAAGTGCAGGCTCTCGTGCATCACAGGAATTGGAATTTTAACTAGAAGACACAAGTGTCTGTTGACATGAGGCTGAAAGAACATAAATCAAACCTCAGAGACAGGAGATTTCTCAAAGAACCATTTTGGTGGTGTAGAGACCAAGTGGATACTGTGCAGTTCTTAGAAACTCAGGGAAAGGCAATCTAAGTATTTCAAATGCAGAGGGCACCGTCTGTTCTCCACTCTGTTTTGATTTGCTTTCGACCCCGCCGCGGACAACCGGCTAGAACTTTTACTTTAGATTCAAGTTGCACAGTAAGATGTAGACAGACTGTGGTGGGTAAATGTAAAAGAAATGTCAAATGACGAAGTTCGGTCTTGTAAAACTCCTTTACGATGGATGATACCTCTTGAGGAGAAAGCTGGGGAACAACAGATTTGGAGCATTGAGAAGCATTCGTTTTTTACGTAAGGTTTTTGATACCTATCAAGTAAAGTGCCAGACAGGTACTGGTTAGGACTCCTCAGACAAGCCACCAGGTGGTGCTAACCTTAATGTGGAAACAAATGGATGGCTAGCAGTTTTCCTCCTAGTTGGTAATTGCTTCCGCAGAATGAGTACTTATGAAGCAAAGTTCTCATGGAAGTCTTCTTGTCCATGTTTTCCTCCCATGGAAGTGTTTCCTGTGCTGTCCCGTCCACAGCACAAGCCCGCCAAGATCTCAGAGAATCTGACTCGGTTTTTTTTTGGATCAATGTCTCTTTCCTGTCATAAGGGGTTTTTGTTTGTTGTTGTTGGGTTTTTTTTTTTTTTTTTTTTTTTTTTTGGTGTTTGTTTGTTTTTAAAGTTTTTTAGCGCCGGGCGGTGGTGGTGCACGCCTTTAATCCCAGCACTTGGGAGGCAGAGGCAGGCGGATTTCTGAGTTCGAGGCCAGCCTGGTCTACAGAGTGAGTTCCAGGACAGCCAGGGCTACACAGAGAAACCCTGTCTCGAAAAAAACAAAAAAAAAAAAAAGTTTTTTAGCATCTGAATTCGCAGATTTTAGATTTTAATTTGAGAGTAAAGGTTTTTTTAGACCTTTAAATATCTACATATTTGCATGCTGTTGAAATAATTGTTGAAGTGATTTATGAAAGAAACCTGTAAGGTAACTTCTTTGCATCTGCACACCCCACGCTATTTTAAAAAGTAGTTGAACTAATAGAGTTAGACTGGACCTTTCTAGTCTGGGATCATCAGGTAAGGAGTGAGTTTATAGGTGAATGGGAAGTTTGTGGCTGTTTTTTTATTTTCCCCACAATTCTTTTTTTTGATACCATTATTCCCTACTAATACTTTACGGATACCTTTTGGATATGGCAAATGAAAAGAACTTCTGACACAACATGAGTTAAGCCTCCACTGTATTCTGCAAAGTCTTCTGTGATCAATCCATCTTTCATGTACCTAAGAGGCCATTTCTTTTTTCTGGATGTTTAAAATTCCTTGTTGTGGGGCTGGAGAGTTGGCTCAGTGGTTGTGGAAGACCTGGTTTAGGCCCAGGGCCCTGATCAGGTGGTTCATTACTGCCTGTAACTCCACTTCCTCCAACTGCACTGGTTCCTAGGTCACTGCACCCTCGAGTCGACCATCATTGCATGGGTCCTGAAGATTCTACTCATGCTTTTCCATCACTTTTTATCATTAATAGGACTTTTTAACAGTTTGGGGTTTACAAGATGTAGCAATGTCCAGGATATGCATATGCCTTCCCAGTGAAGTACTCCCTCCACACGGCTACATTCTCCCACAGTTTCCCAACAGGACCAATGTTCGACATGTGAGCCTATGGGGAACTTTGATCAACTTCAGATCATCACCACAGTGAGGCTATCGTAGGCTGACCACACTTCAGGACCATGGCCTCCACCCACGAGTATATTTATCATCTTCTACTGGCAACAATAAATGACTTCTGTTGCTACTCAGTCTCCGGTATTTTTGGTGGAATCAGTATTTGGGGTTTAGCTATGGAGCCTTGTGCGGTTTAACTGTTTTTTTAATTTGCATGAGACCCTAGGCTGAGCAGCTTGGCATGCACTTCTTCCACCAGCTGTGTTTTCCATGATTAACTCTTTGTTCAGATCTTTTGCCCAGTTTTTGAAAAATACTGTTATTAATTCCTCTTCCCTCAAGCTCATCCTTTTACTTACTGAATTTAATCTGTGCTGCCAATATACTAATGGCTGTAGGGCCTGAAGTGTGGTCTACTGACCAGCAGCCGCACTGTGATGATCCGAATGATGGAAATCCTCCACAGGTTCACATATCTGAACACTCGGTCTCCAGTCGGGGAGATTGTGGGAGGTGTAGCCATGCTGAAGGAAGTACCTCATTCTAGGCTTTGAGAGCTTATAGCACTGGTTCTCAGCCTTCCCAATGCTGCCACCCTTTACAGTTCCTCATGTTGTAGTGACCCCCGCCCACCTAAAATTATTTTGTTGCTACTTAATAACTGCAATTTTGCTACTGTTATGACTTGTAATAAGTATCTGATATACAGGATATCTGACATGTAACCCTAAAGGGGCTGTGACCCACAGGTTGAGAACCACTGGCTTACAGCCCTGTCTCTCTAGCAGTTCACTCTCTGTGCTTCCTGGTGCCTGCTGCTTCCTGCCATGATGCTCCATCACAATGGCCTCTTATCCTTCTAGAACCTTAAACCAAAACAAACTCTTCCATACCGTTGCCTTGGTCATGGTATTTTATCATAACATCAGAAAAGTAGCTAATACACACACCCTTAAAGAAAATGGACTCTCCCTCTTGGAGAAGCCATCAGATGCCAATAGCTCCTGGGGGAAGGGAGCTCCTGAGCCCTTCCCTCCAGGCTAGAATGTTGCCTGGCTTGTTCTTTGGTTACCAGTTACTTATAAAACTCACCAGGGGTTGGCTAATCTATGAAGCTGTCCAGACTTCTTTCCCCCAAGTAAACATCCTTGCTGGGGTATACATTTTAGTTAGCACAAGGAAACAGCTACAACTGCTACCCGGGTTTCATGCTGTATAACTAGTGCTTTCTAGTTCATCGTAGCTTTGGATTTGTACAAGCATAAGGTTTATTTGTGACAGTGGAAATGAATAATTACCTAATTTATGTGCATAAAAACACCAGTTTAGCTGACAGCAACCTGCAAATTTATATTCTTATATTAATAAATGCACATTATCCTGTATTCTTTATAGCTAGATGAAATGCAGTGTATGGACAAAGCAAGAGGAGTTGACTCCCAGTGAAGTATTGCAGAAATTTCCATTTATTTATTTACTTACTTATTGTACTGAGGATTGAAAACAAGGCCTCACACATGTTAGGCAAGCATGCTACCACTGAGCTATGACCTTGACCCCAGCAAGGATTCTTTCTGTTTACCTGGGGAAAGAATTAGAAATGTCGGGATGGTTTCTTAGATTAGCCAACCACAGGTGGATTTTGTGTGTTAACTGGTAGTCAAATCTTCCCATTTTGTTGCACAGTAAAAGATAATGATAGCAAAATTTACACTTCTGGGTTCTAGATACTTGTCATTTGAGTCGCCCTGTGACCCTAGAAGCAGCAGCATATGTAAGTCACTCAGCATACTGGAAATCATATATCTGCCTCTCTTAGGATGCATTTGGATAGAATTGGGGTTGGTGGTTGATCCAAATCAGCTTAGCATGGAGAACAGTCATACATTTTTATTACGTGTCTATGGGCCTACTGCTTTTTACATGGTGGAGTATCCCTTTTTATTGAAAGTTCCCTAGCAAAGGTTAGAAAAGAGCCTTTTGACAGGAATGTTCCAGAAGGAGTTCTTATGAAGTGGGTCACGAACCTCAGACAAACTTTAGGGATTTTTTAGAGTGTGTGCCCTCTAGTTAAAAGATTATTTGGATCAGCACACAGAAGCATTTCAGTTGGCAGATATTTCCAGCAAAGTAAGAATGTTATCTAAGAAAAGATTTACAATGTAACTCTTGGACCCTAGAATACTGGCACATAGAATACTCTGTTTCTGCATGTGTGACTGGTTCTCTGCATTATTGAATGACAAAGATCTTCAGTTACCCAGTTGGAACTTGCCCTCTGTCACAAAATTTCATGGAAAAAGTAACTTAAAACATGTTAGGGGTGCTGGTTAAGTTGTGACTGCTTGTACATCTCTCCTTGATACATTAGGTGTGTTTATCGTTGCTGCAAAGCGAACACCGTTTGGAGCTTACGGGGGTCTTCTCAAGGACTTCTCTGCTACTGACTTAACTGAATTTGCTGCCAGGGCTGCCCTGTCTGCTGGCAAAGTTCCACCTGAAACCGTCGATAGTGTTGTCGTGGGCAATGTCATGCAGGTTAGTGGGGAGGGTGGGTTCACGTTTATTGCTTTCTTTGATAATTTTCTGAAAATAATTCCCTTACTGTGTCATCATGAGGAATTAGGTAATAGTTACCAGTTTTTGAAACTTGTGCCTTGTGACTCTGACTCTAAGAGTAAAGGCAGTAAACTCAGAGCAGCATATGTTCTGTTCAACTTGGAATGCATTTCAACGCTTCTTTTTATTTCCTATTTTGTGTGTCTGTTTTCATATGTATGTATGTATGTGCACTACATGTGTATCTTGTGGCCCTGGAGGTCAGGAGAGGGCATCAGATTCCTGGGAATTGGAGTTAGACACAGTTGTGAGCCATACTGGGTGGCTGCACACCAAACCCAGGTCCTCTGCAAGAACAGAGCAGCAAGTCCTCTCTCGTTCTGTCAGGCATCTTCCTGGCCCCACCTCAATGCTTCTTAAAAAGCAGATTTACTAGACTTTGGAGAAATGAATTAGCTTTCTCCATGTGTTGCTTACAGAGATATGCCAGTCAGTTTCCTGACCCTGAAGGAAAAATGCCTGAGATGTCAACGTTGTAGGAGAAAAGATCTGTTTTGATTCCTGGTTTCAGAGGTTTCTGCCCATAGTCACTTGCCTCTCTTGTTTTCAGCTGGGGGCCACAAAACATATCTGAGAGGAGTGCATCCTGGAGAAGGCCTGTTTCACCTTGGTAGCCAGGAAGCAGAGAGAGCTAGAGGGCCAGAGCTCTACTCTACTCTCTGAAGGCATGGTCCCAGTGATTAGTTTTTTTCTCCTTGAGCCTACCTCCTAAAGGATTCACCCCTGATGAGTACTATCAGCCAGGGACCAGGACTTCCACAAACACCCCTTGGGTGACATCTTAGATCTAAATTACAGCTCACCTACACCTTCTAGGAGCGTGGTCCTGTTTTCTTGTGGAAAATAAACCACCTCCTTACTCTCTACCTTGGCATATATGGTCTCTAGAATAGATATCTCTATGACGGTGATTGAAAGCTATGAGTTCCTTCAAAGAATACAGCCATTGTACTGATTGCTTAGTGTCTTAGAGACATCATGTGAAGTGACACCATGACCATAACGTTTCTTATAAAGGAAAACATTTCATTGGGGCCGGCTTACAATTCAGAAGTTTAGTCCATTATTATCATGGCAGGATGCCTGGTATTATGCAGGCAGACATGGTGATGGAGAGGCAGCTGAGAGATCTACATCCAGATTAGCAGGCAGGAGGAAGAGAGAGTGACAGAGGGCCTGGCTTGAGCACTTGAAATTCGGAGCCCAACAAGACCACACCTACTCCAACAAGGCTACCCCTTCTAATTGTGCTACTTCATTTTCATTTAAACCACCACAGTAAAAATAGTTTAGCTGTTATAGACAAGGCATCCAAAGTAGACCAAAGAAATTATAATTTAACACAAAACATGTTCTGTGTGTATGTGTGTGTATGGGTACCTACTTGTGAGTCTATGTATAACATTCTGTGTATTTCTAAGGTGCTGTAACCATCTAAACAAATACCTGAGCAAAAACAATTTAGAGGTGGAAGGATTTCTTTTATTCTTTCTCTTTTTTAAAATGTTTAAAAAGAAAAAAAAAAAAAAAAGGAACAGGATCTTTCTAACATAGCCCTAGTTATGTAGAAACTCACTATGTAGAATAGGCTGTCCTCAAACTCAGAGATCCGTCTTCTGCTGGGATTGAAAGCATGGACCATCATGCCTGGCTATGGAAGGATTTCTTTTGGATCACAGTTTCAAAAGTTGCAGTCATTGCTCTCTACTTTCAAGACTATGGCTTCAGGAAGAGGCAGAGGAAAACTGCTTACCTCATGGGAACCAGGAAGTAAAAGAGGAAGAGGAAATGGGAAAGTAACATACTTCCTCCAGCCAGACCCCACCTAAGATTTCCACTCTGAGAATAGCTTTTGGCACACAAGCCTTACAGAGGTATGTCATGTTAAGGCATATCAAATGTCGGTGATGTGAACTCTGTCAAATCAGAGAGAACAGTGGAGGACACAGAAAGGTGTGACACGGTGACTAAACCTCTGTTCTGTCCATCATTGTGTATCTTCAGATGCAGAAAAAGAAAGTATTTTTGCCTGCTGAGTCTAAACCATTAATTGTGGTGGTTTGAATAGGATTGGCTCCCATAGACTCATGTGTTTGAATGCTTGGCTCATAAGGAGTGGCACTCTTAGGAGGTGTGGCCTTCTTAGAGTAGGAGGCTTTGTTGGAAGTGGGCTTTGAGGTCAGATGCTCAAGCCATGCCCAGCATAGCATTGTCTTCCTGCCACCTGCAGATCCATATGTAAAACTCTGTTACCTCTCCAGCACTGGCTCTGCCTGCATGCCACCATGCTTCCCTCCATGATAGCAAAATACTAAATCTCTGAACTGGAAGCCAGCCCCAATTAAATGTTTTCCTTTATAAAAGTGGCTGTGATCATGATGTCTCTTCACAGCAATAAAGCTCTAACTAAGACAATAATGAATCCTTAATATTAGACCCTCTTCCTTTCTATTTTGGTGGTGGGGTAGGAGGAGATTTTGCTGCTGACTCAAGAAGACACTAGAGCAGACAAAGTTGAAATAGGCTACATTTGGTTTTGGGTTTTCCTAGTATTTTAGGAAGATTTATTCCTTCTAAAACTCTACTGCTGTCCCCCAGTGTTGGTGGAATCTCTCACATGTTCCTAGAAAGTCACAACAAGTAGTATCAGCTTCATTGATAATTAGTGTCAGTTTCATTAATAAATAGCATCAGTAATGAGTACTATCAGTGATAATAGTATCTTCATTGATAATTAGTGTCAGTTTCATTAATACATAGCATCAGTAATGAATACTAACAGTGATCAATAGTATCAGCTTCATTGATAAATAGTACCAGTGATAAATAGTATCAGTTTTGTTGTGTTTGAGCTTCTGTTCCTAAAATCAGTATTTTTTTCCCCTTGTACTGGAGTGGGAACTCAGGACTCTGGTGTGCTAAGCAGTTGCCCCACTAACCCTCAGAGCGCTTCCCACTTTTTATACTGAGACAAGATCTCACTCACTAAGTTACCCAAGCTGGTCTTAACATTTGCAGTGTGCCCCAGCCTAGCCTTGAACTTGCAGTCCTCCTGCCTCAACTTCCTGAGTATAGGCGTACACCACCAAGCCCAACTCTTTCCTATTGCCTTATTACTGAGTTTGTCAAGGCATCGAGCACAATCATACTCGGATGCCAGTTTTCAACCATTTTGTTCTCTTAAAATAAGCTTTTTCTACTGTCCTAAGTGTCTCGGGGCTAGAACTGACTTCAGAGTCATTCTGTAAGTGCCCATGGAGAAGATAAAACAAAAAGGGAAACGAGTCTCAGAAAAACAGCCACCAAAGTAGGTATCTGGTGTGTGTGCATTGTGCAGGAGAACCACACTAGAACACACAGAGGAAGGAATATATTAACTCATTTGCTAAGGCCTGAAGAATTCATTCAGTAGGACTCAGTTTATTTGAATAATCAAAATGACTCTGTCCCTGCCTCTACAAAAGACATGCAAAATCCCTTTGCAGGTGACTTTTCTCACCTTAAGTTCACAGGTGCGGCCGCACGAAAGCCAGTGCTGCCCGAAAACCATGGTGTGCACACTCCAGCCCCGGTCCGGACTGCAGCCAGTGTTCCTCCCTAGTAGCTCAGTGCATGTATTTTTCTTTAGTAAAAATTCCTCATTTAGGGGCTGGAGAGATGGCTTAGTGATTAAGAGCACTGACCGCTCTTCCAGAGGTTCTGAATTTAATTCCCAGCAACCACATGGTGGCTCACAACCATCTGTAATGGGATCCAATGCCCTCTTCTGGTGTGTCTGAAGACAGTGACCATGTTCTCAGATACATAAAATAAATATATCTTTTTTTAAAAAATTGCTCATTTAGGATCTGGAGGGTGGGTAACGTGCCTGCCAGAGTTTGGATCCCCAGAACCTATGGGAATGCTAGTGTGGTGGCCTGCTGAGTTCTTGGGAGGCAGAAGCAGGATCCCTTGAGCAAACTGACTACTTACAATAGCCAAAGCAGTGAACTCTGAAGAAATAGATGCTACCACAGTAGATAAGGTGGGCATTGATTGCAAAAGATGCCCTTTGTCAACTTCTGGTGAGTACACATGTGCACATAGACATGTGAACCCAGATATGCAAATACACACACACACATATATACATATTCAAATAAACTAGTTCATTATTAGTAAATAGGTAAATACATACAATAAAATATTTTAAGAGAACTACAAAAGAGTGCCCATTGACAACAATCTGTTCAATGCCATTGGTTTGTAAAATAAGATGACTTCCCATAAACAATGAAATAGTCACCAAGTTGGCTGATGCTCTTCCGATTTCCTTCCCCTTCCACCCAACACTCTAAACCACTAACCCATAAGTGTGCAAAATTTGTTGGTTCACTTTGGAAAAATTTCAAACCTCTACAAAATAGTGTAGTGAACACTGTAAAAACTTTACTGCTATGGACCAGTTCTTCCTGGTTTATTAAATTTATTTGATCCTTTCCTGTAATAAAGGTATTATATACTGCCAATGTGTCGTGTGTGTGTGTGTGTGTGTGTGTGTGCGTGCATGTTTGCCCAAGACCAGAGGTTCACATCGGGACATCATCCCTCCACTTTATGTTTTGAGTCAGGGTCTCACTATGTCTAGTTCACTGGCTAGATTTCCATGTCTTTTTTGACTGTTACTGCCTTTCTTATAAGTGAATTTTTTTTTCCTGTCCAGAGCTCTTCAGATGCGATATACCTGGCGAGGCATGTGGGCTTGAGAGTGGGAATCCCAACAGAGACTGGGGCCCTCACCCTCAACAGGCTCTGTGGCTCTGGTTTCCAGTCCATCGTGAGTGGATGTCAGGTATGGGCAGCCTCCTTACGTACTTCTCTGAACGTGCTGATAGGTATTTGAAGAACTGCTCCCCTTCAATAGTGCATTGCAGCTTCTGATCCCTCAGTGCCTCCAGGTAATTAACACAGGCATAGCATAATGGGTGAGCTGTTTTCACATTGGTCTCTGTGACAACATACTTTGGGGGGGGGGTCCCTACTCTCCCAGAATTAACTTTAAACACAATGCCAGCCTCTTAGAAGCTCATTGCTTTTATCTTTTCAGAGAGATAGAAAGAAAGAGCTGGAAAAATAAACTAGATCCTCTTTATGGGCCTCCTAGTTCACCAGTTCCATTAATAGGACTTTTCCCCCCAATTTTTATGACTTTTAAATCAATGTGCCCTTTATTATATGTTTAAACCAGAGATTAGTATCTCTGTGGGTTTTCCAGATTAATATTGAAATAAGAATCATTGTACTTAGGTGTGGCTTTCACCTATAAGCTCAGAGTTTAGGAGGCTGAGGTGAAGGCTTGCCACACCTCCCCAGCCAAGGTGAGCTGCAGAATGAGACCCTGTCAGAGAACAGACATAGGTGAGGTATGCTACTCTGGCACACAGAGCTGAGGGCTGTTCACTTCACCTACTGGTGTCTTCAAGTAGATTCTTTAACATCAGCTTTTCAACAACGTCGTTAAATATTTCTTTTTAGGTTACTGTAAATTAAGACACAGTATTTATTTAACTCACCACTAAGTCATAAAGTTTTTGTGTTTCTCAACTCATACTCTGGATACAGCAGAAGGAATTTTGTGTCTGTTTTTCAACAGGAAATCTGTTCGAAAGATGCTGAGGTTGTCTTGTGTGGGGAACGGAGAGCATGAGCCAGTCCCCCTTCTGCGTCAGAAACATACGCTTCGGAACCAAGCTTGGATTAGATATCAAGGTTTGGGCCATTAACTTGCTTATATAAATTATTCTCTTTATATAAGTAATTTTAATAATGTAACTTTTTAAAGGAGAAAAGAGTAATTTTGAACCCAGCTTTGTTCATGGAATACCACCAAGATTTATATGGTCTAAATTTTACAGGCTATGTCAAAACTCATTAGTTTTAGTGTTTGGATCCACACAGGATTATACTTCACATGTCAAAGAAACCATAGGGAACGTGGAGGAAGAAAAGAAAGATTCATGAGTGATCCTAGTGACTAGAATTTTGCTGTGGATTGTGGGAGTTCAGCTAGGTTTCTTCATCACAGAAAGTGCTGAGTCTGCATACATCTATTTGATTAAATTGTCAGAAAAAACCGTGGTCCTCCACGTCTGAGAGCTGTCTGTAGGAACAGCAGCTGTGATACAGGAGGGTAGTACCCTGCTCACAGGAAAGGGCTAATGGCCTGCTGTGTTTCTCTGCATTGTCCAGAGACTGATGAGACGACTCAGTAAGAGTGGCTGTGCAAGCATGAGGACCTGAGGCCAAGTCCCCGGCACCACATAAAAGGCTGGGCGTGGCTGCACGTGTCTAACCTTGGTGTTGGGAAATGGAGACAAGCAGATCCCAGGAATACTCTGGCAAGCCAGCCTCACTAAAACAGAGAGCCTCCACCTCAGTGAGAGACCCATCCTAAAGGCATAAAGTAGAAGGCAGTAGAGAAAGCTATCAGATACTCTTCTGGCCTCTGTATGTGCACACAATTCCTCACACTCACATACATACACAACACGCATACCACAGACACATGCACACACTAAAAATAATGTAAAGGAATAAAGTTTTTTTGTACAAAGAAAACTTTGTAATAGTGACAACTGACTTCCACTCTTCCCCCACTTTCTTACCTGGTCTTTTGGAAACTAAGAAAACTAGACTTAGAGAGCCTGAGTATTTCAGACACTGTATATACTTAAAAACTCTCTGCCAAGCCGGGCAGTGGTGGCGCACGCCTTTAATCCCAGCACTTGGGAAGCAGAGGCGGGCAGATTTCTGATTCAAGGTCACCCTGGTATATAGAGTGAGTTCCAGGACAGCCAGGTCTACACAGAGAAACCCTGTCTCGAAAAACAAACAACAACAACAAAGAAAACAACCTCTCTGCCAAGATTGGCAACTCGGGGATTATGGGCAGCATCAAGGAGAACATCACTCCCAGATGCTCTGATGGTGTGGTGATGCCTGTCAATCTTGTCTGTTCTTCAGTGACTCTGTCACTGGTATTCTTGGTCTAGTAAAAACAAATAGAGCCAACTGCATCTGTCACTGAAGGGTGGGGCTGGAAAAGCTGGGCACCTGCTCTTTCCTCCAGACCTCTTGTCACTTTGCTTAAAGGGGCTGCAGAAACACCCTATCTAAGTGCCCAGTGTTGGGCTTCTCACCAAAGCAGTCATGTACGATTGTGGAGTAAACTCTTGCACTGTCCTCTTGTACACTTACAGATCTGTATGTAGAGTGGCATAAAACATAGATTTGATTTGTGAGACATTGGATATTTTTTAAATATTAGATTTTCTCAGTGTCCCAAAATCAAATATGATTGGAAATAATCAATGCAATTGTTATAGAGATCTAAAGAAATTATGACGTTTCTTCCAAAGATAATGCTTTAACACATCATTGCCTGATGTCCTTCTAGCTGGAAGATACTTTGTGGTCAGGATTAACGGATCAACATGTTAAGCTGGCCATGGGGATGACTGCAGAGAACCTTGCTGCAAAATACAACATAAGCAGAGAAGACTGTGACAGATACGCCTTGCAGTCCCAGCAGAGGTGGAAAGCTGGTTGGTATAGAGAGAGGGCACAGGGGAGGATTCATCCTGAAGGGTACAGTGGACATACAGTAATGTGTTTTTAAAACTCATAGTTTCAGAATTATCTGTTACTGAAAGTTTCAGGTGGCATTTCTCTTCTGAAGTAAGTTAGTGCCGCTTTTAACAGGAGTGTGGAGAGCTGAAGGGATGGGTTAGGCGTTAAAGGCCCTGGCTGCTCTTGCAGAGAACTCATGTTTGGTTTCCAGCACCCACACTTGGCTCACTAGTTCCCAGAACTTCCGTTCCAAAGGATCCAACACCTCTCCTGGCCTCTATTGGCACAGCACACATGTGTCATACAGCCATACAAAGAAAACATAGTCACAGAAAACTTTTAAAAATTAAATATTTTTAAGAGGTATTTGGGGCTGCCAAGGAGTGCTTAGCCATTAAGAGTGCTTCCTGCTCTTACAGAGGACCCAGGTTTGCTTCCTAGCACCCAAATCAGGTGACTCACTACCACCTGTAACTCAGCTTCCGATGGATCTGATGCCCGTGGGCTTCCATGGGTATGTGCGTGTATTTGGTGCCTAGAAACTCACATAGACACACATACACACATAAGTAATAAGTTAGTGACTAAATCTAATAAAAGAAAAAGTGGAATATCACTTGGTCCCATCTGAATGTGGGGATTTTGTCCTGAACTGACCCTGGTTCCCATAATGAGGCATTTGATTCACCCCAGAGGGGACGCTCAGTACAACAGTGGAGGAAGGGTTTGGGTTTTTCTTTTCCAGGGGTATTGTTTTGTTTTATTTGCCAACTGTAAAGTCATATCAAAAATAAAGTAGCCAAGCAACAATAATACATGCCTTACATCCCAGCACTCAGGAGGCAGTCAGAACTCTGTGAGTTCCAGGCCAGCCTGGTTTTCATAGTAATTTCTAGGCAATCCAAAGAATGCAAAGTAAGACCCTGTCTCAGGGAAAGAAAAAAAAATTGGTATTTTTCCTGACTTACCTTATTGCAGAAACAATAGTCTACTATAGTCCATTCTAGTCCGAAGTAGGTAACTTGCCTTTCCCATGATCCATATGGTAATCATACAGAGAGAGGACCGGCCGCTGGGCATCTTTTGATGTCTCCTTCTCCCGTTCCTCATTGTGACTGACTCAGGGTTAATTAGTCCAAGACCCTCATGCTCTGGCCTCATGATACACACTTTCCTCCAGAGTGAGCATCAGAGCAGCTGTTGAGTTATCAATAACAGTTTGAAGGATTTGTTAGTCCTCTGAAAAAGAACCTCACTCAACTATTGTTACTGTAATTCAGTGGATTGGAGACGTTTTTGATGTGGTGTCAATCCACTCAGAGGAGTAAGCAGGATGGAGTGGGTGTCATCCAACTCACCTGAGTTTCAGTTATTTCTAAGGTGTTCCTGGTCCAGAGGGCACCAAGTCATCTCTGGGATTTCTAATTCTGTCCTAGAGAAGTTATCTAACTTCAGTTATTCACAGAACACCTATAAAATAGAGATATCCCTTCCTGTTTCTCAAATAGGAATAATCAAACTAAATAAGGGCAGATAAGGAAGGGGTTTTTTGTTTTGTTTTGTCTTTCCAACTGAAAATGATCTCAGAGTTCAGGTAGAGGGCTGGCAAGCAGCTCAGTCGGTAAGAATGTTGCTATGCGCCGAGCCGTGGTGGCGCACACCTTTAATGCCAGCACTTGGGAGGCAGAGGCAGGCGGATTTCTGAGTTCGAGGCCAGCCTGGTCTACAGAGTGAGTTCCAGGACAGCCAGGGCTACTCAGAGAAACCCTGTCTCGAAAAACCAAAAAAAAAAAAAAGAAGAAGAATGTTGCTACACATGCACAGGGACCTGAGTTTGAATCCCCAGCACCCGTGTAAAAGCTGAGCATGGCTTCACTCCAGCATTGGAAAGAAACGACAGATAGATGCTGGGAGCTAGCTGGCTAACCAGAGTAAGCAGAACAATAAACTTCATGTTTAGTGAGACATCCACTCTTAAGGAGACAAGGCAGAGAATGAGAACAGGATACCTCAGGTCTCTGCAAACATGCATGTATACACACGCATACACCACACACACAAACAGAGGTAGTAAGTTTTCCTGACCAACTCTGTTGCTTAAGTGCTAGATGATGCCAGTCCATTCTAATCCATGGAAGTCCAAAGTAGGTAGGATGTTTTACCTATAATTATATCAATGACAGCTCTTATCATCTCTTCAGGTTATCACTGTTTCAGCCATCAAGCATTGGTGGCATAGGCAACTTGGTGATGGTTTAATTACTTATTTTTTTCACCAAAAAGTGCATTTTTTAATGCATTTAGTGCTATTACATCCATATCTAAGACAGCTGTCAGTCTAGCATCTCATAAGAGAAACATATAATAATAATGATAATGATGATGATGATGTCAAAGTAGGAGCTCAGGATATGGCTCGTGGTTAAAATGCCTGCTGTGCAAGCATGAGGACCTGAGTTCAAATCCCAAGAACCCACATAAGCTGGGTGTGGCAGAGCCATCTACCGTCCTCATATTCCTAGTGAAAGATGGGAGGCAGAGGCAGGAGTATAGTAGAAATTATTATTTAACCCCCAAATTTGTTGCAGTAAATCTCCTACCCAATTGAGGCCAGTAAAGGAAGACACAACTCAATAATTATAGTATAAATAGCACGCCTAGATTGGGCAGGTTTACCGCTATACTACTCTAATCCCCAGCTATGAGATCCCTTATAACTTGCGGTTCATCCAGGCTGCGTGCTTGTCCTCCATCGTAGGCTTCCTTCTACCACAGGCTTCCTTCTGCTTCGACTTCCTTCTGCTCTCCTCTGCCTGCTTCTACCTCTCCCATCGACTCCCTTCTTTACTGCTTCTGCTCTGCCTTTTATATCAAATTCCTCTCACTCTCTCCTCCCCTAAGCCTTTTTCTCTGCCTCCCCTTCTACTGCCCAATCTCTGGCTCTAGTCTTTATTTTACAGGTTTTAATTGGACAGAAGGTTTACAAGATGTCGTCTGTGTACAGATTCAATCATCCTCTGCAGCCCCTCCCAGAAGGGTGGAACTAGGATCAAAATACAAGGCTGGGGCTATCCACAACACAGGAGAATCCCCAAAAGCTCAATATACACCAAAAAGCAGCAAACAACAAGACAGAAAGACTCAGCCTCAAGCAATGTGGGAAGAGTGGTCAAGCACCAGAGGCTGTTCTCTGACCTTAGCATGCCATACACACTCCCCACACGAGTCCCCACCCCCACCCAGCATGCCCCACTCTTCACACAGACCATGCCCCCACCCACATACACCCACAAAGCCCCACACACATACACCATGCCCCCCTGAATGGTAATGAGAAAAAGGTCTGGATGGTATGTTTAATCCTCCAATAAGAAAGCAGTTTGCTAAGGGAGATAGAACTGAAGAACCCTCTGAACAGATCAGTTGACAGACACAATCTCCTGATATCTTTTTGGAGCTTTGCTCTGATGATAGCTGTTTACTGTTTCAGCTAACGAGGCTGGTTACTTCAATGAGGAGATGGCACCCATTGAGGTGAAGACAAAGAAAGGCAAACAGACCATGCAAGTGGATGAGCATGCTCGACCCCAAACAACCCTGGAGCAACTGCAGAAGCTCCCACCTGTGTTCAAGAAAGAGGGGACAGTTACAGCAGGGAACGCCTCGGTGTGTTATTGCATCTGCTTATACTCGCCCCAACATGATTCTTTCTTCCAAATGATTGTGAAATCTCTTCCAGATGTGTCAAGAAGCTTCCTAGCCTTTAGTTGTTTGACTTATACTGGTAGCATTTATATTTTGTTAACTTCAGTTTTCATAGTCTTAACACAAAATCTTGTAGCTAGGGACCTTAATAATCTGATTTCTTCACCCTTTAGGAGCATTGAAGGGAAATCCTCCTGGCTTATGTCATCACTTTTCATACCTCATACAATCCTCTCTCACACAAGTCACCAGATATCTTTTTACATCTTACATATATCTGATGTCAAACTTCCTGCCCTGTCCGCCTTTTCTGCATGCTTTCCTGTGGTCCCTTGGGGAAGTTTTACCCCATGCTTAAGTGATCTCTGAAGCCCCACCCCCTGCTTTCAATGGCATCCCTCACTTTGTCAGTGGTCTTCTGCACAGGCCCACCCCTCATTCTGCTCTGTAGCTGACTCAACCATTAGCTTAAACCTTGATGAACCAGCTTGTTTTACTGGCTAATCTCCTGCTTCTGTTTCTAAGGGTGTGTCTGATGGTGCTGGGGCTGTCATCCTAGCCAGCGAAGATGCTGTCAAAACACATAACTTCACACCCCTGGCCAGAGTTGTGAGCTACTTTGTGTCTGGATGTGATCCTACTATCATGGGTATTGGTAAGTTTATCATGAGAACTGTTCTGTTGTATTACTACAAGGAGGTCAGTTTGGGCATTCAGAGTCTTGGGAAAGTAACCAAGTCAAGATCCCTGGTGGGATCAGTCAGATCATCTTTGTGAAGAACTGTCCTACACACAATAGGAAAAAAAACAAGACCATGTAAACTGTCATAGGCATACTGACTGTCTGAGGGATTTAAAAGTTGTCACACAGACGACTAGAGAGATGTTGCTGTGGTAAGGGTGCACGCTGCTCTTGCCGAGGATCACATCAGGTGGCTCATAACTGCCTGTCATTCTGGCTCTAGAAGAATCTGATTCGGCCGGGCGGTGGTGGCGCACGCCTTTAATGCCAGCACTTGGGAGGCAGAGGCAGGCGGATTTCTGAGTTCGAGGCCAGCCTGGTCTACAGAGTGAGTTCCAGGACAGCCAGGGCTATACAGAGAAACCCTGTCTCAAAAAAACAAAAAAAAAAAAAAAAAAGAATCTGATTCTCCTGGCTGCTGTGGGCAACACACACACACACACATACACACAATCGACTATGCACATGCACAACACATACACACATGCACACATAATCACACATACTCATACAGCACACATGTGCTCGTGCTCACACGCACACATGGCATGTGTGTACATGCACACACAGACCACATATGTACACATAAAAATTATAAAAATAAAATGTAAAAATCAACACAGAAAATAGAGAGAACTGGAGTTGTAGCCCAGTAGCAGAGCCCTTGCAAAGCCCATGTAAGGCTTAGGTTTGGTCCCCAGCCCCACGGAAAGGAAGGAAACAGAATCACACAGTGAAGTCTTCTCAGGAGCCAGTGTCACAGCTCCACAGACACTGGTGACTCTCACTCAGTCTTCTCAGCTTGCAGCTCCATTGAGACTTCCTGGTAACTAAGAAAATGGAAGGCCTGTGTGTTTCCAGACCACATAAAGGAAGAGTGAGCATGAGCCTCCGACTGCCTCAGAAAGTCATGGTTCAGCTGGCAACGCGCCCTGGTTCTGCACAGTGAACTGTGGGCACGCGTCAGATGGCTGGCCTGACGGGACGGGATGGGAACTGCTGATACTTTTCAGGCCAAGGCTATTTATTTGTATTAATTAGAAGTGGAACAAAGAACATGTAAGCATGGTAGTTGCCAGCTCTATGGCAAGACCCCAACTCAGAGAGAGAGAGAGAGAACAAAAACAAAGCACTCCAAGCACTTTATACTAAATACTCATAGACACTAAGAACTTCAGGCAATGCAATTTTTTAAAATTTTTATTTGCTCTTTGTGTATGTGTGTGTTTGTGTGTGTCTGTGCATGCTTGAGCACCCATATACAGTTGTGCTCAAGTATGGGTGTGGGTGTACACACAAACACATACGTATACACACATAAATCACAGCATGTATGTCAAGGTCAGAAGACAGCTTTTGAAAGTCTGTTCTCTCATCCCACCCTGTGGAGTCCGGAGATCCAACTGGAGTCACCAGGCTTGGCAGCAAGCACCTGCATCACTGACCTCAGTGATGAGAAATTTAGTATTTTCTATCAGCTGTCTTTAAGGAAACAAGAAACCAGTTAACTGCTGGTTGCAGATGTAAGACTCAGTGGCTTTGCTCCATCCCACCAGTGACTCTAGGTCCTAAGCAAAAGCCTGCCTTAGGGTATGGATTTCAGATTCTTGACAGAAGCAGAAACTGTTCCTTGAGCTTGGCCATTTTTGACTACTTGATTTGATTTTTAAGATGGAAGGAGGATAACATGCCAAAAGTCTCACAGCTTTCAATGGTTAAGAGCCAGAACTCGAAATAAGGTCATTTGTTTAAGAATACTAAACCTTCTGAGCCGCAGTAAATAAGCAGAGTGTCTGAAAGAGTACTTTCTCCAGAGGACCTAGTTTATGTCCTAGAGAATGCACAGATTACAGTTAACCTGGGCACACTAAGGCAGACTGGCTGCATTCTATGAAGACCGGGAAGTGAGTCCTCTCAACACCATCAGCTGTTAATTCCACCGAAGGGCATTTCAGCCATTTTACCTTTATGAGCTAATGTTCCTGGTATCTCATTCTAGTGATGAAAAGCCTCAGACATCACACGCTGCACACAGCAGACCACACACACTGCACACACCATGCGGTAATGGACGCTTTACTATTTACACCTGTGTAGTTACCGCTCCTAGCCCCGTTCTACTGAGTCCCATTTGAAGCCACGGAGCCAGGTCTCCACTGGGTGCTCCAGAAGCCACCAGGACGGCCCATCAAGCCTTGTCTGCAATACTCAGTGGCTTCCCAGCGCAGAACAGAGCTCCAAGTCGTCCCACACTCTCCAGAAACAAAACCAGCTCCAAAGGCCTGAGAAGCACATGGTCAGATGTGTTTATCACAGGACCAGCTCCAACCAACTCTGTATCATTACTTGTCTCATTTCTATGACAGAAACCTGACTTAGTGGTGTTAAGGAATACTCAAAGGAAAAACGCTTCATTTTTGACTCTCTGTTCAAGTCCTTCATAAAGGCAGAGACTTGAAGCCACTGGTCACATGATGTCTGCTAGGTCTCATTCTGTTTTTCATGCTAAGACACCAGTGTGTTGAATCGTGTCACCTACAGTTAAGGCAGGTTTTCCCACCCCAGTTACCCTGATCTAAATAATCTCTCATGGCCACACCTATGAGAGGTTTGTATCCTAGGTGATCATAGATGCCCTAGAGTGTCAATCAGTATTGACCATAGTTCTACCCATTCTGTCTTCATGTCTTGGGCACATAGAGAAGCTGGAATTAGAGTCTTAAATCGGCAGCTATTGTAAACCGAAGGTCACACTCAATAAGCAGACTGGCCACTTGACCTCAAAGCAGAGGTTTTCTGACTAGTTGTTTACACTTTCTTGCTCCAAGGATAAGTAGAGAAGGAAATGGATAGCCAGACATCGTACCTTTTGGGAAAAGCATTGATTCGCTAAAACTTACAAAAATATCAACCTGTTGCTGCTAGTCAGCAGACCAGGGAGCCGGTGCTTCTGTCAGAGGCCTGGTTAGGTCAGTTTGCACTTCTTGAGCTCTGGGCTGTGTTGCCCTGCCTACTATCAGAGTTAGAAATGACTCTTCCCTCAGACACCTTTCCCCAAGTGCCCTGAACCTTGCTGTCTTACAGCCTCTGTGTTCCCTTCCTTTTATCCAAATGAGCTGAGGTTCCAGGTGAATGGCTATAATTTCCACCTTAGAACACCTGGTCTGCCTGGTTGCTTGAGACCAAGTATCATCTATAATGACTATAATAAATCCTGCATATGGCCCCTTTGGCAGCTCAAAGTCCAAAAACCAGATAGACTGCCTCATGCAGGTCTCTTACCCACAATCCACTGCAGTCAGCTTCTTACCTTTGTCTGCTTTTCTGATATAGGATCATTTCTTCCTTGTATAGTATAGAAGGAGTTTTGTTCTGTGAGGTACACTGTAACTGTATAAACAGGCTGATATCGTGGTCCATCGTCTTCAGCCTCCTGAGGGCTAGGATTACAGGTATGCTCCATACATCTGGCTTAAAGATAACGAGAAGACATACATTTCTATCTAATGCCTTTATTCATATATAGGTCCAGTCCCTGCTATCAATGGAGCATTGAAGAAAGCTGGGCTGAGTCTTAAGGACATGGATTTGGTAGATGTAAGTGTTTTCTCTTTACAGTTTGAAACTACCTGCTTTTGTAGCATAAATGCTATCTGGTAGCTCTCCCCACTTTAGTACTGTTAATTTTTCCACATTCAGGCCGAGCAATGGTGGCGCACACCTTTAATCCCAGCACTTGGGAGGCAGAGGCAGGCGGATTTCTGAGTTCGAGGCCAGCATGGTCTACAGAGTGAGTTCCAGGACAGCCAGGGCTATACAGAGAAACCCTGTCTCGAAAAACCAAAAAAAAAAAAAAAAAATTTCCACATTCTACACCCACATACTTATTGACTATGCATATTGTTAGTGTGTTCTCCCACTCTATTCAAGAATTTTACCTATGTTTTTGTTATCAGTGTGTGCACGCACATGCCACTGTGCACATGTGTACATGCATGTAGGTTGATCTTGGGCATCTTCCTCCGTCTCTTTCTACTTTATTTTTTGAGGCAAGGATGCTCATTGAACCCAGAGCTCACTGATTTGGATAAACCGGTCAGCAATCCTCAGGGATGCTCCTGTGTCTACCTCCCCAGCACCCAGCTTTTTTACAGGGGGTGTGGAGAGCTAACTCCGGTTC
Source organism: Mastomys natalensis (assembly GCA_021653895.1). Lineage (NCBI taxonomy): Eukaryota > Metazoa > Chordata > Mammalia > Rodentia > Muridae > Mastomys > Mastomys natalensis. Next base: position 568,759 of record JAJTUV010000270.1, read on the forward strand.
CTAAGCCTGCACAGGGTCAACTGAGCCGTCTCCCCAGCCCCACCTCCCTTACCTCAGTCAAACACTCTGATCTCTCCTGCTGAAGTCCTGGAGACGTCTTACAACTTCACAGGATACGGTCACAGTTTAGACATTAATCTGCCTGTGGCACTGAGTGTTGTAGTGGGAAATAAGTAACCTTCACTCTGTTGTAAAGATTAAAGTGTAAAAATGTAGACAAAATAAGTTACCTAATAGAAAAGCAATAATACATAATGCCAAATCTAGACATTGCTTACCCTTCCTCCCAAACTCAGGGCTCCTCAGATTTTTATTTGACTTCTCCACCATAGTTATGGCTTGACTTAGGATCCCCCTGCCTTAATTTTAACACTGGGAATTTAAATTTATTGGTACAGTGATTTTTGTGTGTGTGTTTGTGTATGTGTGTGAGCATGTGCGCACGTGCTCGGTATAAATGCTAAATACATGATTCATACTGAACTACAGCCCTGCCCCAAGAATACCATTTAAAAATGGTAATAGCAGAACAAAGACCTTAGCATTCAGCATAATTAAAAGAAGGGATCCCGCTTAATCTCGGCATGGAGAGGCTGAGACAGGTGGATCTCTGTGAGTCCCAGGTCAGCCTAGTCTACACAGTGAAACCACCTCAAAGACAAACACAAACAAATAAAACACCAAATTAAAACTAATTATCAAGAGAGCAATGAAGGGAATTCTTAATGATGGACAATAGATGTTTCATACTTTGGGAATATTTGAGTATTGGGAATATTGGAAGTAATTATACCTGGGCTATTTATTATTAGCATTAAGAAGCAAAATAATGATGGGAATCTCAAATTAATAGAGGACTAAGACACGTGTATGGTTTTTTCTGTGATAACTCCTCATCCAAGGTTTTAGGAAAGATAAATATTTCTTCCATCCTCTGTTACTTTCAGCTCTAAGCCTTGAAGAGGTCTGTCAGTTATCATTTTTAATCAGCAAGCTTCCACTAAGTTTCTGACTTCACACTTACCCACTGTGCTAGAGCATTCTGCTGTGCACCTTGGGCTCATCCCTGGATTTATAAATCATCAGGACAGAGCCCATCCTACCACTCCCCAGCTTCAGAAGTCTGCGTTCAGGGCGTAGTCTGGATCCCAGCGTAGCTCCTTAAGAATCACTATATTAAACAGAAGGACAATGTTGATCTAAGGTGGATCAGACTCCAGCTTGGGAGAGTACAAAAACCTAATGGGGAAGAAAATGAGATTGATTTGATCCTAACACTGTAACCGTTGCCTCCTTTGCAGTGTGCCTTATAGAATTCCTGAGCAGAGACCATGGGAAAACTCAATGCTGTGAACTCATTTCAGCCGTTCTCCCAGGCAGCCAGCAGTGTGAGCAGTGTGAACAATACCAAGTTCCACCTGCACCTTAGGCTGTGGCGTGGATCCTTGTCTACCAGTGTCTTCCTGCTAGGAGGGCTCTCTTAGCACCAGATAACAATAGTAGCCACTTAGCCGTACTCACTGTGTGTCAGGAAATACACGGAGACCCCTACTAACCATGACTTTATTTAACCTGGAAAATGACTTGAACTTTGTTGTGGAATTTCAAGTGTAAAGGGGGTATAAAATACACATACACTCTAATAAATGATCCAGCAGCTCTAAAATCTCTGGGCTGTCCACAGTATCTACGTACTCTAGGGTGTACCTATTTATAAGAGTATTGCAGTTAGCTTTTCTTTAAGGAATGCATTTGATCTGAAGTATCACTTAGTAAATAGACAACTCTTTTTTTTTTTTTTAAGAAGTACATTTTGCTTATAAAGCCCAGGCTGTCTCAGTTCACAAGAATTAGAGGTGTGTGCCACCAACCACACAGCTCTGTGTCCATTTCTACACCTAAGATGGTTTTCATGATTATCCATACACACACACACACACACACACACACACACACACACAAACCTGTGAGGATCTACAGTTTGTATGGAGTGATTGAAGATAAATTCAAATAGCATCATGCGCTAAGTCAAATAGAAAGAGATAGGAAATGGCCGTCAACAGAACTAGATCTCCTCATTACAAACTAGCTTGTGAGTAACGATCCTGTGGGTTCTAACTCTATTCGAAGGTGAATGAAGCTTTTGCTCCTCAGTTCTTGGCTGTTCAGAAGGGCTTGGATCTTGATCCCAGTAAAACCAATGTGAGCGGAGGCGCCATTGCCCTGGGTCACCCGCTGGGAGCCTCTGGATCCAGAATCACTGCACACCTGGTTCACGAGTTAAGGTACTGGCTAGAAATCACTGTATTTTAAATGTGCCACTTGGGAGGGGAGGGTATTTATTTCTTTTATTATTTTATGTGTATGAGTGTTTTGCCTGCATGTATGTATGTGCACCATGTGTGTGATTGGTGCTGTGCAGTGCGTAAAAGGACTGGAGTTACAGATGGTTGTGTGCTGTCATGTGGATGCTGGGGATTAAACCCAGGTTCTCTGGAAGAGCAGCCAGTGGTCTTAACCACTGAGCCACCTCTCCAGGTCCCAGACTTGGCATTCTTTTAAATAACAATAAGTGAGTTCAGGTTTTCTCAGCACGATCCATGTTTTTCCTTCTTCATATTCCTGCACTGGTTCTGATACAGGAGACTGCAGTTAGCATCGCAGATGAATTGGTCGGTTCGCAGGTGGCCCTGCATTTGAGAGTTTGCTGCGTGCACTGTACAAGCACTCAGTGCATGCTTGAGGGAGCCATGCGCATTGGGCCACCTCAGTGCTGGTGACCAACAGTGAAGCCCCACTTCTGTCATAGTAAGATAAACTTAGTTAATAAATCAAAATACTGAGAAGGTGCGGATCGAGATGCCATTGTTTAAGAAATCTGAGCAAACTGCCAATCTCTACAAGCTGAATTTTTAACTTCACTACGACCTGGGTGTTTAGTACTCTCCAATTTGGGTAGAAAAGCTCTTGGCTTTGTATGTTTGGGACTGTTTAGTTCTGTTAGGAGTGGAAAGCAAGTGGACTGTGTGAAACTACAACTTCGCTTCAGCCTGTTAAGACAGAGCCAGGGGCTCCTGTCACCAGGCAACTGTTGGATGGCAATCAGTGACTAACATGAAAAATGCTGTTCAGATTAGTTCTCAAGGTCATAGGTCAAGGCTGGAGGACTAAAGTAGATGGACTAATTCTTATGAATGGGACACGATCCCTTTCTTAATTACCTGCTTCTTCAGCAAACGACAGTAGTTATGTTCATTCTAAAGTGACACAGGAGTCTCAAATCATGCAAGTCAAAACACAGAGTTGCCTCCTCCTCCCCTTCCCCTTCCCCCATCTCACCACCTCACTGAAGTAAATGACCTGCTCTGGCTGCTGTCTCAGCAGTGTTTCCCTTCCTCCATCCCCAACGCCCCCTATTGTCTCCGTTGTGTGTTACTTTTTGTCATTTTTTAGTAGGCATATTCTGCTTTCTGAGTTCTTTCATCTGTTGTCACCAGAAACCAAAATTAAGGATTGGGGAAGGGACTTGGATGATGACCTAGTTAAGAATGAATGTTAATACTATTTAATTAATTAATCTAACTTTTTTATATAGTGAGTCTTGTTACAATTATACACACACACACACACATATACAAAAATGTTTGTGTGTGTGTGTGTGTGTGTGTATATATATACATACACACATATTATTGTGGGTATGTCAGTGTGTGCATATGGCAGGGGTATGCACATGCCACAGCATGTGTGTGGAGGTCAGAAGACAGCTTGCAGGGAAATGGTTCTCTTCTTCTACCACATGGGTTCTAAGGATTGAACTTAAGTCATTAGGCTTGGTGGAAAGTTCCTTTATCTGCTGAGCCATTATACTGGCCCCAGTAACGACTTTTTTATTCTTTCTCAGGCGTCGAGGTGGCAAATACGCAGTGGGATCGGCTTGCATTGGAGGTGGCCAAGGCATCGCCCTGATCATTCAGAACACAGCCTGAAGGGATCACAGGCACACTGCCCAACCTTACTCGGCCAGGCCACGAAACACAGGTGGCCTTCAAGTCAGCACTGCTGAAACAGTGATTGCATTTGACCAAGCCTTGATGAGGCAAATGCATTAGGTTCTGTCCGCTTCCTACCTTCCTAACATGATGTGTTAGAATAAAAAGACCAACCATCAGAGGCCTTAAGAGAAATGGTATCTTTGTCAATAGCCACCACTGAATGCCTTCCATGGTGTAATTACAAACTGAATAAATGTTGCCTTAACTCCAGCCTATCTTTTCTTGTTGTTTTCTTAAATTACGTAAAATGTCTCATTGTGCCTATTTGTAAGCGTGCAGTTTGGTGGCATTGAGGACATTAACAGGACTATGCCAATAGCGTCACTGCCCATTGGCATTGCCAGAAGTCTTCCATCTTGCACCACTGAAACTGTTTTCCATTCTTAAAATGAGTTATTTTTAGGTGCATGTGTGCATGTGTGGGTATGTGTGTGTGTGCAGGTGCCCATGAAGACCAGAAGAGGGCATCAGATCTCCTGGAGCTGTTGTGAGCTATTCTTTGTGGGTGCTGGAACCTCTGGACCTCTCAAAGAGCAGAGACTGCCTTAACCACCAAGACTTCTCTCCATCCCTGTTCTCATTTTAAGGAATGATTCTTCATGCCCCTCTCACAGCCCGGAGCAACCGCCATTCTACTCACTGTCTCTACATGTTTCCCTGCGCTGGGAACGTCATGTGCACGAACCCACACATTGTCCTTTCATGACCTGAGTATTTCTATTAGTGTAACATCTTCAAGATTTACTGTTGTAGTGTGTCAGAATTCTATACATTTTTAACACTAAATATTCCTTTGTGTGTGTCTTATCTAGCCATCACTGACTTCACAAATGCTGAGGCACTGTCATCAGTCACAACCCAGTACCACTCTCTCCCTTGCTCCAGGGCCTACATCGAACATCCCCCACTTGACCTTCCTCATAGACCTCTTCATCTGAAGCATGCCTTGCTCAGTAACCCCCCCACTTATGTGCCTCCTTTGAGTTCCACTTAGTTCCAGAAACTCAACCAGAAACCTGGTATTCCCTTGGACCCCACTCTCCCACCCCTCAACAGCAGTAAATGTTGTCAAGTCTTTTTCTGGGGGCATATCTCAAGACTATTAGCCTCAAGAATCTCTTGTGTGGCCTACTGTGGTGGTTTGAATGAGAATGGCCCCCACAGGCTTATGTTTGAATTCTTTTGTTTGTTTGTTTGTTTTTTGTTTTTTTCAAGACAGGGTTTCTCTGTATAGCCCTGGCTGTCCTGGAACTCACTCTGTAGACCAGGCTGGCCTCGAACTCAGAAATCCGCCTGCCTCTGCCTCCCAAGTGCTGAGATTAAAGGCGTGCACCACCACTGCACGGCATGTTTGAATTCTTGGTCCTTAGATGGTAGAACTGTTTGGGAAGGACTGGGAGATGTGGCCATCTTGGGAGGACATATGTCACTGGGGTAGACTGAGGTTTCAAAAGCCCATTTCCAGTTATCTCTCTCTGTCTTGTGCTTGTGGATCAGATATAAGCTCTCAGCTGTTTTTGCCTGTTGCCTTGTACCCCACTATGATGGTCATGAACTCCAATACTAAAGCCATGAGCCCCCCCAAATGAAATGTTTTGTAATTAGTTGCCTTGGTGATGGTGTTTTGTCACACCAATAGAAGACTAATTAGCATCTACCTTTCCCAAGAGCTCCTACCTCCATTTTCACTCATTCTCCAACAAGCCACCAAGGTCCTTGTCTATGATGGGTGTTTCTGAGACTTCGTTTGTTGATGAAATTAATATAAATCTCTTTACCTTAGCCTTAGGCAGACTCTTCAGATAAGAGCAAAAGCAGCCACATTCTTTACCACAGTACCACAAAAAACCTCTCTAGGCCACATTCTTCCAAACAAAAGCATGGTCAGGCCTCTCACAGCAATACCCCACACCTGTACCAAAGCTAGGTAGGCTACTTGGGCTGACTGCTCCCCACAAGAGCAACAGACTAACAAAACCCCCAGTATTAGACAGGAGAGACCCCTTTGATCCTATGTCAAAGCTAATTTACATTTAAAGAATTCCAACTATTTTCTCTAAGTCTGTTGAACTTTTAAAAGGTCTTTAGGCCCGCAAGTCACATTGGCATGAGTCCATTTGATGCTTTTTTTACTTCAAAACTGCATGATTCATATAGCATGATTGGTTTCCTTTTCCACTTAAGTAACCAAAGTTTGGAGGGGTTTTTGTTTTTTTTTTTATTCACTATGTCACGGATCTCTCAACCCTTCATAATCGTATTTTATGCATAGTTTTTGTCCAGTGAATAGAAAAAAATGAAATAAAGATATAAAACAGAATTGAAAACAAAACAAATCCCAACACATTTTTGCAGAAGAGCTGAAAAGGGATTAAGACCATTGGGGCACCTGTGTCCTGTTGTCTTGAAAGCACACACAGAAAACTTAATTAAATGGCAATGTACTTGACGGGGCGGGGAGGGAGGGAGAAAAGAGTGGCTCCAGGAATGATTGGATTGTGCACCCCCATAAAGCTAGAGCTTGGGAAGTAGAGGCAGGGGGAATCGTTGGGAGTTCAAGGTCATCCCTGGCTTTAGAAAAAGCTCAAGGTCAGACTGCACTACAAGAGACCCTGGGGGGAGGGGAGGAAAAGGAAGTTGCCTCAGACTGACTATTCAGGAATAGTCAAGGAGCTGCCCTTATACAGTTTACCTTCTGTCTCCACAGAGTATCAGAAGTATGTCTTTGTGTGTTTATCCATGCCTTTATGTGCCTGTACTATCTCACAGAAAGATGGGTGGGGGACCATGGGAGAGTTCAGAGGTGTTTGTTGCCTGGCTCTGGGGATCAGCAGAAAAGCAAAGAGCTGATTATGAGCAGTGAACCTTTAGCATACAGTTGACAAGAGGTAGGGAGGAAGCCAAGTGTGCCAGAGGTCACAGGATAATTATAGAATTTATCATAGGATAATTATAGAATTTATCAGCCAACCATATCACTTCTGAGAAGTGGAAAAGACAATTACACTCGGGTAACAGGTATAAAGTGGCATGATCCCAGGCAAACTGGGACATAAAGATACCCTACTTTTAACTAAGCCAAAGTGTGTTATCACGACTGCTCTACTTCAGCTTCAGAGAACTGAGCAAATACACTTCCTGTGTGAATTGTTGGGTGAGAACAGTCTGCCAGGCTGGTTCTACCAGGGTGGTGACTTGTGAGCAAACACTTAGAAGAGGAGGAGAGGGAAAGGGAGAGCCAGGGCACAGCCCGGGGCTTCGAGGAAGTTATTGTGTAGAGCAGTGAGCTAGGTAAATAGTGGAGGAAATCAGGTGGCCTGGGTACATGTCGGGCAGAGCCTCATAAGTCACTGGACTTGAGCTTTGCTTTCTAATATAGTGGGGAGCCACTGGCAAGCTTTCCAGCAGAGGGAAACAGCAGCTCATATCTGAGGGTTGCTCCACTGAAGTTCACTGGTGAGGGGCAGAGTTGGGAGCAGGGAGCCAGTAAGGATGCAACTGCAGTAATCGGGGACAGGGGGTTATGTCGACACAGATCTGGTAGCTGTACTTTGGTGATGAGATTCTAGAGGTAGTTTGCAGTAAACCCTAGGGGATCCCTGGTGGATCAATTGGCTCAGAGGAGAGTCTGGGCTGACTCCTGGGCCACTTCTCTCAGCCACCTGTATGTGGAGCAGGTTTTGGGGAGGTCAACAGTCTGGGTGAGTTGTTAAGCAGGCTCTGGGGTGATGCAGGCTGCAGTTTGGCAGAGGGTTAGAGATGGAGATTTTGGATGTGAGAGCCTCTGGCCTTAGGTGGGACTTGACCAGGTTCAAGTAGTTCATCCAGGGACATGCCTGGGTGTTTATTGTCATGTTTTAAAGGGAGATGTGGAGGACAAAAAGAAAACCTCTGACGAGGAGCCAGTGCATGTGTGTTGCTCTCGGTTTGAAAGGGTGGCCATTGCTTTGCCACTTCCTCCCCTCCGTGGGGGAAAGGTTTGTAAAATGTAGAACAGCAGGAATGGCCTGTAAAGAAGAGACAAGTCTTAGGGTGTGAATGGTTATTTGTTTTCTTTCTGTCTCTCTGTCTCTCTCTCTCTGTGTGTCTCTCTCTCTCTGTGTGTCTCTCTCTGTCTCTGTCTCTGTCTCTGTCTCTGTCTGTCTCTCTCTCTCTCTCTCTCTCTCTCTCTCTCTCTGTGTGTGTGTGTGTGTGTGTGTGTGTGTGTGTGTGTGTGTGGTGTGTGTGTGTAAGTTCTGGGTTTTCATAAACCAAGAAACAGTTTGGACTGGCCATAAGCACAGGGGCACCTCCCCTAGGTGGCGCTCCAGGCTTGTGTTTCGTTCTCCCTTTCTCGAATGTATTTCTTAATAGGCAACTCAGCTAAGGTGGCCAGACCATTGTGCTCATGTCCTAGGCATCAAACAAGAGAGAAACCAGAGCCAACAGTAAGGACAACCAGGGTGGTCAGGTGAACAAATAAATGTCCCACCTCCTAGCCAGTGTCCTGGTGTCTCTTAGCCAAGAAAACTGTCCTGTGTCTCTCCTCCATGAAAATGAGACAAAAGTAAAACCCCAGAGCTGATATAACAGAGCCTCTGAGTAGACCAAAGACCCCAAGTAAAGTGGACAGCCACAGAGTACCAGAGCCAGGGAGGTGAACCCCTGCCTATTCCCACAAGCTGAGACTCAGCATAGGCAAGATGGCTGAGGAGAGCTTTCAACAACAGAGGAAATAGGGCAACAGTCATGGTATCAGCACACTTCTGTCTTCATGGGACCCATTGTCATCTCCCTCCCTCTCACCCCTGCCCCTCCATTTATTTATGGTTCTTCAGGGGCCTGGACCATCCTACTGTCAACAGGGGTTACAGGGCACCAGTTGTCTGCCATCTTCACGTGCAAGCTGTAGCCAGTGAGGTCTGAGAGAAACAGATGGAACAGAAGCAAGTGGAGGCAGGGGCATGAACCTTGCTCCTCCCAGCGAACCAACTCCACAGACCGGAACCTCACTCTACATCGACGTAGCTCACGTTGTACCCTGGTGCCTCTGGTCATAGAGGCTCAGTGGAGAAACAAGCATGTATAGTCTAGAAGAATGCAGCCAGTGTACAGGACAACTCACTACAAACGTCTGCTCTGCAGTGTCCTCTTTTCTTATGACTCCCCCATATCCTACTCAAAGCAAAGGCATGAGATAAGGTCGAATGCCAAGCATTGGCCCAGACTTTGAAGCCCGAATACAGATATTCCAGAAACCTGAAACTACTGGAGAAGCCAGGAGCCCGGACAGAAAGAAAATGTGGGCTTGTGCTTTGTGTGTGCAGGAGGGGAACATTCAAGCCAACAAGATTAAATCCCAAGGGAACACACACTACCATAAGAAGGCTGCTGGACACAGACACACACACACAGAGTCATCTTCAGATTCTATCTCCAAATTGCAAAATCAAAACAATTCCCCAGGAACTGAGGCCAACAAGACTCAACCTCCATGATATCATCACATGCCGGGTATAGGTTCCTTCATCCAACGAGCAGTTGGCTGCAAGGCCTGCATCTTCCAGGAAGAACTAGCAACACACAGCCTTGCCTCCCCCCATTTCCATACATCAGGTCTTTGTCCCAACTACTCTCTAGCTGCCTTATGGCTCAGAGGCTAGAGCCCGTGCAGATCTGTCCACCCTCAGAGGAAACTATCTCCCAGTAGGGAGAAATCCACTCCCACGTGCTTCTTCTTAATGTGTGAAATGTATGCAATTTCCATTGGGGCCTGGACTTCACAGGGTGGCTATTACCCTGCATTGGTAAGTAGAAAAGACAGGCCTCCACTGCAAGGTCATGGCTGAGGGCCTGGTGTCCTGGCAGTCACGTGTCTAAGGCAGGAGGATGGTTAGCTCAGTAGTTCAAGGCCAACCTGGACTACATAACAAAACCCTGTCTCAAAAAATAGTAATAGCTGGGCAGTGGTGGCGCACGCCTTTAATCCCAGCACTTGAGAGGCAGAGGCAGGCAGATTTCTGAGTTCGAGGCCAGCCTGGTCTACAGAGTGAGTTCCAGGACAGCCAGGGCTACACAGAGAAACCCTGTCTTAAAAAGCAAATAATAATAATAATAATAATAATAATAATAATAATAATAAAATAATAATAATGTTAAAAGTAAAAATTTAAAGTAAGCATGAATAAATAAATGCAAATTAAAAGATTACTGGCTGAGTGGCAAGACCACAAGACAGAGGACTGAGTTATGTTTAGCTGTTAACATACTAAGTCATCTTTAAAGCCAACAGAAGATTGGCCTCCTTATATTGGGACCATATATGTTGTTTTTATGGAATAGTACCATAGGAAGCAAATCCTCTGGTTTTCTTTGGGTTTTGAGACAGGTCCTTTTATAACATAGGCTGCCCTCAAACTTGCCATGTACCTGAGGCTGGCCTTGAACACCTGACTCTCCTACCTCAATCAAGTGCTGGGATTATTACAGACATGTATCATAATGTCCAGAGGAAATAAACATTTTTTTTTCTTAGACAGGTTCTCACTATGAAGCCCTGGCTGTCCTGAAACTCTCTTTGTAGCCCAGGCTGGCTTTGAATTCGTAGAGATCTGCCTGCCTCTGCCTCCCCTGTGCTGGGATTATAGAGCGGGTGCCACCAGCAGTGGCTAAAATGAACATTCTGAAGACCAGGAAGGTTTGCACTTTTGTCTGTGAAGAGTGAATAGGAAATGCTTTAAACCGAGGTCTGCTACCATTGGTGTGAAGTTACATCAGCAGCTGGCAAGCCTGTGTGCTCAGCACTGTGAAGGTCAGACCACACGCACTGTTCTCGCTACATTAAAAGGGGGTGTGAGGAAACATTTGGAGGCAATAAATGCACATTTATCACCTATCATTAAGATGATAACTTTAATAACATTTGCTTATGCCCAGTCTTGCCAAATATGCACATTAACTATGTAGTGTAGCTCTTTTTATATTAATTATAGCCCCATTAAAGTGGAAATATTTCCTGTCTTCATTTTTCTTGATGTTCTGTATGTATGCATGGTTTCACATGTATGGACATACACATGCATGTAGGAGCCCAGGCATGTGTGTGGGTGTGCCTCTGAAGGCCCCGGAGTTGATGCCTGAAATTATTCTCAGTATCTCTTCCACCTTCTTTATTGAAACAAGGTCTCTCTAACAAACTCAGAGTTCAACTCTCAAACAATCTCAGAACAAGATTCCCCTAATCTCGTTAGCCAGCTTGCTCAGGAAATCCTGTCCCCACTTTCTAAGGCTGCAATTCCAGGTGGGCTGTTATGCCCACACCATATTTATGTGGGTTTTTGGTAAACCAAACTCCACTTCTCAAATTCTCACAGAAAGCACTTTGGATCCTGAAACATCTCCTCAGACCCTAATGCTGATAAAGTGTTCCCCAGATGTCTAAAGGAATATTATCACCTCTCCAGGACAGCTTGATTGCGGCTCAGAAGGATCAAGAGTTTGGGGTCTGCCTAGGCTACCCTATTAGTTACGTTGTTCATCATAAAAAGAAAATCCCATGGCGGAAGTGACTTAAAAAGTGAGGAGGTTTATCGTGGCTTGTGGTTTCAGGAATAGTAGGATATGTGACAGCCCTGTGGCTACAGAGATATGTGGAGGGGACATCTCAAGTTGCAGCCAGAGGGTTGATTCCACCAGGCATTCTCTTACAGTAACAGGAAAAGTAATCGATGCCAGAACCCACCTTGAGAGCACCTGTGTCCACCCATTCAGTCCAGCTCAGCACAGCCTCTGTAAATCACTGACAGGGTCCAGCCCGAGCAGGAGGCATAGCGAGGATGCCTCCAACCTCTGGGATCCTTCTTTCAACCTCAGGCTGAGCATTCAGCTCAGTCCACTACCACCTTGTCCTCTGGCGTTAATCGGCTTGAAATTGATTACACTTTTTGAGCTGTTTACATTGTGGAAAGCATCCCCTGTCAGCCAATGGAAAGAAGGGGAAGTGAGGCTTCTAAATAACTGACAGGCTGAGCCAGCCCTGCAAGGATTAGAAGTTGACAGCAATGCAGTGGGGCCCTGCACAGCCCGACGTCATGCCACCTGTCACCGAATAATGACATCACATACTGCCTGACTTGCCCGATACTTCCTGCCTCTTTATTGCCTTACTGGTTCTGTGTGGTGATTAAGACAAATATTGCTACTATTTGTTGATTCTAGAAACAGTCTCTTGGGACAAGCAATCTCTCTGAAGTTACACGGCTATTAATGGATCTACCTGAGAGTATAAAGACTGAACACATGTGGTTAAGGGCACTGGCTTAATTCCCAGCACCTACATGGTGGCTCACAACTATCTGCAACTCCAGTCCCAGGAGATCTAATGTCCCTTTTTGTCTCTGTGATCACAGCATGTGGTGCACAGCATATGTGCAGGCAAAACACTCATACACATAATAATAATAAAACAATTTTAAAAGATTGAAAATACAATTTATTAAGAAATGTCTACAGAAGCAGACATTCTGGCTAATCTATTAAACATGTGTGTGTGTGTGTGTGTGTGTGTGTGTGTGTGTGTTTCAAGACAAAAAATTCACAGGAATAAGGCAGCTTCCAGATGCCCTTCCAGCAGCAACCAGTGCCATAACAAAGACAAACTGTCCAGGAGGAAAGAATGTGTGATCCAAGCAAACCCCACCCAGCTGAGTTGGGAGAGAGTTAAAAGACCAGAAATTGTATTTCCAGGCATTAAAAGGCTCACATCTAAGAGGCCTTCTGGAAAATGAACTTGGTGATGGAGCCCTTTGATCTCAAGGATGAGTCAAAATAAAAGAGTCCTGTTACTCCGATGGCTGGAGAAAGGTTTCCACACAGGAGGCATTAGACACCCAAGAGAATAGTGGCTTGAGAATGCACAAAGAAATGCTGACAGAACAAGAAAGCAGGATGAGTGTACCTAAGGGCCAGTCCCTTGTCACCCCTAGATGTAACCAACCCATGCTGTCCCTGGGAAAACACTTTGAACACACAGGCAGCAGGCTTGGGGCGGCTCTGCTCATCAGGCACTTGCTTGAGGTTGAGCCTTAGAACCCACAGGGAACATCCGGCCGGGCCTGGTGGTGTGCACTCATGACCCTACTTGAGGGAAAGAGGGGTCTGTGGATGTTCTGATGGCCAAGTTACCCTGTGCAGTGAGCTCCAGGATCAGAGACCTCACCAAACAGACAGACAGAAAAGGGAGACAGCTGAAGGAGGACACCCAGGTTGTCATCTAGTCTCCACGCCCATACACACACATGTGCACTCAAACACATGCATGCACACTCATACACACACATACAATATACCGAAATACACACATGCGTGCACACTCATATACACACATACATGTATACTCAAATACACACATCCATGGACACATATACACACATACATGTATACTCAAATACACACATGCATGCACACTCATATACATACATACAGTATACCAAAATACACACATGCATAGGCATTCAAACACATGCATGAGCACCCAAACACATACATTCATGACTATCCAAACACATGTACACTCAAATAGACACAGGTATATACACATGCATACACACATACATATACACACACACACACACTGAATTCACCTTATTGGATTTCTTTACATCTGGTAGCACCTTACGGGGTTTTTTGGTTTTTTTCAGGTGTGGGTACACATTTGAAGTTCCTTCCAAAGTCATTTAAAATTCAGTGTAGAACTCACTGCTACACATGTGTTTATGTGTGTACGATGGGGCCATCTGTGTAGCCTCTTCATCAGCCTCACTGATTCCATCTCTGAGTTCCTCCAGATGTTCTTTCCCGTGCATAGAGAGATGCATGGGATAATACTGACTAAAGGTTGCCATCAACAGACTTTATGTGAGATTTTGGTGATTTGCTGCTTTTATCTTTACATTTTCTTGTATTGTGTCCATTTTACAGCATGCATCATCATTTAGATTCCTAGGATGGAGTAATTAGAAAACAAAATAATAAAGGAGTGGGTGAAGAATGCCAAATAGAAGCACTCAAAAGGAAAAGCAGAAGACAGAGCTGACTCTTAGAGAGAGCCTGTGCTAAAAGCCAGTCCTCACTCAGCCGAAGAAAGGAGCTTAAGCAAGATAAAATGCTGGTAGCATCTCATTGTTGTTTTGGATTTTTTGAGATAGAATTGCTATGTGACCCAGGCTGGCCTTGAACTTACAGCTGTACTCTTGACTCAGCCTCTCAGATGCTGGGATTGCATGTGAGCCACCATGCCTACATGCTATTCCCTCAGGGAGTATGTGTCTTAAAAAACACGGCTTCATAAATAAGGTTCCTGAAAATCATTAATCTTTCAGTCACTTTGGGGCAGCCTGACCTAGAGGACAGATCACCCTGAGACAAGATCACCGGCAAGCACAAGTTGTCACCTCAGAGTGACTGAGAGTTCCCTCTAGCCATCAGGACTTTAGAACCAAACTGAAAATGGCCATCAGACCGCATTTCCACTCTGCTATGAGCCCTTGAACCCCACCCCAGGTCTTCCTCCATGGAAGCTGACGTCAGTGCCCAAGTATGGACCGGGTCACTGAATCTCTTATCTGATATGGCCACAATGACTACATTGCCTCTGTCAGCTCCTCACCACCTCTCAGGACTTTCCCCCTAAAATGCCAGTAATAAAGATAGATACAGCAACAGCGGCAAAGTGGGATTTAGGATTGAAAGTGTCAGAGTCATGAGACTCATTGCCATGTAGTAAAATACCTTTTGAAGAATCAGAACAACTAGAATTTCTTTGTTCTAAATAATGGTACTACAGGACACACAAACCCCAAACTACTAAAAACTAAGGGAACTAGAGAACATACATGCAAGGTGATGACGTATCTTAAAGATCTGATTCCTGAATCTGAAATAAATAAACCATATAGAGACTAGGAACAATACAGTACACAAGTCTGATTTAGTAAATGGCCATTTGATGGAACCCAATGTCTTACCAATAAAAGCAAGCACAGACCTTGGAATCTTTTTTTTTCTTTCTTGTGTGTATAATGTTAGGCTTATGGGTATATATAAATATGATGTATGTGTGGGTGCTCACATAACACAGCATACATGTGGAAGCCAGAGGGCACCCCAGATGTTTGTTCTTGACTTCTCTTTTGTTGGTGGTGCGCGCGCGCGCGCACACACACACACACACACACACACACACACACACACACTCACACTCACACTGTTGTTTACCACAGTACCTAATGGACTAAGTGGCCTGTGAGCTTCTGGGACTCTCCTGTCTTCACCTAGCATCTCACCATAGGAAAGATGGATTTGCAGAAGCACTGCCACCCCACCCAGCTTCATGTGTCATTTCTGGGAATTCAATCATTCAATCTCAGGTCATCATGCTTGTGTTACAAGTCCTTTACCCACAAAGCCCAGCCTTGGAATATTGTTTTCAAAAAACGATCCTATCTTTGGCACCAAAGAAAACGGCAACTGGAAATATTTCAGACAAATGTGCTAAGGATAAACTAAGACAACCAAACATCCACACTAAAAATACACTGCAGACGCTCTTAGCTACTTAGGATGGAGAGGCGCTCTCCTCAGAAAGGAACTTGCAGCTTCTTGGAGAATGAAGAAAGCATGTACAAAGATCACTGTCAGCGTTGATCCACAGAAGAAAAAAACCAAACAAATGCTTTTTGTTTGTCTGTCATTGTTATCTGTAAGAGCTGTCAGTCAGCTGGTACCAGGTGTGGACTAGGGATCCATTTCCGGTATCATCGGGCCAGGACACTTCTACGGTCACTCATTCTCTGACCCATTTAGATATTTCAAATTGTCACCTGTGTTTACATCTTAGAGGATTTGCACAATATTGTCATCTATCTTTATTTATTTATTTATTTTACTACTATTTTTTTGAGACAGAGTCTCACAGTGTATCCCAGGCTGTCCCAGAACTCTTTATGTGGCTCAAGGTTATCCTCCTGCCTCAACTTCCCAAGGAATATCATTTTTAGGTATGAAATATCATACATGTTTTCTCTTTTAAAAAAAAAAAATCAAAATCTTGAGGCCACATTGAAGGCCTGCCTGGGCTAACACTGTCCCTCAAAGACCACCAGAGTTCCTGTCCTCACCTTTGCCCAGGTATGCATGAACTCTGAGGTTTCCAGCATGAGCAGAAGAAACCCACGTGTGATAGTGACTGCCGCCCTCCCGGGAAATGAATGTTCACGGGATTTTGTTTTACTTTTCCCTTACAGTCAATATCGGGTCCATGTAAAATCAAACCTAAACCCAATTTCTAAAGTAGATTCCCATGTGTGTTCTTTGTACAAAAGTCCATCCTGTGGAGAGCTTTTGGGGTTGCTTGGCAGGAACCTGACATTGGCCAAGGACAAGGAAATGGGCTTTAGGCAGGAATCTGACATTGGGCCATGACAAAGAAGTAAGTGCAGGCAGGAATCTAAGTCTTAGGCTAGAACAAAGAAGTAGGCTTTAGGCATGAATATGACTTTGGGCTAGGACAGGGAAGTAGGCTCAGATATTTTTGGTCATCCTAATAAGCCCTTAGAAACAGTGATCACGGGACTTTGCTTATTGCCTTGCTTGTTCCTTGACTATTTGCATTTATTGTATTGCTAGTTCCTCAACCTAGAACTGACCTAAATACTTACATGTAATTAAAATGGTTTAAAAGCAAATTGGGAAAAAATAAACCCGCCTCAGCCTTCAGCCTCAGAACTGGCTGGGGTCATGCTGCAATATTGCCTAATTGTCTCGTCTCTTTTAATCCTCACTCCTGCGCTGGAGAACCTGTTAACTGACTGAGCTGGCTTGGTCACCATCCTGCCTTCTGAATGGCTCGAATAAGCACAGCTGTTTACAAGGAAATGGGAGGAGAAGCTAGAAGACCTCTTCCACCCATGCCTGCCTGAAACACTCGAGTGATTTTACGAGCATCAAAGCCCTCACATGTCTGGACCCTGCTGCGGTTCAGGGTGGCAGAGAGAGAAGACACCATCTGGTAGATAAACTCACTGTGGTTTGGCAGACTTGCTTATGTCAAACTTACAATCTCAAAAGAAAAAAATATGCAAATAAATCAAATGTGTGGTATGTGTTCATGTGTGCAT
This sequence comes from Mastomys natalensis, assembly GCA_021653895.1. NCBI lineage: Eukaryota > Metazoa > Chordata > Mammalia > Rodentia > Muridae > Mastomys > Mastomys natalensis. The sequence continues at coordinate 585,968 of JAJTUV010000270.1, forward strand.
ATATACACAGAAGTGCATACATGTATAGGGAGGCCAGAGGTCAAAGTCAGGTATCCTTCTCAGTCCTCTCCACCTTAGTTTTTGAGACAAGGTCCCTTCACCTGGAACTACTGATTGGATAAACTAGTTGGCCTGTGAGCCCTGGGATCCACCCTTCCCAGCATGTGTGTGATACAGACACACACACCATGACTAGCATTTTACATGAGTCTTGGGGATGTGAGTTTAGGCCTTTATGCTGGAACTACAGGTTACAAGTACTTTACCTTCTGAGCCCCAGCTCCTTTTATTATTTTTAAATATTATTATTATTATTATTAATATTAATATTATTATTATTAATAATATTATTATTACTATGTCTAACTCTACCTCCATAGTTACCTGGACTCTCTTCCCTCCGCCTAAATAACTTGCTTAGTTTTATGCATGCTAAGCAAGCACTCTAACAACTGAGCCACATCCCAGTCCCAATAAACAATTTTTAATAATTTTTTTAACTTTTACTGATTCTTTGTGAATTTCATATCATGCACCCCAATCCCACTCATCTCCCCATCCCTCCATCTTTGCCCTCTGTCCATTGCAACCCTGCCCCCGCCCCAAAGAAAACCAAAAAATAAAACCAAAAAATCTGACTACAGAAGCTTCAGTGTGTCACACAGTATATATACCCTTTTACCCAAACAGCTTTACTTGAGAATGTTCATTGCAATGAGTCCTTATTCTGCTTCGAGGCCTCTGCCTTTTGCTGCATCATCCATACCAGATCCAGACTGGGACTCCTCCTGGATATTCTTTTGTTGCCCTCTGCTGTGGAGATCTTGAAGCTTTGGATCTACAGGACTGGCCCTTTCATGTGCTCCAGCAGTTCATACATGGGGTAAATGTTGGAGTGGGCCAACTTAAAGCTCAGGGTAGTAAGGGAGTTGGTCAGCCCACCAGCTCTCCTGTCTTGCCCAGGTGAGGGGCAGGACCAGCTCTGCTCAGCCCTCAGACATCAGCATGGCCTCAAGCAGCAGCCTAGACCAGGGACTTCCACATAGCCATTGGTGGTAACACGGGCCATGGACATCAACACAGACCCCCCCACTGCTGCATGACCATGAGCCAAGACATGGTCTTCAGCAGCAGAACAGACCTCACCGTGGGCTAAGATGGTTACCCACGTCAGGCTGTTCTTCACCACCCTCGGGTCTCCAGCTCTGCCTGTCTTCATAGTGCTTTGCATTCCTCTTCTCTTTCTCCCATCTCTCCACCACATACCTGCTCACTGTAGCAGCACCTGCCTGCACCATGTGACCTTGAGAGAGCCTCTGGGTGTGTTCTGTTCCAGTAAACAATTTTTAAAAAATAAAATACTCATCATTCCTTGGGCTAGAGACTGCAGGGTAGGTAGCTCACGTGGCCGAATGACTTTAGTTTATCACCAGAGAGGCTAGGTTCAGCTTTTCTATAGCAAACATTATGAGTTCAAAACAGTTAATTCATGGGAAGTGGGGGTGAAGGGGTGGGTCGGGGGGCAGACAACCAAAGAACCACTGCCACCTAAGCAAGGAAGTTGGTATCCTGGAGCATAACCTGCCTCCAACCCTACTCTCATTTTGTCATCCAAATCATGTCCTTGGTGGCTCCCCTCCCTCCCCTTGCCAGGCAAGGGCATTCTGGATTTTGCACAGACTTGAATAAGTGTACATTGCATCCCACTGTACGCTGTGGCTCATTTAATAGCATATCCCAAGTCTACAAATTCCTTGAAAGCAAGAACTGTGTCCTGCTGACCCTGCTTCTCCTCTGAAGCACACCACAGTGCTTGAGAATGGTAGTATTCCTGTGCAGTATATAAACGGTTCCAGCTCTGCTCAGCTCTGGGGACATCACTGGAGTGTGCCAGCACAGGCCTATCAGCTGGAGTATGAGGATCTGAGATTAGGGACAATGGTAGAAATGACAGCGATCCACCGTCTACACTGAGAATCTATGGAGATCAGACTCAAATTCGTAATGTTAAAAGGAGATGTTCTGGTTTTCTATGAGTAAAATGTCCTGGAAGAATTTCTGTTGAGGCTTAATCCAAGAACTGGAGAAATGTACCAAGACTGAGTGTACTGTCTGCTGCTGCCCCAATTTCTACATGAGGGAAGCGCTCCGTGGGAGCTCTAAGTCTAACCTGCAGGTCGGTGCATGCCGAGGAAGAGCGTGTGTCTTGCTCCCAGCAAGTCCAGCAGAATTGCTATCGATTATCACCAGACCCTCAGAATTGCTATCGATTATCACCAGATCCTCCAAAATACTTCCTACCCAAATCAGTCACCAAACCAGGGGATGACATCTTCTGATACCACAGCTTTAAGATAAAGATTCTAGCCAGTCTGCAGCTACTTTGCCATAGTGAAAGAGCCTGTGCAAGGCTGAGCAGGCTGTGCTGGCTCAAGATTTATGGAGTGGACACCCGAGCTCAGCCATCGAGCAGCGTGGGAACCTGCAAAGTCACTGCGTACCACATCCCAGGCTACACCTCCACTCCACACAGTACAGCTACACTCGTGGGTCTCCGCATACCCCATCACTTCCAACCCTCCCTCTGACACCCTCCACCCTACGAAGCCCGGCTGCCATACTCCCTTCAGCCATTCCCATCTCTAGATAGTCCTGTCCGGCCACAGGCATCACTGTGAACCTTGTACAGGATTGGGTGTTAGCCCCTCAAGCTTCCTGAGAGCTGCTACCTGTCCCAAGAGAGCTAACCACAGAGCAGAGACTCCCCATTGCAGGAGCTGATATCTTCACCACACACACACACACACCAGGGCTGAATCGGTGATGACTTGGACTCTGACTCCTGATTCCCTAAGTCCCAGTCTCCTGTTTTGCCACACTGCTGTGGAAGCTGAGGGATGTTTTGTTTATCAAGGTTGGGCGAGGTAGTTCCAGAATGTTCTACAGAGTTCAAGTAGTACTGATTCATTTGCTTTCTCAGATCAACCATATCAGATCTGTTCCTAACAGTTATTTAGGCATCATACAGCTGAGGGAATTCAGGTACCTAGAGGGGATGCCTTACACAAGCCTCATAGCTCAGGTCCTTTCTTTTTCACCTCAGCTGCATTCCAGCCTTCGAACCCTAGGGGGCGCCAGATAGCCTTGACTTTCCCATGCTCCAGCATTAAGAACAATAGCAGCCTTGAAACACAATGAGGAAGAACCAAGTATCAGTGGTTCCTTCAGCCACTGGTCCCCTTCCCCAGGGTTGTCTCATGATCGTCCCTATCCCTTGGATCCTAGGTCCCTCAATATCAGAGCCCAGTGCTCAGCAGACATTGTGGCCCATATCTGTAATCCTAAAACCAGGAATCTGGACACAAGTCTAAGACCAGCCTGTTCTACACAGTGAGTTCCAAGCCAGTAAGGGCTTCTTGAGACCCTGACTCAAATAATGCAAAATGAAAAGAATAACATCAAGTATTCTAGGGGCTTCATGGGGTCTGATCCACCTGCCCCAGAGTTCAAAGGTCATGAACCTTCCCTGGGATCGGCCCCATATTAGCTACTCCCTCAGTGCCTCTTCTGGAAGGACCCCTTGTTCTATAGAGATACAAGCTTAGCCCTGATATGGACTGAGTTAAGGAACCATCGATATTATGAAATGGGAGAATCTCCTTTAGGGAAAATAATATATATTGAATGTCCCTGAGCTTCTGGGAGCTGCTGGAAGGGCCCTTGATACTGATAAGCTTGTTCTGGGTGTCTCCCTCAAATAGTCCAGGGCACTAATGAGGTGGAGTCCTTTAACTCTTTCCTCAGTGCCTGCAGGAACAGATTCATAGAGAAGTCCTGATTAGGTTTCTAGCTTCCCTCAATAGGATCCACTGACTCCTGCTTCCAGCTTAGTCCAGTGAGAAGGCCTCTTACCATATAGAGCTCCCTTCTAACCATGGCACCCCATGTATACCAAAAGATCCCCCAAAGTCATAGACCTTGACCTAGAACCTGTGGCCATCCTATGACCAACTGGCCCTAAGTCAATGGTTCTCAACCTGTGGGTCCCAACCCCTTTATGAGTCAAATGTCAGATATTTACATGATGGTTTTAACAGTAGCAAAATTACCATTATGAAGGAGCAACAAAATAATGTTATGGTTGGGGGTCACCACAGCATGAGGAACTATATTAAAGGTCTCAGCATTGGGAAGGATAGAAACCACTGCAAGCATCCCATTTGGAGGACAGAATGTCCTCTGTCCTGACACACCAAGACAGGTATCACTGTACTGCCATCGCCTACATCCTACCAAGTTGGCTCTGGCCATCTTTGCAAAAGACTCCAGACCAAGCTTCAGTTTTGATTATTTGTCTGACAGCAAGCCAAGTGGGAGGCTCCATATGACCGCCAGCCAGGCCCCACAGAGGCCTCCCTGGGCCTAGCTCTGCTCTGCCCAGTCAAGGGCAGGCTTGCTCAGCACTGAAGAAAACAAGGAGTCAGCTAGGACGTCTGTAGCCTTTGCGGATGTGAGCACAGCAACAGCGCTCACCATCGTGGGTTCTAACTCGTGCTTCATTGAAACCAGGTGTGGTTCCCACGGCCTGGTCTTTCTGAGGTAGGGATTTATTTTCCGTGTGCTATCCACATTCAGGGAGGCACCGGTCATTGTAATTAACTCACCTAAAGTTCCCCCATCAACAAAAGCTCTTGTACCCACATTTCCTTGGCCTCCTCTAAGGGATATCTGGCTCGAAAACCCTGTTTTTGCATGAACTGATTTCAAGACATGAGCAAATTCCTTAGAACCCTGAAGCCTCCTCAGCGCTGAGTCACGAGAGGGCCACGAAGGGCAATTGCTGAGAGCCTGTAAGGATGTAACTCACTGATCAGGAATGGGCTAAAGAACTGGACAGAGCTGAGTGGGGACAGCAACTCAGTAACCTGTGGCCTAGTTATCTGCCTCTGCCTCTAGGATCAGGATACTACCTGGGAGGCCTGTAGTAAAGATTAAAGGAAACAGGTGTGAACACTTGACATCAAAGCTGGTGAATGTTAAGACATTTTAAGGTTGGCGTGGTTGCTTCTTTCTCCTATCACTGGAGCTCTGACACAGGGAGCGTGGAAGAAGAGGGAGGCTCTCATGGTCTCTGTCTACACCAGGAACCTACTTGCCCACTCCACCGGCCACTATAACAATCCACTTTCTGGTCCACCTATGGCTTTGCATTCCGTCCACCCCCAGCAGCTGTTGAGTTCTCCCTCCCAGTCAGCTTAAAGACTGACCTGGGTGAGACTTCGTTTTCCAGCATGGTTTTCACCCTCTGACTTCTTTCCAGAAAGACAACAGTGTCTCTGGGCTCTTTAGCCCTTGGCCCCTTCTCAGTGAAGTTGACAACCCACCAGGAAGCCTGTGCCTTCTTTGTTCAGTACCCCCTTGGTCCCTGAGATGCCTCCGACTCAGGCCTGGGACCCCTCTGTATCTCACCTATGGGAACTGCATTATTCATCTTTTTGCTCCCCTTGGGATGCCTTGGAGAACCTCAGACCTCTACACCTAGCGCCTGACTTAAGGGCTTCTAAACTTATCCACCTGTGCAGTAGAATCTGGCCTTAATGTGCCAACCAAGTGATTTGGGGAGCGGGTAGTGAAAAAAAATTCCCCCTTCCTTGTTTCTTTTTTCCTCGCTCCAAGCCCAGTTTGTGTCTGTCTCTCACTCATACTGCGTCCATGTTCTGTCTGTGAGTTTGTTGCAAAGTGGGAGTGGGAACCAGACAGGAGCAGACACTGCAGGGCATACACACACCTGTTGTCTTAGTTTGAGTTTCCATTGCTGTGAAGAGACACCATGACTTTATAAAAGACATGTTATAAAGGACAACATTCAATTGGGCTGGCTTACAAGTTCTGAGGTTCAGTCCATTATCATCACGGTAGGAAGCAGGGCAGAGTTCAGGCAGGCATGGCGCTGGAGGAGCTGAGAATTCTACATCTTGTTCCTAAGGCAAACAGGAGAGGACTGGCCTTCAGGCAGCTAGGAGGAATGCCTCTCAAAGCCCACCCCATCATGATACATTTCCTCCAAGGCCACACCTCTAAATAGTGCCACTCCTTGGGCCAAGTATATTCAAACCATCACACCTGTTCTAGGAAACCATCTGCTCTGGACCAAGCTGCAACTCTTACCCTCCTGAGATAGGTAGTTGTTTGCCAATTTGATCCAAATCAAATTCAGCTGCTTCCTATTCTCCCTATTCTGCTGTATTCCCCACGTGGCTCTGGATCTTACAGCCTGCCCACATGGACGGCTCCCTTCCCTCCTCTCTCCCAGCTTTCTGCAGGCAGCCAGCAGACCCAGTCAGCTCACTCCTGAAGCTTATAGGAACATCCCACCCCCAGAGCACAGACTCAGATTTGGCCTCAGTACAAATCAATGGCCAAAAATTGGCATACCTGATTTCCAAATTCTCACAAATCATTAATAAAAGTGCCTTTTATTGTGCTAATCTGTCTAATCTGTATACATCTAGTCTGGGTGGAGTGAAGAACCCCCCTTTCACAGTCTGTATTCATACTGAAAATCATGACCAAGTGAGCTTTTGCCCTTCTGCTCCATGGAAGGTTTCTGTCTTCCCTGAGCTTACCTTAAACAGTATTCATGCTTTAAAACCCAAAATCATTTCCCAACTTCTAATACAAACAATAGTAATGCTAATATATCTAAAACATATCTCCTTTTGTAAATAAAAAAATTCTTATAAGCTTTAGGGAGTCTACATGAATCTACCTCTCATGGGTCAACTGGACCCCAGACAAGTACCCTTGCCAATCATCAGCCTCAGGTTCTCCACCTCGTTATAGTAATTTATTCATCTGATATAATTGTCCCTCTGAGGCTTACTGCCTCAGTCAGCTAATCTAGGCCTAGTCCTGGAAGCCTCTAACTTCTGTACAATCTAGTCTAGGCATAGAATGTTTTCAGCCTCTGAGACTTACTAAACATGACCTTACCTACTTCTTTCTGATCTCTGCCTGGATCTGGTTCAACTGTTCTGGCTCAAACTCCTCCCCAAGCTGACTGATTCAATCTGGCTTCTCTCTTAGCCTCTGACTTTTTGCTCTGCTTGGCCTCTAACTCTGGTAATTGTTCTAATCTTCGGGCTCCTTCTCATTCTCTGGCTTGTCCTGTCTTCACCTGTGTCTAGCTTGTTCTCTCTTCAACCTGTCTCTGTACAACTCTCCCAGTAAAACTGCTTGCTTCCTTTCTCCTCTCCCTCTCCCCCTCCCCTCCCCCTCCCTCTCCCTCCACTGCTCCCTTAAGTAGCTTCCATTTCCTCTCTCTTCTCAAGAGGGTGGACATATCTATTTTGTCAAATCTTTCTCTGATTTGACATTTTGTCTGCCTCTCAATTAGACATCACTTTCAAACATGGATGCTTCCTTCTACAAACTAACTTTATCTTCCTTGTTTTGGATTAAAGGAGTATACTAAGGCTGTGTCTATATTCCAGCCAGAGGGAATGAAATATTGTGCTAAGGGCTGAGCCACATCACAAGTAGAAACAGATATTTTCAGTAAACAACACAATCTTGGAGTTCACAGTGTGATCAAATATCTGCAACACCACCTACTGCCTATTCTGGGGTTGGAATCTCTCCCTGTTTCCCTGGATTTTGGACACCCCCCTCCCCCAACTACCAGGACCATGGGCCTACGAGTTTCAAGTATATAACTAAGAAAAAAAGAATAGATAGATAGATAGATAGATAGATAGATAGATAGATAGATATGCACATCCTGGAAAGGTTCAAGTGGCTAGCCCTAGATGGTCCAGCCTCATAAACAGCATGAACTAGGCTTGTACTTTTCTAACCCCAGATGATCCCACAGAGTCTGGACAGCCAGTGAAAGAGCCATCTCTCCAGGATTTGGCCAGCATTCCAGCTTTCTTGAGTCCTCAAAGATGTCATCATTGCCCGAGACAGTAGGATGCAGTCTAAAGAGCATGGCACCCTCATCCCTGCCTCATCATTATCCCCTCCGAGTTCCTTATCTTTTAAATAAATGAAAAAGGGAGAATGCTAGCAATCAGGCATCTCCACCAGCCTGCCCTCAGGGAGGGCAGCAACTTATGTCACCTACTGCCACTAGATATACCAGGTGCACCATGTGTGGAGCATAAAGGCCCACACCCCAGATCTCTCTCTCTCTCTCTCTCTCTCTCTCTCTCTCTCTCTCCTCATTCCCCTCTCTGTCTCTCTGTCTCCCTCCCTCTCTCTTTCCCATTCCTATTTCCTCTATCTGTCTGCTTGTCTGTCTCCATCTCTCTCTCATGTCCCCACTCCAAGATAGCCTTTGCTCCCCTACTTCCCACAATAAACCTATTTTCTATTGGTGTCATAATTTCTTAGCAGCATACCTTGGCACAATCTCGCCAAAGTTCCCCCTCACTCCCTTTGCCGCTTTATCCTATAAAGGGGCATGCGTTTGAGGCCACACATCTAGATCCTCTTAAAAACAAACATGCAAACAAACCAAAAGGCTTTTAAAAGCCATTATTATACATTAGTTCTTACACTTGGCAGGATCCCCACTCCTTCCCCTTTCCACTGCATCCTATGGTCCCAAATATACTAATTTGGTGTAATGTCCAGAAAAGGAGAAAGATCTGTTTATGGTACACGCACAGGGATGAGCGGCAGACATGGCAGGAAGAGCATGGGAACCTCTGACCAGGAGCCCAAGGCAACTGTGACCATGTCCTTCCAGAAGCTTGGCTCAGGAGAAACGGCCTAACGCCCCTGGGAGCCGCAATGACCTTATCATGGGGGTTGCCTTAGACCATTGGAAAAGACTGATATGTAAATCATGTCTCATAACTAGCAACATTGTAGTTATGAAGTAACAATGAAATAATTTTATGCTTGGGTATCTCCACGATCTGAGGAATTATTGATCTCAGCGTTAGGAAAGTTGCGCACCAGTGAAACGGAAGGACTGGTTCGCACTCAGGATTGTCTGTCCTAGATGGGTTTATTTTAAGAACTGTCTACCAGGCCAGTTTCTAAGGAGCCAAAGCACCAGAGGCTGCTGCTATGGAAAGCATGACTTTCCTATGGGATTAGGATGCCCTCACAGACTCACAGCTATCCCAGAGTCGCCTTAGTTGTCATCGTGGGTTCTGATTTGTGCTTCATTGAAACCAGGTGCAGCTCCGGTCGCCTGGTCCAGACACTTGCACAGACTGTGTTGGCTGCCACAGTGGACTGTCTCCCTTTCGTCTGTCTAGCCTGGACTGTCTTCCAGACTTCACAAACAGTTTTGGGAAGCCACGCACACTGCCAGGGACAAGAAAAGCTGGGGGAGGGCGTGGGGGAGTGGCGCCCCGCGGTGGCGGGTGTGTGCTCCAGCATAGCCCAGCCAAGCAGTTGCTACCCGGTGCCTTCCAAGGGCTGCCAGACCGGTTTTCCTACCCCACCCTCATCAGATCAGGAGATTCTCCCAGCCAATAGGAGGCTGGACCCCAGTGACTCACACCTCACCCTGACCCCCCTCAGCTCATGGTCTCTCAGCAGATGTTTGAGGACCACTTGAAAGCCTGGCTCAGGATCGCTATCAAGTCCAAGGTTCAGATTCCTAATTTATTACAAGGAAGTGGGGGCTTTGGCTTGAAGGCAGCATCATTTTACAACCTACCCACCCGGAACCTGGGGCTCAGCCAGGGCTGGCCATCTGGGGGTGGCCTTTAGAGGTGTTGCCTAGGAACAAGTTTAAGGGCTCCTCCCTCTGTGTCCCTTTAGGACATTCATTTTCCTGGAATTGCCATCAGGACACTGATGTGCAGTGGTGGAATGCAGAGATGAGAAATGACCCTACGCTGCCTGATCTTGGCCCTGGAGCCCAAAGCTGGTTGGGAGCAGCAAATGAATTGTACCAGGTTCCAGCCTGCCAGCTCCGTGGAGGAAGTCTAAGCCGGGAAAGACTGCTTCAGTCCGGGGTTAGACTGAGCCCTTCTTCCTTCAATCCAAGATACACTGTTTACTTAATATTCTTCTAAAATTTGTTTTTGTTTTCTTATTAAAGTGGAGACTATATCAAAATGACGGAGAATCCGCGTACCCTTTACTCATCCTCAGTAATTAGCCACAACAAGAGGCACATTTAGCATTTCTGAAAGAGGGAACCGCTGTGTGGTAGGAATTCGTTACCTTCACGTGGTTGCTGCCTCTTTCCCATTCCCAGCTCCAATGCTAAGTCAATGAGAAGCCTGGGGGTTGATCATGGGTAAACACATTGGATCAAACAAACCAGGAAAAAAATCAACCAGGAAATAAATGTGCCTGGAAAGAAATTGCCAATGTTTTCAACACCCACAGAACCTTTTTGTAATTTTCATCCCACTGGCCTGCATGTTTGAAGGTGTTTTTTTCCTGCCAAATTTCATCTGTCAATGTCCACTTTAAAAACTATTTTATTTTTGCAACTTTTGTGTGTGTTTGTGTGTGTGTGTGTGTGTGTTGTGTCTGTCTGTCTGTTGAAGTCCACGTGAGGACAACTTTGAGGAGCAGGTTCCCTCCTTCACTGTGTGCTTCAAGGATCAAACTCAGGGTATCAAATTTGCAAGACAGCCATCTCCCCGGTCCTTCTGTCTTCCACCCCCATCTTCCTTCTTCAATAAACTGAGAACTAACCACAACTTGTGTTCTGACGTTTATAGCAGCATTCTCCATGATGCACGAAAGGTGAAATAACCTGTATTCATCAGGAAATGAATGAATAAACTGTGGTATATCCATGTAAGGGAATAGAATTCAGCCCTAAAAAGGAACAGTGAACTCTGACCTGCTCTCACAGGCATGAAACTTCCAGGTCTTATTTATACTAAGTAAACTAAGGCAGAAACAAAGGGGCAAACACTGTGTTGTTTCTCATATATGATATGTCTAGAAAAGTTAAATTAATGGAGACAGTAGAATAGTGTCTTATCCATCCATGGCTGGGACCAGGGAGATAGAGAACTATTATTTAATGAGGAAAGCATCTTTCTGTGGGTAGAGATGGCAGTGGGTGTTCAAGGTTGTGAATGTGTTTCATGATGATATTTATGAACTATTTTATGTTTATAATTGTAATGGGTGTGTACTTAAAATGGCTTGATTTTTTAAAAAATTGTGTATATGTGACTACATGTAGGGGAGTGTGTGTTGTGTGTGTGTGTGTGTGTGTGTGTGTGACACATATGCAGGTCAGAGATCAACCTGGATGGGGATTTAGAGGTAAGCTTGGGGAGAGAGAGACAGCACTTTTTAAAATATTTTTTTTTTTTAAATTTTTTTTTATTGTTGGATTTTTTAAGAAGGTTTCTTTTGTATAGCCCTGACTGTCTGGAACTCATCTGTAACCAGGCTGACCTCGAACTCCAGAAATCCACTGCCTCTGCCTACCCAAGTGCTGGAATTAAGGCTGGCACACCAGACGCCCAGTGAGCGCAACTTTAAAAGTAGTTCTTTTTTTTTTTCCAGAATAGTAGCTTTGAAAAAAGCAAATAAAGGACAATTTTCATAGAAATTCCATTCTTTATTATCTACAGACTTTAATGTTTACAAGACCATACATCAAGGTGAATGCTACACCCAGCTAAGAGAAAACAAGCTGAAACCGTTACATAGACGTCGAGAGGCGCTACAGGAGGAAGCTCCATACTGCTCGAATAAAGACTGAGATGCAACTTTTTCCTATCTCTTTTCCATTTCTCTATGACCAGTCACATACTTTTGATAACTTTTGGAGAGGTCTACAAAGAACTTAAAACACTTAAATTTAAATAATATTTAATAGCAATAGCTAATTCCAAGTGACTTAAAGCCACCAGAGGATTTTTGTTAAAAGGCTTTCGACTCTTTGAAGTGGGGTAAAGAAGAGAAGATAAAGAGGAGAGGAGAAATGAGATGTGATCAGGATAAGATCAAGTACTTTAAATGAAGTCAGATCTATTCAAAGAAAACAAAAAAGTCAGAGCCTTTAATACCAGCAGTCGGGAGGCTGAGGCTGGCAGATCTCTGTGAGTTCAAGGCCAGCCTGGTCAACAGAGCAAGTTCCAGAACAGCCAGGCCTACAAAGAGAGACCCTGTCTCATGAACAAACCAAACAAGTGAAAAGGGCCCAGACCTGTTATTGCTGTATATCCCAGACCAAACTTAGCCTGTGGCTCTTAGGAAAGACACAGAAACTTGAAGTTTGTTGGGCACATCAGGACTCCATAGCCCCTGCCTTCTTAGCTCTGATCTCTCTACAGTCTTCAAGGAGAAGGAGTCCACACTCTGCTGGCACCCAGCCCGAGATGCCCCTGGAAGTCTCCTTGCATCACCAGCCTTTCTTTGGCCTTGACACAAGGGAGCCCATGTTTCGAAGAGTCAGGAAGCCTCTAGGAGATGCAGTGACTGACCACGAACCAGAGGAGATTAGCGGGGCACGGTGCTGGGGTTAGGCTCAGTGAAGCCCATAGCCTCTTTTTTCAGTATGACTCTCACACTTCTCTCTCCCACTCTAGGAGAAGGAGTACACCATGAGGGCAGCCTCTGCAGGAGCAGCAGGCACAGGGATACCACAAATCCCCTCAGTGTGTGGCTGGTGGCTGCAGGCTCTCATCCTCCAAAGACACAACTACAGCCTGCTCCCGCCTCATCAGATACCCTGGCACCAACTGAAGGTCACTCCCAAACAGATGACCAAAGGCCCGTTGTGTGTCCACACTTCACAAGTGTCCACATGGGACCTGACTTACATTGTACGTAGTGGCCTCGAGGTGCTGGGAAACCCAGGGTTGGGCATTCTCAAGTGTTTGTAGAGCCAAGAAAAGCTTTACAAAGGACTTAGGGTTGAGCAGGGCCTTGACAAACAGATGATAATGTTCAGGGTAGAAGATGACAATCTAAGCAAAAAAAAAAAAAAAAAAAAGTATCAGAGCAAAGTGCTTCAGCATGGACTTTCTTTTTTTAAAGATTATTTATTTTATGTACACCATTGCTCTCTTCAGACACACCGAAAGAGGGACATTCAGATCCCATTACAGATGGTTGTGAGCCACCATGTAGTTGCTGGGAATTGAACTCAGGACCTCTGGAAGAGTAGTTGGTACTCTTAACCACTGAGCCATCTCTCCAGTCAGCCCTAGCATGGACTTTCAAAGCTGCTTTAGTTGGATTGCAATTACAGCAAGGCTTTGGCTAAGTTATACTCCAAGGTTACATTTCCCAACTAGAAATTTCCCAGTGCAATGACACATTTTCTTCTGGGAATTTAAGAGCAATGTAGTTCATTAAAAAAAAAAAAAATCAAATGGTGTTAGAGTCATTTATTTTATATACTTGAATGTTTTGCCTGCATGTATGTGTGTGTATCATATGTGGGCCTTGTGCCCTCAGAGGCCAGAAGAGGGCATCCAGTTCCCTGGAACTGAGTTACAGATGGTGCTGGGAACCAAACCACTGTCATGTGCAAGAGCAACCAACCAGTGCTCTTCACTGCTGGGCATCTCTCCAGCCTCTTAGTTCATTTGTAAACTAATAGACACCATGCTGCTTCAGAGGCTGCCTTAGGCTTTAGAGCCTTTAAGATAGAAAAGGTGGGTGGGGCACTGGTGGCACAAGCCTTTAATCCCAGCACTTGGGAGGCAGAGGCAGGCGGATTTCTGAGTTCGAGGCCAGCCTGGTCTACGGAGTGAGTTCCAGAACAGCCAGGCTACACAGAGAAACCCTGTCTCGAAAAAACCAAAAAAACAAACAAACAAAAAAGATAGAAAAGGTGCAGGCCTTCATCTCTGCCTCTCATCTGAGGAAACAGAGTTAGCAGTGAGTCACATCCCTGAAATAACTGCAGCCTTCTAGTCTCAGAGAAGGTTGAACTTCTGATGGGCAGGGATGGGTTGGGGGTTTGGGAGAAAAACCACTGCTCTCACTCCACAAATGCAAAGTTCAGTAAAGCAGAGGCAGACCGCCAGCATGCATGCTTTGCTTTAAGAGAGGTCTGTACAAATTAATAAACATCTCTGTGGGGGTATTTCTAGAGATGGCCCAACCAAGGTCAAGCAAGACTCAGACCTAGAACTTTGCCTTTACCACCTATTGGAAAGAGGAGGCACCTCTGCCTGCTAACTGCCTGTGACTTGGGCAAGGACTGCTTGTCCTCCAGCCAGCCACTGCATCTGTGGCTTCCCCTCCCTAACCCCTGCCCCAGCCATGTAGTAGGGGAATGTGTGTGACTTGCTCAGGGGCCTGTAACTTCTTCCTTTTTTTCTTTTTCTTTTCTTTTTTCTGAGACAGGGTTTTTCTGTATAGCCCTGACTGTCCTGGAACTCACTCTGTAGACCAGGCTGGCCTCGAATTCAGAAATCTGCCTGCCTCTGCCTGCCTCTGCCTGCCTCTGCCTGCCTCTGCCTCCCAAGTGCTGGGATTAAAGGCGTGCGCCACCACCGCCCAGCTAACCACTTTCTTTATTTGCTGGTTGATATGGCTTTCTTCTTCTTCATCTCTCCTCCCCTCCCTCTCCTCCCTCCTCTCCTGTTCCCACTTCTACACCTCCTGCTTGACCACCAACTCAGAAAAGCACAGCGGTCCCAATCCCTCTGGAGGCTCTTCATTTCCTTACTAAAAGAATTTAAGAATGGACCCAACCAGAAGCTCAAGCCCCATTCTATTATTAATTTAAAAGAAAAATCTCCAGAACAAGCAAACTCCACACCCTAGCAGCTCCCCTGAGGAGAATACAGGAGAAAGGGGAAAGCCATGCTGTTGAAGTCTGGTACAACCCTGACTAGAAACTACACGCCAAGGAGGGAGCTTTAGAGGAACAGTAAAGAAGCCCGAAGTGTTGGAGAATCCTGAAGCATTAAGGAAACCATGCTTAGGAAAGAGAAAGAAAGAAGAAAAAGAGAAGCTATGTTTTTCTGAGTAATTAACAAAAGTACGCAGACTTACAAAGCAGCACTGCAGCCCAGTGAACTACTGTGCTAGGGATTCTGGGAAAGAAAAGTACAGTATCTCATTAAAGGACTAGTTATTCCATCCACCTCTTTAGAGGGCTTCAGAGGTAGTCTCCCGGGGGGTAGTCTCTTGGCCAAGGGATTGGCCCAGCCCAACCAGAATGATAGTTCTTTATGCAGACCAGAGTTTCTAGTCTCTTGACCAGAAGGAAGTTTTCTTAATGGGCCTTTATTGCTAATGTAACACATTATATTCAGTTTGATTTTATCAGAAGCTTTAAAATATTTTATTATTGGGTAAAAAAAAATCAAAGTTCATAGACACATAAAAATATGATCACCTCACCAGTCATGAGGGAAATGGCAAGTCAAAACCACAGAGGCTAGAGAGATGGCTCAGGGGTTAAGAGCACTGACTGCTCTTCTAGAGGTCCTAAGTTCAATTCCCAGCAACCATATGGTGACTCACAACCATCTATAATGGGATTCGATGCTCTCTTCTGGTGTGTCTGAAGACAGCTACAGTGTACTCGTATACATAAAATAAATAAATCTTTAAAACCACAGTTAGATGATACTGTGGTCATTACGATTTAGTCAATTAGACATTTAGTCATCACGATGACTAAAACATCGTAAACCGGAAGAAAGAAGTGCTCATAAGGAGAAAGTAGGACCCTTGAGCTTGTCTGTAGGGTGTGAGCTGAAATTGGGCAGCGGTGTGCGCGGTGGTGTTGTGATTCCTCAGAAATGAAGCACAAATCACACCCTGTCATCCAGCAAGCTAAGCTCTGAGCACAGACCCAAGAATACACAAGAATGCATGCCCACTCTGTGTGCCCCACTAGAATAGCAGCATTGTTCACAGCCTCAAAACACAGACAATCCAAGTGTCCAGCAACAGATAAATGGTCAAAGAGAATGTGGAACAGTCATGAGAAGGGTGATAGGTCACATTTAGAGGAGAAATGTTTGCTATGCATTTGAGCAGGGATGCAACTTGACAGCATCCTGATAAGTGAGATAAGACAGAACAAAGCACCCTGTGCTCTCTTCTGTGGGGCTTACTCTTCTCTGCCTGACCTTATCTGGGAGCCTGATCCCCACATCCTCTACCTGAGGAATGTCACGTAGTTCTTGGCAAAATCACAGGTTCAACTCCCTTTCTCAGGATAAGAACCTGTTTAACAAGCACGTGGAATTCCTCTCTGTTGCCCAGACCTTAAGTCTCAGTCAATGAACATTCCCTGAAAAACCTCTTCCCATTCTCTAAGGTTTATAAAGCCCTTGTTCACCCTAAACAAAAGAGAAGCACAGAAGCCCCCACCCACCCACCAACACTCACAGATGGACCAAGATCCTGCTCACTCACAGGTTCTAGTTCCGGGTTCCTCTTCATCCTTTCCTGTGCATCCGGTGTGCAGAGCGTCTGGACGCCCCGAGTGAGAAAGTGGATTTTGGAACCACACGCACAGTTCTGCTAATTCCTTGAAACAGAAAACAAAATGGTGATTCCATGAGCAGTGGGGAGTGGGAAGTAGACAGTCATCCTCCAATGGGTGCAGAGTGTGACTGACAATAAAAGGATTCAGAGACGTCAGAGTAACCACTGCATAGTAATGCAGATGTTATTCAATTTTTAAGAGTTATTTTCTGTGCATGGGTGCTTTGCCTGTATGTGTGTCTGTGCACCGTGTCCATGCCTGGTACTCACAGAGGCCAGAAACTGGAGCTATAGACAGTTGTGAAGCAACCATATGGGTACTGGGAACTGAACCTAGGACCTCTGGACAAACAGATAATGCTGTTAACTGCTGAGTATATCTCTAGACCAGTGTGAATGTTTTTAATGCAACTGACTTTCATACTTGAACATGGTAAGATCATATACATGAATATATTATGCTGTATCATATTATATTCCAAACCCCCATAGTGCTTTTCCAAGATAACCCTTCCTGATGCTAGGCCCAAGGGACTTCCCTTTTTTAACTGCAAAGACCTCGAGAGCAAGCAGAATGTTAGGACGTGTCAGGGGTCTGGAAGCATTGCACTCTGCCTTACCTCTTGATGCTGTGGAGCTGGCACCTTGCTTTGTCTCTGATTGACTCATGGCCCCTCAGTCAGGAGCTTCCTGATCAGTACCTAGCACCTAGCCTGGTACTTGGTACATACCATGATTGGAAAATAATTTTTAAAAAGAAAATAATGAAACCCAAAAGCTTGTTGCTCGATTAGCACTTTAGCGGCGAGTCTCTGGGTCCTGCTGCACAGAGAGGCAGCAGAACAGGGAGTCAGTAAACATCTGTCCTGTTCCTCTCTCCACATGGGACCCAATCAGGGCTACTCTTTTCAGTTCATTCCAATGCCTGAAAAAGTCATGAACCACAGCCCTACCTGCCGAGCGTCCTAATCCCTAGCCTGGGAAATCTTGGTCTTCAACAAGAGCTATGGGGCAGCAAACTCTCCAAAGAGGAGATCTGACCATTAAACAAAAAGAGGACTCTGAAGCTAGGAGGTCTGGTTTTAATGAGGGCTCATTCACAAGAAGACAACCAGCCCTGCTAGGTGGAGAAGGGGGTAGCAAGCATTAGACACCTGGAGTCTTGTTTTGTAGCTACTTAAGAGATAACTGAGGCAGGGTGATAGATATCACACACACTTGGGAGGCTGAGGCAGGAGGAGCTGCCAGCCTAGGACGTAGTAGGTCACTGTCCAGGCTGAGGAAAAGAAAGAGAAGTTGGAGGGGGAAAGGGAGAGAGAAGGGAAAGGAAAGAATACTTTTGGTTCACATCTTCCTGCTGGTGAAAGGGAAAAGAGCTTTCCCACGTAGCTTTCTGGAGACCTCTAGAACCCAGCCACCGGCAGGACAGAACTGGGCTCAACACTGTACACAGCAAGTTCAGAGGACCAGCTTGGGAGAGATTGTGGCAAACATTTCTATGCGTTTAAAGTTAGTAATCCAGGACCTAGAGAGATGGCTCAGTGGTTAGAGCACTGGCTGCTCTACCAGAGGACCTGGGTTCAATACCCGGCACCTACATGGCAACTCACAACTGTCTATAACTCCTGTTCCAGGAAATCTGACACCCTCATATAAACATGTGGGCAAAACACCAATGGACATAAAATAATTTAAAGTTAGTAATCAAAGAAAAAAACGTAGTGGCACTGTTTTGTTGTTGTTGTAAATGTCTTCTGGGTATAATCAGCATAACAAAGAACATGTTTTAATGTGTACGACTTAGTAATTCGGTATGTTGTGGTATATGTGTACACCCGTAAAGCCGGCATCATGGTCAAAGCATGGAGCAGTGCCCAGCACCCCTACAGCTTCCTATTGCTCTTCACACGCTTTCCCTCCGTCCCAAACCAGATCCAGGTGACCCCATGTATTAAACTTTTTGTTTGTCTGTTGGTCACTACAGGCTACCCTGTATTTCCAGGACTTTATATAAATAGAATTACATGGTACATAATAACAAGCACATGCTTATTCTGAGCTGGTGTCTTAGGGTTTTACTGCCGTGAACAGGCACTATGACCAAGGCAACTCTTACGAGGACAACATTTAATTGGGGCCAACTAACAGGTTCAGAGGTTCAGTCCAGTATCAAGGTGGGAACATGGCATCATCCAGGCAGGCATGGTGCAGGAAGAGCTGAGAGTTCTACATCTTCATCTGAAGGCTGCTAGCGGAATACTGACTTCCAGGGAGCTAGGATGAGGATGCCGGGCAGTAGTGGCGCACGCCTTTAATCCCAGCACTTGGGAGGCAGAGACAGGTGGATTTCTGAGTTCGAGGCCAGCCTGGTCTACAGAGTGAGTTCCAGGACAGCCAGGGCTACACAGAGAAACCCTGTCTCGAAAAACCAAAAAAAAAAGAAGCTCATGCCCACAGTGACACACCTACTCCAACAAGGCCACACCTCCTAATAGTGACAGTTGGTTTCTCTCATCTCAGCGGCATGGCTGTGAGGGTCACCCACATGTCCCTCACGTGTCAATAATTCACCCAGTCCTTTTACTGTTGAGTATTATTCCACATACACACCAAACACACACACAGACACCACAACTTGTTAATCCACTCACCTGCCGATGGGCATTTGGGTTGCTTCCAGTTTGGGACTATTACCAAAAAGCTATAGTCTTTTACACTCTAGTGTTTATTGACATGTTTTCATTTCCCCTGGATAAGTACCTCCAAGTGGAGCGCCTGGGTTATAGTCATAGTTTTATTTGGAGCAGGGGGTATGTTTGGTTTGTTTGTTTTTCCCAAAGGAGCCTTAGGGTTTCTGCCTAGACCCAGGAAGAAGTGTGGGTTCAACATTCCAATTCCCCTTTCAGACACTGCAGCAGCTTCCAGCATAGGTTCACAGAATGGCTTCCTCTGCCAGCCTTTCTTCAAAGAAAGGTTTCCACGAGGGGAGGGTAAAAGAAATGGAACTCTCCTTCCAAATTTCCACCCCCCCATACCCCATCATTTAGAGACAAAGAAAACCATGGTTGCCTTAAGCCCGTGTTTAAGGTTAATGATCTGGATGCTGGGCCTGCACTTGCCTAGGCTACCTCCTGGGCTATGGATCCTGGGCTACGATCCTGGGACTACGGACACTTCCGGCTCACTAGCTCCACCTTCTGGGAGCATGGAAGCAGAGGGTAATATAATAAACCCCGGTGTCCAACAGAATCATATCCAAAAGCGCCCTTAAGCATCTGTGAAGCTTGGACACAGCAGTTGGTTGAGACTGAGCGATCGGCTGTGGGTGGGGGCGTTGCTTGGGGGTTTCCACAGATGCAGCTCGGGTGTCCATGGTATCACATGAGGCCCTTCCTCCAGCACAGGTTTGAGTCAAATTTTGTAGAAGGTAAGGGGTTGTCAGTTTTTCACTGTCCAAGGAAAAGGGGGCAGAAGGGCTCTCTGTACATTTTTGCCTTGCCTTCTCCATGGGAAATGAAGGACTTTCCCCCTGGCTGCATTGGCTGTGTAGACGTCGTGGACATAGAATCCTGTGGTAGTTCACATGGCTTGTTCAACTCAAGACAAGCTATATATGTTGCAACTTACAGATTTGACCTTCGGAGCGCCCCCTTCCTGGTCCCCGGCATTACTTGTCCTAACCCTGGGCGAGCATCTCCTTGCTAGAGTGTCATGTCCCACACGCCAGGAAACCTTGCTTAATTCTACACGTCTCCACCATTGCACCACGGCATCAGGAAGTTCTCACTACTGCCGTGAGCTCAAAGTTGAAAAGGTTTCAGAAGCCCCTAAATTCACCCTGTTAACAAATCCCTAAGCAATTCCTCTGCCTTCTGCCAAGACTCTAGGGCAATGCTGGTTGCATGTCTCTAGCAAGCATCAACAGTTTCATGAGGACCCCAGGAAAAAAGGTTCCACCTCTCAGAAACTCTCTCAGGAGAACCTCAGTCAGTCTTCTTCTAAGTAGATGTAAGAGTCAGCTGCCCCAGTAGCTGCAGAGATGGCGCAGCAGCTATGAGCACTGGCTGCTCCTCCAGAGGACCTACCCACATGACTTATGGTTCCAGGGATCTTCCACCCTCTTCTGGCCTCCATGGGCAAAGTGTGTACATGGTGTACATATACACATGCAAGCAAAACACTTGTGCACATAAAATAAAATTAAATAAACCAACAAAACAAACAAATGAACAAAAAACCCCAAAGCCCCAGGCCGTCACGGTTCTCGACATCATGGAAACTGAGTTACGGCCTTTCTGAGAACCCGTGTCCCAAGGGGCCACAACACTTCTTCTTTTTCCTGAAGTCCAATGACACGGACTTCCAAGTATTATTATAATGCTATCAGCACCATTCATAATTCATTCTGTCTCCAAGAACAAGGTCTCAGCTCACCACACGACAGACATGGAAACAAAGACACAGAGAGGCAGGGCTCTCCGAGAGGAGAGGACCTGTTCCGATGTTTCTTGTCAGGGGACCTGGACGTAGGCTGGCGTTTGAATTCTGCTGCTGCAGAAGGTAACCTCTGAATCATCTCAACATTTTTCTGGCATGTCTGGGTCTCTTCTTCCCAGGAAATGTGAAAAACAATGTAGGGACTTTTCACTTAGTGTCTTATGAGACGAAGACAAAGGCTGGCAGAGATTTCTATTACTCTTGTCATCCCAGAAGAACTGGCAACAGTCAGTCTGCTGCTATGAGGGTTTGCTGGTCATAGGACTATCCCCACCCCACCCCTGAGACAGGGGCAGCTATGGATTTAAGACTGACTCAGCTGTGTGTATCTGTGGGCTCCTCAAACTTGTGATCCTCTTGCCTCCTGTGATCTAAATTGTAATCCCAAAGGGCTGGGTTACGGTAAGTGCCACCATCCCTCACTGGCCCACGGCACTCTCAAGATTGAGAGTTCTACCTGCATGTTTTATAAAATGATTATAACTCAATCCCTCTGCCTCCCCACACCCCAAGTACCACTAGAGGAATATAGAATGAGGAAGGCGGACGGAGTCTTGTACTGGCTGGCAAACCCATCATTGCTGAGTCCTTCCAATCATGATTCAGCTGGAATTCCATTGCATTGCCTTTTGACATGTATTTATGGAGTGGTTACTCGGTTCCAGGTAGATGCTGGGAACATCCAAGAGATAAAACACAGATATGCCCTGACCCTGCTTCAAGGGCTCTGCAGATGAAGGGGGAGGGAAATCAGATCACACAGAGCATCGCAGGCTCAGCTTGATCTTGGGAGCAATGAGGGGCGGCAGAAAGGTTCATACAGGAAACATTCAATTTGATTTCAACAAAGATGAGCACAACCTAGGAGTCCCAGAGGATTGTGAAAACAGCCCTCAGGAGCTGCTTTGGTGAAGCAAGACCGAGCAAAGTTAAGTATAAAGAGAAATGCAAGCAACTAGACTGGAGAGCCAAGAGATTAGCATCAGTACTTTTAACTGGGGAACTCAGACAACGTTTTGGAGAAGGTGCCATTTAAGTTGGCCTTGATGGGCATGGGAATTCAGCTAGACCATGGGGAGAAGGGAGGCTTCAAGATCCAGACTAGAAGCTAGCTGTAGGAACACGTGGTCCAGCAGACAGGCCCATGGGGTGAAGTAGCAAGTGAAGGTGGGCCAGACGGCTTAGGAATCTGTGGTCTTTTGTGGAAGGTGAACCTTGTTTATGTCACCCAGGGAGACCTGTTGCAAGCACACAGATCACATCAGGGCATTGGCAAATGGGAGGTTCCAAACAGATGCTCACCCCTCCCTACCTCAGGGCCTCACCCAGACTATCTCTGAGAAGACCAGAACACCCGGGCCTGAAGCTGCATGTTTTTCCACACCCGTACCTATTACTCAGGAAGACCAGGCTAGAGAGTACAAGACCAGAGCCTGGTGATAATGAATTGATTAAATAAATAAATACATGAATAAGAAATGGATTAATTGAAAAAAAATTTGAATAAATAATATAGAAAACTTCAAGGGTAAAGTCACAAAATAAACGTGTGAGTTTCTCTCTTGGTCTATCTCTTTTTGTCTCTGTCTCTGTCCCTGTCCCTTTCCGTGTGTGTGTGTGTGTGTGTGTGTGTGTGTGTGCTGTGTCTGTGTGTCTGTGTGTCTCTGTGTCTGTGTACACATGTATGCATCCATCCTTAAAGAAAGTAGGCAGAGCGCAGAGTAAGCAGAGACTTCAAGGTTTTACCCAGTACTTCTTCCTCCAACATGGCTTTTCCTACAGCACACCCCTCCCCACAGGGCCAAGCCCTGGATGCTCCAGCATTAGGAAAACCCAGCCCTGCCTCCAGCACTGAGCTATATTCCCAGACTTGCAGGCTCTGCCTTGCCCCTCTGAGGGAGCCACAGGAAGTGTTCTAGGCCCCTTGACACCAGTACTCTTCCTAAGATCCACTCCCTGCCAAGGCTTGTGGGGGACTTGCCAGCTAATTCCTTAGTCTACCCTCAGCCATGCCAGGGCCATCCTATCTCCCTTTGCTCCTCAGTTTCTTCAGCTCATCCCTCCAGAGCAGGCTGAGAACAGACAACCATACTGTCTTCTCCTATAGGTCTCCCCTAATCTCACACCTCACATCCAAGTAGGTGAGACATCCTTGTCCCCATGCAGTCTTTTTGCATCTTCTGGCTCGGGACCTCATCTGTAAATGGAATTCCCAATCATCTGTGTCACAGTAATACAAGGACCAAATGATAACATACTGTGAGAAAAGTGGTTACCAATTCAATCTTCAAGCCAGTTGTGTTGCCAGGCAGTGGTGGCTCACGCCTTTAATCCCAGCACTTGGGAGGTAGAGGCAGGAGGATTTCTGAGTTTGAAGCCAGCCTGGTCCACAGAGTGAGTTCCAGGACAGCCAGGGCTACACAGAGAAACCCTGCCTCGAAAAACAAAACAAACAAACAAACAAAAAAAACAACCAACCAACAAACAAAAAGCCAGCTGTGGTGACTTGGGTACAATGACCTTTTCATAGGCTCATTTGAGGTGAGTACTGATCTCCATTTGGTAGACCCATTTGGGAAGGATTAAGAGGTGTGTGGCCTTGTTGGGAAGTGTGTCACTGGGATGGGCTTCCAGGTTCAAAAGCTTCTCACCATTTCCAGTGTGCCTCTTTGCTTCCTGCTTGTGGTTTGAGATGTGAGGTCTCACTTGCTGATCCAGCCAACACATCTGCGACTTGCGTACATGCCCCTCCGTGACAGACTCTCAACCCTCCGAAACTGTAAGTCCAATTACACACTTTCCTTTCTAAGTTGCCTAGGTCATGGTGTTTTGTCACAGCAATAGAAAAGTAACTAAGACCCAAGTGAGCAGGGCCTTGCTCCGCCCCTTTTTTCTTTAATGAATTCAACTGTGACTCCTAGGGTCCACTCTGATGCCCATGCTTAGAAAGAATAATGCCACCACCTCAACAACAACAGAAGCAGAAAAATGCACACTTTTATGATGTTTCAATGTGGCCATGAGAAAGTCCAGGGTGTAGGCAGGCAGCTGAGACCCAAGGAGCACTGAGAGATGGAGCACTCAGAGAGCACCCATGGAGCACTCACGGTGGCTTATGTGGGGGCTACATACAGTAAGGACTCAGCTAGTCTTCATGAAGACTCCAAGGTGAAGGAGAATACAAGGAAAGCATCCCCCATGATTCAAGCTGGAGGGAAAGAAACACCAATCATGTGGGTATGTTACGGTTCGAACGTGAACCATCTCCCACGGCTCACACCTTCAGCACTTTGTCCCATACAGTGACACAATTTTGCAAAGTTGTCAAAATTTTAGGAGGTGTGGGCATGGCAAGTAGCTCATCATTAATGTTGGCCTTTGAAGGTTATATATAACCCCTGGCTCTGGTCCCAGTCTCTGCTTCCTGGTTTCCTGCTATGTAAAAACTGCACCCACACAGTCCCCCGCCATGAACTCTGTCATGCTTTTCCCACCACAATGGACTAAGACTCTCTGAAACCATGAGCAAAACTAAGTCTCTCAGTCCTTAAGTTGTTCTGTCAGGCACTCCGTCTCTTCAGCTCAAAAGCAACTAATATAGAGACCGACACAAAACTCCATCCAGATCTCACTCCATCCTCCGAGAGAACAAACGTTCTCTGCAGCGGAAAGAACAATCGCAGACACTGAGAACGTTTCTTTGGAGCTGGAGGAAGAGGGGGAGACTTCCGTGCCTTAGGAAGCAGGAAAAATGTCCCAGAGTCACATGGAAGTTCCGGCCCCAGAGACAAACACACAGCGGAGTCATCATACCAGGTACAATGCTGATGTGGAACGCTTGCCACAGGGCTAAATACTGAGGCTACTGCATTAAAGGTGAATGGAAAGATGATAGTATGGTAGATGAGCAAACAGGAAGAGAGGAGTGGAAAAAAAGAAGTCATTTAGGACGCTCATGACCGGCTTGGTATGGTCCAAGGAAAGAATTGGTGAACTTTGGTGGAGTTTCCAATGTGACAAAATAAAAGAACAAAACATCAAAGCTGACACATGCCAAACATTGTGACTTGTGGAGTCCTGATTGTGAAAAATAAAGAACACAAGTATCAAGAATATTATTGAAATAAATAATTGGTGAGAATTTTCCAAAATTACAGCAGACACCAAACTGTAGGTCACAACAGCTCACTGAAGCCAAGGTGAACAGGAAAAACTAAAAAGTACATGTCCAGGAATAGCATATGAAAACAAAGTAGAAAAGGGGACATGGAGAAGGCAAACAGAGAGGTTCTTTGAAAGCCACATTATGTACGAAGTAACAAAGGAAAACGTAAGCAGATCTCTTGCTAGAAGTCAAATTGTGCACATCAAAAAATAAATGAGGATGTGTTGTGGTAAATTTGAATCGGTGTTTCTACCTGCAATGGTTTGAATATGCTTGGTCCAGGGAGTGGCAAAGTCTTTTGGAGTAGGTGTGGCCTTGTTGAAGGAAGTATGTAAAATGTAGGTGGGCTGGCTTCCTTTGAATGAAGATGTAGAACTCTCGCCTGCCTGGATGTTGCCATGCTTCCTGCCGTGATGATAATGGACTGAACCTCTGAAATTGTAAGTCAACCCCAGTTAAATGTCTCCTTTATAAGACTTGTCTTGATCATGGTATCTTTTCACAGCAATGGAAACCCTAAACCCCATGATAGATCATTTAGTTCCCAATAAAAGACATAAAACCTTTATATTTACAGTAAGCTTTAAAAGCACTGGAGCTCAGCAGATACCAGTCCTCTATGCTATTTTGTCTACTTCCCTGTCCTATAACCCTGAGATATAACTTGTCATGTGCTGACTGGGCTGCTCCTACTGCAACAGGCCAGTCCTCATGCCATGTTCTCATGATCCACCTACCCCATGGCATCTTCTCTCTTCTCTTTCTCTGTCTCTCCTCATGGTCTCTGCCCTAGACCCCAAGCCTGCCAACCAAAACTCCACCTACCTCTCTTCTGCCCAGCCATAGCTGTAGGCATCTTTATTTAACCAATAGTTTTAAATTACGGGACAAGGTTACATAGCATCAGTTGGTGTCGTGAGGATCTCCTCATTCCTGCGAATCTCCTCTTTGGGGACAACCAGATTTGGGAGCCAGTATTTAGCATTACAATACATAGCAACAGACCAAACCTCAACTGCAGTGAGTGACAGTTTTAAAAGCTGTTGGAAGATGTGAAAATTGCTGAAGATATGTTGGGCCACCCAAGAGTTAAATCTGTTCCCCACTGGGGTCTACATAAGGATGAAAAAGATAATTGACTTCACAAAGTTGTCTTCTAACTTCTAGTGTAAAAAAGAGTAAAAAAGCAACAAAAAATTCTTTGGGTGAACAGAAACAGAGACCATATTGTCAGCAGCTCTGAGCAGAAAGTTTAGAGGATTTCCCAGACACAGGGATGTGATACCAAACTGAACATCTTAACTACACAAGAGATACAGAGTAGTTGTAATAGAATAAACAATAATAGCATAAAATTCTTTTTTAAAAAAGATTGTTATTTTTACTTTATGGTTTTGCCTGCATGTATGTATGCCCATCGTGTGTGTGTGTGTGTGTGTGTGTGTGCGTGCGTGCGCCGCGCGTTGCATGTGTCAGTGTCCTTTGATGTGAGAAGAGTGAGTCAGAGCTCCCAGGACTGGAGTTACAGGTGGTTGTGATCTGTCATATGGGTGCTGGGAACTGAACCTGGGTCCTCTGCAAGAGCTGGCAAGTGCTCTTAATGGCTGGGCTATGTCTTCAGGCCCGTGAGCTTCAAAAAATCAAAGCAAAAAAGTAAATTACTGTTACTCTAAAATATTAATTTCCAAGGGAAGACAGACTATATTCTTTTTATAGTACATATTTTAGCAGAAGGTATGATAATAATAGCAGAAAGGGTGGGAGAAGAAATTGGGAACATATTCTATAAGGTCCTTGCACTACAACGAGGTAGTGTCCAACTGCTTGGAGCTATAGCTTGATTAGAGTTGTACATTGTAAATAATACAGTAGTCATGAAAGCATTTTAAAGGCATAAGTAGGTAAATATTGGTGATAAAATGGAATCCTAAAAATTGTTGGATTAATCCACAAGAAGGCAGATAATGGAAGAGAAGCGGTGAGTGGACGAGCTAGAGAGATGCTCAGTGGTGAAGAGTGTGGGATGCTCTTGCAGAGGACCTGGGTTTGGTTCCCAGCACCGACGTGAGGCAGCTCACAGACAGCAAGGCTCCAGCTCCAGGGGAATGGTGTCTCTAACTCCTATGGACACCAGCTCTCACGCACATACCCACCTGCGGGAGCACACATGCATACTTTTTTTTAAAAGTCCTAACAATAGAACCGGTAGAAACAAGTGAAGAATGTTTGGCAAGACTGGTAACTTTAAACCTAGTCTTATCAGCAACCACACTGTCTCAGTTGTTATGTATAGATCATTTATTAAGAGAATGCCAAGGACAGCAAGGTGGCAGGAAGGGAAAAGCCATGCAGTATGTAGGTCTGATGACCTGGGATAGGTCACTCGCACCCACAGTGGAGGGAGGGAACTGACTCTCAAAATCTTCCCTATGAACTCCACACACGTACCATGGCATACACACTCCCATACCAACACAGAAACACAAAGCACACACACACACACACATACTTACACACACACAATAACTGTAAATAAAAGAGAATGCCTTACAGGAAAAAAACTGAAAAGGCAAAACCTAAATACATGCTTTCTATGAGAAACCTTTTAAATATGAAGACCTATAGAAGACAGGAGTGGTGGCTCACACGTGTTACCCTAGTGCTCACAGGGTGTAGGCTGGAGGCCAGCCTGGTCCACATATCAAGTTCTGGCCCAGCCAGAACTATATATAGTAAGACTCTGCTCAAAAGACAAGAAAAAAAGGACTGATGTAGTTTAAAACATTACCATAAAACACCAACAAGAATCAAGCATAGTGGCTCACATCTGTAATCCACAGTTATCCAAGGGTTTCAGGGAGATTTCCATTGCTGTGACAAGACACCATGACCAAGGCAACTTAGGTAAACATAGCTTACTGGGGGCTTACAGTTTTAGGAGGTGAATCCATGATCACCAGGTGGGAGGCAGGGCAGCAGTCAGGCAAGCCTGGCACTTAAACAGTAGCAGAGAGTTTATACCTTTATCCCATAGTAGGAGGCAGAGAGAGCTAACTGGGGATGGCACGGGCTTTTGAAACCTCTACTCCCCAGTGACACTCCTCCTCCAACAAGGTCCACACCTCCTGATCCTTCTCAAATAGGTTCACCAACTGGGGCCCAAGCGTTCAAGTATATGAGCCCATGAGGCCATTCTTATTCCAACCATCACACTCAGGACTCAGAAGTCCCAGGCAGGCATTTCAGTATAAGTTCATAGACCAGGGCTTCAGTCAGCCCTCATCAGAGAACACTTCTTGCAGCAGATGGTAATTAACGGAGATCCACAAGTGGACAAGGGCAGAGTGAGAGACTTGGGAACACTCAGTGTACTAAATGGGATGCCTTCATCAAACCCCTCCCCTCAAGCCTCAGGATCTATGCAGAAGAGAGGCAGCAAGATTGTAAGAGTCAGAGGTGGTGGATGTCTTCATTGAAATGGCTTCTTCCAGACACAACAGGACAGAGTGCTTATGCATTCACAGAGACAATGGAGCATGCAAAAGACCGGCACAGGTTCAAAACGGACAAATACCCTAGCACTAAGAAGGGGAAGTGGACGCAAAGTCCCACCTCTAACCAAGAAGCCACTTGCAGTTGATTCCTGTTGGGAAAGGGAAAATCAGTTTTTACCAGTGGAGTGAGTGTCACTGGGTCTATCCACCACACGCAGGGCAGGCCCCATTCCCAGAAGTAGTTGGGAACAACAAACATGTGTGTGTGTGTGTGTGTGTGTTGTGGTGTTTTGTGTTTTTTTGTTTTACTTTGTTTAGATATTTATTTCTTACTATTTTTTTATCTGTTTCAATTTTGGTTTTTTAAATCTTTTTTTATTTTTTTTGCTTTTGTATTTAATTTTTGGAGCGGTAAAGGAACATAGAAGCATGAAGCTGTGCTGCCTTGGAGTGTGGGAGATTAGGTGGGAGCTGAGGGTAAAAATTGATCAATTTTTTGTTTAAAAATTTATTAAAATGAAAAGAAAAACTAAGTGGTTTTGTAAAAGGACTCACCTACTCACTATTAAAGACAAAAAACTAATGTATAAAAACACAAACAAACTAAAAAACTAAATCAGTACATGCTTAACAAGACCCCTGGCACAAGCATTAAAACAGTTGGAAAAAGAAATAAAAAAATAAACCTGTCTTAGCCAGTTAAGAGACACCGTGAGCACAGCAACTCTTTCGAAGGAAAGCATTTAACTGGGCCAGCTTACAGTTCCAGAGGTTAGTCCATTATCTTCATGTCATGTGGGAAGCATGGCAGCGCAGGCTGACTGCTGTTAGAGAAGGCGCTCAGAGTTCTACATCCGGATCAGCAGGTGTCAAGAAGTGGAGCTTGAGCACTGGGCTTGGCTTGAGCATTGAAACCCCAAAGCCCACGCCTAGAGACACACTTCTGTTGCCTGTAGTTTTCATCGCTACCGCCTTTGCTCCGGGACTCGCCACTTAACAGGCCCTCCCGGCTTCCCTTCTGCTCTACCCGACTTTGCTCCAGGAGGTGACCGTGCTACCAGCTCCCACCCGAGACCCTTGAATTCGTGGATAAAAACACACCACAGAGTTTGTTCTTCTACAATTTGCCTTCTTGGCACAAGTGCTGGGTACTGCTATCTCCCACCTGGAAAAGCCGTGTCCGTATCAATTCTTAACTCAGTCTCTTCCACCTGCCCTAAACTTAATTGCTAATCCCATCTGGCCCCTGCCAAACATCTACCTGTGGTAGTGGCCCCAGGCCCTGGCTCCTCCCAAGACCTCTCACAAGGCTGCTGCATTTCACTCATTTCAAAGAAGGTAAAAACTTCCTGCCTGTCTCCTGCCACCAGGGCCCCGGAAGTCCCGCCTCTGCCTTCTGCCTAACAATTGGTCCAAGGCTTTCTTTACTGACAAATCAAGAACCAATTAGGGAACAGGACTTTAGCATCTGAACCTCCCCTCAAGCCTCATCTTTTGAAACCCCAAAGCCCACTCCTAGAGACGCACTTCCTTCAGCAAGACCACACCCCCTAATCCTTCTAAATAGTGCCACTCCCTAAGCAAGTAAATACAGGAATTGAGGCCACTTCTTTTTTTTTTTTTTAAAGATTTATTTATTTTATGTATATGAGTACACTGTAGCTCTCTTCAGATACACCAGAAGAGGGCATCACATCCCATTAAAGATGGTTGTGAGCCGCCATGTGGTTGCTGGGAATTGAACTCAGGACTCTGCAAGACCAGTCAGTGCTCTTAACCTCTGAGCCATTTCTCTAGCCCTTGAGCCCTTCTTACTCAAACCACCACATTCCACTCCCTGGGCTCCTGAGGCTTGTAGTCATGTCATAACACAGACGTGCATTCAGTCCAACTTTAAAGTCCCCATAGTCTATAACAGTCTCCACAATGTTCAAAGTCCCTTCTGAGATTCATACCATCTCTTAATGGTAACCTCTGTAAATCAAAATTAAAAAGGAGATCACATATTTACCAACATACAATGGCACAGGATGTACATTACCTTTCCAACGGGAGGAGATGGAACATAGTGAAGAAACACTGGACCAAAGCACGACTGAAACCAGCAGGGCAAACTGAAATCTGCTTCTCCCTGTCTGACGTCAAAGCGCTCTTCAGATCTCCAACTCCTTTCAACTTTTTGAATTCTCCCTCTTGGACTGGTTCCACTCCCTATTAGCATCTCTCCTTGGTGGGTATCCCATGACTCTGGCATCTCTAACACCCTGGAGTTGACAATAAAATCCAGGCTTCCCTTCACAGCTTCACATAGTGTCCTCTCTGGGCCTCTGTTCAGGGACACCCCTGTCACATCCTGACCTGAGCAACTCTTCTTAACCATAACCCCTTTCTAGTATCCTTGACTCTAAAGCCAGAACCACACTCGAAGCTGCCAAGTTCTGCTGCTTGATGAATTTGACCCCTTAGTTCAATTTCATGAGCACCAGCCTTCTGTTGTTGGTTCCTTCACTACCTAAGCTCTTCTTTAATTACTTTCTATAAATTGGAAGCTTAGCTGGGTGGGGTCTTGCCCTGAGGTCATTTCTAGATATAATGGAGGTGGGGTTGGAGACAACTTTCTTCCTACCCATCATGAACAAACTTTCCTCCTGACCATCAGTTATCGGTTCTGTCTTTCTCCCCATATGTGAATCTTGTCCAGGATTGAGTCAAAGAGCCAGAACACATCAGTGTACAGGAAACAGCCACAGCCTGTTGGTAAATGGGCATCAAAGACAGCACCTTACTTGCTGAGAACAGCCAGGGATGAACTTCTGCAGGGGGAGGGAGGTGGTTCTGGTGCTTTGATGGAGAATCTGGGTTTTCTGACACTGAAGGTCCTCGCCCTCAATTGATTTTTGATCTATCAATAAAGATGCCAGTAGCTAATGGCTGGGCTGAAAGAAAGAGGTGGAACTTCCAGGTTCCTGCAAGCTAGGAGAGAGGAAGAGATGAAGAGACTTGGGGGAGAGAGATGAAATAGCCTTGGGCTACAGGGAAGATCCAAAATGTCACAGAAAGGGAAAAGTGGCCCGAAAGCATCTTGGGCAGCAAGACCAATAAGTTTCACAGAAGGTAACCAGGCATCTAAGTTGAGAGAAGATGAGAGGTGTTGAGCTAGGAGTGAAGGGAAGGAAAGGCACACTAGCCATGGAAGGCTTAGAAGAGCCCCAGACACACAGCCAATAAGCCAATTTTAAAATGAACTAATGTGTGTGTGTCTTTTATCTGCAAATCTGAGATAGCTCCTGGGCAGGTGTGTTCGCAAGCAACTGGCCAGGAACACAAAGTGGTGTAGACAAAACTACACACTACAAATTTCCTCTCCCTGCTGTGGGTATCATGAACCTTGTGCCAATTGGACATTTAACTAGTATGTGCCAGTGGCAAGCAGATGGTGTCCTGGAAAGTTTTATATAACTTGATACAAACTAGAGTCATCTGAAAGGAGGAACTTCAGTTGAGAAAATGCCTCCATAAAATTCAACTAAGGGCATTTTTTAAACTAGTGAAAGGCCCAGCCCATTGTAGGAAGGCCACCCTGGGCAGGTGGTCCAGGGTTCTACTTAAAAAGCAACTGAGCAAGCCATGTGAAGCAAGCCAAAAAGTAACACGCCTCCATGGCTTCTGAATTAGGTCCTGTCTCCAGGTTCCTGCCCGTTTGAGTTCCTGTCCTGACTTCTGTCAGTGATGGAATAAGATGTGGTTTATTTGAACAAAGCCAAATAAACCCTTCCTCCTGAATTTACCTTTGGTCATGATGTTTGATTGCAGCAATAGTAACCCTAACTGAGACAAACGGATACATTGACAAAGTGATGGATGGATGGATGGATGGATGGATGGTGGGTGGTGGGTGGATGGACAGATGGACAGATGGATGTGATGGATGGTGGGTGGTGGATGGATGGATGGTGGATGAGACATGGAATGGATGATATGGTTACGTAGATGGATCTGTGAGTGATTCCTATATAGTGTCTAAATCAGTGGATCTCAACCTGTGGATTGTGACCATCAGAAAACACATATTTCCAATGGTCTTAAGAACTGAGACACCACTCAGTAGCAAATCATTACAGTTATAAAGTAGCAGCAAAAAAATAAATTTATGGCCTGGGGTTCCTAAGACCATACGAAATATGTATTTTCTGATGGTTGGAACCCACAGGTTGAGAACCTCTGGTCTAAATGGAACTTTGAGGCCTCAAATTCCTTCAGCAACTCTCATGGCCTATCAGGCATGGAGCCTTTAACAGTCTCCACAGACCCTGCAATGCCTGAACCTTCATCGCTAGACCAGGATAGGAACCAGAATCTCCCATATCACTCTGACAGCATTGTTCAAGGAGAGTCTTGTCCGTGAGAGAGCTTCTGTGGAAGCCAAAATAACCTTAATGCTGCCAACACTTAAAAAATGAAAAAAATTTTAAGGTGAGATTTGGATTTTTATGAGGAAGAAACAGTGACAGAGACAGAAAATGTGAGAAACAGAGACAAGTTCTAGAAGGATCAGGTCCTGGCGGTGGTGAGGGATTGACACCTGGAAGGTATTAGTTGGCCATTCACGGGTAGTCTTCTCAGGGTCTCACAGATACTGACAGGAACCTACTAGACAGCCTATTAGACAGCCACAAGCATTTTACTATATTAGTTCATCTGTACAGATGAACTCAGTCAGCTCCAAACGGCCAGATCCAAAGGACACAGGAGATGTTGCCGTTTTCAGAGAGTTGGCAATCCAAGCTTTATAGCCTGGGACAACCTCAGAAAGTTGTCTTGGTGTGAATAGCGTACCTCCCTCTCTGCCTCCCCATTTCTTGCTCTTTCCTCTTCCCTGGTCTTTAATAAAATCCTTGACCAAGAAGGATCTAGCAAACTTATTAGTATTGAAGTGCATGTGATTTATATGAGTGCTACCGTATCCAAAGGAGTTTAACCTTTGCGAGACATGAGAAACAAGCTTGGCTCTTCCCTCCCTCCCCTCCCTCCTCCTCTCCTCCCTCCCTTTTTCTCTCTCTCCCTTCTTCCTTCTATTCCTTTGTTTCTCTTTATGTTTTTTTTTCTTTTGAGATAGTGTCTCCCTGTGTACTTCCTAAAACCTGTGATCCCACCTCCTGAGAGCTAAGATGACGGGGTGCACCAAGCAGAAGCCATGTTTCTGTGTGAGCACTTCCCACAGGAGACTACATTAGAAGTGTCCTTTTCCTATGTCCCTGCAATCAGATGGTCACCAGCCTCCTAGCAAGAACAAAAGTAGCCGGCAATGGTGGCACACGCCTTTAATCCAGCACTTGGGAGGCAGAGGCAGGCGGATTTCTGAGTTTGAGGCCAGCCTGGTCTACAGAGTGAGTTCCAGGATCAGCCAGGGATACATAGAGAAACCCTGTCTCGAAAACAAACAAACAAAAAACAAACAACAACAACAAAAGAACCAAAGTAGCCAGAGCGAAAGGCATCTTGTCTTAGTGTCCAAGAGTCCCTAGGCCAGTGACTTCCAACCTTCCCAATGCTGTGACCCTTTAGTACAGTTCCTCATGTTGTGGTGATGCCCCAACTATAAAATTACTGTTGTTGCTACTTCATTACTGTAATTTTGCTACTGTATGAATCATAATGTAAATATCTGATATGTGACCTCCCCCAAAGGGTTGTGATTCACAGGTTGAGGACCCACTGCCCTGAGCAGAACCTTTGCCTACTTCCCTCAACACCCGGGGGTCCAGATTCCAGAGGGGCCTCCTTGTCCACGTAGTTAAACTTTCAAAAATGACAACAAACCTTTGACTTTCAGAGTGACTCTGGCAGGACATGATAGGTTTTATCTCTGACCACAGCTAAATCTTATTATTATTATTATTATTATTATTACAAAAACATATTCTGGAAAATGACTTCTGTCACTGAGCTGAAGAAACCATGGCAACAAGGGAAATATTAGAGCATTTAAAAGCAAAAGCTACATGCTGAAGTTCTCAATGGCCCGGATGATGAACCCTGAGGCTGTCATTGGCTCATGAAACACCTAAGAAATGAATTAACTTGGGAGTATTTGGCATTTGAAAAGTATAAAAAAGCACACGGTCTCTGTCCTCAAGCAGAATCCGGGCAACCGTTGGGCAGACAGTTGCTCATCCATGAGCTAAATGCCTTTGAAGAATCAAAGGATAACTCACTCCCTTTTCATATGGAATTGTAGATCATTTCTTGCACAGTCCTCTGGATAGCATCCAGAGTGTGCTTCTGACAGGCCTGACTCCAGCCTCCAAGAACTCTGCTGGCAGCCTGGCCGGAGAAAGCCAACGGGAAACTGCCCAGGGAAGGAGATGGGGTGACCAGATGTGAGCTGGTCTCTAGACAGGAAATAGTTGGTAACCATTAAGTAAGTTATATTTTTAAAATTATGTTTGTTTATAAAGAAATGTACATATATAGCTATTTATTTATTTAGTGTGAGCTGTATCTGTAAGCCAGTACTTTTTTTTAATTAATCATTTTATTTGTTTACATTTCAAATGTTATCACCCTTCCCAGTCCCCCCCCCCCAAGTCAGTGGTTCTTAACCTGTAGATCACGATCCCTTTGTGGGGTCGAATGACCCTTTCACAGGGTTCACATACCAGATATCTTACATATCAAATATTTACAGTATGGTCCATGACAGTAGCAAAATTACAATTTTGAAGTAGCAACAAAAATAATTTTATTGGTTGGATGTCACCACACCAAGCAACTGCATTAAAGATCGTAGCATTAGTAGGAAGTTGAGAACCACTGGAGTGACCAAATGCCACAGCTGGAGCGTGGAAATCAAAAGACAACTTCCGGATTGGTTCTCTCCTTCTGCCCTGTGGATTCCAGGAATCCAACTCGAGAAGCCAGGCTTGACAGAGGCACCTTCAACCACTGAGCCTTCCCACTGGCCCGAAGTCTTTTCTTTTCCTTTTAATTTTGTTAGATATTTTGCCTGCGTGATGTCTGTGTGCCGATTGTATGCCTAGTGTTAACGGTTGTGAGCTACCATGTGGATTCTGAGAACCCAATTCCTATTCTCTGGAAAATCAGCTGGCACTCTCAGCCACAGAGATGGGAGAGGACAATCTGCTTGTCCAGCCTGTTGGCATCAATCCCCACCATCTCCTTGATCAGCCATATATACATATACACATACACATAACATGTGTGTGCATATATGTATGTGTATGTATATATGTAAACATACACACAATACATGTGTATATATATGCATGTATATATGTACACACACACACACAAAATATATATACATATATATATACACTCCATATATTACTACAGTATATATGATAAACATTATAAGCCCATGTCGAGGCAAATATTATGGCCCAAACAGTCACCTAACTAATGCTGGTCACAGCCCAGTCACTGTGAGTGCTAACAGGAAATCTGAGTCAGTCTCAGATTATCCACTTGGCAGATGGTCCGTTCTGTGAGACAATCTCAATCAAGAGGCACA
Organism: Mastomys natalensis; assembly: GCA_021653895.1. Lineage (NCBI taxonomy): Eukaryota > Metazoa > Chordata > Mammalia > Rodentia > Muridae > Mastomys > Mastomys natalensis. The sequence goes on from JAJTUV010000270.1 coordinate 622,065, forward strand.
TCAATGCATCTAGAAAAATCCGACCAAGTCGGTAGCCTAAGAACTGACTCTGCGGGCTGGCTCATGAAGGTTCCGCTTGCATGGACCTTGGAGAGTCAGACACGAGCTCACACGGCTGAGACATGGACAGTTGGCAAGACTGCAGCCAGTGTGGGGCACTCTGCTATGCTTGACTTTGGATTTCAGGGGTGATTCTTCTCTGCCCCCAGAGAATACAGCACTGAGCATTTGGTGAAGTTCAAGGCCAGCTGTAGACAGCTTGGCTGACGTAGAAGTATAGCCTCGGCCGTCCCTTGTCTTTCTATCTGGAGGCTTCTGGATGGCAGTGTTTTCTCCTTCTCAAAATTTAAGGAAGCAAGAAGGGTAGAGAGATGGTTGAATTCGTGAAAGGAGACAGCCTTGCCTGATGCCATCCCAAACCTACCACTGACGCTCTGGGAAGGCCCTTACGCCCACGAAGCTACTCTCCCAGTAAGGAGGTAACAAACTGGAGTTGATAGCATCCACATTTCATCCTGGCTCATGCAGAATTTCCTGTAACTCAATGCTCTGGGGCATCCCGGACACTCTGACACATGCAGGAATGCAGGTGAGGCACACCACAAGCTCACCCACTGACCTACTCTCACCTTGGGTACTAACTCATCTTCTTAGTATGACATCTCTTCGTTAAATATGACCAGTCACAGGAAAACCTCAGGAAAAGACTCATAGAATTCCCTAAGGGCTCTGAGAAATAGGAAGTAAGCAGGACTTCCCCCCGAGATGAAGCAAATACCAGAAGTGAAGAAATTCCTAGCTCAACACTCAAATGCCTTCCATACCCAAAGGCCATGGTATCTCTGTGGAGAAGACGTTCAAGGCTTATTAGGTCTGCAGGCCAGTCAGGGCCTACACTCACTGCATGGGAGAATGTAGTAAGGAATGCCTGTGGGGGCTTGATGCTGACAAGGACCTCCATACACTTGTAACAGAGCAGTCATTAGTAAGTGTACAGCATCTGCAGTGACTGAGCAGACAGAAGGAAAGTTCCAGAAAATGGAACCCACCCTCTCCCCAACTCCTACCCTGGAATTCACTTCCCATCATTCTCCTATGTAATTCTAACATTGACATTATTTCTTCCTTCCTCAGGTGAGGGTAGCATGGGCCTGTTTCCCTTCCCCTCTTTGCCTCTGGAGTCTTTGTAGTTCCTATTTCACCCACCAAATGCGCCTTGACACTGTCTGCTGGCCCTTGACTGGGCGTTCCTGTCCCTCAGTGTTATGCACTGCCTATCTTCTGTCTTGTGGTTCAGCCTTCACTCCTTGGCTTTTGTTAAGAGAAGACTGGCCTTTGATGACAACACCGTAAGATGCATCTCTTGACTAGCACCTGTGATGTAGCAGTGCTTCCACTGCCACTCAGTAACTTGTTGTGCTGTGTCGGCCCTGCTCCGCGGGTTATCATAGTATGCGCTTAACTATTGAGAGAACACATCCAGCCTCTTGGGCGTATAAGCAGCTCTTTGCGTGGTGGGTCGGTATCCCACCAGGTCCATCCTGTCCACTCAATATCGCCTTTCCTCCCTGTCCTAAGTCAAGAAAGTGACTGGAAGTGATCTGTGTGTATCCGACAACAACCTACCCATGAATCCTCTGCTGCTATCTGCAGCCACCAATCCCAGCCTAGGCTGGTCCGACACAGTGCCTTCTCTCCCCACTACCAGGAGCCTGGTGGTTGGCCACCTTTACTGGAAGTTGTAACCAACAGTACACATGCTTGGGAGAGCTAAAGGAAAGAGTGATTGGGATTTGTGGGTTCAAGGGCTGGACATTTGGGAAGGTTGTTTAGAGGGGTTTCCCAGGCCTTCTTCACAAAGTCAGATCTCACTTCCTCTAGACTCAAAGGTCTAGAAGATGGAATTGCAGTTGTTCCACCTGTCACTGATATACTGAAGTCCTTTCTGTTATACCTCAGTTATCATAGCCCTGGCACTGTCTGAGGTACTGACATTCCAACCGAATTACACGTAAGACATGCTGGCCACAGGAAGAGCAAGCTCTGAGACAAGACACAGGACCTCGTGCTGACCGTGACGCATGGAGGCCAGTGTCCTGTCACACTAGTCAATCTGCTGGCAACTTCACTGGGCTTATCATAACAGGCTGGGTTAGGACACTTGGTTCTGATTAGGATTTACTGGTCATAATAATGTGGGATGTAGTCTTTCTGCTTCTGCTCCCACTATTTGTCTGGGAAGAACTTAAAGTGAATGGTTTAGAAGCAGAGATTATATTTTCACAGTCCTGGACTAGAAGTGCAACGTCATGGTATTAGTCGGCTGAGGAGAGAGATCCCCCATGCTCTCAGAGCTTCTAATTTGTGGGCATCTTTGGATTCCTTGCCTGTAGGGTCACCGCATCTTTATCCTTCACATAGGTCTTCACTGGCACGTACTCTTCCAGTGTTTCCTATTCACTCAAGTGTAGCTCAGGCGCAGATCAACTAGCCTACATGTGCACCCACCCCACGCACACTCCTCTTATAAAGACATAAGTTGTGCAAGGTCAAGTTCTGCAGAAATTAGAAAAGGATGGCAATAATGTTGCCATGTTACAAGCCTCAAGGACAGCTGAAATCTTTAAGATCCCTGAAAATGGCTACAGTATTTAAAAAAAAAAAAAAAAAAAAAAAGGTGCTACGAAGGCTCATCCTTTTGTAATGACGTCATCCTACTTTAACTGTACCTGCAATGAGATTTGTCTGCAAATAAGGTCACACCATGTGTTTGGACTTTGACATGTGATTTCTAGAAAGATACAATTGATACAATTTAACCCTTCACTGTGCGACTGACCTGGTCCTCTTTATGAGCTCATATTGTCTGAAGTGTGTATAATGGGAGGGACTTGACTATACTAGTTACAGCCAGTATGGCAGGTAATCTTTTTATTTTGTTAATTGTTTTTAATGTACTAGTGTCTGCAAGTCTGTGTACCGTATGCATGCAGTGCCTAAGGAGACCGAAGAGGGCGTCATATCTCCTTGACTGGAGTTATAGACACTTGTGAGCTGCCAGTGGGTACTGGGGATCAAACCTGGGTCTTGTGGAAGAGCAAACAGCTCTTACCTGCTGAGACATCTCTCGAGCCCCCTGATCGCACATATCAGCTAAGTGAGCCAGCCAGAGGACCCTCAAATTAAACATTATTCTGTGGGTGCTGTGAGGATGTTTTGGAGCAAGGCTTTCATGAGACTCAGAACAACTGACCTCTCTGAGTGTGAGTGCTTATAGTCCCACCCACTGAGAGCCCAAGCCACACAGAACAAGAGACCTCTTCCGGTTTCACTCTTTGAACTGGGTCACCTCGCCTCATCCTCCCCTCTTCTGGGGTGACTTCGTAACACCCCAAAGTCTCCAGCTTTCAAATCATTCCAAATCACACTGCAGGCTGCTGTGGGTCTTCAGTCTACAGATTACAAGTCAGGGACTTTTCAGTCGCCATATGCATGCAAGCCAAGTGTGTGGTGTTGTGTGTACTTCATATATTATGCTTGTACTTCATATATTATCTATTGGTCCTGTTTCTCTAGAACTCTAACTAATGCACCTAGTTAGAAAATATTCACTTCTCTAGGAAAAAGAAAATCTGGTTTTCTTGCTTCCATGTCTCGATAAAGTGACAGACAGTTTAGTGTGAGAGACAGCGTAAGCTACTTCATGGCTTTAGGAAGCTCTGGATCCTTAGGCATGATGCCGCAGGCTAGGCTCCATTCCAGGAAACGTCCCTCCTCTTCCTGGTTGCCTGCTGGCATTGACAGGTGGGATTTCTGGGCTCTGGATTGTATTTGTCTCTCAGCTCTCTGAGATAACTCACGGTGCTGTTTCTCATGGGGTCCTGGCCCCTGATAGTCCAGCCAGTAGCACAAAGAAGCAGGACTACTTGCTACCCCCTCCCTTCTCCACGTGAGCTGGTTTCTCAACACTCAGAAATGAGAGTCTTCATAATCAGCTCCCACCCAAGCATTCTAGCTGAGGATTGTGGAGGAATGGAGTGGGGTAGGGAATGGTTACAATACACCAGGCAAGATGCAGCACTCTGCATGAAGCCTTAGGGACTCAGAGAAAACTAACCAAGAGCTTCAACAGGCAAAGTCTGTGCTTGAGGGAACCAGATAGAAGCCCACCTCCTGCCCTTCCTGCTCCTGCTCTCTCACCTCCTCTTCTCCCCCTCCTGCTCTCTCCCTCTCCCACTCTTTCCTCCTGTTCTCCCTCCTCATTCTCCCCAGGTGGAGACCTTTGCTCCTGCTGCCTCCACTGCCTCATTTACCACGTGAACAAGTTTCAAGTTCCAACCCAAAGCAGCCTGGAGAAAAGATGGGCACCTTCTTTAGTTGGGTTCTGCTCTCCTCCTCCCTCATGCAGGAGGGGGAAGAGAAAGAAGGGGCAGAACAGGAGGGGAGAGCAGGAGGGGGAGAGCAGCCTCTGTTGGGTACCCTAAAAACAGCTAGGGAGGCAGCAAAAAAGGCCTGGTGACATTTCTGGTTCTCAAGAGTCCCGGAATTTGCTGATGCCTCCAGCAGGGAAGCGACTGTGAAGGCCACTGAACCAGAAATCTTGCAGAATCAAAAAGAAAACCAAACTCTCATTTCTACACTCACCCGGAGGCACCACCGTCCAAACTTCAAAAGAAGATGTTAGAGCCCCAAACAATGTGAAGAAAAACAGAAGCAGGAAAGAATTCAGAATGTTTACTCCCAACTTCTACTCTGGCTTTCTAGCCCTGTTGGATCACCAGCCTCTGTGGCCTTGTGTGAGCCGCAGCCACAACCTCAGCTTCTCCTCAGACTCTACGATGTGAACACTGTCAGCCACAGCGACTCTTAGCCAGCACCTACTGTGTGCATAGCCATGTCACACAGCCCACTAATGCCTTTCTGCCTCAATTTCTCATAGGAAAAACTTCATGAGGAAGACACTTTTTGACCCCAGTTTCAGAGGAGGAAATGGAGGCCAGACAGCCAGGGTAACTTACCCAAGGACACATGGAAAGCTGAGACTTTCTGTTGGACGTCCATGGCTTGACTTCTCCTTGCCCAGGAGAAAGGAGTGAGTGGTTAAGTCTTTGATGAGGACTTTGAAGGGTAAGTCAGTAGAAATGGCTGGGTTTTTTTCATGAGGAATGCTGAGGTTTTATTAGTGTGTATTACAAGTGTGCATTACAGTTGTAATTGTGTACTGCACACATTTGTGGGGTTCACTATGATGACTTCATATATGTACATAATGTATTTCAATCTCCATTATCCTCTCCTCCTCTAAGTAACTCCTTCCTCTTCCCAACTCCCCTTTTCTATTCTCTTCATGTCCCCACCTCCACCCATGATCCAGTGACTTTCATTAGGAATGTTTACAGGAAGCTGGACCATGGTGGCACACGCCTTTCATCCCAGCACACAGGAGGCAGAGGCAAGTGGATCTCTGAGTTCGAGGCCAGCCTGGTCTACAGAGTGACTTCCAAGACAGCCAGGGCTACACAGAGAAACTGTCTTGAAAAACAAAACAAAAAACAAACAAAAAACAAAAAAGAAAGGAAGAGATGTTTACAAGAACATAGGTGAAGGTCCATTTGCTGGAGCTTGGTGTTTTACCCTGGGGATGTCTGTTCCCTCCCTACAACCATCGACCATCCTCGGGAATCCTCAGAAATCCTCAGGGACTGGACATGAGTCCCTCCTCTTTCCACAACAAGGTGCTAGCAGGCCAAATCTTGTGTAAGTGACCACAGATGCTGTTACTTCATGAGTGTAGAGGCCAAGTCATGCTTGGAGGTCAGTGGTCTACCCAGCATCCCCTGCTTCCTCTGGCTCCCACATTCACTTCATCCTTTCTTCAGGGCCTTCCCTCAGCCTTGGAGAAGGACAGATGTCTCATTTCTGACAGTCAGTTATTGATTCTCACTCTGACCAGTCACCGTGTCTGCTATCACCACTGACTATTTCACAAAGCATCTTCTCTCACCAAAGCGGCAGCACTAATGTGTGGGCATAAACGTAGCTATTTAGAGGGTTGTTGATAGTCACATCATTCGCGCTTCATAAAACAATAGTAGCTTCCTCACTAGGGCCTGCATTCTCTCCAGCCATGGGCCTCTGATGAGGTTCATATGAATTCCTCGATATGGGAAGGGCATGGAATCCAGTCAGAGAGCACCTATACTTGCAGGACAGACTAGCCACTACTGATTGCATCGGTGTGCCTGTCTTGTCTACCTGGTCAGTATTGTCACACGAAGGTGCATAGCTGAGTAAGACTATTGATAACAACAGTCCCCACTCCCCAGTCTACAGAGCATGTCCCTGCACTTGCTCTGTGAGCAAGGTATGTAGTATCTCCAGCAACATGGTTTCACCTAGTTCCGGTGGCACTCAGCAACAGTGCCTGTGTTGTTTGGGGACCTTACTGACCAATAAATAATTCAGAGGGAGGAATTTTCATTTAATAACCTCTGGCTTCTTGGGGAATCTTTATCTGTTTATATAAATCAATCTGTTTAAATTATTTACTTTTTTCTGATCAGATTATTAAGTGTCAGATTTCTTTACAGCTCTCTCAATCATCTTTAATTTTGTCTGACCCCCCCCACTCCCCATCTCTCTCCCCACTTAGACCACATACCAGTACTTCCCCACCTTCTAGAATATTTTATCCCTTCTCATGGGCCCATTTCTATTTTTCTGAGGTCCATGTATACTCACTCCCACATAAATGTACATACATAGAAGCTAGAAGCCAGGATACACACACAATCAGAACATAAGTGTGTTCCTTGCTGAGTTACTTAGTGTAATATAATATCCTTTCAACTGTACCCATACTCCTGAAAATGATATAATTTCACTTTTACAGCTAAATAAAATTCCACTGTCTATACATATCATATTTTAACTCTCCATTCATCAGTTAATAGATGTTGTGTTTTATAAAAAGAAAAAGGAGTCAGGGATATGTTTGGGGTAGAAGTACCTACGGTGTGGGGAGGTGTGGGGGAGTTGCCTCTGCTGACCCATGCTGAGGCATCCCTTCCCCCTGAGGTACCAGCCACATGAAGTTATAGTATGGAATAGAGTTTATTTAGGGCACGGGGACACGGGGAGGGGAGTTGGGGGGATAGTAGGGACAGAGAAAGGGGGGTGGAGAGAGAGAAAGAGGAATAGAGGAGTAGAGGCCAGCAATGAACATGTGGAGAGAGAGGAGGAGAGGAATGGGGAGAGAAAAGACAGAGAGGGAAGAGGGTAAGAAAGGAAGAGAGAGAAGAGGGGGCAAGCAGCCCCTTTTATAGTGAGTCAGGCACACCTGGCTGTTGCCAGGTAGCTGTGGGGCAGAGCCTAGAAGAAATGCTAACAATGGCCATCTAAGCCTGTTCCATTTCTTTGATAGTGTAGATGCAGCAGCAATAAATACAGCTATGCCCACATCGCTGTATTGGGATAGTGAGTTCTTTAGGCATATGCCCAGGAGTGAAACAGCTGGGCTTATGGACGTGCTATTTTTTGGCGATTGAAAACCTGCACACTGCTTTGCGTGGTGGCTGCACCAGCGTATGCTCACACTAACAGGAATGAGTTCCCTTTCTCTGCAGGCTCACCAACATTTGCTATTTATTTTTTATAATAATTCAATTGAGGTGCAATGGAATCTCACACTAGTTTTAGTTTTCATTTGCCTGGTGGCTAAGTTTTTTTGGATACATATTTACTGGCTGTCTGTGTCGTTCCTATTGAGAAGTCTCCGTTTAGTTACTCAGCCCAGTTTTTTATTAGGTTTTTTATTTTCTTTTTTTGGTCTTGTTTAGATTGTTATCCTGTTTTTTGTGTACACTACTAAATACTAATCCCCTATAGATATATCTCGCAAGGATTCTCTGCAGCTCTGTGGACTGTGTCTTTGCTCGATTCACTGTTTTTCTTTGTTATAAAAAGGCCTTTTAATTGTGCTGGTTTCAAGTGACCCTCTCCTGAATGACTGCAGTCCTGTTCAGAAAGTTCCTCATGTGCGTCAGTATCCCTGGAAACAGCTTTCCTCCTTCTGCCCCCAGCACTGTCAGAGTTTCAGATCTTATGTCAAGGTCTGTGATCCACTAAACATGGACTTTCATGCAGCCCAAGAGATAAGGATTTATCATTCTTTCTACGTTTGCCGAGGAGACTGTCTTTTCTCCAGTTCATATTTCTGGCTTCTTTGTCAAAAATCCCATGGCTGCAGTTGTGGGCTTGTGTCTTGACCTTCCGCTAGTATCCTTGATCTGCGTGCCTGTTTCTGGGCTGGCACCTTGTTGTTCTTGTTACGGTTCTGCAGTAAAACTCGAAACCAAGTGTACTGATGCCTCCAACAGCATTCTTTTGCTCAGGGAGGCTTAAACTTTCAGGGTCCTTTCTGTCTCCATAGGGATTTTAAGGTTTGTTTGTTTTATATTTTGTTTTGTTGTTTTCTATTTCTGTGAAGAATAGTGTTGGGGCTTTGATGGATTCTGCACTGACTCCCTAGGCTGGTTTTGATAGGATGGCCATGTAATTCTCCCAATCCGTGAACATGGGGTCTTTCTGTCTCCTAGTGGCTTCCTCAATCTCCATCTTTGCCGTTTCAGACTATTTAGTATAAAGATATTTTACTTCCTTGGTGAGGTGTGTTGGGGGGGGGCCATATTTCTGGTTTTCATTTTGTTTTGCTATTTCAAACGAGATTGTTGTCCTAATTCTTTCCTAGTGTGTTTGTCATATTAGTTTTGTATCCTGCATGTTACTGAAAGCAATCACCAGTGCTAAGAATCAGATGGAAACTTTGAGTCTTTTAAGTTTACAGTCATATAGTTTACATACTTTTCCATTTCCTGTTTATAACCCTTTTATGTGCTTGTCCTGTCTTTGGTTCCCACCATATTCTCAAACTTCTAAACACTGTGCAGAAGTAACTCAAAGTTTCGTTTCTGCTGCATTTATCAGCTTCCAGCACATGGGCTTGTGTCACTTGGACTGTTTCCTGAGAGTGTGTCATTCACAAGTCTGCAGCTGCTGACCTAGCCCAGCAACAGAAGTCTTTTGAAAATGTCATCTTGCTTCTGTTCGCTTACTTACCAATGTAGAGCACCCAACATGAAGGGGAAGGGGACTTCTTGACTCATCTATGGCCACCTGAGATAATCTTTGTTGTTCCAGCTCCTTGAAATGTCTATTGATTTTGTGACAGCTCTTTTTCAGCTTTCCTCACATTATTCCACTGAGTCCCTGACTAACCATGCTCAACTGTTGTCTGATGTCTCGGGTTCCCCTTTATTTGCTGAGAGGCACTTTTGACATGGTAGGCTGACCTGGAACTCCTGATCCTCCCTCTTGTGCCCAGTGCTGAGGTCCTTCTGCCTGTTCTACCGTCTCTTTAAAAAGAGGCTCTTGCTGTATTATATAGTTCACATGGTGTGATGGTCTGTATACACTCATCCCAGGGAGTGGCACTATTAGGAGGTGTAGCCTTGTTGGAGTAGGTTTGTCACTGTAGGTGTGGGCTTTAAGACCCTCATCCTAGCTGCCTGGAAGTCAGTCTTCTGCTAGCAGCCTTCAAATGAAGATGTAGAACTCTCAGTTCCTCCTGCACCATGCCTGCTTGGATGCTGCCATGTTCCCTCCCGCCTTGATGATAATGGATTGAACCTCTGAACCTGTAAGCCAGCCCCCATTAAATGTTGTCCTTCATACGAGTTGCTTTGGTCACGGTGTCTGTTCACAGCAGTAAAACCCTAACTAAGACACATGGCCAGGTCTTTTACACTGCTGGGCAGCCATCTCCGTCATTCAGCTCTAGAATTCATCTCACAATAACTCAGGTCCCACTAAACACTAATCCGTCCCCATGTGCTCCCCCCCCCCCTTCAGCAACAGCTCTTCTGGTTCTTCCCTTCTGATCATCTGAGATATTTTCTGAGAGTGAAATCACATTTGTTTATTGGTTAATTTCACTCAATATTGAAGGTTTGTTCAGGCTGTAGCATGGCAGACTTTATGTTTTCCATGCTTGAAGAGGATGCAATAAAAAGGCATTTTTATTATAAAGCATGGCCATCTTTTGGTAATTAAAAATAACCCCCAGAGACTAAGGAGATGGCTCAGTGGGAAACGTTCTTGTCGTGCAACATGAGAACTGGAGTTCAGATTCCCAGTACCCATGAAAAAGCTGTGTGTGGCAGTGTCTGCCTAAACCGGAGGACTGGAGAAACAGAGGCAGGAGAGTCTCAAAAACTTGCTAGCCAGGCAGCCTGGTTACAGATACGAGCTTCAGGTTCAGTGAGAGGCCTATCTCAAAAAAGTAAGGGGAGGGCTGGGAGATGGCCAGGTAAAGGTGTTTGCCGCCAGACTTGATGACCTGAGTTTGATCCCTGAGACCCATGTAGCAGAAGGAACTAATTGTCTCTCTCTCAAGTCGTCTTCAGACATACACACTCGAGGTGGGCAGGCAAGTACATGCACATGCATACACACTTAAAATCAATAATAAATAAATGCTACTTTGAACAAATTTTAAGTAAAGCAGAAGACTGATTAAGGAGGAAGCCCCCATATCAACCTCTGGCTTCCCGGTGTGTCTACACAGAAGAGCATACCTGTTATGTACATAAACAGAAATTCAGATACCGTTTGCCCATTGTCAGCCTCTAGCCTGCACACAGTTTGTATATTAATCTTCATCATTGGCTTAGTGTGATTATTGTCTCTGCTAATGAGGAAACTAAGTAGCCACATAGCTAGGGGCATGCTTTAAGTTCTTTGCTGGTCTATGTTTGCTCAGCCGATGGATAGAGAGACATTGTAACTCCATCATCACAGAACAAACTCCAGAGAGGAAATGACCCAAGGTCTTGTGGGTGACTAGAAGTTACTCTGTAGAGCAGACTGACCTCAAACTTCCCATGAGCTCACAGTTTGAGCCCCAGAATGCTGGCAGTGTGAAACATGCCTGACTTGCCCCATGTTTTCTCAATAAACTATTACTTTCAAGTTAAAATAGACTTGCAAGAGAGTTGCCAAGACAGTACAGTGAGTTTACATGTGTTCTCACCCAGTTTCGACTTCCTTAGTGTCCCATCTTCTGCTGATAGCTTTGTCAAAGCTCGGACACCAATGCTGGTCCATTGCCACAAGCTAAAGCCCAGGTTGTTTGGACCCCAGCCATTTCCCATTTGTCAGCATCATTTCATGTGCCAGGACTCAGCCATATGGTATCTAGTCCCTACATCTCTGTCTCTGCTGGTCTGACACTTTCTTAGACCATCCACTTTGACAGTTAAAGGAGTCCTAGTCGGTATCCTGTAGGGCATCCTTGGCTTGTGATTAAGTTTATTTTCGTTAACTAAACTGAGGTTACAGGGGGTTTTTTGGTTGTTGTGTTTGTGTGTGTGTGTGTGTGTGTGTGTGTGTGTTAAATATATTATATATATATTAATTAAGAATATCACAGAGATAAAATGCTCACTGTATCAGGTTGTGACAACCACATGGTTAGCACGCCATGTCAACCTTGGCTGTCTGCTGAGGTGCTGCTTGCCAGGATTTCCCACCAGATGATGCTCTTTGTCTTTCTCCATACTCTGACCTTTAGAAATGAGGCACTGAGTCTGACCAACCTAACACACCTGGGAAAGACTCAATTAAGACTCTTGGAGATGGGAGTAACATTATACATTACATAGATCCTTCCATAAGGGAGTCTTATCTCAGTTACATCCTCTGTTTTACAGTTGGCACCTCCTGTCACCAATGGATGCCTCACATACATATTTATGACGAGGTTTAATTTAGAAATGAAGTGTGCATGGCCACAGATGAATCGTAGTAGCATAATAAAACAGAATACTTATAACACACACGGCAGTAAAGTTGTCGTCCTCGATACTCTTGTATTTAAATTTAATAGGAGTCACCTGAACACAGTGCTGAGATACCACAGCTGTGTGTCTGATACTGAGATGTCTATGAGTGACTACAGATAGGTAGTGTACACAGCATTGACATGCTGGATAAAAGGTTACACATCTCAGGTAGGATGGGATGGCACAAAGAGATGACAAGATTTTATCATGCACCCGGGGGTGGTGGCCCACGCCTTTAATCCCAGCACTTGGGAGGCAGAGGCAGGCGGATTTCTGAGTTCGAGGCCAGCCTGGTCTACAGAGTGAGTTCCAGGACAGCCAAGGCTACACAGAGAAACCCTGTCTTGAAAAAAACAAAACAAAAAAAAAAAAAAAAAACAAACAAAAAAAGATTTTATCATGTCATTTAAATTAGCATGCTTTTTAAACTTAAGAATTGTTTATTTCTGGAATTTTTCTGCCTGAGTTATTTGGTCCATGATTGACTTCATGGAGCTGAAATCATGGAAGTAAAAATGCAGATATTGGGGGTGGGGGGTTATGGATTATGGACATCTATGTAAATGTACTTTAAATATTCAGTTTTGCTCTCTCACTAAAGAGCCCTCTGGAACATCTCTGTCTGCACAGGCCTGGACCAGATTTTCTCCCGTTGTTGCTGGCCTGGCCCTAGCGCAGGACCCACTCAACCTCTGAATTGTTTTGTAAGCCCAGAGGATCCTTCCTCCATCCACCTTCTGCCTCTTTTTCAATGATGAATTAGCACTTACCTCCTCAATAATGCAGTGTCAATCACAAGCTCCGCCCTGGGCCCATAAGTTCCACCTACTGATGCCTATAATCCTACTAGTTCCCTAAGGAAAAAAGAGAAGGACTCAGGCAAGGTTGTACACACCTGAAAATCACAGCACCCTGGCAGGAAAGTTTGAGTCCAGTCTGGGCTCTATGAAGAGGGGAAGAAAATTGAAGGTATCCAAAAAGCAGGTTCACAAGAATACAACTCATTGACTTGAACAGAATCAGAAGACCAAATTCACCATAACAAATTTGGGTTGTATTCTTTAAGACATGCTATTTCCCAGGGGTGAGAAGTTTTTTGATCCTTGGCTGATACGTATTTTTCTTCTAACCCTGCACAATGCTTGAAGAATGAATTTCTTCTTATTCGAGAATCACCAATCACAAATCCTTTTCCTTTATTCTGCCTATTTTATTAGCCACTTTGTCTGGCAAATATATTCATGATCAGTGAATTACCTGACTATGCAAATTGTTCTGGAATCTGTCTTGGGGTGCAGGTAGGGACAGAATTACCCTCCTGGAGTTCCAGGGAAAGCAGCTTGTCCTGTTAGGGTTTATATTGCTGCCATGAACACCATGACCAAGGCAACCTGAGGAGGAGTTCATTTGGCTTTTAGTTCCACATCACTGTTCACCACTGAAGGAACTCAGAGCAGGAATTCAAATAGGGCAGGAACCTGAAGGCAGGAGATAATGCAAAGGCCATGGAGAGGTGTTGCTTACTGGCTTGCTTCACAGGGCTTGCTCAGTCTGCTTTGCTCAGCCAAGGTCACCCACCCAACGATGGCCCTGCCCATAAGGGCTGACCTCTTCCCCTGTCGGTCACTAATTAAAATGCCCTACAGGCTTGTCTACAACCCTATCTTATGGAGGCATGTTCTCAATTTAGTTCCCTCCTCTCAGCTGACTTTAGCTTGTGTCAAGTTGACATGAAACTAACCAGCAGGACAGCCTTCAGCATGTGGTGTTGAAGGATTGCGAAAGTTGGTTTAAAAAAAGAAACAACAGAAGAATGTGTGGGGAGCACTGTATATGAGCTTGGATGAGCTTATTATTTAATGGACTCTGAGGATAAAAGATGAACCTTCCTAATATGGAAAGGAGTAATGTCATCGCCTGTAAACCTTAGGAAAACAAAGACTGACATCTCCTGTGCAAGCAGTTCTGCCAGTAAAGAGCCCCCAGCTCTGAACTATTTAGCCTTGCCTGACCTAGATGGCCTGCCCTGCAAATTTTAGACTTAATAGCTAGTTCAGTTACATGAACTAGTTACTTAAAATAAACCCAATCTCCATCAACAGACAGAACCCCACTAATATATAGTAAACCCTTATTTCCCTGGAAGGCTTCTAGAATTTTGTGGAAGTAGTTTTCCTAACAAGTCTTTTGACTTTGTAAGTTCTCTGAGGGGGAGAGAGAGAGAGAGAGAGAGAGAGAGAGAGAGAGAGAGAGAGAGAGAGGAAGAAGAAGAAGAAGAAGAAGAAGAGAAGAAGAAGAAGAAGAGAAGAAGAAAAGAAAAAACAAAGAATCGCGGTGACTTGGAAACAGCAAGTGAAGCCAAATCTTTTAAACATCAAGTAGCAAATTCATTTGAAAACCATTTGGTACTTCATTCTGTCTAATAAAGACTGGGTCATAAAACACATAATGATCCCTTCATGCATCCGTTTGGCAAACCCTACCATTCTATGTCAAGTATGTCACAGAATGCAAAACCCAGCTATTGCAACAGAAGCAGTCTTTCAGATCCTCATGCAGGTGACCTGGGCAAACACTCAGCTTGTCATCTAGTCCAAACCTGCCTTCTCTCCATTCCGATGCCTAGCAGACACTTGAGGTTTAGATCACACGAGAGGGACCTGTCTTCCCAACTCATTTTTTAAAGCAGGCATGAGAGGCAAGAGAGAAGGAAATGGAATGGGATGGAGTGGGGTACTTTCCATCTGTCTTAGAGTTTACTGCTGTGAGCAGACACCATGACCAAGGCAATTCTAATAAGGACAGCATTTAATTGGGCTGGCTTACAGGGTCAGAGGTTCAGACCATTATTATCAAGGTGGTAACATGGCAGCATCCAGGCAGGCATGGTGCAAGAGGAGCTGAGAGTTCTACATCTTCCTCTGAAGGCTGCTAGGAGAAGACTGGCTTCCAGGCAGCTAGGACAGGGGTCTTAAAGCCCATGTCCACAATGACACACTTCCTCCAACAAAGCCACCCCTACTGCAACAAGGCCACACCTCTTAATAGTGCCACTCCCTGGGCCAAGCATATTCAAACCACCACACCATCCATAACCTCAGTCCAGAAGCCTAGAGCTGAGACTTTCTCAGCATGCCTTTGATCTCCAACCCACTAAAGAAAGCAGCCAGTCCAGCTAATGAGGCTCATCAGTCTTCTTCCTCTTTCCCCTTCTAGTCTGTTACAAATTTTGACACAGGTAGAGCATGTTTGAGTGCCTTGCCGGGAAAAGCCCAGAGTATTGAGTTTGTTCACCTTTTCACAGGAGCCTGGGGCCAGGCATCGAGTAGACTCCAACTGCAATAGGTTCAAACCCTCCACCCCCACAGAAGTTACTGAACATTAGATCCCCGAGGATGGCCTTGGATGGGAGCTCCCGGTTTCTGTGGCTCTGACCAAGATAAGACCAGCAGGAAAGCAAGGGTAACAACCAAGCTTACACAGGATGAAGGCAGCCCAGAAAGGTATCCTGAGGCTCAACCTCAGCTAGAGTTTGCATTCCTTCTCCTGCCCTCCACCCACTGACCAGTCACAAAGAGCAGCAGGGCCGGAGGGGTGGGGTAGAACAGCTGGCCATTTGAGGAACACAACCAGCTTCTGTAGGGAAGGTGGAAAAGTCCCTGAAGTTCCCACCAGTGAGGGAGAGAAAGACAGGAGAGTATCAGCTGACCACCGAGAAGACTGTCTACGCTCTGCAAATCTGAGCCCGCCCTTCTCAGCAGAGATAGTACCATCCATCAGGACTGGGATGAACTCTGGGCTGGCTGTGTAGAAGTCTTTTGCCACATGTTCCTTGAGACTGACAAGAACGGGACATACTCACTGGTATGACTATCACACACACACTCACATGAACTCACACACACATTTACACACACACATGAACACACACATTCACACATACACTCGCATATACACACTCACGTGAACTCACACACACACATACACACACACTCCAGGTCCTCAGACTTCTCAAACCTTTTCCTTGGGATCCCCAAGTTCTGAGAAGGAATTCCACTTCCGGCTTAACAGTTTCCAGCTCAGGGCTCTTTCACCTCCCAGGTCCTCTCAAGGTACATTTGCCAACTGCCATTACTATTTTTCTTTCTCAGACAAGGCCTCACTCTCTTTGTAATTCAGGTTGTCCTGGAACCCACCATGTAGCCCAGGGCATCTGGAATTTACTGTGATCCCCCTGACTCAGCTCCCAAATGCTGGGATCACCTTGGGAGACACCGCACCTGACTCGGGGAACATTTCAGAGAAGGACAGCATCCTATAAGCATTTAGTGGGCGTGGTTCACTAGATGGCCTATTTTGCCCAGGATGTACCTCACAGCAAAGTATTACCAGATCAAAATGAGAAGCCTGCACTTAGCCCAGTGTACCATCTCATAGACAAGCTAAGACATATGCTTAAGGTTAGGTCCAGTTATTACCAATGCTAGGAATGCTGACTGCTTGGGGAGGGAGTGGTGATGGCTCATCTACTAGGTGCTTACTGTGTACCAGACACTATTCCCAAGTACTTCACCTACGTGGATATGTTCTTCCCTCAAAGCCACGCTCTGAAATGGGGGTGAGGATGTCCTAATG
Organism: Mastomys natalensis; assembly: GCA_021653895.1. Lineage (NCBI taxonomy): Eukaryota > Metazoa > Chordata > Mammalia > Rodentia > Muridae > Mastomys > Mastomys natalensis. The sequence continues at coordinate 638,600 of JAJTUV010000270.1, forward strand.
TCAGATAAGAGAACTGAGGCAAAAAAAGAGCCTGAATTTCTCATGAAGACATGGCTAATTGGTGCTGAGGCTGGGGCATGACTCAGGTGGTCCAGTGTACAAACACCATTCAAAGTCTCAGGGCTTCAGCAAAAAGCACCGTCCAGCTTTTCTTCTGAGCTTGGTGGTGGTGTTAATTTTTCACCACTCCTGACCAGATCCTATATCTCTATGGTTATTTACAAATTTCAAAATATTTATTTTAGTATGCCCAATTTTGTCTGATTTTAAGACAGCCCTAGAAAGCAAACCAGGCACAAGGAAGAAAGAATAAGACCCCTGGGCAGGTGTCCACCAGAACTGGCAGCCTTGAATAGTGTGATCCAAGCTTAGTCTCCTTGGGATGGCTAGCCCCAGCTCCATTTGCTCTTATTCAGAACTCAGAGTGGCTGAGGGAGCCAGGTCCTTCCCTGTTGTGGGTTGCCCTGGTGCTGTCTGTATTTTGATGTTAATTCTGCTTCCTCAAGAGGGGCTGCTCCCGATGAGGGGTACGTCACATACTCAGGTGATTTCATGTGAACCTTCTCCCCATGTTAACTGGTCAAATAAAGGCTAGAGCCCTTGATTAGGCAGTGGAAGAGAAAGGTGGGGCTGGAGGTTTTAGAAAGGGAGAAGAGAGGAAGGAGGAGGGGGATGAGGAGACGGAGGAGACAGAGGAAGACAAGAAAGAGCAGGCAGAAAGAAGATGGAGCAGAACCGCACTGCCCAGAGAAGCCGCAAGTATCGCAGGTAGCTAGGGATCTCATAGCTGGGGACTAAGTAGTGTAGTGGGAAATCTGCCCAATCTAAGCGTGCAACTTATAAATATTGTAACTGTGTTGTGTGGTTTTTGCATGGGCTTACTGGGGTTGGTGATTCCCTACGACACTCACCCCACATCACCTCCAGTGTGAGGAGTCCCTGTGCCCTCTGTGAAGTGGGACTCCTTACTCACCCGCTCATTTTATTAGGCATTTACAAAAGCATATGTTTGCGCATGTGTTTATTCAATCTGAGATAGTAGGGTGAAGCAACCCCAAAATTCCCAAGCGTCATTCTAGCTCCTGAATTGCTTCATCTGTCTTCCCTCCAACTTCCCATTCCACTTTCTTGATGAAGATTATGTTCTGCTGTGGTTTCATTTAGATTAAAAAAAAAAAAGATGGGCCGAGCTACCTGCACCTTGTGCTTCCATCCCACCAATAACCACTCACCTCCATAACCTCAGACTCCAAGGTCATCTGGCCCAACTTCCAAGGTCCTCTGGCCCAATCTACAATTTCCAGCTCTTCTCATCTTGGTGGAAATCTCTCCTGCCACAAATATGTTGGGGACATATTTGATGACAGAGACTTATTTGGTCTCTGTGATTGCTCAATAATCTCCCCCTCATAGAAATCTCCAAACTGCCGATTAAACCCTACAGGATCAGATGCACGTTTCCTCTGAGGAATGGAGTGGGCACGTGGGTAGAGGAGCACTAAAGGCAGAAGGACATTTGGAGAGCCCAGAAGAAGCAGGAAGCCAAAACCAAAGGACATATGAAACATGCAGTATGTTGGGGTGTCTTGCGGAGGGAGCTAGGATCCCAGAAAGTCAACGGTTGCTAACTCCACCCTAAACTAGTGGGTTTTGAGTTCTTGATTCATGAATTTGAAGAATGTTATTCACAGGCTAAGAGGGTGAGCTTTAGAGGGAAATTTATTACAGATTCATAGATAAGAGTGAGAGAGAAAGGGAGGGAGGGAGAAAGCAGTGGGGGAGCACCGTGCTCCTACATAGTTGAAGGGGACCCAGAGGTTGCGTGGCTGTGATTCCGGGCAAACACTAGGGAGCCTCCCGTGCTCCATCTCGTTGCATGTTTCATTTCCCGTTTTGTTGGTTCTGTGTGAGAAGCCCGGAAGCGGGGGTTTGAGGAGAGAAAGGGCTGTAGAAAAGAGACTCTGACATTCCTTGTCTGTGAAGAGATGAAGACCCTTCCCTGTTGGGTGAGCGCCCCCCCATGCTCTGCTTGCTGCCTTCACCCTTAGGTCTATGCATAGGGTGGTGTTGAGCGGTCATGACTGGCCTTGTCTTTTAATTTAAAGAAAAGAGAAGAAGTCAGAGCACCTTCTATGTATGCATCAGGCACGTGTCCAAATGCTGGGAATTTATTCTTCTGCCAGAAGACAGAAAATAAACAATGAAATACATGTTAATTCAGGTGTATACAGGCTATGAAGAAAAGTGCAGCCAGGTACAAATACCTTGAGGACAGGGTTATTTTGTCGAGGGCAGGCATAAAAGCCCCTGTGGTAAAGAGCACAACAGCAGAACTATTAAGAAAAGGTAAGCCAGCTTTATGTCCATGCAGAAAGAGCATCCTAGGGAGAGGTGGATGTGAGTTCTACCCATGACAGAGCCCCAGAAATCCTGTCTTCTGGTATTTGCACCCTTATAATTTCTGGGCTGCATCCCTAAGGGCATCACAGAGGCTGGGGAGCTGTGTTTACTGAACAAGCGTGAAGACCTGAGTGCAGATCCCTGGTACCCAGGGATCAGGCATCTCGGTGAGGGCCAACTACCCCAGTGCTGGAGAAGCACAGACAGGAGGTTCCCTGAAGCTCACTGGCCAGTCAAGGTAGCCAAAACAGATTCACTCCGAAACTCTGTCATACGAGAGAGGTGGAAAATGACTGAAGCGGACACCCAACATCAACTTCTGATCTGTGCATACGGGATAGCTTCTTCCATCTGGTTCTCTTGGGTCTTTCAGTCAGAAGGAATCCAACCTTCATGTCCTCAAGACGCCCTACTATAAGCCCAGGAAGAGAAGAGACCAGTGTCTCTGAGCTGAAGCACCTCAGAGTGACACTAACCTGCTATATTGGTCAAGCTTGTCCTCCCTGTGACCAAATAGCCAAAAAATCAAGTTACCAGATGGAGGATTTATTTGGCTTCCTGGTTTCAAAAGGTTCAGTCCATGGTCACTTGGGCCCATGCACTTGGCAGAGCTCTGTGGTGGCAGGAGAGTGTGGCGGAACTGTTCACATCATAGCAGACAGGAGGGGGATAGTGCACCGTGAAAGGGCCAGGGGTAATATGTCCCAAGGACCTGCCCCCAGGAACCAACTGTCTTAATCTAAGTATCACCTCCTAATGTTTTTATAACTTCCCTATAAATAGGGTAATCAGCTGGGGATTAAGTATTCAAAGCATAAGTTTGCAGGGGTTCATATTCAAACAAACACTCGGCAGGTGGTGTGTGTCTTTGAAGTAGACCCCTCATCTTAGTTAAGCCTCAGATGACTCCGCCCTTCCAGCATCTTGCTGCCACTTCACGAAGAAGACCATGAGCCGGAAACATTTGCTAAGCTGCTTCGGGGCTCCCATTCCACAGAAGCATGGATGAAAGAGGTCATTCTTAAGTGAGTAGGTTTGGGGGTGATCCATTATGTAGCCTCGGATAATAGAAACTACTGTGTATGGGCACTCCCTCGTGGTAATTCACTTGTATTCAAGATCATCAGGGTGTGGTAGGGCCAGTATAGGGCAGAATGAAGAAGGAGTAGCAGAGACCACACTGAGTCTCTGAGAGACCTGTAAGCAACACAGGGTTTGGAGCAAAATTACTTGATTATATTTATACCCCTGTGACACAAGGAAAGACAAATACAGGGCTGTGTTCAAAGCAGGAAGACTAACCAGGACACAGCTCCCTGGTGCTAAGCAAGAGCTGCTTGGTGGCCTGCTGCAGAAGGTTAAAATGGACTGGTTCCGGCTGGTTCCAAGACACAATCAAAGCTTGCTGAGGTAGAGTAGAAAAAGCAAGGCCCACTTCAGTGGCCTAGATAACAGTTACAATGAGCTGCTGTATACTGGAGAAGATGTTGGTGGAGAAAGCCAACCTAATCTTTGCAAATTAATGATATAATTCATAAAATGCAAAATTAGCTTATAGGGAACCTAAGGGTCCTACTATGCAATCACAGCTTTGGATCACAACCTCGAGGGTCCTTCTTCTGAGTCCCTCTTGTACCTTGCCTATAACATGGGCTTTCCTGAGTAACAGTCCCCATTAAAGGGTGGAAAGAATAGTGACAGTAGAAGGGACCAATCAAGACAATGCCAACTGCTTGAGGAGGGAGAGGTTGCTTCCAGCCATGGTGGTTATTGTTCCTCAAATTCATGTTCTCGATTCTTCAAAACCTAGGACAAGCACTGACCCCAAGGCTTATCATAGCCATGTGGATTTTCTACTAGAAACTTTGATGTCATAAGCAAGAGAAAATCAGAAACTCAGGGCCTCATTTTGAGTGATGACCTTTAGAGAGTACCAGGGTGTTGCAACCACCATCTTGTTAAACGGAACTAAACATCCACACTTTTGTGCAAGATGTGCCAGTTTTTACATAACGTCACTCAATCTAATTCTCACAAGATAATTATACAGACCATAAACATGGAGATAGCTGGAGAGTTCTCACTCTGCAATCATGGCGCAGTTGGGTCACAAGCTTATCTCTCCTTCCTGTGAGTCCACCATGCCCCTTGCCCATAACACAGGCTTCCCTGACCGTTTCCTCTGCTTCCTTAACCAAAGTGACAGTAGATGGAAGGAGGAGGTCACATGAATGACAAGGTGGTGGAACTTCTGTGAGTGTTATTACTGCGACTTCAGGTGCAACATCCAAAATACAGCAACCCTCATTAACCTCTGCTGACGCCACAAAAACCCGGGAGAGAGGAATGTACTTATTCTCCTTAGTTAGTTATACAGTTATTTCCCACAGCACCTAACCGTGCCTGACTCAGAAGAGGTAGTGTAAAGGCTTTTGCTGTCGATGATGTTAAAAATTTATTCATTCATTAATCCCACCAGGAATCTTTTAGTATTAATTATGTGTGCCTTGTGGCTCTAGGCGCTAGGAAAATACCTAGCTTCAACAAGTTGGCCAGAATCTGTGTGTGGACTTGAGGCCTCCTGAGAGCCCTGTGGAAAGACGTGTGGAAAGCTAAAGGTGCCCTCAGGGAGCAGGGGAAGGAGGAAGACACTTGGAGAAGAGACAGGGTTGAGGCAGCTTGTACTTACCACGAGATCCAGACTGGAGGAGAGGGAAGGCAGCTGGACCAAACATCTGGATTGCTCGTGACTGAGCAGTTTCTCAGGATGCAGGATTTTAGATGCCAGAAGGAAGCAAACCAGGATTGTTGGTCAGCCTGGAGGAGGATAGCAGTAATTCCAAGCATACTAGACTGGCAGCCTCAGCAAGTCACTTATCGGAGCCTTAGGAAGAGGACTAGAAGAAAATACTCCAGGTGACCACTAAATAAATGACAACCTTCAACACTAGCACAAATCTCCAGCAGAGAGGGAAAAAATCATTTTTCTCTGACCTTCCCACCACAGTATCTGTGTCATTGTGGACAAACTCACAAAACAAGGCCACTGTTACAACAGTAATAACTACAACACGGGCATTTTCCTCTAGGAAGGATGACTCTCTGCTTTGTGACACTGAATACAGCACAAAGAAGGTCCAGGACCATTGTCAGCCAATTAAAAAGCAACAGGAGGAAGTCACACACACCTAGCTAGTGACCTAGCTGCTAACAAGATCCACACACAGACAGTATTCCATCTATACAAGAAGCTACAGGGTCCCACTTGCTGCCTGCATGTTCCAAGTAAATTTTAGTCACCATCTTGACTCACTCTAAACTAAAAGCCAAGGGAATATTGAGCAGATAAGAACATCTAGAATGTTCTACTCACTGCAGCAGCTCTGCCCTGTCAGTTCTTCTCAATTGCTCTTGGGTTGTCCTGGTTCTCGCTCCTTAAGGCTGCCTCGACCACCTGGCCTGGCTCCATCACACCTGGCTTGGCTCTCACCACACCTGGCCTGGCTCTCACCACACCTGGCTTGGCTCCCATCACACCTGGCCTGGCTCTCACCACACCTGGGCTTGCTCTCACCACACCTGGCTTGGCTCCCATCACCTGGCCTGGCTCCCCTACTTTGTGCTATCTCATTCCTGTAGCCTTTCCTGAACAGCTGTTCCTTTTTATTTTTTTTTCCTAGAAACACAATTCAGCTTTGCTGAAATTAAACTTAGAACTCCAAGTGTGCATAATGTATACAAAAATAAAAGTCACCTTACCAATTCTACCAACTAGGAATGACCACCAGTGGAGCCTGGTGTCTGTCCTTTCTATATTTGATCGGCTGGCTGGACAGATGGATGGACGGAGTCCATGATATTTATTTGTCCTGTTTTATGCACCACACCTCGTTTTGTACCCCAAATCCCTTTGTAGCTAGGGACAGCTGGGAGTTGTGCTCTGGCCTCCAGATTCTATTATTAATTTTCTGAAGAATTCTCAAGCCTATTATTTCTCAAGTTAAATACTACTTCCTCCTTCATCTTGTCTTCCCATCACCCCTGCTCAAAATAACTCAAATGGCCCATAACTAAAGGAAACGTTACACTATGACACACCCTGGCTGCTGAAACTTTGCACACACCCATGGTGGTTTGGGTAGGATACATTTCTATAGAGATGAAAATTACAGAAAAAAATACATACAAAACGTTTTCCCACCTTTGACTGTAAAATTTCTTCAGGAGTGGATGCACCAGTTGGATTCCTATCCAAAGAAACACAGAAGAATCCTTCCCTCGCCCTCACATGGACCCTTACTACACTTCACAGAGCGAACTCTCATCCCAGCAATGGGTAGTTTGTGTAGAATGGCAGATGGAAAGCTCAGATACCTCCCAGAAGCACCGGAGACAACACGTCTCAGAACGATGAGTGTCACTGCAGACACACTGGCTGCTTACTAAAGAGAGAAAAATCCTACAGCCAAGAAGAAAGTGGAGCCCAGGAGCTGGGGCTGAGAGAGCTGGGTGGGGTGAGAGGGCTGCAGACACATTGGTCCTCATCAGGAAAGGAAACTACGGAGAGAGCAGAGGACAAGCATCATTGGAATGGCTGATCTTACAAAGACCCAAGACTTTCCACTGTAGACAGGAAAGTAGGGGGTGGGTGGTATGGGTTGGGATATGAAGGTTTAGTGAGTGAAGGCGGCTGCCACCAATCCTGACAACTGATATTTGTTTCCCACAAGCCACAAGGTGGAAGGAGAGAATGGACCTCTGCAGTTTGTTCTCTGGTTTCCACACAGGTGTCTCAGTACCAACATGAGCAAAGAGAAAGCCAGAGACAGAGAGGAAGAAAGACAGACAGACAGACAGACAGTGAGACAGAGAGAGACAGAGACAAAGACAGAGACAAACAGATAGAGAGACAGAAGGAGGGAGATAGAAAGACAAAGGGAGAGAGAGAAAAGAGACAGAGAGAAAGAACACAGATTTACAGTAAAATTTCAAGATATACTAGGAAATAAACTAGAGCCATGAGCAAGAATCAGCAGAAACTACCAAGACAGACACAGATTCCTTGGTGAGATTTTTATTGCTGTGATTACAACCGAAGATAAACAGCTTAAAGAGCAAAAGATTTATTGTTTCCTATGATTCATAGATTTCAGTCCAGGATTGCTTGGTTCCATTGCTTTGGAGTTGAGCAAGGGGAAAAATTGGTGGGAAGGGTTTGATAGAACACAGCTGCTCTCCTAGTGGCAACCAGGAAACAGAGGGAGAAAGAGAAAACCAGAGAGAAGGCAAGGTCCAGGACAGGAGAAGCCTGAAGGCCTTGCCCCCAAGTTCTTCTAACTTAGTTCCACCTCCAAACCACCTCTCAACAAAGCCATCACATCATGAATCATTCACCAGACTAATCAATCAATTAGGTCAGAGTCCTTGTGAGCGATCACCCTCAGTGGCTGAAGATTAAGACTTCAACACGTGACCACTACACTTCAGGCAATAGAATTATCAAGGGCACATCACAAGATTGCTTGAAATGTTTAATTAGTGTCTCTGATATTGTCAAATTAAAGAACGCTGTGTAACTTAAGAGACCACAAGTCTTCCACGTGCTGATAGTGCCTGTTCAGTAATATTTACGAGACTAGAGAGGTGAACTAAACAGTTGGTAGAGGGCTTGCCTTACAGTCCCAAATCCTAGACTCCCAGATACCAGGTGTGGTGTTGAATGCCTGTGATCCCAGTACTCAGAAGATAGTGAGAGAATCGGAAGTTCAAGGCCATCCTTGGCTGTGTAACGACTTCAAGGCCAGCCTGGGATACACACGATCCAGTCTAAGAAAGAAAGATTAAGAAAAGGAAAATTAAAATGAGCTAAACTAACAAGATCAAAAGTAACAGAGACAATTAGTTTGTTCTATATTACAAATAATTCTAAAATTCTTGGCTTATAGTAACTCAGAAGGAAGAAAACAGAGGACAGAGTAGAGAGACATAACAGGTACACACAGAGAAATATCACTAGTAGCTATTTTTTATTGAGATATATTTTGCATACCATTAATGTAAATTGAATTTTTAGGTAGTCACATGATTGTACTCCACCCTTTCCTAGGTTTCAGGATATTTTCAAAAGCCCCCAAAGAAGCCCTTCACCCAGTAGCAGCTGCTTCCTCTTCCTCTTCCCCTAGTTTCTGGAAAACTTTCTGACTTGTGAACTTGCTTATTTTCGGCACAGAGAACCATTAAAATCGCAGCCCTGAGAGCTGGAGAGATGATGGCTCAGCAGTTTCAGGCAATATCGAGAATCTAAGATCAGCCCTCAGGAGCCACATCAGGTGGCCAGCAGCTACCTGTAAGTCCAACTCCAAGGTAGCTGAAACCCTCCTAACACCCTCCTAGACCTCTGAGGGCACCTGCACTCACAGACACAGATCTACATACAGACACACAAGTAAAGATAAAATAAGATTTAAAAAAAGGAGTAAAATCCTTTATGCCAGGGGTGTTGGCACAGGCTTGTAAGAGGAGAGCCTCGAAGATACTAGGCGTGATGGTGCATACCTGTCATTCCAAGCTGACTCCTGGCTAGCTCTGGAGAGGAAAAGACAAAGGATCCTTGGGGCTCACGGGCCAGCCAGTTCAGCCTAATTGCTGAGCTCCAGGCCTACGAGAGAATCTCAGACATATTCACACAGGTACACACACATATACACACACACAGAGAGAGAGAGAAGTAATGACAAAAATAAATGTTTAAAATATTAAGTATTTATCATGACTAGGCAGGAATTAGATGCTGAGCAGCCCAGAGACCCAGAATATAACCAAATACAACTGGGGGTTGGGGGGAGTCAATGAAATGATTCCTAATGATAGTCTGCTATTTTTGTAGATTGGTGCCTAGCCCAATTGTCAACTTATGAGAGCAGATGCAGGAACCCACAACCAAACACTAAGTGAAGGCAGGGGAACCACACAGAAGAAGGGGAGGAAGGATTCTAGGACTCAGAGGAGTGAAGGACACCATGAGACTACAACCCACAGGATCACCTACACAGGGCTCACAGGGGCTCACAGAGACTGGAGAGACAGACAGTCACGGGTCCTGGATGGGTCCAGGCTAGGTCCTCTGCATGTATGTTATGGATGTATAGCTTAGTGTTTCGTGGGCTCCTAACAGTGAGAGTGTGGGGTATCTCTGACACTTTTGCCTGTGCTTGGGACCCTTTTCCTCCTACTGGGTTTCATCATCCAGCCTTGATACAAGGGTTTGTGCCTAACCTTTACTCTAATTTGTTATGCGGTGTTTGGTTGACATCGCTAGGAGGCCTGCTCTTTTTTTTTTTTTTTTTTTAAGGGAAACTGAGGAAGAGTGGCTCTAGGGAGAAGGGAGGTTGTAGGGGACTGGAAGGAGTGGAGGTAGTGGAAACTGTGGTCAGGATGTAACATATAGAAATGATAAAAATAAAAACTTACTACAATGTACTTCCTTGTGTGTGCACACACGCTCAGACACATGCCTTTGCTTCTCTTCACCTTGTTGAGGCTGAGCATCTCTCCCTTCACTCTGTGTTGTGTGCTCCAGGCTAGTTGGCTCACATGTTCTTGGGCTAGTCTCCTATCTCAGTCTCCTAGCTTTTGTAGGAGTTCTGGCATACACATGCATACTACCACTTATGGCTCCTTAGGGTTGTGGGGAGGTGGGCCTCAGGCTTGCATGACCGATAAGCTAGTGTTTTTCTTGGCTGAATCTTCTCCTTCAGTGGTCAGTCTTGACATTTCTTGATGGTTCCCTTTTAATACAATTTACCTTTCGGGGACAGAGGTCAGGGGTCATAGTGTTATACTTAAGAAACCTTTGGTTACTCCGAGGTCATGAGGACATACTCCTAAAGTATTTTGAGGCATGGGACTTATTTGTGTTCATTTTGCTGGTTGCTGCTTGTTGCTTTATCCTGTTGAGATCAGCTCTTGCCATTTGACTCCGCTGGTCTCAAATTCACGATCTTCCTGCCTCAGACTCCCAAGTGCTAAGCCCTTCCATCCATTCCCTCTGAGGTAATCTGTGTAGACTGTGTAGAAAAAGGTTCCCACTTGTGTTTGTTGATACAAGGTCTTGCTCTGTGATTCCATAAGCCTGAAACCCATTTGTCAGACCAGGCTGGCCTCAACGTCACAGGTTGTCTTCTTGCCTCAGCCTCCCAGTAGCCAGGATGAGCCACTGCATCTGGCTACACTGGACTCTTTCATTAGTGGTTTCCAGCCGCCCTAGCCCCATTTGTTAAAAAGACAAGCTTCCCCAGAGGGGACAGGGACTCCACAAGAAGACCAACAGAGTCAATAACCTGGACTCTTGGAGGCTCCCAGAAACTGAACCACCAATCAAAAAGCACAGGCTGGACCTAACCCCTCCCCCTACATAGAGAGCAGATGTGCAGCTTGGTCTTCACACATGTCCCCCAACAACTGGAGCCGGGCTGATCTGACTCTGTTGCCTGCCTGTGGATCCTGTTCCCTAACTGGGCTGCCTTGTCTGGTCTCGGTGGGAGAGGATGTCCCTAGTCCTGCAGTGACTTGAGGTGCCAGGGTGGGTTGGTTCAGAAGGGTGAGGGGAGGTCCTCCCCCTTCTCAGAGGTGAAGGGGAGGGGTAGTGGGAGGAGGGGCCATATGGGGGGTGGGGCTGGGAGACAAGGAAGTGACTGTGATTGGGATATAAAGTGAATAACTAAATAAATTAATGGAAAAAATTTCAAGTTCCCCATTGAATACTCTGGCACTTGAGAGTTACATTGGTTCTAACAGCTATAGGATCCAATAAGCCTAGGGAAATAAAGGACTCATTAACAACCATGCCCAGGATACCGATGTCTCTCTGCTGGGACTAACATGATTGGTGGCATCTCTACCCTGAGCACTGCCATTCGGGACGGCGCTGTCTCTTCAGGTTTGGTTATTTCTGAGCTGCGACTGAAGCTAATACAGAAGCTTCTGTTGGTTTTCAGCACCAACAGTTGCCAGCTGCCCTTTCTCTAAATCAAGTCCTGTTTGTTTCCTGGAAACAATTAAAATGCTAAGAGATTCCATCGGTTCAACACACAACTTCTCATTCCCTTAAAGCAGCTGTTCTTATCTGCAGGACTCAGCAGAACCTGGGCCCAGAGTATATCAGAAAGAACACACTGGGGTGGCACGAATCCCACTTCTACAACCAGCACACTGGCTCAGTCCATGCCACATGGACCACTGGGTGCTGTATGTATATAGCTGTTTCTGTTTTCCCAACCTCTTTGCCTTGGGTACTTAATCTCTTTGGGCTCCCCAACATGCCGTTTACAGCTCTGAGCCAGTGATGACTACATCAAATTAGATGAGAATAGCTTATATGGGTTGAGAATTTATCAAATGGCAGTAAGTTTTCTCTACAGCATTTCTCATTCTCTTGTGAAGTCCTGTGTTTATGGCCATTTTGTAGGTGAGGGAAAACCTAGACAGCTTTAGAGAAATCACAGAGTGGCTGGAGAGACAGAAGCACATGATGCTCTCACAGAAGACAAAGTTCTGTTCCCAGGAGCCTCCCCTCCTATACCTCCAGCTCCAGGAGATCCAACTCCCTCTTCTGACCTTAGGCACAAGTACACACAGACACCTAGAGACACATAGATAAAAAGAAAGAAACTTCTTTTAATTAAAAAAAAAAAAAAAGAAATCACAAGGATTTCATAAAATCGTAAGGACTCAGATTTCTGAAATCTGTCTCCCAAAACATAGATAGTTTACAATCTGAGACTGAATTCATGGGGGGACCCCATTTGCTAGCCCTCGGAACACTTCCCATGCATAGTCATGAAGAAGTCTTTCAAGAAGCGAGGGTTTAATCAGAACTACAGGCTGTAGGAAGCGGACTTAGAAGTTGTCCATTACGCATGGCACAATGTCTAGAAAGGAGACACAGAAAAGTGAGGACAACATGGGTGACAGAGATGGCTTAGCCAGCCAAAGCATTTGCCACCAAGCCTGACAAACCTGGATTTAAACTCTGGAAGCTCCTTGACCAGTTTCAGAGGTATCTGGGGACAAGGAACTAGAATTTTTGAAATCTGTTTTTTTATGGAGACTATGAAGTCTCCATAAACTTCTAAGCCAACAGCTTGATTTAATGCAGCTTCCACAAAGAGAATAGTAGTCACACAGCACTGGCTCTGCCATGTGATTCATGCCTCCCAGTCAGCAAGCCCCAGCTGGGAGTGGTTTTGTGCCAGCCAGCTTCAGAGGACACCTGCAACTTGAAGACTGTTAACTCTGCCCAAGGCCTTAAAACCATTTCAGAGCAAAGTAGGTCCCATTATAACCCAGCAACTTATACAGTCCTCCCACTTCCTCATTCTGAACCTGATCTTTAACTATAATTGTAACCAGAGGCCACCGGTTCGAACTCTGAAAGCATGGCATATAGTAAGAAAGGCTTTAAGTCTCTGTATGGTAGATCAGAGGGTCCCAATGGCTGCCGATATTGTGCCCCCTTCATCCCAGTACAGCTGACAATGGCTACAGACACATTGAATTGCTGCAGCTGTAGGGTGCCGAGCAGAGCTATCTACTGCTTTCTACAAATGGAGACCAGAAACCCCTGGGACAAGAAGTTCTGAAACCTCAAGTGTCACTTGTGTGGGGCTTCCAGATTGCAGAGTTTGAGAGAGGAAACGAAAATGGAGTATTTGGAGGGAAATTGTCTAGATTTATCTAACAAGGACATAAGTCTGGCTGCTGCCCATGGTCCAGAGACTCTCAGAAGCCCCTAGCTTTGAGTAGCTGGAGTACTTGTGTACAGGGGAGCACTTATTATATTTTTAAAAAATCACGATTTGCACCAGGCCTTGCTAGCACTGGTGTAAATGCTGAGGCAGGAGAATGATGAATTCAGAGCCAGCCTGAGCTATGTAGAGAGACCCTGCCAAAAAAAAGGCCTGTGTAATTTACACTTCAGAGTGTGTCTCCTGTTGCTGGGGTCAGCCAGCCCGAGCAAGCACATCCATCGCTTTCTTCCCGGCCCCATGTGACTAATAATTCATCCACAGTGAAAATCCTACATGGTTCAGATGAAGGATACCCATGCCTTCAGGATCCTCTGTCTCTTAAGATTGGAACCTCTGGCTGCATAGGATCCTGGCCCACCATCTTTACCGGAAGAAGTGTGGCTAAACACAGCCATTCCTAAGTGTGACGTTCTCCATGGAAGGGATATCCTTCTCCATTCTCTGCCCAGTCAGAGCCTCACATCCAGAGCTCCTGACCTAATTCCCCTACATTCAAACCACTTCCTGACATTGGAGAGATGAAGACAGAAGAGAGACATCTCGTGATGGGGATAAAAAGCAGAGAAGAGGCATTTCTTCGTGCCTAATTGTTGAGCAAGTCTACAACAAGGAAAACAACCAGCCAACTAATAAATCAGGATCCTATTATGTTTTACAACCAACTCTGACTTTCTGGTGTGCGATATTGAACCCAGGACTCTTTATGTGCTAGGCAAGCCCTCTCACTGAGTGTGTGCCCAGCCTTGGTCAACTTTTTTCTGGGTGTCTAGAGCTAACCATCTGGGCCTCTTTGGGACTTGGTCTCTACCGACATACGGTGAAATATTCTCATCCGCTTAGATGTGTTCAATGTTGGCATCGCTGGCACTTCCGGGAAGAAGCTTGGATCAGGGCTGGTGTCGTCTTACATCACCATGTTCTGAGTTTTGATTCTGTGGGCTCCAGTCCTCATTGGAAGTTCTTTTTCCCACAGTTGTTCAACATCATTCAACCAGCTTAATGGAGTGCAGGGGTGAGAAGGCAACCAGGGCCCTGAGGTAGGGAAGAGGCTCAGCTGCTACACTGCATGAGGTCCCCAACTTAGCCGTGGTGACTGCAATGTAAGTGGTCGCTGGGAGCTACAGCAGTTGAGTTTTCTGCAGGTAGGAGTGAGTGGGGAGCCTCTGAAGATGGGGCTGGAAAGGTAAGTAGAGAGGATTTGAGGAAGGGAGGCTTATGTTGCCCTGAGACCCATGATCAGAGCAGACAAAAGAGAGTGATCAGATTGTTCTTTCAGTGGAGATGCATCCACTGCAGAGACAATTGGGCCAGGACCACCAACCCAGCAGAAGCAGACCATGCCTCCTGCACCTGTGCCTGAATCCCTGCGATGCTCCAGTTGGCCGCCTCTGGTTTCCATGGCAGACAAGGCTGAAAGGAGATTAGAGCCCAGTTCAAGGGCTGCTTCAATAAGTCAGGCAAAGGAAGAAAGTCTTGGTGGGGCAAGCTTGCAAGTAATGAAAGACACAATGTCTGGGAACAAGAGACCAGCAGGAATAGAAGCATTCAGGTCTCCTTCTTCCCTGACAAGAGGTGGGAGGGGCTGGGGATACAGCTCCATGGGTAAAATGTTTACAACACAAACGTGAGATTCCTAGAACCTAAGCTGGTTGTGGCAGCACACACCTATAATCTGAGCACTGGAAAATGGAGACAGGAGAATCCTGGAGACTGACTGTCAGCCCAGCCCAACCAATCAGTGAACTCCAAGTCCCCTGAGAGAATCCATCGCCAATAATAAATAATGTAGAGGGTGGTAAAAGAGAAGAGGGTGCCTGGCATCAGCTTCTGGCATAGGAATGGACATGTACACACACACACACACACACACAGCATATAACACGCACATATACACTTACACACCACAGCTATAACACTCAATACACACATTACATACACACAGCATATAACACTCACATACACACATTACATACACCACAGCATATAACACTCACATACACACATGTCATACACATATACACATGCATACAGCATATCACACACACAGCATATACATGCTATAACACATTACACACACATAGCATATAGCACTCACATACACACACAAGTGCATACAGCATATATCATCTGCAGACACACATATACACACATGCATACAGCACATAACAAGCACATGCACACATAATGTGCATACAGCATATAGCACTGCATGCACAGATACTACACACACACACACACACACACAAGGTAAAGGCTAGGAGTCTTTCTTCCTACAAAATGTCATGGGAAGAACATATTATGACAAATTGGGTAAGTCATTCCAGGTCATGATTAACTTCAAAATCTCAGTGGACAGGGAAGACGCCATAAGCAGACACTGGATATGAGTTCTGCTCAGATCCATCTCTTAAGTCCGGCTGTGGCCAGAGGGCTGGAGAAAGCAACAGACTCTCAGATGGGACTGTCAGCCTGAAGTTCTGTCCTGAAGCCCACCATCCCCAGTTATGCACTAATTGTGTAATGTTCTGATTCGGTAAAGATTAACTCAAACCTACACAGGGTAGTAGAGGACAAGGGAGGGTGTATGGTAGTGGGACCAGATCCATCAAGTCCGGCTTGGCCCCAACTAGGGGAGAAAGCAACATTCTAGATAGGTGTTAAACCGATGTTCTGAAGCACCATCCCAAGGTTTAAATCACATAAGATGACCCTAATACTAAAGATGACCCAATTAGTGAACCAGATTGAAGGGCCCAGGAATCAGGTAGTAGGAGGACGGGTTGTAGGACCAGGTGGTAAGGGATGGGCACGAGAGAGTACAGGGTCTTAGTCTTACACCATCACTTTCAGATGAAGGCACCTATAGAGAGGCTTTAACATGTTAGCAGAGAAATGTCCTTAATGAACTTAAATATCGTAAAGGTCCCAGGAATGACGATATGGGTCCACTAGTTGAAATTCAAGTGAGTGAGGAGTTGCCAGGAAGGGGGGAGGATGTGGCAGTATGAATGATTAAGCCTGAACTGGCACATGTCATTTAATGAAGGATCGAAATTGTGAAGTATTCAAGAAGGTAAGAGATTGACACCATGATAAGGGAAGGACTGGATTAACCTAGTCCCTGCAACTCATGCACACTAGCTTCAATTTCAAATCATGATCCTGGAACAGACACATCTGCTGTCGACTCAGGAACAGCACTCACTGCTCACTCGATACACTCATAAATACACTAGTAGCTACACTACCGTGATCCTCCAGACAACGAGGCTCCTCAGCCACCACTGCACGTGCCGGACTCAGACATATCAACTCCTACTCACCTCACTCACCCCTCACCTCGCCCATCACCGCTCACCAACACACTCTACCTGCTCACCTCAGCCACACTCACCTGCTCACCTCGACCCACCTGCTCACCTCAGCACACTCACCTGCTCACTCAGCCACACTCACCTGCTCACCTCAGACACACTCCTGCTCACCTCGATACCACCTCTCACCTCAGCCCTCACTGCTCCTCAGCCACACTCACCTCACCTCAGCCACACCACCTGTACTCAGCACACTCACCTGCTCACCTCAGCCACACACTTCACCTCACCACACTCACCTGCTCACCTCAGTATACACCTGCTCACCTCAGCCACACTCACCTGCTCACCTCAGCCACACTCACCTGCTCACCTCAGTTATACCACCTGCTCCTCTCAGCCACACTCACCTGCTCACCTCTGCCACACTCACCTGCTCACCTCAGCCACACTCACCTGCTCACCTCAGTTATACCACCTGCTCACCTCAGCCACACTCACCTGCTCACCTCAGCCACACTCACCTGCTCACCTCAGCCATACTCACCTGCTCACTTCAGCCACACCACCTGCTCACCTCAGTCACACTCACCTGCTCACCTCAGCCACACCACCTGCTTACCTCAGCCACACTCACCTGCTCACCTCAGCCACACTCACCTCAGTTATACCACCTGCTCTCCTCAGCCACACTCACCTGCTCACCTCTGCCACACTCACCTGCTCACCTCAGTTATACCACCTGCTCACCTCAGCCACACTCACCTGCTCACCTCAGTCATACTCACCTGCTCACCTCAGCCACACTCACCTGCTCACCTCAGCCACACTCACTGCTCACCTCAGTCATACTCACCTGCTCTCCTCAGCACACTCACCTGCTCACCTCAGTCACACTCACCTGCTCACCTCAGCCACACTCACCTGCTCACCTCAGCCACACTCACCTGCTCACCTCAGTTATACCACCTGCTCACCTCAGCCACACTCACCTGCTCACCTCAGACACACTCACCTGCTCACCTCAGTCAACCACCTGCTCACCTCAGCCACACTCACTGCTCACCTCAGCCACACCACCTGCTTACCTCAGCCACACTCACCTGCTCACCTCAGCCACACTCACTGCTCACCTCAGCCACACTCACCTGCTACCTCAGCTACACTCACCTGCTCACCTCAGCCACACTCACCTGCTCACCTCAGCACACTCACCTGCTCACCTCAGCCACACTCACCTGCTCACCTCAGCCACACTCACCTGCTCACCTCAGCCACACTCACCTGCTCACCTCAGACACACTCACCTGTCGCACCTCAGCACACTCACCTGCTCACTGCTCAGCTCACACCCACCTGCTCACCTCAGCCACACTCACCTGCTACCTCAGCCACACCACCTGCTCACCTCAGCCACACTCACCTGCTCACCTCAGCCACACCACCTGCTCACCTCAGTCAACCACCTGCTCACCTCAGCCACACTCACCTGCTCACCTCAGCCACACCACCTGCTCACCTCAGCCACACTCACCTGCTCATCTCAGCCACCACCTGCTCACCTCAGCCACACCACCTGCTCACTCAGCCACACCACCTGCTCACCTCAGCCACACTCACCTGCTCACCTCAGCACACCACCTGCTCACCTCAGCCACACTCACCTGCTCACCTCAGCCACACTCACCTGCTCACTCAGCACACCACCTGCTCACCTCAGCACACCACCTGCTCACTCAGCCACACCACCTGCTCCTCAGCCACACTCACTGCTCACCAGCCACACCACCTGCTCCTCAGCCACACTCACTGCTCACCTCAGCCACACTCACCTGCTCACCCGCCACACCCTGCTCACCTCCACTACTGCTACAGCCACCCACTGCTTACTTCAGTTACACCACTGCTTATCCCCAGTCTCCTCACATGCTCAACCTCTGTACCATACTCTGTTAGCCTTTGCTTCTTCAATCTTTTCTCCCTGTTCAGCTCCTCCATCACACTTCCATCGTACACCCACCCCACCCAAAGGGCTACAGTTAGGCTGTATGTAGAAAGAGCCAGAACACCAGGAGATCCCTCACTTATGTGGCTGGACTGAGTTGTAGAGAGAGGCTACTGAGAGGCCTCACCAAGCTGAGGCAACCTCCTTTAACAGCAAATATATGTATATGTGTTGTGTATGTATTGTATGTATACGATATTTGCTTTTTGAGACAGGATTTCAATAGCCCAAGCCGGTCTTGCCACACATTTGAGAAATGACCTTAAATTTTTATTTCTCCTGCCCTTACATTCCAAGGGCTGGGATTATAGCTGTATACCACCCAGCCCAGATCATTCTTTTATTTGCTGGGTAGAATCCGAGGAAGGGTTAAGAGACAGTACACACAAGATGGAGGGCTTCTGCAGCGCTAACCCAAAGCTGAGGGACCATGCAAACTATCCAGCAGAAGTGTCCCAGAATTCTTCGGTTCTTCACCTCTGGCTCAGGAAGCCAGGCCAGGAGGACCATGACTTGGCAACCCTGCATGCTCTCATCAGGGTCTACAGGAAGGAGTCATGGTTGCCACAGCAAGTCTGGCTTCCTCTAGCCAGGCTCCACAGAGACCTTTTACACAATAAGATGCTCTGATGGACTCTCACCTATGTGGCCTTGCTCCAGGCCAAGCAGAACCACACAAGGTTCCTGTCTCTTCCATGTCTTTCCAGAGAGATCCCAAACTCATTATCCAGCTCCTCCTCTCCCCTTAGGCCTGTGGCTGTTCACCTTCACCTCTGCCCTTTAAACCGTACTATTATTTTTAAAAAGAAAACAAAAAACATGATGTTCCAGAGCACAAGGGCAGCTGCAGTGTCAGCACAGCCCGGACTGTGAAGAAAGATGGAGCATAAGCCACAAGCATGAATGTCACGTGTGCAGAAGCACGGGAGGAGGGCCCAGCCTAGTGCCTTTGCCAACAATCAATTCCTGCAGCAAACCCTGCAGGTCCTTCCCCATCTGCCCTCACCCGAAGGCCTAAGCTGCATCTCAGCACAGCCAAACAGCCCCAGCCATCCTGCACCCCTATAATGCTCCCAAGAGGCCACCCTAAAGAAAGCAGAGAAGTCCAGGGACGACTGAGGCCAGCTGTCAATCAACCTTGGGTGGTCTAATATGTCTCCGCCTTTCCAGTCTGCAAAATGAAACAAATACAAATGAAAAATGAAGCGCAAAGCTCCCTGATCTTGGTAATAATTATGGCAATGATTATCCAATCACTTGGTTAATCAGCAATTGATTAACCAACTAATGACCATGTACTGTATGCCAGAGACTGTATACAACAGCCTCCAAGGACAATGTCATTATTCCCAGGTTGAGGATGAGGGGGTTTTGGTTAAGCATTTGCCCAAGGGTCCATTGTCGCAATGGTGATTCACATCCTGGGGGCCTCGCAGCCCATGTTCTTCACACTGAGAGACTCTGTCCCACCGTTTAGGGTAGAAAAAAATACATGAGATTTAGATGCATATGGTAGGAACAATTAGAATACCCAGAATAGAATCTACTCACACAGGGACAGCTCAGCCTCAGGGAAGCAGGAGGTAAGACCTGCTCTGGCTTCTCCTGAGCTGGCAGAGATAGACACCAGGAGGCAGAAGCCTCCTGAGGCCCAGGGGAGATGTGGGTGCAGTTAGGGAGTGGGAAGAGGAAACTTGGAGAGGGGAGGGGATGAAGGGATATAGCAGGTTGCAGAGGACTTGGCAAGTCTCTACAAATGTTTTCCCTTCTAGAAACTAATACCCTGCAAGCTCCTATCCGAGGCACGATCCAGCTGGACCTGGTTTATCTTGATCTTCCTCCATTCTCCCCCTGGACCCTTGCAAGGTCTCCCTCCTATCTCAGCCCCCAGGGCTTCTAGATCTCCACCTCTCAGTCTTCACCACTTGTAAGCATCTCCTTACTCACTCTTACGGAGACTAGAAGTTCAAAATCAAGGTTTTGGAAACTGGGCTCTCCCTGAAGTTCTTAGGGGGCAATGCTTCCTGGTGGCTCCAATGATCCCTAGTGTCCTTTTTTCTTCATGTTTTTCTTTTCTTATCTTTTCTTCTTCCAGTTGAGATTAGGTCACACCGTGTAATCCACCAATCTTGAATCTGTTATGTAGCCTAGACTGACCTCAAACTCAGGATCCTCCTCCCTGAGCCTCTTGAGTACTGGGATTACAGCCCAGCTGTTCTTCAGTGATGTTCCATCATTCCGACCTTGCCTATTCATCTTCTCTTTTTCTCTCTCTCTTTCCTCCCCCCCTCCCTTTCTAAGACCAGCTCTCACTATGCATCCCAGTCTAGCCTAAAACCCATGGAATAGCTCAGACAGCATCAAACTTAAAACTATCTTGCTTCCAAGTGCTGGGATTATGGATGTGGGCCATCACACCCAGATCCATCTTCACATAGCCTCTCTCTGGGTGTCTTTTCAAGGACACCAGTCACTGAACTTAGAGGCTACCCTTTAGCTCATCTCAGTCTTTGACTATTCTATCTGCAAAGGCCCAGTGGCCCATTAAGGTTATATTCTGAGATTAATGGTAGGCATGAATTGGGAGTGGGGTATCATTCCACCCAGGACTGATTAGGGTGAAAGTAGAGAGTGATGAGACTTTAACCGTCGTAGGGACACATCTGGCCTCTGGCCTTTGTTCAAGGATAGTGATGAAATCTGGAAGTATTTGGGACAGAAAGTTACAGGATAGAATTTGAGCTTCAGAAAGCTCTGCTCTACTGATCACAGAATAAAGCAGATGTGGAATCCTATCTCCTGCTGCTTGCTTCAAATCAGGGACAAACTAGGAAGTAGATTGACAAAGATGTTGTCATGGCAACAGGTTGGCAATGTTTAGGACATAGAATTGGCAAGCTTCGGTGTTAATTTGGAAGTGAGAAGACAGGAGCAGGGTCTCATTTTGACTGACTTGAGCAATGGCAAACAAATCCAGGAAAGGAGGGCAAGTGTGAGGAGGAAGAAAGTGGGGACCCAAGCAGAGACTTGGAGAAGGCTCTGCACTGCATACATTAGGACTGAATCCAAGGAGGGGGAGTCTTGGATGGGGAGAGTGTCTTAGTTAGGGTTTTACTGCTGCAAACAGACACCATGACCAAGGCAAGTCTTATAAGGACAACATTTAATTGGAGCTAGCTTACAGGTTCAGAGGTTCAGTCCATCATCATCAAGGCAGGAGCATGACAGCATCCAGGCAGGCATGGTGCAGGAGGAGCTGAGAGTTCTGCATCTTCATCTGAAGACTGCTAGCAGAATACTTGCTTCCAAGCAGCTAGGAGTAGGGTCTTAAAGCCCATGCCCACAGAGACACACTTCCTCCAACAAAGACACACCTCCAAAGAGTGCCACACCCTGGGCCAAGCATATACAGACCATCACTGGAGAGTGATTCCATGGAAGAATATGGTTTTAGTAAAATAGAATAATGACTCAGAGGATGCTTAGTCCTAGCACTCAGGCGGCAGAGGCAGGCAGGTCTCTGTGAGTTCAAAGTTCCTGGTCCATATAGTGAGTTCCAGGCCAGCCACATGTGAAGTCGTAGGTTCAAACCCCAGCACTATTTTTAAAATGTGCTTCCAGAGACAGAGGACAGTCTTCACTTCTGAACCTTAGGGGTTCTAGGCTTTGGAAGGTGTGACAAAAGTCCACCCCACTTCCTGTGTTGTCATTTATAAGATTTCCACTAAATCTTACCAGCTTTTGTTCTCCTCCAACCACTGACAAATTTTCAAGTATTAAAAACCAGAGATGAAATTTTAACATGTGTGTGTATTTAATTCCAAAGTCTATAATTGCCCCAACACATCACATCAACAAATCCAATGGTCTTCAATATCCCTCTCAGATGATGATCTCATAACATTTACATTTCCCGATGACTCAAAAGAAAAGCTTGGTGATTGAATTAGAGTTTTATTAATTTGTTTAAGTGTGTGGTATCTAACATAATACAAGGCAGAAAACTGAAGGGTTTGAAGTTTGAGAAAGAGGAAGAAATTACGTCACCCCTTCTCACCCCACCCCAGGCAACTTACCCTCATGTCCTCTCGGTGATAGTAGAGACACACGAATGGTCATCCGTGTGTAAGGTTACATAGCCTTAAAGAAAAAAACTCAAATAGGTCGGACAGATTAGTCCACATTCTATGTTCCTAACAGTCTGCTGAGGAGACCCTTCCATATCAGTACATGAAGGGATGCCTTTAACCGGCAGTGTAATGTGTAAGTGAAAAGCATTTCATGAATTCTCAAGTTATATTCAAATCAAGAAACCAAGCTCAGAAAAGTCTGTTTCTTGCTTCAGCAATCAGAGGACCGGAAAAAAGTCAGCTGCCATCTTTCTCTGTTACTGTCTGAGTAGCCCTCATGTGTACAATGCAGGAGAAATAATCCCACCATCCTTGAGTTGGTCGTGGAGATAGAACAATCTATTAAGACTGCACTGTACAATGAGTTTAGATAAATCACAGAGGCGTCACTGTTACTGAAACTTTTGCTCTGAACCTAACCTAAAATTTTGAGCATCACTGAGAGAGGAGCATATGAACTTAGGCAGGGTCCTTTTCCCAGCTGAACACCACCACAGGGGAGTAACCCACGGGGCACATGCCAGTGCCTCCTCCCGGTCTGCTCTAGCCCAGAAGCCTCCCTCAGTGATTCAGGATTTCCTCAGGAACTCAGTCTCCCCTCTGCTTCCACTCTTCCTGTGGAATGCAGGTAAGCACAGACCCAGGGCTCCCAAGGACAGGCTTCTCAGGAAGGAGACTCAGCTCGAAGGGCTAAGATATAAACACAGACACTAGCTCTGGAAACCTGGACTAAGGTTGAGTGGAAAACCATTCTCAGCTTAGGCTCATCTGTGTGCTTCCATACAGTCTGTGGTAGCCTGGTGTTTTCCAGGCTCTGGTCCAGCAGGGAGCCAAGGGACGATGGCCACACTAACTCTGTACTAACGAGAAGTAGGAAGAGACATAAATGACAGACACACTGTGAAATGAAGCCGGGCTGTTATCCACCCATGTGACATGGTGGTTCAAAGCTCTCTGGTCACAGTAGAGCTCATGTCCTCAGCCTTGGCATCCTCAGATTCTCTTCCCAGGGGCTTCCTTGACCTCGCCTGGCTCAGTCTTATGAAGAAAGAAAGAAAAGCAAATCTCTAGGGTAGAAATCTCAAAACCACACTCTATCAGTCTGTACCCAGATCACTGGCCACCACCTGGCCAGGTCCAAGGTGGTTTTCTGGCTTCTTCAAGATGGTCCTGTGGTTCCCTGACAAACAAGTCAAACTTCTTAAGCTGTGTGTATACAAAAGTGAGGTTCTCCCAGGTGTTTTCCAGAAGTCTGTGAGAGGAGCCATGAGGCCTAGGGCTTCAGAAGATACCTTAATTAGCTCCTCAGCGGGCCAAATTCCATGTTGCCTTCAGCTAGTGAGACAGAGGATGGACCACCCACCCTGCTTATAGAAAAGATATGAAGAGAGACAGAAAGCTGCTTCCTTACCCTGGTCATCCTCTAGGAGCCCAGGACGCCTAAGCAAAAGGAAATTTTTAAAAAGCAAGTTGAGGAATCCTGAGTGTGGCCACGGAAGGAGAAAAGCCCATTCTAGTTGCCTGGAAGCGCCTCTGAAATTACATCCAAAGAGCCTGGGGGAGGAACAGGCTGGGGGAGTAAGTTTAGCAATCCTGCTGTGGCAGTGGCTTTGTTTAGCAAGAGTAGGGCATTACATTGATTGGAAGTTACATGCTTATGTTATAAATTCCAGATAATAACTAACATAGCCAGAAAAAGACTGTGCTAGGGTTGTGTCTTGTCTGCATGGATAAGGAGACAGTAGGACCACGAAGTGCTAGGTCAGGAGGCTTGGAAGAGAAGATAGTAGTCTCATGCCTCACACTTCCTCCGAAACTTAGCAAACGTTGTGACATCACTTTGTGACATTTTAAGTGCTTTCTTGGGCATTTCTAAAAATACATCCTTACCATAAAAAGCAGCAATCCAACTTCTAGAAGGTGCTATCCTTCAGCAGAGGAGTTAGTAGATAACTACGGATTATTCATATTGAACAAAATAGCCAATGGCTTGTCAGTACAAACATGCTGAATAAATCGTATCCCTCAGCTATGAGGAGGAACCGAGAGATGGTGCTTGTCGCCAAGTTGAAGCTTGTGCTAAATGAGAGGCGCAGATTCAAGATGTTAATGACTTCATTTCTAGACAATTAAGAAAAAAACAAATCTGTTAAGCAGATGGGTGGTTGTAAGAATGGGGGAAAAGATAACTACAAAAAAAAAAAAAAATTCAAGAGGGGACTAGGCATGGTGGTACACACCTTTAAACCTAGCACAGGAGAGGCAGGGATTGGCTAATATCTAAGAATTGGAAGCCAGCCTGGTCTACACAGCAAATCCCAGGTCAGCCATAGCTGTGTAGGGAGACTGTCTAAAAATTAATTAATTAATTAATTAAAAATAACAACTGTGAGTCACCAAATGCATTAGTGACAAGGACGTGTCCTGGGACAGAGTCCTCAGATGTTCTCTCTCACTCATTGTACAAAGAGTCTTCACCCCTACTGAAGATTCATTTTGGCAAAGCTTTTTCCTTCACCGTCATTTTTTCTGGAGTTTTCCAAGCCCCGCTGCCCTGACATCAGCCCTGGCAGGCTTACCACCTCACCTCTGTGTTTCCAAAGAACAGAGCTAGATGTAAGTTCAACACTGCAGTCAGGTTGAGACTTTTTTAAAATTAATTTTATTTATTTGGTGGAAAAGGCATGCATGCCATGGTAAGTCATGTGGAGGTCAGAGAACCAGTCACAGGGAAGTCATCGTTTCCTCTCACCCACTACGTGGGTCCCAAGCATGGAACTCAGGCTGTCAGGCTTAGCCACGGTGTCTTTATCCACTGAGACATCTTACTGGCTCCCAGCCTTTCTGTTGCAACACCACAAAGTTTCTGTTGTAGCCTCACTAATGCTGGTGCTGGGGCAGGCATTCGTGTTTGGTCTTCAGTGCAGGTCATTAGAGACTCTTTCACCTCTAACGTAGATCCTTCTAAATGTTGGCTCAATAAAGCAGGCTCTTTGATACCTTCGGTCGCTTTGGCATGTTTTTCCTGCTGCTGGCTATGGTAGAAGCATCCACACCCCACCCCACCCCGTGAGCAATGACCATCACTGATTAGCCACCTTCAGTTATTTTTATTTCACATCCAGACGAATTGCTCAATGTAAACTCTTAATAACAACATGAGTAGTAAGTCTTGTATACTCAAGGACCGCAACAACCAAAACAACAATAAAGTCGAGCATACAAACCATTAGGTAAACAAGAGACGTAGAGCCAAGATGCATGAGGCCACCATTGGCACGGCAAGGGAGACTTTTTATGGGAAACTATTTATTTTATAAGTAAAAGGAAAAAAATTCTAAAATAACAGTAAAAACCACAGGATAGTAAGTACATACTCGATAACAGCATCCTTTAGTATCACGATTTATTCTAAGTTGTTCACAATTGTGTGTGTTACACTGTTATACAATAGTTTTGTTTGCATCAACATCAGTTGTGCATTGTACTACATAGGTAAGACTATAACATCACTTTGAGATATGAATTTTCAACAGGATTACAGTTTCACGGATCACTCTCATGTATATGGCTGGTCACTAAATAGAACCTTGCTGGCTCCCTGTGAACACTGGTGAGACTGGAGCCCTGAGTCCAGCCCATCTGGGTGTACAAGGTCATGGCTCCTGAGGACCTTTGAGTGCTTACAGGGATCTTGTTACAATTTCCTGCTGATCAGGGGAGGGGATGCATGGTTCACTCTCCAATTCCTGCTTTGTTTTATTTATTTATTTATTTTTCTGAGAGGACCTCACCAAGGAACTCAGATTGGTCTCAGACTTTAAGTGATCCTCCTGCTAGGCCATTATGCAGCCCAACTATGTAACTGCACGTAAAGAAAACTGTGCTTCCTGGGTGTGGTGGTGTACTCCTTTAGTCCCAGCCCTCAAGAGGCAGCAACAGGCAGGTCTCTGTGAGCTTGAGGCCAGCCTGGTCTACACAGTGAGTTTCAGGTGATCCAGAGATGTGTGTGTGTGTGTGTGTGTGTGTGTGTGTGTGTGTGAGAGAGAGAGAGAGAGAGAGAGAGAGAGAGAGAGAGAGAGAGAAAGTTAGCAGCTGTGGATGGTCATATGAGTCTGTTACCATAGAAACACAAATGGAGGTCCAGGGATGGGAAAACTTGAGGTAAGTTAGAAATGAAGAGCTTGATGGAGGAGGAAGAGGAAAGGAAAGGAAGTAGGACAAAGGATGAGGATTAGAGGTGTGATGGGAGGAGAGAGGGGCTCCCAGAATGAGCCCCGGATGAGCTATGGCTATGACATCACTCTGCACAGTTCTCTCTCCTCCTTGCAGCTGGGCCTCCTCACTCAAGTCAGTTCATCCATGAAAGGAGGAGAAGGGGATCTCCAGACTCCCCAGAAGCCCCTCAGTCTCCCTCACACAGGGGCTGGGACTAGATAGCTCCCTTCTGTTCTAGCCAGTTCCCAGGCTGGATGGAAAGTGACTTACCCTTTGCTGTGGGCTGTCTTTCTGGTTTTAGGCCAAGGTAAGCAGCGTGTGGGCCAGAGAGAAGAAGCGGGCTGTGAGTAGAGCCGCTGTCTTCTTGGGCACGGAAAGCAACAAAGCTGCCAAGGCAAAAAGACCAGTTTTCCAAGAAGCTGGAGGAGAGCCAGCATCATTCTCTGATGAACTAACTTGGAAACCAAAGAATTAGTCAACGAGCCTGGAGGCTCGCCTCCAGAATGCTTAACAAGGCACAGGCTGCTCCAGAGGAATGAGGAGGACATGTATGTTATACAGCAGGAAACAGACCTCACATGTTTACGATTTCACTAGTAAAACAGGTGTATTGCACCCACAACTAACACTTGAGTGATGTTTAAATAACATGAAAGGGGCCCGAGAAGGGTTAGTGGGCTGTAGGTGCAGACCCTTGCCTAGCATGGGGGAGGCACTGAGTTTGGTTTACAGCTTGACAGAGAGGAGAGAGGTAACAGGAGAAAATGGAAATGATGGTTTCCGAGACCCTTCCCCCTGCCCTCTGCCAGACTCTTTCTTGTGAGTGACAGGCTGGTATCAGCGCCAAGGGATATTTGTGTAACACTTGCTGGCTTTCTGGGGCTGAAGAGTAGAAAGACAAGAAAACTTAAGGAGAGAGGCTTTGCTAAACTAAAATTAGAGGTTAGGCCAGCTGTGGCGGTACATGCCCATAATCTCAACACTCCGGAAGCAGAAACAGGAGGATTACTTAGAGTTTGAGACCAATCTGAGTTCCTTGGTGAGATCTTCTCAGAAAAACAAACAAACAAACAAACAAACAAACGGGGATTAGAGAGTGAACCATGCGTCCCATCCCCAGATCATCAGGAAGTTGTAACAAGATCCCTGTCAGCACTCGAGAGTCCTCAGAAGCCATGACTTTGTACACCCAGATGGCTCCAGTCTCACCATTGTTCACAGGGGACCAGCAAAATGCGGAGCATCAAGGCTGTAGAGACCACACCTGCTAGGAAGGGATCACTTTACTATGACTTGTGTGAGCCAGTGATACAAGGCCTGAGAGGCTTTACCCAGCCATGCTGAGGGAAAAGGAAAAACAGTGACTTCATTCCTGAAGTTCCGAGATCAATCCTGGGATCTTTGGTAGCATACGGAATGGTATTTCTTGCAGAACAAGACGATAAATTAAGATTCATCTTGCAGTCCTGAGTGGTCCAGACCAGAGTGTGGCTGACAAGCTGAGTTCAGTCTTGCCTCAGCAACGACAGACAGCACCAGGTGGGACAAAGGAAGGAACAGAGCAGAATGTGTGAGCATGGCCATCCAAGAAAGCAGGGAACAGCGAAGAGATGGGCGAGGCTGAAGCAGAAAGAAATGCATTTTCAAGTCTCTCCTCATTACCAAAACGTATCATGTCACTGAATGCCTAAACACCTACATGGACATGTCTCTGGGCCGTCTGTGACTGGTAGAGAGATATGACATGTGCCAGATGTCCCTTCTAATGAGCTCAAAGGTTTGTGATAAATCATGTCTCAGCTGAGGCACAGAGATGGCAATATGGTAAGGCCCTGTCTTAAATCATACATATATATAGTGTGTATATATATTATATGTATATATGATATATATACATATGCATACACATACATTCATACATACATATATATGTACATAGTTGGAATCCCATGTACAGGAGAAAGGGTCCATCCAAAGCAGAGAGATACATTCACAATGGAGGATGTCAGCAAGCATCTTCCTGGGCTCCCTCTTCATGCCAGCATAACACTCGGTATGTAGACAAATCACTGGTTTATACTCTCGCACACTATAGCAGAAGCTAACATTGAACTCAGTCTGTTACCCAGACTTGACCTTTTTTGTTTGTTTGTTTGTTTGTTTTTTGTTTTTTCCAGACAGGGTTTCTCTGTGTAGCGCTGGCTGTCCTGGAACTCACTCTGTAGACCAGGCTGGCCTCGAACTCAGAAATCCTCCTGCCTCTGCCTCCAAGTGCTGGAATTAAATGTGTGTACCACCACTGCCCGGCTATGGCCCTGAGCTTTTGATCCTCCTGCCTCAGCCTCTAGAGTGCTAGGCTTACAGGCCTATACTGCCTTACCTGGCTCTAGAATTATCTCTCTCAAGAGCTACCTGGAGGGATGCAGAGAGGTTCTTTTCAGATGAGGAAATTCTCTAGGAATTGGATCCAGAAGGGACAGGACGGCAGCATTTGATTGGTACCAAGGAAGCAGACATTGCACACATAAGTTATGGAGGGTACACGAGACCCATGGCCTATGAAACATCCCAGATGATATGAAGTGGGGGTGCAGAGTGACAATGGGCCAGTTCGGGAAAACCTGAGTCACAGCAGAGGCAGGTGAGGCTGGACAAGGCTGTTAGTAAGACAATACGCTGTCCTAAATGGCAACCGGTGGCTTTTCTCCATTAAGTTCAGAGTCCCTGAAGCAACTAGGATTTCTGTTTTGAAAAGAAGGCCCTAAATGTGCTCCATCAAAATTCCTGCCACTTCCAAATCAAATGGCAAGCAGACCTGACGAGGGCTGGCTTTTCCCAAGTGGAATTTGAGCCCAGTCATCTAGCGCCTCTCTCTGAGTAACTGTTCTTCCAGACCACCTGGCAGCAGCAGACACTAACAAAACCCCTGAGGGAAACTGGGTGCATCTTCAATAGCGCTCACAGGGTGTCTTTTTGCAATACTCAGTTTGGGGCCTTTCTTACTTCCTCACAGATGAGAAAAGACAATGCCACAGCTTCCTCCTCTGTCACTTCAACAGCAGAGCCATGAGCTGCTGAGGGCACAGTGAAACTCAAATGAGCACCATGCATCACAGGAGGGCACGAGGGGGCTCAGGCCAGCCAAGCCGGATGGACATTTGAGTTAGCTGCCTGATGCGCAGAAGGTATCTTCCGGTACCTGCAGGAGAAAAGAGAGAAGGAAGAGGAGGGGGAGGAGAAGAAAGAGACAGAGAGAAGATACCCCTTCAGGGCTCCTGGGCAAAGGGTGTTACATAACCCAGTCCTGATGTCCCCACCCAACAAACAGGCAGGGGATTGCAACAGGGCTTACCTTTGAGAGTACCAGTGAGCCAGTCTTCTTGGAGGAAGGTCATTAACCCCATGACACCTGGCACTGTATGTAAATGGCACTACCAAACCCTCCCTCTTCTCACAGACGAACCAGTACAACTAACTAAACAGGAGAAAGCACCTAGACTTGAAGCCCATCTTTGCACCAATGCCTGGGCATCCAGTAAAGGTGTAAAGGGAGTCAGAACAGACCAACACAAGGGATTTCCTGGTGTTTGGCAGTAAGAGGAGCTGTCCCTCCTCACCTCTGCCCTTTGACCTTTACCTTGACCTGGTATAACAGAGATGCTGGTATTGATGGGAAATGAAGTGCTGCATCCCTTATATCAAGACTTCTGGGCCTCCAGGGACCGGGTAACAAGAATCTGCTTTAAAATGGAATCACACACCTGCAATTAGACCTCCGGTTTACCTCAGAAATCAGCCTTCTCTGTTGCTTCATTGTACACTGTACCACCCCCAGACTCCAGCTGGGCCCCTGGAAATTTTCTGCCCACCTTTCACCATGTGACTCCCTTTCTCTTGATAATTTCTTCCAGCCACAGGTTTGTTTGTTTTTTTAAAGTAAAGTATATAGCAGAGCTTGTTGATAATGCACACCCTTAATCCCAGTACTCAGAAAGCAAAGGCAGCCAGATCTCTGTGAGTTCTAGGCCAGCTAGAGCTACAAAGTGAAATCCCGTATCAAAAATAAATAAATACATAAACAAACAGACAAACAAATGTATAGCTACCATCTGTACCTTGACCCCGCCCACTACCTGCCTGCCTGGAGGCCTTGGGATCCTCCCCCTAGACTGAAAGTTTTCATTTATGACTTTCCCATTCCTAAGCAAACAACAAACCAGTTCTCAGCCAAACAGCACTTTCTGAATTTGCTGCAAAGTTGTGCAGGCTAGGCAGTGGGCAGACCACAGCCCCACCAGGGTGTTCAGTGCCTGTAGTCTTTAAATGCAAATTTCCCTGTGGTACTCCTGGCCTCTTCTGCAGGGGTGGCAGACCCTCTGGGAGAAAAGATGAGATTTAAATTGGAAATAAAGCACTGTACCAAATTGGACTTTGACCTTGTTCAGAATTCCACTGGCCCGTGTTCCCTGACCGGCCACCCCTGCTTCTCCCCAATTGTCCCCTGGAGTAGCTGCCTGCTAGCTAATGCAGGCAGCACTGTCACCAGCTGCTGCCTCCCTGGCCGCCTTCCACCTGGCTGGCCCAGTAAGCCTCGAAAATCAAACAGCTTTCTTGCTTCTCTTGCCACCTCTAGGCCTAGAGCAAGACAAGAATGGTTTGGATGGGGCTTAGGGCCCAGGGGGGTGGGCCTGATGTAGGGCATGGGAAGAGGCAGGCGAGCCCCAGCAGGTCTCCGAGCACTTTCTTGGTTACCAAAGCGATCCATAGACAAGGTCTGGAATGTCCAGTGTTGGCCTGGAGGCCCTGATACCTCCAGAGCAACAACATGGAGCCAACATTTCCATGGGCCAGCCCCTTGTCCTGCTGCCCCAGACCATGCTCTGCTCACTGTGGAGACGAAGGCTTGCTCAAATTTTCAACGTAGAAGTCCTTCCACATGTCTATATTCTGCCCTTCCATCAAGGACCAGGAACACGGACCCCCACACACACTCCCATACTCCTTCTCCTGCCTTATCAGTTAAGGGTTTAGACCAAGTTCAGAGCCATGTGATTACATCCTGATGTGTGGTTCATGGGCCTACTGCTTAGCGTCTCATCTCTCCAGCAAGCTGGCAGGCTCCCAGGGACCATGTATTAACGCTGGCACTCTGTGGATTTACCAGGAAGGAAGGGCTGACTGGACAGAAGAATGAGTACATGGATCATATTGGTCCAGGAATTCTTCTCTTTAGATACCTACCTGCAGTGATCTTCTTTGTGGACATTCTCTCTAGCATCTCATGATCATAGAGAAACCTGGAGCAACCAGGGAGTCCCAGGAAGCTAGCCTGCACCAGTGAGGGTATTACTGAGTGCCCAGGGCCCTCCCTTGTCCTCTTTGACCCAACTGGGATGATGAACTCTGCCCACATGGAGCTTCTCTTTCCTGACAATGTGTAAGTTAGTAGATAAAAGCTGGGAGCAGCGGAAGGGTGTCTTAATCACAGACCACTTGTAGGACACAGACAATAAAGCTACTAAATAAAGATGAAGGAGGCTGGATATATCTAGGGGAAGTTGAGAATGGAGCATCTTACTGCTAGACTCCATCCAATCCCCAGTCAAAAGAGAGGAAAGACAGGGTGGAAGAGGAATGAATTGACCATAGATGGTCCTCGAAGGGCTTAATAGGAAAGGTCTTATCTTCAGACTGACCAAAGGAGAGGGAGAAGTTAAGAAGACTCAAAAGGCCAAGGAGATAAACAGGAGACCAGGCAGGCAAAATAGAAAATTTGAAAAGTAAGGTGAAGTGTGAGGTTTTCTTGCAGGAAGTCAGAGGCCGGTGTAAGAATTTATAAATAATCTGTCCCCATGAGCTCTGTGTCCAAGTCTGAGGAACAAGTCAGGACCCAGGTCCAGGCAGGGAGCTACCTGTGCAATGTGGTAAGCTCCAAACGGCCCCTTTGTCCCATTTGCACCCCACACCCCTATTGTGAGGATAGAAAGCTTCAGACTACAAGAATCCAAAGTGATGTTTCTCTTCCAGGGCAAGGAGAAGGACCCCAGACAGCCAAGGTGCAAGGGGTATAGCAACACCTGACCCGCAGGTGGGTGGGTTAAATGGAGTTGGGAGTCACCACTCTGGGACTCCCTGAGAAATGCCCACGCTCGGCTTGCCAGCAGTAGCCTTTCTGCAAGAACAGCCCGGGCACAGCGTCCGCCCCTGTAGTCTGGCTCTGAGCCCTCGATGGCCTATGCCAGCATCAGCAGCCGCACTCAACAGTTTGTCAATTCTGTGCCTTTCATTACACGCCCGTTTCCCAGGGGAAGCCAGGACCCAAAACAGAAGGCAGCTACTGTGCCAGCCCTTGTTGGCGTTCCCCACAGCTAATTCAGCTGATTTCCCTCCAGAGGGATTTTTACATAAAACCCCTAGAGAGCCACCAACAACTCTACAGAGCAGGTAGGAGGAGTACAGCCCAAAGAAGAACCCACTGCCTGGTGCGCTTCCTCTCTCAGCTCCATGTCCTGGAGTCCTGAGAGAACTTCGTTCACCTGCTCTCTACTCAATCTCCTCAGGGAGGCAGGGAGCCAAACAGGGACCTGAATCCAAAGACAAAAACAGAAACACCTGCAAACCATCCTTTCCAAATCAGCCAGCGATGGAAGAATTAGATCCGCTAAGAGTTTGTCTTTCTTCCTTCTCTCCAAAGTTTGTCTCACCCATTCCACCTATTGTCATTTTAGCTTCCATTTCAGAGATTTCTGCCCTGATCTTTATTATTTTCTTCCATCTATTGCTCTGCGGTTAGGCTTATTTGTACTTTTCTAAGGCCTTGGGGTGCATCATAAAGTTATTTATTTGAGGTCTATCAGAGTTTTCTTTAGTGTAAGCACTCATAGCTACCATGAGTCCTATCCCAACTTCTCTGTATAGTAAAAGTTATGTTGACTATTGCTTTCAGTTTCATTTCAGTATAGCAATTTTAAGACTTCCTGGTTTCTCCAACAACTAGTATAATATACTAATGGTTGAGTAACTGTCATTAAAACTGTAATTCCAACACTCAGAAGGCTGAGACAGATGAGTATCAAAAGCTAAAGGCCAGCCTGGGCTACGCAGTAAATTTTAAGCAAGCCTGGGATACATAAATGATATAATATATCTGTATGTTTGCTCTTGCCATTTGTTTTTAGTTATATTTAGTTATGATCTTACAGGATACAAGACATTATTATAATCTGCTTGTATTTGTTAAGATTTGCTTTATGTCCTATAATATGGTCATTTTTTTTTTTAAAAGTTCCTGAACTACTGAGAAGAAACTCTTCTGCAGCTATTGAATAGAATGTTTGTTAAATGTCTCTTAAGTTCATGGTATAGTTTAATGACAATGTTTCTTCGTTGAGTTTTACTTTCCGTGACCTACTCATTGATAAGTGTGAGGGACTAAAGTGTCCTGTCCTGATGTATCAGGATCCATCTGTCCCTTTATGTCTATTAGCATTTGTTTTATGAAACTGGGAGCATTTATATTTGGTGCATAGATATTTACACTTGTTAGCTCTGCTTGACAAATTGTTCCTTTTATTAAGAATTTAGAAAGGTTTTCAAACCTGTGTAGGGAGAATGTGTGAGGATCTCATCCATTAGGAAGGTCTGAAAAATCACACACACATTTTTTCTTTATTTTTGAAATTTTGATATATGTATACAATGAAATATGATTATATAGCTATTCCCCATCTCCCCTCCAAACTTACCCCATGTCTTTCCCAATATACTCCCTCCCAACTCATTTTTTGGGGGAGGGTTACCCACTACGTCCAGACAATGCTACTCATATGGACATGGGTGTGGGAAACCTACTGTTAATCACATTCCCAATAAAGACTGAGTCTCAGTTCCCACAACTATTCTCTGCCATTAGCTCCTCAGTATGCGGCTGGTCTGAGATCATCTATGCTGGAATCACACACACTTGACCATACATTCAGTGTAATGTTGAGGCCCAGTATTAGCCCTAAACTGACAACATCACTACACGGGGCCTCTTCAGTAGCATCTCATTATTATCTCCCCAAAAAATCAAGTATTCAAAATATTTGGTGCATGGAGACCTGAATTCCTTCTCCTTTGGTTTAACATTTGTTCCCATCTTCCCTTGCCATTAGATAATGTGAAAATAGTCACCCACAGTTCCTCCTAAAGAGCCCTGTGCACAGAAGCACCCTGTTTTTATTGAGGCTTCTGTTGCCAAATTATTGAGGCCACTGAGTGTTTTGTAATAAGTCTTAGACAAGCAGTCTGGGTGACAAACAAATGTCATACTCTCTGTTATCTTAAGATAGGCATGTTGCAAGCAGAGAAAAGGCACCACGATTGTGGGGTCAGCTAACCTTGCAGTCCCCACTATCTTAACAGGAACATCTAGATCACCCCCATGGGAGAGGAAAAATACTGCTGCAATTGAGGCAGAAACTAAGCCTCAACCCACACCAACCAGGCTGCAGCAGGGAGTGGAAGTGGTAGAGAGTTGTAAAACTGGAGAAAAAAATCAAGGTCACCCCAGCGTGAGTAGTAGAGGAAACTGTATGCTTGAGTCGGCCAATGAGCCAATGCAAATAAAATAGAGAAAGAAACTCACTGTGAAGCAAGACTGAACTTGTTGCAACTTGCCTGAGAATGTGGGGAAGTAGAAGATCAAGGAGGCAAGACCTTCTGAGTCCTTACTCAACCTTCTGCATGCAGGTCATAGCAAACCCACTGTCAGTCATATCGTGCACAAATAATCCATTTTACCGAAGGGATTGCAGATGGATTAAAGTTAACCTGCATGAAGAATCCTGCGTCTCTGAGTCAGCCCCACTCAAGCAGAGGAGTATTAGGCAGTTAATGGCCTTGGAAAGGGAAAGTTATTTCCTAGGGTGTGCCCTGATAGGTTCCGTACTCCAGTGGCTGACCTACACCATGCACAACAGCAACACTAATGAGAGATAATTAGCTAAGTTGGAGAAGCCACGGGGGGGAAGTTGGAAGTTTGCATGGAAGGGCTGGATATGGTCAAATATATTGTGTGCTGTGTATTGTGTGTATATATATATATATTATATATTATAAATTCTAACTAAAATATATTTATCTAAAATATATTTAAAAGGAGAGTGGATGATACTTGGGAAAAGAAAACGTGGAATTTAGAATCTGTATTTTCAACAAATCTCTGACTATCTAAGAAAGAGGAAGTTACTTTTCTTTTTTTTTTTTTTTTTTTTTTTTTTTTTTTTTTTTTTCCAATTCCAAAGTCTTTATTGTTTTAGAGAGTCCATGCAGTCAGTGGAATAAAGAGCTGTGTCAGGAACCATCAGTAGTGCTGAAAAGGACTGGTCTCTCCACATCTACTCATACACCCAGTCATGGGCACAAGACTTGTAGTCAATCAGTTCTTCCGGCTTAAACCATAGACGGATCTCTTTCTCAGCACTCTCCACTGAATCGCTACCATGAATGATGTTCCTGCCAACTTGAATGCAGAAATCCCCACGAATGGTACCTGGTTTAGAATCAGCTGGATTGGTCTCTCCCAGCATTACTCGGCCGGTTTTCACCACATTGAGCCCCTCCCAGACCATGGCCACCACGGGCCCTGAGTTCATGTACTTCACCAGCCCCGGGAAGAAAGGACGATCTTTCAGGTCAATGTAATGCTGCTTCAGATGTTCTTCAGAAGCCCGAAGGAACTTCATGGCCACCAGGCGGAACCCTTTCTGCTCGAATCGCTTGATGATCTCGCCCACCAGGCCGCGCTGCACGCCATCTGGCTTGATGGCAATGAAGGTACGCTCGAGGTTGGCCATGGTCCGAAAGCCGGTGGGTCGGCTAGTGTCTGCGATGAGCGACGGAAGCAAAGAGACTAGA
This sequence comes from Mastomys natalensis, assembly GCA_021653895.1. Classification (NCBI taxonomy): domain Eukaryota; kingdom Metazoa; phylum Chordata; class Mammalia; order Rodentia; family Muridae; genus Mastomys; species Mastomys natalensis. The sequence goes on from JAJTUV010000270.1 coordinate 675,375, forward strand.
AAGACCACAGCCGGCGCGGGAAGAGGAGGGCGAAAGTTACTTTTCCATTAATCAAATTAAATATAATTGGCTTCACTTCTGGTGTTCATACTAGTCCATCTTCAAGAATTTCACTTGTAACGTTAGCTACAACTCATACATGTTTCTCTTGTTATTGGAATAGATATGAAGAGCTCCCCATGCATCATTCCTATAGTTCATGTTTTGTTTTAGCATCGAGAAGGTGATTTAATTCATGTTATCTTTGTAGTACTCTGTAAAGCACCACCAACAAATAAATAAGTAGATGGATAAACGGATAAGTCCCATGGCCCCCCGGCTTCATCTCGGGCTTTGCTGGGAGGCTCAGGGTGGATTTTTTCTGACTGGCCTTCGCCTGTCTTTCAGAATGAGACTTCCTCCCACTCCTCTGAGGCACAATCTGTACTCAGTGCGAAGATACTGGCTGATCATCCCTCAGGGTCAAGAACGGACAATAACCGGGCCATAGGAGATAATTTCACAGAAGAAGATGCTCAGATTGTAATGGTTACTTTTGTTTGCCAACTTGACTAGGCTGTAGATAATTTGATCTAATATTATTCTACATATTTCAAAAAAAAAAAAAAAAAGGCCTCATGCAGACCCACAGAGCAGATGGGCCTCTACGGCTGTCAACATGGGATCCTGCACTGATGGCCTTGTCTGACCCTAATCTCACCTCTGAATATGTTAACATATTAATTTGAGATTAAATTGCCAATACATGGCATTAACTGAAAAAAGTGGGGGCTGCTGGTACTGGACCAGTAATCTCCACTGCTCTGGAAACTGAGGCAGGGGACTTTTTATTTTATTATCTATCTTATCTATCTTTATCTATCTATCTATCTATCTATCTATCTATCTATCTATCTATCTATCTATCTGAGACATGGTTTCTCAGTATAATAGCTCTGGCTGTCCTGGAACCTGCTTTGTAGACTAGACTAACTGCAAACTCACAGAAATCTATCTGCCTCTGCTGGAATTAAAGGAGTGCACTACCACATCCAGTCAGGAGGATTTTTTTTTTTAAAGATGGAGGAGGAAGAGGAGGAAAAAAAGCACAAAAGAGAAAAATGATTGTGACAAAAAGGAGAAAGATACACAGAGACAACACACACACACACACACACACATACACACACACATATACACCACATACCACCACATATACACACACACACAACAAACACATACACCTACACATTACACACACATACACATATACACACATACACACATACACACACATACACCACATACACACACATACAAACACATACACACACATACACACACACATACACACACATACACACACACATATACACACAATACACACACACATATACACACATACACACATACACACACATACAAACACATACACACATACACATATACACACACATACACATATACACACACATACACACATACACAACATACACACACACACTACAACACACATACACATATACACACACATACACATATACACACACATACACACATACACACACATAACACAATACAAACACATACACACACATACACACACACACATACAAACACATACACACACTACAACACATACACATACACACATACACACTATACACATACACAACACAATAACACACCACCACCACCACCACACCACACCAGAGAGGCAGCTACTACCACCTAAGTGCTTTTTCTTCTATCATCTTATCAGGTCTTTCGGATCTGCACACACTGGCCTACTATGCAGATTTTGGACTACCAGCCTCCTCAATTATGTGAGCCACTTCCTCATTCAAATAAACCTCTCTTCATACACATCCAGTTGGTTGTGTTTCTCTGGAGAACCTTGGCTAGTGTACAGCCCAAGAGACAGGCCCTAGGAACAAAGTTAGAAGGTCTCAGTGCTGGGCAGGAGCCTGGTGAAAGAGCACGTGGTCCAACCCGTCTGATGTAATATGGGATCTGGAACTCTGAGAGGAGAGATTGAGACTGGACAGGTCAGGACTAGATCCTCCAGCACAAACACCACACAAGAAGAGGTGAGTGTGTACTTGATTGTGTTAGACACGCACACTAAAGACACACACATACACACCTTCTTGGGTGGTAGGCTGGAAGGAAGCCATGTCTGCAGGGAAGGTAGGACAGGGAAATGTCTGTCCAGAATAGTATATACCTGGGGAAAAGCTAGAGTGGATACACCCAATCCAAACACCTTTGACCTGGAGACAGTCCTTACAAGAATGCTGCTGTTTAAACCATGAACACTATTAAAGAAAGAATAGAGCAAGGAAATCCCCTAAAGTGAATCCTTTGAGCAGATGTCTGCCTTTGGAGACGGGAAGCAGGAGGTATGACCCAGGCTAGAGCCAGAGGAGATGACTTACCATGTTATACCAGAAACAGCATTGAGTAGGAGGAAGAAGGATGCCAGGAGGAGAATGGGAGGGAGGTGTGCAGCTGACCTTCCAAGGAGTTATCCCAGCTGCTCAAAAGCCAGGAGCAGCAGGCGGATGGACTCTGTGCTCAGAGTGAGAAGAAAGTAAGAAATGACTCCATAGACCCAGGTCATGCTTTGCCAATGGGGACAATTTACAGTCACTCAGCAACCTCTGTCCTCCAGAGTGAGGACTATTTAGACCACACGGTCCCTGGTGATTCCCTTGCCCTTCCTCCCACCACTCATGCACTTCATGCTGTATTACTTATGGAATAATTCCTAGGAGCAGGTGGGCTTGACTTCTTCTCTTCAGAGAACTGGAACTAGCACAGGAAGCTGTGGCTGGGTCCATTTGCTCCTACGACCCCTCTCAGGGCACCTCCCTCCCTGCCCAGCCTCTCCTTGGCCAACACTTCTTGTCAAGACTGACTCTGACCTTTGGATCGATGCTCTGCTAAAGGTGTCTCACCTCAGCCAGATCTCATGTAAAGACCAAGATTATTTCCTAAGTTTGAGTTTGTTTTCAGGGCATCCTTGAAGGAAACACCCATAACCCAATCCCAACAGCATGTCATTATGAAGGTGAGACAAATCTGGACAAAGCACATACTCAATGCTTATTCTAGGAGTAAGGGGGAACAATTCTAATCACATGACTCTATTTCCCTTCTTCCTTTCCCTCCCCACCTCCCCTGCTTCTCTCTCTCCTTCTCAGTGATGCTCAGGATGATGGGCAACAACACAGACACCAACAAAACACTCATGCTATAGCCATCCCACAGAAGATCCCCAGGCGGTCGAAAACCCAAGTTGTCAACAGGAACGTATACCAGCTTGCTGAAAGTTAAACAAGGAGAAACTGAGTGTGCAAACCTGTAATCTTTCATGTGGGAGGCTGAGGCAAGGGGAGTGTAAATCTGAGGCCAGCTGAGCTACCCAGTAAGCCCCTACCTCAAAAGGGGGAGGGGAGGGAAGGAGAGGGAAAAGGAGGGGAGGACAGGAGTGTTTTATCTGTTCACCCAGGGCATCTGAAAATAACTACATCAGCTCAAGAAGGCTGTCTACTGAGAAGCAGAACTGATGGTGGTTTGTATGTTCTGTAGTGAATGAAAGAGATGGGCAGTACCCATGCTTTAAATGTATGTAGAAGAGGCTAGGCTGGAGAAGGAGAGAGATCAATGGAGAAAAATAACTCTATAGGATCGGTGGGTTGTGAACTCCAGGACTAAGATGCTGAGAAACATAATTTACATTGTGACACAGAGAAGGAGCAGAGAGTAGCACCTCCAGAGAAGGTCGGTGACCAGGAAGATTAGAGGAGCTTCTCTTGTTTTCTTGGTCTTTGTTTTTAAATTCCTTCCTTCCTCTCTTCCAAGTACAGGGAGATTCTGCCGCTGGGTATAGGCTCTTCTGAAACAGTAGTTGCATTATTTCAAAAGGAATTGGCATCAACTCTAGGAAGAAAAATTCTTGTCACGACCCAAGCCAAGGCTGAGGACATTATGTCCTCGGCTACCAGCTGGTGGGGACAGATTACTCTGCTAGGTTCATTTCATAGCGTGGCTCTAGAAGACTTCAGGGCCTTTGGTCTCCATCACACTTCTGAGACTTACCCAGAAATCCCCTAAACCCCATCACACCAGTCTGGCTCCTAAACAGCAGCCATCGGAGCCACCAGGCCTCATGTGTGGCTCTACTCAATGTCCTTTGGTGTAGCTTTCTTAAAAGTGAGAATCGTGAATTATTTTTCCCCTTGGAATGTGACATAATTTGAGCCCAGGTTGGCCCCAAATTCAGGATCTTCCTGCCCCAGCTTCCTGTGCTGGGGCCACCAGCTTGTGTCACTACAGCTGGTCAGGAACTATGATTTTCTTTTCCCCCTCTCCGGAATTGTTCTCTATCTGAAACTGATTGTGTTTTACTAAATTTTGCCATCTTTACTCCAACGTTTTGACTCAGGCACCCCTCAGAGATGTCCTCAGAAAGCCACCACCCCTCCCTTGGCCTGCCATATGCAAGTGTTTTAAGAAAACGATGGCTTTGGTTTATAACCCACCCTAGGTACCCTCCTCTCCAAAGCCACCTCAGAAAGGGGAATTGCAGTCCTCAGCTCTTCCCAGCTAAGGGCCTCCTCACCACAGAGAGTTTCAGGGAGTTTGTAAGCCTCCTGGTTGGCTTCTTATTGTCCTACAGGGCTTTTTATGCCTCCCCCTTCATTAATTCAAGGGAGTGCTGCAAGAAGACGAGGCACATTCCAGTCATGTCATCACTATGGCAGAGAGAAAGGCAACCTGATCCTTCTCAGGGATGGCTTTCTGCAGGGCCCCAGAGTACATCCCGGGAGCGCTCGGCCTGCTCACTGAGCAGAAACTCAGGCTTCTAAAAGCTCAGAAGCACAAACTGGCTCTATCATGGGACAGTGTACTTAAGACACATGGGCATCAGTCTGTGATGTTGTCGAGAGGACCCCAAAACTGACATGAGAGACCCTTACACCCAGCAGACCCACGTGGTCTGATACATCAGAGACTGGGAGTGGAGAAATGAGATGATTTGTAATCAAACCCCATGACATGTTATCTCTTCTCATCCTGAAAGCAAGCTATGCAGTGACCTATTATAGAAGAGAAAACAAATTCTTACTACTTCCAAGGGTCAAGGTGTGTGGTGTGGGTTTGTGGATGCTCAGAGAGTCACCATGACCATGAATAAACTTTAACAAATAAGAAGCTTTATTAAATACCAGTAAGGACCATGAATTCTTGCCAGGACTATATTTGCCATGGGACAGACATATTTTAAGTACAAGGTTTATAAAGGAAAAGCCACAAAGTTGTAAAGTTAACTGCTTTTGGAGGTGAAATTAGCTCACATCCTGCAGTGCCTAACTTTTACAACAGACATCCTGTAGGAGCTTCAGTTATCTCCAGCAAGCAGGTTTTACAGAAGCAAGACCAGCGGTTAGTGCCCAGGACCCACTGTCTTGCAAGAACAGCAGAGCAGTAAAGTTTACAATAATCGGCAGTTTCTTAAGATTAGCTCAACTATTCTGAGAAAATCATCTATCTTGGGCAATTTCGCTGAAAGGGTAAGTTTCATTAACTAGCAGCTGGCAAAAGCTAACACAATTTTCTCCTGGTTTCTTAAGTACAGCAGTGTTCAAATTTTAGACATGCTATTCACTACCACACACAAAATGGAGACTGTGGAAATACTTTCCATTTACAGATTGCAGTCAGTCAGCAGGTGTTTCAGTGGTGACTCCTGGTCGCCCAGACCCGCACAGGCACAGATAAAGACACAATGCCAAAGAAACCCAGGCCCTTGTCGAGGCCCTGAGATCCATCTTCTGCTCTTGCTTTCCTGCCTGAAGCTATTAATCCCAGAGATGGGAGGGGGAAAAAGCCACTGACCGAAATCATCATTGCCAAATTAACTAAAACAAGTAATTAATTAAAGGGACTCTTTTTATTCATGGACACGAACTGCCCCCAGCCCCCAACCCCCACCCCCAGGGTGGGATTCGAGAGGTTAGATTGGGTGTGAAGAAAACAAGGTTTTTATAGGGGTTTCCAAATGAGGAGTTGGCAAAATAGAGCTGTGGGAACAGAACTCATAAGCAGACCAAGTTAGTCCTCAGGATCTCTGGAAACAAAGACATGGTTGCAAGGTAGGCATAACAAGATAGCTATAGATGGCCATACAACCTTTTGAAACCAACGGGAGGATTGCAAGATGGTTATAAACAATATTTTGAAACAAAGAAATGATTGCTATTCCTGGAACGGGCAGTCCTGAACCTTTTGTGGTTGAGGTTGCAGGTAGGGCACAGCCCAGTCTTTGAGATACAGGAATGAACCTCGTTTATCTTTACTCGAAGATAGAGTCAGGCTGAGAAAGACTCAAACCTGAGCCTTAACAGTTCAGCATCTCAACGGTTCCTGGAGCAGACAGAAGATCCTTCAATGCTTCCAATGCAGGACAGAGTCTGCTCTGTCCCTGGATGATCTGAGCAGTCAGTATCCATGAGAGCTAGAGAATTTTGAGTCTCCAGGTGACTGGGCAAAGACTTTTGCAGCCGTGGAGGTGCATCTTCTTCTACCACAACTCACTTAGAAAGCACTGGAACCTTCTGGCATCGATGAGAAGGTTTTGGGTGTAGTCAGCAGCACCCATTTATGAAATCGATGCTAGCAACTGATGCTTCCTTTTTAAGACCCTTCATAACCCGCTTGGGACAAAGCTTAGCACATATGTGCTACCCTCTGTTTGGTTTCCCAAGGAACTGACGTACATATTTTACATATCAAGCTCCCAGCTCCCTCAGTCCCTACCCGGCATACCCTGCCCAAAACCCTGAACTTTCCAGCCCAGGAGCTGAGCTGCCCTTCCCCGAGAGGCTCTTCCCTATATAATCCAGACATGATGCACTCTCTGTCTCTGTCTCTCTCTCTCTCTGTCTCTCTGGTGTGTATGTGTCTATCTCTCTCTGTCTCTCTCCTCTCCCTCCCTCCCCCTCTCTTTCCCCTTCCCTCTGTCCCTCTCTCCTACTCCTCCTTCTTCTCCTTCTCTTCTCCACACCTCTCCTCCCTGCTATGGCTCTCCCTGGCCTCGGTCGGTCCTTAGGGGCCAGTGAAGTCACCGAGAGTAGCTTCCCCATAAACCTGCCTTTAATGTAATCTAATCTGGCTTGAATTGGCTCATTTCACCCGTAGAGAAATAACTTAACACCCACGCCAATTCCAGGAACAAATGACCCAGCTGTTCTGGACAAGCTTATTTCTAAGGCACTGGCCTTGGGGATCAGAGCACCCCTACCCTGCCCTGGGGCACTGTGCTGAGCACTTGACGATAGTATACTGGCTGATTTTATGTCAACTTGACACAAGTGAGAGTTGTCGGAGAGAAAGAAGTCTCAATTGAGAAATTGCCTCTATAAGATCTAGCTCTAGGCGAGCATGTAGAACATTTTCTTAATTACTGACCAAAGAGGGGGTTCAGCCCATTGTGGGTGGTGCCATCCCTGGGCTGGTGGTCCTGGACTCTATAAGAAAGTGGGCTGAGGAAGCCATGAGGAGCAAGCCAGTAGTAAGTAGATGCTCCATGACCTCTGCATCAGCCCCTGCCCTGTGTGAGTTCCTGTCCTGACTTCCTCTGGTGATGCGTAGCAACGTGGACTTGTAAGCTGAATAAACCCTTTCCTCCCCAACTAGCGTTTTTGTCATGGTGTTTCATTGCAGCAATAGAAACCCAAAGTAAGATAGGTAGCTTGTCTTCTTTACTCCTCAGAAATCTGATAAGATAGGATTTCTTATAAAGAAGCTTGTAGATTTTGTCTTCCTCCAGTTTGCACAACTAATAAAAAGCAACTCGAGGGTTCATATGTAGCTCTGGCCCCAAAACATCCTAAGGCACCCGCTGTAGCTGCTCCCAAACCCTTTGGTTCTGCTCCTTCTCTCCACACACGTCAGACCCACACGCTCTCCTCTCATACCCTCACGAAGAAGCCACCTCCTTAGCCACAGACAGGTACTCCCCTGTGTCTGCTCTCTCCTCCCAGCCTCCCAGGGACTAGGCTCCTCCCACTGTAGACCTTGGGCTGCTGTCTTCCCTCAGCTCTGCTCCTTCAGGACTTCCTCTCTCTGCCTGGTCTCCTTCAGCAGCTTCAGTCCCCTCTTGGTGTCCCCACTCCCAGCTCACCCTTCTGGTCCATTCTCCATGCTGTAGCCCATTTCCAGCTCTGACTTTTCTACCCTCTAAGTCCTTGCATATAAGGCAGGGGCTAGGGAGGTGGTCAGGGGTCAAGACCATCTGTTGTGAGTTTCCCTCCCAGAACCCATGGGAGTGTTCGGGAGTGTTTTTGTTTTGTTTTTTAAAGATTTATTTGTTTATTTTATGTATATGAGTATACTGTCACTGTCTTCAGACACAACCAGAAGAGAGGGCATCAGATCCCATTACAGATGGTTGTGAGCCACCATGTGGTTGCTGGGAATTGAACTCAGGACCTTCGGAAGAGAGTCGCTGCTTTTAACCACTGAACCATCTCTCCAGACCAGAAGGGTTTAAAACACCTGTAACTTCACTTCTGGGAGATTTGGTACGGTCTTGTGTCCTTCTCAGCTTGTGTGTGTGTGTGTGGTGTGTGTGTGTTTGCACATACACAAAAATAAATCTTTTTAAAATAATCCTTTACTTGTTGCCCAGGACCCTCAGGTCAACTGCCAAACTTTTTAGTTTGAAGGACAAAGCCTTTTAAAAACCCAGCTGCTCTCCACTTTCCTTCTGTTCATCTCAAAGGCAGTTGTTCTGACCACAGTCTCAGCCGCACACAATCCCAGGAGAGCCCCCGACTCCCCACTCCCCATTTGTGTAACTCTGTCCAGACCTCTCCAACTCAGCCTGTGACATCTGTGGGACATGCCACTTCTCATGCTCAACATTGCTCAGATCTCTCCTCCAGGAAACCTTCTAAGCTCCTCCCTTCCTCCCTTATGACTTCCCAGGCACACCTCATACTCTTCTGGGGAGAGCAGGCTGCTCTCCGTAGGTAGATATCTGTTCCCTGGGTGGTGGTCTTGCACCCTAAAATCTCCGTGCATTTCATCCTAGTTGATGTCTTCTAAATATTTGTGTCTCTGGGGCCAGGTACAGTGCCTGGAAGATTGATGTTGAGCAGTTAAGTAAAACACAAAACTTCTGCAGGACCATTGGTCCCCGTGGGAAAGAACCAATCCCAAGTGAGATGATAGGAAATACTCATTGGCAAGACCGAGCATGCTGCCACGGCTATAAGGGGCGGTTGAAATTTGGAGGAGGAAACTATGGCAGGCATATTAGGGAGGATGCTGGTTGTTGGAATATCAAGTTTTTCCCAGATGAGAAAGGTCAGGGCTCCACTACACCAGATTTATCAATGGAGGCAGGCTCAGCCTTGGGAGAAGGATCCCTGTTGACAGGCACTGAGGATTCCTTCTGCGTAATTAGCATGTCTCTGGGTCAGGGAGGCCAAAATCCTACAGTCTGGAATGGAGACAAAGAGGGTCTGCTCTAATTATGTTAATTGCTGCCCTTCTCACAGAGGATGGGGCCAGGAGGGGTTCCAAAGGCTGATGGGAAATTCCTCCACTTTCACCTACCAGCTCTGCAGCCCATCATGCCCAAGGAAGGAGCTACCAGGCCTCACCACAGACAGCTGGAGGCAGGTCTGGAGGCTGTGGCAGAGCCTGGGAGGGAAGCTCTGAGGAAGCTCGGAGGATTAGTCAGCCTCCTACCTGAGACAACTCCCATTCCCCAGCTTAAAATCCCACTTTAGAAGTAGTGCTTTCCCTAGAATAAACATTTCAGTGTGTGTGTGTATATGTTTAGATATATATGAATATATATAATTATATATTTATATATGTTATATTTACATACAATATATAAAATATATTATATATAAATATAATATATAAAATATATATAATATAAACACTCACACACATATAAATACATACATCATACTGTATATTTTAAGTATTTTTTTTTTAGATCCTAGGCTCTTCCCCAGATTTCTGATCCAGCAGAACTGAGCTAGGACCTGACGCTTTACATTCTAACAGCGCCTAATTGTTGCTGGTGCCCAAGGTCTCTCCTTTGAGAACAGTATCAGCTGTATGGCTTTGCCATTCAAACCCCACTCTGTTGAATAGTTATCGTTTGTAAGCTCCCTCCAAAAGGCTCCACTCTTCTCAAAGACACCCCAAAATTCCATATCAGAATCAGGGCCACGGGTATAGCTCAGTTAGCAGAATGCTTGTCTAGCATGTATAAAGCCTTGGGCTCCATCCCCAATAGCACATAAAATTGGGCACACCTGGCGGCAGACACCTGAGGTCCCAGCACAGGAACAGCAGACAGAGGAGGACCAGAGCTCAAGCTCGCCTCAGCTACATGGAGAGTTTAAGGCCAGCTGGGGTACATGAGACAAAGCATAGAATGGAATACGTTCTGATATGTGGCTACTGTATATGTGTTTCAGGTTCATAAACATTATCAATTCTTCATTTCTTTCATTGCTGAGTAATATTCTACCATATGTATATAACATCTTTTATTTCTGTATCCATCAGGTGGTGGACTTCTGGGTTGTTTCTATCTTTTGGCTACTATAAGTAGTGCTCCTTTGAACCTGTCTGAGTTTGTATGGAGTGTGGTTTTGGATCTCGAGGGTGTACACTAGGAATGGAACTACTGTGTGGCTTGAAAACCCTAACTTTGCCGGGCAGTGGTAGCATATGCCTTTAATCCCAGCACTTGGGAGGCAGAGGCAAGCAGATTCCTGAGTTCAAGGCCAGCCTGATCTACAGAGTGAGTTCCAGGACAGCCCGGGCTACACAGAGAAACCCTGTCTCAAAAAACCAAAAACAACAACAAAAAAAACAAAACAAAAAAAACCTCTAACTTTTTGAGGAGATATGACAGAACAATGAACACCTGTGTTGCCAACATCGAGCCAGGGGGTCATCCAGACCCTCCACACTAAGGGTAGCTCCTTGAAGTATTAGCACCCCTTGGGAGCTTGCTGGAAATAAAAATCTCAGGTCACCTCAGATCTACTGAGTCTAAAGCAAGTTTAACAAGATCCCCCAGTTACTCATGCACAGCACATTAATGCTCAAGAGACAGCAGTGTCAAGTGATGTCAGTTAAGAAGCATCCAGATTGTCTGCCCACCTAAAACAAAAATCTTACCACAGTGAGATACGGGCTCATTAAACTGTACATTTAGATAATAGACTTCTCTTCAAATGCAACATTCCGTAACTCTCAGCCATGCATATCTTAGCATAAATTTGTTCATCGGAGTGGCTTAACCTACACCATTCTCTTTTTTTTTCTGCCAGCCAAGTTACAAAGAAACGGAGTTGAGACCAGATTAGATCTCATTGTATTATGGCTTGCATCTGAAATGTCCCCTACATTTCAGATGCTTGTTCCCCACTGGTGGCACTGTTCTTGAGGACTTTGGGGCCTTTGGAGGGTGGTGCCTGTCTAGACCTACTTCACACAGGGTGGGCCTGTGAAGGTGAAAGCTCAGATTTAGGTTCTACTTCTTGGTCCACCATGAAGTGGACACGCTACTACATGCTTCCATCGCCACTGACAGAGCCCTTCTCCACAACATCTACACTGTGGTGGATGGGAGTTCTGGTAAACTATAATCTAAAATAAATCTTGTGTTTGTCAGAGAACCTGCTTTTAATTCATTGAGTATATACCTAGCAGTGGACTTGCTGGGCCATGCTCTACGCTTCTTTTTGAGGAATCACCCGCTGTGTCTCACAGTGCCTGTACCACTTTTTATCCTGAGCAATGTATGCGGACCCTTGATTTCTCCATTATCTGTTGTGTTTGAGACAAGCCTCATAGAAATAACTATGCGGCTGGGGTGACTCCTCACCCAGAGTGATTTCTTGTCATCCAAATTGAAATCGGGTATCATCGACACTTTCTGTTTCCCCTCTTGGTGGTTCCTGGAATCCTGGTAGATGCACTGTTACATCTCACTGTGGCTCTGATTCACTTTTCCCCAGTGACTAATGACTGATGCTAAGTATCTAAATCCTCCTGGACTTTTTGACCATCTGTGTATCTTCGTAGAGAAATGTTCCTTGCCCATTTTTAAACTGAAGGCTTTTTATATTTAGTTCTTCTTTAGGTGTTTTTACAGATCCCTTTTCAAATACATGACCTTGTAAATATTTTTATTCCTTCCTGTAGGGTTTTCCCCCACTGTCTTGATTTATTTTCTGTACACAGAAGTTTTGATGTTGATTAAGTCTAGTTTATCTATTTCTTTCTCTTGGGACTTACCCTTTTGTTGCTTTGCCTAAGGACCACTGCCAAATTTGTGGTCCTTTATGAACATTTAATTGTATTTCTTCTAAACTCTTACAGTCTCTGAATGATTTTATTTTATTTTTGAGACAGGGTCTCATGTGTCCCTGTCTGGCCCTGGTTGGCCCTGGCTGTGTAGCAGAAGATGAACTTAACCTGCAGATTCCCTTACCTCTGCCTTCTAAATACTACACCACAGTATATGGTTTATGTGGTGCCAGAGCTAGAACTCAGCAGGATTTTATATATGCCAGGCAAGGCAAGCACACTGCCACCCGAGCTGAGTCCTGTACTCAACTCTTAGTTTTACAAATTGTGTTTATATTGTTGATTCGATTCTTAGTTGATTTTTGTGTTTGGTGTAAAATGGTGCCCAACCTCATCCTACTTCTTGAAAACATCCAGTCTTCTATTACCATTTAGTAAAGAGACTATTATTCCCCCTCCAAAGTTAAAGTTTTGGGACCTGTGGTGATGCATTATGATATAAATATCTCTTACATTCTAAGAGGCACGAAGGACCTTTTCCTGGCCCTCACAGTCAGAGTTAATAATACACCTTGAGGTCTCTTAAAACTTAAGACTTTCTAAAAAGAAAAGAGGTGAGGTTGGGTGGGTGGAGAGGTGGGGAGGATCTGGGAAGAGTTGGAAGATGGGAAACCATGATCAGAATATATTGTATAAAAATATTTTTTAATAAATAATGTAGGATAGACTCTGTCTTGAGTGTCCACATCAGCCAATCTCACCTGACCTAAGCTTCTGTATACCAACATTTCTGCTGGGTTAAAAAAAAATGTTAAAAATAAAATAAAAACGTAAGACTGTTATTCTACTGTGTACTCAGCCTCTTTGTTTAACTTGACAACAATGTTACAACTCATGTTTTCCTTGGATTTCTCATGTAATCAGCTTTTACAGCCTAAACGCATCTGTGATCTTAACTTAGGGACTCCCCCATGCTCCTGATCTAAGAGTAATGTGTGTTTGTACATGTGTTATAATAATCATATGATAAAAACCAGCAAATATAGATTGAAAGTAATCTTATAGAATGAATATCCACCATGAATGTTGAAAACAATATTCAGATATTGCTTGCCAGTGTTTGTTCTCTAGGTCAGTTGGAGTCCTTTGTAAAGCTTAAAGATTTCTATAAAATATCCTTCATTCCTTCTCCAGGTGAGAAAGCAAAGCACTTTGTTAGAGACAGACACACACAGAAACAAAGACAGACAGATTCACAAGACAGCTTTTAGGCAGGCACAAGTTCAGACTCATAAAAGACATAGGAAGACACAGGGAGAATGAAGAACTCAATCTGGGTTTGTTCTTGGTTAAATAACACCAAGGGAAAGTGTGTTGAGTTCTTTCTTAATAAGAGATTGACACATTATGGGTGATTCTGAGTTTATTATTAATGTATTCAAATGGATTACAGGGACTGCTGCTGAATATCTGTTGACCACACATGCATAGTGTGTCTGTGTGTGTGTGTGTGTGTGTGTGTGTGTGTGTGTGTGTGTGTGTGTGTGATGCATGCAGTGTTGTGCATATGGAGGACAGGGGTTAACCATAGGTGTTATTCTTTGGGTTCCATACACTTTGTTTTTTGAGCCAGGGTCTCCCTCACTGGCCTTGAACTTGTCCGACTGCGTGAGGCTGGCTGCCCATCGAGCCTGAGAGATCTCACTATCTCCACCTCCCCAGAACTAGGATCCCAAGCAAACCTCACCGTGCTCAGCTTTCTCACATGGGTTTGGGGATTTAACTCAGGGTCTAGTGCTTGCAAAGGAAGAACTTCACCAACAGAGCTCTCTAGCCCTGGACACACGATTTTTTATCTCTAAAACTTCCATTCCACAGATCCTCATGCCTCTCTTTATACTATCATCAATGTTTATTATACCTTTAGTAAGCTGTAAATCGGAACATGTGAGCCCTTCAGCTTTGTTCTTTTCTGGGTTTGACTATGTGTGGCAAAGTAGGAAACACTCAAAGAAATCCCATGTAATACATCATACAAGTCTTTGTCAAGTCTTACAAAGCCAACGGGCTTCTGACTAAGTTTGCACTGAATCTGTAGAGCAGCCTGGGGATGGTAACAGCTTAATACCATGGATGCATTTTTCAGCTCCAGAGTTTCTGCTTAGTCCTTTTCCATAAGTTCAGTCTCTGTATTGATATTCCCTATTTGTTCGTGCTTCATTCTTGTTGAGTGTATTTAATACAGACAATTTATAGCCTTTGTTCAGTGAAGCCGATGTTTGTTTGTACTTCTTCAGACACTTGGTTTCTTCTATAAACAGACTGTTCTATTTATCTCTCTGCATGCTTCACAGTTGTTTGATGAAACTGGATATCATGTGAATAACCTGAAAATCAGATTCTTCGCCCTACTTAGGATCTAATTTTATTGTTTGCTTCATGAATTTCTCTCTCTCTTTTTTAAATCAGTCTTTACGATGGAGACTGTGGAAGCAGCTATTTCTGCCTGTCACCTTCTAAGATGACACCATACTGGTATCATGTAACAATGTAGTAACATATTCAGCAGTGATCAAGATATCATACAAACATTACTTAGTAGAGTATCAATTGCCCTTAGAATTGTGAAGTAACTTCAGAAAGTTTTAGATTTTCTGAGTTTTAATTTTTACAGAATTAAAAAAATGTATGCGCCATTTTTACTCTCTGACATCTATACTTATAGATATTGATTCCTAGATTTGTGTAATTCCCTTCCTTCTCCCTCTCCCTCCCTCCCTCCTCCTTCTCCCTCCCTCTCTCCCTCTCTCCCTTCCTTCCTTTTCTTTCCTTCTTGTTCACTGTATACTTTTTAAGTTTATGTTAATTTATGGAGATAGAAAGGGAGATGTGATGTCATTCAATATTCATATATGAAATTCCTCCAAATAAAAAGCTTAAATGAGCTAGTTGTAAAAAACTTTTACAAACTAGCTTGTATTTAAACAACACAGACAGTAAAAGGATAATTTGAAAAATAGAATGCATCTTTTTTTAAATAAAATTATTATCTTGTTATAATTCTCAAAAGGGTAGTAATTCTTTCCTTGGTGGAAGGATTCATGTTCTGGGCTGTGAGAACTGTAAGTGGATCCAGGCTTCAGAAACTCCTATGTGACTCCATCACGCTTTCTGCCTTCTCCTCTTCCTCCTCCTCCTCCGAGTCCTTCTCTGAGCCCTAGTGAAAACATTCCATTTAGGGCTGAATATTCCAAGGACTCTTACTCCCTGCATATTGTCTGGCTATGGGTATCTATACTTGTTCCCATCAGTATGAAGTTTCTCTAATGGTAGCTGAGCAATGCACTGGTCTATGAGGATAGCAAAGGAATGTCATTAGGAGTCATTTTATCACCATCTTCTGTTGACGTAATTATTTAAATCGGCCTCTGGCTCAGCTATCTAAGCTGCAGCAGCTCTGCCTAGCTCAGTGCCATGTTTCTTGGCTGGAGGCCACGTGTGCACAGCAGCTAGAACCGGCCACCAGAAGCACCAGCCCTGCCACTCACAAGATGCCAGCGTGAGAGATGGCTCTGCCCATCTTCCACGCTGTCTCCGAAAGGCAGGGCATTGCCCAAGCCATTCTGCCATCCACTCGGGCCCAGTAAGAAAATGAGACTCTAATTCTTATAGATTAATCAAAGGCTTATATATTTGATAATGATCAGTAACAAGATACCCATACAATCAGAAGTGTAACCCAATACCCAACCTAGATATACCAACTACCTTTGACTGCTACAGACACGTGAACATCCTCTCCATTCTCCTCTCTCTCTCTCTCTCTCTCTCTCTCTCTCTCTTCCTCTCCTGTCTCCTAGCTCCTCCTCTTCCTCTTCCTCCTCTCCTCCTTACTCCTCCTCTTCCTCTTCCTCTCCTAACTCCTCCCACCATAGCGCCTCCTACAATCTTCCTTTAGCAGAACAGCACTACTAGGTTTTCACCTAGATCCCTCAACTATTCAGTCTCAGGTTCTTGGCCACCTAAGCAGTGTTGGGGATGGGTGCCAACTCATGGAGTGGACCTTAATTCAAATCAGATAGTGGTTGGTTACTTCCACAAGCTTTGTGCCACCAATGCACCTGCTGTCTTGCAGGTAGGTCACTGTTGTAAATCATAGGGTTTGTAGCTGGGTGGGTGTTTACATATCTCCTTTGATCATGTGCAGAGTACCTTCCAGTATCATGAATATTAGTCTGTAGGAGTGTAGGTTCTAGGCACCAGCTCATCTTCAATAAATTCAAAAAATTGTATAAAGTATTATCTTCAACAACATGGCTTACTGTCAATTTATAAAGAGTCATTAGTAGCCTTGTTAATAGACTATGTAGCTTGGGGGGTTCCCCATGAGGCCCCTTTGGCCACCAACTCAATTAGGTGTTACCCATTTCCAGAACTAAAAGCTTCATTTGGTGATGAAAGATGTCCAGCTGGGGCCCTGTGTCACCCATTTATTTATTTAGATTTTATTTTATTTAGGTAATTTTATTTAGATTGCCTTCATATATGTGTATAATATAGGAAGTTTCTACTATATTAGGTTTCCATACAACCTCTCAAATGGCCTTTAGTTTTAGCTGTCCCTCCTCATAGTCTCTATCCCTACCCTCCCCCTCCTTATTTGATCTTCCTATTCCAGCTCCCTCCCTGTCTATCCATAACTATCTATTCTATTTCCCTTTCCCTCCCTGGTAGTCCCTTACCCTCTCCCTAACTTTGCTACTTATATGGATAGTAGTTTACCTATCAATGACTTAACAGCTAACATTCACTTATAAGCAAATACATACCATATTTCTTTTTCTGTGTCTGAGTTACCTCATTCAGGATGATTTTTATAGCTCTACCCATATACCTACAAGTTATATAATTTCATTTTTTAACAGATGAGTAATGTTCCATTGTATAAATGTAGCACATTTTTCTTATCGATTAATCTGTTAATAGATTCTAAGACTTCTTTTTCCAGTTTCTGGCTTTTATGAATAGAGCAGCAATGAAGGGTCAAGTACTTCTGGAGTGGAATGACATGCCCTTTGGGTATATGCCAAGGCATAGTGGTCTGAGTAAGAATGACCCTCATAGACTTATATTTGAATGCTTAGGGAATACCATTAGGAGATATGCCCTTTCTGGAGTAGGTGTGGCCTTGTTGGAGGAAGTATGTCACTGGAGGTGGGGTTTGAGATCTCAAGTGCTCAAGCCAGCTCTTCTCTCTTCCTACTTCTTGCTAGTCCAGATATAGAACACTACTCCTTTGCCAGCTCCATGTCTGCCTGCACACTGACATGCTTCCTCCCATGCTAATAACGGACAAAGCCTCTGAACCTGTAAGCCAGCCCCAATTAGATATCTTTCTTTATAAGTGTTGCTGTGGTGATGGTGTCTCTTCACAGTAATATAAACTCTAAGACAAGTGGTGTAGCCAGGTCTTAAGATAGATCAATTCCTATCTTTCTGAGGAACCAACATACTGATGTCCACAGTGGCCATGGAAGTTTCCAGTACCACCAGCAGTAAATGAGTATTTATCATCCTCTACATCCTCACTGACATGAACTGACATTTGTTATTGATCTTAGCCTTTCTGATTGGCGTAAGATGAAGTGGAGGGCATGGGGCCTTTGTACTCACAGATAAGCATTAGAGAAACCAGGAATGCTATACATATCGGCTTTTCTCTTCAGTGGAAGGGATGTTTGTCTGTCTTCCTCGCGAAGGCTGGGAGTGGACGTTGCTAATAGCTTGGTGATCTGTGTGATCTGTAGGGCCAAGCCTCACCTGAATCCCCCAGATTTATGGTGGTTTATTTGACCAGCATTGGTTTTCAGGGTTGTTCTTGGGCATTCTTACTCTGAGTATGTACTGAGTTAGGTCAAACAACAGGCAAACACACTTCTTTGAGAAAAAGAAACTGATCTTTTCTTTCTGGAACTAGTCCTACCAGGTCTAGAGAAGGAATGCAAGTCTCTCTCTCTCCCTCCCTCCCTCCCTCCCCTCCCTCTCCCTCCCACCTCCCACTCCCTTCTCTCTCTCTCTCTCTCTGTCTCTCTCTCTCCTGTATTGATTATTGTGCCCAAAGTGTCTCACACATGCTTGGCAAACACTTTTCCACTGAGTTCACCTGGCCATATTTATTTACTTAGAGACAGAATTTTACTAAGTTGCCCAGGTTGGCCTTAGATTTATGATCCTTCTGTTCCTGCCTGGTAAGCACCTAGACAACAAGCCAGGCTGACACGTTACGTTTTTCTTTGGCTGCCTGAGAAAGATTGTGAGTTCAAGGCCTGCCTTGTGTACAGAGTAAATTCAAAGCCAGCAGAAGTAACTGAACAAGACTCCACCTCAACATTAAAAAACTGAAAGTTCTGGGGCTACAGCTCATTGTGGGGCACTGGCCTAGCATGAGGCCCTCGGTCTGATCTTGACCCTGAAGAAGTATAGTTAAATGCTATATAGGGACAAAGACAAGTAAAAATATGACAAAGCTCTTCTCTTAAGTTAGGCCATTTTCCTGGGTCCATTGCTTTCTTGCTGAAAACCAGGAAGTTATTTCAGAGTTCCAGGAAAGTTGATTGTGAAATTTTCACAGAGTTTTCCATGTTTGATGGAGAAACATCATGGGAACTACTCTGTCCTTTTTACACACACACACACATTTATTTTTATTTTGGAAGCAAAAATCAATTCAGGGATTAGAGAGCTGGCTCGGTGATAATACTTGCTGCTCTCCCGGAGTACTCAGGGTTGGTTCCCAGTACCCATGCTGTGTGCCTCACAACCGCCTACAACTTCAGCTCCAGAAGATCTGATCCCTCTTCTGGTCTCTGTGGCCACTGCAGTCCCATGCACAAATCCACACACAAACATACATATATGCACACAAATAAAAACAAAATAAGGTATCTATCTCTGTGTTCCTCATTATGTCATTTCTTCATGACATTGGTTGGGGAGACTTTTAAGGATTTCCCTGTTGCTCAGATCAAACCTAAACAATGCCTACCAAATCACTACATATATTTTTTTAAAGCTTCCTTGGTTAGGGCCAGAGGGATCTGAGAGCTCCAACTTTCAATTCAGTACATCTGTGCCCACAATTCTCTGTCAGTATTCTATATATGTCCTATTTTCTAATATTTAATTTCTACTCTCATGTAAGTCTCATGATGATTTTGCTTTTGTCTATAGATTATTTAGTTAGGCTTAAGGTTTGTTGCCTGTGTTCCTTCACCCAGCCTACTACAAAGCATTCCTAGTTACTGTTCACCATATGTTTCTTCCTCTTCATCTTTTTTCCATCCTCTCTTCTTTTTACCCCTTAAGTATAACGTCCCATGGCTTTAACAATCCATGGACTCTAATGGGATCCCAACTTTCCCTTCTAGCAACTTTTCCACCAATTGGCTCAATTCTTAGCCCCCTTCCTTGGCTTCCCTCAGTGACTGACTTTGATTGGGACTAGTCAACCAAATCAACTCTTTTTTTCTCCAAGTTGATTTTGCACATAATGTCTTATGACAGAAACAGAGAAACCTAACTAGCAGACCAAAGCAATTCTTAGAAAAAAGGTTTTACTGAGGCTTACTATTCCACAGTGATAGGAGTTCCTCACTGCGGGGGGTGGGGGGTGGGGAGGGAGCTTGGCAGCAAGCCACTATTGTGGCATAAGACACACGGGAAGTTGGGAGCTTACCTCTCAGCCAGAAGCATGAGGCAGAGAGAATAAACCTCGGGTGACATGAAACTTTTAATCTCAAATCCTGTACCTAGTGACCTGCTGTCTCCAGCAAAGCCACACGACCTAAACCTCCCCAAAGAGTGCCATTAACTAGCGACCAAGTGTCAGAATGCCTGAGCCTATAGTGGACATCTCGTTCAGACCACTGCACTGTCTCCGCGGCTCATCCTCCAGCACTCACTTTGAAGTGACTGTCACTAATGTCAATGGAGGCACTGTTGTTCATTGGCTAAGATATTTACAATGGAAGCACCCAGATGCAGCGGTTGCTCTTAAAGTTAATATTTCTGCTCAGGGACTAGTAGAGAGCCAGACACCCTGAGCTCCTGGCCAAAGGATCTACTTTCTGAAGTGCGCACCTCAACTCTACAACATCCAAGTCCCATTTGGACATTGCAAATACTTCAGCCAGAAGAATTTAACTAATAATAATGACAGGGATCGCCAAAATAGTCCTAGATGTATAAATCTCAATGCAGTGACTAAAATACAGAAAACCAAGGCAAAAAAAAAGGAAGGGAGGATGAGAGGAAAGGAGGGAGAGAGAAAAGGAGGGAGGAGAGAGAAGAAGGAAGATGAGAGGGAGGTAGGAAGGGAAGAAGGGAGGAAGGAACAAAGGAAGGGAGAGAAGGATGGGAGGGAGGGAAGGAGAGACAGGGGACAGAAGGAGAGATGGAGGGACAGAGAAAGGGAAGGAGGGACAGAATTGGTTCTTTGAAAAAATAAGGAAGATTGGCAAACTCTTAGCCAAACCAGCCAAAGAAAGAAGAAAAAATACTCAATAAACTAGAAATGAAAAGGGAAGTGTAAGGGACACCAGTGTGCAAGAACACAGGCCAAGCATGAGGTCCTATGGGAGCTCAAGTGCTTGTGAGAAAACTCCAAAACAACAAGAATCTTGTAACTGTAGTTTCTGCCAGAACACAGAATTGCTCTTGGGATGTGCTTTCACGCCCCTCCCAGGTATAATGGACAGATGTGAGTTAGCTTCAGATTACTCGTTATAGCTGGCTACTGTTGTTTGTTTGCCTCCATGGAGAAACGTGTTTCTGCCACGTGTGGCTTGCCCTTGTAGTTGTACACTTTAACCGTTGAAGAATAAAACTGTCTTGATGCTCTGAATTAGTTAGATATGGCATGAGACTTTAGTCTGCCTCATCTATCCACATCATTATTCCAGGTCTCTAGATTGGTAAACAGTGAAATTCAGAAAATCTCTAGGTCTCACCTTTAAAGCACCAAATTGAAAATTATAATAAAAAGAATAGATAAATTTTTATTTGCATATAATAGACAAAATTAAATAGATTAGACGAGCAATTTGAACAAATCTATAAAAATCAGTAATATTGAAGCAGTAATTTAAAATCTCCCTTTAAAAAAGTCCAGGCCCAAATGGTCACACAGGTGAATTGCACCAGGCCTTTAAAGAAGACCTAACACCAATGTTTCTCAAACTATTCCATAAAATAGAAAAGGAAGAAACAACAAACAAACAAACAAAAACCAAAACAAAACAAGCTGGACAGTGGTGGTGTGCACTTTAATCCCAGTGCTTAAAAGGCAGAAGCTTTCAGATCTCTGAGTTTGCAGACAGGTTGATCTACAAGCAAGTTCCAAAACAACCAGGGCTACATAGAGAAGCCCTGTCTCAGAAACCTAAGAGGTAGGTGATAGGGAAGAGGAAGGAAGGGCAAGAGAAAAGGAGAGGAGAGGAGAGGAGAGGAGAGGAGGGGAGGGAGGGAGGGAGGAGGGGAGGGAGGGAGGGAGGGGAGGACGAGCATAGGGAGCGGGGGGCGAGCAGATAGAGGAGGAGAGAAGGCATTTAGAAATCACCATTTACAAGTTATATCACTCAAGTACCAAAAATAGTGAACACAGAAAAACAAATTAAGATCAATTTTTCTGGTGAACATACATGTAAGAAACTCACATATTTGCAAAACCAAATTAAAAAACTCTACAAATGAACATTTCGTCATGATTTGCTTGGCCCTCATTCCTCAGATGCAGGAATTAAATGGGCTCAAGGGTAGAAATCACATGACTGTCTCAGTAGATGCAGAAAAATTCAACATCCCTTTGTAATTAAAACTCTAAAGAAACTAGGCATAAGGGAAATATTTTAACATAGTAAAGGCTATTTATGACAAACCTACAGTAAATGTCATGCTAAGCAGAGAAAAATTCAAAGTATTTCCACCAGATCAGGAACAAGACATGGGCGTCCACTCTCCACATTCCTATCTCTATGGTGCTTGAAGTCCTCGCTACAACAATATGACAAGAGAAGAAAACAGAAAAATATAGTCAGGAAAGGAAGAAGTCAAAGTATCTATA
Source organism: Mastomys natalensis (assembly GCA_021653895.1). NCBI lineage: Eukaryota > Metazoa > Chordata > Mammalia > Rodentia > Muridae > Mastomys > Mastomys natalensis. The sequence continues at coordinate 697,834 of JAJTUV010000270.1, forward strand.
TTTGCAGATACTTTAACACAATTTGATACAAAAAGATCATCAAGACTCTACCAGAAACCCTCTAGAGCTGATACATACTTTCAGCAGATGGCAGGATATGTGGCTTACAAAATCAGTAGCCTTCCTATATACCAATGACAAACCTACTGAGAAAGAAATTGGAAAAACAATTTCATTTGCAATAGCTAAAACAGTATCTTAGCGTAAACAAAGGCGTGAAAGATCTCTACAGAGAATGTTTGAATCATAGAAGAAACTGAGGAAGACAGTGGAAGATGGGATGTTGCTCATGAATTGTACCCATGAAAAACCAGTAGTATAAAAATGGACATTTCATTAAAAAAAAAAAAAGCTACAAATTTAATGCAATCTCAATCAAAATCTCAGTGACATTCTTCATAGAAGTAGGAAAACAGCCATTTTAAAGTTTGTGTGGAGGTACAAACGAGACCAAGTAGCCAAAGAAATTCTGAGCAAAGAGTACTACTTGTCAGTTATACTACAGAGCCATAGCAATATAAAACAGTGTGGTGCTGCCACAGAAACAGACACACAGACCAGTGATTCAGAATGGCAGGCCCACATACAAGGCACACGAGCTACTTAGGGTTAGGATGATCAAGGCCTAGAACATTCTACAAACACTTCAAGGTCCTTCTCCAGGCACCTGTGGCCGTTCCAGAGACTTTTACTTGTGTACATCTTTGGAACCTTCCGAAGTCTTAGAAATCTTGGAGATAATCTTCCTTGTTCTCCTGAATAGTCTGACTCTTTGGGGCCTCTGTGATGATTGATCCCAACTCAATAGAGCATTCATCTTTTATCTTCTGATAGGAATCAGGATTCTGACTAGCACACTCCAGTAGGTCAGGGCCTTTAAAAAGTGACAGATCTTTGCCAGCTGCTTCGGCTCCTTGTTACCCATTTCTGTTCCTCTCTTCTATTATCTGCTTCTTCACACACACACACACACACACACACACACACACACACACACTTGTGTGTGCACAAGCTATTAGCTTATCTCTTAAATGCTAAAACTATTTGGTCATAATAAAGATCTGTACCACATTTGACAAACGTTTGTAGATTACCAACTCCTTGATAGGAAAATGTCTGAATCACTATTTTAAAAAAAATATCATTTGAAATAGATTCTGTTGGGAGGCCCAGGAGATGGTGAGGTCAATGAAGTGCTTGTTATGCAAACATGAAGACCTGCATCCAGACCCTGCATCTCAGCATTTACTACAAAATAAATAACAACAAAACCCAAAAATCCTGGCATTGTACATTGTACATCTTCAGTTAAGGCTCTAGCACTGGAGAGGTGAACATAGGAAGATTCCTGTGTCGCACTGGCCAGCCAGGCCAGCCAATCAGCAAGCTCCAGGTTCAATGGCAGACCCTGTCTTTAAAATGATGTGGAAAGTGAGAGAGGAAGGCTCCCAACATTGACCTCTGGCCTTCACATGCAAGTACACACATGTGCACATGTATGTTCACATACAAGAGCATGAACACACAAGAATATATATGTACACATACACAAGAGAAAAAGAGAGAGGCTTGGTGCTTTAGGACTATAATCCCAGCTACCCTGAAGGCTGAGGCAGGAGGATCACAAGTTTAAGGCCTGCCTGAACTACAGCATTAACTCAAGGCTAGCTTGGGCTACTTTGTTAGACTCTGTCTCGAAACAAAGAGTAAAGAAAGAGCTGGAGATAAGGTCAGGCATTGTGCCAGATACCTGTAATCCCCACACGTGGAAGGTAGAAACAAGAAAACCATCCTTGGATAGCAAGTTCAAGACTTGCCTTGTCTACATGAGATTCTATCTCCAAAAAGAAAAGACAAATGGTCGGAAATACAGGTCAGTGGTAGAGTGGTTGTCTGGAATGCAGGAGGCCCAAGGCTCAATCCCAATATGGGGTGGGGGCAGAATAATAACATACACATATATGGTATATACCTATATACATACACACATACCTATGTATGTACATACATATACATACACAAATATTCACAATGACAGACAGAGAAAAGGAAGGAGACAGCCACTGGTTATCATGAGGTGATAAATAACTATGTCCATAGGTATATAGCTGTAAATATCCTCTGATTTCCTGGGTTGCTGGCATTCTGTGGAAATCAGGGCCTATAGTCTTGGAGGAAGCCACAGGGAGCAGGTAGCAATTAACTGGGAAAAAGTGAATCCCTAATCTGCTGCTTCCCAGCAGGGAGGAGGGAAGCTCAGACAGAAGGAGTCTTTTAACCAAAGGAGGTAACGTTTCCAGTCAGGCCCCATTTCCCTGGAAAAAGCAGGCTGTGGGGAAGAGGCTAGGAGCCAGAAGATGGTAATTCCAGCTCCGGCCCTGTTAACACCCATGGTCACCAAAGAAAGCTGCCAGCACAGTTATCCATGATGCAGTCTTGAGTCTGAACTGCTGTTCTTCTAGGAATTCCAGAACTGGTTACAGTGGGGAGGAAGGGGTGTCAAACTCAGGTAAGCACACGGCAGCATCACAACACACACATCTTCCAATGATAGAGCAGGTACCAGCACCTGAAGTTTGTTTCTTGAGTGATCTATTGAGCTGGGTGCCCCCTTCCCCTCCTCTTCCTCCTTGGCTTCCCGCCATCAGCCTTTCCCCTGACTCATTGAGTTGAAGGAATATTTTAAGCTCAGGTCTGAAGGCATGGAGCCAAAGTCATTGTGTCAAGTTGTGTGTTCAGCACAACACAGTTATTAAAGTGAAAGATGTGTATTCTGAAAGACCGGCTGGACACAGGCTGTGCTTCTTAGGTGAATCTGATGTCCACACGTCTGTTTCCACACTTGAAGCAAAGGCAGAGAAATCTCATCATCACTTACCAGTATAGTGAGACCTGTGTGTGATGGGACTGAGAAGGGCCCATCTTCATAGACCACTCCTTCTAGAACCTTCTGACCTGTAGAACTGACAGCCAGAACATGCCCAGGCCTCGCCTGAGTGTTTCCTCTCCTAGCACATCTCCTCGGGTAACATCCTCCTGTAACATAAAGTGGTTCTAGGCCATCCTTCGGGGACGTGTATAAATCTGGGCATCTCACAGCAAGCCTGTTGGGCAAGTCTGGAAATCTCAATGACTGTCAAGTTCCCATTCACCTGATGCAATAGAAAGATCGCGTCTTCTTCACACTTTATAGAGAGTCTTGAACCAGTGTTTCCCAAAGACAACAGGTGGCCTACACATCATAGACAAACTTCCAAATTTATACGGAAGAATCACTCTAATTACCCTGAAAGGGCTAAACCCTTTTGTATTTGTTCCACAAAATCATGGGCTTCATGTGCTTACAGCTCAGACAGGCCTGCTCTCTCTATGCAACCCAGGCTGGCTTCAAATTTGAAATGATCCTCCTGCCTCAGTATCTTGAGTGCTAGGATTACAGGTGTGAGCCACCATATAGGTACATGAAAGGCAAACTCTGCTTATGTTATGAGGACTGTGGTTAAGAAAACAGTGTGTCACCGGACAATAGTGAGTGCATGCCTTTAATCCCAGCACTTGGGAGGCAGAGGCAGGTGGATTTCTGAGTTCAAGGCCAGCCTGGTCTACAGAGTGAGTTCCAGGACAGCCAGGGCTACACAGAGAAACCTTGTCTGGAAAAACCAAAAGAAGAAGAAGAAGAAGAAGAAGAAAGAAGAAGAAGAAGAAAGAAGAAGAAGAAGAAGAAGAAGAAGAAGAAGAAAACAGTGTGTCTTGGGAGGCAGAGGCAGGCAGAGTTCTAAGTTCAAGGCCAGCCTGGTCTACAGAGGTTCCAGGACAGCCAGGGTTGTACAGAGAAACTCTGTCTGGAAAAAAAAAGAAAGAAAGAAAGAGAAGGAAGGAAGAAGAAAGGAAAGAAGAAAAGAAGGAAGGAAGGAAGGGAAGGAAGAAGGAGGAAGAGAAACTGTGTGTATGTGTGTGTAATATTTATGCCTGCTTTAGTATACATAAACCCAAGTATAAATCCAAGTTTATCCAGATACAGAAAGCCTTACTTACCCCAATCCATTACCTATGAGTCCAAGAGCTACAGAGTCACTCGCTTCTCTGGACTGCGGTGTTCTCTTCTGCTAAAGAGAAAAAAGGTCCTGCATAAATTATAAAAGGCCAAATGAAAGCACTTAAATAAAGGGACTTTGTATTATAATTACCATAATAGTCACTATTTTATAATTACATTTGTAAGTTATATAAGTTTGTCTTCACATAAAGCAAAGCTCAACAAGGCAATTACTTTTAAAAATCCTAGTCTAGCCAATCACAGTAGCCCTACTCCTGAAATCCCAGCACCTGATAGGCAGAGGTGGGAGGTCATACATTTAAGGTGCACCTGATCTTTACAGTGAGTTCTGCGATGACCAGCTAGGACTGTATAACGAAATCCCATTTCAATAATAGTAGTAGTAAATGTGTGTGTTGGGAGAATCTTTGTGGCCCATGTTTTACAGACACAGTAGGACAGGATTCACGACAAGACTGAACATTAGCTAATGTTTGTGGAAAGAGCAGTTCTAAAGTTCATTCCTGAGACCACAGTGGCCCATCTGTACGTTCTGACCACTCAGGGTTTCTCAGCATCCACGGATGTGTAAATGTACTTGATGACTTGGGTAGCTGTTTGGGTCCAGTTTACTCTTCCTTCCCAGTTCACGCTCCACCACACTGGATGGGAGTTGAGAGTAGGTAGCTAGTTTCTCCGCCTCTCGCCAGGGTCCACAGCAGCCCTGTTTCCATCCGCCCTTTCCCTCTCCCCACTGTCTGATCATGTCCCTGCCACACAGAAGGAGCAGAATCTTGCCAAGGGCTTCCTACTCCACCCAAGGTGAGAGTGCTTTCAGGATTTCAGTGAGGTCACCAGCTTTGACTGTTAGTAACGGTGTTTCACCTGTCTGCTTTCCTGCTTCCTGTCCCGCCTCCGGGGTTGACCTTGGGTTCCCCAGCCACAGCGCTTGAAGCTCTTGCATTACTCACAACTGAAGAGGAATCAAGTCTCGGGCTTGATGCTTAGCAAGTGTCCTCAGGCTAACTCTCCAGACCACACCTGCAGGACCAAAGGCCACAGGGACTAGATAGAAGGCTGGACTATACAACAGAGGCCTTGTGGATGCGGCCAGGAGCTCTGCAGCCATTTGGCCCTGCACGGGTCTTAAGGCAAAGTGCATATCAATATTCGAGAATAATCACAGTGTTTATTTCTAAATTAACACCTCGTAAATAAGTAATTGTGTGTTTGTTTAAAAGTAGTGCTGACTGATCTTCCAGAAGACCCAGGTTCAATTCCCAGCACCCACATGAGCACTCACAACTGTCCATAACTCCAGTCCCAGAAGATCCAACGCTCTCTTCAGCCTCATGGACACCACACAAGCATGATGCACAGATGAACAGGCAAGCAAAACACCCACACACATAAGATTAAAAAACAAACTTAAATTAGTCTAAAACTCTTTTTTTTTTTTTAAATTTAAATAAATAAATATAATTACAGTTAGAATACTACTGATCAATCAATACAAGACTCTAAATATTATCATAAAGCTATAAAAGTCAAGACAGAGTAACCAGCATTAAAATAGACACATAACCAAATGCAGTCCATAAATAAACATACACATATTCAAAAACTGGATTTTAGGGAAGAGGAGGGGCCAGGGACTGAACCCATGTCCTCATATGCCACACAACAGACACTGTCTATAGGAGGAGCTAAGGTGGGAGGAGTAAGGAGAGGAAGAGGAGGAGTAAAGAGGAGAAGAGGAAAAGGAAGAGGAGGAGCTAGGGGAGAGCAGAGATGTAGGAGGATGGAGAACCACACAGGTATGGAGAGCAGTCTCGCGTAACAACTTATAATTAGGTTAGCTAATTGGGAAATAACTCTAATTGTATGGGCATATTGTTACTGATCATTACCAAATATATAAGCTTTTGGATAATTTAAGCATTAGAGTCTCATTCTCTACTGGGCCCACGTGGATGGCAGGATGGTTGGGCAATGCCCAGCCTTTTGGAGATAGCATTGGAGATTGGCAGAGCCATCTCTCACGCTGGTGTCTTGTGGGTGGTAAGGCTGGTGTTTCTGGCTGACTGTTTCTAGCTGCAGCACACTTGGGCCTCCAGTCGAGAAACATGGCAGCTGAGCTAGGCAGAGCCACCGCAGCTTAGATAATTGACTTGACCGGCTGCCATTTTTTTTAAATAATTACTTCAACAACCATCAACTGATTTTGAAATATTACCGAAGTATATTGAGTGAAAGAAAGCAGACAAAAGAGAAAGAGATTACACCATATCCATGGTTCTCAACCTGTGGTTCACAACCCCTTTGGGGGTCACAAAACATATCTTGTATATAAGATATTTGTATTACAATTCATAACAGTAACAAATTCACAGTTGTGAAGTAGCAACAAAATAAAGTTATGGTTGAGGGTCACCACAACATGAGGAATTGTTTAAAGGGTCCCAGCAATAGAAGGGCTGAGAACCACCGTACTGTATCCATATTTCCATTTTATAAAACTTCACTGCTGAGTATGGTCACTCAGATCTGTAATCTTAGCACTTGGCAGGCTGTCGTAGGAGGACCAAGAGTTAGAAGCCAATCTCAGCCTCATAGAAATAAAAAAAAACCCATTGTGTCTCAAAACTATTAAAAAGAAAAAATCCAGAAAGGTAAGCAGAGCAAGGAGGAGATCAGAGTTGTCTGAGAGGACAGTACTCCTGGAGGTGTGGTGTTCACAGTCTTGATTACTCTGATGGTTTTGTAGTTGCATGATGATATCATATACCAAAGTGTCAAACTGTGGGTCATGACCCCTTTGGGGTCACATAGCATATCTTGTATATAAGATATTTATATTACAATTCATAACAGTAATAAATTCACAGTTGTGAAGTAGCAATAAAATAATGTTTGCCTGTACTTCGTTTATGGCTCTTGTTATGCCTCAATAAAACTGTTAGGTGAAGGAGCCGGGCGTGGTGGCTCACACCTATAATCACAGCACCCTGGAGTCACAGGATGACCAATCTGGGGCTAGCTTGGGCTACATAGCAAGTGCTTAGTTTGAGAAAGGAAAAGAAGAGACTAGAGGAAAGGAAGGGGGAAGAGAGAGGAAAGGGAAAAAAGAAGGGAGGGGAAGAGAGAGGAAGGGAAGGGAGAAGGGAAGGGAAGGAGAAAAGGGAAGGGAAGAGTGGGAGAGCATTGAGTTGAGGACTTTGTAGATCAGAATGTGTGCTCTCACAATCCATAGTTGAGGCTATACTTCAAAATAGTCTCAGTCAAATTCTCTTGAGCTAGTAACAGAGCAGATGGTAACTTTACTTTTAAAATATTAGGCGAGCAGCACTTAGCTGAACCATAAGAATGGCCTCAGTTATAAGGACAGCCTGGGCTCTGCAGTCTATCTTTGCTTGGTAAGTACAGTACAGTACCAAAAAGATGCATATAACGTAATGTGTTCTCAGCCTCTCTGTTTTAAAGAGATAGTCCCAGCCTCTGCTTCTGGGCTCAACATTTTCAAGATGCCCTTGTAGCCTTTTGCCTGCTGCTTTGTGTCCGCAACCGATTCCTAAGAGTCCAACGTCACTTACTTGCCTTTGGCAAAAGTACCAACCATAATAGAGTAGGGCAGTTTGTTCTGGCTAAACGCATTAACATGTGTCTGCCCCTGTCCCAGATCTGTCCTAACTTCCAGACTCTTCCATCAGCTCTTTCAGGGAGCACATACATGCAGGGCTATGGCATAGGAAAACCAAGGCCAAATGGTACAGAAAATCCTAGAGCGTTAGGAAAACAGGCGACTTGAGTCCCGGTTTGTAAGTCTCTCTGTCTTACTGGTTTACTTGCTAAACTGTTTTGAAAATCCATTCCCAATTTCTAGACAACTCACAGTCACAAAAGACAGCAGTAACCCCTCTCTCCATCTCTCCATGGCAACAGTAGCTGCCGTGGAAACCACAGAGGAAGAAAAGGGAGAGACAAATACTAGCACTAACTTAAAGGATCCCGGTTCCAGAGTGGAGGGACAAAACCAACTGTGAAAATCAGGAATATTTTAAGAGGCTCAGTGGGAGGAAAGAGTCCCAGCAGAAGCAGCCTGCAGGAGGCCCGCTCAGTCTCCCCTAACCGGAGACTGCTTCTGATTGTTTTCTGCTGTCTAGATGCAAATCAAAAGTTATTTGGGGTCGGTCACTCAGTGCTGGTTAGGTTTTTTGGGTTTTGTCATCTTGACACAAAAGCTAGGTCCTCTAAGAAAGGGGATCTCCCACTGAGAAGAAGGTCTCTTTTCAGATTAGCCAAGGCAACTCCCAGAGTATTAACTGATGATTAATGAGGGAGGGTCCATGTCACTGTCGTCAGTGTCACCCCTGGGCAGGTGGGCCCAGTGATGTAATGAAGGTAGCTGAATAAGCCATGAGGAGAAGCCAGTAAGCAGTGTTCCTCAGGACCTCTGCCAGCAGTTCCTGCCTTGGGTTCCTACCTTGGGTTCCTACCTTGGGTTCTTACCTTGGGTTTCTACTTTGGGTTCCTACCTGACTTCCCTTCATGATGAAAGAGAAGTCATAAGCTGAAATAACCCCCTTCTTCCTCATGTTGCTTTTTCTCTTGCTCTTTATCACAGCAATAGAAACTTAAGCAAACTATCCAGGTTTCTTCTTTAAACATCAAAAACAATTCTGGGGCTGGCAAAGTGGCTCAATGGATAACATTGCTTCCAGTGAAAACCTGAAAGCGTCAGCCCAAGCCCTGGAATTGATGTAAAGGTGGAAGGCAAGAACTGACCCCATAAATCGGTCTTCTGACCTTCACACATGTGCTGTGGGACACACATACACACATATATACACACTTATACATACATATACACACTGTGCACACACATATCTTGCGCATACACACAATGATATTAATTCTGGGTCAGTCTGAGTATACAAACCATCGACATGTGAGTGTGGACTGAGTTCGCTTAAAAAGCTTCCAAAAAGTTCACTGTAGAGATAGCTCCATGAGGAAAAGAGAGCGTGGACTGGTGTGTTTGGAAAGTTTATTGACTGAGGATTCTGGGGAACCTTTGAGGGGCAGAAAACAAGGCAACAGAGGAATAGAGGGACCAGAAACAGAATGAACCCCTGTGCAGAGGAGGGCTATCCATCCACCGCAAGAAGCTTCTGCAGCCGCTCAAACCTCGTGGCAGTTCAATACTCCTGTGGTTAAATATAGAAATAAGCAAGAGACATTCAAAAATATGCCAGCTGTTGACAAACATAAACTTCACCTAAATGAAAAAATCTAAGTGGTTTTACATTGAGAGAGAGAGAAGAGAGAGAGAGAGAGAGAGAGAGAGAGAGAGAGAGAGAGAGAGAGAGGAGTATTCACATGGAAATGAGAAGACAACTTTCAGGAGCCAGTTCTCTCCTACCATGTGAGATCTAGGGATGTCACTCTGGTTGTCAACCTTGATGGCAAGAGCCTTTGCCTGCTCAACCGTCTCATTAACCCCTAATTTAACTGAGATTGCCTTGCAGTCTTTCCTTTCCCCTCCTTTCTTAGAACTTGATCCCCAGATAGAACTTAAGTGAGGTCCATCCCTATACTTCATAGAATAGACTGCTATGATCTAGCAGACTATTTGTTACCCTGTTAAAAAGTGGTTTGCCTCCACAAGTGTGGAGGGAGACTGGTTGGTGGGCCCAAGGGTGAGCTGGAGAGAGATTGTGGGGGTTTAATAAGATCAAAATACATCTGTATGGCCTTTGGTGGTAATATAGGCCTGGGACAGACTGCCATAGGACCACGGACCCAGACATGGCCCCCAGCAGCAGCCTGGGCCTGGATGTCTCCTTGGCCTCAGGTGGCAGCTCAGGCCACTCAGATCAGCATGTTCCACTGTGACAGCATGGTCCTTGGATATTGTACTGGCTGGTTTTGTGACAACTTGACACAAGCTAGAGTTATCACAGAGAAAGGAGCCTCCCTTGAGAAAATGCCTCCATGAGATGCAGCTGTAAGGCATTTTCTCAATTAGTGATCAAGGGTGGAGGGCCCATTGTGGGTGGTGCCATCCCTGGGCTGGTAGTCCTGGGTTCTATAAGAAAGCAAGCTGAGCAAGCCGGGGGAACCAAGGCAGTAAGTAACATCCCTCCATGGTCTCTGCATCAGCTCCTGCTTCCTGACCTGCTTGAGTTCCAGTCCTGACTTCCTTTGGTGATGAACAGCAACGTGGAAGTGTAAGCTGAGTAAACCCTTTCCTCCCCAACTTGCTTCTTGGTCATGATGTTTGTGCAGGAATAGAAACCCTGTCTAAGACAGACATTTACATGGTCTTTGGTAGCAACCCAGACCACAGACATCTACTTGGCTTTTGGTGGCAACTAGGGCCATAGACATTGACACAGACCCCAGCTTTAGCAGGACTATGGTCCCAGATATGGCCCTTGGTGGCAGCCCAGGCCAGAATCTCATCACAGCCTCCTCATATCTGCCTGTTTCTCACAGCCTTTGAGTCTCCAGTTCTACCTTTCTCCACAGTGTACAAATCGTAGTGGTGCCAGCAGCAAGTGATTGGGTGTCTTTCTTCCAGCCTGACCCCTGGTCTACCAATGGGATGGCTTTGCGGGATGACGTGACCCCCTCGCCCTCACCTCCTGCAGCAGGCAGGTGAGCTGACCCAAAGTCATGAGAGTGTAAGAGATGTCCCTGCCCCTCAATGGCTACAGTACTCAGGAGAGCACACTCTGAACCTCACCTAGGCAACACAGTAGAGCTGACTGTGGTGTGACAGGGGTATAGGATAGCTGCACCCAAGGACATCAAAGCAGGAGAGATGAGCTTGTTCCTTTGTCAGCTGCAGCATTGGGAGAGCTAGCCGAAAGGCAGTACTGAAGAGCTCACCCTGGTGGTGTGGGTGCAGAAGAATCAGAGGACTGACCAACTCAGCTACCAGCCAGGCCCAGATCCTGGGCTTTGAGTTGGCCCACCCCAACATCTACCTCACCTATGATCTGCTGAAGTACATGAAAGGGCTGGCCCTGTAGATCCAAAGCTGCAGGATCTCCATGACACAAGACAACAACAGCATATCTGAGAAGAGCCCCTGTGAGGATCCAGTGTAGATAGTATAGAAGAAGCCAGAGGCCTCAAATCAGACCAGTGACTCATTGCAATGAACGTTTGCAAGTAGAGATATGGACAAAAAGGGTATGCTGTATGACATAACTGTGAGACACTACAGCTTCCATGACAAGATATTATTATTATCACTATTATTATTATATCTTATTTTCTTTTGTGGGGGAGGTTGCAAGGGCAGAGGCAGATATGAAGGAATGGGGAGTTGAGTGAAATCATTGAGCATGGATAAATAAATGAAAGAATCAATAAAGTAAAATTAATAAATCCTATATAAAGTAGCATCTTATTGATATCATTTACATCTCAAATCTCCTTTGATTCTGCATTTTTTGCCTATATGGGCAGAAAATTCCTATATATTTTCCCATCTATCCATCGTGCTTTGGCTGGAGTCTGTCTGTTCTTGTGGCTTATGGAGGATGCCCAATAACTCTAGAAGCAAGTCTCTAATAGAGACGTATCTGGCTTCACGATGCCACAAGAACCTTCTCAGAGCTTCCCTCGTAAGTTTTGTCTGATCATGGGAGTAGAGAGAGTTGATGAACACAGAATTTGGAGCTACTGCCTGGTCTGATGATGGCTCTGTTGCTAAGCAGTTTTGAAATTTTGGGGCAGGTATTTAATGGCTCTGAGCCTTCATCTTCTTGAATTGTAAAAGAGGATTTAATAATTCATTAGCTGATCTTAGCCAAAAGGCTAAAAATGACAGATTTAATAAGCTTAGCCATATAAGATTGTTAAAAATGTAAGATGTACGTGTACTCCAAATAGCAATGGTACATGGTAAGTTCAGTAAATATTAGGTTTTATTTAATATATTTAGTTATTATTGAATGAAATCCTCAGTGTTGAATGACCAACTCTATCAATTTTCAGTCTTATTTAAACTACTTTGGGAGATTTATTTATTTTTCTGATTTTTTTTTTCCGACAGAGTCTCATGGAGCCCAGGCTGTCTTATGCTTGTTATTTTAACCAGGCTAGCTTGGATTCCTGATCCTCCTGCCTCACCTCTGAAATTCAGGATTACAGTGTGAGCTATCAAACCTGATAGAAAGTCATGGTTAGCAAATATTTCTGTCTCTAAGATATCAAAAAATATTCTTCCAATGTTTGTGCAGCTCTCTCTGTAGCTCCATCTTTGGGTTTTAAGTTTTGATTCCATGTGCAGCCTCGTCCACCCTCAGGGAAGTCAGTTCATGGATGGGCTTGATTCAGGTCTCTAGCAGAACTCACTCACCAAGTTGTTTGGTTGTATGTGAATAGCAGACTGTATTGTCTGACATGGCTTTATAGCACATATTACTATCTAATTGGTAAAACATTTCCACCTCATTCCTTCAAAATTAAATTATACACTTGTTGACTGTGTCCTTCTATGTATACTTCAGAATAAGATTTTTAGTTCTTAAAACAATGCTTTAAAATATGCAAAGCTCTGGGTTCCACCCTCAGGAGCATGGGTGCATACACATAGGCAAACTGCTGCTGAAATTTGTATTGAAAATGTATTTATGTTGTGGAGTCATTGGATTGGTAAAACCAGCTTGACGCGTGGAAAAACTAATTTGGTGTCTCTACAGTGTCTGTGATACTGCCCACTGAAAGTTCATTTCTTCATCCCCACTTCTAAAAGTAATTTCTGAAATTCCTTCATAAAAAATGTACACAGTGTGTATTACTGCAGTTCTGGAGTCTTTGAAAGTGAGAGGTGTGTTGTTGATTCTAATATATTGTTACAAAAATGTCCAAGTAGTCATAGCTATTAATGAAATACACGATTTTAATTATCGCTTCACTTATCTGGCAACATTCCAAGTTCTCTCATTATTAGCTTTTGTGACAGTTAAATTTGGTTGTCAAGTTGACACACCTGGAAAGAGGAAGCATTGTCTCTGGCTGGCTGGTGTGTCTGTGGGCAGGTTTTCACGGTTGCTAATTGATATACTCACTGTAGGCAGTGCCATCCGAGCATGTGGGCTCCAGGTAGATTAGACAAGCAGGTAAACCTGAGCCTGGAAGCAAGGCAGTGAGCAGGGTCCCCTGGGCTCTCTGCTTCTGTTCTTGCCTCCCAGTTCCTGCCTCCTGGTTCCTGCCTCTAGGTTCCTGCCTCGAGCTCCTATGACCCATTAGCTGAAATCAACCCTCTCCTCCCGTAGTTGCTTTTGGTTATGGTGTTCATCACAGCAATAGAAAGAAACCTAGGACAAGGCCATTTCATTTCTGAAGTTTTTCCCTGTAGATGATTATATAATCTGCAAATATTAACAGTTCTATCATTTTCTTTTCATCCCTATTTTTTTTCTTTTGTAATTCTGTTGTCCAGGGTGATGCTAAGCAATAGGGATGACAGCAAGGGCCCTTGTCATCTCACTGGATCTAGAGAAACCCAACTTTAAACTTAGTCATTAATTTTTTTAGTACAGATATTTTATGAGGGTACTGAAGTTCTAATCTCATTGTGAAATATTTTTCCTCCATCTATAGAAATATGGCATTTGTATCTTAGTAGGTTTATTGCATGAATTACAGTAATAGATTTCCTAAGGAAAAATCATTCTGGCATTTCTTGAATTAGCCAAGACCACCATTCCTTGCTTTACAGTACATGTCAGGCTCAGTAGCTAGACTAATTTTTAGGGCCTGCCCTAATTACACACCATGAACTTGTTGGTTTAAGCAACATGCATTTATTTCTCACAGTTCTAGGAGGTAGAAGCCCAAGATCAAAGTGTCTGCAGGATTGATCTGAGGCCTCTTCTTGGTTTACAGATGGCCGCTAGGTCCTCCTGTGGCCTTTCCTCTGTGCCTACACATTCCCACTACCTCTCGTGTGTATCTAAATGTCCCCTTCTTACAAGGACACTAGCAACATTGGATTAGAGCCTGCAAGATGATCTCATTCCATTTCCAAATACAGTCACATTCCGAGATTCTGGGATGTAAGGCTCTGGGACACAAACTCATTGGTTCCTGAGACTACTTGTTAGTTTAGATTTACACCCAAGTTCACAAGTGAATTTGATCTACAATTTTCTCCATAAATGAGTTGAGAAAATTTGGGATGGATTTTCTGTTACTGGAGCTACTTATGTAAATCTGGAATTATATGGCACATCTAATTTTTTAGAATTTCCCAGTTGAATCTCCATGAATACATTTTTTTAATGGAATGAACATTATATTAAAATTATAAAAATTAAAATTAAACTAAATTTAAAAAATAAAGTTTTTATTTACATTTACATTCCTTTAACATTATTGATATGTTGGGTTTTGGTTTTGGTTTGTTGTTTTGTTTTTTTTTGGTTTCTTGAGACAGGGTCTCCCTGTGTAGCTCTGGTTGTCCTTGAACTCACTCTGTAGACCAGGTTGCCCCCATACTCACAGAGATCTGCCTGCCTCTGCCTCCCAAGTGCTGGGATTAAGGTGTGCATCAGCACCATCCAGTTTCTTTTCTTTTTTAAGCACTAGAGACTGGACTCAGGACCTCATACATGTCAGGCAAATACTCTACAATAGAACTACACCCTCAAATTCTCTATTTCTTACCATCCTAACTATAACATTGTATACTTATTCAATTTTTATACGAATTTTAACTTCACATATATATTTTGCATTGATATGGAGTTCATTTGTGTATATCCTGAGAGATAGAGATTTAATTTTAAACTTTATGTTCCCCTTAATGAGACTCCTTCTCCACTATTGTCTAAGTAACTAACCTTCTTTCAGTAACTAATAAAGCTCCTTATATATAAAATTTCTACATAGAAACCAAAAGATGCTTTTTTTAAATTTAGCTTTAACTTTGTCTTTTTCCCAATTCAAATACTTGTAAAATACTAAAATTTAATTTTACCATATATATTTGCTATTTCACATCTCTGATGGTATTCTTCATTTTGAGTTGGTTGAGTTGGATTGGGTTAAGACAAGGTCTTGCTCTACCACCCAAGCTGGCTTTGAACTCACAACCTCACCTCAGCCTTTTGTATTTGTTTCTTAAAAGACCAGGCAGACACTTGAAAAAGTTGCATGTAAACTAATGGTCATAGGATTCTGAACAGCACACTGGGAATTCTGACACCATACTCTGTGCTTGCCCCCAACCCTTCTACTGCCGAAGCAGCTGGTATCCTTGTAGGCTTATATTTTTCAAGCCTACTTTTAATAAGGGTTCTTAAATGCTTTACCTACCTTCTAGCCCACTACTCACCACAGGTAGTAGAAAGGAAAGGTTAATAGGGCAAAGGAGGTTGTGGATCTGTTTAGAAATAGTTCTATGGAATGAATACAATCTGCATTGTTAGGATATCAGCAATTCAGCTCATAAGAATCAGCAACAGCAGCTCTATCCAGAAGAAACTATGAGGCTCTGCCAATAGTCTGAGACTGAGGAAGCAGCAAGAAACCTGCCAGAACACCACCAGAAGTTCTTTGATACATTTCTCCCTATGAAGTCATGACAAATGATGACCAGCAAAGAATGGCAAGGTGAACCAATACCATACAGCAGCATCATGGAAGACCAGCTTCAGCAAAGCTCAACAATGACCAGCAAAGAATGATAAGGTATAATGAGCACACAGTCATGTTCACTCTAGCAAAACATCACAAGGCCCTTTTCCAGGCTGCTTCCAGAAAAACACCACATGTCTGTTCTCAGCAAAACATACTCTCATGTGCTGCTTCAGCAAAAACACCCCCTCATGAGACAGTTTCCAGAAAAACATCACATGATACAACTGAGTCTCCAAGGAAACCAGAACCATCCATTTCATATCTTAGTACCTAATTTCATTTCATAGGAAATGGTCATTTAACACCTGCTCTGTTCTAGATATTATCTTAGGCTCTGTATTTGAAGAAGCCCAGAGAAGCCCATGGAGATTGTCCTGACTCTGAGAGTGGATCAGATGGCCAAATCAAACAAGACACTTTGGACTCATCCAAACTGTACCTCTGCCTTTGAGCGATTTCAACTTTTTCCTCTACTCTGCCAAAGCATTGTGTCTACCCTTTTCTCTGCCATGTGACGCCTGGATTGACCCTTGAACTAAGTTAACAACATACCCACTACTGTCTAATTCAAATCCTGACTGCAATAAGAAACCTGATTTCAGAATGTCCTTTGTGGAGATGGAGGGTGGGTGTTTTCCACCATTACTAAAACCCTTTACTGAGAGCTTCATTCTCATCTTAAATGTTTTAAGGGCTTCTCGATCCTGTTTCAGGGTACAAACCCCATTACAAAAGTGTTTCTGACCATTCGAATCACATCAACATTGTCAAATTTCCTAAAGATTAAAAGCACTCATCTTTGATATCTGAGATTTTGATGGTGGTTAATAAGAAATGAAAGGTTTTCTGGAATTGTGCCAACATCTAGACTTGACAGACAAGCTGAAATCTCCAGGAAATGGTGGGGAGGTTGGGTAAGTGATTCCTTTGCTGTTGGGACTCAACTGGTATGGGATTATCTTCTTCCAGGAGAAAGTGGGATTGTTAGGATAAGAGAATCTCTTGAAGCATGGTGGTGAGTGTGCCAAGAGACTCTCGTGAAGGCTGCTCAACAAAGCCTTCCTTCCAAATCAGACAACAAACAAGCTCATGACTTCTCCCACCATCTTGGCCAGTAGACAGCAGTCCCTGGCTGACAGCCTTGGTCTTCTGATCCAATGGCTGCTAGTACTACAGTTGGCACAGGACTGGATCCTCCTGAAGCTGCTTTGATGTTTCAGATCAAAGGCAGTAAGAAGGCCAACCTATTCCCTGAATCTAAGGTTGTGATCAGTGTGGCAGTGAAGCAGATGAGCATTCAGTACAAGTCAGAACTCCGATCTGCAGCAAGTACAGTCTGTACCTTGTGCTGGAGGAGGCTCAGATTTATGACCCAAGATGATGCTGATACGATGGTGGCTGGGTTTAAGAATTTTGCATCTTTTATAGTACTTTCCAGCCTGGGCTCTGAGCATACTAGGATTATGATTGACTTGTTAGCCGTTTCCTCTAAAGATGGTTTTGTAATAAGAAAAATGACTGCCATGCTAGTGCTGGGGACATGATTGTGCAGTTCAAAGAGAAGATTTAATGGAAGCTTGCGGCTATAGACTCTCAGTTGATGCTGGTCACATAACTGCCCCTAGTCCTTAAGGTCAAGGTACTGTGACATGCTAGCATGCTACTGTAGAAGATACAGAAGTAGAATGTGAAGAGCTATCCTAACCCAGCACACACACTATACTCATGTCCCTGGGAGATGCTGCAGCAAATGCACCATCACGTATCTCTTTAGGAACCGTCATATATGCTCTTGAAGTTTCTTCAAGGAAGGAGCCTTGAGACATTGGCCGGGAGCTTACAGGGGTGCTCGTGGTTGCTTTTACTGCACAGACTTGTTTTTGAAAACTACTAACAACTTTAAACCCGGATTGCACAGACCCAGGATAATTGATATCAATTTTGTTGCATGGCTAAGTATGCTGATACATGCCTCTAACTGCAGCTCTCAGAGGCTAAGGCAGGGGGATTCCTGGTTTGAAACCAGCCTGTATCACAGGGCAGCCTGGGCCAGAAAGCAAGTCTGTCTCACACAAACAACAAAAACCAACTATAGACACAGTGGTGTAAGACTGAGGAAAGATCTGTTGGGGTCACCAATCACCTTGGTTTTGGTGGAATTAATGCAACACTATATTGTTGTCATGTAGGATAAGTCATTTATAACTAAGCACTAGCCTGTTACTGTTTTAAAAAAAATATTTTAAATGTGTTTTAACACTTAATACCAGAAATAACATTAAATTTATGTAATGTGCCTCAATTTAAAGTGCTACATCAATTTAGGATCACTGAAGATGGATGGGCATAATGGCACCCAGCTGCCATCTAAGCAGGGGATTATGAGTTCTGGTTCCACCTGGAATACATACTGAGCAGGGAGTAAAAAGAGATACTAAGACTCTAGTTTTAATTTTTTACAAAAATCATAAAATAAATAAATACTATGTAACCTAAAATTTGACTACAATGTATACTATGTCTACTACATTTTTACTACAAGACACCTTGGTTAAACAGTACCTTGGTTTATCCCCTGCCTCCAAGGGAGAACAATTTCTGGTAAACAGATAGTGATTTCCAGTTTCTCTTTTCACATCCAACAACTGAGCTTTCAGCTGGGCCCATGGGAATCCTGAACAGAAGAGAATTCCCCAGCCTCTCTTGTTAGCTGTAATTGACTTCTGACAACTGTCAGTCAGCCCCTAGAGGCTGGGCTCCACTTTCTTTCCTCACCTTCTCATTGCCAGAAGAGGACCTGAAGGGAGACACCTTGGACTCTAGGGACTCTATAGCTAGAAAAACCAAGCACTTGATCTCCGCCTGTCCCAGTAGCGACTTCAGCACAATAGAGAGATCAGCCTCCACCCAGTTTAAGACACAGTCACCTGAGCTCATGCAACCAAACCTGTGTGTTCTCCAATGTCCCCTGATGTTCCACCCACCCTCCCTGTTCTTACAAACATCTACCTTCAGGTCATCTTGCGGCAATTCACGTACCTTTTCCCCCATCCATTAATAAAAGTAGTTGTGCATTTCCTGCTAAGAGTAACTGTCAATCAGAGGATACACTAAAGTAAGTATGTATCAAGTCCAAGACATACTGTGTCCTATTTTAAGAAATGAGTTACTGGACAATTAAGCACTGTATACTTTTTTATTTTACCATTAAACTTTTTGTAAATCTTGAAATTGGTTATTCTTAAAGTAAAAACTAACCATATATTTGTCTTTATACATTATATACACTCAAGAAATAAATAGTGGTCTGAGCATTTTTAAAAAAGCATCAGATATACAAACAAAGCTTCAAGCCAAATGGATAAATACACAATCCACAGAGGGATTTAGCTCTCCAAGCTTCTGACTACTAAACCGAACTGGAAGTCACGGAATGCATGGTCAATAACAAGCTTCGCTTTGGCAAGAAAGCAATCACAGAAGCACAGGGGGCTTGAGAGGGCACTTTGTGCGAAGGGTCAACTGGTTATGTCTTCAGAACTTTGGCATGAAACAGTGATATAAAGTTTGTACAGTACAGATACAAAGAGTGTCCATTCCAAACCTAAACACAGAGTGATCGCTTTCCCACCCCCCAGCTGACAGCAAAAATTCAACCCTTCTCCACGTGTTCTGCCTGTATCTTAAGGAAAGGTTTTAGATTTTATGGATAACTCTGGAAAAGAAAAAAAAAAAAAAAAGTCCCCTGCTTATCACCTCGGAACATATTGGTAGGAAATAGCTGCAGACATCTTTATGGAGTTACAAAAAGGATTTCATGAGCTTTGCCTCCAGGAAATCTTGTTGGGTCCTTAGCCTGCCCTCTCCCACCACCACCTTGATCATCTAAGCAGGTGGCTGAACTTCTCTCAGCCTTGATTTCCTAAAACAAGAATAACAGCTGCCCTGCTCCCTCCATTCTAATTAGACAGCACACAAGCAAGCTGTCTAAAAACTACAAAAGGGTGTCTCGGGTATCACATTTTTCAGTTCACATTAAGATCTAGAATAGGGGCTTTCCTTCAGTACTTTAACAGATAAGGCACTGATATAAATACAAACTGCTTCATGGAAGAAAGACCACTGCAGCAAACATCAAGCCAGCTCTGACAACCGGGCTGGTTTCTGCACAGCTGGTTTGTAGAACTCATGCAATGCTGTATAGCTCCCTAACCAGCAGAGACTTTGCTCCATCACTGTGGCCAGCAGGCATGATGTTCTGCTTACTGTTCTGTTAGTGATCAAGGGTGGCCCTCAGAGAAAATGGTACATAAAAACCTCAGAGCCAAGCTCACTCAGCCTGTAGCCCTCGTCTTGATCCCATCTGTCGTTAACTAACACAGGCATACTCGTAGGCCCATGAACTTGAGAGATTCCCAGGATCCTGATCCCACTGGCTCCAAATGCCAAAGTTGAGTCATGTGTCTGCTGCCTGGTGCTAGTTAGTTGAGGTGCCCAATAAATGTTTGTTCAGCCAAAGTATGAGTAACATAAAAAGGAAATGCCAACAATGTGAACTTCAGTAGGTGATCTGGGAGGCATGATGAAATATCAAGGATAAAACTAGGATAGTGCCTCGTGTGGGAAGGCAGCAGTCCCAGCCTGATCTACAGTCCCCTCTCTGGGTAACAGGGCTGCCACTATGGCATGAGTCAGCTCCTGAGGCAGAGACTTGTCACTAAGGTTCAGTGAGGCCAAGCAGCTGCCAACCTTCTACACAGAGCCACTTCAGAGCCTGTGTTCCCTGATGTTGGACAAAGCCAGCGCTCACCTAGCGACAGTGAGAGCAGCCCCAAGTGTACAAGGGCTCTGTCCAGTGCTCACACACAACCTGGACTTAGCTTCCTGAGGTGGCAACAGAGGTTTGGAGTTAGAATCATCAGCAAGAACTTCAGCAGTGCACAGGGCTCTCGGGGAGAAGTCACAGCTGTCAAGGGAGACAGGATGAGCCCAGCAAGCAAGCTCCTCCTGGGGTTCAAGGCTGAGATCTTCCATTGAGAGGGTCTTCAGCAGTAACTTTCCTCCATGTGCGTAGACAGTGGGGTGTGGGTGTGGACATCAGGATTTCCTGGGCCCTCAGGCCCGCTCCGCAATGCAACTGGAAGGAACCATGTGAATACAATGTTAGGTCACTCACCAGCAAATGGGCAAACCTGTAGCAAGGTGTATCTACCAAGATGTGAACTGAGACTGAGTGTTCTGCCAAGGACAGGCCAATTTACTGACTTGATCTTAGGAAGATAAAAGGTCCCCAGTGAGATACACCCATAGGAGCCTGTCTAGGCTGCTAGGTGCACATGTTACAGTCAATGCACTTATGTACTCTGCACAACCACACACACACACAGGTGTGAAGAGAATTATCAAACTTCTTTGCATACAAGATTCTACTATGGCAGGAAGGGAATAAGGTTGAATCAAGAGACCTGGATTCTATTCTCAACTACAGGAACTCTCTGAACTTTAGTCTCCTGATTAGTGAACAAGCTCATGTCAGAAGAGAGGAATCCGACGGCAATGCATGTGACTAAGGACACCAGGACTTCCTGGTGCTCCTTCATTGCTTGGGTTCCTGTTGTTTTCTGTTCCTTAGAGAGGAAATAAAGGGCTGACTTGTTTCCCAAAAAGAAGAAAGTGTGAGCCAAGTTACATAAACTACAGCATTCCAGAACAGAAATAATAAGGGATAGTACCTTATTCCCTATTTAAATCCTTGTATGGTTTACATACAAGTCTATCAATGAAATTAATATATACAAGAGCACTTTGAAAGAGGAAAAATTAAATACAAACAAAAAACAGGATTAAGAGAATGATAAAGGAAGATCAAATGAGCCTGCACTAGACTGCACCCCATAATGGGGGGACGAACAGTCTTCAGACGCCACGAGCCTGTGATTGCTACATGCAGGTTCTGCTGATATTCCTTAACAGAAGCCAGAACAGCTGGGGATGAGCTCAGGCCCACTGGGTTGACAGATGATCCATCACAGGGGATCCCTGAGCATTGCTTGCTTAATGGTACCTAAACAGAGGCCGGTGCTTCATCTGAGCAGGTGAAAGTTCTCTACCGAAATGAGTAGGCTTTAGTATAAAAGACCTATGACACACCAGGGAATCTTGGGAGAGATACTTCATCTTCCCAAGCCTCGGTTTTCTCAATGTCCACAGACACAATAACACCTGCCACCTGAGGTTGTCAATATAATTAAACAATTCTGTAAGTCCTCAGATGCCGATGGGCACAGGCTGTGTGCCCGACATTCCCAGGCAGGATTATGACCCAGTGCTCTGCTGAAGGCAAGGGACAGGGAGGCAGAGTGGCTAGAGAGAGAATCTCCCTCCTCTTCAGAAGGTGTTTTGGCTTAGATGACATAAGACCGGCTCCACGAGGGATCCCATTGCCACACACTTTGACTTGGGCCTTCCTCCACCTGAAATCATCTGGTTCCACATGGAGCAGTGTGATACCACACAGGAGAGCCTCCATCTCGCTGGACTCTACAGACAAGCATTTCTATACCTCAAATTAGGGAGAATTAGGCACACTAACATCAGCTCATACCAACTTGGGTTCCAGAAAATCTAATAAATAGGGTTATATCCTGCCCTCCCACCCTCCCACCTACTGCAGCCTAGTAGCAGACAAGGCTAAGAAACTAGGCTTCTCCCCAACTGTGCCCGCCACAGAAAGTACCACCCTACGATGAGGGGTATGGACACCGGTACTGGGGTCTTATGCACGTGTACAGTGAGCACATAGAGAGTAAACCAAAATGAGGGGTAGAGGAATAGCCACATTCCCTGAGGCCTCGTGGTTTGGCTTCCATGTTTGTCTCTCACCCTCCACCAGGTGAGTTTTATAAACAGCCTTTCCGTCGGTGGCCATGGGCGAGTGGAATATAGGAAGTGCTAGTTACCTGGTTTTGTTCTTCATTCTCCAGCCATCCTGACACTTGTGAAGCCACAGCTCCTGGCCAGGGGAGATGCTACTCTTTGTAGGGTCTTGAGTGCAAAATGTCACTCTAAAAGAAAAGAGAGGCCATTGTTGTTAGACCAAACTCTAGACAGCGCTTTCCGGATTCAACATATAGGGAAAGGGAAAGAGAGACTTTCAGTGTGTTGTATCAACTACAGAGCCTTCAGGACTGCCCCATCAATCACTGCTGTGGGACTGCCCACCCATTATACAGAACTGCCCATCATTGCTGGAAGACTGCCCATTACTCCCATGTGATTGAAACTGTTCTAGGGTTTTGAAATGACTGGTCAGCTTTCCCACCAGATTCAAGGTCCCTTTAGGACAGTACTATGAAACATCCACTGAGAAGAGCATCTGGAACTCAACTACACACCAAAATCAAAGGTCTGGACTGCAGAGATTACTCGACAGTTGAGAGCACAGGCTGCACTCAGAGAAGACAGACTTCTGTCTTCGGCACCCAGGTCAAGTGGCTCACAACTACCTGTAACTCCAACCCCAGAGAATTCAATGTCATCTTCTGGACTCTGGGAGTACCTGCACTCATGTGCATACACACACACACACACACACACACACACACAACATCATTTAAAATTTAAATTTTAAATCTTAAAAAAAAAAAATTCAGCACATGGACAGTCAACACCATAAGAAAGAATCAAAGGCCTGCCAATCATCATTTCACAATAGTCCATGACTGTACCACAAGAACCTTGGTAATGTGATTACCGCACTGATGACCGACGCTATTTGGACATTTCACCCTGATGCTGAGACAGGAAAAAAAAGACATGTTCTAGACCTTTCCTGGGGAGTTTAAGTACCGTTGGGCCTACAAGTTTATAAACTTATAAAAAAAGATAGCATATCTCGTTCATGATCGGAAAATGTGAATTAATACAATGCCAAGAGACCTGTTCCCATCTTGCAGAATGGTAACAGTGTCCACTGTGGACGAGGAAGAGAAGAGGGAAGCTGTCACGCTAGAGCCAAGATTGAAAACTGGTCCAACCACTTTGAAGAGTGAAGTATCCATAGACCACATCTAACGTTATTGGATAAATTCCACAGACAACATCTGCATGTTTAAGACCAGCTCATAAAACAGTATGTCCGATTATGGAAAATCTAGGTGCATCTAAACCAACTCTACATACTGCTAATGGGCAGAAACAAAAGTACTAATGGGCGTAAAAACATAAAGGAAGGAAATACATTACCGTTAGTTAATTAATGCAAAATTTTCCTTCTGGTTTGTAAGAAGGGAGGGCGTGAGCAGAGGGAGGGGTACAGAATTGTCTCCAAGTGTTTCTGTGACATTTGACTTTTGAAATCCTACATTTGGAAAATTGCTTGTATTTGTTAGGTCTCAATAGTGAGTGTTTACTACGTCTGAAATATTTTATTATAATCATTGTGTTTCTGCTACCACACCTGTCAGCAGAGGCTGCACTTAAAGAGTGCAGGAGTAGAACAGGCACAATTATGGAGAGCACAGGCTGGGTACTTATAGCTCTCCACTCAAAACATCACCAATCCCAGGTTCCTAGACCAGATACTCAAGGAAGGATTCACTCCCTTTCCAATGTGCCAATTCACTCCCTTTGCTGCCAGCCTGGCCAAGGACAATAGATAGACACAGGAAGAATTATGGAGACAACATCAGAAGAAAGACAAAGAGGAGGCAGCCGGCTTCCCCCAACCTGAGGCTGATGGTGGTCATTGCAGAGGCAAGAGAAGAAAGCCCTCCTCTGCTGAGGAAGGTCTCCGGGGGTTCACTGCCTTTGCACCCTCCTTGGCAGAGTTAGGGTGCAGTAACAAGAACTGACATATAAAGGTCTGGATCTCCCAGTATGGCGTTCAAAGACGTGAGAGGCTGCCAGCTAGCTCAGCACAGAGAGCTCTCTGCTAGTGGAAATTACAACCCCAACTGTGACTTGGAGCCTCTGGAGGAGACACGACAATACTCTGAAAAGTGAGCTCTGGGTGGGCAGGTTCTGTGGAAGACGTCACCTGTGGACCTAGATGCTCCAACCTGTGCCTCAACTCAGCACACCCAGAGAGCCCTGTCCAGGGAAAGTCCACTTCCTCAAGGCTGACACAGGACGTGGCACACAGAATGAGCCCTGAACTCCAGACAGCCCTTGCCCATCCCCCACTCCTGAGGGCTGTGATCAGGACACAAGATGTACAACAGTTTCCAGAAGCCCATTTCTGGAAATAATGGTTCTTGCACAGTTAGTTGAGGTTTTGCCAGTGGCTCTGCGTATGACTTGAGCAAAGAGGAAATGGAGAAGGGCCTGGTGCTCTCCTCTCATGCACACCAACAAGGGCAGGAACACTTACTTTCGCTGGGTTTCCCCAGACTTGACTCGAACTCGTCGGATGTACAGCTCCCTTGAGGGGTTGCTGGGTTGAGACAGGTAGCTGCGGAACTCATTCCACAGGTTGTACCAGGAACGGGATACCGTCTCCCAGGTAAGTCTGATCTTCAAGAGATCGCCCAAGTCCTTCTCGGTGTAGACCAGGAAGGTGTTTGTGGCATTCAGCTCAATCTTCTCCACTCTGCAAGGTGAGAGCGAGAGCAAAGCTTACGTCATTCCCCTCCTGCTTGGGAAACTACCCACCTCACACCCTCCATGTCCCCACTTCACAGGACCATGCACCATGACATGCCCACGAAGCTGAGTTGTACTCCACGTGACAGATAACTCTGCCCAAAGAGCCTGACTTCTTATCAAAACCATTCCCAAGCAGATCTCCCCTTGTGCCACTAACTCCTAAGAGATAGTACCAAGGAATGGCAGCAAAGAGAAAACACCAAGTCATCTTCCTATGGCAAGCATGCTATCCCTCAGCTCAGAGGCTATGGTCTCACTTTCTCCCTCCCTTCCCCCTTCCTCTCCCAATTTGTATGGGCTGCCTTGCTACATCAACCTAGCGATTGTAGATGGTCTAGCCTTGTCTTTCAGCAAGACTGGAACTTTACAAGTATGACTCTAGTGGCCTTCCTTTCTTTCTTATTCTTTACGGTTTGTTTGCTGACAAGGTCTCACTGTATTTTTTCAGGTTGGCCTGGAACTTGCAAGTTTCCTGCCACAGCCTTCCAGCTGCTGAGATTACGGACTGCACTGCCACACCTGGCTCTGATATTCCTTCACAGTGCCAACATCACTTGGCAGGAGGATGCTTTGAATGTGGTGGGAATTTAACCAATCTCTACAGATTTCTACACATCTCTCCCACGGATAATCACTACAGAAGACCCAGGGATGACATTATAGAGTTCAAGTCCCCTAAAGCCTCAGGTATCAGGCGTTGCCTGAGATGAAACAGTAGTTTCTGGGCAGCTAATCCAGCAGTTTCTCACACAGCTGATTCATCTCAGGAGCTTCCCTCCTTAAACCCCTCTGAGTCAAGGACTTGAAGGAGAACACACAGTAGAAGAGAGGAAAGAGAAGATACAGATGCCAGCTCGAACCACCCCGTCCTCCCCCAGGCAAGCTGACTTGACTCTCCTGCACAATCTCAGGCTAACTGGTTCTTCTTCATGAGTCAGAGTTGCCCAGAAGTCTCACACTTACATCTCCAAGGGCAGGTTCTGGGAGTCTGCATTGCTACCATACAGGGTAATGTAGAGGGTGGGCTGGATGTCCCCACTGTTCTTGTAAGAGAACATGTGAACTTTCAGCTGATAATGGTAAACTGCAGAGACAATAATAGAGATCTCTGTGAGCCTTGCTTGCATCTCCAGAATCATACAACACACTGAATCTTAGAGACAAACATCCTGCTGGGCCAGGCTAGTCTCAGCCTGGCTCTGGTCTTGCTCTGCCTGAAAGGGTAAGAAATCACTGAAGAAGTACCCTGATCTTGGCGGTCAGATGTCCAGAGACTTGGAGCTATTTATTTTCTACTGTGTGACACTGGATTAAGGACCAAAGTGTAAACCTCTCTGAGTCTCATGGTCTTCCCATATAAAATGCTGTTTCACAAACTATCGTAAACAAGTTATAAAAGTAGAAAATATTGCTTCAACTATCTGTGTACATTGTTTCACATCTGCTGAACACAAACATGCTTTGAAAAACTAAGTGCAAGGTAGAATTTTAAGATATTAATACTGATGATTATGAGGTAGTGTTTATATCACAAAAGGGTCCATACCCTGGGTTTCTATGGAGCCACTTTACTAGGGCACACATAATGTGATCTGATTTGCAATAACTTGCTATAGCTAAGTAGACCACAGCTCCCCTGGGCTGCTACTACACGTTCTGCTCTGCAAGAAAGTATAAAAGAAGAAAAAGACTAAGGAGCACTTGGGAGCCAGAAGGTAAGTTACCTCTGAAAGGCATGCCAGCCCGGGTTTTTAAATACATTTTGCTATTTCTCTTCTTTCTCATTTTCTTGGCATTGTAGCCAATGTTATTACAACGGTTCTTCCGGCAGCTGAGGCAGATCCCCCTTTTGAAGCGGCTGGAGTCCGTGCACTGGAAGGCAAAGCTCGGCTTGTCCTGATTCACCAGAGAATCGACAAAGAGGTGTACGGCTCGCTCATGCTCACATTTCACCATCTCTGAGACCGCTGAGGAAACACAGGACAGAGAGCACGTGGGATGAGCCACCACTGAGTCAGTAATCAATATATATTCATCGGTGATAGGTTTGTTAAGGCCAGCAATGTGTAATTCTTAACATAGGCCCAGTGGTATTCCAACCAAGCTCCTACTAAGATACAGAGGAACTGAAGACCATTGCAACCCTAACTGCCCACTCTGTGAGAGAAGGCAAACAGTATTTACTCCAAGAAATAGAAGAGAGTTTGTGCACTAAGTGTGATCTGGATCCTGCAGGACTCATGTTTGAAGGAATGGGCATCAACAGGAGGCTGTCCACCAGGAGTGGTGGCACATGCCTTTATTCCTAACAATCCAAGACAGAAAGATAGGAGGACCTCTGTGAGTTCGAGGCCAGCCTACTCTACATAGCAAGCTCCAGTACAACAGAGACTACATAGAGACCTGGTCTCAAAAAAAAAAAAAAAAGCATAGAATCAAGAGAGAGAGAGAGAGAGAGAGAGAGAGAGCAGCTGTGTGGTAGAATCACTAAACCCTAACATCTGTCTGGATAGAAATACCAGACATAAATGCCAGGCATGGTGACACATATCTCTAACTCAGAAGGCAGTGGGAGGCAGATCTCTGTAAGTTTGAATCCAGCCTGGTCTACATTTCAAGTCCCAGGCCAGCCAGAGTTACATAATTAATCAATAACAACTGTGTTTTGGACGCAGGTCAATGTTGTTAACAGGCAAGCAGTGTGCCTCCCCACTATGGGACAAGATAGGAGTGATGAACTGAACTCTGTTAGCTCCACTAACAGCTCGGCCTGACGCACAAAACAGAGTGAATCCAACACGAGACAGATACATAGAGACTCACATCCAGATGCAAAAGAGCCGATGACATCATCGAATCCACAACCTGGCTGGAAGTCACCACCATTGGGATAGATGTCAATGTGACCCACAGGCATCCGAATCCCAATGCTCAAGCCAAAGGACAGCGTGTAAGTGTGCAAGACATCCACAAAGTCTGCATCATCCGGGGACAGCCTCCTGTTGATGTCCACCCCTTCAAACATGGGTCCCGCAGGATCAAGACCTGCAGCAGAGAATGCCAAAGTGAACTTAGTTAGAAGCATCAAGGCGCTGAGTCCTGACGTAGAGTCCAAGTATGCTGAACGAAGATGCTCTCTAAGCCCAATAGCTAAATCCTGATGCAGCCAGCCTGGAAAAAAATAGGAACCCATAGGTGATTGATCAAGATGCCAGCACCAGATTTGCATCCTATAAATAATCAGGGAATCAGCTTTTCTTTTTTTCCTGAAGCCCCCGCATATCCCAGTGCCTCAGCCAACCTGATAAACTAACCACAAGGTTTACCCTGCTGTCAGTTCTGGGGAAGCACAGGGAATGAAAACTACATCAGTTCTAGAATACACTCAGCCCCTGACCCATCCATCCTAGACATCTGGCCTGGCACCTTCCACAGCAGAACTCTCTCTGCCCCAGACTGGTTGCCTTGTATTTGGACTCATTCTTGCCCCTTCTAGGGCAGTTCGGGGCCCAGGCCCAGAGATGGCTGAGCAGAAAAAAGCATCTCTAAAACTCAACACAGTGAGAAACTAAAAGCCAGGACTTCACTATGCTGGTAAAAAAGACTCTTTGCCTCCCCACCTTCCATGTGGAACATGAAAGATGCTTGGCGCGGGAAGTTGGTTCTCTCCACTCTGGGCTACTCAGATCATATGAAGAAACTTGCTGAAAACTGAGAGTCTACCACGTAGCTCTTAAAAAAAAAAAAAAAACCACTGGAAAGACACCCAAGCTAGCAAGCAGTCATCTGCATGCAGACACATCAGGAGAGCATATGGGGAGGAAACTGTCAATTGTACACAACAGGGTGAGACTTAACACTGTCTTCTCATTCTGAACTATACAAACAGAGCAACATTGTTTAAAAAAACAATGAATGAGACCCCCTCCCCAAAGCATAAATGTAGATTTATGAGTTCCTGGTCCCCAGAGAGTTCAATGGGCAGGGCTGGCATACAACCCCCAAAAATGTAGACTGGTTCTCCAGGTGAGCCTAAGAGTCAGAGGCTTGTGGACCAGACACTGAGAATTTTCCTCATTCTTCAGGATCATATACGAAGTGGAACCTTGGACCTCGATTTATGCAGCTCGTGTAAAAAAATAAGAGATTAAGAACTTGTCTGTATTCTTTATTATCAAGCTGTGATTGTACAAACTGGATTTGTCCCAACCGGGAAGGTTCCTTGCTCTACAGATGAAAAAAAAAATTTGTGAAAAGAATTAAGCAGTAAGATATGGGCCCAATTTCATCCTGAACTGTGTTGGACCCCAGGAAGTGCTTTTGTCACCGAGAAACATTTGGTTGATTTCAGAAGAAATTTTTGTTTATGGCACTTGTGGGTATAAGTAGCAGCATCTACTGAGGACAGGCCAGAGATGCAGAAAACATCCTAAAATGTGCCACATGGCCCTGAACACACCACACACACACACACACCCCAAATCTTCATGGGCCCCACATAACACATTTCCCAGACTGAGAGACCCTAGTCTAGAGACACCAAGGCCTGAAGGTGACATGGCCAAAGACGCACACCATTTGTTTTGTGTTGTTTATTTTGGTTTAGTTTTTCTGAGACAAGAGCCTGCGGAGCCGGCAGAATGCTAATCAATGTCACATGCAACTCTCTCCCCTTCCCCCCAACCTCTGCAGTGGGGAACTGGCCTCTGTCCAGTTGCACGCCCCACACTCTTGTAGAGCTCACTGTGTAAACCACACTGGTCTTGAACTCTCAGAGATCAACCTGCTTCTGCTGGGATAAAAGCAAGTGTCACAACACTCAGCAAATCCATGTCTTGGAAAGAGGCAATCGGTAATGGAACCATGTTCCAGGACAAGGAAATAGTGAGTGCACTGGATACGCATGAGAAGGTAACTTTAGGACAAGGGCAGAGCTGCTTTCTAGACTGAACAGACTAGGGCTCATGGCTCCTGGAAAGGTGCGGAGACTAAAACCAGAAAGTCAGAGACGTTTGGATGATTGTATGGGTGACCCCCGGCAGAAAGGGATCCCAGGCTACTTAGGGCTCAACCCTAGCCCAGGACCAAAAGAAAGATGACATTAAAGTGTGCCCTTCCAGGATAGTCCACAATGTCCTGTTTGATAGGCTGCAAGGCCACAGTATAACACAGAAGCGGCTCCCTGCCTCTCACCATGTGCACCGAAGGGGAAAAGAGAGAAGAAGAAGAACATTATGCCTCACAACCAATACAAGAGAGGGGCTCTTTGCTTGATGCAAACAAAGGTCCCCACCAGACGGGCAACTCCATGGAAACGAAGCTGGGCTGGAGGAATGCCGACAGCTGAGGGGGCCTCACAGGCCAGTGTGGGGCCTTCACCTACCCAGACTGAGGCAGCTCCCTGCTTGGACTATGTGACACATCCCTGGCCCATAAGCTAAGGCAAAAAGTGATATGATCTGTTTTTATTATTATTATTATATATTTTATCTATACTTTTAGATAGTAGCTAAGGGCAGGCCCTGCAACCTAGTAACCTGGCCTGAATCCCAGATCTGCTACTAAATATTGTGCAAGATATTGGGTTCATTGTTTAATCACCCGGTCCTCCTTCCCCCATCTGTGAAAGTTGCAAGGTTACTGTGTGGCTCAGAGATATGTTTGAAGATTGGACGTTATACAGCGTCTATCCGATAGCCTGCCCAGGATGCATACATACCTCGGTCATACTCTTAAAGGAATCGACCTGCTTGGCTCTTGCTGATTCAGTTAGGAATGCATGACCTCCTCCCTCTGCACCACAGATTGCTGTCTGAAGCTGTAGAAGGTTAAACTCCTGCAAAACCCACACCCTCGAGCCAAGCAAGCCTGGGACTCAAATCTCTTCTAGGCCCCGAGCTAAGGACATCTGTGGTCTCTGCATGGTGGTATCACTGCCCTGAGAACCACACAAGCTGTGGTCTCTAACCTCTTATCACTCGGGTCTACATGAGAAGAGAAGAGACAAGCCATCCCCATCAGACACCTACACCCATGTGGGGTGTCAACTGGATAGAGGCCCAGCCCCTGCTCCACAGAGAGGTTGGAGGGAAGGGCCTGCTCTCAGGACATGAGAGCTGCTGCATGTGGCACTGATGAACACCCTGCCAGCTCCCCAGCTGGCCACAGACAGGAGGCCTTCTCCTCAGCAGCTACCACCCAAACAAGCAAAAAGAACTGGGAAGCTCTCTTGCTAGCCCTATCTTCTGTC
This sequence comes from Mastomys natalensis, assembly GCA_021653895.1. Lineage (NCBI taxonomy): Eukaryota > Metazoa > Chordata > Mammalia > Rodentia > Muridae > Mastomys > Mastomys natalensis. The sequence goes on from JAJTUV010000270.1 coordinate 729,426, forward strand.
TGAGGGAAAAACAAAAATCTTTGATTTGTCCTTGTTTCCAAGGACACATCAGGCCTTGATCCTGGTAGAAACCACATGTGTGCTGCAGTTTGCCCCCGGCTGACCCGGCTCTGGAACATTGGAGAATGGCCACACAATCATGGTCTCCTTTGGACAATTCAAGCCCCAGCTAGGGATGAATGCCTGTGAAGGAATGCTGGCAGGAGAAACGGTCAGGGCAACAAATTTACCAACAATGTTAGTGTGGGGGAAGCTCTCTGTGTACCTGACAGACGGCCCCCCAAAATTGGATAAAGGATCTTTGACATTTTCCCTAACCATTGAGTCATTTAGTCCAAGTTCAAGCATTAAAAATTCAATTTTCAATACAGAAAAAAAAATCATTTTCTATTGAGTACCTGGATACCAGTATCATAAAACTCTCTTTAATTACAAAACTCAATGATTCGTTCTGCACGGATATCTGTCACTGATAAAGAAACAATCTTAACACTGGAACGAAGGTGTCAGCTGACAGGATTCAAAGTAGACTCTACCACCCGCTCCTTCCTCAACTCTCTGGAATCTCAAGGGCGGAAACCAAATCCAAACACTCAGAAGCCTGGAAGCCAGCTCAGGGCCCTTTGGCTCCTGCTCTGTAGTTCTTAGCTATCTGGCCCTGAGCAAGTTGTCTCACCTCTGCCTGTTTCCTCACCATGGACTAGACCAGTGATTTCCAAACTATGCTCCCTATTATCAAGGACCTTGGTATTTCCCCACTTTGAATTTCTCCCAGGAAGGAGAAAGTCTGAAAGACATGGCTAACACAACTCATATATACATATATACATATATATATATACACACACACATATATATACACATACTTACACACGTATAGATATATACACATATATACTTATATTTATATACATATATACATATATATACATACATATAGATACATATATACATATATATTTATATATACATACATATATATACACACATAGATACATATACATATATTTATATATATACACATATACATACACACATAGAGATAGAGATAGATGATATAGATATATTTATTTATATAATATAAATACACATGTAAATATAGATACATATATATTTATACATACATATATACATGCACAGATACATATATACATATATTTTATATATACATATACACATATATACATATACATATACATACATATATATATATATATATATATATATATATATATATACATACATACACACACACACCGTGGAAGTGGATCTTACCAGTAATCCTGCCCACTGTTCCATTCACGAAGTTGCCAGCATATCCAGCCACGTGTGCTCCAAGACTGTAGCCAATCAAGTGAACATTCCCAAGAGAAAAGTCTTCCTTTTCCTACAGAAAACCATCGAAGAGTAGAAACTAAAGAGTATAATCCTGAGGCTCCAGGGCCAACAATTCAACAAATCCATCGTGATCAAAGAAGGGTCATGGGGTTGTAAGACTCTCTGCACCTTTACTAGTGTTGCTGGCAGGCAATATGGATGGTCCACCAGGGCAGAGTCTTCTAAAGGACTTGGTGTGGCTTGAAATGCCCAGGAGGTGGGGTAGAAGATGTAACTACAGGTGACATGCCTGACCTTTCCTCTGCAAGCAAAGAATGGCTTCCTTTCTTTGGGGCAGAATTCACAGGACACAGATGCATCAGTGTAGAGATAAAAGTCACCATACCTACTGCAGACCAAAATGCCAGCCATGACCTGCGACCTGCCTGCATCCCTCGGCTTTCACCTCTACTCTACCCACAAGAGCTTCTGACTGCTCACTTTAAAGCTACCTGGTCTCCTATGCACAATGTCCCCTTCCAGAGTACTCATCTTGGTTGCGGGAATGCTGAGGTGTGGCTCTGACCTGTGACTCAGAAAACACTCTCTAAAGCTTGTCAGAGCAAAGAATTGCCGCTCACAATTCTTACCCAGGATGCTCCCAGGACTCATAAGATTCACAGGTGAGAGGAGAGCCAGGCTGGGAATGCTCCACCCCTGTTAAGTCTACGGGTCTCAGGCTAGCGGTTAGCTTATAAACAGTAAATCAAGACCTCAAGATCTGTTTTGCACACACTATTTCAAACAATGCAGTGGTGATCTACTTGAAGCAGCCTCCTTGCCATCCCTTAGCACAGCCACCCTCCAAAGGCAAGAGCATCCATCTTCCCTGACTCCTGGCCTCTCTCAAGTACCCTGAGGGCATTGGCTTCTAAGATCAAGAACTCATCTCTGGCAAGACATTTTTTTTATATAGCATAAAAAAAAAAAAAAAAAAAAAAAAGAAGAATCCAAAGATCTATCAATAATTAAAAGGTTCTGATGTGGACTTTGAGATAGTTTGTGCAGTGCTTTAATTTAGCAAACTGTAACACTAGAGATTTTGATCATAATCGAAGGTCACAGTAACAATGTGTGCTCTGCATTTCCTAAGGAGATACCCCCCTTTCATCTCTGCTTACCTGCAGCCAGTCAAGCATCCCAGCTACTCTCTGCCCCACCACCCTGGTGTTATCGACTGCATCCGTGTACAGCTGGTGAGCCAGGGGCAGCCAGTCAACCACCACTACGTTAGCATCTTTCTCTCTCGTCTGCAGGGCTGATACGAGTTTATGCAGCCAGCTTTCAAACATACCACTCATCTGCAAAGAGAACAGAGCCATTATTTTCCTGTTCATTCTCCTTCTGGACTTCAGAAATCCCATGATCCTCTCCCCATCTGATCCTTCACAGAGGCAGCCGAGGAAACAAGGACTCGAACATGTGCAAGTCAGCCAAGCACAGAAAGGCGTGATGCTTCTTCCCCCCACCGCTCTTCGTATCCCCAGTTTCCCATCAAAATGTTCACAGCCGCTGCTGTGGTCTACTGCGCTATTCTCTCTTACATAGGAATTGGGAGTGATGGATAATGATGTGATGTTAGTCTGAATCCCTCTGTCAGGCAAGTGGCCTGGTCCATCCTTCAAGGATCTGGAGAAGGTTGCCTAGGAGAATTAGCTCCTCCCTCTGAGATGCAGGGAGGCACTGTCACTTACGCAAGTTAACAAATGATTCCTTCCCACAACCCATCTCTGCCATCCTTTTGACCCCAGAGTAAGAAAAATCCACCCCTGAAATCCCAAATTAGAACTCAGAATGCATTTTTTCCCACAGAAGCAACATTATACATGGTGACTAGAAGCACTTGTAAACCTATCCACACGTACATTATCAAATAAATAGATTTTCTGTGCTTAGCCTGGGAACACAAACACTATTTACAACTTCCTTCTATGGGAAACTACCATTCCAAGTTCCAAACACATTACAAAAGAACTTTCTGGAGTGCTCCCCATTTGTAAGCTGAAGGCGGTTAGTATTTGCATTTTGACAGGAGGACCTTAGAGAAATTCAAATGTGAGATTCCACTCATGTCCCAAGGGATGAAGACAGACAGACAGACAGACAGGCCCTCAGTCTTCTCTTCATTCACTTTATAGGAAAGTAGACTCCTACCCTCCCAACTCCCAAGTCCAACCCCAACTGTTGACAGTAGATCTAAAGACCCAGCAAGAATGTAACGGATATGAATTTCTCATCATTAAGCGGAAGAACGTCCCCTCCCAATTAGTCTAGGCAGAAACCTGTTCACTTAATAGTGCCATTTTCCTACAGACTGTCATCATATGAATGAACAAATCCCTTGCTGGCCAAGAGTTTCTAAAACTGAGTGTTAAAGCTCTTTTTTGTTGAAGTTTGTCATGGGCCTTTCAATGGAAATTGCTCAGCTAGGGCACATAAAGAGCCCAGTGCCTTTAAACGGGGCCATCTATGCAAACAGGAGGGCAGCATGCCAATAGAAGCCAGCCAACCAGGCCAGCTGGCCCCTCCGATTCTCTGAGCCAGCTACTTGCTTCAGTTCAGCCCTGCTCTTGGAGTAGGATGGGCCCCCTCCAGGCAGTGGTTGGCCAATGTAATTAAGCATAATTAGAACTCCTTCATAGCTAGAGGAGCTGGGCTGCCGGCCTCAAGAGAACCACTTTCTGAAAGCCCATGGCATGCCAGCCCTAAATGCCACCCTGCTGAGTCCAGATTACCCCCTCTGAGAAGCGCCCATTACATTCTTCACAGCTGTCCGAAATACAAGCAGCCCACAAGGAAAGGGGGGAGAGGGTTTGGAATCTGGAAGCACCACTATTCTTTTTAATTGACCAAAACAAAAGGAATCAAAATGTATATAAAGCTGCAGAGCCCCCTCCTGGGCTCACCGTCCATCCATGAATGATGAAGAAGGTTTTGGCTGTCATGTTGAAGCCACAGTTTTCTAAGAGCTTGCTGTCACCAAGGGAGAGATTACACCCTTCATGCTCTGGGTCCTTAGAAGTGCGGATGTTAAAAGCCACAGAGGGTTTGGCAGTAGCTGGCACTCCAACAGGCTTATGCCGCTCATCTGGAGAGAAAGAACAGGGTAAATACTTCTGGTGATTAGAGTAGTGAGTTCGAGTCCAATCTTGAGCAAATTCCTTTTCATTTGGGTTTTACGTTTTACACCTACTGTTTCCTCTTTGTCTCCTAAGTGAATCTGAAGCTATTATAAATCCAATATCTCAATTATCTTCAGTGAGTATTAATTAGTCATTTGAACTAAGTTCTGTGGCTCAGAAGTAAGCAGCTGTCTATCTTACTTTTCTTTATCTTTCCCTACCAAACTTATTTTTCCTTCCTTTCCTCCCTCAAATTCCTACCTTTGGAGTGTGAGTTCTCTTTTTCTGGAATACGTAAGATCAGTCAAGTCAAGAATTTAGAAATTTTCAGATTTAAAAAATAAAAAGTTTATGGCCAGGTACAATGGTGTGTGTACCAGCATTCCAGAGGCAGAGCTAGAGAGTGAGTTCCAGGTATGTGGGAATTTGTCCTCATTCATTCTCTCTCTCTCTCTCTCTCTCTCTCTCTCTCTCTCTCTCTCTCTCTCTCTCACTCATAGGTCTGGTAGCTCAAACTTGTTCAAATTAGTTCAAATGATTGATATCAGCACTTAGGAAGATGAAGCAAAAGGATTATTAGTTTGAGACCAATATGAGCAACATAGTAAAATCCAGCCAGCCAGGGCATTATAGCAAAACTGGAGTGGGGGAGGGCTTGGCCGGGAGAGTGACAGCGACATCAAGGGGGGAGTCAAGCATTGTGGAACATAACACATATTACATGGCAGCCCCAGCAGAGTCTGAGGTATCCCCAAGGATCAAATGTACTAACATCTTTCTACAGAAAAATACAGGACAACTCGTACTCTAGAAAAAAGAATACAAAGATTACAAATAGCTTTCTGTCAGGATTTGCTGCCAGACAAGTTGAGAGCACATAAGGTCAGGTTCTTGCCATACAAGTTCCTAGGTTCCAAGTTTTGAGAAGTTTGGGATTTTGCAATTGGGGGAAAGGGGTATTGACCCACTGTACAAATGGCTTTCCCTGGCATTCCCATTGCGACCTAACACTTACTTCAAAGACCTTACACATTCTCTGCAGGAGTAACAGGCACCAGTTGGTTACTCCAATAGCAGAAGCCATGGGAAAATTCCTCAGAGCAGCAAAGCTGCCCCTTCCAGCTGTCTGTCACATACAGTGCTGCCCTTTCCTGCTTCTAGGATGTGGCACTGATGGACACTACGGCCATGACACGTGACATTGTCACTAATTGGCCCCCACTGTCACTCCTCCAGCCATCCTAGTAAACCTCTTTTGACAATGGATTAGGAAAAGAGAGTGTACGCAGCTGTTACCCAGAAATCACAGGGAGATATCAAATGAGCATCCCGGAGCTTAATTAAGCCAAGAGTTAAGAAACAGAGGGATAATACGCCAGGTCTTATAAGTAGCACAAGACTGTAATCCCAGCTACTATAAAGGCTGAGGGCGGGAAGACAGCAGACTGGAGACCTGTCTGAGTACGGAGTAAACTGAAGGCAAATCTAAGCAATTTAGCTAGCCCTGGTTTCCAATTTTTAAATAATAATAAGCAATAATAGTTGTTAGGACTAGGGATGTAGCTCTGTAGTACAGTGTGTTTGGTACACGCCTAAGGCCATGGATTTAATCTTCAGAATCTAAAAGATACACTAGGGAAATAGGGAGTGACTCAAGACAGTTGACAGGCTGCTGCCTGGCACACACAAATCACTGTGTTTGATCCTCAGCACCACCTAAACCAGGTGTGGTGGCACATGCTTGTGAGATTGAGGCCAGTCAGGGCTACATGAGACGCTATCCCCCACCTCCAAGGGAAGAACAAAAGAGAGAAGAGGTCAGAGAAACCATAGCCATGGAGACATAAGGGGCTGGGGACATATGCCAGATGTAAGAGGGATAAAATCCAAAAAAACACAGCTAAAGACACATGACCCGAACATAGGTTAGCTGTCACGAAATTAAAGCCCCAACTGGTAGAAATTTGAGCTGCAGGCATTACCAGTTCAGTCCTCCAACCTGGAGAGCCACTCTCCCAGAGAGCAGATGCGGTAGCTTAGGAGAAAAGGGAGCTGTTGGCACATGAGAGAGCTGAAGCTAACCCATACATAGGCAAGGAGGACCACCCTGATACCTGGCTTGCTCTGATCCAACCTCACCGCAATCCAGCTTGGTTCCTACAACTTAAGGACAGGTCACTTTGGCTTCTGGGCCTTTGTGATTGTTCTTCACCCAGATGACCCTATCAGTTTCTTGCTCAGGGATCAAGTACTAGATAAGGCTCTCCCTGACCACTCGGTAAAAAGTATCCCTACCCCCTACCCACCCCTCCCAACCCGACAGCCACACTTTAAACCTCCCTCCTCAGCTTCACTATCCTGCCGCACTCGTGAGTATCCTTTACATACATCAGTTCCAAAGGCTGAGATTAGATTCCACAAGGAAAGGGAATGCTACCTATTCCGTTCTCTCGCTGTCTTCCTCCCACCATCAAGAGTCCCTGGTACTGGGATGCAGTGGTACTTTTTAAACGAATGGCACCATCCCCTAAATACTCTGAACCACCGAACACAGAACACTGAAGGAACTTCAGATGCCACCTACCTCATGTCACCCTTCAAACTAACAGTAGCTAGGGAAAAAGGTAGGCTCTCCCCCTCCCTATCCGCACCACCACCCCAACCCCGTCTCTTCCAACTTAAGCTCCCAGGTACCGGTAAACTAACTTGAACTCTTAGGTCCTGGCGCTATCTCTGCAGACTAAATGAAATGATAGGTCTTCGTTTGGGTGCTCTGGAGCCCTCCACTGCTTAACCAGCTGATGCTGGCTCTGAATGACCCCGCCCTCACTCCGCCGGGGCAGGTTGCCTCGGGTCAAAGAGTGCAAAACCGAACCAAAGAAGCAAGAGCTATATGCTAGAAGAAGAATGGAGGAAGGGGGAGAGGAAGGAAGATTATTCGGGGAGGACGTCATAGACCAGGTGTTCCCTACAAGCGATTATCAATCTGAAACCCTCCCCGCCACCACCTTAACTTCCAAAACACCTAAGCGCTGATAAAGGGGGGCGGGGGAGGGGGGAGAGGCACCGGAAGTTAGAGCGCTTTCTAAGAATCCTCTAGCCTCACCAACCTCCAAAGACCGAGACAAGGTTTAAAACATGGTGTAATTTTAGCGCGGCTAGAAGGCAACTCAGCTGGCCGGGCAGCGCTGATTAATGGAAGGAAGCAAAAGAGAAGAGGACTCCAGGCACTCTGCTCGCCTGCAGCCTCCAGGACGGCTTGCTAGCGGATGCTCTCATCCGAAACGCCAAGACAAGTGGCCTCCAAGATCCAGGAGAACACAGACTGCGCAGTGGAAAAGGATTTCATTGGGACGAAGAAGCACTGACGAAGGGTCGGCAGGACAGCGAGGACCCAGAGCAGAAAAGAAGAGAGAAGACGAATAATAAAAATAAATGCACATTACCTCGCAGCGACCCCTGGGGACGTAAGGTTGTGAGACTTCCCGCCGGGAAGCAACAATAGACGCTCCAGAAGCCGAGCAGGAAAACAGGGTTTCGCATCCTTCCCCCACGCCCCCTCCTCTCAGGCAGGTTTTTGGTTGGGTTTTTTTGTTTTGTTTTTAAGCCACTAAAACCTCCTGAGCCTAGAAGTGGGCAGCCCGGGTCTCAGCCAGAAGGTGTTGGGGTGGGCAGCTGGAGGGGAAGTTAGAGCCTGGAAAGTTGGTAGCGCTGAGAGCGGCGAGGGGGAAAGGGAGCGAGCGTGTGGAGGGACACGCTGCCCAGCCCGACCTGTCCTCGCCCGGAGCCGCTGTCACACCGCGAACTCCAGGAGAGGTACTTTTTAAAAGTATTCTAGTCATCTGACCCATCGCCAGATGGATATTTGCATAATTTATTCCCGTCTCGGGACTCTGATTGGTCACACCTTCACTGACGGCCAAACCGAGAACTCCCCAAAGTTTGAATGAAAGTGCTACACACCCACCACGTGGACGCCCGCAGGGATAAACTAGCGACACCGCGGTCCCGCTCCACGGGCTGCTGAGTCGCCAGCCTCCCCTGCAACCCCTTCCTATCCGTGAACCCTCAGAGCCTCCACTCGCCCCCTGCATCTCGCAAAAGAATCCCCCCCCCGAAACGGTTCTCCCACTGGAGAAGAGATCCCGGAGACAGGAGGTCATCTTCTCCAAGATGGGAGAGCCAACTAGCTTTGGGATGGTCTCTCCACACCCAGGGCTGAGGGTGGGGATTGGGGGAGAAGCCAACTAAGAGTTGTTCGTTCCATCTTTCTCTAGAACAGCTTTGGCCCAGGTACAAACAGCGTGCTGGCAGATCCAGGAGCTGTGGACTGGGGTCTGCCTTTTAGAGTCACACAAATCCCACCTCAAAGACCTCGTTTCATTACTAGCTGCGACACTCGGGACAAGCCACCCAACTTGTACAAGGCCATTCCCTCGCCCTGCAATGATGTAAGGGGATAACAGTTCCTGACGTTTAGGGATCGTGGGGAAATTGACTCGCTCGCCTAGGAAAGCGCTTAATGCGGGTAGGCGCTCTGTTGTCACTGGGGAGTCGAGGCGGAGTGTCATACGTCACCCTTCCCGAAGGAAAGGTGAACCTAGAAAGAGTCTAAGATCGTGGCCCAACCTCTGCCGCGCGCACAACTTCCCAGTGAGTGAAAAAATTAAGCATCCTCCTGTCTTTTTTTTCCATCTTTCTCTCCCTCTTTAATCTGGATCTCGTGTCTGTGAGCCACACGCGGATGAAACTGTAATCTGGAGTCTGTGCAGAGTTCCTGAGTCTGGGGCGGTGACAAAGGCGATGCAATCCCAGCCGGTGGAAATCCTGAGCGCTAGGCTAACTGGAACCGGTCGCCTCAGGGCTGCGCGTCACCATCCACTCTCCCTCAGCTAGGGAAAACTGCTCTACTGACCACGCCCTGGACGACTGCGGGAGACCATCCCACCGCTCCCCGGAAAGGAGACCCCCTGCAGCAGCCCCGCACCCCTTCCTCCCTAGAATAAGCGTTCCGACTGGAGGGACCGATAAGAAAAAAAACCGGGCCCTAGCGAGTAAGTCCTGTTCTGTGACTCTGGCAGCCAGACGAGCACACTTCGTGGCTCACGTGAACTGTCACCGATTAACAAGAAGTAGATTGGCTTTCTCTTTTGAGTGTAAAACTCGATGTGATCAATCTGTGGGAAAGTTGATATCACTTCCAGTTCCCGCCCGCCCCCACTGGCGCTTTTCCATTGGCAAGCTACAAGCACAGGCCAGGTGTCACCTGCACTTAACAGAATCAGGCACCGGACTGGCTGCATCTTTGAAGGAAGTTTCAGTCTGTCTCTACTGCCCTAGGTTGGCCTTGGCCAATTGTCCTCTAGATATGAGCCTTTTGGCAAGCTTTACTAACTGACTGAATCTTTATAGCTAAAATCAAGGGCTAATCTGTGATAGATAAATTTTTTGCCTTACTAGCTGAGTCTTTATAGCTAAAATCAGAGGCTAGCCTGTGATTGATAGATAAATAAATAAATAGTTTTTAAGTCTCCATTAGCTGGGGACAACCACGGTGAAAGGATAGCACGAACACAGACGCCACACACACACACACACACACACACACACACACACACCCAGCAGCCTTCTCCCAAGCTCTCTTTTTTCTACTTTTTGTCACGTTCTTTGTCTCATTAACTGAACAGTATGCAGGGTGTGTCTTGGAGACCTTTGTCACAGAAGAGACAACGAGGGAGGAGTAGGTATTCCTGCCTATTCTGCCTGGTGAAACAAACAAACAACAAAAAGATTCAACAAAATCAACTTCGAGGTTTTTTTTAACTGAAAATGCTTTGAAACCTTTAACGTTCCGTCGCTAGTTGTTTAGAGCGCCCCCCTGTGTCTGCATATTAAAACACAATGTGAGACGTTTCAAAGCACCTACTGAGGTTACAGCCAGGGCATTAGAGTGCAGGTATCAGTTGTCGTTGTCATACATTCTAGGGGAGTTTTCAACTGAACGATTCTCATTACAAAAACTTCCGTTGGCCTCCAGCCACGATTATAAGGGCTACCATAGTAAAGGAGTCTAGTCATTGGGGAAGGGGGCTGCCAGCGTCTGAAGATCTTTCCTGTGATAAAGAAGTGAATCCCCTCTTATTCTAAGAGCCCAGTTTCCAAAGCAGGCACTAACACCAGCCCCCTTCCCAATTGAACCTCAATGAGCCGACTAAACTAGTGAGACTCTTATCATTCCATCGTGCCGGTTGGTTAGAGCGCCCTCCTGTGTCTCCTCATTAAAACACAAATTAAAGCACCTACTTGAAGTTACAATCACGGTATCCAGAAAGGGCCAACTATACTTACCTGGTGCAACATAGATGACGTCGCCAATAGAAAAGTGTGCAGAGAACTTTGGGCTTGCTACCCTCTTCACTGAGCCCTTCAAGCTGGGTTGCGCTGCTCTGAGGATTCCAACTGCTACTCAGTGTCCCAGCAGTAAATTATCCAGAGCTGACTTACAACTAAGAAAACGATCATCTGGTGTTTGTTGAGCAACTACTTGGAGACAGAGGGACTCGGAATAATCCAGAGGCCATCCTTGCCTCCCCGAAATCTCGATTATAGCTCTATCAGTGAACTCAGGCATAGATGGAGCACCTTAAACAGCTGTTGATTTTTGCTGTTCTACTAGTCCAGAATGAGTGCAGCAACATTTTCCAGTTCTAGTGAAAGTCCTCACTGTGTGCTTACATGGCATAAAGAGTCCTAGTGTCTTTTCTACCATCCATCCTAATCCCTTGATGGACCCTACCCCAAAGACCTCAACAAAATAGCCACTTCCCAAAGGCCTTACCCCCTAAAACAGTTACACTGAGGGCTTCAACATATGAGCTGCAGGGAGGGGGAAGGACATGATTTAGTCCAAAGAGTCATGTATATAATCTTACATTTATTTTCCAGTAGCCATATTAGAAAAGTAAAAAGGAAACATATGAAATTTGTTTTAGCAATATATTTATGCCAATACACCCAAAATATTATTTCAAAATTGTTTCAAGGACTGGAGAAAGAGCTCAGGCGGTAAATGCCTGCCATGGATATGTGAGAACACAAGTTCAATCACTAGATGCAGTATGAATAGGTGCAGACAGGAGAATCTCTGGGGCTCACTATCTGGTCAAATCAGCAGGCTCTAAATTCAGTGAGAAACTCTTGTCTCAAAATATAAAGAGCAATAGAGGAGGACACCTCACGTTGACATCTGATACTCTCACCTCGCACACACACACACATACACAATCACACATACACATACATACTTACATACACACTCTCACACACACACATTAACTATTGGGGAATTGATGTGTGGCTAGCCTAGATTTCAAAAGAAGAGTTGCTGGTTGAAGACACAGAATGGATCTAAGCATGGTAATACTTAGAAAGCTGAGGCAGGAGGTGCCTTCGTCCAAGGCTAACTTGGAATACATAGTAAATTTCAAAGCAGCCTGAGCCCCATAGGGAGCTCTGTGGTGGTGGACTGGGACAACCAGACTTTGTAGAAAATCTGGAATAAAGCTATACCATTGGCTTGTAACAAAGAAAACTCAGGGCTGGAGAGAAGGTTCAGAGGCCAAGAACACTAACTGCTCTTCCAGAGAACCCGTGTTCAATTCCCAGCATCCACACGGCAGATCACAGCTATCTATAACTCCAGTTCTAGGGGATTCTACACTCTCGCCCAGACACACATGCAGGCAAAACACCAATGCACATGAAACAAAAAGAAACTAAAAGAAAAATCACAAATATGGCCCCATCAAATATTAAACACTTTTAGCAGTGTGCTAGATGCTTATAGGAAGCCTCAAAGGGATGATGATAATCTGCATGTCTTACTCGGAGTTCAGAGAAGAGAAAAGCACGTGCAAAAGAGCTGATAGGAAAGACTATGGTGAAGCTAAGGCTCGTAGAGACCTTGATGCCCCACCTCCTGGCTGGAATCGTCCCACATTTTTAATGCCTGCAGAATTTGGAATGCAAGTGACAGAGCTTGCTGGGTTGGGAGAGTGGCATCTGAGCAATAAACAGCTTGGTACTCCCCCTCCACAAAATAAAAGGCCACACGCTTCCAACCACTGAGGTTTCCATCTGCAACAACACTTTGTATAGAAGAGACGAACTGGTGAACTGGCTCAAGACGGTCCAGTGCCGGCCCCAAGGTGTTTATATGGACTAAATGTGGAAAAACTGAGTAAAGCAACCCAGGCAAGCTGGCTCTGGCTTTTTTTTTTTTTTTTTTTTTTTAACAACACTATTTCTCTGGAGCATTAATTTGCCTGCAGCCATCCTGTGATTTCAGCTTCCAGATCAGGATCCTTAATATGGCTGACGACCCCTGTATGAAAGTCCTCAAGGGTGGCATCATCCCATCTCAAGTGACACCACACACATGTCACATCACGACTCTCCTTTCTCCTCTTCTTGCCACTTGGCTTTTCCGTTCCTCTGATTGTATCCAACTCAGTGCTAGCACTTTGGTCCACAGTTTGAGTTCACTTCAGTTTGTAACTATGTATTATTTGTTTGGCTATTTGAGTAATGCCCATCCCCCTCCTGGGAGAAATTCCACGAAAGCAGCAGTTGGGTTTGGTTCTGCTTCTAATTTCCACAGATCCAGACACAAAGCCTGACACACAAAAGGAGCTCATTTAATATTCGTCGAATGGTTCTGCAAATGAAATATACTGTGAGTCTTCAAGACAGGAAGAGATTATTCAGCCTTGGCTAAGTTGATTTGAGTGCACACCCCATGAAGGATTTATCAGGTCAGAGTTCTCCAGGAGCGCTGTTTGGAAGGCACTGAGTCAGGGCTGCCCGGAAATGAAATCCCAATCCTATTTGCTGGACAATCCCAGAGGGCTGTGCAGAGGCAGCTGTGGGTGGCTCTACTGTGACATCTTTCTTATTTCTGTCCCCTCTTTTACACATAATGACCTCCATCCAGTTCCCTGGATCCTTTTATTCAGATGACACTGAAACCCTTACATGGTGGCACATGCCAGTGTTTAGGGAGCTGGGGCAGTAGGATCAAGACATCAGGCCAGCTGGGCTACAAAGTGACTTCCAGGCTAGCCTGAGCTATACAAGGAGACCTTGTTTCAAACAAATCAAAACAAGACATGAAAGGCAATAAATAACTCTTCTTGTAAAGATAATTTAATGAGACTTCATTTGAGCACTTTGTGCATTGTTCTGTTTTTCTCTTGAATATATATCCAAAAAAGCACATAAAACTTGGTTTTAATGAGGTTCTTGAGTAACTCAAAGGAATTTTTCTAGAAACGAATCCACACTACCACATTTCTCTGGGGAGAGGCCATATCCTGTTACAGATCAACTCTGAGGATGAGATGAGAAATGGATGAGAAGCTCTATTCACACTTAACTTCCCCGAATCATAAATCATGCAATTGCTTTAATCTGCTAGATTATCGATCATCTCTAACTAGCCGCTACACAAATACTAAATGGGCCCTGACGAGATCACAGAGACCTTCAGGATCTGAGGAGCCTGGAATCTGCAGGGCAAAGACTGTTGCCAGACGAGCCTGTGTGAAGAAGGATACCACCAGCTGAGGGAGAATACCACGTTAGCCAGCCTGCCCAGACCCTCCTGCCACACTCTCTGCTTCCCAGGGAACGGAGGAGGGCAGAAGACAGGGAATGCACAGGGGACAAGTGGGAGGACCAGGCCACCAAGCTAAGTTCCTCACTAAGGGGTATGGGGACTTCCAAAACTGTAGGAGAACAATAATTAAGCTGGAGCCAAAATGCTCCATTTCCTGGCAATAACTGTCCCCATCAAGTTCAAAAGAGCTAAATGAACAGACCCTGTCTTAGTTAAGGTTTCTGTTGCTGCGATGAAACACCATGACCAAACGCAAGTTAGGGATGAAAGGGTTTATTTAGCATATACTTCCACATTGCTGTTCATCATCAAAGGAAGTCAGGACAGGAACTCACACAGGGCAGGAACCTGGAGGCAGGAGCTGATGCAGGAGGCCACGGAGGAGTGCTGCTTACTGGCTTGCTTCCCACGGCTTGCTCAACCTGCTTTCTTACAGAATCCAGGACCACTAGCCTAGGGTAACACCAGCCACAATGGGCTGGGCCCTCCCCATTGGTCACTCATTAAGAAGATGCTCTACAGCAGGATGTTATGGAGGCATTTTCTCAGTTGAGTTTCCCTCATCTCAGATGACTGTACGTGTTTCAGGCTGACATAAAAGTAGCCAGCAAGCCGGCAGTGGTGGAGCACACCTTTAATCCCAGCACTTGGGAGGCAGAGGCAGGCGGATTTCTGAGTTCAAGACCAGCCTGGTCTACAGAGTGAGTTCCAGGACAGCCCGGGCTACACAGAGAAACCCTGTCTCGAAAAACCATTTAAAAAAAAAAAAAAAGTAGCCAGCACTGACCTATAACCATAAGAAAAGATAATAAAATAACGGCTAACCTATCCAGTCACTAACCCCAAAGTATCAAAAGTATATGGCTCCTTGGATACATTTCTTTATACTACCAAACTCGATGTTAAATTCAGCTTTTTATTCATTGTGGTATTTACACAGCAGAACACAGCTAAGAAAAAAAAAAAATGTGTGTTCTACTAAATTAAATCTATGACCATGTCAGCTGGCTAAAACAGTATTTCCCTAGGCTGTTTGCCCCTTTGCCTTCTCATAGGCCACTTTTTTTTTTTTTTTTTTTTGGTTTTTTGAGACAGGGTTTCTCTGTGTAGCCCTGGCTGTCCTAGAACTCACTCTGTAGACCAGGCTGGCCTCAAACTCAAAAATCCGCCTGCCTCTGCCTCCCAAGTGCTGGGATTAAAGGCGTGCGCCACCACCGCCCGGCTCGTAGGTCACTCTTAATCACCTCTCCTCTCAGACTTCCAACACCTTGCCGTCCTCATCTGAAGCTAACAGCCTCACTTCTATTTTGTTGGGAAAACAGAAAGCAGAAAAGAATATATACAAAGTTACATTTCAGGTCTGCACCTATGTCTTCAGCCTGCTTTCTTGTTATTTAGGAAGAGCTGTCTGTACTTCTGTCTAAACAACATACACACAAAGGCATGTGTGCATGTGTGCATGAACACACACACATACATACACACACATCAGATTCCATTTCTTCTCATTACATAAGGGCATTACTATAACTGCGTTTCCGTTTCTCATTACCATCAACATACAAATTATGTCGACTCTGTTGTATATAATATAAGATAATACAGGTGATAGAGAGGAAGCTGAGATGAATTACACTTTAGAAGACTGTGGAGTTGTAGCCATCCATGGTCATGCCCTGAAGGGAGAAAGCAAGATGGGGGAAAAAAAAAAGTTCCAGGAGAGACGAATGTCCAAATGTCAAGGATAGCATGACAGGAAAGAAAAGAGACCTAGCCTTCAGTTCCAAAGAACAAAAGGAGTTTCTGATGCTTACAGGTTCTTTTTGGGGAGCATGGGGGTGGGGCAGGGTTCCACATCATGTGACCTAGGCTAAATGCCAGGATACAGAAAGCAGAATGGCACTAGATGAGAGAAAACTGAAGGGGCTGAAGGGGCTTGTGGCCCCATTGGAAAAGCGACAATACTAACCAACCAGAGCTCCCAGGGTCTAAACTGCTAGCCTGGGAACACACATGGAGGGACCCATGGTTCCAGCTGTATATGTAGGGGAGGATGGCATTGTCGAGGCATAGGTGGGAGAGGAGGTCCTTGGTCCCTTGAAGGCTGGATGCCCCAGGGTTGGGGAATTCGAGGGCAGGGAGGAGGGAGTGGGTGTATGGGTGGAGGCACATCCTCATAGAAGTAGCAGGAAGGGTTTGGGGGCCGGGGATAGGGAAAGGGATAACATCTGAAATGTAAATAAATAAAATATCCAAGAATAAAAAAAGAAAAAGAAAGAAAGTTATTCAAGGTTGTCTTGGGTCTGGGTATCAGAGTGCTTGGACTTGCTCCAGCTGTAAGTGGATGGAGACTGCAAGGTCACAGGAGGCTTCCCTTATCAAGCTCTGTCTGGGAGAGGCTGCACTGAGTGGTCTGGTTTCTAGGAAGTGGGGAAATGGGAACCTATGACGTCATGCACTCCATGGAGGGGGAAAAATGCTTATTGACTCCACTTCCCATCCTACACTCACATATTTCTCTGCTATCCTTTAAAGATGTACTCATGACACCAGGTGTGGTGGCGCGTGCCTGTCATCTGGAGGCTGAGACAGACTGTGAGTTCAAAGCCAGCCTATACTATCTATTGAAATCCTGATGGGGGTGAAGGTGGAGTTACATAGGCCCCCTCAGTTCCATTCCTCTCTTTTCCATCACCCTTGAGCTCCAGCCTGACTTGGCCCCCACCACCCAATACAACTGCTATCATCAGGTCACAGGTCACCAATGGCCTCCACCAAGCCTTGTCAACCCCAGCACTCACCGTAGCTCAGCATGAGCCACTCTTAAGTTCCCTCCCCTCTCTCTCTAGTCTGCTCTGTTAACTGACAGTTGGTGGGGAGTCCCAGGGATCAATCCTCCCAACTTATTTTTGTTTACCTATACCACGCCATTGATGATCACGCCTCCCAGACTGAAAAGCCATTGATAATGTCCTTCCCAGCACGTAGCTCCAGACTAAACTGCTTGCTGGACTCTGGAATTGTTTATAGCTATTTCCTCCTAATTGAAACATTCCCTCCTGGAAGGGAGGCATAAGACTCAGGAAGTTAATGAAACTTAAGAAGTTCAGAAAGTTACAAGATTCATGAGGTCCCTCCCAAGGTTGTAAACGCAGCCTACAGTTGCTGGAAAGGAGACTATCCCAGCAGCCATCTGCCTGCTAGTTATGAATACCCAAGGATGCGACTTTTGTGAGGAGCACCCATGCTAGGGTGGCATTTTTGAGTCTGGAGTTGCATTCATGTTTCTATACGTAACCAGTCATTGATAATTCTATAAATAACTCCAATATATTACTGGTTCACTAAAAGACTTGAATAGAATTGTTTATTTGGTCTGTTGTAGATAGCGTCTCTGGAGTCGATACTTTTTTTTCTTCCCTAGGAAAAGTCACACAACATTTACCAGGCCAAAGGACATCTGAAACACACTGTATCCAAAACTGAAACTTCAGATTGTCTCCCGAAATTCACTCCTGTCTCCATCTTTTCAAACTTAGTAAGTGGCCAACTATCCTTCCAATAACAACTGGAATCAGATTTGACTTCTTTTTCTTATCCCCTATCTAATTAACCCCAGAAGCTCCATGCGATAATTACTTTTGATTGTCAACTTGACCAAACCTAGAATCATCTCTGGAAAGAGAATTTCAGTGAGGGATTGTTCGATGAAGCTGGCCTGTAGGCATGTCTGGGAAGATTATCTGGTTTTGTGAATTGATATGGGGAGACTAAGCCCACTGGAGGCAGCACCATTCCTTGGGTTTGGGCCCTGAACTTCTTACTGTCTGGAGAGGCAGGCAGTAAGAAGACTTGCATTTATTCTCTCTCTGCTCTTGACTGTGAATATGATTTCACCACAATGATGGACAATGATGTGGAAATGTGTGCTAAAATAAAGCCTTTGTCACCTAAGTTCTTTATGTCAGGGCATTCTATCATAGCAACAGAAATAAAACTAGGACACTTCCCCTCCAAGGTTTCTCCAGTCTGGCTCCTCTGAACACCTCCTTTGCTCCCACCGTGGTCCAATCTCCAGTGCCTTTTACCTGTAATAAACCACAGCCTCCATCCGGACTGAGAGCGCTCTGGTTCTGCAAGACCCCCTCACCCCTTGGCTGTGAGTTTTTAGAGCTCTCCCTCCTTCAGCATGGCCTTTGACATCCTGGGCATGGTCCCCCATTGGACTCTGAGATGATGCTAATGGGGCTCACTCTTCAGTCCATGCTCGGTCTGTCTTTGTGTAGATCTGTCTTTCTGACGTTTCCTGGCCACCAGCTTTAAAGAGAAACCCCCTACCTTGCAATTTACCTTGCTTGCCATTCTCAACTTTATTAATGCTTTCCATCAGCGGACATGTTCCGAATCTTGGCCGTGTATTTGTCCTTGACCTGCTTCCCCCACTAAGACACAAAGGATATTTGTTCATTTGATCACTGCTATATCCCTTAGTGCCAAGGTTTCTCTATTAAATCAACACACAATAAATTCCTAAAGTACCTAAAGATTTTTCAGAGTAAGAAATAAAATCACCCAAATTCTTCTTGCCGAGCCGGAATAACACTGATACCAAATCTGACAAAGACTGAAAAATGAAAGAGAAAAAGAAGAAAACTACAGACCAATCTGATTTTACTAATTCACATAAAATGTTAGCAAACAAAGCTTAATAGCATGTGAAAGGGAAAAATCGTTATCAAGTAATTCCTAGATTCAGTCTGAAGTGAAACAAGCATAGATAAATACAAGTAAATCTATGAATATAATTCAGCATGTTTGTACATCAGCAGAAGACAAACTTTTTTTTTTTAGTAAGTTATTGAAAAGAATCAGAAACAAGATAATTCAATAGGGATGTAACTTATCGGCAGAGCACTTGCCTGGCAGGCATAGAGACTGCTTTGAATCCCAGTTACTGCCCCTCCTCACCCAAAATCAGCAGGGTTGTGTGTGGTGATGCATGCCTGTAATCTCAGCCTCCAGAGACAGAGACAAAAGGATGGCAGCTAAAGCCAGTCTGGGGCTGGAGAGAGGCCTCAATGGTTAAGAACCTGGCCACACTACCAAAGGTTCAATGTCCAGTACAATTTCATGGCCACTTGTAACCCCAGTTCCAAGGAAATGGATGCCTTCTTCTGGCCTCCTGGGAGACTATATATATATCTGGTTCATGGCCATACATAATACACAAAACAACCATACGCATACAATAAAAACGGTTTTTTTCTTTTTTAGTTTTAAAAAAAAAAATCAGTAATAAGAATGATTGCTAGCCGGACAGTGGTGGTGCACGCCTTTAATCCCAGCACTTGGGAGGCAGAGGCAGGCAGATTTCTGAGTTGAGGCCAGCCTGGTCTACAGAGTGAGTTCCAGGACAGCCAGGGCTACACAGAGAAACCCTGTCTCAAAAAACAAAACAAAAAACAAAAAACAAAAAAAATGATTGCTAATCTCAATACTTGGGAGGCAAAGAGGCAGATGGGTCTCTGTGAGGTCGAGACCAGGTTGGTCTATGTGGTGAGGCCCAGGACAGCCAGGGCTACATGCAGAGACTCTACCTCTGAAAACAGAGCAATGAAAACAAATGATTGCATATTTAATACACAGAAGTCTACCACAGTCTCACCAGCAACTCATTAGCAAAGCCTGGCCTAGAAATCCCAGCGATGGTTTTTCTTCTTCCATCTCTGTGCAGCGGACGACTTAGAAGGACGAGCTTCTGGACATCATGGCGCTTTTTGCTGAAGGGCATTCACTGTCCAAATATTTCATAGTATCCTATAAACTGTGAACTCCTGCAAAGCACTTGTTTAGCTAAAGTGTCGCCTTAACTAAATTTACACACCATAAAACATAACGTAAACGAAAAAAATTACAAACGCAGATGATAAAACAGTTGTCCAGGCACGACTGGCTAGGTTTCACCGTTTCCATTACTGCTTCTTTGTTAATTGTTTATGTGTCTTTTTTTTTTAATCTTCTGCAAGCAAGCAAACGGCAGAAAGCTCAAAGATTCAAGAAAAATAAAGGCTTTTCTGTGAGCCTAACTCAGTTCAGATAGTGATAAACAATTCAAGTCTTTGGTTCAGGGAATAGCCGCAAGCAGTACTGAGCCCGTTTCTGATGGCTCGCTGCACAGTGGTGTTCTAGGTTGTACCTTTGGAGGAGCTCGTGAGGAACACACAGAGCTCACTACATAAACAGAGAACATGAACAGGTTTTGTAGCTGCCGTGAGGCAAAAATCAGAAACTTAGCATGGTGGGACACGCTGATCTCAGCACTCTGAAGGCAGAAGCCAGAGAACCAAAGTCCAGCCTTTCACACAGACATTCTCTCAAAAGTCAGAGTTACATAGAGGCCCCAGGGATGTACGTCATTAGCAGAACCCTTGCCTAGTGAAAGGGCCTCACAAGGGGGAGTCCCTCATGCTGATCTGGGAATAGGCTTACCACCCAAGGACACACGAGACCATCTTGATGCAATTAGCAAAAAGGTAGTTTAATAGCGAGGGGCCCCTCGGTTCAAATCATATCTCACGCAGGAGACAGGGGATTCGACGAAGACCCCAGGAAGTTGGGAACTTTTATAGGTAGGGGGTGGGAAGAGCAGGGAGATTTGGCGCGGTTACACATAATTGGATATTTTAAACATCAGCAATTTGCATAGACCAGTTATTTTTGACCATGAATCTTTGGACTCAAGAGTACCAGATGACCCATTACTCATTTTCTTGTTTAGACTTGTATGTCTTTGTGTCCTTGCTTCTTTTTCGTTTTTGGTCACTCTGCCCCTGAAGAGGCTCAAAATATTATTATTATGGCTAATTTTAACAAGTTGTTAGTGGTCTCTGCTGACCATGAATTCCTTGCTCTTTTATCAAGATGTTTTTAATTTTTTACCCTAACACCTAGTATGTGTGAGGCCTGGCTTTAGTCCCCAGCGCCACTACCAAAAGAAAGGTTTTATTCAGGCTTAAAGCTCACCAAAGACAACAGTGTGAACTCAGCAGGGACCTGAGATGAAATGAGCCCATAAGACCAAGGACAGTGTCCTGTCCTGTCCCCTGTCCACCCCACCCCCGACTCCTGGTCCCCTCAGAACCTGGCATCTGAACTCATGTTCAGTGCCTTCAGAGATTTTAATCCATTCCTTCCCTTGGGAAGAGACACTATCTGACTTTCAGGAACAGAGTGACCAGAATTCTGCAAATCTGTTATGAAGCAGGATAGAAAGACAGGGGAAGCTAGAGGGACACAGAAAGGGAAAGCATCCCTTATCCTGGGATCTAATTTGTGCATGTCGCTAATTCAAGGTCAAGAAACTTTCACCCAATTGATAAAGCCACAATTGTCCACAGAGATGACGCTTGTTTTAAAAGAAACTAAAGGCAGGCGCATGGTGAAACATGCCTTTGATATCAGTACTTGGGAAGCAGAGACTTAAGAAGCTCTGTGGTCTGTGGTTTATGAAGCAGGTTCCAGGCCAGCCAGCTACATAGTGAAGCTATGTATTTAAAAAAAAAAAAAAAAATTCAGCGGGGCGGTGGTGGTGCACGCCTTTAATCCCAGCACTTGGGAGGCAGAAGCAGGCGGATTTCTGAGTTCGAGGCCAGCCTGGTCTACAGAGTGAGTTCCAGGACAGCCAGGGCTACACAGAGAAACCCTGTCTCAAAAAACCAAAAAAAAAAGTCAAATGAAAAAGCAGACTGTACTTACTTGGTGGCCTGGAGTTTTAGTGAGTCACGTTCCCCTCTCACCTCTAATTCTAAACAACACACTTCATACACCCATCTCACAGGGCTGGAGAGATAGCTTAGGATTCAGAACACCAGCTGCTCTTCCAGAGGCCCAGGTTTGATTCCTGTCACCCACATGGTGCTCACAATTGTCTGTCTGCCACTCTAGATCCAGGACTTATGTGGCCCTCTTCTGGCCTTAACCAGACAAGTGACAGACAATAAGATGTGGCCTTGTTGGAGGAAGTATGTCACTTTGGGTATAGGCTTTGAAACCCTTCTCCTTGGTGCTTGGAAGACACTCTTTCTGGCGGCCTTCAGATCAAGATGTAGAACTCTCAGCTCCTTCTCCAGCACCATGTCTGCCTGCATGCTGCCATGCTTCCTGCCATGATGATAATAGACTGAATCTCTGAAACTGTAAGGAACCCCCAATTAAATGTTTGCCTTTTAAAGAGTTTCCTTGGTCACAGTGTCTCTTCACTGCAATGAAACACTAAGACAGGAGTGGACTGTAAGTATCAGGAAGCATGGCCCAACGGTTCCCAGCAAGGCCAATGCACTGACTTTTTCATTTGGCTAAAGTGTTACTCCTAAGGGCCCAGACCTGAGGCCTGGCCTGGAGTTGTTCTTACCTTAAAAGGATAAAACACTCACTTAGTCACATACATTTGTACACACATGCTAATGTACAGGATGTCTGCATCAGCAACATAGACCGTTGGAGCTGGAAATCACAGCATTCCAGACATAGGAAGGGATGCATTAGATAATATAATGGAATAATCAAGAGCAGCATAGAGACTAGGCAGGTGAGCCATGGAGGTGAGCATCTGTAATCAGACCCAGCACTTAAGCTGCAGAAGATGACAGACTGCAGCAACTCAGAGGCCCTCGTAGTCTACATATGTGTTCCAGGCCAGCCAGAGCTCAGAACATTGATTTCTCTCCAAATATAAACAAACAAAAATAGACAGATAAATCAGGTATGCCTTAAATATGCAAATTTAGGTGAAAAAGCAAGTTACAGATGAATGTATATAATGTTTAAACTTGTATCTTGATAACAAAGAATGGGGCTGGAGAGATGGCTCAGCAGTTAAGAACACCAATGAGGGACTGGAGATGCTCAGTGGTTGTGCTACCATAGAATCTTGTTCAATTCCCAGCACCCACATGGCAGCTCACAACTATCTGTAACTCCAGTTCCAAGGGATCTCATGCCCTCTTCTGCACTGCATGAGATACATACATGAAGACAAAACACCCATACTCATAAATAAATTAATCAATTAATTAAAGGAAAGGCCACTGTTTTCCTGGTCCTCACCCATTAATCCCAGCATTTCCACGGCAGCTAACAACCATCTATAACGCCAGTTTCTGGCTTCTAGAAGTTCTGGGGCAGCACACACATGTACAGACCAGACATGTATGCAAAACACTATAACATAAAAATAAAAATAATTAATCTTAAAGAAAAAACACAGCCTGGAAGATGGCTCAGCTGCCTAAGAGCACTGACTGTTCTTCTAGAGTCCTAAGTTCAATTCCCAGCTCCCACCTGATGGGTCACGACCATCTGTAAAGGGATCTGATGCCCTCTTCTGGCCTACAGGTGTACCTGCAGCAGAACACTCATTATTAATAAATTAGATAAATTTTTTTTTAATTTTCTAAAAAGAAAGAGAGAAAATACATGTTCACCTTTGTAAACAATGGAACATATGTTTTTAGAACTTACAGGAAACTAGAAACAAGGCACCCTAATGGAAGGCATTGGGTGACTAAGAAAAGAACAGAAATAGATCTTGCTTTATTTCTTATGATTTCATAGGTTTTTTTTTAAAGCTTTTGAAATAATGAAGGTGTATCCTCATTCAAATCTAGATGAAAGTACAATAAAATAAATGTCGAGAGAGCTTTTGGTTCAGAGACCAGTAGCAGCGGTGGTTCTCCTGAAAGCACTTTGCTATAAAAATAGAATCTTCTAGATGGGATGGAAAATAGAGGACAGGTGAAGATGTGAGGGTCAGCACAGGCACACAAGGTTTCACTTACTGACCCAGCCTCACGGGTAGACATCTGATCCAAGCCCATGCTGGCAGAGCCCTGTGGGAAGCCTCAGAACTCCAACTCTGCCGTCAGGAATGAATCTGGCTGATCAGACTCTCAACTCAGCCTTTGACGAGGTGAAAAGACCGACCGAGTAGTCACCCGTGAGCTGCACAGGAGTGGGTATCAGGCTTTAGACCATGAATCAGCAACTGTGAGGCTAAAAAGAAAAGAAACGAGAGGTCTGGGGGTGCCGGGCAAGCCCAAGCAAGAGGCAAGGTCTCTCCATTGGCAGAATCAAATCATCAGAGAAAGTAGTGTCAGAATAATGGTGCTTATTCAAGGCGATAGCCAAGATCCATGACTTTCTTGCTTAAGTTTCCTCACCTACCTTAAGCCCAGGTTCCGTGAGGCCCAGCCGCAGCAGGATTTCTCCTGTGGATACCTAGCTATGCGTCTGAACAATCCCTTACCTTAGCATAGCTTTCAGCAAATTAGCCTCCCTGAGGGTTGTAGCCATGTGATTGATCCACCCAACTAAAGGAACTCACTCATGACAGATTTGTACGAGGTCTCACTGTAGCCTTGGCTGTCCTGGAATGTCAACCAGCTGGATGGGAACTCACAGAGATCCTCCTGCCTCTGCCTTTGCAGGGAATCAACTATACAGTCACGCTTTGTTCAACATGATTAACTCTTAGCGGAGGAGACAATGGCATGTCCACACAGAGGTGGCTCCCATTCTTTTGACCAGGAAGAAATAGCTTTCCTTCAGTGGGCCTCTACTGCAACTGTCACACTAACAGCAGCCTGATCTCTCTAGCATGAACAGTTTCTTGCCCCAGAGAAACCTAACAGCCTCAGCCCACTGGCCGCCACTTCCAGCTGCCACTCAAGGGCCAGTTCTTCTAGGATGCCCTCCCTCCAGACTACTCCCAACTCATGATAGCACCCTCTGTGTTCCCACGGTCACCCCATTCTGACACACACTTACATCCTGTCGTAGAATTAGCATTCAGTTCCCATGATGCGGCCTGACGGAGCAGAAGTGTGATTTCTCTGTCATGTGCTGCTCATCCATATCAGCTATTGGAGCTTTGGTGGGAATTGCATTTAAAGAGGAGGGAGGATAGAAGGAATGATTTCTTATTATTTTACACAAATCATGGCAACTTCATCAAACGATGTCTACCTCCTCCTTGTGGAATTCCCAGCAAGGCTAGCCTGCTGAGTCGAGTGCAACTTGTGAACACTGTGACTAGCAGATGCTCCTTGGTAGATAGATGTTGGCTAGTCACACCAGCTTGAGCTGCAGGACATCTTTCTCCGCTGTGAGCAGGCTCCTTGTAAACCTTTCCCCTGAGGAGCTCCAAGGGCCAGATCCCACACTCGACCCCGGGACTTCCCTAATGATCTCAACCCAGCACCCAAGGCAAGAGAGTCCCAAGCCCCGCCCCACATAACTTTCCAATCCCAGGCCAGTTTGGAAAGCTCCCACCTCCAAAAAAAAAAAAAAAAAAAATCCTTTATAAACCCTGTGCTCTGCCCAGGTCTCTACTGCCTCTCTCTCTCTCCCAAGAGAGGCAGCCAGTCTCCTGCGGTTTTCCCTCCCAATAAATCTCTTGAGTTAGGCTTGTTGTGCAGTGTGACTTTGTTGCATTTCTTGGCTATTCTCAACTGCCAGGATACCTTTCCGCTCAGAGCTGTAACATTTACAGCAGAAACAGATCATGATTAGGAAATCCAGTGCTAGATACCTGTAATCGCAGCACTGCGAAAGTCGAGGCAGGAGGATCATGAGTTCCAGTCCAGCCTGGGCTACATAAACCTTTCTACAAAAAAATAACCGTCAAAGAAGAGAAGGAAGAAGAACAGAAAACAGACCAATAAAGAAAGAACATAATCTTCTCATTCATCAGCAACCAACCTTCTCTGTGATTGCAATGGCAATCTCATCCTCAATCCAATAGGGACTCTGTGTTGCCTCTCATAGTCTTCCTGTCTTGGAAACCAAGACTTCCAAGCCAACAGAGCCCATAGTTGGAGGAACTGCAGGCCAAAATTCTGTGAACAAGTTAGGTGCAGTGATTCATGGAGCCTCTTCTACATCTGCCCCTTGGTCTGAGGCGTGTTATACTGTCTTGGGAAAAGCCCCACCATACTTTGATCACTGGCTCAAAGCTTATACCATACCCTGCAAACAGAAACCTCAGCGCTTCAGGCTGCTGTTCCCGGTTGGCACCATATCAGAGTCTTTTATTTCCCCCCAACCTGGCCAATGGGACATCAATAGGAACAGTTAGTCATGTGGATTCATCCCTGTTGTCACTATTTTCCACTGTGAAATCATTCTGTGGTCAGATGCATGTTATACAGGCGACATTACGGTGTATAAGGCATTCCCTGAGACCAAAGATCGTGGTGGTGTCCACGTGGGAAAGGAAATCCATATTCATGGTGGTACACACCTGAGACTCACACCAGAGGCAGATGGGTCACAAGTTTGAGGTCATCCTGGACTATATAGACCCTGCCACCCACAACTAAAATCAAGGAAGGAGCCGGGCGGTGGTGGCACACGCCTTTAATCCCAGCACTTGGGAGGCAGAAGCAGTGGATTTCTGAGTTCGAGGCCAGCCTGGTCAACAGAGTGAGTTCCAGGACAGCCAGGGTTACACAGAGAAACCTTGTCTCTGGAAAAAAGAAAAGAAAAGAAAGAAAGTCCACATTCAGTGTTGCATTCTGTCTAAACTCCACCCCCACAGTTACCTGGCAACAGCCAGGTATGCTCCGCCCACAGTTACCGCAACACCAGTAGCCTGCCACATAAAAGGGGCTGATTGCCCCCTCCTCCCTCTCTTGCACTCTTGATCTCTTGCCTTCTTGCTCCCTTCTGTCCCTCTCCCCTTCCTCCCTCTCTCTAATGGCTGGCCTCTACTTCTCTACTTCCTCTCTCTGTCTTTCTCTCCTCTACTACCCTCTTAACTCCCCTCCCATGCCCTGAATAAACTCTATTCTATACTCTACATGGGCCCACTGAGGCATCCCCTTCCCCCATACCTCACCACACCCCATAGAACATATTCTCTATCTCTTTATCTTTTTATAAACACATCACAGAGTTACTACCTATCTCTATTGAAACAAATGTAGTTCCTTCATCATAAAGGGATCCAACCTCCACCATCTGGAGGCTGACCCCAACTCACACTAGAAAAACTGCTAACAGGGACTCTGTACTGGTCTCTGCAACAGTCACGGCCACGTTGTGTTCTCAATAAAGCAGCCTACACTCACAGAACAAAAGACTGCCTAGACCTTCACAGAAAGGGCTGGACTTCCCACTGCTGAGGCCTGAGGATCGGGAAATCCCTCCAACTCTGAGCTCCAGGTAGCCCCTCTGCCGATACAGTCAGGTCATAGCGATGCCTCTAACCTCCTCTGGTCCCACTGCTCCCAGCTGAGTAACTACCCACTGTGGTTAGCATCTCTGGATTCTTTTTGTTTATTTAATTCATCTTCTATTCTTTCGTTTATAATTTATTTAATGGTTTAGTAAATCGTTTATATTTTATTTTAATGCCTGTTGTTGTTCTTTCAACCATTGGAATCGAGAAGCAGTAGGAAGGAAGAAGGAGCCCATCTATGAGATGCCTTCATTTCTGTTCCAGGCAGCCTCCCCACGGAAGCAAAGGCTCCACGGCAAGGTCGCTTGCTCTCATCTTCTCTCATTTACCTCTGACCTAAGACCATTAGGGGCTCCCTTCAGTAGTAGTAGTAGTAGTATCATCAGCTCCTGCACCAATCATTGGTACCTTGGCTCATCCATCACCCACCTAGCCAAGCCGTAACATTCAGTTCCCTCTCTCACACACACAGTGGTTTTCCTTGTGCCAGCTAATCATTGACTGTCACACATTCGTTTATTGATGTTTGCTTTTTGAAGCCATGTCTGCAAATCTGCACCGCACTCTTACTGTGACCTGGAAAAATCCTATTTTATACTCATACTTCAAGTCTCAGCTGGAGATTATTCGTTTGAGTGCCGGGGATGTACCTTAGTGCTACCACTAGCATTTGCCTGGTGTGACAAGCCCTTGAGTTCAGTCCCCCACAATTCTCTTCCATTTAAAAGACTTACTGAGACAAGAGGTAGCTAAGGACTGGGTATAGGAATTCATAGTTACTTATACAGTAAGTGTGATGCCCTTCCCAAAATGTGTCAGTAACTCTCCTGTGCATGCCAAGGGAGTATGCATAAAGAATGTGTACACCTTACTAGCTCTATCCAAGGTTGCACTCAAAAACAACCAATCCCAATAAAGAGTACCTCTGTCTCTGTCTAATTCCCACCCTTAGACCATCAGGCGGGACAAAGATAAGGGTTTCTCCTTTGGAGCCCCTCCCACTCTCTGGAAGTTTGGTTTTGTTGTTGTGGTGGTGGTTGTTATTTGGTTTTTGTTTTTGTTTGTTATTTGTTTTTGTTTTTCTTACTTTTCCTTAACAAATCTATATTCCCTCTGCTTGCTTTATCTCTTAGTTTCCTTCTTGTGTGTGAGACAAGGAATACAGAAACCATTGGTTCGCAATGGCTTTAGGGGGCATTGATTTCTGGCACCCCAAGTTAAATTCATCTAGAGCCAAGGAAGGCTCTGTTGCTCTCAAAGAACTTCTACGGTTATCCGGGGCCAGATGGTGGAGGTTGATTACATTGTATCCCTTCCTTATGGAGGGACCACATTGTTTCCATAGAGATAGTACTCTGAATGTGGACTGACGTCCTCTGAGTGTTGACCCTCACCCTTCATTATCTTCCACCTTTCTCCCCTCCCCTCCCTTCAATCCACAGCACCGCCTCCGAGCTCCCCTAACATTTAATTCTGTCTTCTAGTCAACGGATTTTTTTTTTTCCCTGCGCCATTCTTGGCTTGGAGCTTGTGGATGGCAAGAAGTAAATCCGGGGTCAGAGGACATGACTCAAGGAAAGCTTCTTGCCACACAAGCCTGATGACTGGAGGTCAACCCTAGAACCCAGGTTTTCACGCCTGATACCTTGGCCTAGATATGTAATCCCAGCATTCCTATGGAGAGATGGAAGGCAGAGACAGGACAATCAGTGCAAAGGTGTGGCCAGCTCTCCTGGAGTATGTAGTGACTGGAGTATGCAGTAGGAGTTAGGGAGGAGAAGGGAGAGGGGGAGAGACCCTGCTTTAGAAACAAGGTAGAGGGAGAGAACCAACTCTAGACCTCTGAGCTCTACACACAAGTATACTGTGGCACAAGTGCCAAGGGACACACACACACATACACACATATTGATTTTTAAAAAAGAACTAAACAGCTGGGTGTGTCTGTGCATATCATTAACCCCAGCACTCATTAGGTAGAAACAGCTCTGTGAGTTCCCTGTCCCCAGTCAGAGCTACACAGTGAAACTCTGTCCTAAAATATTAATTAGTGCCGGGCAGTGGTGGCACACACCTTTAATCCCAGCACTTGGGAGGCAGAGGCAGACGGATTTCTGAGTTCGAGGCCAGCCTAGTCTACAGAGTGAGTTCCAGGACAGCCTGGGCTATACAGAGAAACCCTGTCTCGAAAACAAACAAACAAAAAAAAGTTATGTATTAATTAATTAATTAAAGGAACTAAACTTTGTGTGTGCATTTTCTTGTGTATGCATCTGACACATGATAGATACTCAATGAATGTAAAATGGATTGCATAATATTGATCTTCTCTACTTGAAACCAAGCCAAGGAGCTTTAAGCAGATCCTCTTCATTTCGTGGATGCAGAGTTTCAGTTGGCAAAGATTGACGTTCCTGGCAATGGGGGGGAGACAGCCACATAATAATGTGAGCATGCTCAGTAGCACTGAACTAAATTATCACTGTGAAGGCCTGACATGACTGTAATCTCAACACTAAAGAGGCTGAAGGTACCTTTAGAGTTTGTGTCCAACACGGACAACACGATGAGTTCCAGGCCATCCTGGGCTACACAGTGAGATCCTGTGTTAAAGATGACTCAGCAGGCACAAGTGCTTGCTGCTGAAGACTGAAGGCTGAGTTCACTCACCAGAACTCCCACGGTGGATAGAACCAACCAAAAGCTTCTCTCTAATTTCCATGTGCACGCTGTGTCACCCGAGCTCACAATCATAAGATATGTCACACAATAACAATGAATTAAAAAAAAGTTTTTGGAATAGTTACAGAAACATACTGACAATGAATTCATCTTATTCTCAACTATGAAACCAAGTCCTCACTATGTACCTTCAGTTGGGCTTTGAGATTGACACCTGTAGGCTTTCACTGTTGCCTTGTTTACAATAGCAACAAAGGGTGTAAGAGAGGACTGGGAGGGCCAGTGGCCAGGCAGTTCAGTGGGTAGAGATCTCAAAGCCTCCTCAACCCATGTGGTAGGAAGAGAATAGACTCCTGCATGTTTTCCTCTAATCTCCACATATGCACTATGACACACACTCAAGTACAGACACACACACACACACACACACACACACACACGCACATGAGACAATAAACAACTTAAGATGCTTAACGTAGAAGGGTTAGGAGGAGAGACAACCTAAATGTCTAGTTAGGAAACTACTCAATTGCACATTTCCTAATATGAAATACAGTATACCATGCTGCAGGGCACGGGGAGAGGAAATCAATGAGCAGTGTAGCAGCAGTGAACAGCATAGGTCAGCATATAAACCTCAGAAATGCATGCAAAGCAAAGGCTGCAAACTATAGCTATGGCACACTACAACTTAGCAGGTCATTAAAACAAAATAACAAAAAACACTTTATTGCTACATAGTGTATTTAGCAAAAGTATAAAAACAGGAAACTTTAGGGAGGGGTTACACTAAGGAGGGGAGCTGGGGAGCCAAACATCTGGCTTCAGCTGTAATTTTAAGAGAGTTCCCAAGAAATTGTCATACATTTGTCATAGGAAGTGAGGGACATAAATAGAGTCAGTTAGATTTTTTTTTTTTTTTTTGTTTTCGAGACAGGGTTCTCTGTATCGTGTCTGGATCACTCTGTAACCGCTGCCTCGATCGAAATCACCTGCCTCTGCTCCAAGTCTGTTAAGCGTGCGCCACCACCCCGGCCAGTAGTTTAATATCTGTGATTGTGTTTGTTTGTCTTGTGAAATAGGGAGTCTTGCAGCCCAGGCTACCCTTATGTAGTCAAGGTTGACCTTGAACTTGTGATCTTCCTGCCTCCACTGCTCAAATGCTGAGATTATAGGTATATTCTCCCATACTGAGTTTATGTGTTGATGGGGATCAAACACCTCCCCCCTCAGTTTTGTGTATACTAGGCAAGCGTACAACTGACTGGACTACATCTTAGCCACATTTTTCTATCTTCTTGAAATATTTCATAATGTAAAACCGGAAAATCACACTAATGAAATAAGCATGAGTACTGTGATAAGCCATTTTCTCTCTGCTTCACCATCTATAAGACCAGGCCTTTGTCCACTTCCTAAAGCATTAGCCAGTGAGGGAAGATTTGAATAAAAATTATTATTATAACAGAATGATTTGGGCAATGAGACCTGCTCATACCAGGCACATGGACATGGGTACAACAACCGAACAGCTAGCTATAGAATGGGAAATTTAAAAATCGAAAAGTTCCTGTAGGAGGAAGGCCTTAGGATAGAAATAGAATTGAAGAAGGAGGAAGAGAAGGAGGAGGAGGAGGAGGAGGAGGAAGAAGAGAAGGAAGAGGAAAGAAGGAGGAGGAGGAAGAAGAGGAGGAGGAGGAGGAGGAGGAGAGGAAGAGGAGGAGAAGGAAAAGGAGCAGAAGCAGAAGCTGCAAGTAGGTCATTCATGACTTAAAAGTAAAATGGCCTTACTAATGGCAGCCATCAAAAGCAAGATGCTTGCCCCAAGCAGTAACAACACTGACAGAAGAGTGGAGAGGAACACTGATTTCTCTTAGTCCAGCTGGGAGGTTTTAAAGGGACAAGCAAGGTTGCCGTGCAGCTGACGGAGGCCAGGAGGAAGCAGGGACGGATAAGGCAGGGAGTCACCTGCCCAGAAGTGCAGCAACACACAGTCCTGAAACTCTGCCATGGCCTCCAGTGTGTGGAATCCTTAACAGCTAGAGCCTCACAACTTCCCCACTGCAGAACTCTCCCCCACAGCCACCCTCCCCTCTCCCCTCCCCCCGCCCCCCAAGCCTCACTCAAACTTGCAGGGCCGGAACCCCTCTCTTGGCTTTGCGGCAGCCAATTCCATTGCAGGATCACTGTAGTTTTAAGAACATGGGTTCAGGAACGCCGTTTGTAATGGACTCCGATGCCCTCTTCTGGTGTGTCTGAAAACAGCTACTGTAGCTACAGTGTGCTCACATACATAAAATTTAAAAATCTTTTAAAAAGCACTTGCTGAAAAAAAATGAGCACTCGTGTGTGTGTGTGTGTGTGTGTGCATGTGTGTGTGTTATAAATATAAAATATAGGCCGGGCAGTGGTGGCGCACGCCTTTAATCCCAGCACTTGGGAGGCAGAGGCAGGTGGATTTCTGAGTTTGAGGCCAGCCTGGTCTACAGAGTGAGTTCCAGGACAGCCGGCTACACCATAGAACCCTGTCTCGAAAAAACCTAAATAATAAATAAATAAATAATAAATAATGCATGCCGGCGGTGGTGGCACACCTTAAATCCCAGCACTTGGGAGTAGAGACAGGCGATTCTGAGTTCGAGGCCAGCCTGTCTACAGATTGAGTTCCAGGACAGCCAGGACTATACAGAGAAACCCTGTCTCGAAAACCAAAATAAATAAATAAATAAATAAATAAATAAATAAATAAAAATAAATAAAATATATAAGGAGGTCATATGTCTAAATATAAATATAAAATATAAAAGTGATCTCTCTCTCTCTCTCTCCCTTTCTTTCTCTCTCTGTGGGAGGGGGTATGTTTTGGAAGTCATATCCCAAAGTATTAACATTCTGAAGGTTGGAATTTTGTATTTATTTATGTTTGTTGGTTGGTTGGTCGATAGTCTTGAGGTTTCATCATATAACTCTGACCTGACCCTTGCTGCATAGACCAGGCTGGCCTAAGGCCTGGCATCAAGCCTCCTGCCTCTCGGCCCCTTTAAATGCTAAGGTAGCAGGGTGAGACACCAGGTCATCCTTCTGTTCCTCTTTTGCCTCTCTGTATTTTTTATAATTAAAAAGGCTTTCTTGTGGCAAATTGGGAGGAAATAGAATCACACACTGCTGAAATTCTGGGGAGGGGCTTGGGGTGTAGCTCAATGGAGGGGCAACCCTGCATGGCCCTTGCCCCAGTCTGCAGGGCAGTGAACTGGGACCAGGGGACCACCTGAAAGAGAGAATGGGGGACAAGGGCACACAAAGAACGACAGCCTGTCTGGAAGTCTGATCAAGCTGTCCAATTTTAATTTTTCCACACAGGGGTCATATACACATAGAAGCAGGATATGGGGAGGGGGATGACGTAGGGTCTTCTTTGTTTCTGGGGAGCACAGGTGATCTCAGGAACAGGATATTGGCTGGGTGAAGAGTTCACAGAAGCAGCAGGGTGGAACAGGTCACTATGTACCTGTCCATAAGATCTATTATTCATTTGTTCTGATCTAGGCTAGTACTTTCCCACCAAGGCTACCTGTCCATAAGATCTATGATTATTTGTTCTTATCTAGGCTGGTACTTTCAAACCAGGGCTACCTGTCTACAAGATCTATAGCTATCTATTCTAGGGTTAGTACTTTCCCACAGAAACCAAGACTTTGTGTCAGTAGGCACATATGGCTGACTTAGGCCTATGGCTGACTTAGGCCATTAATGTATAAGCAAGGTCGCTCCCAATAGCCCTGAGCTCAATTCCTGAAATAAACAACAAAAAATGAATTGAGAGATTGAGAAATAACGTTCTTTGTCATGGTAGTAAAATAGTCCCTTTTCCTTCTTTCCTTCCTTTTCTTTCTTTCTTCTCTTTTTCTTTCTTTCTTTCTTTCTTTCTTTCTTTCTTTCTTTCTTTTTGAGACAGAGTCTCTCTATGCAGCAGCCTTGGTTAGCCTGGAACATACTATGCTGCCTTTGCCTCTCCAGTGCTGGCATTAAAGGTGTGCCATTGGTCCTGGTCCTGTTGCATTTAGTTTCAAGAGACAAGTGGGTTCAGGAAGACAAAGTACTCACTCCCGCCTTCCCATGTGCTCAGCACCATGCACAGCTGTAACCAGCTGAATGGCACCTGTTATGTGCTCAGCACCATACACAGCTGTAACCAGCTGAGTGACACTTGTTATGTGCTCAGCACCCTCACATTAGCCATGAAGCCTGTCCTCAGCTCAGATCAATGAGCAGAAAACCTGTTTCCTCTTAGAGAGGGACCACTGTCACATTGTAACACACTAAGCAGAGATACAAAGATTTCAGTCTTACAAGACGTGAGTAGAGCAATGTTTTTTTTTTTTTTTTGTTTTCGAGACAGGTTTCCGTGAGCCCGGTGTCACTGGAACTCACTCGTAGACCAGCGGCCTCGAACTAGAAATCGCTCCTTGCCTCCAAGTGCTGGATAGGCGTGCAGCCACAACGCCGGCTAGAGCAATGTTCTAAGCTGAGCCCTGCAGGAGAGAGAAATAATCATGGCACCTGATATTTATGAAGTTCTTTGAGAAATCCTTTTCTAAGGGCTAGAAATGTATCATTTGATTAGTGAATGTAAAGGGATCCAGGGTTTGTTCCTCAATATTCCCCATACACAGAAAAAACCCTCCTTAAGGACCATCTTACTTAACTCTTAACCCAGAATGCTTTCTGTCTTGCCCCAAACACACACAACACACACACACACACACACGTCCCAGTCCATTCAGGTCAGTCAACAGGGTCTAGCAAGAGAGAGAGTGGGGATGGAGACAAGACAGAGTATGATCAAGTCCCGTTTATTGAACGAAAATCTGGGTATATATAAGCACAAGCAGGGGAATGCAGCTGAAGACACTTTACCAAGTGCACCTTGCAGCTGGGGGCATTAAACAACAAAACAAGATATGGGAGAAAAACAAGATGTTTATCAGAGTATTCTCAGCTGTTGTGGACTGTTGAAAACAAGCCTCTTGTCAGGGTATATGGCTCGAGATGGCTGCAAAGATGATAGCCACTTTCTTCTAGGAGCCGGCTCCCAACACACACACACACACACACACACACACACACACACAATACACCCATGGTACATTCAAAACATTGCACCTGTCTCTTCAGGGAGGAAGCCAGGAATTTTAGGACCACAGGCAACAAACCAGGGTTGGACTACTGAATCTCCACGGCCTCTTCCAGTGCCTGCTATCATGCCCTTTGTCACAGTGCCCAGGCACTTTGGATACCAGAGCCTTATTTCTAGGGCCTGGAGATGGCCCCACCTTCACTATGTATCACAGCCTCCCACAGGACCTGCCACAGAGCAATGAGGATGTCTGCTTGCTGGCTGACAGGATTTGCAGCCAACAAACCCCTCTGCTGGGCATGAGGATTGTGAGGCCTACAATTTATTCTCGGTGGCCATTTTGACGGCAGCCAAATGCCAGGAGAAATTTGAATCTGAATGCTGCACTCTCTGAAGTTCCATTAAGAAAGTAGATGGGCTCTCTTCAATAAAGAGCCAGCCTCCCTGGGTTTGAACAGCCACATTTGGGGTAGAATAAAGACACTCGGGGCAGACACTGGCCAATTCAATGGAGCCTCTGAAAACTAGAGGGAGATTAAGTTCTTAGAGGGAGTTTAAGACTGCAAAGAGGCAGACAATCCCCCACTGAAGGGTCAAATGAAGGCAGAGCGACAGGAGGGCTAGAGAGTAAAACAGGACAGAGTTCATCTCGGTGCACTTGGTGAATCGGGGTGTACGTGATAAAAGGGTTATTTCAGGATCTCACTGTGTAGCTCTGGCTGGCCTGGAATTCCCTATATAGACTAGGCTGGCCTCAAATTCACAGAGATCCATGTTTCTGCCTCCAAATGCTGGGATTAAAGGTGTGTGGCCCCAGTTCAGTGGCAACCATATAAGCATATTTGTCAAAGCAAAGTTTGCAGTAACATCAGCTAGGGAACAACTTCCAGGTGCCCCAGTGGCCGGCTACCTGCGTGCCTATATGCCAACCACATGGCTATGGAAAAGAACCTGGCAGGTTTGTAGAGGAACATTGGAATACTTACCCCCTCACCTCCATCCCCTACCACCCATGGGAGAGACTAATTAACATTCCTAGGTCAGAAGACACTTGCTGGATTAAACTCAGAGGAGGAAGGAGAGGCTGATTAACATTCCTCAGACCACATGGAAGGGAACCCACCTATGGGTGGGGAAGGCCTAAAGCACGAAGACACTTTCCTCAAGGCAAACCAACCCTTGCCACCCACAGACAAGGAAGGTCCTTGCCGCTTCATTCCCTAAAGACCAATCAGTTTAAAAAGTCACTGTTCTGCCAACCATATTGTGCCTAATGGCTGCTACCCTAGAGACTGTATAAATGTCCACTGAACAAAGCTGTGCAGGGTTGCCTCTCCGTTTTTGGGATCAGGATGGCCCCAGCATACTGGAACATTAAAATTTCCTCTTGTATTTTGCAGTGATCTCTCTCATCACCGTGTGGTTCACTCAGGGGGTCTCCAGTAAACTAAGACTCTCGCTAGAGTCTTACAGGTTGATGTGGGCCAAGAAGAAAATCCCAAGTTTCTTGTTAAGTAAAGAAAACAATGCCTAGCCAGGCATGCTGCAAACTCCTGTAACCTCAACACTAGGAGACAGTGGCAACAGGACCAGAAGTCGAAAGTTGCCTTCAGCCGGGCAATGGTATCACACGCCTTTAATCCCAACACTTGGGAGGCAGAGGCAGGCAGATTTCTGAGTTCGAGGCCAGCCTGGTCTACAGAGTGAGTTCCAGGACAGCCAGAGTACATGGAGAAACCCTGTCTCAAAAAAAAAAAAAAAAAGAAAGTTGCCTTCAGCTGCATTGGAAGTTCCAAGTCAACCTGTGCTGTACGAGATATGTCTTAAAAAAATAAAACATGTTGGGGCTGGAGAGATGGCTCAGTGGTTAAGAACAGAAGACCCAGGCTGGCTTCCGAGCATCCACGTGATAGCTCAGCAACCACCTGTAACTCCAGTTCCGGGATGTGATACTCTTCCGATAGATTATGTCCAACCAGAGAGAGAGGTCACATATAGAGAGAATCTACACTATATAATGTATATGTGAATGTATTTTCTATCTATTCATATAAAATACATGTGTGTATTATGTACACTCTTCTCACACATTCTGTCTGTCCTGTTTGTATGGAGAACCCTATGGAGTATGCCAGAGTCTGAGGACATTTCTGATCTAAGACTTGGACAAACGCAGAAAGAAGGAGGCTTTTGCTTTCTTCTGGGAGATCTGTGGATCCTGAGAGCCACTGACCTGGGGGATGAACACCAAAACCTCACTCCAGGACTCAACAGGGAAGAAGGTGGGTTCGAGCTCATCTTAGCACAAGCCTACGGGCCTTTTTTCCTGGGACACTTGAAAACTGCCTGACAGCTGGTAGGTGCATTCTGCTGCCCCGCCCTTCCTTTCAAGCTTTCTTCTCTCTTCCCTCTCCTGTTTCAAGTCTTTCCTCTTCCACGTCTTCTTTGTGAACAAAGGAACACTAAAAATGAAGGCCAGTGGACAGTCCTGCTCTGCACTGGGTTGGATCCTACTCTCCTAGGTCAATGATTACTGGGGTAACATTCAGGCCAGCAAGTTCAACTGAGCTAAAAACAGGCATCCAATATTTTGTTTCAAAGACCCAAATAAAAAGTCCTACCATTTCCCTCAGTTTTCATTGTTTGGCATGTGTTGGCTGTTCTTGGTTGTCAGCTTGACTACATCTGGAATGAACTACAATCCAGAAACAGAGGGCACAGCTGTGATCCAGATCCTGAGTCCAGAAGACACAGGCTTTTGAGCCAGATCTTGACTTGGGATGCCACAGGCTTTTGACCCAGAAAGGAGAGTACTGGCTCCCTTATGTGTACTGTGGCACACACATGCCCAGACACATGCATATGTAATGTATACAGTGTACATGTAATGCCAATGTACATACTACTGCTGATAACAAACACTTTCTATGTGGACGGGTGTGTGGCCTGAATGCGTGTACCACATGGTGCCTGGTGCCCATGGAGGCCCGAAGAGAAATCAGATCCCTTAGAACTGGCATTACAGACAGCTGTGAGCTGCCATGTCAATGCTGGAATGAAACCTGGGTCCTCTGGAAGAGCTTTTCTTAACTGCTTTTCTTAACTGCTGAGCCATCTCTCCAGCCCCAACCATTAAAAAATAAATGCCTCTTTTCATAAATCCCACCTGCAATTAAGCGGTCATTCCATAAAGATAAACCGAGTCCAGTTATGGTTAACATATTAGTCTACTTTCTGAAAGGATTCAAGAGAGTTGAAGAAATCAAGAAAAGTGGATAAAACACAGCACACCAAGAGATCACAAATAGGCAAAGCAGAGTAGGCCAGAGTGTGGGAGTCGGAGGAGAGCAGCTCTGTCAGGCTCTGGCAAAGATCAGAAGGCTGTGGCCAGGACAGGAGTGAGAGAAAGGTGTGGAGAAGGACTTCTGCTTGTGTTCCGTGATGTGATTTAATCCCACAGGTTCGGTTTGAGAGACTACTCAGCACGTCTGTGCCAGGATTGAGGTAGAGGGGGCTTTCCTAAAGTGTTTGCTAACTGAGTGACACAGGCAAGACTTCCTAGCAAAATGTCTCCAAAGCATAGGGGAAGGGTCAACAAACCAGCTGGGCTGAAAGAACAGAAAAGAAAAGCGATGAGAACCAGAGCCCATTCCTGCTTCTCTGGGGTTGAATGCTCTTGTTTCCTTCACATCCCAGCTCTGCCTGAGAAGTATAACCAAGCATCAGCAGAGCCAGGATGCAAAGGGTCAGCTTTGACCTTCACACCCTTTGAATCCCACCCCTATCCCTCTCAGAACTGCAAGCCCGACCAGCAGGACAGAGAGACTGCTACCTACTGTTGAGGTTCAGTCTATTGCTATAAATTGTAATGCCAGATTCTGTATGCCTATGAGTGAATTCTCACATTTACAAGCTTGTGTTGTGCAAACCTCTTAAAACTGTGGGTTAAATAAAATTGGCTCCAGCCAGTTACTGGAGGGATTAGAGATAGGTGGGTTTTGAGTTACTTGGTTGGGGGTGGAAAAGAGAGAGGAGATGAGGAGAAGGAGAAAGAATGAGAGGTAAAGAGAAAGCCACCATGAGGGGAGATGGACCCTGAGCACATGGTCAGGAGAAACAAGTATCTGGGGTACACAGTTGGGGAGGTAGACAAGCCAGCAGTTAGAAGAGTAGATTAGGAGTTACCCCCAGTAATCGTCAAAACCAAATAGAAAAGCCATGGTCTGAGTTTCATTTATTTGAAAGCTAGTTGGAGACAAGCTTAGATTGGTTCTACTACAGCCTACTTCTATCTGACTTCATATTAGAAACTTAACATTGAAGTAGCATAGTAATGCTGGCCAGCCAAATAAATAGAGCCTTGTCTTGTAAACAGAGTTACGCCTGTGGCCCCAGAATGTGGTTTGACACAATCTGAGCAGCAGATAAAAGAATTGCCAGCAAGACAAGGAATTTGTTCTGAGGCAATAAATGGTGGGGTGAGGTGGCCACTGAGTTCATTGGTCTGAAGCCTCCAGATGAATGTGACCCAATCATGGGGTGACCGGCTGGATACATTGTCACTGGAGGGGTTTGCAACCCCAGCTGAAGGGAGCAGAAGCATGAGTGTGACCTGCCAAAAGATACCACACGGTGGCCTCTGCTCTCCCTCCCTGATAAAATCCTGTGCCCTCACTGGGCACTTGTACAGCGCTTCAGGCAGAGACCTTTACTTCCACCCACCCCCCAGTAGATGCTCAGTGGAGGAGGGACAGCTCTGCAGAACTTCTCTAGAGAGGCCATGGCCCTTGATAGGTTCTGTTAGCATTCTGTCTAAGCTTCACCCCACAGTTACCTGGCAACGACCAGGTATGCCTGACTCACTAAAAAGGGGGTTGTTTGCCTCCTCCTTTCTCTCTTGCTCTCTCTTGCTCCCACTTCTCTCTCCATTCCTTTCCCCCCTCTCTCTCTCCATGTACTCAAGGCCAGCCTCCCCTGATAAACTCTATACTGTACTGTTATGTGGCTGGCTCCTCAGGGGGAAGGGATGCCTCAACATGTGCCTGCCGAGGCACTCCCTTCCCCCATACCTGACTACACCTCCTAGAACATAGTCTCTCTTTTTATAAACACAGCAGGTTCTATATGAGT
Organism: Mastomys natalensis; assembly: GCA_021653895.1. NCBI lineage: Eukaryota > Metazoa > Chordata > Mammalia > Rodentia > Muridae > Mastomys > Mastomys natalensis. Next base: position 769,787 of record JAJTUV010000270.1, read on the forward strand.
TATTTGTCTGGACGGTGGCCGTGTAGCACAGAGTCACTGGAGGCAGTTTATCACGTGGCAGCCCAGGCAGGAAGCAGGGAGTGATGAGTACCCCTCTGCAGCTTCCTTTGATGTTTTTTACTCAGGCCAAGAACCCAGCCATGAAATGGTGAAATGGTACTACCCACATTTATAGTGAGTCTTCCTACCACAATTAAGCTAATCTAGAAAACCACAGACCTGTCCAGAGGTTTGTTTCCCTGTGATTCTAAGTCCTACCAAGTTGACACAATCAAGACCAACCATGGAACAGGGTGAAATCCAAACCCATATTCATTCAACATAACCGGGCAGTGAATGCCTGGTGGGCCTTGTCCAGATCTCTTCCTGTGCTCACTTTGGTGAGTCACTCAGCCCTGGCCTTCATTTCACACACACACACCACAGGCTGGAACAGCCGACCACAGAGGCTCCGTGGCTGACAGACTAAGACGCCCCTCTGATTCCCACTGGCTGGTACTCATTCTCACATAATCCCCTCTTGTTGAGTACTAGCATCTGTAGAAAAAAAAAAACATCAGCGCTCCTCTCCCTCTTCCCAAACAGTACTCCTTACTCAAAGGTGTTCCAAGGTCTTGTCCATGCAGGGAGTAGTTCCCAGCAGATACCCATGGAGTGTCCTGTCAGTCGATTCAGTCCTAACTCCACTAACCTGAGCTAGACACTGACCCCTGCTTCCAGGGTTTGCTCCACAAGACCAACCTCTTCCATCTCAGACATCAACCACAATATTTAGGTTGTCAGCTATAGTTCTGACCCCCTGGCCGTAAGTCAAGGTTCTACGGTCCCCTCCTCAGATCCAGTTATTTACTGTGACAGACCCCTCACACTCAGGAAACACTTTTTTGTTTATTATGTTGGGAGTGTTTGTGTGTATGTTTGCGTACATGTGACAGGGTCTCGGAAGGAAGGAAGGAAGGAAGGAAGGAAGGAAGGAAGGAAGGAAGGAAGGAAGGAAGGAAGGAAGGAGAATCTCCCTTGGAAATAAAAGGAAAGAAGCAAACTGTGTACCCTCCATACAGTCACTTGGGAGGCCATAAGACACGTCGGGCCCTTATTTTTATCCAAACAATTGGCTATATTTGGGAAGAAAGTCTTTGCACAGAGAGAAACTGAAGAATGGTTCTGCATCTGTATAATAAGAGGGTTGGGCCCGAGGACCTCTTCAGGCCTTCCAGCCCTGATGCTGCCGGACACTGAGTGGCCGGTTTCCCTGGATTGGGAATATGGGTTCTTTACTGTATCATCTCCCTACAGGCTCATTCCCTGGGACTCTGGGCCCCGCCTTCTCAGCCCCATTCACAATCTCAGCACTGCAAAGCTTCAAAGCACACTTCGAAGATTCACCTAGTTCATCAGAACGAAGTCTTCAGGTTTACAAGTCCGGACAAACTTGCTGGATGTTTTCCATGTAAATGAGGGCGAAAACGGCCCTTACGCTGAGCTGGCGCCGTCTAGTGGTCCAGTTGCTGCTCGCCCACAGGAACTTGGTCTTCACAGAAAACAATCCCACAGTTTCTAGGCTAACCCTTTTCACAATCTAAGACGAAAGTTCCCAGAATTCCTGTATCCCTTTCCTGGATTCTTTCTTACATCAAGCAGATGTAACAGAAAGAGAAGCAGTAGACTCAAGCCCTCCTCTCTTGAATCCCCAGTGAAAGCATCCTCAGCTACCTATCGGAGTTAGGAGCCAGTTTACAAAGCTGTTGTGGAGACTTGGGGGCGGGGCGGGGGGGGGAGCTTGTTCCATTCTCATCTCCGCCCCGCTCTGCTTCCGGTCCGTACTATCTTCTCTCCATGCTCTAGAATTACTTTCCTGTCACCCAAAATACTCATTGACACTTATTTGACATACAAAGGATTCTCACTAAAGACTAGTCTGCAGCCTTCACCTATTCTGGTTTACAAGGTTCAATAGCCTTTCTCTGTAACAAGAAAATTGGAGTATAGAGATTATTTGGTGTAACAGGTACAAAGAGCATCCAAATAATTACAAAGATACAGTCAGGAAATCGTTGTATTTTGTAAGAGGGAAAAGGAAGGAAAGTCAAAGAAATTCTAAGCCTTCCACTTAGGATAAGTGGGCAAATATCCAGACAGAAAGTCAACTATGCTATGCCCATGTTGATTCCAGTCTTAGAGTTATCTTGAAGGGCTTAAAAGGGCATTTATCAAGGTGCATTACAGGATATTTGATCACAATGTGAACCCTGAGTTGTTTACTGGGAAAACCTGTTTCTAGTTGTGATATGGATCAGCCTTAGCACACACCTTTAATCCTGCTGGCTGGAATACAAAGATGCCCTTAATATACACCTTTAATCCCAAACAGTGAAGGTAAAGTTAGTTTGTAGAAGGAAGCAGCCATGTTTGAAAGTGATGTTTAATTGAGTGACAAAGTGATGAATCAGAGAAAAATTTGACAGAATAGGATGTGCCCAAAGAGAGAGAGAGAGGAAAGACAAGTGACTTAAGAAAACAGTGCAGAGGGGAGAGTTAGTATGAGGCCAATCAGAGGAGTAACCAGCGCCTTTCTGAGAAGGAAACTCCTCTTTTGTTGAAACCCTGCATATATGTCCAAACAGATCTAAGGCCTTAGAGACTGTTAAAGGTCTTTTCCTGCTAAAGGGTAGGGAGAGGTTTGTGCGACATGAGCGAGGGTCCAGAGGGTCCAGAGGACACGTCCACCTGTCCACCTGCTGCAAAGTTACACAAGGATCCTACCAGGAAAATCTCACAAATGCACACACACACACACACACACACACACACACACACGATGTCAGTTTGTAACATGATGAAAAAAAGTAGTGTGTACCTTTCTGGGTTTTTTTGTTTTTGTCTTTTTGTTTTGTTTTGTTTTTTTGTTTTAGGTAGGACCTCACAATGTAGCCTCAAGCTCCACTGCCTGGACCTCCGCAGCGCTAGGATTAAAGGCATGTTTCACCACACTCAGCTAAGATAATGTACTTTTCTGCGTGTGGTCACGTGTGTGAGGGTACCTATGTGTGCAGGTGTGTGTGGAGGCCAGAGGACACCCTCGGGTGTTATTCTTAAAGCACTTTCCACCTCTGTCTGGCGTCAGACAAAGCCTGGAACTGGCCAAGTCTAGAACAACGGGCTTATTTAAACTCTATCTCTGCCTCCTGGGCACTGGGCATGGGCTCTAGGGATGGAACTTAAGCCCTGTTGTTTTCAAGAAGAGAGTGTTTCACTGACTGCACTACCCCCATCCCTGGAAACCCCAGAGGCAGCAGTGCTGGGCTGGCATATAACTATAATCTCAGACCTTGAGAGACAGAAGCAAGGAGATCACATTCAGTGTTAACCTTAGCAAGAAGGAACTCTTAGCAACATGTTTCCAAAGGCTAAATAATAATATTATTATTAAAGGTATTATTAAAGATAATATTAATATTGCTATAGTGATACTATGACATGTTATTAATATTACAATGCTATATTATTAATATAGTATATCATATTATTAATATTATAATACTATAATTATAGTAACAATATTATTATTAAAGGTAATAATAAATAAATAAAATGTAAAATGTGTACTTTAAAATCTTTGCACTTCCTAAAACCTATGCAGAAATGGAGTTATGATAAAGAGTATATTGTAGTGTCGAGAATTAAAGTGTCAGGGAAACAAAACAGAGCAGGATCTCTCAAGAAAGCATAGTGAAGAAACATAATTCCAAACACCATCCTAGCTCTGGGAGATCAAGGAAAAACAGACTAGTTACACAGGGAAGACTCCTGTCCCCAGAAGCAAATTAAAGGACTCTCACCCCCTGAGGAAAAGATTACATCCCCTCTTATTGTCAGGAAGGAATTCCCCCTTTCCTGGCTAATCAGACTGTGCAGAGCAGAGCAAATCTTCACCCAGGGATTAAGTCTTTTCTCCTTGCTCTCCTGGAGACCAAGCAGCTTTACTCTGAAGAACATTGTTCCAGAGGGAAGGGAGGCCTGTGGTCACTCCACAAGACTTAAACATGAAATATTCACTCTGAAAATCCCCAAAGACAGCTCTTCTGAGAAGATAGATGGGCAGGTTGACCATCTTGGTCAGCTGGTTTAAGGAGGCAGCTGACCTTCCAAGGGATCCATTAGCAGTGAAGATTGGTTGTTGGGACAGACTGTCACACTTCTGCAGGGCCCACTTGACGCCTTCCTTTGCAGGTCAGTGAGTAGACTCAACGCTCCTGGGAAAAGGCTACGGATCTGTTGTTTTCTGCTGTTCTGGTGGAGATGGAAGGGGTAAAGGAATCCCCAGTAGTCACTGTTAAGCTCCAGTTGTCACTGTGAAGGAAAGCCAAATGGAGGGAGTGTTTTACTCAGAAAAGCCCAAGGGCTTTTGCTCGCAGCTTTCCATTTTCTTTGACCTTGTCTCTTGTTGCCTGGGTGTCTCTACAGTTCTCCTGATACTAGAATCCAGACCCCTGGGCAACCCCAGCACTGGATAGAAGTCCTCCTTTTCAGGACCATCTTGAGGACGACAAGCAGGAGTGGTCACAGAACTGGAGATCATGCATCGGACTCTGGGGAGCAGGGTGGGCAGCCTAAGGCAAGGGAGGGAGCAAAGCCGGCAGCTTGTGACACAGGGCCACCAGCAACTAGGAGCCATCGGGAAAGGATGGTAGGCAGCAAGGACAGTGGGAAGCCCAGGCTTCAAAGGTAGATTGATGTTCACATTCTGCTCTATCTCCTCTAAGCCCCAGTTCAGTTCCTTTCTTTCCTTTTCTTCCCTTCCTTTCCCTTTTCTTCTTTTCTTTCTTTCTTTCTTCTTTCCTTCCTTTTTCTCTCCTCTCTCTCTCTTTCTTTCTTTCTTTTCTCTTTCTTATTTTCTTTCTTTCTTCCTTCCTTCCTTTCTTTCTTTTTTTTTCTCTCTCCCTGTTCCCCAGACAGGGATTTCTCTGTGTAGCCCTGGCTGTCCTGAAACTCACCACGCAGGCTAGTTTGGCCTCAAACTCAGAGATCCACCTGCTTCTGCCTTCCAAGTGCCGGGATTAAAGGCGTGCGCCACCACCGCCCTACAAACCCGTTTCTGATCTATTAAGATCTACTACGGTGGATGCTGTGTTTCCCATCCCACCTTTCAGGAATCCAGGTTCCTATTCTCTACCTGTTAGAGTATTCTGATGACTGGCTGCAGACGGCTACCTCACAAGCAAGGCATGGTGGCACTCTCCTGTAACCCCAGAACCAGGAAGGCTAAGAAGGACTGTGACTTTGAGGTCAGTCTGAGCTACATAGTTAGACCTCGTGTCAAAACTAGAAGACCAAGGAAACTAATCTGATCAAGTGTTGATGTGTATCTCCAGGAATTTGAAAACTATAGTAACTTTAAAGTCATGGTAAAGACACAACAGACCAAATCCTGAAGTACGGAGATTTTCCATGCCAGTCATTCCAGTCTCTTCCACAAATGAGCAAGGGATAAGGGAAAGGGGCAGGACATGGAGGATGAAAAGAAGAAGCCGTCATGGATCAGATAAAGAGCGATCTCTCAAAGGCCATATTGGGATTTTGCCTTGATTTTGATTTGAATAAACTGTAAAGACTTTTTTTCAGGGAGGGAGGCTACTTTCAAACTAAGATACGAGCTATATTAAGGTACTGTTGTTGATGATGGTGGTTTGATGTATGCGAATGGTATCATGGTTATATTAAAAATACAAGAGTGAAAAGGAGGAGGATGTTGGGAGAAGGTTACCTGGAAGAAAAAGAGTATTTATTCAGCAGTAAGTCTCAGAGGCTGAAACATTTTAGAGCTAGATTAGATTGTACAGTGGCTAGAAGCTTCCAGGACTAGGCCTAGGTCAGCAGACAGAGATAGTAAGCACCAATCTCATCAGACAGGGATAGTTTACCCATTTATCTATTTAGAGATATACATTGCAGTGCTTCCAACTAAAGAGATCTGAGATTTACTTAAAATACCTCTGCAGTAGAAGAAGGAGGCATAAAATAATAAAATTGTTAAGGTCTATGTAAAATATTAAGACCTAGGTGAAATGTTTAGGCCTGGATAACTGTTACTTGGCTAGCCTGCCATTATAAGTAAACTTTCTCATATGTTTCTACTGTTATTAGGAAACTTTCTAATGCCAAGTTGATTACATATTCTGTTATGTTCTGTGCCCTTGGAAACCAATCATGATAGAAGTCAGTAGAACTGTTTTGTATAGTTACCCACAATAAGCTCGAACCCAAACCAACCACTCAACAGAACTTCCTTCACCTGTGTATAAGCTTTTATGGTATTTGCTTTTCTAAGCTGCACCTGGGATGGACCCTAATATAAGAGATATAAGAAACTATTTAAAAGAAGACCTCCATTTTGAGTAGTGTTCAAGTAAAGTTTAAGTTCCAAAGACTACCCTGGGAACTGACATCCTGGTTGTCAAGTTAAGACATGAATGTTAGACAAGTCCCATCCTGGTAGACAAATTAGGACATGAATATTAGACAAGGCAAGTCCCCTGCCACAGTTGGATACCCCAACCAATGGGAGCAGGATAAGTGTACTACAAAGACATGTTCTTAAGGAAATCTCCCTTTCCCTAAATCCTGATTGGTGGAATAACTTGGCACAGATGTTTGTAGATCTTAGGCTTTAAAAGCCCCAAGAACCTTAATTGGGGGGGGAGGGGTGTCATAGTTCAATTCCTGAATCTGGACCATGGTTCTGGTAGATCAGTCCTGCATCGAATGCTCAATAAATTATCCCATCTGATGAGATTGGTGTTCGTGTGGTTTGTGCAATAATTCCAGGACCCCAACAACATACTGAAAGAAAAGGAGGCAAGAGCATCAGGGCTTTCTGGTCTGTAAAAGTAACTTTTATTCCCCTGTTGTAATTGTTGTCTGGGAGGTTTACTGCTTCCATCTGCTAAGCTAGGCCTAGTCCTGGAAGCTTTTAGCCTCTGTGCAATCTAATCTAGGCCTAGAATGTTTTTTAGCCTCCAAGACTTGCTGCTGAATAAGCTCATCCTTTCTAGGTTTTTCTGAACTCTCTCTCTCTGTTTTTTTTCTTTCCCGAGACAAGGTTTCCCTGTGTAGCCCTGGCTGTCCTGGAACTCACTCTGTAGACCAGGCTGGCCTCGAACTCAGAAATCCGCTTGCCTCTGCCTCCCTAGTGCTGGGACTAAAGGCATATACAACCACTGCCCAGCCTTTCTGAATTCTTAACAGGCTAGTTCAGCTCAGCTGTTCTGGTTCAAACTTCTCTCCCAGCTGATTTATTCAATCTGATTTCTCTTTCACCTCTGAATTGCTCTGCTTGGCCTTAAACTATCTCTAGCAGTATGTTTAAATCTTCTGCCTCCTTCTCATTCTCTGTCTTGTTCTGTCTTTACCTGTGTCTAGCTTCTTCTCTCTTCAATCTGTCTGTGTACAACTGTCCCAGTAAAACTGCCTCCTTCTCCCTCTCTGTGCTGCTCTACTCTCCCTCTCAACTCTACTGCACTGCTCTCTACAAACTCTGTATTCTTGTACTGTACTCTCTCCTGCTGTACTGTCTGTTTCCCCCTTAAATTGCTTCCCTTGCCTCTCTCTTCTCCCGAGAGTTAGGCATATCCTATTTTGTCAAATCTTTCTCTGATTCGTCACTTTGTCTGCCACTCAATTAGATTTCATTTTCAAAATGAGTGCTTCTTTCTACAAACTTTACCTTCATTGTTTGGGATTAAAGGTGTGTGCTAAGGGCTGAGCCCCACCCCAAGTAGAAACAGGTTCAAATATCCTGCAACACTAGCCAGATAGAGAGGAAAGCAAAAAACAAAAAACAGAATGCTCTGGAAGTTCAATATAGGCACTTGTATATTTCTTTGTGTGGGTATTTTAAATTTCCCTAAGCTAAAATCTGAAAACAAAACTTTCAGAGAGTAGTAGTCTCCTTATATAATCAGGCTGGTTTCTAACTCACTGAGTAACACCACAAGCTGGCCTGGAACTCATGATCCTCCTGCCTCATCTTCCTGAGAACTGAGTGCTGTGAACCAGCACATCTGCTAAGACAAAAGTTTGAATAAGGCACACAGACTATTGATGTGACTGCTCCTGTTCTTCCTCTAGGTTTAGCGTATTGTAGCACTCGGTATTCTTTTTTTTTTTGTTTGTTTTTTTCAAGACAGGGTTTCTCTGTGTAGTCCGGGCTGTCCTGGAACTCGCTCGGTAGACCAGGCTGGCCTCGAACTCAGAAATCCGCCTGCCTCTGCCTCCCAAGTGCTGGGATTAAAGGCGTGCGCCACCACCGCCCGGCATCACTCGGTATTCTATCTGCATATGTGGAGAGCATCTTCATTGTCTTTACACACCTCCAACATCCAGTCCATTGTTAGTTTCGTTAGCCCCATCTCCAGGAAAGCCCTGTGATTGCATTCCTTTCAACCACTGGGACCAGCCTAGCATAAGTGACCTCAGAGTTTGCAAAATTGTCCATATCTCTCTCCTTATGTCTACTCCCACCCTCAAGTTTGCTCTCTACAGGGAAGTCAGGATCATTTTTCTAAAGTATGAATTGTATCATTTCTTCCTTACCTAGAACGTTCAACAGTACACACACACACACACACACACACACACAGTGGTAGGGATCAAAGCCAGGTCTTGAGAGAGTCTGGGCAAGTATTCTACTAGTAAACTATATTCCAAGGCCTAGGTTCTATGTAAGGATGAGTTATATATAGAGATCCCCAGGAAAAATACTGAAGATGGTTTGATATCTGGGTCTATCTAACTTAAGAGAATAATTTATTGGGGGGGGGGGTTTACAGCCTGTAATAAACACTTGTGAAAAAAGAGAGTCACTAGGAAAAGGCTGTAATACCCAGCATTTGGTACTGAGGGCAGAGGGACAGGAGGATCTTTGACACAATATCTAGAAGCCAAGTGAGTCCAAGACATTGTAAGCCAACTCAGTCCCTGGGAGTCTGAGCTGCCTGGAAGTGGGGGCACAGAAGATCTAAAGCCATATAGTAACAGAATCAGAGACAAGAAAGAAAATGCCAACACATTTTCTGCAACCAGTGAAGATCTGGAATTGGCAACGGGGACAGAAATCTTGAACCAGTCTTCAGGTAGCCTAATCTTCACAATCAACATGCACCTGGCTGACTCACTCCCCATCTCACCCCACCCCTGTCTTTTCTCCCCCACTCCCCCCTACTTCCTTAGCCTCCCAAGGACTGGTTTTACAAACCAGTCTTTCATCTTCTTGTTGAGACAGGGTTTCATGTAGTACTGACTGGCCTCAAATTCTTTTTATTCAAATAAATAAATAAATAAATTTTAAAATTAGATTTATTTTATGTGTATGAGTATTTTGCTTGCAAGTGTGTATGTGTACCACGAGAGTATGCCTGGTGCCTACCGAGATCAGAAGAAGTCATCTAATTCCCTGAATTGGAGTTATATATGCGAGTTACCCTGTGGGTGCTGGGAACCGAACTTGATCTTATTCAAGAGCAACAAACGTTATTGATTGGTGAGCCATCTCTCCAGCGCTGGTTTCCATTTTAACCAACGACGCTAGAATTTCAGGTATGAGGCACCATGACATATGCCTTTAGGTTATTTGTTTAAGACAGGGTCTCACTATATATCCCATACTTGGTGCGGTCCACTGCCTCTACCTGCCGAGTTCTGGAATTAAAGGCTAGCACAGCCATTCCTGGCCCTGGCCTTTCATCTTAAATGTCTATTTACAAAGCACTTTCAGAGTTGACAATAATCAAATCTAACAACGACGATGGCTAGATTTCTCGTTCATTTCTAATAATTCATGTCCTTTGCTTCAAGACTGTTTTTATTTACTGACACCTAAAACCCAAACATTTTAATTTCGGAATTAAAAGAAAGAGAGAGAGAGAGAGAGAGAAAGTCCCTAAAGACACACCTTCTAAAAACATCCCGCACTTCCTTCCTTCCGGGCCCTCCCACTCCTGGGATCTCGTGCCTTAGGCAAGAAGTCTCGCGAGAGGCCGAGGTCTCAAGAATTCTCCCAGTAGCCTTAGCGCTTCCTCTTCTTGTAAGCGGCGAGAGGTGAGTGTTACTTGGCGTCGGCCTCTCGGGGCGAATCCTCCGCCATCGCTACCGTCGCTATCATCGCTGCCATCGCGGCCCCGGCATCTGAGCTCGAAGGGCCATGGGTGCTCGCCACAGGCGGCCGTGCTCTGTATGGAGGGGCGCGCGGACGCGTCCGACGTGGAACCCGGGGTCGCGCAGGCCTCTGCAGGCCGCGGAGCAGCGTGAGGGGCAGGCATGGGTGACGGGGCCGGCGGAGGCGCGGGGACCGGAACATACCGGGTCGCCGAGGCTGGGCTTCTGCGGTGAGGGGCGGCCTCGGACGGGCGAGAGTGCTGGCATCCGCGCCGGGCGGCGGCTCAGGACGCGGGAATGTGGGGAGGCTGCGAGGCCGCGGGGAAGGAGGGGTCTGCAGAGCGCTGTGCCTCCATTGTGCCATGCTGCTGCTAAGTCCAGGCTGGAGAGCCACGGGGTTGAGGACAGCCGTAGTCCCGAGGGGAAGGCGACGGCCTCGTGCTCCCGCTTGCATTAAGGAAACACCCCGTGCGAGATCCGGGTGGTGCATGCCTCTCATGCCACTACTGGGGAGGCAGAGGCAGGCGGATCTTGAAGTTCTAGGAAAGCCAGGGCGACCTTGTTCCCCTACACCCCCGCAAAAGTGGGGGGGAAGATGGCTGCGATGATGTCATTACTTAGGACACCTTTGGATTAACCATGAAAATAACTATCCTCTGAGCAGCTGTTGGTAGTTTAAACCTCTTTGGTTTCTAGCTGATTGTGTTAGTGACTGACTAGCTGTTGTGTTCACAGGTGACCCGCCAAGATGGTTCGCTACTCTCTTGATCCAGAAAACCCCACAAAATGTAAGCGACTGAAAGGGGCATGCTTCTGTTTTGTTTTGTGGGTTGGAGTGTTTGTTTGGCGTATTCATCATTCAGTAAAACGTTTTCTTTCCCCCATTCCCCCCTTCCTTGCAGCTTGTAAATCACGAGGTTCAAACCTTCGTGTTCATTTTAAGGTAAGGAAGTCATGTTAAAGAATCGTAATTTGCTCCTAATGTCTTTGGAAGGTAGCTGCAGTGATGACTTTCTTAGGACACCTTTGGATTTACCATGAAAAGAAGTAAATTCTGAGCAGCTGCCTTGTATATAAGTAGGTCATCTGGTGGGGGTGCTTGAGCAAAACTTGGCACTGTAGTGGAACACGGGTATATATAATTAGAAGATGGTGGAGTTTACTTAACTGAATTTATTCGTCTCTCAAAACTTAACACTTAACCAAATCTTTCTGGCTTCTATTAGAACACCCGGGAAACTGCCCAGGCCATCAAGGGCATGCACATCCGCAAAGCTACCAAGTACCTGAAGGATGTCACTTTAAAAAAAACAATGTGTGCCATTCCGTCGGTATAATGGTGGAGTTGGTAGGTGCGCCCAGGTGAGAAATCTTTGAAGATGCTGTTGTAAATTTTAAGTGGGAAAGTAGGCTAAAGTCTACTTTACAGTCTGGTTGCTGTGATGACTATCTTAGGACACCTTTGGATTAACCGTGAAATAAAACATGTTCTGAGCAACTTGGCCATAGTTCTTAACTGGGTCCCATGATGATTCATCAAGGAAAGTAACAAACCCCTTACCTGTTTTTCTTTCAGGCCAAACAGTGGGGCTGGACACAGGGACGGTGGCCAAAAAAGAGTGCAGAATTTTTGCTGCATATGCTTAAAAACGCAGAGAGTAATGCTGAACTTAAGGTACCTGAACCATTGCTGTCCTGTTATATCTTGAGGTCAGTCTGGTCTACATAGTAAACTGCCTTTTAGAAAAGAGACAAGCTGCAGAGAGAGATGGCTCAGAAGCACTGACTGCTCTTCCAGAGTTCAATTCCCAGTAACCACATGGTGGCTCACAACCATCTGTAATGGGATCAGATGCTCTCTTCTGGTGTTTCTGAAGACATCACAGTGTACTTACGTAAATGAATCTTTTGGGGGGAGGGTTTCGAGACAGGGTTTCTCTGTATAGCCCTGGCTGTCCTGGAACTCACTTAATAGATTAGGCTGACCTCAAGATAGAAATCCACCTGCCTCTGCTTCACAAGTGCTGGGATTAAAGGCATGCACCACCACTGCCTGGTGCACATAAATCTTTTAAAAAAAAATTAAAAGGATGCCTTTTGTCTTGTGCCTCTATCTAGTATTAAAGAATTTTGCCTGAAGAGATTTTGGTTCATGGTTTGCCATGTCCTAATAGTTTCCTCTATCCCTGTTCTAGAAAAGAAGCATTTACTTTCTGGGGGTTTATTGCTTATTGATGAGTGCAGATCAGGGTGTAGCACCCCAAAAGAAACTTTAATTTCATGCTGTTTGCCTTCTGGGTAATTTGCTAGCTTTAAAGATGCTATAGTTGGACAGCTGTGTCTAGAGGTAGGATTACACTCTCACACTTGAAAATTTTTTCCATGAGGTTGAGCCTTTTTTTAAAAAGAGAAAGTGCTGTAACAGGGCGATGAGTCTGGGCAACCTCTGTCTCTACAACCTTATGACAGCATGTATTTAATACACTAGATCTTACAGTAACAGAATGTCTTAATGCCTTAGAACAAGAGTTGCCTTCCATAAATGATTTCACTTGAAAATGCTACCTAAAATAGGAAGTGATACTGCACTCAGGTAGTTGAAGCAGGATGAGCAAAAAGTTCAAGGTCACCCAAGTTCGATGCTGGCCTGGAGTACTGAAGCTTTATTGAGAAACAGATATTTATCTGATTTTCTTCCTTTCCAGGGTTTAGACGTAGATTCTCTAGTCATCGAACACATCCAGGTGAACAAGGCACCTAAGATGCGCCGACGGACCTACAGAGCTCATGGCCGGATTAACCCATACATGAGCTCCCCCTGCCACATTGAGATGATCCTCACTGAGAAGGAGCAGATTGTTCCAAAGCCAGAAGAGGAGGTTGCACAGAAGAAAAAGGTAAGTCACGTGGTCTGGCTGATACATACTAGAGAGACAAGTGGTGCTGTGGTGACTGTCTTAGGACTGTAATAACCATGAAGGGAAGCTGGACTGACCAGCCCTCACCCACTTCAGTGTGGCTTCTGTGGCATAGCACTGCGAAACCTGTGCTGCCCCCACTGGATTATCTTTTATTACGTTTGTGTGTCTAGCAAACTAGATTTTGACCCTTTTGAAGCACTTGACTGTCCTTGATACTCTAGTCTTCAATGCAATTGAGTTTTTCCTTTTTCTAAGATTTAATGTTTGCTCTAGCCTAGAAACTTAACTGGTTCTTTTGTTTGTCTTCTCAGATATCCCAGAAGAAACTGAAGAAACAAAAGCTCATGGCACGGGAATAAATTCAGCATGAAATAAATGGAGATAAAAGTAAAGGTCTTCTGGTGGTCTTTATAAGCAGCTGACCTAGATTACCTATTAATCAGCCCTGTTAGGAGACGTGCTTTAACATGTAGAAGAGCTTCTTTCTAATTAAGCAGTGAAATAGACTGTTGACAACCACATGACTAAAAATGACTGTCTACCTTTATTGAATTAACATTTACTGAGGAACTCTCATGCAGAGGGCTATAGGTATAAATTTGTTTCTTCCACAAACTATTGGGTATGTGATAAGCCTGCCTTGGGAAAGAATTCTTTACAATTGATTTATAATTAAGCTATAACAAAGCTTAGGGTATTTTTATTTATTTTGCTTACTTCCCCCCCCCCCCCTTTGGAGACAGGGTTTCTCTGTACAGCCCTGGCTGTCCTGGAACTCACTCTAGACCAGGCAGGCCTCAAACTCAGAAATCCGCCTGCCTCTGCCTCCCAAGTACTGGGATTAAAGGTGTACATGCCCCACCCAGCTGCTTTTTTTAAAGCAGTATTTTTGTTTTGTATAGTCCTGGCTTTAAACTATATATCTACCTTCCAATTGCTGGGATTAAAGGCCTGTATCACCACTAGGTATCTTGGTCTGTTAATTTTAAGTTAGTTTGTAAGTGCTGTCTTAAACGTGTGAACATCTTACTGATTTGGGGGGAAGGCACCAACACATGAAGCAGTTTTCTATCAGACTTAAATATTAGCTGTTTTAAGTGCTATTTCTTTGACACTGAGGCCTACCCAAATAGATGGCCATACTCTTGGAATGGTTTTTAAAGGCTGGGAGAAGGGTCAGCAATAGACTACATGTATACTGTTCTGATTGAACTTTTAAGTTCCAGAGCTGATACCATTTTCTGACTTGCTCAGCCATACAAGAAAAATTACAGGGATTTCAGTAGCCCCCATGTATTCCCACATAGCATTACGGCAAATACTTAACACCTGTTAAAGAATTGCACAGTTTTAAAGTCATGCTTCTCACTGAAAACCTTGAAGTAGTTGCCTGTCAGTACATCCCTGAACTATTTTCTCTATTTGCCTACTTAAGACACTCAAAATTCCAATTAGTATGTAGACCATTGCCACTGTCTTTGAAAGCATTTCTAGGTTTTGTGCTGCCCCATAGGGTTTAAATGACTGGAGGAATGGCTTAGAGTGAAGGTTCCAAATCTAGATGTCCAGGACACATGGGGCAAGAAGGGAAACCACCCAAGTTCTGTGAGCCCCAGAATGTGGTTTATATCTTTTGGACGAATCCGGGCATGTTTTGCAGAACACTGATTTCTCTTTGTGTACAAGGCTCTGTATGAAAGGTGGTTTCTTTTGGGAGTTCCAGTGGCAAGTAACAATTTAAAGACATTGCCAAGGAGGTTTTGTGTTTCAAGCAGCAGTGTGTAAGGGTTCCAAGTTCACAACTTTACCAACAGACCAGTCTGCTGTAGTGTTCTAGTGAGAGTAAAATGGGCAGCAGCTCGGGGTTTGAATGCTAGAAACAACTTGGACCCTAGTTACCACGAGTGAAGATCCCTAAGTCTATGCATTGGGGAGCAGAACTATTATCCCAGCTTCCAGGGAGACCATAGCCTGAGAGATCACTGACTAGTGTGAAGACAAAAACATCTGGTTTTAGCAAATCTGAGCCTGAAGACATCCTATAATGTACCAGCGCCGTTCCTAGGCTGGTGAGGACCAGGCAGTCCTTACTCCCAGACCCCCGTTTCAAATCTTGGACACCACTGCACTAGGTTTTCAGAATCAAACTTTGGAAATTGGTTTTCTGCACACGGCACTCATTCAAGCCCCAGGTGCTGGCTACAGCGCAGCTCCGGAAGTGCGGCGAGCTCTGTACACGTCATCCTTACTTTCTGTGCACCCCTTGGATGACGTAATAGCTTTGTCAGTGTCTTGACCTGCTATTGGCTACTGGCAGCCCGGCCTCCCGGAAGTGCGGACATTGCCCTGGGCGCCTTGGTGGTGGCGAGTGAGGTTTCGGGAGTTGAGGCTCGCGCGGCGGGTGTCTGTCAGCGGCGCTGTTCGGCGGCTTGACGTCCCCAGACGCTGTGCGGTGCGCCGGTGTACGACAGGAATTAGGTAGCCTGCTTGCCTTGCATTTCTGCACCGATCTCCGTCCGTGGACCTCGGTGTCTCCTCCTCGCTTCCCTCGCGGTTTTCCTCCCTTTCGACCCGCACGGTGGGTGCTCCTCCTCTCTGTGCCACTGGCCCCCTGCAGCTTCCCTACTTTTTGATGTTGTCTTTGACTTGCTCAGTTCCTCTCAGTTCTTTCAAGGAAGGCGACTAAGGCTCTGTTGGGCAGTTCTGGTGGATCCCTAGCCCTTTCCTCTCCATTGTCCTCTTAGGACAAGTTGAATGAAAGATTCCATTTTGCTCTCTTTGATGGATTGGATAGTAGTTAAAATAGTAGTCCACCTTCTAGATTTTCCACCGCAGTTTTCACAGTAGAAAATAAAAATCTATCAAAATATTACTAGGATTAAGAGACAATACTAATGGCTTACTAATTAAATTAAAAATTCGAAGAAGTTTTATAAAAACCATGCTGTGGAAGTCGGGAAGTACGTCCCTTTCATCTCAGCACAAAGGAGGCAGAGGCAAGTGGGTCTCTAAGTCAGACAGTCCAAGGCCGAGGAGTAGTGACCTTGTCAACTAAATAATGGTGGTGTATGCACGTTTTGGCGGTTCTTGGGTTATTAAATCATGTTAAAATTTCTAAAATACTAGCTACAAGTAAATTAAAAAAAAAAAAAAAACACGCGCAGTTGGATGGGTAGGAAAAAGACCTAAAGAATTGTAAAATTCTCAAAGAATATTTTTTTTTTAATTGGAGAAAAGGAAAAAAAATTTTTTTATAAAGTTTGTTTTTAGAAGTTCCTTTGTTTGGTTTCTGCAAGTCTAACTTAGCTAGTTCTGTTGTTTTCTAAATCTAGGATCTGTTTTGACTTTGTTTGTATGAGGATAGTCCTACATTGTTGATGCAGGCAGTTTAGCTCCTTGTGTCCCGCCGATTAGTTGCTCTTTTCGTTAACTCCTAATATTGAGATCACAAGCTGCAATTGTGTCTTCTTCATTCTATTGGTTACTTTAGTCTATTTCATGAGGAATTCACATCTGTTAGGGGTTTTTTCAGATCTTTGCAGCAATTTCGTAATAAGTGTATCAACCAGATCCTTCCTATAATTCTCAAGAAACCTTCCAGAATAGTAAGTAACTAGTAGGTGTCAAGACAGAGCCTGAAATCTCAGGGCCCGTTCTATGCGTTTTAAAAAGGCTCAAGAACTAGAACGTGACTATACTCAGATTTTTAATTTTTATATAATGTCTGTGAAATGTTTGTAATTGTTATTTTACAATTTCCTGAATCAGTCATTGGTGTTTTGAACTTGCTTGTGGAGAGTCAGATACCCAGGCCATTCGGTGAGAACAGCCAATGCTTTGGCTGAACCAGGTCCTCTGAAAGCCATCTTCAATGACATTAAGTCTGCTAATTAAATTGCCTTAGTGCGATAGTTCATGCCACTTCCTAATGCTGTGGACCTTTAATACGGTTCTTAATGTTGCAGTGACCCCAACCACAAAATTATTTTGATGCTCCTCGTAACTGTATTTTACTGTTAAGTCTTAAATCCTGGTTTCGTGGGTGTGGCCTAGGCTTAACCCTGCAAGTTGACGGGGGTACAGCATATTTAAGCGAGGCACTGGTCTACAGAGTTTGTCAGACCAGCCCGGGTACCACTAGAGACCTGTCTCGAAGAACCTAAAGAAAAAAAAAAGATAAAAAAGAAAAAACGATCTTAAATCTGTGGTTTTCTGTAGTCTAGTGACCCCTGGTGAAAGGGTCCAATACCCGCAGGTTACAGCCCATATTGACACGCTGATCTAGTCAAAATGTAGAAAGTTTACCCTACACTTGAGTTACCATCTTCAATAGACTGTATGACAGGGTTCTCTGTGTAGCCCTGGCTGCTGAACTCACCTGTAGACCAGGCTGGCCTCGAACTCACTAGATATGCCTCTGATCTGGATAACGTTGCATACTTCCACAGCAACTGATTTTTTTTGTTGTTGTTGTTTTAAATCAAAGGTATGTTCTTGAAAGTTTTGGAGATTACTTTGAAAAAATTCTTAAATTACTTTGACTAGAATTGATTGTGTTCTTTATAAAATAACTAGTCATACTTTGATATAAACTTATACTTGCTTAAGTTTTTCCCTGTAATTTATTTCAGAATTATATTCAGAATGAATCATAACACTGGAGCTAGGGGATAGTGGTACATATCTTTAATTTCAGCACTCAGGAGGCAGAGACATGTAGATCTCTGTGAGTTCAAAGACATTCAGGTTTACACAGAGAAACTCTGTCCTGAAAAGTCAAAAAAAGAATCATAACACTTTGACCTGCATTATAAATATGTTAAAGTATTTTTTGTGCTGATTCATTCAACAATCAATACTATTTAACTTATAAAACTATTCTGAAAATTAGGATATTTGAAATCTTTGTGTATTGTTCTGAAACTTCTTTTTAAGGCCCTTGTGCTGGTTAGTTTTCATTATTAACTTGGTACAACCTAGAATTACCTGGGAAGACAGTTTTAATGAGGGATAATCCAAATCATTTGGCCTTGAGCATGTCTGTAAGGGATTGCTTGATTGTTAAAGGATGTAGGAAGACCTAGCCCATTGTGGGCATCACAATTCCTTAGGCAGGAGGTCCTGAACAATATAGGAGGAGAAAACTAGCTGAGAGCCAGCAAGCAAGGATCCTTGTTTTTTTTTCTCTTTGCTCTTGATTGTTGATATAATTTTTTAAGTTTCTACCTCAGCTTCTCTACAGCAATAGACTATAACCTGGGACTGTGCAGTAAAACAAACCCTTTCTTCCTTAAGTTGCTTTTTTGGGGGTATTTGTCACAGAAACAGAAATGAAATTAGAATAATTCATCTTGAAATCCTAGTCCTAAGAGATTAATTTATTTTGTAAATTTAAGAGCTCTTTTGATTTAAAAGAACAAGTGTCTCTTTTAAGAGATAGTGGATTTTCAGAATCAGATTTGCCAGTATGATTTTTAATTATCAGGAACATTAAGAAGGGCTGACTGTGTTGCTGCATGCCTATCTCAGGTTTTACTACTGTGAACAGACACCATGACCAAGACAACTCTTATAAGGACAACATTTAACGGGGACCGGCTTACAGGTTCAGAGGTTCAGTCCATTATCATCAAGGCAGGAGCATGGCAGCATCCAGGCAGGCATGGTGAAGGAGGAGCTGAGAGTTCAACATCTTCATCTGAAGGCTGCTAGCAGAATACTGACTTCCAGACAGCTAGGATGAGGGTCTTAAAGCCCATGCCCACAGTGACACACCTACTGCAACAAAGCCACACCCACTTCAACAGGGCCATCCTTTCTAATTGTGCCACGCCCTGGGCCAAGCATATACAAATGATCACAATGGCTTTAACCTCAGAACTGGAGGGGTAGAGGAAGGGCTGGTCCACATAGAGAGTTCTAGCCAAGGTAGGTCTCTGCGCTGAAAGACTGTCTAAACAAAAGAATGTTAGAAGTATTAACTTTTATATATGGACAATTTGCTTACATGATGATTCTTAAGTTAGGGTTACTATTGATGTGATGAAACACCATGACCAGAGCAAGTTGGAAGGAAAGGGTTGATGTGGTTTACACTTCCACATCACTGTTCACCACTGAAGGAAGTCAGGACAGGAACTTCAACAAAGCAGGCACCTGGAGGCAGGAAGCTGATGCAGAGGCCATGGAGGAGTGCTGCTTACTGGCTTGCATAGCCTGCTTATAGAACACAGGGCCACCAGTCTAGGGATGGCACCACCCACAATGGGCTGGGCCCTTACCCCCCTCGATTGGTAATTAAACAAATGTCCTACAGACCTGCCTTCAGCCTGGTATAAAGAGGCCTTTTAGAAAATAAGTAAATTAATTTTTTGAGACTGTCTCACTTTGTAATTCTTTTTTTTTTTTTTTTTAAATTTTATTTAATTTATTTATTTATTTTATTTATTTATTTTTTTTTTTCCGAGACAGGGTTTCTCTGTATAGCCCTGGCCGTCCTGGAACTCACTCGGTAGACCAGGCTGGCCTCGAACTCAGAAATCCGCCTGCCTCTGCCTCCCAAGTGCTGGGATTAAAGGCGTGCGCCACCACCGCCCGGCTCACTTTGTAATTCTGACTGTGCTGGAACTCACTATGTAGACTAGGCTGGCCTTATACTATACTCACTGAGGTCCACCTGCCTGTTTCCCCAAGTGCTGGGATTAAAGGCAAGTACCACTATGCTTGGCTACAGGCATTTTCTTAATAGAAATTTCTTTCTCTTAGATAATGGATGTTAGCTCATGTCAAGTTGACATAAAACTATCCAGCATAGCACTGAATAAAATCTTACTTATTACCCAGCACACCTTCAGTTCTATCCTTAAAGGAATACAAAGTAGTGATGACTCAGAGGTTAGAGCAGGGGCTGCTCTTCTAGAGGCCCAGGTTCATATCCCAGCTCCCACATGACTTCTAGATCCCACAGGTGCTGCATGCTCACGACGCACAGACATGGGCAAGCAAAACAGCAATACGCATAAAATAAAAAAGTAAATCTTGAAGCAACAAAATAAATTAAGTATAAAGGAAAGTTGATCTACATAGCGGCACTTGTAATTTAGCAAGAAGAGTTCCGGTTCCAACACAGCCTGGACATTCTCAAAAAAAAAAGGACAAGCAGTTATAGGGTTAAGGTGACAACAGCATTCTTTCTGTCAAGCACAAGGCCCCCATTCCCCACTCACCCAGTCCCCCCCCCAAAAAAAAATATAAAGGGAGACTTGGAAAAGACTGATTTACAAGCCTAGAGTTTGAGTTTTGTATTACAGAGTTTGCCTTAAGCATTGTTCCGTTGGCAAATTGTGGGTTTGTTTTTTAAAGTGAGAATGTCTTTCCAGCTGGTGACATTAAGTTTGTTTGTTTGTTTGTTTGTTTTTTTAAGACTTACTTTATTTATGTGAAGAGCAGTCAGAGATCTTAACTGCTAAGCCATCTCTCTAGTCCTGTTTTTTGTTTTTTCAAGACGGGGTTTCTCTGTGTAGCCCTGTCTGTCATGGGACTCACTCTGTAGACCAGGCTAACCTTGCACTCACAGAGATCTCTCCCTCTGCTTCTCAAATGCTAGGATTAAAGGTGTGTGCCACCACTGCTTGGCCCGTTGTTAATCGTTAGATCCTTATTGTCTTAGTTAGGGTTTTACGTCTATGAACAGACACCGTGACCAAGGCAAGTCTTATAAAGGACAACATTTAATTGGGGCTGACTTACAGGTTCAGAGGTTCAGTCCATCATCATTAATGTGGGAGCATGACAGCATCCAGGCAGGCATGATGCAATAGGAGCTGAGAGGACTACATCTTCATCTGAAGGCTGTTAGTGGAAGACTGGCTTTCAGGCAGCTAGGATGAGGGTTTTAAGCCCAGACCCACAGTGACATACCTTCTTCAACAAGGCCACGCCTTCTAATAGTGCCACTCCCTGGGCTGAGCATATACAGACCATCACACTTATATAATTCACACTAAGGGCACCCTATATTTTGTGTATAAGTAATATCATTTTCCTTTTATTATGACTATTTTACTATTATTACTATTTAAAACAAAACAAACAAGCAAACAAAAAATCCTTCTCGCTGTGTAGTCCTGACTGTCCTGGAACTCCCTAGATAGACCAGGGTGGCCTCTAACCAGTAAACATCAAATGCTGGAGTTACAGACAGGTACTAACATGCCTGGCTCTAATTAATTTATTTTGAAATCTGTAGAACATCTAGTTTCTCTGGTGGTTTCATTATTCTTATTTCATTATTACTGTGTATCTATTTGGTGTATGTGTACTCCACTTTGTTGTATGAAGGTCAGAGAATACCTTGCAGGCGTTTCCTCCAGCATCTGAGTCTCAGTGGCAGGCACCTTCACCCACTAAACCTTCTTACTGGCCCCCTTCCTGGTTCTTTGAGAAGTAAATGAGTGGGTATACTATGTAAAGTACATAGCACATAAAAGTTTTTTATTGCATTTTTATTTATTGTGTGGGCATGCACACCTCTGACGTGGTGCGCCTGTGGTAGAGGTCTGGATATTCATCTTAGGTTGTCAGGTTTAGAGGCAGAACTTCTATCCACTGAAGCGTCCTTTATCACAGAATCCCATAGAAAGCAGCGGTGATTAGAAAGGATTAGACACTGGCATCTCAGTGTTCCTGTCTCCTCTACCTTGCAGAGAGCAGCATTTCGGTTTAGAAACTTTTGCTTTCAGCAAATATTTTTCTAGATAGCTCCCACCTCCCGTAGATACAGTCCTTCCTGTGAAGTGCCTCTGTCACTGATCTGTGAAGAGCTAACTTCTTCCCCTGTGCTGTCTACAGTTTTGGAGCTCCAGCCTGGGACGATGGTGTGCATTCCTTGTATCGTCATTCCAGTCCTGCTCTGGATCTTCAAAAAGTTCCTGGAGCCATACATATACCCTGTGGTCAGTCGCATATGGCCTAAAAAAGCTGTACAGGAATCCGGCGATAAGAATACTGGCAAGATAGACTGTAAGGTAAGGCCTCCAAGTTTGCAGGAGTCAGGCGAGGGGCAGTGCTGGGGAACCGCAGGCTTCTGGAAGAGCAAGCCTCTGGAATTAGAAGCTTTACTTTGTCTCAGTTTTGATTATTAAAATTTGATCGGAAGATTTGAAACTAGGCTTCTGATGAATGTGTTGTCCCTTTGCCTTCCTTTCCCCACCTGACATGGGGATTGAGCTCTGGGCCAGGAGCCCAGCAGGAAAGCTCTCTACCACTAAGCTGCATCCCCGGGCCCAGTGCGAAGCTTGTTTTGAACGGGAATGAATGTTTAGAGTACTCCTGTCTTCACTGGTGCCTGTTGCACTGACTCTGGAAACTTAACTAACCTGCATAATTCTGGAGGCAATCAGTTAATGCTGAAGTTTCATGTCTGCTTCTAAAAAGAATGTTTCTTAAAATCAGTCCCTTTTTGTTATAATTCTCGAATCTTTTTTCATTTCAGGGTGCAGGTACAAATGGATTACCCACAAAAGGACCAACAGAAGTCTCTGATAAAAAGAAAGACTAGTGTGGTTCTCTTGAAGGCCCTTGGCTGTTTCCAAATGGACCTGATAATATGAAGCACCTTCTTTGTTTCTGACCTTTTTT
Organism: Mastomys natalensis; assembly: GCA_021653895.1. NCBI lineage: Eukaryota > Metazoa > Chordata > Mammalia > Rodentia > Muridae > Mastomys > Mastomys natalensis. The sequence continues at coordinate 792,499 of JAJTUV010000270.1, forward strand.
CTCTGAGACCAGGATACTAGATAAATAGTTTAGCTTCTACCTGATACTGATCAGGAAGTACATGGTATTTATATTTAAAATTCTAGTAGTTATATTTAATGATCTCACTCCAGAGTTTCTTTTTCATTAAAGTAGCTTTCATGTCTATTATTCTGATTTACTAATATGCACAAATAGAAGATCTGTGCGAGCAGACACTCAGAACCAAGTCTTTAGGCCTCCGAGTTCTTTCTCATGGGTCTGCTGCTTTCACTTCCTATGGGCTCCTTTACCTTGAGTGGGATGAATATTAGTGCAAAATAGCACGGTCCACGGTGGGATGCGATGGGAAGATGTGATCACTGCCAATCGCAATGGCGAGCAGACGGCTGACAATAGTTACTGCTCCAAGGAAGCTGGCAAAGGAACAAGGGAAGCTTCTTTGAAAAATATAGCATCAACATCATTGTCAATCACACAACTTCTAATTCTCTGTACTTCTAGTCCTGACAATGTATTAAACATCCATTTAACTTGTGGTTCTTTCTTTTTGTCTTTTCATATTTGAAAGGAGTTTTGTTGCGATTGTATTTTAGGGTTTGTTTTTTGAGACAAGGTTTCTCTGTGCAGCCCTGGCTGTCTTGGAGTTTGTTCTGGAGACCAGGCTGGCCTAGAATTCACAATGATCTGCCTGTCTGTGCCTCCCTGGTGCTAGGATTATGGGTTCATGCTGCTGACTTCTGGGAAATTCATTTTTGCCTAATGAGACTTGCAACATCATTATTCAATAATTAAAGCCTGTAAAAATGTGACTAGAGAGATGTACTAGAGAGATGTCTTGGTACTCAAAGGCACTGGCTACTCTTCCAGAGACCTAGGTTCAATTCCTAGGTTCATAACCACCTGTAACTCCAGTTCTGGGGGATCTGATGCCTTTTTCTTGTCTTGTCAGTCACCAGACATGCAAGTGGTGCTCAGACATACATGCAGGTAAAACACCTATACACAAAATCAACATAAAGTTCAACTTTAAAGCATACTCGGGAGTTTGGAAGCTAGCTCTGTCTCTCACTGGCTGCAGCACTCAGGAGAATGGACCCTGGACCTTGACTGGGCAGCACAGTAGAGTTGGCCCTGTTTGTTGCATTTATGGGTGAGTTGCCCTTGCCCCTGGCAATGAGGGAGCTAGCTGGGGCAATGCTGGAGGGCTTACCCTGGTGGTGTGAGTGTGGAAAGCTGGCAAGCTAACTAGCTTAGCTACAACCTGGGCCCAGATCCAGGGCTTTGAGTGGGCCCACTCCAACATCTACCCCATTGATGAGCTGCTAGAGCACACGAAGGGCTGGGTCCTGCAGAAGCAAAGCTGCAGGGTCTCTATGACCCAGGGCAACAGCAGGATATCTAAGACTTTAGTGTAGCAGGATTGATTGTGTAGCAGAAGTTAGAGCCTTGAACCAGACCAATGACTCACTGCAATGAATGTTTGCAGGTAAGGAAGTGTGGGCTGAAGGGTGTGCCTGAGGCACACTGCGGCACACTGCAGCTCCCACAGTGAGATTTTTTTTTGAGGGGGGAAGGTATGAATGGATGAGGAGATGAGTGGGATTGGGGTACAAGATGTGAAATTCACAAGGAATCAAAAACAAAAGAATAAGTATGATCTAATGTGATTGAAATAGATTTTTACCTATATTAGCTCAAGGTCACAAATAACTAAATCTGATCACTCCATACCACGAGCAGTTCTATTTCTTTAAATATTTTATTTATTTATTTATTTATTTATTTATTTAAGATTTTATTTATTTTATGTTTGTGAGTACACTGTCGCTGTCTTCAGACACACCAGAAGAGGGCATCAGATCCCATTACAGATGGTTGTGAGCCACCATGTGGTTGCTGGGAATTGAACTCAGGACCTCTGGAAGAACAGTCATTGCTCTTAACCACTGAGCCATCTCTCCAGCCCCTATTTTTTCAAGTCTTACTAGATAATTTGTTTGTATCCAGTGTTAGAGATTCACCTTGTCATCTCTGGAAGGCATCCACCCTAAATACTATCACCCTGAGATTTAGGTTCTAATAGGCAAATTTTGGAGGGATACATACACTGGAGCCATAACATGCCTATTCTGAAATGTCCTCAGGACCATTATATGAACCAATATAACTGGACATTTTAAAGTGATGCCCAGCTTTTAATTGTTGAGTTTGTTTGTTTGTTTTGTTTTGCTTTTTTGCAGGCTTCAGGATTGCACCCAGAGCGTTGCACATTCACATAAGCAAGCTGGAGTTATAGATGTGCTCCACCTTTGAGCATTCCTAGTTTCCTCTGAGTTGTGGTCAGAGTATTGTGACATAACAAAAGGAAAGAAAAGAAAGACAGCTGGGTGTTACTCGAACAATAAAAACTTAGAATGCACTTATTTATGAGCAAGTAATAGGAATGCAAGGCACAGGAAAAGAAGTAAAAGGTCTTTGCTTTTTGGTCTTGTGGCTGGTTTTTGTTTCTGTTTTGTTTTTCTTTTGTTGAGTCGGGGTCTTAAGTAGCCTAACCTGGCTTTGTAGCTAGCTGAAAATTTGAACTTTGAACTCCCAATTCTTCCTCCAATTCCCAAATGCTGGCATTACAATTGTTTGGCACTAACAACAGTTGGCTTTCAGTTTTCAATTCTACCTGTGCCTCCAAAAGAAATCATATATTTTGAAGATGCACGGATATTACAAGAAAATTACTTGATCATATCTAACAATAGACGATCAATACATCTGAAGCAAATACCGACAGACCCAGAGCACAGATGGATGTCCTGTAGTAAGAGCTAGAGGCACTAGACCCAGCATCCAGGTGCTGGGAATGCAGCTCAGGGGTGCAGTATTGGCCTAGCACTTACTGAATCTCCAGCACCACAGACCAGCAAACCCCATCATTTACCATGGACAGAACAACAAGATAGGACGTGAGAGACTTGAGCTGTCTCTGCAACAGACACGAAAGCCCGGTGTTTTCTTCAATTGCATGCTCTCTCCAGACCCAACATACAAGACTGAACTCACAAATTAAACCTCAATAAATTAAAAAACATGACAGCTGTCATACAAAACACACTCTGACCAAAACAGGGCCATTAGACATTATGACACAGGGAAAAGCAGAACACTCACAAATGTAATTGCCATGGTGTCTGCATAGGGTCAGCTAGGCAAATGTGGTAAACATTCCTATGAGTTCAAAGCCAAGGTAATGACTTTGGAAAGTTTGCCTGAAAGGCTTCCGTAGTATTCAGTATTGCTTTTGAAATAACTTTGTGTTGGTTCCAATGAGTTTTGTTTTCATACCAGAGGGAATGTACCCTTATATCTGCAGAAGCAAATTCTACTCTGAAGATGCTGGTGAATCTGCAGATTTCAGCTAGTTAATTTTCAAAATCAATTTGTTCAAAAGCCATTTCTTTGTGGCTGGACCTAAGCTATGCCAGCTGTTCTTTTACTTCATGGTAATTGAGCACTTTAGTTGTGGTGTGTGTGTGTGTGTGTATGTGTGTGTAAAGCAGCCAGGACCAAGTCTAGAGCATTATCTCTGCCTATTTGGCTTGACTAAGAATCACCTAGAAGATTGAGACATGCCCCTGTGTATATCTGTTCCGGTGTTTCTGGAGAGGATTAACTGAACCTCAGATTACCAGGAGAAGATTAACTGAAGACTTACTTGGTGTGCATGTAGGTGGCAGCATTCCAAAGGTCTAAGGGCACACTGTTTTTTTTCTTCCTTTTTTCTTTTTCATTTCTTTTTTCCCTTTTTCTTTTCTTTCTCTTTCTTTCTTTATTTTTTGAGACAGAGTTTCTCTGTGTAGCCCTGGCTGTCCTAGAACTCACTCTGTAGACCAAGCTGGCCTCAAACTCAGAGATTTGCCTGCCTCTTCCTCCTGCGTGCTGGGATTAGAGGTATGAAGCACCACCCACCCGGCTGGACATACAGTTGGCATCCCTTCTCTTTGCATTCTGGCTGGATAGGGAAACAGATAGGAGTCACTATATCCTGCTTTCCCCTGCTTTTCCTTTTATATCCACCTCTTCTTCTCCTCTCTCCCCATGATCTTTGTGTTTGAGTGTATGGTGTGTGAGCATGTGTTGGCGTGTGTGATTTCAGGTAAGTGCATGCATGGTATGGTGTGCAGAGGTCAGAGGACAACCTTGGATGTCTTTGTCTTCCGTCTTGTTTGAGACAGGGTCTCTTGTTTGCTTGTGTGCGTTCCATGTTAGCTAGTGAAAGTGCTTCCAGGGATTCTGTATCTCCACCCCAACCCCACCTCACCCTACAAGTACTGTGATTACAGACTTGTGCTACAACACACAGCCTTACGTGAATTCTGGGATTCCTCACACATACTAGCACTTCATCACTGAGACAGTACCCCACCCCTAGTTTTTGGTATTTTAAGACAAAGTGTCATGTAGTCCAGGCTAGCCTTAAACTTGCTACATAGCCAAAGATGACCTTGAATTCTTTCTCTCTGCCTGTCTGTCTTTCTTTCAAAAGATTTATTTAAAAAAAAAAAAGATTTATTTATTTATTTATTTATTTATTCTGATTACAGTGCTCTGCCTGTATGTATGCCTGCAGGCCAGAAGAGGGCACCAGATCTTATTACAGATGGTTATATACTTCCATGTGGTTGCTGGGAATTGAATTCAGGACCTCTGGAAGAGTAGCCAGCTCTCTTAACCTTTGAGCCATCTCTCCAGTCCGATGTTGAATTCTTGATCCTTCTGACTCCATGTCTCAGTTAGGATTTTACTGCTGTGAACAGACACCATGACTGAGGCAACTCTTATAAGGACAACATTTAATTGAGGCTGGCCTACAGGTTTAGAGGTTCAGTCCATTATTATCAAGGTGGGAACATGGCAGTATTCAGGTAGGCATGGTGCAGGAGGAGCTGAGAGTTCTACATCTTCATCTGAAGGCTGCTAGCGGAAGACTGGCTTCCAGGCAGCTAGGATGACAGTCTTAAGCCCACACCCATAGTGACACACCCACTCCAACAAAGTCACACCTTTCTATAGTGCCACTCCCTGGGCCAAGCATATACAAACCAACACACTCCACGTCCCAACTGTTAGGGTTACAGGTGTGAATCATGATGTCTACCTTCACAAACATGTTTTCACTTAAGTAGGCATCTGTACCATCCTTTACTTGTAAAGTGCCTTCCTATTTTTAGCTAGCTCCCCAGGCACCTTGTGTTTTAGTTTGCTTTGTCGTTCTGCTACAAGCTCAGTGAATTTACTGGCAATTGATATTGGAAAAAACCAAAATGTTTAGGCTGGCAAAATGGCTCAGTGGGAAAGGTGCTTGCTATCAATGCCAGTGAGCCAAGTCCATTACGGATCCATCTGGGTAGGAGAGAAGTGGCTTCTACAAGCAGTGCTCCATTTTCTACATTTGTGCTGTGGCATGCACATACTTCCGCCAATAAATGTAAAAGTAAAGTTTAATATTTATACCTCACTTTGCAGAGAACATTGGCACATGGTGATTATATAATAAAGGTAATAGTGATCACTGTCTCATAGGGTTATTTGGAAAAATCAACACAACATCATATAGCACATAGGAAATAGTCCATAATGTGAATTGTTATTACCATAACGGCCGCAATTTGTAAGTATTTTAGATGAGGAGTGGTAAATACTCAAGGGTATTAATTTGGTGACCTCAGGTCATTTGACTTCAAATTCTGTATTTTTCTATAAGACAATGTTTCATGTAGCCAGGCTGGCCTCCCTATATAGTAGAGTGGCGTTTGCCTTCTTGAGTACTTAGATTACGGGCTCAAATTCCATAGTTTTTTTGTTTTAGATAGGGTCTTGCTATGCTGCTGTGGCTGGCTTGTGATTTATTATGCAGTCCATATTGACCTTGAACTCTGAACAATCCTCCTTTAGCCTCTCAGGTAAATACCATACTTTTACACTACACAGTATTGATTTTCATTCTGGTGGGACTAATCCTGATTATATTGCTGAAGGGTCTAGTAGATCTTTCTGTTAAAAATATTTTATTTTTTAATTCGACAAAGCCCACAAAAGACTTATAAGACATTGGTGTGATTATCCTGCAGGAATTAACAGGCACCTTAATCTCAATTAAGTTAATAGTGCAGGCGCTCTCAGTCAGTCCCAGGAGCCTAGAGTTTTTGGTTTCTACACTTTGCCACGTGGCTATGTGGTTGCCCGGGAGACGCTAGGATGAAACGCCGGAAGGACTACATTTCCCAGAAGCACGCGCGCTCGGCGTGCCACGGGACCGCCCGCTGCTGGCGCGCGCTTAGCCGTTCGGTCCCCAGCCGCGTCCTCCGTCGCTTCCCTCTTCTCACCGCAGCTCCTGTGTCTCCGCACCGACAGCCGCTGGGGCCGGAGCGCGGTCGGAGCCAGAGCCGCTGACCTACGGAACCATGGAGGCCTAAGCCGCCGTGCACAACCCGGGCCCCTGTGCGCCCGCGCTCCCGCTTCCCTGCTGCCTGCCCGCCGCGGCTGGAAGCGGAGTCCGCGCCCCTGACACAGGTGGGCTTCCCCGGCGCGGCACCGCCCCGCGGGGTCTGAGTCGGAGGTGACCGGCCGCGCGCCGGAGGGCAGCGGTCCCGGAAGGTTGGGCCGTCCGGAGCGGTGCAGAGCTCGGCGGGCCTCGTCCACCCGCCCCTTCGGCGCCCGGGTGTGCAGAACCAAGTGAACCGGACCCCTGGCCGGCCCGCTGGGACCTAGGGGTTGCGGGAACCGCTGAGCTTCCGGACACTCCGGACAGCCGAGGTTGGCTGGACAAATGGGCGTGTGATGGGCCGGGCAAGCCGTAGTGTGTTGCGTGTCTGACACACACGTTTTTATTGCGATATCATTCTATACTGTAAAAATACAAGTACCCCTTGAAGTACAGCTCACTAGCTTTTAGTCTGTTCACATGATCGTGCCTCCTTACAGCAATCCCTCAACATTTTTATCTCCTGGAAAGAGGTCTGTACCCATCTGCTCCTACTCCCTCCTTCACGGCCTGCCACCATTGGTCTATTTTTTGCCTTGGTGGATTTGCTTGAGTCATTGGGTGTCAGCTGAAGGATGAAAAGGGCCACATTGGGTATGAGGGAAGTAGAGCGATAGAGCAGGTGGAAGAAAGTACTGGACAACAGGGTTGTTGTAACAGGGCTAGCAAAGTCCTACCCTGATGAGGGATGGAGGAAGTGGAATCTTTGAAGGTCTAGAGGTTCTGGGTAGGAAGATGAGGAAATGGGAGTGGGGTTGTTGGAGAGCAGTGTAGCCTTCCCAGAACCAGGTGCTTGTGCCTGAGTTGAGGACTCAGTCGTGGAAGGCACGTTGTAGAAATAGGTTGCTGCAGAGGATGAAGTTCATGGGTTTCTAGAACCATTATCCTGCTCTGGAGTTTTTATTTTAGATAATCATCTTGGCAACTCAGAGAAACTGGACAAGGGTGAATATCCCCATTTAGAAAATGAAGAACTGGCCTTTTAGAGGTTGAGGTACTTGTTTAAGCTCCCAAAGTTAGTAAGTAGCTGTGAGTTCAAGGCCAGCCTGGTCTACAGAGTGAGTTCCAGGACAGCCAGAGCTATACAGAGAAACCTTGTCTTAATAAACAAATAAAAAAGTCTGTGTTAGAATATGTATGTTAAACAGTCTGTATTGTTTGGTTTGGTAAGGTCTTGTTGCTTTGTGGAAAGGTTCAGACAGTCAGTGGTTCTCAACCTTCCTAATGCTGCGACCCTTTAATACAGTTTCTAATGTTGTAGAGACCCCCAACCATAAAATTATTTTCATTGCTACTTCATAACTGTAATTTTGCTACTGTTATGAATTGTAATGTAAATATCTGTGTTGTCTGATGGTCTTAGGTGACCCTTGGGAAAGGGTCATCTCACCCTTAAGGGTCCTGAGCCACAGGTTGAGAGCCACTGGAGGTATAACTCAGAAGTAGAATCCTTGCCTGGCAGGCACAAGGCCCTGGGTTTGATCCTCAGCATCATGAGGAAGAAAAAAAGAACAAATGTTGAAGTAAGATAATGTATTCCCAGGCACCATTACCAACTCCAGTGGTTCCAGTTTAGTTCTACCTGCCTTCCTACTCACGCCCATTCTCCCTCATGATTACCTCAAACTAATCGTTAAGTGTAGCTTTTCAGTAATACCTGCAGGAGGTTGATGTCCATCGCTCTTTTAATATCTATACTATAGCACCGGCATACTTACAATACAAACTTCTCAGTCATCAATATCTAGAGGGACTTTGCTTTTAAAAGTTGGCATCCTTTTAGATTTTATTTATCTTTGTGCAGTTTGAGTGCACTGCAAGGGAGCGCTGGGCTGTTTAGGAACTGGATGGAGCACTGCTCTTCTCAGGTCCATTTGATAGAAGGGGACTGAGCAGTACAAACGCATCCCTGTCTCACTTGAAGTATAGAGTTTCCTTACATATTGGAACATGGAATTTGGGGTAGCCTGAATCCGTGTTCCCAGGCCTTAGTCACACAGAATGGCTTCAGAATAAACTATCTTTTATTCCCTTCAAAAACCAACATATAGTGTCTCCAGCTTTTCTAGTAGCTCCTGCTGTCCTTCAGTTCCATGTTTTCAAATGACTATGGCTCATTCTGTGCAAAACAACAAAATATTGTCACAGTTCACTGTATTTTGTTATTGTTGGTTCCTTCTCTTCTTTCTCTTCTTCCTCTTCCTCCTCTTCTTCCTCTTCCTCCTCCTCCTCCTTTTTTGATTTTTGAGACAGGGTTTCTCTGTAGCCCTGGCTGTTCAGGGACACACTCTGTAGACCAGCCTGGCCTCAGACTCAGAGACCCGCCTGCCTCTGCCTGCTGAGTGCCGAGGTATAAAGGCGTCTCCTGCTCCTAAGGAGCCCTGTGATTGGATCAGTGTCACACAGATTATCCAGGGTAATCTCATATAGTGTTGCTTTGTTGTCTTTTTTTTAATTGTTATTGTTACTGATCTTTACTTGGGTGCTGGGGATCTGAGACCAGTTCATGTTTGTGTAGCAGTTTACTAGTGGAGCATCTCCCCAGCCCCCACTTCTTTTTTTTAAATTTTTTTTATTGGATATTTTATTTACATTTCAGATGTAATCCCCTACTGCTTCTATGAGGATATGCCCCCATCTGCCTTCACACTCTCATCTCCCACCCATGATTTCCCCCACACTGGGGCATCCAGCCTTCACTGGTCCAAGGACTTCCTCACCCACCTATGCCTGACAATGTCATCCTCCCCAATGTATACAGCTGCAGCCCCCACTTTCTTTGTCCTTAATTCAGTCACAACTTTGAAGTCTCTCCACTTCCCTTGAACTTCCCTAAAAAGTTATCCGTCACCGCCTCTAAAGGTTACAGGCCCAAGCCACCACGCCTGGCTTTTATGACAGTAACATAATCTCAAGTTACACAGGAGAAATGTTGCTTTGGAGCCTGTTATCCTGCCTATCACAAACAGGCTTTGGAATATTCTGCTTTGTTACAAATATAACGAGAGTACAATGTTTAAGTCAGGGATGCAGATGACGGGCTAGTCAGAGCAGAGAGCGCTGGCCTTTTGACTTTCGGTGACTGTAAACAAGCACTGAGAAGTACCTGTGCCACTGTGGTAAGTGAGAGCTCTCAAAGTGAGCAAGCAGAAAGCAGTCCAACACCATGTGACATTCCGCCCCTCCCCCTCCCCCTCTCCTTAACAGGGTCTGATTACATAGCCCAGGCTATTCATCATAATTTTAAAATGTTGGATGCTTATAATCAGAATACACACTTACACACACACAACACTCACGTGCATGCTCATACACACTGGCATACACACAGTCAATCTCTCTCTCTCTCTGGGGTGGTGCTTGTTCTCATGTACAAGGTGAGGTGACTGGGATTCTCCAAGCCACGCCTAATTCAGCAGAAGAGGGTGCTTGAGGAGTGCGAATATTAGCAGTCAGGCTGGGTGACGGGGTGTTTGGACTTGAAGTTCCTTCTCAAGCACTGTAACTCAGCCATGCATGGATGAGTGCTGAGGGCCAGGAAGCAGAGTGACAGGAGTGACAGGGTGGCTGTTGCCTCTCCTTGCCGGGACAGAGGTGGAAAGGATTTGCGGAAGTCCTTGCGGTGTGCTGCCCTGCTCTACACTGCTAAAGAGCTGTGGAAGTCGCCCTGTCCTGGGTGTGAAGCACTGGCTCCGGATGCTGCCGCCTCCGAGTGGCTTTCAGCAGGCAGTGGCAGTCATGAAGAGCTGCTCTTGTCTTCAAGCTCACTTTCCCCCGTCATTTTTTTATTTTTAAAGCAGAGCTTTATTTTCTGAACTTAATGTTATGCTGGTAAATAGTTTTTATATTATCTTTATATTATTTATATCTAAACTAAACTGGTCTACAGGATTGGGAACAAGCATATATGTGTGTGTCTGTGTGTGTGTGTTCTTTACCAAAAGGTGTACTTATTCTTTTTCTTCCTTTTGTATCTTGAAGTCTTCAGGGAAAAAAATGTTTTTTTGAGACAGAGTCTTATTGAGTAGCCCTGCCTGGTTTGGATTTGGCTTTGTAGACCAGCTTGGCCTTCAACTTGGAGAGATTCTCCTTCCTCTGCTTCCCAAATGCTGGAACTAAAATTGTGTGTTACCACACCTTGCCAATTTTATCTCAGTCTTTCAAAATTGTACTCCAGAAGTCGCCATCCCTCCATTGGGCAGGTTATCACTGAAAAATCTTTCCTTTGTCTTATAATAGTATATTTCTTTTAAAAATAATTTTAGATTTTATTTGTTTTATTATTTTTATTTATTGTATGTGGAGTTTTGTCTGCATGTATATATGTGTGCCATGGACATACAGTGCCTACAGAGGTCAGGAGACTGTGGTATCAGGTCCTCTGGACCAGGTTATTTATAGGGTGCTGCTTCCATGTGGGTGCTGGGAACAGAGATCTGGTTCTCTGGAAGAACAGTCTGCTCTTATCCTCGGAGTCATCTTTCTAGCATCCCTGGTAGTACGTTTCTTTTCCGGTTGAGTTTGTCATTAAATTTTATTTTATTTTTTTCTAGACAGGTTTTCACTGTGTAGCTGAGCCTTGTTTTGACTTCACAGCAGCTGCCTCAGCCTCCCCAGGGCTGGGATTACAATCCTGAAAACGTGTCTATGGCCATAACCGTGGTTCTCAACCTGTATGTCAGAACACCTTTGGTGGGGGTCAGACGACCTTCTCGTAGGGGTCACCTAAGACTATCAGACAACACAGATACTTATATTCAGTATGATCCATAACAGTAGCAAAATTACACTTACAAAGTTGCAATGAAAATAATTTTGGTTGGAGGTCACCACATCATGAGGAACCATATTAAAGGGTCGCAGTGTTAGGAAGGTTGAGAACCACTGGTCTAAATGCACCCAATCTTGGCTGAACTCAGAAGCTCAGCAGGGTTGGGTCTGGTTAGTACTTAGACAATTTTGACAACTCTTCCTTCAGGATATCTTAGCCAATCAATTCTCCACCTTGTTTCTTATACTTTCAAGGCCTTCTGTTTATTTTTGGTTTTCAAGACAGGGTTTCTCTGTGTACCAGTTCTGGTTGTCCTGGAACTCGATTTGTAGACAAGGCTGGCCTCTAACTCACAGAAATCAGCTTACCTCTACTTCTTCAGTGCCGGGATTAAAGGAGTGGGCCACCCTGGCCAGCTGCCTTCTGTATCTTTTAGGATTGGGGTTTAGTTACAGACTGGAACATAGTAGCTTCCACATGAAATTCCAGTGCTTCTCACAAGCTGTAAGTTCAGAGGTACACAGTAGCCGGTATGGCAGTTCATTGTCTTGGGTCTAGTGGTTTTTTTCCTCTCATCTCTAGGGATAGACCTTGATCTTTAGGTCCAGGAGGACTTCCAGAGTTGTAGCTAAAATATCCACGCAACAGGGGAAGGAGGTACCATAATTAGGTACCCTAATAAGTTTCTACTTATTAGGGGACATAAATGTGTCGTTTATGTAGAAAGGAATATATCTAGTTAAGGCAGTTTTTCTTACCAAATGGAAGAGGGGCTGGAGCAGCTTTGGGCAATTAGCACTTCCTGCCTTCCTTTGTGAGCCTCCAGGCTAATTTCCACACTTAGTAGCACCCCAGTTCTGCCAGTTGTTTGCTTTGGTGTGTTATTAATCACTTACCTCATGAGACAGGGTCTGAATTTGTAGCCTTAGCTGGTCTTGAGCTCCTGATGCAGTCTGGAAGACTGACCTCAGACTCTAGGAGATCCTCCTGCCTCAGCCTCCTGAGTGCTGGGATTGCAGGTGTGGGCTAACCCCAACTAGATATTCAACCCTTTTGACTTTAAATTTTCTGCAAAATGGGACTAACGTTTCCTTTAGTTGCCCAGAGAGTGAAATGGAGATACTTTTAAGATCAATCAACCACTCTATATTCAATCAATTTATATGTCTGTGTAATCATTCATGTGTCTGAACATAGAAACATGATGTGGATGTGGACAGAAGAAATATATCTCTTCATTTCAGAATTGGGGTGTTGAGTTTGAGGTGTTTTGGGGACACCAGATAACAATCAGATAAATGCACCTGGCACTCACTAGAGCATTCTGGACTGGGTTCATCATGTAAGAGTAGAGCTCACTGATCTAGAACTGGCAGGAATACATGAATTACAAGGTTATAATGTTTGGAGTAAGAATGCATGGTCTACTTGGGAGTGGTGGCAAGTGCCTTAATTCCCCCACAAGTAGAGGCAGGCAGATCTGTGTGAGTTTGAGCCTACGTAGTGAGTTCCATACTAGGCCCCCTGCCTTACCAGGCCCCCTGCCTCAGTGCTACTGCTGATGCTTGCTGTGTAGTAAGTCTTTCTGTAAAGCACCAACATTAGCATATGCTGTGGCTTTTTTTTTTTTTTTGAGACAGAGTCTTTCTGTGTAACCCTGGCTGTCTTGGAACTCAAGGTGTAGATTAGGCTGGCTTTGAACTCACAGATCCATCAGCCTCTGCTTCCAGAGTGCTGGGATTAAAGGCATGCGCTACTTGCTTTGGCTCCTTAAGGCTTCCACTTTGATTCCCTCCCCGACCAGCCTCCCTGAACTCCTTTTGGTCCTAGAGTGACCCACCTATTTTTCTCACTTGCCTGCCTGCCTGCCTCCCTGCCTCCCTTCCTCCCTTCTTTCTTCTCACCCTCCACCCCCTTTTTTTTTCCCCCCTGATGTGTAGCCCTGGCTATCCTGGAACTCTGAGATCTGTCTGCCTCTGCCTCCCAGAGTCCTGGAATCACAGTGTGTTGCTACCATGCTTGGTTCCACCTAGTTTGCCTACTTAGGACTTGCCAGACACTTCTCTTCTGGTTTGGAGGTTTCTGAACTTGCTCACCTAACCCAGTCAACCACCCTTACTGGTCAAGCTTTAGGTTGTATGGCATGAGCTTGGGGCAGTTCCCCCAGGGTCAGTTATGGTTGGCTCTCGAGTGTTCCACCAACCCTCTTACGTTAGAGGCTTTGTCTTCAGGGTGGCATTATTGGAAAGTCATGGAACCATTGAGATCTGGAGCCTTGTGGGAGACCTGTAGGTCATTGGGGTATGCTTGTGAGGGTGATATGGGACCTGGACCACCACGTTCTTTGTCCCTGTATTGTGATAGGAACAACCTGCTCTGCCGCGATGTGCTGTCACGACAGAGGGTCTCTGGACTGGAACCTCTAAAACCTGAGCCAAAATTGACTATTCTTTTTAAGAAATTATTGTAGGTATTTGTTACAATGATGAAAAACAGATGAACACTATTTCAAATTGTTTCCACACTGTGATTTGAAAGTGCTAATCCTCCTGCTTCGGCTCTGGCTTGCAGGGATTACAGTTAGCATGTACCAGTGTGTTAGTTTTTTAAATTAGTTTTTGTGATTTTTTTTTCAAGTCAGTTTCTTTGAAAAAAATCCATTTTTATGTGTATGAGTGTTTTCCTGCATAAATGTGTGTCTACCATGTGTGTATCCAGTGCTCAGAAAGGCTGGAAGAGGGTGTCAGATCCCCTGGAACTAGAGTTACAGAGAGTTGCAAGCTGCCACATGGGTATAGGGAGCTGGCTGCAGGTCCTCTGCAAAAGCAACAAATGTTCTTCACTGCTGAGCCACCCCTCCAGCCCATAATATTCTATTCTTGCTAGTTTTGATCTTAGTCCTTGGTGTACGGCTAGCCACATAGTGAGCATTCAGATATTTGTTGAACATTGACAGATTCCTTTGTGTTTATACAACGATCTTGTGATGGATCTTGGGTTCTTTGCTTAGTTTTCTAGCCCTGTACTGTGAATGTTTTTGTTTTTTATTTAAGTTATTTATTTGGATCTGTGATTCTGAAATAGTGAACATATTTTTCTACAATTTATTTAAAAGTTAATTTTTTAAATTAAACTAATACTTATGTCTTGTTAGAAAATAATACTAAACTGGGCCGGTGAGATGGCTTAGAAGGTAACAGTGCTTACTGTGTAAGCCTGGTGACCTGATGGGAGCCCACAGTGGAAGGAAAGACAGACCCTGGAAGGTGTGCTGACCCCTGTATGCCTGTATGTTTACAGGTGTGCTCCCCCCTTTCTCTCTTCACACACACAAACATACACTGTACACTCATTGTGATGGTTTGTATATTAGAAGGTGTGGCCCTGTTGGTGTAGGTGTGTCACTGTGGGTGTGGGCTTTAAGACCCTCTTCCTAGCTGCCTGGAAGCAAGTATTCTGTTAGCAACCTTCAGATGAAGATGTAGAACTCTCAGCTCCTCCTGCACCACACCTGCCTGGATGCTGTCACGTTCCTGCCTTAATGGTAATGGACTGAACCTCTGACCCTGTAAGCCAGCCCAATTGAATGTTTTTCTTTATAAGAGTTGCCTTTGTTATGGTGTCTGCTCACAACAGTAAAACCCTAACTAAGACATACAGTAATAATAATTAGAAAACATTTAAAAAGAAAATAATACTAACTAGAAGATAAATTATTAAAAACTACATTCCTCTGATTTGTTGACTTTTGAGCACACCTGTGACCTTGTTGTGGTAGAGGTCAGAGGAAGCTCTCTAGTCTTCCTCACTTAATTTAGTGTTTACTTGATCGTCAGATGATGTGCACTGGCGAATAGTTCCCTTGAGCCATGGTACCCCAGTTTGCTTAGTTTTCCATAAACTTACTTATGAATCCTTGGAAAGACCTGTGAGATCAGGCCTGGGCTGCTGTCACATGGTACGAAAACTGCTGCTTCTTCAGTCTCTAAAATTTGTTTTTCTTTCTGTCTGTTTGTTCCACAGTCTTCATGGTGTTTAACATTGTAAAGGTGACAATCTTAGAGCTTCCCGTCGACAGTGTGATGGTCTTATAATATGTCCTATTACCTAGAAGGTTACAAGCCTCTCAGTGTGTCGTCTAACCTTCTAAGTTGTTTGTGTTTATTGTTTTCCATTGCTTTCTTTCTCGATTATGGAGTTTCATTGGCTTTATCTTTTCTCTTCACAGTTGAATTTTGTTTTGTTTTGTTGTTTTTCCAGACAGGTTTTCTCTATGTAGTCCTGGCTATTCTGGAACCTGCTTTGTAGACCAGGCTTGCCTTGAACTCACAGAGATCCCTGCCTCTCAATGTTGGGATTAAAGGGATGGTCCACCACTATTAGATTCCCCAGCCCCCCCACCCCGCCCCGCTCTGTGTCTCTCTCTTGTTATTTTGCTTTGATTTTTGAGACTAAAAATAGTCTGTATTCCTGGCTTGCCTGCATTAAGTATTCCTGACGAGCCTCAAACTTTTAGAGATCCACCTGCCTCTGCCTCCAGGTGCTGGGGTTAAAGCCCAGCTCTTCATTCTGTTTTTAATGTTAGGGTCCCTTTTTATTCTTTGGTTACTCCTTTGTCTGCATACGCCCGTGTTTGTCCATGTACACTGTGTACAGGGACCACCTATCTGTATGCATATGCCCGTGTTTGCCCATGTGTGCTGTGTACAGAGGGACCTGTCTGTCTGTCTCCCCGGCACTGGCGTTGGAAAAATGCTCACCCTTCCTTGGCACACAAGTGCTAGGAGTCTGAACTCAAGTCCTACGTCCTTTGAGGCAAGCACTTTACTGATTGAGACATATTTCCTAGACTTGAATGTTTTCATTTTTGATGCTATCCTTTCTTGGTTCATGAAACATGTTGTACTGATAGTGTGATGGATGCAGTGGGCAAGAGAATGCTCTTTTGCACCTTACCTGCTTGGGTTTGACATCTGCCTTGATACTTTATGGTTCTGTAATTTTAGGGAAATTAATTAAGCATTCATTGCTTTAATTTTTTTCTTTTTATAGGCCAAGGAGTGGTAGGTATTTTAAAAGAAAGGACCAGATTATAAATATTTTAGTGTTTGAAAGGTAAACTGAAAGATACTGTAATAAGACAGAAGAAATTTTTCTAAGTTTCTATTGACATTTAAAATACAATACTAGGAGTTGGGGATGTAGTGTTGGTATAGTGCTTGCCTAGGATACGGGTGGTGCTAGAGTCTGTCACTAGTGCTTTATAGCTTGGGTATGGTGGCACATGCCTGTCATCCAGCACTGGAGAGGTAGAGTCAGGAGGGTCAGAAGTTCAGGCCATCCTTGGCTACATACAGAGTAAGTTTAAGGCCAGCCTGGGCTATGTGAGACCGTATCTTAAGGACAATTGTTTTTGTTTGTTTGTTTGTTTGTTTTGTTTTTCTTTTCTTTTTTTTTTTTTTTTTTTTTTTAGGTTTTTTGAGACAGGGTTTCTCTGTGTAGCCTGGCTGTCCTGGAACTCACTCTGTAGACCAGGCTAGCCTCAAACTCAGAAATCTGCCTGCCTCTGCCTCCCAAGTGCTGGGACTAAAGGCGTCTGCCATCACTGCCCGGCTGACAATTGTTTTTTTTAAAGCTAGGCATGATGGTGCATGTTTGTAGTCCTAGCACTCAGGAGGCTGAGGTAGGAGGATTGCCCTAAGTTTCAAGCCAGCCAAATTAGTTAAATATTGAATTCAAGGTTAGTCTGGCATACTGAGACTCTTATCTTCAAAAAAGAAGAAAAAAAGAACTTTTATTATTTTATTATCAAAATTTCTTTTTAGATTTATTCATTTTACGTATATGCGTGTTTTGGTTGCAGGTAATCTGTACATCATGTGTATACCTAGTGCCTGCAAAGATCAGAAGAGGGTGTTCTGTCCCTGAGACTGGAGTTATGGAGCCACCATGTTAGTGCTGGGAATTGAACCAAGCTCCTCTGCAAGAACAAGTGTTCATAACCACTGAGCCATCTCTCTGGCCCATTATGTTGTTGTTGTTGTTATTATTTTATTATTAATCATTGGTAGTAAGGAATTGTCAGTATTGTGGGCTGGAGTGATGGCTGTACAATGGTAGGAGTTTCTGTAAAGCACTTGCGCCATCTAATGCCAGGCTGAGTTCGTGAAGACATAAGATCAAGTGTCTGCAGACTTAGTGCAGCTTGCGTTTCTTTAGGGTTAGTATTTTGTTCAGCTTTGCCTCTTTTTGCTTTACCCATGTCTTAACACTGCCAGTTGTTATGCATCCCTAGAGATTCTATTTCAGCTTGTCTTCCTTTTTAATTTTTTATTCATTTTGGGGTGTGTGTGTGTGTGTGCGCGTGTGTCCGTCTTGTCTGTCTGTCTGTGCCTGTGCCTGTGTGCATTTCCATGTGGAGGTCAGGACAGCTTGCAGGAGTCAGCTCTCTCCTTCCTTCCACCATACGGGTTCCAAGGATCAACCTCAGGCCGTCTTTGTAAGTGGCGAGCATCTTCACCCACTGAGCATCTCACCAACCCCTCAGTTAATATTTTCTTGTGTTTTTTGAAAGTATTCATAGCTATCACTGTTCCATACAGAGTTTTGAGTAACTTCTTGCTTTAAAGAGTCAAATGTTAAATTTTTCTCTGTACATAGTTCTTGGCTTTTGTAATCCAATACAGCTTAATTGACTCACCATTTATTAATTCCTTTTAAAAACTTTGTTACCATTCTGAAGTCTAATTTGGTTGTGGCCTCATTTCCCCTGGTTATTTTTGGGGACACATTGTGTTTGAGGAGATGCTCAATTTGAAATGCTCTAGTTTTCCGATCCTTGCTGACCGCTGAATGCTGTGCGGCAGTGCAGGTTGGGGTCCTGCTGTAAATGCTCACTCAGCCTGGCGATGCTTCCTAGACTGTATTCTTCTGTCCCAGCCACACTGGGAATCACACACCAAGTCCTGATGTGGACGGATGGCTCAGCCTGTAGGAGCACATCTAATCCTTTCTTTTGAGGCAGGGTCTCACTGTATAGCCTGGCTGTCCTGGAACTTACAAAGTAGACCAGGCTGGCCTTGAACTCACAGGGATCTGCCTGCCTCTGCCTCCTAAGTGCTTTTATTTACTTAATGCCAGGAACAGAGCCAAGCGTGCACTCCACAAACGCTTGTGACAGATGGACAACAAATGCTAGGCATGAAGGTGACCACTAAGAAAAGAACAAGACCACTAATGAATCAGATGCTAATGTGAAAGCCATGATGTCAGTAGATTTGGGTAAATAACTATCCTGGAGCTACTTTTCTCCAAGAAGCCATGGAAATATGAAAGAATTTCAGGTCAAAGGAACTTGGTATGGCACTTTCATTTAACCAGTTTATTTCCAGTTCTTCATTACTTACTTATTTATTTACTTTGAGGCAAAGAGATAGCTCAGTGGTTAAAAGCACTTCCTGCTCTTGCAGAGAGCACAGTGGGGGAGTGAGCATCGTGTGTGGAAATGGTGTTCTGTCGCTCCTTTGACAGGCTGCATGCTGCACCTGCAGGAGCAGCTTCTCGCTTCGTCATAGGCTGACGTATGGCCTTTTGCTCATCACACTGGGGACACCGCCCTTGGATTTAGAGAAACTTTAGTGACATGGAGAGATGGCTCGGTGGTTCAGAGCACTTGATGCTCTTGCAGAGGATCTGGGTTCGCTTCTGTATGGTGGCTCACATGCATCTGTAACCTAGGACATCTAACATGCTCCTCTGATCCCTAAGAGTACCAGGCATGCTTGTAGTGTACAACACATAGGCAAAGCACTCAAACACATTTTAAAAAAGAAAACATAAAACCTCATGATAGTTTCTGTAATGGGTTATATTTAGAAAATGCCTCTGCCCGGGCCGGCTATCTAATCGGCGGGGCAGCTCTGCTTAGCTCTGGCCACTGTGTTTCGCACTAGAAGCAGCCAGACGCCATCTGCACCACAGGTAGAAGCAGCCAGAGGCCAAGCATGCCACAACTAGACCTGCGTGGGGGACGGCTCTGCCATTCCCCCATGCTGCATCCACAAAGCTTGGTTGAACTCCAGACAATATCTGCCATCCTCTCAGTACTCGGTAGAAATGAGATTCTTAAAGTTTAATGGTTGTCTAAAGAATCTATATATTTAGAAATGTTCAATTAATAAGATGCCCACACAATTAGAGTTGTTACCTAATATCTAACCTTTTGATATAAGTTGCTACCCAGGACAGCTTTTGACTCATCTGTGGTTCTCTATGGTCCATAGCCTCCTCCTTCTCCTCCCCTTCCTCTATTTCTCTGCTCCCCTTCCTTTCTTCTCCCAGCTGCACCTCCTCTTCTACTGCCTAATCACTGAGCTCCACTGCAAATACAATGTAGCAGAATATTTATTCTGCTACAAGTTTCTGTGCCAACAAAGTAAAGAGATTATTTATTTATTATTTAGTTAGTTATTTAGTTATTATTTAGTTAGTTAGTTAGTTAGTTTTTGGTTTTTCGAGACAGGGTTTCTCTGTGCTGCCCTGGCTGTCCTGGAACTCACTCTGTAGACCAGGCTGGCCTCGAACTCAGAAATTCGCCTGCCTCTGCCTCCCAAGTGCTGGGATTAAAGGCGTGCGCCACCACTGCCTGGCTGTAAAGAGGTTTATATCACAGGCAGTGTGAATAGGTCATGGTACACATGTTTCTCTGTACATGGAACAGTGCAGGACCTTTACCCCCGAAGAAACTGATATTTTCTCTGACTTGAGAAACTAAATGGTCAGGGAGTGGGATGGCAGAGTATATCCATGAGGCTTTGTCTTGGCACCATGTCTATTGAAGAAGGCCTGCCTTTCACTAGCAGGTTCCACACTAGGACTGTCTTCCCTATTGCCTCGTCTCACAGGGGAACAGGGTAGTTTCTCGGTGAAATCTTG
The DNA here is from genome assembly GCA_021653895.1 of Mastomys natalensis. NCBI lineage: Eukaryota > Metazoa > Chordata > Mammalia > Rodentia > Muridae > Mastomys > Mastomys natalensis. Next base: position 812,721 of record JAJTUV010000270.1, read on the forward strand.
TTCTTTTGAAGATGAAGTATTCATATACCTGATAAACTCCCAAAGTAAACTGTTTTCACCACTTTCTTTCTTTCTTCTTTTTATATAGAATAGAGTTTATTCAGGGCATAGAGAGGGGAGTCGAGAAAGGCAAAGAGAGAAAGTAAGAGAGGAAGAGAGAGGGGTGGAAGTAGTAGAGGCAGGCCATGAACACATGGAGCAAGGGGGAAGGGAATGGGGGAGAAAGAGAGTAAGGAGTGGGAGCAAGAGCAAGAGACCGATTACTTTCTTGAAGCAGAGTCTCATGGAGCCCAGGCTGACCTTACAGTTGCTTTGCATCTTGAATGACTTATTCTTCACCTACCGAATACAGTGCTGGGTCGACTACAGGTGTGAACCACCATGCTTAGTTTTTGTTTTTTAATAACTTACTAATTTTTATTTTATGTCCTTTGGTGGTTTGCCTGCATGTGTAAGGGAGTCAGATCCCCTAGAACAGGAGTCACAGACAGTGTTTGCTGCTAATGTGGGTCCTGGGAATTGAACTCTGGCCTCTGAAAGAGCAGACAGTGCTCTCAACTGCTGAGCCATCTCTCCAGCCCCAGCTACCATGCTTATTTTATACAGTGCTCAGGGCCAAAGCCAGGCCTTCTGGCTTGTCATGCAAGCAGTTTGCCAGTTGAGCACATTTTCATGTTTGTGGCTCTCTTACGTTACTACAGGGAGAGTGGATTAGTATTGCATTTCATATGAAACATGAAGATGAGATATGAGATGGCATGCATCTCTTTTGGTCTGACGTTATCATCTTCATTAATTTAATAAAACCTACCGAAGTAAAATTGAGTCTAGAGAGGTAGGCATAAATTACTTATGCCAGCAAACCAATACTGTTTTGTAACCAACCTATTTTTAACCCATACACTTGGTCATGTTTATCTAGGATGTTAGCATTAGGTCTGCAGTACTGACAGTTAATTAGCATAGTTCCCTGATGAATAGCTGACTGTAAATAAATTGTTATGGTCTCTTTTGTTTGTTTTTGTCTTAGTCAGTGTTCTATTGTTGTGAAGAGACATCATGACCATGGCAGCGCTTATAAAGAAAAACATTTAGTTGGGACTGGCTTACAGTTTCAGAGATTTAGTCCATTATCGTCATGGCAGGAGCATCGTGGCATGCTGGCAGACATGATTATGGAGAGGTAACTAAGAGTTCTACATCTGGATTGGCAGGCAACAGGAAGAGACACTGAGCCACTAGGCCTTGCTTGAGCTTCTGAAAGCTCAAAACCCATTCTCCTAGTGACACTTCCTCCAAGGCCACACCCACTCCAACAAGGCCACACCTCCAGTAATGCCACTCCCTGTGAGTCTCTGGAGGCCATTTTCATTGAGACCACCACAAACAGCAAAATCCTTTTCCTGCTGAGAAGGACCTGAATGTTGTGCATCTGCAGGCAGCAGGAAGAGAGAGAGACAGTGGGCCTAGCTTGAGCTTTTGACGCTCCAAAGTACACCCTCATTGACACACTTCCTCCAGCAAGGCCACACCCACTGCAACAGGGCCACACCTCCTAATTCCTGTCATGTAGCTCTATTCCCTATGACCAAGCATTCAAATATATGAGCCTGTGGAACCATTCCTATCCAAACAACCGCAGTTTGCTTTTTCAAAATCATCCAGTGAGACATATTCTAGGGTCAGGGATAATTGGACAAATTAAAAAGTTTAAGACATTGTTGTGGCACACACCTGTCCTGCTAGCCCCTTGGGATCTAGGAGGATTGTGATTTCAAGGTTAGGCTAGGCTACAGTGGAGGACTATCTCAATCAAAGGTGGGAGGCAGAGCTTGGTTAGAAAGACAACGAAAGGCACTGGACTCAGGCGGGAGGAGAGAACAAGAGCTGTTTTAGTGGCTAATGGCTTGACAGGAGAATTCAGGTACAGATTTTGGGAGACCCCAATGCATATTTTGCTTTCTGGAGAGGATTGTTTAGTTTTTAGTTAGCAGTAAGCATGTCTCAGATTAACTAAGCTGGTTAGTGTGCTACCACTGTGCAGAGCTTCTCCAGATCTGAGTGAGACTGGACAGGATTAATTCCTCTATGGCCATCAGTGTAACTGACAGGCCAGGGTGTCTGTTCTCACATACTGAGTGGCATGGAAGATCCTAGTATCTGAATATGTGATAATGTAGGCACTGTGAAGTGGACTTACTGGCATGTAAGAAATACTGGCGAGTCTGATTTGTTGGTTTAGATTTTTTTCTTCTAGAGATTTATTGTTTTATATGTATATGTGTTTAGCCTACATGTGTATGTATATATACATACACATATCACATGTATGCCTGGTGCCCACAGAACCAGAAGAGGGCATCAGATCCCTTGTAACTATATGATTATAAGCCACTATGTAGGTGCTGGGAACCAAACCCAGATTCACTGCAAGAGCAGCAAGTACATTAAATCACTGAGTCATCTCTCCAGCCTTTGCAGATTAGATTCAGTCCTTTTTTTTTTTTTAAGTCTTTTACTTAGAGGTAATTATAGACTAATAATACTTTTAAAACACAATAAAGTCCTGTGTACTTTTCACTTTTCATATAGTTTATCCTTGTGTTAATTAATATAACTGCAGGATTGGCTTGGCATAGTGGCATGCGTCTTTATTCTCAACACTCTGGAGGCAGAGGCTGGGGATCTCTGAGTTCAGGGCTAGTCTGGTCTATAGAGCACGTTCCAGGACAGTCATGTTTCAAGAAACCCTGAAAAAAAAATGTGTGTGTGTACATGCATACACACATACTGTTAGGAAATATAATTCGACAAGGGCTACCTCGTGGGCTCATGCCAAGGTGTGCCCGAGTAAGTACGCCATGCAATAGATCTGGTTTAAAAAGGGTTTATTTGGGGGAAGGGAGGGGAGTGAGGGTCTGGAGAAATGGAAGAGGCAGACGAGTAGACAGACAAGCAGACTATGATAGGAGCAGAGCCAAGAGAGTAGAGGAGGGGGCACAGAGAAGAGAGACAGACAGACAGACAGAGAGCACACTGGGCTGGGGAGGGGTCCTTTATCCGACTGCACACACCTGGTGTGGTGGTGGTGGGTAATGACATTTGCAGTTGCTAGGTCCCTGAGGGGCAGCCTAGAGGAATCACCTGTAACTAACACATACAAAGCACACATATGTAACATATATGTATTAAGTTTCAAACTTGGGACAAGTGGCTGAAGTGCCTATTTAACATATCAAAGGACACCTGGCCTCCATGTTCTCCCAGCATCCCTCAGTCCCTACCCGTTACAGAGTGTGGCTAGTATAGCCCTGTCCCCTACCCTGAACTTAACGACCCAGTCCCTGGTCTTCCCTATATAATCAAACATTTTAGTTACCTTCTCTTCTCTCTGACCTTAACCACCCCCCCTACCCCACCCCCATCTCTGTATTTCTGTTTGTATGTCAACTTCTTTGGCCTCATTTCCTGAGACTCCTGAACTCGTCAGGGAGCTGTTCTCAAATAAACCTACTTTTATACTTTTAACTTGGCTTGAACTGGCTTATTATGTCAGTTTCAGCTGGTTGCAGGACTTTTGCACTCTCCAGCTAGGAATTGTGAGTGGTGTGAAGAAGCACTTCCAGTTTTGGCAATTCTAGGCTCTTGTGTGTCTTTAGGGGCTAGCCTCAGACCCAGAGATTTTACATTTCTAATCCTAACTCCCGAGGATTCAGTGTCCTTTACTCCAGTTCAAGCCAGAGACTTAAAGCTACAGGCAATTAGGTCAGAGGGTTGTTGCTGTGTTTTAAGCATCAGTAACCTTTGTAATCCTTGGCCTCTAGCAGCTGTGAGTGGCAGCAGCTGCAGGTGGCACTGGCTAGTTTTAGGGTTCCTGAGTAGGCCACTGGTCCTGAAATCTCTGCTCTGTAGCTGCAATTGTTACAGCTCTTGGGCTCCTCATCCTATGAGACAGTATAACTTACAGGCCCAAGGTAGCTCAGACCCTTGACCCTTCAGGTTTGGCAGCAACTAAAACCTTTCCATGGACTAGGGCATATAACATATAATCTCCTGGCTTCAGCTCTTGGAAGCCTCTGTGCCCTGTCTTTGGCACAGCTGCTCTCTGAACTTCTAGGCTGCCTCTCATTATTGCTGCAGTTACTGCTGCAGCAACTGTCACCACCACTCTGCTGCTGCCCCTCACTTTGTTCCCCACTTAGCTATGTCACTAATATCAAGGTTAGAAGTGAGCAGACATGGTCACTTGAAAGCTGGGTGAGATGGTTCACCCCTGAAATCCCAGCACTTGTGTCATAGAAGTAGGAAGATCAAGTCATCTTTGGCTACGTAGCAAGTTTAAGGCCAGCCTGGACTACATAAGATCCCCTCTTTAAAATGTAGACAAGAGGCTGGAGAAGTGGCTCAGCTTAAATCCCAGTTTCAGGGGATCCAACACCCTCCTCTGACTTCTTCACGTGCTACATGCATATGGAGCACAGACATACATGCAGGCAAAACTCCTACACACATAAATTAAACATCTTTAAAAATCCACATAGAGCTTTTGGCAGCGGCAGCCATCTTCCAGTTAACTCGCCAAAATGACGAACACAAAGGGAAAGAGGAAAGACACTCAGTACATGTTCTCTAGGCCTTTTAGGGAACATGGAGTTGTTCCTTTGGCCACATACATGCGAATCTATAAGAAGGGGGATATTGTAGACATCAAGGGAATGGGCACTGTTCAAAAAGGAATGCCCCATAAGTGTTACCACAGCAAAACCGGAAGAGTCTACAATGTCACCCAGCATGCCGTGGGCATCATTGTAAACAAGCAGTTAAGGGCAAGATTCTGGCCAAGAGGATCAATGTGCGGATTGAGCACATCAAGCACTGGAAGAGCAGAGACAGCTTCCTGAAGCGGGTGAAGGAGAACGATCAGAAGAAAAAGGCAGCCAAAGAGAAGGGCACCTGGGTTCAGCTGAAGCGCCAGCCTGCACCACCCAGAGAAGCACACTTTGTGAGGACTAACGGGAAAGAGCCTGAGCTACTGGAGCCCATTCCATACGAATTCATGGCCTAGTGTACAAAAGAGAAATAAAGGACCCGACTGTAGAGTTTTTCTTTAGGTTCAAAAAAAAAAAAAAAAAAAAATCCACATAGAAGCCGGACAGTGGTGGCCCACGCCTTTAATCCCAGCACTTGGGAGGCAGAGGCAGGTGGATTTCTGAGTTTGAGGCCAGCCTGGTCTACAGAGTGAGTTCCAAGACAGCCCAGGCTACACAGAGAAACCCTGTTTTGAAAAAAAAAAACAAACAAACAAACAAAAAAAAAAAAAAAACCACATAGAAACAACAAAATCCCAAAACAAAGCACCCCCCCCACACACATACACATACAAACACACATGCAAAAACCCACTTGAATTCAGGCATGGTGTTGTACACCTGTTATCCCAGCTTTTGTGAGGCTAAGGTAGGAATTTAGGCTGAGCCCAGCTTAAGCTACATAGTAACTTCTAGGTCAGCCTCTTCATAGTGGACTTAAAGACTTATTTTTAATGTATGAGTGATTTTTGTGTACCATGTATGTATGTGTACTATATGTATGTACCATGTGTGCCTGGTGTCTGAGGAGGCCAGGGTCGGGATTGGGATCCATCCCCTGGAACTGGACTTAGATATGACTGTGAGCCACTATCTGGATGCTGGGAGTTGAACTCCCATTTCAAGACCATTTCAAGAGCAACAAGTACTGTTAACAACTGCTTGCTTGTACAACCTTGGGAAGGCTTTTTATTGGACCTAATGCTTCAACACCAGGAGGTAAAACAGAAGAGTGTCTCTTGGCTGGCTCAGAACTGAGGTCAACAGCTGCTTCACCAGCCAGGACAGGAGCTCAGGCTGAGGCGTTTGCACCAGTCACAGCGGATGCTGATGAGAGTGAAGGACCACATTAGCAGAGCCAGCCCCTCTGCTGGCTCCCTCTTTATCAACACCAGAGAGTTATATTGGCACAGTATAGTAGACCACAGGTTGGTCGGTCTGTCCCCCCCTCCTCTCTTTCTGTGTGTGTGTGTTTGTGTAGTTTATTGAAATTTGACCATATTTAGCAAACAACAAGACACACAAAAAATTTATTTTCTGAAAATGTACTGTTTTCCATTAGCATTGTTTTATCTTTTGTCATGGGGGTGGGCTGAGGAGAGGACGTAGGGACTTGGTATTGGTATGTACCTCAGGCTAGCCTCTGACTCTTCTGTTTGGGACTCCCAGATGCTGGTGTGTTGTGTGTGTGTGTGTGTGTGTGTGTGTGTGTGGTTTCAGACTTTATTACTAGCAAGTCTCTACCACTGAGCTGCTGACCCAGGCCTATTAATTTTTTCAGTGTTGTATTTATATGTAGCTTTTTACTTATTTGGACCGATTTATTTAGTTGTATCCATATGTAACTTTTTACTTGTTTTTTAACATTTTTACTAAGTTTCAAATGGCAGAATAGTAGAATACCACCATAAACACTACCTGTTTTCTGCATCTTTAGTTTGTACTAGTTAAAACACACTCCTATTTCAAAGTGAGTTGCAGATGTAATGACTTTTTACCCCAGAAGGTGGAGCCACATATGAGAAGTCATTTCCTGCCGAATCAACACACATAAATCATCCGTATTTCCTATTTGTGTAAAGTGTGGTTTTTTTCTTTTGTTTTTCCAAATCTGGGTTCAGTGTTCATACAAGGTATTTGTTGCTTATACCTCCTTCATCTCCTCTAGTTTAAAACATCTCTCTTGTGTACATTTATTTTCTGTGATCCTTAGCTTACATTGTTTATGTGCTCAGTATGTTCTCATGGGCTCTGCCATGTTTATCTTGTAGACTTGAACACTTAAAAAAAAGTATTTGTATCCATCCCCCTTTCTCAAGACAAGGTTTCTCTATGTAGCTTTGGCTGTCTTGGAGCTTGCTCTTTAGATCAGGGTGGCCTCCAACTCACAAAGCTCCTCCTGCCTCTCCATCCTGAGTGCTGTGGTGTGGGCCACCACACCCTGCTACCATTTATTTGTATTCTTTTAAATTTCTTAAAATGTGTTTTATCATATAAAGTGTATTCTCTATGCTGGTAAACAGTCCACAGACCTTGAGAAGAACATGTATTCTTCCATATTGAGTAAGATGTCAGCATGCAGTTATCGGTGATGCTCCTGGTTGATTGACAGATGTCAGCAGCAGGCAGTTGTTGGAGATGCTCCTGATTTGAGCCAGCCTTACTGATTTTGTGCACAATTAGATCTGACCATTCTGAGAGTGATATTGTCTGAGTTAGGGTTTTATTGCTTCAAAGAGACACCATGACCACAGAAACTCTTCTTACAAAGAAAACATTTAATTGAGGTTGTCTTACAGTTTCAGAGGTTTAGTCCATTATTGTCATGACAAGAAGCGTGGTGGCATGCAGGCTGGAGGAGCTGAGGATTCTATGTCTGGATAGGCAGGAAGCAGGAAAATAAGAGATAGATAGAGATAAATAGGTAGGTAGATGATAGATAGGTAGATAGACAGACAGACAGATACAGGCAGACAGACAGGTACTGGGTCTGGCTTGAGCATTTGAAACCCCCACATTCTTCCTTCAACAAGCCCACACCTACCTCAATGGGCCTACACCTTGTAAGCATTCAAATATGTGAGTCTGTGGGGGCCTATTCTTACTCAAACCATATAGGCATATTGAAGTCTCCTTATAGTATTGGATGTCTCTGTCTATCTCTGTCTGCCCTGCCCCCCCACCTCTGTTTCTGCCTGTTTTTTCCCTCCCTTATTTTGAAAGTTTAGTACTTTTGTAAATTTATTTTTCTCTGGTGCCAGTGACAGAATCTTGGGCTTTTCTTACACTGGGCAAATACTTGCCACTGAATTACAGGCTCTGTACTCCTTTCCTGTTGTTTGCTTGTTTGTTTGAGATAAGGTCTGGAATTATTAGAGATCTGCCTGCCTCTGGCCTCCAAGTGCTGGGCCTAAGGTGCTTGCTGCCCTACAGTTCTGTTCTTTTTGTGCCCCTTGGTTTTTTGATCATCTTGACACAAGCTGGAGTCCTTTGGGAAGAGGAACTTCAGTTGGGAAGATGCCTCCATCAAGTTGTCTATAGGCAAGTCTAAAGGATATGGGAGGACCCAGCCCACTCAGAGGCCCGTAGGCATGTCTGTGGGGGATTTTCCTGATTGTTAATTGATGTAGGAAGGCCCTACCCCACTGTAGGCAGTGCCATCCTGGGGCAGGTGGTTTTGGGTTGTGTAAGAAAGATGGGCAGTAAGCAGCTTTCTCTGTGTTAGTGGTTCCTTCCTAATGCTGTGACCTTTAGTACAGTTGCTCAAGTTATGCTGACTCCAACCATGAAATGATTTCTTTCTTTCTTTTTTTTTTTTTTTTTTGGTTTTTCAAGACAGGGTTTCTCTGTGTAGCCTGGACTGTCCTGGAACTCACTCTGTAGACCAGGCTGGCCTCGAACTCAGAAATCTGCCTGTCTCTGCCTCCCAAGTGCTGGGATTAAAGGCATGCGCCACCACTGCCCAGCCAATGATTTCATTCCTATTTCAGAAATATAATTTTGCTACTGTTATGAATTGTGATGTAAATATCTGATATGCAACACATCTGATAAGAGATTCCCCAAAGAGGTTGTGGACACACAGGTTGAGAATTACTGCTCTATGGTCCCTAATTCCTGCCTTGATTTCCCTCAATGATGGACTATAATGTTAGCAAAATAAACCTGTATCTCCCTAAAGTTGTTTTTGGTTAGTGTTTTTGTTTTCTGAATTTGTATTATTTATTTAGGTTTTTTTTTTTTTTTTTTTTTTTTTTTTTATAAGTAGGGTTTCTCTGTGTAGCCATAGTTGTCCTGGAACTTGCTCTGTAGGCTGGACTGGGCTCCAACTCACAAAGATTGCCTGCCTCTGCCCTCCAAGTGCTGAAATTAAAGGGATGTACCACCACTGCCTGGCTGGGTTTTGTTTGTTTGTTTCCTACTTATTTCTTTCTCCATTCCTGTGTTTGATCATAGCCCAGAAAGTAAGGAAAACACTGGATGAGACAAGCTGGTCATGGTGGATGTGTACTTGAGTTTGATTTGCCAGAATTTTTTTGAGAATTTCTGCGTCTGTGTTTCTTAAAGAAATGGCTCTACAATTTCTGTCTTTGTTGTGTATCTGTGTGGTATCAGGTTAATGCTGGCTTCATAGGCTGTAAGGGGGGGCGCCTTCCTTCCCTTTCCATGTAAGCTGCCACAGATTGGGGAACAGTGCTCTCAACATTTCTTGAAAGGTTTGGTAGAATTCAGCAGTGACTCTGTCTCATCTTGTGCTTTTCTTTCCGGGGACAGTTTTTATTGCAAGAGGTTTTTTTTTTTTTATTGCTGTTTCAGTCTCACTGGTTGTTATGGATTTGCATAGGTTGTTTATATCTGTGTGTGTGCATGCAAGTGTGTGTGGGGTGTGTGTGTGTGTGTGTGTGTGTGTGTGTGTACGAAGAGAGGTTGAGGCTGATTTTGAGTGCCTTTTTCTGTTGTTGTCTAACTTACTCTTTTATAAAGTTGGTGAATGTACCCATACTATCTTAGGGTTTTATTGCTGTGAAGAAACCCCTTGACCACAGCAATTCTTATAAAGGAAAACATTTAATCAGGGCTGGCTTACAGTTTCAGAGTCCATTATTGTCATGACAAGAAGCATGGTGGCATGCAGGCAGACTGGGTGCTGGAGAAGGGGCTAAGAGTTCTACATCTTGATCCACAGACAGCCAGAGACTCAGACACACTGGCCAGGCTTGAGCTTCTGAGACCTGAACACCTACCCACAGTGTACCACGTCTTCCAACAAGGTATTTTATTTACAGCTGTAAACCCAGATTGGGCAGGTTTGGAGCTGTTCTAATTTACATCCCAGCCATGTGTCCCTTATTTCTTTAGTTTCTGTGACTGTGTGCTCATGGTCCATCTTCTCTCATGGCAGCTTCCTCCTTCTGCCTTCCATCTCCTTTCTCTCTCTGTCTCTATCTGAGACCCCAGCCAGGTAACTGAAAACCCACCTACCTCTATCTACAGCCCAATCACATGCTTTAGCCTTTTATTGATCAATTAACTTGGGGAGCAGGGTTATATAGCTCACTTGGTGTATGTTAGGATCTCCTCATCAGGGATAGCCAGACTGTGGGAGGCAGTATTTAGCATTTGAATTCATAGCAGCACCAGACCAACCCCAACACCCTATGACCAAGCATTCAGACACATGAGTCTATGAAGGCCAAACCTATTCAAACCACCACATTCCACTCCCTGGCCCCCATAGGCTTGTAGCCATAACATAATGCAAAATGAATTTAGTCCAACTTCAAAAGTCCCCATAGTCCTCAACAATGTTTAAAAGTTCAAAGATCAAAGTTTCTTTTGAGATTAATACAATCTCTTAACTGTAATACCCTGTAAAGTCAAAATCAAAAAGCAAATCAAATATTTTCAACATTTAATAGCACAGGATGTACATTACCTTTCCAGAAGGTAGGGAAAGGAGCGTAGTGTGAAAATACTGGACCAAAGCAAGACCAAAGACCAGCAGGGCAAACTCCAAACTCTGCTTCTTCATGTCTGACGTCAAAGCGCTCTTCAGATCTCCAACTCTTGAGCGTTGTTGACGGCAGCACACCTCTCTCTTTTGGCTGGTTCCACACTCTATTAGCAGCTTTTCTTGGCAGATATCCCATGACTGACATCTCCAGCATCTTGGGGTCTTCAACAAAATCCAGATTTCACTTTTACAGCTTCACATAATAGCCTCTCTGAGCCCCCATGCAGGGACACCCTTGACACATGCCTGGCCTTAGTAGTCTTCCTTAGTCATAGAGGGAGATTCCGTAACCCCTTTATTCGATCCTTTCCCTAAAGCCAGAATGATACAGCCAGAACTGCCAAGTTCTGCTGCCTGCTGGAGCTGGAACAGGGATTCCGTCAAATATATCTTTACCAGCTTTCTGTTTTCATTGGTTTGGTTTCCTTCACTGCCTTCGCTTGGCTCTCCTGAACCTCGATTTGTAGTCCAGGTTGGCCTTAAACTCAGAGATCCTCCTGCCTCTGCCTCCAGCGTACTGGGATTAAAGTCATGTGCCAGTGCACCTGGCTCTAAGCCACTTATTTATTTATTTATTTGTGTTTTATGTATAAAATCAAAAAATCATATTGTCTCAGTTAGAGTTTTACAGCTGTGAACAGACACCATGACCAAAGCAATTCTTATAAGGACAACAGTTAATTGGGGTTGGCTTACAGGTTCAGAGATTCAGTCCATTATCAAGGTGGGAACATGGTGCCTTCCAGACAGGCATGGTGCAGGAGGAGCTGAGAGTTCTACATCTTCATCTGAAAGCTGCTAGGAGAATACTGACTTCCAGACAGCTAAAATGAGAGTCTTTTTTTTTTTTTTTTTAAAGATTTATTCATTTATTTTATGTATATGAGTACACTGTAGCTGTCTTCAGACACACCAGAAGAGGGCACTAGATCCCATTACAGATGGTTGTGAGCCACCTTGTGGTTGCTGGGAATTGAACTCAGGACTTCTGGAAGAGCAGTGGGTGCTCTTAACCTCTGAGCCATCTCTCCAGCCCTAGAATGAGAGTCTTAAAGCCTACACCCACACATCTACTCCAGCAGGGCCACACCCTTTAATAGTACTACTCCCAGGGCCATCACAACAAACAATCACATCAAACAATGTGAATCAAACAAACAGAATCATAGACTCACTGTCCTTTCCTATTTGTTCCCTTTGGTCTTCAGTCATCTTATTGTCTAGCTAAAACCTCAAGTACTCTGTAGAAGAGGTATGGAGAGAATGGACACCTTCTCTTGTTCCTTATGTTAGTGAAAATGCCTGAATGTCTCCTCATTTAAGTTGATGTTGGTTTGGGGCTTGCTTATATCATCTTTATTGTGTTGAGGTATATCCCTTATATTCGTACTCTCTTCGGGACTTTTATTATGAATGGATGTTGGATTTTGTCAAAGGCCTTTTCCACATCTAATAAGATGATCATGTGGTTTTTGTCTTTTAGTCCCATTATGTTATGTTGAACAATTCCTGCATTTCTAGGATGAAGCCTATTTGATATCTATCCATCCATCCATCCATCCATCCATCTATCTATCTACCTATCTATAATTTGATGTGTTCTTAGTTTGCAAGTATTATATTGAGAATGTTTGTGTCTTTGTTCAAAAGAGATCTATTGGTCTGTAATTGTCTATCTTTATTGGGTCTTTGTGTGCTTTCAGTAGGGCTAATTGTGGACTTGTAAAAGAATTAGGCAGTGTTCCTTTAGTTCTAGTTTGTGGAATAATTTGAGTATTGGTGTTAATTCTTTGAAAATCTGGTAGAGTTCTGTGCTGAATCCATTTAACCCTGGACTCTTTTGGTTGAAAGACTTTTAGTTCTTCTATTTCAGAAGGGGTTACGGGTCTGTTTCATTTGCCCAGCTGATCTTGGTTTATCTTCAGTAAGTGCTGTATATTCTCATCCACCCTGCTTTGATAAACTTTTTAAATTTATCTTATGGTTTTGTTAATGACTCAGTTACTCATTAGTGTGTTGTGGGATCTCCACAAACTTGTATTTCCTGTAGCTTTACTTATTGCCACTGTGATCAGACAGAATGTAAGCAATTATTTCAGTTCTGTATTTGGTAAGACTTGTGGACTAGCATGTGGTCAGTGTTGGAGACATTCCGTGTGCTGCTGAGAAGAACGCATATTCTGAATCTGTTGGCTGTAATAGTCTGTGGATGTCTGGTATGTCCATTTGATCTATGGTGAGATTTAACTCTGAGGGTTCTTAGTTCTTTTTATTTTCGAGGGCAGGGTATTGAAGCCTCCCACTATTAGCCAAACAGTACATATCTGAATTTGTATGTTCATTAGTGGTTTGGGGTGTGTGTGTACGCACATTCACATGTGCAAAGTTGAGAAATCTAATATTTTTAAACATCTAATTACAGTGGCTGCTTTTTTAAAAAAAGATTTGTTTTTATTTTACATATATAGAGTTTTGCCTGCATGTATGTCTTCACTCTGTGCTTGTAGCATCTGTGGAGGGAGAAGGCACCAGAACCTCTGGAATTGGAGTTACAGATGATTGTGAGCCACTGTGTGGGTGCTGGGAAATGAACCTGGGTTCTCTGCAAGAGCAGTCCCACAGAGTCATCTCTGCACTCCTTGTTTATTTCCCTCTTGACTTCTTCTCTTTATTAAAGTATAGAGGCCATCCTTAACTCTTTTGACTAATTAAGTCTGTGTTAGCCATATCACAATTATGCGGGTTGGTTTTAAACTGCCATTCACTTGATAGATTGTCTCATGTCTGTGTGTGTCTCTGCAGTGAGATGTCATTTCTTTGGAATTGACATCTCTGACTAGAATCAGGATGGCACAGCCTCCTTTGCCTCAGAAAGTAGTGTGAGCAATCACCTTGGAGGTTTGTTTGTTTGTTTGTTTGTTTGTTTTACTTACTTTTCTTTTGTGCTTGGGCATCCAGACTTTGCATTTCTTTAGCACTGTTATAAGAGAACTTCATTTACAGATTATTCTTAGTAACTAGCAAATCAGGATTATTGGCAATTTACTTTGAGACATTTTCTTAGGCAGAGTTTTGTCCACCCCCCCCCCCTTTTTTTTTTTGAAAAAAGTTTATTATGTTTTTACTCACATGAATGTATGCTTCCTTGTAAGTGTGTGCACACATGTGGGTAGGTGTCCACAGAAGCCAAAAGAGGACGCTGGTTCTCATGGAGCTGGAGTCACTGTCATCTGTGAGCTGCCTCACGTGGGTGCTGGGATCGAACCCTGGTGCTTAGGCAGGAGCAGCACGTGCTCCTAAGCGCAGTGTCTCTCCGGCCGCAGTTATGTCCATCCTAGCGTGTGGTGTATGCAGTGATTGACACTTTTGTGTTTTTATTGGCTCTATAGATAGACTATAATCCCATTTCCTGCCTTGGGAGTTTGTATCTGAGGTCCAGTGTATTTGCAAGTGAAGAGATTCGTGCCTTTAGAGGGTGCAGTTTTATATGTATGTCTAGCTCAATGCTACAAACCGTGTGGTGTTTACTTGAACAATTTGAATAGTCTTTCCATTTTTTAATAGGTTCTCTTGTGGAAATGCCCATGTGAGGACAAGCTGCCTACCACATAGAAGATGGGATCGAACAGCAGCAAGATCAGTGATCTTCCTAAAAACGAGTACTTAAAAAAGCTGTCAGGACCCGAGTCAATCTCTGAAAACGACCCCTTCTGGAATCAGCTCTTCTCATTCTCTTTCCCTGCACCAACCAGCAGGTAAGACACCTCTCGGAGCCTGGAAATTCTGATGGCTATCAACATGCCACCTCCCCGTGGGCTTTTACTCTGGTTGTCATATGCGTCAATGGAAAGTCCAGAAGGGAGGAACTGGGGTTTGTCTTACGGCTCTGTCTCCTTTACCCAGCGACATTTGCCAGCAGCAGTTCTTCTGTATCTTCAGAGGTAGTGTGAAGTTATTTCCACACATCCCGTTTAGTCTTACAAATTGTTTAAGTACAAACGATAGCATTATACCATTTCTCCCTTCCCTTCTTGGGTTAGCCTTCTTTCTAATGTCTGCAGAGGCCGGGCGGTGGTGGCGCACGCCTTTAATCCAGCACTTGGGAGGCAGAGGCAGTCGGATTTCTGAGTTCAAGGCCAGCCTGGTCTACAGAGTGAGTTCCAGGACAGCCAGGGCTATACAGAGAAACCCTGTGTTGAAAAACCAAAAAAAAAAAAAATAAATAAATAATAAAAAAAATAATGTCTGCAGAGTAGCCTGTAAACACATTTACTCAGCTTTCTGCTTATGGGCATGTAGACTTTGTAATGTTTTGTTAGCTCATAGCACAGAGTATATCATTTCACATGCATGCATAGTTATCTCTACTGTGAATGTTTTGAAGTAGAATCATGACCCTTGATGCAGGAGCAGCTTCCAGGAGCTGGGAGGGGGCAGGGAAAGGGTTTCTTCTTTTCTGTCTTGACTTTTTGTTACTTGCTGACTTTCTGGTTTCTGCCGGGGGTGCTGTTGTTAGGCGTCTGCCCTGCACAACTGCCGCATAGTACATTTTGATTGTTTTACACCTCTGTGTTGTGGCAACTTTATAGCCACAGTAGAAACTGATTTTTTTTTTATTATTATGAGCCACATGTCATTTCCCTGTTATAGTTCAGTATACAACCGCTGAGTTATACAGCACTGGGACAGTTTCAGATGATCATCTGAGGGGACTCCATCCTGTACCCTTTCAGAGTTCCTTCCTGTTTCTCCTCCCCTCCACCCAGCGTTAGCAAGCTTGAGAGTGCTAGCTGTTTCTAAATGGAATCGTGGTCTTTTGTGACCTGCTTCCTTTGCAGATGGTCTTGAGTAAGGACCACATTGCCTCTCATGCCTTTTTATTGCTCAGACTCGGCCGTATGAATGTACGTTTTCTCTGTTCATTCATCAGGTAAAGGGCATTTCTGTTATTGGTATTGGTGGAGCTTTGAATTTTTTGAGACAGGGTCTCATTATGAAGCCTTGACTGTTTGTTTAAGGCAGGGTCTCTTGTAGCACAGGCTGGCTCCAGATTCTTCATGTTGCAGCCAATGACCTTAAACTCCTGATCTTCCTGCCTCTGCTTCCCCATGGCTGGGCTCACAGGTATGTATCACTATGCCTGGTTTCTCTGTCTTTTTTGTTGTTTGTTTGTTTAAGCATTTTGAAGTAAATTATTGAAAGAGGCAGGATGATTGATTGCTAGGGTCTGTACAGCCTGGGTTATACAGTAAGACCTTGTTTAAAAACCCAAACCAACGTGGGCCTGGAATGATGCTCGATGGTTAAGGATGCTTACCACTCTTGTAGAGGACCTAGTAAAGTACCTTCCCTGCACGTGTGAGGACTTAAATTTGGATCCCCAGCACTCATGCTAATACAAGGACAAAAGCCTGCTGGGTGAGGTGGTGCACGCCTTTAATCCCAGCACCTAGGTAGCAGAGGTTGGTGGATCTCTGTGAGTTCAAAGCCAGACTGGTTATGTAGCAAGTTTCAGGACAGCAAGGATTACATAGTAAGACTCTGTCTCAAAAAACCAAAACATGACCATGACCATTTGTGCCTGTAACTCTACTGTGAGGCAGGATGGGGACAGATGACCCAGAGCTTGCTGGTCAGCCAGTCTAGCCAGTTGATGGGTTATGTGCGTGTGTGCTCATGAGTGCAGAGGTTGGAGGTCAGCCTTCAGAGTCATACCTCGGGTGCTATCCATCTTACTAGTTTTTGGCGACAGGGTCTCTCGTGTGACTTGAACTTGTTGACTGGTGAGCCTCAGGGCTCCACCTGGCTCCACCTCCCCAGTGCTGGGATTGAAGGAGTATGCCGTAACTCCTGGGTTTTTGGATAACAGGTGCGATGGACCCACACCCTTAAGAAAGCCTTTATTGACTGAACTGTCTCCTCAGCTCCCTTTCAGTTTTCTGTTTCTTTTTTTTTTTTGGTTTTTCGAGACAGGGTTTCTCTGTGTAGCCCTGACTGTCTTGGAACTCACTCTATAGACCAGGCTGGCCTCGAACTCAGAAATCCACCTGCCTCTGCCTCCCTTCATTTTTCTTAACATCTTTAAAGACTGTTTATGTGGCTAGTTTTATACAGGTTTCTAAAGTACAAAATGGTGGTAAAACGCAGAATAAACCAGTATTTATCATATTTTGATTTGTAGGTATCTGAATATGCTGGTGTGAAAGTGTGTGTGTGAGCATGTTTGTAATGTGTGCGCCATGGTTATCATTTAGAACTGCAGGACCAGAGTGCTCTCGCTGTGTTGTGCTCTACCGTTTGCTTCTCGGCCTTTATGGTGAACTAGGAAGATGGTACCATGTCCTCTCAAAGGTTTATAATAGAGAGTGGAACATGATAAAGGTTGTTGTGGAAGTGCAGGGAGCATGCACATTCCAGAGACATTGACCCCAAGCTAGAGGAACACAGAGCTGAGGAGTGGCGAGGGGAGGAGGCTGGAAGACTTGAGAGGTTTTACAAAATGTTAAAGCAGTTTAAATTTTGTTCTAATATCTATTAAGGATTTTATCCAGAAGGGGTATGGCCTTCTTTCATCTTGCTTCATATTATAAGTATATCATCTTGTGAGACTATCATTCAGTAAATATTACTTGTTGACAAGAAAGTTTTTATCTTTCTGAAACAGTTCAAATAAAGAATGAAAGTCAGTCCAGATGTAAAGTCAGATACAGATGCTGCAGAAAGGAGGGCAGTGTGGGTGTGCTGGGTGGACAGAGATGGTTCTGGAAGATTCTACAAGATTTCTGGAAACTGGAAGGAACCAGAATAAGAACAGCCCCAAAGAAGGTGGATGGCATAGGACTATCTGATCTATCTGATCTATAGCCCCAGTGTACTGTGGGCTCTGAGTGTCGATATGATTATAAATGTGGCCCAAGGCAAAGTTACAAGCTTAGCTGGAGCATGAGATCTTGTTTTTGTTTTTTGTTTTTGTTTTTCTTTTAACCTGAGTTATAGATGGCTGTCTTATAAAGGTTTGATATTCCTAACAGGAATAAAGGCAAGGGCCCTCCAGTGTTGACCATGATGTCTGCTGTTGGAAGAAAAAAGTCCTAATTTTACTTCCTTTTTTTCCTAAAGTATGCATTTTTATGGCTTAGACTCCAAAGGATATGAAAGTTATAAAAACTTGTTTGTCTTCCTCTGCCCCTTCTCTGTGCCTGATTCTCTTCCTCAGATTTTGTTCCCCAGAGGTAACCATTACCAGTTTGCTCAAATATTCTTCTGAACAATATTTTATGCATATGTGAACAAATAGGCACATACATCACCCTAATTTGTGACAAAAATAGCCTCCTTTGTTTTTTTTGAGACAAGAGTTTCTCTGTGTAGCCTTGGCAGTCCTGGAACTCGCTCTGTAGACCAGGCTATCCTGCCTCTGCCTACTGAATTCTGCAATTAAAGGCTGTGGAATTGATTATATCTTGAAGAGCCTTCTGTATATTATTAAGCCCTATCATTCCTTTTGTAGGGGCAAAGCATATAACGGTGGAGTAGGTCAGTGTGGACTTCGGGTTGTTTGCAGTGTCTTGTTTTTACGTTTAGTGTGGCAGTGAATAACGTCACACAAATGGGCAGGAGTGGGTTCTTGTAATATGAGGCTGTTTTGACACAACCACGTGTGTTAACCTGTCAGTTGTGTTGAGAGGAGTGAGAGGCAAGTGTGGCAGGCTTGGCTGTTGTCAGGGACTGCTGAAAGCTTTTCCTGTTGATCTCCTGGTCTTCCACAGTGACCTGATTAGGCAATGAAGGGAGACTGAGTGCTGACTAGGAAGTGCAGCTGTGGCTGTCACCTGCTTTTGGCACACATTAGAAAGCTGAGGGAGTAGGATCCATGTGGATGGATTTGGTGAAACACATTCCCTTAGGGTGGTTCTCAACTTCCTAAGGTTGTGGCCCTTTGATACAGCTCCTCATGCTGTGGTGACCCCCAACCATAAAAGTATTTTTGTTGCTACTTCATAACTGTAATTTTGCTACTGCTGTGAGTCGTATTGTAAATAACCGATATGTGGCCCCCGTGAAAGGGTCATTGGACCCCCATGGGGTCTTGACCCACAGGATGAGAACGTATGGAGGTCACACTCTCCTTTTCTTCAAGGAAGTTGTTAATATTAGGTCAGAATAGCGAGGACGGTCTTACAAGTGTAAACTGAAAACTGAAGAATGAACATAAATCGAACTAGTTTTCTTTTTCTTTTTCTTTTTTTTTTGGTTTTTTCAAGATAGGGTTTCTCTGTGTAGCCTTGGCTGTCCTGGAACTCACTCTGTAGACCAGGCTGGCCTCAAACTCAGAAATCTGCCTGCCTCTGCCTCCCAAGTGCTGGGATTAAAGGCGTGTGCCACCACCGCCTGGCCTTGAACTAGTTTTCTAATACACACTTTTTTTCAGTTGGAAGGCATAAGACTGACTGACTGACTTCCTTCCCTCCTCCCTTTCCTCTTTCATACCTTCTTCCTTCCTTCTTCATTCTTTCTTTTCTTAAACAAAGGATCTTGCTATGTAGCCCAGGCTGGCCTGAAACTCTCCATCCCCCTGCTTTAGTTTCCCAAGTGTTGGATCACAGGATTGAGCCTTCATACCTGTTGGTCATGTGATTATTGGGAATTGGTTGTTGAGCTGTTTAGAACATAAGCACAGACCCTGCCAGGCTGTGGGTGTCTGCTGCTGCCAGGTGCCTTCCTAACAACCGCTGTCCTGAAGGAAGGAAACCGTTACTGCATCATGAGAACTATTCTACACACTGGGCACTAGATGGTGCTGAGATAAGGCAGAACGGCAGCTCTGACAGGACGGCATGCTCAGGTCTAAACCCTCAAATACAGTGGGGGAACCTAAGAGACGGAAAATGTTTAATAGCAGTCAAGACGGATCAGGGTTCATGGGCCGTGTGTGCTTCTCCTGTCCATTCCAATGCTTTTATCACGTTCTTTACACTGCCCCTTAGAGTCTTTCCCTTCTCAGTGGTTGGCCTGCCTAATCAATAGTCTTACATTAGTTAATGTTGACCACATCACTGGCTTCTCATTATTCATTAATAAAATAGAAGTATGATAAATTTCCTTATAGCCAGGTTTTTATGAATTTCTCATTGTGTAAGTAGATGACTTCTTTATGACTGATTTTTACCAGTAAAGTAATTTTTAAAAATATTTAAGTAATCTTTAATTATAGAAAACTTATAAAATACAGGAACAAAAGTTAAAAGTCATGTCTATTTACAAATACCACATACCATTTTCCATTTTTTTTTTTTTTTTTACAAAAACCTGATGTATTACTGTTGTATAATTTTTTTGGATCAGTGTCCTGTATAACTGTCCCCAGGCTCTATTTCCAGCACCTTTCTTGCATGTGAAACAGAAGTGCCTTGCCCATTAAACAGCACAGCCTTCCTTCCGTGCTCCTTCCTGGGAACCTCTGCTGCTGTCTAGGAGCTTGCCTGCACTGGGTATCCTATACTATGGAGACATGTCATGTGTGCCATGTGTGATTGGCTCAAAACTTCACGTTGTTATACACAAAGAGGCTCCATTCCTCCTGAGCATTGTTGAGTTCCAGTTAACCACTTAATACTCTTTCTTTCAGGGATTTTCCTTGTATTATAACAAATAAGAACATTCTGCTAAGAGGCCATTCTAATGTAGACATTGTCAGTTTATTAGTTATTTATGAAGTTTTTCTCATTCTCAAGTACTAGACTGATTGTCATCTCTCTTTCCAGTTATTTTTCACATCTGTTACTCTTCTCATGTCTGTTAGCACTGAGCCCTGGGATGTTGTACATATACAGTGAGTAGCTGGTAAGGGCCAACTGTAACCCGTGTGTGTGTGTGTGTGTATCCCCAGAGATGAATTATATTGATGGCCATGTGCCACTATTTCCTCTTGGATGCATGTACTCATCAAACTGAGCTTCAAATGACGACCAGAGAGCGTACTGTAAATGAGCCCATGCCTTGAAGAAAAGGATCATGAGGTTACCCATTCATAGTTGACACTTGTGAAGCTGTGCTTCACACCTCGCCCACAGACACCCTGTGCTTGCATGTTACTGTTGGCAGGCTTGCCTGCAAGGGAAAGGTGGCTCATCCTGTTTTCACCTTGCTGGAGGGGAGTATGTCTTCTCTGGGTAGGCCGAGTGATCTTAAATTTTAAATGTGTTTCCTCACTTGAGAAACAGAAAGGAGACTTGCCCTGAATTAGCTCAGGAGTATCTGACTGAAAGAAACAAGTGAGATGCTTAAATGGGGGACAACAAGCATTGTCATAGTGCTGAAGTAAGGGGCCAAGAATATCGTTGCTCCCTTGATTGCTTTCTCAGCGGCATTGCGATCTGAATTTTATCTTTTTTTTTTTGGTTTTTTGAGACAAGGTTTCTCTGTATAGCCCTGATTGTCCTGGAACTCACTCTGTAGACCAGGCTGGCCTCGAACTCAGAAATCCGCCTGCCTCTGCCTCCCAAGTGCTGAGATTAAAGACGTGCGCCACGACTGCCCGGCGAGATCTGAATTTTAAAGCCATTAATTTCTCCTGTTTTCCTGAGAAAATAAATGCAGTCTTACCTAATGTGGCGGTTGCTGAAGTTTTGACAGTGTAATGGTTCCAGGCCTTTGATGTTGGCAGTTGAATGACAGCATATAGATTGTCTGTGAGCTACTCAAATACAAACACCTTTTTCATTTTGCCTGATGTATTAAAATTTTCTGCAATAAATTTATATGCAATTTTATCCTTTAAAATTTTATTATGAATAGTTCTTTTAAAAACATGCATTTTAAAAACATTAAAAACATGGTTTTTCGAGACAGGGTTTCTCTGTATAGCCCTGGCTGTCCTGGAACTCACTCTGTAGACCAGGCTGGCCTCGAACTCAGAAATCTGCCTGCCTCTGCCTCCCAAGTGCTGCTTTCTGCAGTTTAACCACTGAATGGGCTAATTCTTATTAGTTTTGTGAATGATTTCTGTAATTCCCTCTTTGCTGACATAAGGGGAGAGTCTTCAGAAATGCCTCTGTGGTTTTCTGAATGGCCACTTGTTGATTTACTTAGCACTTGCCTTAAACTGACAAAGATTGCATATTTTTTAGAATAGGTACATTGAGCCGGGCAGTGGTGGCTCACGTCTTTAATCCAGCACTTGGGAGGCAGAGGCAGGCAGATTTCTGAGTTCGAGGCCAGCCTGGTCTACAGAGTGAGTTCCAGGACAGCCAGGGCTATACAGAGAAACCCTGTCTCGAAAAACCAAAAGAAAAGAAAAGAAAAGAAAAAGAATAGGTACATTGTAGGCTAAAAATGATATTAATGTAAAGTGTCAATTTTGAAGACCTTCTGTGACAATTTTCAGTGAGAGGGACAAAGACATTTTTATCATTTGGTTTGCAAACCTCATAATTGTGGTTTGTTTGACAGATTCTTTTGTAATTTCCCCCAACAGCTTTTGGCACATCTGTTTTCTCTAAAAGGTTTGAACTATGAAATCTTCATCCTTTACTGTTGCATATGGGACTGGTGTGCCTAAAAAGTAAAGTGCAGCCAATCTAAATTACTGGAAGCTCTGAGTGAAAGAACTTTTGTACTTTAGAGGTTTGCTTTCTGAATCTGCTGGGGCTGATGGTTCCATAGGGTCAGTCACGGGTCAGCCCGCCATTTTCCTTGTCATGTTTAAATTGGTATAATTCCTAATCACTCACATTGATTTGTGCGATTGTAATTATGACCTAGATATATTTTGTTTTTGTTTTTTGGGACAGTGTTTCACCAAGTAGCCTTGGCTGTCCTGAAACTCACTCTATAGATCAGGCTGGTCTAGAATTCAGAGATTTGCCTGCCTCTGGCTCTATAGAGTGCTGGGATTAAAGGTGTATGCCCCCACTGCCCAGCTTGATATAATTTTTATAACATGTTATATGTATGATACATATTTCTTGTTTTAAAAGGTACTTTCAAGTGTATTTTTATTTTATGAGTATGAGTGCTTTGCCTACATGCATATATGTGTACCACATGTATGTATGTGCACCACACGTGTGCCTGGTGCCTGTGGAGGCCAGAGTGTCAGAACCCTGTAAGGAGAGTTGGGGGGTGGGGGCGGGAGTACTTTCTGTCATCTTCCTCCAGTCTCTTCAGTTTTGTTGTGTGTTGGGATGGCACCAGAAATAACAAGATTGTCTCCTTTGTGACTGTTCCTTTTTGTAACTCTTGCTGTCAGAGACTGACTGACAGTGGTTGTGATCCAGGAAGGTGCCGATGTGCCTCAGACAAAGAGGGCTTCAGGGCCCTGGTGCTTGTTTAATAGAGTTTAGTTTGGGGGTAAAAGTTTGATTATGTGATTATGAACTTTAACCTTTTTAATGTTCTGCTGTAGTGATCGAGTCTGAAGTATTCTGTGTGGCATCCTTCATTTGATCGGAATTAGTATTTGCTGGCATATTTCCAGTGCCCCAGGTCTGTCCTAAGAAACATTTGGTTTCTGACTGTAATTGTCTTGGAAACATTGGCATGTTTTTGCAGTACCATTTTACTTGTATTTACTTCAAATGATTTGTTCACTGTCTCTTGCCAGAACATCTGAGCTCATCTGTTTAAAAGCGCTAGGTGCCTGTAATGCTGCAACAGTGGCCAGCCAGCTTAGCTGCTTTCTACCCCACTGGGGTCCAAGGCAAGCAATTGGCAAAGCACATTATTCTTAAATGCCTGAGAAGTGTAGGAAACTGGAAAGTGGACTGATGAGAGGAGAGAAACTATCTCGGCAGTAAGTGTGCTTGGTTGAGTTCCTGTACAGCAGCGGCTCCCAACCTTTCTAGGCTGTGACCCTCTAATACAGTTCCTCACGTCGTGGTGACCCCAACCATAAAATTATTTTGTTATACTTGCCCTGCTTTCATGGAACATAAATGTGGGGGCTGAGGATGCTTTTGTCAGAAGTGATTGCTGAGGCGGGAGCTGAGATAGCTGTGGGTAAGGAGAGACAGGCTTCATGAGCCTCACACAGAAAGGCTGGTGCTGGCTGCCTGGTGAGCCACAAAGAGCAGCTTCCCAAGGAGGTGGGATCATTCTGAGAAGGAAATTAAACTACTTCAAAGGATACATTCTTGGGGCTGGAGAGTGGCTCAGCCATTAGAACACTTCCTGTTCCTCTAGAGGACCTGAGCTTGATCCCCAGCCCCCACTTCAGTTCACAGCCACCTGTGACATCAGCTCCAGGAGTATTGGACATCTGGCCACAGTGTCGTCTGCCCTCGTGTGAATTGGTGGTCAGAGAGATGGTTAAGATCACCAATTTACAGCGTGTGCAGATGGCCTGTGTTGATTGGCCTCCATGTCCCAAACATGGTGGAGTCACTGTGCCTGCCATGTCTCTGAATTTCCATTTCTAATTTGATTAAGGTCTTATTCACCATGCCACCTTGATTATCCAGGAAATATAGACAAGCTGGCCTTGAACTCACAGAGCTCTGCCAATCTCCCAAGTGCTAGCTAGGATTAAAGGCATGCGTCACCACATCTAGCCACTGCCTTCCCAATAAGAAAAAAAAAAGCTTGGATGTGGTTGTGCTCACTTTTAATCCCAGCACTAGGAAGGCAGAGATAGAGATTGATCTCTGAAGACTGATGAGAGACCCTGTTTGAAAACAAATGAGTAACAAACGATTTAAGTATGGGAGAGTTTTGTCTACGTGCATGCATGCGTGCCTGGTGCCTGCGATAGGCAGAAGCGGTATCAGATTCCCTGGACCTGCAGATATAGATGGCTGTGAGCCTACATGAGGGTGCTGGGAACCAAACCCAAGGCTTTTGTAAGAGCAGCTCGACCCATTTCTCTTTCTCTGCCCCAACCCCTGGTTTTTTTGAGCTGTCTCTACATAGTCCTGGCTGTCTGGAATTCTCTATGCAGACCAGGTTGGCCTCAATTTTACAGAGCTCCCAGAATTCCCAGTGCTGCCATTACTGCCCAGCCTTTTCCTTTGCTCATTTTTAAATTGGATGTTTTGGGGTTCCTTTTACTTTTGAGTTACAGAGTTTACAAGCAAACAACCTGTCACTACTGTGTTTTGTTTGTTACTTTGTTTTGTTTTGTTTTGGGGGTGGTGTGGGGGATATGAGGTCTTACTATGTAGCTCTGGCTGGCCTGGAGCTTGTTTTGTAGGCCAGGCTGGCCTCAAACTCACAGAGCTCCCCTGCCTCTGCGTTCCAGAGCTTGGTATTTAAAGTGTATATCAGCATGCCTTTGTGTTTTTCTGTGTCTCAGAACCGATGAAGCTTACATGTGTCATCTTTCTTTTCTTGCCTGCTTCTTCACTTTTTGTTTGTTTTAATTTTCTTGTTGTTGTTTGAGACAGGGTCTACAACGTAGCCTGAAGTTCACTGTATAGCTCATGTAGTTCAGGTTGGCCTTGAACTCATGGTAGTCTTCCTGCCTGAATGCTGGTTATAACAGATACTCAATACCATTCCTGCCTTTCGCTCAGCTATTCAACAGTATTGTAATCCGTGCTTCACATGTCTCCTAAGCTTGATACCACTTCTGTCCGTAAGGGCGCGGTCAGTCAGTGCCTTGTTCTGTTATGGATTACACTTCCCAGGTCCTGCAAGACAGGGCTCCCCAGGTTCTTCTCTCTGCTCTCTTGTGAATTAGAGTAAATTTCCTAACTACACTGAAAATTGAATTGAGACAGGGTCTACACTGTAGCCCAGGCTGTGTAGCTAGCTTTGTTTTATATTGCTAATTTTATTTCTTCCTTGTTAACCATATTCTTGTTTTGAGTTATGTTTCCAATGGATACATTCTTTTAGTGTATACCTATTTAGTATTGCATTCTAAGTTACTTTTTATGTCTTTTGTCTTTACAGTACTGAGTTGAAGCTGTTGGAAGAGGCAACCATTTCAGTTTGCAAGTCTTTGGGTAAGGTGGGAAGGGAGAGAAAAACAGGAAGTTTTTAAATTTTTCTGTTAAAAATTTTAATAGTATAGTATGAGTTGAATTAATGTAGCATTCTTGATTATGATGATAGTAATTATTTGTTTCATGAACTCATTGATGCATTGTCCAATTTCATCAGTGTGCCTTGTCCCCATTTGTAGTGGTATTAGTGGACCCTCCTGGGATTTCAGGGCCTATACCTGACTTCCCTTGTATCTTCTCTTACTGTATGTATGTATTTGTAGATGTCTTAGTTAGGGTTTTATTGCTGTGAAGAGACCACATGAACAAGGCAAGGTCCCTTATAAGGGACAACATTTAATTGGGGCTGGCTTACAGTTTTAGAGGCTTAGTCTATTATCTTCAAGACAGGAGCATGGCAGCATCCAGGCAGGCATGGTGCAGGAGGGTCTGAGAGTTCTATATATTGATCCACAGGCAGGAGGAGGAGACTGTCTGGCAGCCAGGAGGAAGCGCTGAGTCCATACTGGGTGGAGCTTGAGCATAGGAGACCTCAATGCCCACTTACCTGCGTGACTTATGTCCTCCAACAAACCACACCTACTCCAACAAGGCCACACTTCCTACAGTGCCACTCCCTGTGGCCAAGCATTCAAACACATGAATCTGTGGGGGCCAAACCTTTTCAAACCACCACAGCAGACTTGCATTAATTTTTAAAAGTATATTCCGAAGAACTCCATCTTTGACACTCTTTGACACATATCAAGAAGCTCACATAGACACACAGTTCTCAGTTCTGAATGAAAATGAATTCTGACAGCTCAGGCCAGTGTTCTTAAGTGTTTGCATTTCTGGTTCAACAGTGTCCAGGAATCTATGTTTACATTGGAAAAATTGGCTGAGAAAGTGGCTGCCAAGGTTTGAACTTTGCACCCAACATGTAAACCTTGTGAGCTTTCTTGAGCAGTAAAAGTAAATTTTGGACTAAACAGTCTCTTTCTTCTGTCGAATTCTTAGCTTTTGTTCTTCAGAGACTTGCTATGATGTGTAATATGTTTTATGGATACTTTTTTATGTCTAATTTGTTATTTCCAATAATTTTTTAATAGCTAAGAATTTGAGCCAGTAGATATGGGTCTGTTCTTGAGAAAGTAACAATCTATAGATAAAAATATGAAGAATAGAACTGGACAGATGACTCAGTGGTTACGAGTACTAGCTGCTCTTCTAGAGGACCCGAGTTGAATTCCTAGCACCCACATGGCAGCTTACAATGGTCTATAATTTCAGTTACAGAGGATCCTATGTCCTCCTCCGGTCTTCTCAGTATGCACATGTTGCAAAGATGTATGTGCAGGCTAAATATTCATACATAAAGTAATACATTTTAAAATTTAAAATGAATATGAAAAATTATAGTAATATTGGTGCTTACCTCACTTGAGGTTGCACTTTCTGTTTACTTTGTAAATAAAAATTGAATATTTGTTAATTACAGCTATCTCTTAGATACTGTTCTTTTGCTGTGATGAAACACCATGACCAAAAGCAAGTTGGAGAGGGAAGGGTTTATTTAGCTTCTGCCTGCATTTCAGTGTTCATCAAAGGAAATCAGGACAAGAACTCAAGCAGGGCAGGACCTGGAGGCAGGAGCTGATATGTAGGCCATGGAGGGTGCTGCTTCCTGACTTACTCATTGTGGCTTGCTCAGCCTGCTTTATCATAGAACCAGGACCTCCAGCCCTAGGATGAAATCACCCACAATGGGCTAAACCCTCCCTCATTGATCACTAATTAAGAAAATGTCCTACAGGCCTGCATAAGGCCCCATCTTATGGAGGCATTTTCTTAATTGAGGTTCCCTCCTCTCAGAGGCCTCTAGCCTCTGACATAAAATTAAAATTATCCAGCACAGACTAAGAGTAGCATTTTCTCTTATTGCTTATTTTCAGAATTAGACGTGAACTCATCTGGAAGAGTGATCAGTCAGCAATTTCAGTGTGACATTTTATGAGTGGTATGATATGCTCAGTATTAACTAGTTAAATGCCGTTCTTGTCTCTTGCAGTTGAAAACAACCCTCGAACAGGAAATCTTGCTGCGCTAACTAAGGTCTTCCTTTCTAGAACCAGAGAGCTCAGGCTTTCGGCAGAGTGCCAGAAGTAAGTTGCTGTCCAGTGTCACTGTGGCATGCTTGCCGCTATGAGGAATAGTTTGTATTCGGTGTAGGGAATAAGTTATGGTCCTTTGAAAATCCCTGTGGAGAAATCATACTCTTTAGTAAGAGAAAACAAGTAAAAGAGAAGAAGTTTTTATTTTAGGGTCTTAAATTGTTGTTGTGAGATTCAGTGATTTGTTTGATTCCAGCACTTGGTTAGTTATTAAAATTATATTTATGATTAGTAATTATGATTGATTCAGTTTTTAAATTAATCATTAATTTGTTTTGGGTAGTGCATAAAGTGGGTTTTATGGTGACATTTATTTGCTCATGTTCATCCATTGCAATGACCCTCTGTTGTCATGATGTGGTCGTTATCATAAAAGGTATTTCCTCCCGTTTTCCGAAGGAAAAGGTTCTTTCACGCCTCGTGATTACTAAGCTAGTTTAAATAGCGACTTAGACTGGTGTTATCTTATTCCACATCTACAACTTGTATGTCCTAAGTATTGGATCTGGGGATATCTAATTGTTTATGACTAGAGCATTGATTTTGTTAGTAGCCCAGACTGGACCAGGTACTCCAGTGCTTTAAGCTTCCAAGTGCTGGGATAACAGGCGGAGCCACTATGCCTGGCTCCTATAAAATTGTTTAGATAGATAGTATCTTTAAGATTGTTTATTAGCTCTGCTTATAAAGAAATATACCAAATCCAGTTAAAAATTTCCTGTCATTAATACAAATAGCAGGCACAGATGCCGCCTTTTGGTTCTACTGTGCACTTGTATATCTTCTCTTTCTGCTACCATAGTTTTAGCTTTCTTTGCTTTCACATGAGACAGTTATAAAGCTACGGACAAAACAGTTACACCCTCAGGTGCCAGTAACCGTTTTAATCCAGTAGATTTCCTAAGTAGAGTGTGAGCTGAGGGAAAATACAGCAGCTGCCACTGACTCAGTGTGGCTATAAGATCCAGACACTGTCATGTAAGCAGGCTGTGCAGGGCCATCCTCAAATTATGAAGGCACACAGACTAGAAACAAGTCGGCCTTGTTTATGATTAAAAATAGTGAATTCTGGTCTTTCCTTTCCAGCCACATCTTCATTTGGCAGACGCACAATGCTTTGTTTATCATTTGCTGCTTGCTGAAAGTGTTCATCTGCGAGCTGTCTGAGGAGGAGCTGCAGCTTCACTTTACCTATGAAGAGAAGTCCCCTGGCAGTTACAGTAAGTAATAGGTCAACGGCAGATCTTAGGATTAAAGTAGAATCTGCCTTAGTGGGGAAAGGCACCGCCTCCCAACAGTGCAAGCCTGGCAGCCCTGTGTAAAGGCGGAAGGAGAGAGCCCATCACACTGAGTCATCTAGTGACCTGCACATGTGCACTGTGGTTCCTGTGCTCACACCTGCCCATCACACACACACTGCATTTAAGAAGCATCAACTTTGAAAACTCCAGGCTTCCTGCAACACCAGCTGTTTTCTTAAAACAGCCAACAGGAAAAGGTGTCTTTTGACATCTTTTTTTTTTTTTTTTTTTGGTTTTTCGAGACAGGGTTTCTCTGTGTAGCTCGGGCTGTCCTGGAACTCACTCTGTAGACCAGGCTGGCCTCGAACTCAGAAATCCGCCTGCCTCTGCCTCCCAAGTGCTAGGATTAAAGGTGTGCGCCACCACCGCCCGGCTGACATCTTTATCTATGTCTTGTTTTGTTGCTGTAACCAAACACCTGACAGAACAGAGAAGAAAGGTTTTATTTTGCCTGGAGTTTGAGGGTGCATTGCATTGTGGTAGGGCATGGTGGCAGGGAGCATGAGGCAGCTGTCATTAGCATCTGTGGTAAGGAAGCCGAGAGACTGGAAACCTGGTATTCGGCTGCTTTTGCCTTTGATTTGGTCTGGTACCTCAGTCCGTGGGATGGTGCCACCCACTTCCTAAACCTAATCTGGAAGCTGTGTCACAGGCATGCCCAGAGGTCTATCTCTTGGCTGATTCGAGATCCGGTCACGTTGACAACCAGTGTAAGCATCACAAAGTCTGCTCCTTATCAGCCCAACAAACATATCACTTAACACTTATTATTGTTGCATTTTTAGACTTATTTATTTTATGTGTATGAGTGTTTTGCCTCTGTGTATATATGTGCACCATGTGTGCACCTGGTGCCAGAGAAGGACAGAAGAGGGCATTGAATGCCCTGGAACTGGTTTAAGGATGGTTGTGAGTCATGATATATGTCCAGGTCCTCTCTGCAAGGGTAACAAGTATTCTTTATTATTAGTAGTAGTATTTCTTTAGTTCACTTTATATCCCAATCACAGCCCCCAGTCCCACCTTACATATCCATCCTCCCCACTGCCCCCTCCCCTGCTTGGGGTCTACCCCACCCTGGGATATCTAATCCCAGTAGGTCTCCCACTGAGGCCCACCAGGCAGTCCAGATATGGAAGGAGGGGTCCAACGGCAGGAAACAGAGTCAGAGATGGCTCCCGCTCCTATTGTTAGAGGACCCACATGAAGACCAAGCTGCACATCCGCTACAAATGTGTAGTGGCCCTAGATCCAGCTCTTGCATGCTCCCTGGAAGTGATCTTAACCACTGAGACATCTCTCCAGTGCCCGTTAGTGAGTGTGTCTGTGTGCATGCTGCCATGGCATGCAGGTGAAGGTCAGAGGACAGCGTTTAGGAGTCTCTTTCCACTGTGGGGTCTGGAAACCTAACTCAGGTCATCACGTTTTTGTGGCAAGTGCCATTGCCTGTAAAACAATCTGGCCTGCCCTCACATAGAAAACTTTTTAGCTACAAGCTTCTACCTCTTCTTTCCATAGACATAAAGCCGTGCCATGGTGCAAAGTGCATTCATCCGTCCTCAGGTTTCCATGTCTTTAATAGTTTCAGCACTGTCTACAAGTTCAAGTTTCTTTTGAGACTGAGCAGAGGACCTTAACCGTCAGCTCCTAGGAATCAGAGCAAGTTCCTTAGTTCCAATACATATTGGTACATGATAAACATTCCCATTCCAACAACAGAGAATCAAGGAAAGACTGAACCAAAGTTATGTGGAAACCAAGCAAGGCAAACACCCTAGGTGGGCCACCTGTGTGCTGAGATTAGAGGTGTGGTAGTGCTCAACATTTTTTTTAAAAAAAAATTACATTTATTTATTAGTGTATATGTGTAGGCTTGTGAGCATGCCATGGTGTGCATGTGGAGACCAAAGGACAACTTAATGGAGTTCTGCCATCTTGTGGTTCCCAGGGAATTGAACCCCACTTATCATGCTTGGCACCAGGTGCCCTTACCTGCACAGATATCTCACCAGCCCCCTCCCCCCAAATCATGTTCCTAGGACACAGGCAAAACTCAGCTGAGATTCTTAGCCAGAATGTGACTTGAGTGGCCTGTGGCCACTTCCTGACTCGGTCCCTGTTCCTATCTGAAACCTCACGAGCCTGGTCTGTGGTCCATTGGCAGCTCCAGAATAATAAACCACTGAATTTGGCTTACATAATCAAGGGCTTTTTGAGCTCAGAGTTTTTTTCCTGAAGACCAGGTCTGAGAGCACAGACCATTTGGTTGAGCTTATCCCAACATCAGCCCCACTCCTGGTACCATTTCTCTATGTTAGTGCCTTCTCTTGTTGCTGTCAAATACCTGACAAAGCTGCATAAGGAAGAAAGGCCTGGGTGTGCCAACAGTTTAGGAGTACTGTCCAGTGCAGGAAGGCATGGTGTCTGGGGCACATTCAGCTGAATACTAGCGATGAATATTACCTCTTGCATGCAGGGATAGACCTCCTTCTCCCCAATTAACACAGTCTAGAATCTTACAAACATGCCCTGTTTCTATATTTTTAAATATGTTCTGAGATATGAATAGGGCTTTTATTCAGGATTGCATACTCTAATGTTTCTACACTAATCTTCATCTTTTGACATCAGTAGTACTCAAAACACAGTTCTACTTGTTAAGAAAATGACCACGTCTCCCAGTGGGGCCTGGAGAAATGGCTCAATGGTTAAGAATAGGTACTGCCACCAAGGGCTAGCAATGGCAGTTCTGCAGGTACTGAGGTGGCAGTTTCAGCCTAGGCTAGACCAGATCCTTGAAAAGCATGAAATAGTTCAACATAAATGTATTGAAGATGATTTTTTTCTTTTACTTATTTTTATGAGGGTTGCTCTTAAGCACAGCAGGTTATACATGTGTTCACCTTTGCTTTCTCTCAAAACTCTAGTTGGCATTGAGAATTTGACCGTGGATGAGCTGGGTATAGCTTGGTGGTGCAGAGGTACAGCCCTAGCACTGGGGAAACATCATGTAGACATTTCAGGGCTGTTGGAAAGTCAAGTAATACAGAACTTAGCTGAATGCTAACTATTTTGGAGAGCAACAGAAGAAAGCGTCTTGTTCCAGAACTCTGGGAAGGCTGCGGACTGGAAGTGACAGGTGTCTTAGAGGCAGGCCCTCAGGGATATTAAGAAAGTGCTCAGGCTGGCTCTCCTCAGGCCCAGTTGTGAGGCTATCCCTCCCAGTGTAATATTCTGTGAGGCCCACCTGGCAAGGCTCACCTAGGAGCTTCTTGGGAGCCTGTAAGAGCACAGGCAGAAAGCTCAGGACTGAGGCATCCTGACTCAGCTGATAGCATGCAAGCATTGGGATTTAACCCCCAGCAGGAGACTAGTGGACTCCAAACCAAATGAACCAAAACAGAAAAGAAATATGTTTGATATTCTCCATGAAGCAGCTAGGAGCCCTCCAGAGGGAGACTGTCCACCCGCCCTGGGCAGGCCCCACCTGTGTGCATCAAACTTTTAGTCAGCCTCTGCCTCAGTGGCGGGTAAATGGAACCAGACGGTAGAGAAGGGCAACTAACATATAAAGAGCAGTGTAAACCAAGAAAGAAAAATAATGTAAGGCAGGACATTTGTAGAAACAGACTTCAAAATCCTTAACTGTTCTCTCTAACACACCCACTTTCCTTCCTGTTCTTGACCTCAATGTGATGAAAACTCTTAGGCGGTACCCTTGAAACCCATGCTTTTTGTCCTGTTAAGCTCCATGGAGGCTGTGGTGGTTGAATAGGAATGGCCCCCACAGACTCAGATGTTTGACTCTCTGGCCCATAGGAAGTGGCATTGTTAGGAGGTGTGGCCTTGTTGGAGCAAGTGTGTCACTGTGAGGGCCAGCTTTGAGGTCTCATCTCCTCATGCTAGGCCCAGTATGGTACAGAGTCTCTTGTTGCCTGTGGATTAACTTGTAGAACTCTCAGCTCCTTCTCCAGCTCCATGTCTGCCTGTACACAACCATGCTGATAGTGTACTAAACCTCTGGAACTATAAGCCAGCCCCAATTAAACCATTTCTTTTTTTTTTTTTAATTTTTCTTTCATATATTACATCATGACCGCAATCTACCCCCCCCCCCCAGTCTTTCTTCCCACCTCCTTCTCCCCAAGATTCACCAACCTTTTACCTGCCCTCAGAAAACAGGAGGCCTCCCAGGGACACCAACCAAACAGTGCGTATCAAGCTACAGTAAGACCAGGCACATACCATCACATTTAGCTGAGGAAGATTTACTCCTGCATACCATCACATCAAGGCTGAGGAAGATTTACACCTGTCTTAGTTAAGGTTCTATTGCTGTGAAGAGACACCATGACCATGACATCTCTTAGACTCTTGTGCCTACTTGTGGGACTTCTCCTCTACTGGATTGCAGGTTTCCCCCTATGGAACTAGCCTTGCTTTTTCTCTAGCCAAGGAGCTCTGGATGCCTTGGCAACAGGGTTTCACCTCTCCCTTTTCTCTGCTTTAACTAGTCCATGAAGATTGGCACAGGTAGCCCTGGCATTATACACCAGGGATTAATGTTTTAAGAATTTTAATATAAAGTTTAATGGTATAATTTGATTATTTATATGTATGCAGTTCAAAAGTAAACACATAAACAACAAAAAAACAAACATCAACCCAATAATGGAAATGTGACTCAGAGAATAAAGTTCATATGTTAGGGTAGTCTATTCACCATAGCAAGGCACCTTCTCAGAAAACCTGAAAACATTCAAAATTTAAATTGATCTTTGCAGAAAAAATAGAGGAATGCCTCTGGGTGCTCTTGAGTTGTTGTTTAATCTTTGTAACAGTTGCTCTCTTAGTGTCTTAGAGTTTCTATTGCTGCGATGAAACACTGTGACCAAAAGCAAGTTGGAGAGAGAAGGGTTTATTCAGCTTACACTTCACCCACATTGCTGTTCATCACCAAAGGAAGTCAGGACTGGAACTCAAACAGGGCAAGAACCTGGAGGCAGGAGCTGACGCAGAGGCCACGGAGAGGTGCCACTTACTGGCTTGTTCCCCTGGCTAGCTCAGCCTGCTTTCATAATGAACCCAGGACCACCAGCCCAGGGGTGGCACCACCCACAATGGGCAGGGCCCTCTCCCACTGATCAGTAATCGAGGAAAATGCCCGACAGCTGGATCTCATGGAGGCATTTTCTCAACTGAGGCTCTTTTTTCTCTGATGATTCTAAGTTGACACACAAAAGCAGCCACTACATGTAGGAATACTTTTGTAATCACTGAAACAAAATGATTGAAATTTTACTGTATACACACCTGATACATAATGGTGTCTTTTCTGTTTGACCACAGTAATTGCAGACAACCGGAAGCATGGATTGTAATGGCATAGATCACAGCTCCTAAATATTGCAGTGCATTGACGTATAGATCTGTTTTATTTTTAGAAGAGAATGAGTTCATTTTCTTTTCTTTTTGTGATTAATTTATAACAGCATTTTAGAATGCTAATTAAAAATATTTAATACTTTAGAGTAACTCCAACGAAAATAGGCAAACATAGACTCCACCAAGATTTTCTGAATATAGGTGTATAATAAATCTGACTATGTGCTTCATTGGCACTGACTTTGTGGTCCCAGCTGGCCTTCCTTCCATGTGCTAGGCTTGCTGCCGTGCACCACCATGCACCACCATCACCATGCACCACCGTGCCTGTGGCATGGTTTTTTTTTTTTTTTTCCGAGACAGGGTTTCTCTGTGTAGCCTTGGCTGTCCTGGAACTCACTTTGTAGACCAGGCTGGCCTCGAACTTAGAAATCCGCCTGCCTCTGCCTCCCAAGTGCTGGGATTAAAGGCGTTCGCCACCACTGCCCGGCAGCATGTTCTGTTTTGAAGAAATCCTTTTATTCTGGCTTTCAGGCACTGCAGACTGTTTCTGAGGTGCGTGACTGCACTTGATTAAGGTCTTAGCATTTGTCACTGACATAGCATGCTTTGGGCAGCACTGAGAGCCTGTCCTGTCCTGAATGCTGAAGAGCAGTGACAGTTACATCTTTCTTTACCAGTGCTTTATTTTTATAAAGATTTATTTTTACTCCCTGTGTCTGAGTGTTTTGTTTGTTGTATATATGTGCACCTTGTGCATACACCGTGCCTGGAGAGGCCAGAGAGGGTGATGGGCAGTGTGAGTATCTTTGTGGATGCTGGAAACTGCACCTGGGTTCTGCGAGAACAGCCAGAGCTTATAAGTGCAGAACATCTCTGTTCTTTCATCATCTATTTCTCTTAATGAATGGTCCACATGTGTTTGTTTGTTTCATTACTGCTTTGCTTCTGGTGATCAGTAAGGATCTCCACTTTTTTTTTGATACATAATCATTAGCTTAAATGATAAAAATTATCTAAGAAAGTGAAAGAGAGTTAAGTTAGCTACTTTTAATAACAACCTGGAGGTAAGGCAGAAACTGGAGGGTAAACTCCCAAGTGGACGGCTGACGGGGTATGCAAAAGTGAGTTTGAATGTACTAAACCTGCTTAACTGAATTGAGATCATGAAGTAGTGAATAAGAACAAAATGAGAGAGCTTCTAGGTCAGGAGGCCGCAGCAGGTGGTGTGTGTCTGTAATGCCGGCCTGAGGTGCAAGGGACTCCATTTCAGGGTTATCCCAGGCTACATAGTGTGCTCCTTTCTCAACAAACAAAAAATGAGGCTGTATCAGAGAAGCGGACTACATAGTCAAGAGGACTCCGAGAGTGCTTGGATACAGAAGGGTGGCCAAGTCTGGATTTTAGCATTGTGCTACTGGTGCAGTCATCAAAAATGAAAATAAGAAGTGTGTTGGGTTAGAGAGATGGCCCAGTGGCAAGAGCACTGGCCGCTCTTCCAGAGGACGCTGGTTTGAATCCCAGCACTAACATGGTGGCTTACAACTTTTGGGGGACCAAGCTCCCTCTTCTGGGATCTCTGTGGTTCCCGTATACATGCAGGCAGGCCATTCATGCACATCAAATTAAAAAGAGGTAACCCAGAGGAGTGTTAGGAATACTGCGCTCATTTTTGAATACACTGAGTTTGAGACAATGGTCACTCATGTTGGAACACCAGCAAACAGTTGGTGAGTGTCTGCAGCTGTGGCACGCTGACTGCTCTGGGTCTTGTCCGATGTGTGAACTGGCCAGAGTCTGTCCTGACTCTTGTGCTTGGATGGGAGACAGTTTGATCTGGAAGAGTGCTGCCAAAAGCAAAGGACACTGAGTAGATGTGAGACTGTACATGACCTGAGGAAATCATTTTATGAAGGAGTTGATGTCATGAGTGTCCAAACCCAAACCAGAAGTCACAAGGCTAATGCACTGGCTTAAGCTGTTTGGAGGTCCCTTAGCTGTGGGAGTTTGGGACAGAAATGCTCTGTGTTGGGATGACAGGTCACATCCTGTCCTTGCCACTTATGATTCTCTGACCTAGAAAGTCATCTTGCCTTTGACTTTTGTTTGTAAGGAGTGATTGCCTTCTTGTTGAGATTCATTCTGTCACCTGTGGATTGAAAGGCCATGAGTTTCATCAGAATCAAGGGCAAGGTCATATGAACGTTGGGAGGGGGATACAGGTCTAAATATCTTTGCTTCAGGTGAAGCAGCTAAAGCTGCTTTTAAAAAAAAATGTATTTTTGACTTTAATATAAAATTCCATTAGAAGAAGCAGTGTGAAGTATGAGAAATGTGAAGATCACCAGCCTGTAGGCTCCTTAATTTTGTTGATTTTTAATTTTGTTGATTCTTTGTGAATTTCACATCATGCACCCCAGTTCCACTCATTCCCCCCTCCCCTCACACCTGCCCCCACTCTTGCAACCCCTCCCCCAACAGAGAAAAAAGATGTTGTTGTGGAAGCTGTAGTGTGTCACAGTGTGCCAGTAGTATTCCCTTTTGTCCACACTGACACATTGTTCTGGTATATGGCCTCTGGCTTCTGCTACACTATCAATACTGAAAACTCACTAGGACTCCTCTGGGAGATCCTATTGTTGCCCTGTGTCATGGAGAACCTGCAGTTTTGGATCTGTAGGACCGCCCTTTCATGTACTCCAGCAATTCATCAGTGGGGTAGATGTTGGGGTGGACTGATTGAAAGCCCTGGATCTGGACCTGAGAGGTGTCTGAGCTTCTCTACCCTCCAGCTCTCCTGCTCTCACACCCTTGGCCTGGTTCACTGGCAACCCATGTAACCAGGACCAGCTCCACCCTGCTGCCCAGGCAAGGTACAGGGCCCACTCTCCCAAGTATTCCAGCAGGTGAGGGACATAGCCAATTCTCTCACTCTTATAACCCTGGAACCAAATCTTCTACCTGCCATAGGTGGTGAGGGACGAGGGAAGGAAGGAGGGCACTCTCCCTCATCCATCCATACCAACACACAGCAAACAAGAAGTAGGGTTGACTCTCATGCGCTCATGCCCTTGGGGCCTGCTCATCTGCACACCCCCCCCCCCCATATCCAGGGCTAGCTCTACTGTGCTGCCCTGGTAAGGTACAGGGCCAGCTCTCCTGCCTACAGTACATACCTGTAATCTCAGAATTTGGGGGAGACTTGCCAGTTGAGGACTACACAGTGAGACCCAATCTTAAAAGGAAAGCAAAAATAGAGCCAGTGAGATAAGATAGTTAAGCAAGTCATGCATGCCCAATGTGCTTTTTTCTAACTCTGAAACTCACATAAAGGTAGAAGGAGAAAACCAACGCCAAGGAGTTGTCTTCTGCCTTTCACACATGTGCTATGGCACATACACTAATACAAAAGGAAAATCGCGTAAAGTCGATATTAAGACTGTATTAAGTGTTGACTTGCTCATTATCTGGATTTTATTCAGAGGTCAAAATAGCGTTTGAATATATGTAATAATTTTTTTCGTATTAGAAATGAAAACTTAACATCTAAGTAATTTCATCTATTGTTTACCTTGTCAAAACAAAGCTTTGTGTGTCTCACTAGGTTCTGACTCTGAAGATCTTTTGGAAGAATTGCTCTGCAGCTTGATACAGTTAATCACTGATACTCCACTCTTGTAAGTCCTGCCTGAGCCAGGCTCGGTCTTCATTCTGCAATGAAATGAGAATTGACTGTGCTGAAGAGGTGTGTGAGAGTGTGTGAGTGTGTGAGTGTGTGTGTGGTGAGAGAGAGAGGATGGGGTGAGGTGGGGGCAGGGGCATTTGTATACAGGGTGAGGTGGGGCAGGGGCAGGTGTGTACAGAGAGAGTAGTGGGTGTTAGGTGAATTCCTTAATCATTCTTCTCTCCTTTCTTTAGTTTTCTCCTCCCTGCTCCCTCCCACTCTATTTTCTTTTTCTTTTGAGACAGGATCTTACCATGTAACTCTGGTTACCCTAGAACACCCTATGTTGACCAGGCTGGCCTCAAACTCACAGGTATCCCCCTGCCTCTGCCTCCCGAGTGCTGGGATTAGAGGTGTGGGCTCCCAGGCTCAGCTCCCCTTATTTTCTGAGACAGGGTCTTTTATGGAACCTGGACTTGTTTGACGTGGCCAGCAAGCCTCAGGAGCTCCATCATCGCTATGGTTACAGGTGTGTGCCACCAAACTAGGATTTGACGTGCGTGATGAGGATCCTAGTTGAGGGTCTACTAAGCTATCTGCCCAGGCCCTGTGTGGAAGAGCTTGTAGGTTCTGGTGCAGTGTAGGATTCTACACTCATGACATACTTTTTCTTTTGCCTGGTGTATATAGACTGTGTCCACCTGACTTGCTTGCTTTTCTGTTGCTGTGACAAAGCACCATGAGCAAAGCCACTTAAACAAAACAAAACATTTAATTTGGAGGTCATGGTTAATTTCAGAGGTTAGTAGAGTCTGTGGCCATCCTGGCAGGGAGCATGGCCTCAGGCAGGCAGACTGGCAGGCATGGTACTTGGAGCAGGA
The DNA here is from genome assembly GCA_021653895.1 of Mastomys natalensis. Taxonomy (NCBI): domain Eukaryota; kingdom Metazoa; phylum Chordata; class Mammalia; order Rodentia; family Muridae; genus Mastomys; species Mastomys natalensis. The sequence continues at coordinate 851,652 of JAJTUV010000270.1, forward strand.
GCTGAGAGCTCACATTGAGACACCAACCACAAGGTAGAGAGAGCTATTTGGGAATACTGTGGGCTTTTGAAACCTCAAAGCTCGCTCCCAGCAGCACACCTCCCCCAGTAAAGCCATAGCTCCTACAGTTCCAGCGACTGGGGACAAAGCACTCAGATGTGTTTGAGGTTTGGGGCCCATTTTTATTCATACTACATCGCTATCAAACAAGAATTTCATGTTAAGGAAGAATGATTAAGTCCTTCAGAAATATTAACATGGTAGGAGAGGATTACATTAACTTCGGTAAGAAGAGCTCTTACAGGTCTCTGTAAAGACTTTGAGAAAGGCAAGTTGAATCGAGTCTGTGTGGTAGAAAAAGCAAACTGACCACAGTGTTCTCTTTTTCTCTTTGCTTCTTGGTTTTGTTTTGAGACTATTTTAGAGAGGACAGATTTCTTTGCAGTGTTCTTTGAAGCTCGATGTATTCCGTGAGATGTAGTTGAGGAGGTCCTCCAATGAGACTTCTTAGTGAGGTTCTTCACAGGGAGCTCCCTCAGTGAAGAAGTCTGTGGCTCTCCTGACAGCCTTTTTCCTGTGTCCTGGAACATAGACGAGGTCTTCTATGCTGCACCCCCATCCTGGCACCATGACCCAGTAGTCTCCTAGAGGTTTTACAAAACTTATTTTTTATGTATCAGTGTTTTGCCTACATGTATGTCTGTGTACCATATATGTTCATTGCCTGAGGAGACCAAGAGAGGACTTTGGGCCTCCTAGGACTGGAGCTGTAGGAGGCTGTGAGTCATCAAGGTAGGGGCTGGGTAGTAACCCTGAGCTCTTTGGGAGAACACCAGTGCTCTTAACTGCTGAGCCGTCTCTCTAGCCCCAACCTTGAACAGTTTTCCTCCTGTTTTTATCTCTTGAGTGTAGACATCACACGTCTATTCCACCACGTTGACTTTATGGGGGCTGCACCCAGGCATGCTAGACATGCACTCTACCGACTGACCTGTAACTTAGCCATGTAAAGGAAGGAGCTTTCAGATAAAGAAGTTCTTCTGGTTTATCATCATAAAATAACAAACACAGGGATTTTGTCAGAACTGGCTCTTTGATTCTGGCCCAGAAACAAAAGACAAGCATTTGTGAGCACATAGGCTCTTGGGGATACTGTCCATGAATCCATATTTTTCCTAGAGCTGGCGAGACACACCGTGCCTTATGCTGTGTTGATGCATGGTGAGCTGAGATAAGAAGACTTGCCTGCCAGGGAAGGACATGGGGACAGCTTCCCAGGATGTCTTGTGACACACGGACTTGTTCACATCTGCCAGTTTTCTCTTCTTTGTTTTGAGTAGAATTTTAATATTGCCCAGGGTGATCGCGTAAGCCCAGCTTACAGTCTCCTCCTTGTGCCCACGTCACATGGTTTGCGCTGTTGCAGAGATTTCGCAAGCCACCAGTTGTCACCTCACAGAGCACATGCGTTTCAAGTCCTTTTGTTTCTTGCCCTGTCCTTTTCCTGCTTGGAATATGGAATGTAAGGTCGTGCTCAGACCATATTGAACTATGGGTAAAGTCACTTGCAAAGGCTGAGTCCTCGGAGCATGGGCTGTTGGTGACATCACAAGTTGCTGTGAGTGCTCAGCCTCATGTCCCTGTACTCCTGTAGGAGGAAACCAGTTCCTGTCTCGGTTAAGTCTCTGTGGTGAGGTTTCGGATTTTTTTTTTTTTTCAGATGAGTGTGGAGAACTTACGTATTTCCTGCTCTTTTCTAATCACATTAAGCTAGATTTTTTTTTTAAATGTTTTTGATCTAATTTTAAAACTGAATTAATATAATTTTAAATTAACCAGGTCAGGTTGCACATGCCTATAACCCTAGCTCTTGGGAGACTGAGGCAAGAAGATGGTGAGTTAATGGATAGCCTGGGCTACATAATGAGTTCCAGACCAGCCTAGGTAACATAGTAAGACTCAGTCTGAAACAAACACAAAATTACGCTTTTAATAACATTTGTTTTCATTGCCAAGTCCCAACAATTGAATGTGTCCAGACTTTAGCCTTTATTGATCATGTTTTGTTGAAGTTAGGGAGTTGGAAGTAGTAAATCTGTTTGGATAATAAAGAGGCTGTGAACACAGTGAATGAACCAGCTGTGTGGAGGAGCAGACAGTGCCACAGTGCATCGCACATTCAGTGTTGTAATGTGTTTATACTTTTTAAATGAACTGAAAATGCACAGGCAGCCAGATGTCTTGTGTTATGTATGCTCAGCGTGAAGCAGCTGCTGAAACAATTTCTTATGATTTAATGCCCTTGGAAGTCCATCTTACAAGAAGGTTTGTCTTGGTTACAGTTTCCATGTGAAAGCAACTGCTCTGTAAGTGTTTCACCTACCCCAACTGCACCGCATCATTCCAGACCAGCCTGTAACTGAAGGTGGAATTAGCATGAAAACGGGAGCACTCTCATCTCCTGAACACCGTCAGTCTGGCTGTAATACTTCACAGTTGCTCTTGCTTACCTGTACTGAATTAGCAGGAGAATCATTAGAAATCTAATTTTAGTAGTCATGAAATTTCAAACTAACCTAAATCTTTCTTATGAGACTATATTAGTCCATTAAAATTGAAAGTAAAGTGATTACTAAGAATAACATACATACCTTACATATGTGTGTACTCATATTGCATTCTCTCTCTCTCTCTCTCTCTCTCTCTCTCTCTCTCTCTCTCTCTCTCTCTCTCTCTCTCCCACACAGCTCTTGTTCTTGTTTACCTTAAACTAGCTTGAACTTGCTGTGTGGCTAAGGATGACCTTAAACTTCTGCATCTCTTGCCCTCAACCCTTAATGATAGGATTACAGATGTATACTGTAATACCTGGTTTGTATAAACTTTTAAATGATTCTTTATTAGAAACAGGATCAGGCTGGGCCCAGGTCCTGTCACTAATCCCAATTATTCAGGAGGCTGAAGCAAGAGGATCTCAAGTTTAAGACTTGCCTAGGAAATCTTCACTTTGAGACCTTTGAGGAAGACAAAAGAATTTGACTAGGAACCTCTCAGGATTGAATATGGCTTTGTGGAATCAAGGGCATGTTAGCTTGATTATAGCAAGTCTGGAAAATTAAGATTGGAAAAGCTGTGTTGCTGTGGAAAAGACATGAGGGTTTAGAAGACTAAACTTGAGCTGTGTTTCAGACTCTGGACCAGGACACAACAGTGGGAAGTATAGAGCTTCTCCTCCCAGTTCCACTTTGGAGGAATTAAGGAGGTTTGAAACTGATTGTCTGAACTGTAAGATTCTTTATATCAACACGGTTTCTGAAATGTAATAGTTATAATATATTAATATTATAATTAATTTATAATGTAATATATAATATGTAATATATTCAGTCTTTCAGTAGTTATGTTGTGAAAATTTTGAGTATTGAAGATTTTTGTTCCCTGCTAGTCATTCTTTGATTATGAGACAGGGTCTTACTGTATAGCCCTGGCTGGCCTGGAACTATTGTGTAGACCAGGCTAGTCCTGAACTCAGAGATGTCCACCTGCTTCTGCCTTTCATTGCTGGGATTAAAGGCATGTGCTACCATACCTGGCTTGTAAGTGGTTTCCTTAGTTGTTGATGGGAGCGAAGGCACAGAGATGCCCATGACTGGGGAATGAAGGACTTACATAACTCTGGGATAATGTCTTTCTTCAGCCCTGCATGTTGATTCATAAATGCTTCTCCAAAGCCAGCTTCCATGGAAGGCAAGAGCTAGGTAGCTACAGCAAATCAGCATTTAAATTTTAAGTGCTGCAAATTAAAATCTAGCACAGCTTTCTGGATGAATTAGGAATTTAAGACATTATAAGTATTGAACTAAATGTAAAGAATTTCCATATATCAAGATAGTATTATGTATTAAAATGTTGCAATAGGTGTTTTGTTTTGTTTGTTTGTTTTAAATTTTTATTGCAGGTTTATTTTTATGGCTGGAGAGATGGCTCAGTGGTTGAGAGCACTGGCTGCTCTTCCAGAGCACCCGGGTTTGATTCCCAGCACCTACATGCTGGTTCACAAATGTCTGTAACTCTAGTTTCAGAGGATACACTGCCTTCTTCTGGCCTCTTTGGGCACTAGGCATACTCACTAGGCATACTCATGGTACACAGACATAAATGCAAACAAATCACTTATACAGACAAGAGTAAATTAATAAAAAAATAAAGAGATACATTACTTTGAGTTATGTGTTGGGTACCTGTGTACAGGCACCATGAAGTTCAGAGGAAAGTGCTGAAAGGATGTTAGCAGCATTCCATGCATCTGGAGCTGCAGGTGGTTGTGAACTGCCCATCATGGGGGCTGGGAACTGAACTCAGCTCCTCTGTGAGAGCCACACTTAGCTGCTGAGCCATCTCTTTAGCTCTCACAGTGGGTTTTTGTTTGTTTGTTTCTTAGAAAAATTTATGATGGGTTGGGGAATTCCATTTAAAATTTTTAGTATGTAATATTTAAGACCTTGAGTTATTGAAAAGAAATATGTCCAAAAGTACAATGTTGATTTTGCAAGATAGATGTTTAGATTTTTTCCCCACAAATGCTTAAATGATTATTGTTAAGAACTATGCGATATATTTTATAGCAGAAAAAAAAAATCACTAATCCTGGACCCAGGCAATAAATTTTAAATCAGCTCTGTTACCAGCTGCTGTCTGACTCCAGGCCCCCGCAGCACTAAGTGAAGCTGGTGGACCTGTGTGTGCTGACATTGCACACAGGGTCCGGAGGCTTCGCTCAGAGGTACAGTGCATATGTAGTAAGAGACATGACCCTGAGTCTAATCCCTGGCACAGAGTGTTACAGCCACACCTCTAATCTCAGTTCTAAAACTAGCCATCACTCTGTGACAGCATCTGAAATATATAATCCCATTCTCTCCCTTTAGAATAACCCTGTTGGCTCAAATAGCTATTTCTAAATTTTCATCTTAATCGTTTGAACTTGTCAGTTGTTTTTATTAAACTTATGTTCCAGTTACAGTGCCATCAGGTTCCTATCCAGGAGTAAGTCAGAGGAGCATGGTTTTTCCTTCTGTGTTCATTAGCTTTGCTGTTAGCCAACACTAACACCCTTTTCACTATGGCTTTTGTCCTTGTCCAAGTATCCCCTCTGCCCCAGCAGTGCAGCACAAGGTCACGGCTTCTGTCACTTATTCACATGAAGTAGTAACTTGCTCCAACAGTAGTCTGTTCTAGGACATTTCCAGACCAAATACTGGAAAGTTCTTGGGATACTACGGCAGCCAAAGCAGTGCTTCACCAAAGTTGACTTTGGTTTAGCAATTGTGTAATGAAAATCTTCTGAAGATTATACAAGGACTTCAAAACAAGAATGATCTGCTGCCTTAAAAACACTTCAATTTTGAAAAATCACTCCACTGAGCACCATAGAATTTTGGTTTCTCTCAGGTATTGACCTCTTCGGACTCATTTCCCTGATGACTTGTCGTTTAAGATAGTTCAATTAATATTTTAAATTTGGTTATCATAGAAATTAACATTACCTTCAAGTAATGTTAATTACTTTTTTCTTTTTCTTCTTAGCATTATCAGAAGTTAGAGAAGGAAATGATACCAGAGCTCACCTATTGTCCTTATTCACAAGGAAAACCAAGGTCTGTAGATTCCCTGTGTTGGAGTGAGCGAGCTATTTCAGAGCTGAGGAAGAAAGAGAGCTGGCTGGCTTCCCCGATTTGGGGTGACTAGTCCTTACAGCATGCTGTAACACAGCGTGGGTGCTGACTGCCTTCTGTGTATGCTCTCATTTCATGTGTGCTCAGATTCTAATTGGCTGAAGTTCAGGAATGGTTAGTCTAGGGTAATCTGTTTTTGTATAGGTTGATACCTTGATGTGACCAGAGCCTTATCCATGAGAGTGGATTGGCACCATCCCCCTCTTGTCTTTCCAGACTTTCTCTTTGCTTTCATAACTGACTCTTAGCTTTTTGTTTGTACTTTCTTAGAAATTTTAATGTATATGAGGATTTAGAAGTACAAATTTACATTTCACCCTATTTTTACACCAGAGTGGGAAACTTCTACATATTGTTTTGAATCTTCCTGTTTTTCAGTCTAACCTAGGAGTCTTTGTATCCCAGTATTTAGAGGTCTTTCTATTTTCATTTTCAAATAAAAACAAATAAATCTAATACCTACAACCTCCTATTTTCAAAGGAAGCAGCTCAGTGGTTTTGTGTGTATTTACCATTCTGCAGCAACAGAGAAACCATGAGTATTGTCTGCCACATACCCACTTGTCCCCATGAGACCCCTCCTTCTCCTCATGACAGTCTGCTTTCTCCTACTGTGAGTTTACCTGTACTGGGTCCCTCTGGACTGGCCTTTTTCCCCCTTCTAACTTTATATGGTCTGTTCACTTTCATCTGTTGTCATGAGTACCAGGACTTTAGTTTCTTTGGTAGGGGTTGGGGAGTGTGAAAAACATTCTATTGCATTTATAAGCCACATTTTGCACATGTATTCATCAGTTAATAGACATTGGTTTGTTTGTATTTTTGCCATTATGTATAATGCTATGAAGATTTACATGGAAGGTTTTGTGTTGGTGGTGTTTTCAGTTCCCTTAGGTATATCTCTCTAGGAGTGGAGCCGCTAGAGCGCATGGGACTCCGGGCTTGCCATTTCACACTCCACATCTGTGGATGAAGGCTGCAAGTTTTCTACCTCCCTTCTCATTCCTTAAAATTACATGACCATAGTTATTTATTTATTAGAAAAACTAGGCATTTCTGATGTGAATTTATAGTATATTTTTCTCAGTTTGCCTATTATCTTTTTGTTATTATTTTAATTTTACTAATAGCATAACTTTGTTTTGGTAATGTTTACTTTTTCTGTCCCTGGCTGTCTTAGAACCTGCTCTGTAGACCAGGTTGTTCTTGAACTCACAGAGATCTGCCTACCTCTGCCTTTGATCTTATGCTTTTATATATATATATAAAATGGGTCTGAGTGTTAGAATTCCGCTTCTTCTCATAATAGAACAGAATTCTTAGGTATCAGATTTATTAACAAGTCCTTAAATTGTTTTATTGACCACCTAATGACACTGAATTTGAGATTCTGGGTGTTCTGCCATTAGCAAAAATTATAACTCATATCTTTAATTGCGAGTATGCCCATATATAGTATGTATGTTTATGTGTATATTATATTATTTATATATATATATATATATCCTGCTGACACCACTTAAGGTTGCTTGTATGTATATGATTTCAGGGCTGACCACTTGGTGTCAGGTGACCAGTTAGTGGGTGCATCCTTGGGAAAACTGAGTTCTCCCTATCTGCGCAGTCCTCAGTTGCCTGCAGTTCTCTGTCTGGACTGAGGCCCCTGAGATTGTACCCTTTCTTGTTAGCGTGTTTGTTGATTTGCTTGTTCAGATCTTGTTTAGGCAGCCATGTTGTTGAAGTATCATGGATGTCATTTCCCTGTCATTTCTAGGAGACACATGACCCAGCAGATTTCCTTGTCCTCTGGCTCTTCCGATCTTTCTGCCACCTCTTCTGGGATGTGTTGTGAGCCTCAGGTGCAGGAATTGTGTTGTATCTAGTGTGGTGGGCATCCACGATGAGCTGCTCTCTGTACTTTGAGCAGTTGTAGCTTTCTGTTATGGTGTCTGTCTGCTGCAGAGAGAAGCTTCTTTGGTGAGGGTGAGAGCTAGGATTGTCTGCGGCTATAAGGTAACTTTTAGAGCATAGTTAGGATTATGCTGGTTTAGTAAAGTGGTGATAGTGGTTCTCGCTAAGATTCATGACCTCACTAGTCCCCGGGTAGTTGGCTGTTTCCAGGCATCGTTTCCCTACTGTTGAGTGAGCCTTAAATCCAGGTTGTTACCGCTGGTTATGAGTACCATTTATACACCTTTAGGGATTGCCTGTTGTGCTGGTCATTGTCTGTCATGGTTCATGTGCATCACAGCTAAGTAGGATATTAACTGTCCCTAAAGGACATGGCGTTTTAAACCTCCAGGACCAGTGGTGTACAGCTTTTGATTGTTTACAATGAAGTGACAGAATATTAACTAAGAACATTCCTGGCTGAAATAAGATTTGACACACTGCTTAAACTGTCTCTCATACTGTATTGATGTTTTGTTATGATTTTTAAAACGATTTATTTTTTATAAAACTTTTAAACATTATTTTCAGATTGCGTGTATGTGCACATGATTGTGGGTGCCCGAAGGGATCAAAGGTGTAAGATTCCCTGGAGCTGGAGTTGCAGGCAAATGTGAGCCACTCAGCATGCGTGCTATAAATCAAGCAGTGTATGCTCTTACTTGCTGAGTCATCTCTTAAGTCATCTTGGTATGGTTTTTCAAGGACAATCTCATGTAGCCAAGGCTGGTCTTGAATTTCTGATTCTCCCAAGTTTTGAAACTGCAGGCATGAGCCACCATGCTGCTTTTCAGACGCTGTATGTTATGAAGCAAATGCCCGTGTCACCTCCATTTGAAGCCTTCTCAGTGTCATGGTCCTAGGGCTCAGGGCTTTTGGAGGCCATCTCACAGGCACGGCAAGAGCCGTAGTTATTTTCTCCTCACCATTTTCTACCTACATGACTATAGCAAGAAGGCCGCTGCCTGCAGGCCAGTGAGGAAGCTCTTGTCCTGGAACTAAATTGGTTGGCATCTTGACCTTGGAATGCTCAGCCCCTGGATGTAAAAAAGGAATGTTTGTTTATGGTAACTTGTTTGAGAAGTTCATACTCTCAATGACAGTCATTACACAGAAATCATATAATAGCAGTTATCAAATGATAAATAAAAATTAAAATGCCCTGTAGTACAGCTTGAGGTCAGGGATGGTGATTCCTCCAGAAGTTCTTTTATTGTTGAGAATGGTTTTCGCTATTCTGGGTTTTTTGTTATTCCAAATAAATTTGAGAATTTCTCTTTCTAGCTTTGTAAAGAATTGAGTTGATATCTTAATGGGGATTGCATTGAATCTGTAGATTGCTTTTGGCAAAATGGCCATTTTTACTATATTAATCCTGCCGATCTATGAGCTTGGGAGATCTTTCCTGACCTCAAGCTGTACTACAGAGCAATAGTGATTAAAAACTGCCTGGTATTGGTACAGAGACAGGCAGGAGGATCAGTGGAATAGAGTTGAAGACCCAGAAATGAACCCACACACCTATGGTCATTTGATCTTTGACAAAGGAGCTAAAACCATCCAGTGGAACAAGGACAGCATTTTCAACAAATGGTGCTGGTTCAACTGGAGGACAACATGCAGAAGAATGCAAATCGATCCATTCATATCTCCGTGTACGAAGCTCAAGTCCAAGTGGATAAAGGACCTTCACATAAAACCAAACACACTGAAACTAATAGAAGAGAAGGTGGGGAAGACCCTTGAACACCTAGGCACAGGGGAAAAGTTCCTGAACAGAACACCAATGGCTTGTGCTCTAAGATCAAGAATTGACAAATGGAACTACATAAAATTGCAAAGTTTCTGTAAGGCAAAGGACACTGTCAATAGGACAAAACGGCAACCAACAGATTGGGAAAAGATCTTTACCAACCCCACATCTGATAGAGGACTAATATCCAATATATACAAAGAACTCAAGAAATTAGGCTCTAGACAACCAAATAACCTTATTAAAAAATGGGGTATGGAGCTAAACAAAGAATTCTCAACTGAGGAAATACGAATGGCCGAAAAGCACCTAAAGAAATGTTCAGCATCCCTAGTCATCAGGGAAATGCAAATCAAAACAACCCTGAGATTCCACCTCACACCAGTCAGAATGGCTAAGATTAAAAACTCAGGTGATAGTAGATGCTGGTGAGGATGCAGAGAAAGAGGAACACTCCTCCATTGTTGGTGGGATTGCAAGATGGTGCAACCACTATGGAAAACAGTCTGGCGGTTCCTCAGAAAATTGGACATATCACTACCTGAGGACCCAGCTATACCACTCCTGGGCATATACCCAGAAGATGCTCTAACACATAACAAGGACATATGCTCCACTATGTTCATAGCAGCATTATTTATAATAGCCAGAAACTGGCAAGAACCCAGATGCCCTTCAACAGAGGAATGGATACAAAAAATGTGGTACATTTATACAATGGAATATTACTCAGCTATTAAAAACAATGAATTCGATAAATTCTTATATAAATGGATGGAACTAGAAAATATCATCCTGAGTGAAGTAACCCAATCACAAAGGAACATACATGGTATTCACTCACTGATTATTGGACTTTAACCCAGAAGCTTGAAACACCCAAGATTCAACTCACAGACCACATAAAGCTCATGAAGAATGAAGACCAAGTGGGGGGGAGCTACAGTCCCTCTTCGAAGAAGTAACAAAATACTCAAGGGAGCAAATATGGATGCAAAGTGCAGGACAGAAACTGAAGGAGAGGCCGTCTGCAGACCATTCCACCTGGGTATCCATCCCATGTGCAGTCACCAAAGGTAGATGCTGACGTGGGTGTCAGGAGGTGCATGCTGACAGGAGCCTAACATAACTGTCTCCTTAGAGGTCTGCAAGAGTCTGACATATTCAGAGGCGGATACTCACAGCTAACCATTAAACTGATCATGGGGTTCCCAATAGAAGAGTTAGAGTGAAGACTGAAGGAGTAGAAAGGGTACGGGACCCCATGAGGAGAGCAACAATACCAACCAACCAGAGCCCCCAGGGTCTAAACCACCAGCCTGGGAGCGGTTAGGGAGGGACCCATGGCTCCAGCTATATATGCAAGGGAGCTATATATAAGTGGGAGAAGAGATTCTTGGTCCCATGAAGGCTGGACATCGTGGGGGGTGGTATTCGAGGGTGGGGAGGTGAGGTTCTGGGGAGGGTGGGTGTGGGTACACCATCATAGAGGCAGGAGGAGGGGGGAAGGGATAGGAGTTCCTGGGAGGGAGGGGGGAAAGGGGGTAAGGGGAAAACATCTGAAATGTAAATAAAAGTTCCAATAAAAAAAAAAAAGAAAAGAAAAAAACATTAAAATGCCATTAAAAATAAAACATGAAACACATTGGATTAAACTTAAAATATGTGCACAACTTAAGTATTAGTAATTAAAAATCATGACTAGTGAAATTAAGGAAGGCCTAAATGTGGTTGTATATGTATGAATTAAAGGCAAATATAGATGAGGTGGCAGGTGAGTCTATAGATTGAGTTAACCACATTTGTATCAGGATTGTTAGTAACTATTTTAGAGACAGGATCTTGATATGGAGTGTAGGCTGGCTTTGAACTCACTGTGTAGCTCAGGCTTAGACTGAATTCACACTTCTCCTTCCTCTTCTCTCCTAGTGGATTTGCAGGCCTGTGCTGCCATACCAGACCTTCTTAGGGGGTGTGTGTATGTGTGTGTTATTATGTACTATGTATATAGTGTCAGGAATCTGGGCCTCTAGGAGGTCATTTTACACTAATAGGAGTCAGTTATTTTCTCCTCACTGAGAGAGAGAGAGAAAGAGGAGACAGAGAGACAGAGACAGAGAAACAGAGACAGAGAAATGGGCACTATGATCCTAAACTGTAAATGGGAAGTCAAATATTGATTCCCTCTTCACTGCTAGGACAACTCTCAGCAGGGGCTAGGACAGGGTGTTTGTTTGTTTTGTTTTTTTCTCAGTCTGAAGATAGTGGAAAGTGTAAATACAGTATTTTCCTTTACTCTCAAACTGGAAACTGATAGTTGCTGGAATTGACAGTGTTTTCTGTTGAGGTGGAGTGTCTCACTGTTAGCAGGCAGTGTAAGTGGCCCATTAGGTAATACCCCTAAGTAGTTTTCATTGTCTCTGTTTTGACACAGCTGAAGTACCTGTGAGTTTAAGTTGGGCTTAGTACTAGTAACTCTTGCTGTCTTATGCAGACCAGTATCCTGTTTTATCTAACTACCCAGTAAAGTAACTGGGAAAGAAAGGAAGAAATCTTAAACTAGCTCACTCTTATCATGTTCATTTAGGCTGCAGCTTTTAAGATGTTGTAGCATAGAGATCTGTGATTTGCCATAAAGAGCCAACATCTCAGCTTGTTTCTGAGTGGTTGCACAGTTATAGGTTTGGGGCCATCGGCAAGCTTTTGTTCATTAATGAACCTGGAGGATCTTCACAGCTTTGGGAGGTGTGGGAGACATGGTAACTAGGAAGCATCATTGACAGGTGGCTGCATTTTGGCTGTGTATATCCTCAAATCCTATGTCTTTAATGGCTGTTCCAAAGATTTTCTGAATGATATTTGCGTTATTTCCCCAGGTGGGCACAATAGAATTGGGGCTTACTTATTTTGAAGCAGTGTTAAAAACTCTGTACTGAGAGTCATTTTCAGTACTGCTTATGATAGAAACTGCATTAAATGAGGGCATGGGCTGCCCCGCTTCAGCCTTGCATCATGGAATAATTATTTTTGCTGTTGCTACTAGTTCTGTTACTGTGTCCCTGGGAGTCTAGTGAATTTTTATACAGAATGCTGAATTATAAAATAGTATTTGGAAGCTGAGAGTTTGAGACTTGTTTTGGTAACACATACTAATTTTTCTCTGTAACTGTGAGCAGACTAGGGATGACAATTCAGCAAATCCATGATCACGTCCTATCATCTCATTTTGTATGTTGGGTACAATGGTAACAGAGGCTCTCATTGCAGAGTGGGACTGAGGACAAGAGTGGGTATGTGATGGATGATGTCAGGATGTAAGCATCAGTGAAAGAGGAATGTGGGGGTGTAGGAGCCTAGAGTGTTAGGGCGTGTTTCTTATACGCCATATTCTATTTAAATGGAAACCCAAGTGGGCTCAGAGGTGCTCTGCTGCTCTCCATCTGATGGGAGAGCTTTGTAAGCGGGGGAACAGCAGATGCAAAGCCCTTTGCTGGCCATATGCTTAGGTTTCTGAGTAGGCCTGTCGAACTGTAGGTGAAGGGGCAAGGGTAGGGATACCATAGGAAGGAAGTTAGGATGCTCTGTTAGAAATCATGGAGTCTTGGAGGGTAAGTTAGGGATTCTTTTGTAAATAAGGTGAGTAACCGCTGGTATTCATAATCCCTGTGTAAATGTTTTCCAGCTGAGAGTGGTGGCAAGCCTATAATTCCCACATAGTGAGGTGGGGGGAGGAGGGCAGATGGAGGATTATGAGCTGAAGGCTATTTTGGGTTGCATAGAGAATTCAAGGGCTATAGATTTCACTGTTGGCATTAATTTTTTCTTTTGCTCTGTACCAATACATGTGCTTGGAAATAAGTCTTTATTTTTATATTTTTCTTCCTTCCTTCCTTCCTTGCTTGCTTTTTTTTTTTTTTTTAAAGAAGAATGTCTTGCTATATAACCCTGTCTAGCGTGGAACTTTCTATGTAGACTAAGCTGGCATCAAATTTGGAGTGGTACTTTTGCCTTCCCATTATGAGCGCTGAGCTACCTACAGGTTCTTCTGCCCTACCCAGATGGAATAGTGGACAGGCAAGCTTTTCAGATGCTGATCTCTAACACCCTGTGTGACGTGTGTGACAGCAGCAGGTGGCAGTAGCAGGCTGATGGAAGCAGTGGCTAGTGGCGCCCTCTAGTGTTACAACCCCACCCCAGTCTTGTGTATAGAGACCCTTAGCCTTACAAGTCCTGTGTGGCCTTGGTATCAGGGCCTTGGCGTCTGGCAGAAACCAGTATGAAAGCTGTTATGCTACGACCTGCAGCCCTGTGCCCTGCTACTTGACAGCTTTCTGGAGTTCTGTGCTGAATAGGGCCCTCAGGTTCTGTTCACCCCCTGCTCTCTTGTCTCTGTGCCTATTTCCCTGCTCGCCCTGGCTGCATTGGGATTGTTCAATGCAGCTTCTCTTGATTTGTCTTCTGTTGGGATGGTATTCGATGGGGAACTCGGGCCCATTAAGGACTATTCGGGGACTGGGCATGGCCTATGCAGGGACAGCTCAGGGACAGGCTCCTCTGCCTCACATCAGGAACATCAGTTACAGTCATGGACATAGCTGTCTCAAGGCATCTGTGGCATGGTGAAGGCAACTGGTACTGGTACTGGGGTGGTTTTTCTAGCTGTTAGAGCAGCATCCTTTTCTCATGGCTGCTTCAGCAGCAAGAGAAGGCCCAGTAGTTGACACCATCAGCAGTGTTCTCCCCACACCCGCACAGAGTTTGCTGTCTTTAGTGTTCTTGATGGTGGCCGTTGTGAGTGGGGTGAGAGGGAATCTCAAAGTACTTTTAATTCACGTGTGTTTGCCGGCTGGTTAGAGATAGTCAACACTTAAAAAAATCTTATCAGGTTTTATATTCCTGAGAACTGTGCGTTCAGATGATTGATTGACCCATATATTGCCTGGCAATTTCTTCTGTGTATATGTTTACCTTTGTAGTTTTTTAAAAATTATTTTTAATTTTCCAAAAATTGTATTTGTGGGCATGTGGGTTCATGTCCATGGGCGAGTGCAGTGCCATAGACCAGAAAGGAGCATTGGGTCCCAAGGGGCTGGGGCTACAGGCATTTGGAAGCCACTCAGTGGAGACCTGGAGAAGCAAACTCAGGGTCCCTGGAACAGCAGTAGAGAAATATACTGTCTTGTTTCTGTGTGTGCATGTGCCTGTGTGTGTATATCTTTGTGTATCTGTGTATGTGTGTGTGTTTCTGTGTGTGCATGTGTCTGTATGTGTGTGCCTGCGTATATCTGTGTATGTGTGTCTGTGTGTGCATGTGTTTGTGTGTGTATGTCTATAGGTGCGCCTCCATCTCTGTGTGTGTGTTTGTTGTATGCATGGATGTGCACATGTGTGTAGGATGTACATCCATGAAGTGAGAGGACATTGATGTCTTTTTATCACCCTTTGTTTTATTCCTCTGACACTGGGATTGTCATCAAGCTGAGTGCTTATTAATTTGGGTGAGCTGGCTTGCCAGAGCTGCTGGGATCCTCTTGTCTCTACCCCACAGCCCTTGATCACATGATTACTGTTGATGTCCTGCTGAACATGCACAGTTTGCCTGAGGTGTCACACATTAGAGATGAGACAGATACACCATTCTGATTCAGAGATCGTGGCCTTCCCTCTGCCTTTCGTGCTGCGTATCCATTGCTGTTGTTAGTGACCAGGGACAAGCACAGGGGTTAGCGTGGATCTTGTGAGCAGATCTTGACAGCTGCTGCTCTTCCTCCCATACACCAGTAGACTAATGACATGGGAACTGCAGAGTAGGAAAACAGTGGGGTGCCAGGTCCAGATAGAAGAGCGGATGCCTGGAAAGGGGTTTAATATGTTGGCTTGAGGGAACTTTTATCTTAAGCTTTTTTTTTTTTTTTAAATAACCTGAAATATTTGAATATGTAGATTTGACTGCTTAAATGAACAGTTTATGTGAGAAGAGCCGTGTTTAATCTTCCGGACTGATGGTGACTCTGTTTCCCCTCTGTCTTCAGGGATATTACGTATGAGATATCAGTGGAGGCCGTCTCAGCAATGGTTGTCTTCCTTTCCTGCCAGCTCTTCCACAAGGAGGTTCTGCGGCAGAGCATCAGTCACAAGTACCTGATGCAAGGTCCATGGTACGTTACGTTCTCACTTTGTCTCTCCTAAGGAACAGCCACCGTGATATCTAATCTGCTATTTCTAGCATTGTCTTCTCATGGATGTTCTCCTTTACCAACCTGCCATCTCTTCCTGTTCTGTTGTGACTTTATATCCAACACAAGACGAGGCCACATTCTGATTCCTGCTCCTTCCGTGCTCTGCCTCGTCCCCCAGTTCATTGGTGCCTGTAATGGTTGCTTTGTGCAATAGGCTGTTGTCTTCTCTTCCTCCTTCCTCCTCCTCTGTCAAGTCCTCTTGAGTATTCCAACTGCGGCAGAGTCTTCCTCTTTCACCAGCTCCTTGGAATCTAGTTGTCCCTTCGTATATGCAGGGAGCTGGCTGGGACACCAAAATCCACAAGTCCCTAAAACATCCTGTATGTAGCCCAGGAATCTCCTCCTGTATGTTTTAAATCCTAGATGACATATAACTCCTGACACAATGTGAATGCTTTATAAATAACTGATAGACTGCATTGTTTGGAAGATATTAAGAGAGTAAAATTCAGTATAGATAAGATTTTTTTTTCGTGAGTATTTTCAGTTTGTGATTGGTTGAAATAGTGCATGCATAATCTGAGAATGTGGTCCTTGTGAATGTGAAGGGCTGACTTGGTATGGGCTGATCTGTGTCTGGTCACCTTTTGTTGAGACTATGCCAGTGGCCCTTCACTGTTCTAATTTAATGAGCATCTACTTATTTACTGTATGCTTAACACATGTTGGGCATTCTCTGTAGCAGACACTTATGAGAATGTGGATAAAAATACTTGCAGTAAACACAACACCCTACTTTCTGTTGACATAATTTTCAAAAAGCTTTAAATCAAAGAAATCTTTAGAATAAGTTAGTTTTTGTTAAAGTTATCTGTAAGTTCTGGGGACACGGCTGTGGGTAGAGTACTTGTCAATTGTTATGAGTGAAGGGCGTCCGGAGCACTGCCTCCGCTCTGCCTGCCTTGCTGCCATGGTTACACTACAGCATGTTCACAGGCTCCTGTAGAGCCTTTGGGTAAGTCACACAGAAAAGAGACCCCAGGGCCCAAGGTTCAGACTGCATCTGGTGACCTTCTTACTGGAAGACTCCCAAGGTATCTCTGGGCCTTGTGCAGCAAGAGGCAAGCCAATCTGTCGCTCTTGCTTATTGAAAAGCTACTGGGGTTGGTCATATGAGCTCCAGACTTACCTTCTGACCTACCTGACAGGCTCCACTGCCAAACACCAAAATCCACAAGTCCCTAAAACATCCTGTATGTTGGTGAGTCTTAATTTCCACCATCTTCCTGCCGCATGAGGATTGAACTCTGATGTGAATTACAAAGGAGACAAACCATACTGGAACGTGTGTGCAGGTGACATCTGAAAGTCACTGACAAGAAGGGGAGGGCCTAGGCTTTGGAGACTCTGCTCTAAACCCTAACAGCAGTGGAGTAACATGGCCTTCAGGTGACAGTTGGCATGCTAGAGTTTTGACTAGAACTGTATCTCTTACAGTGCTAGAAATATAAAGGTTGTATTTTTCATAGATGGGGAGGACATTAGTAGTCTTACTTTGTTAGTCTTTGGTTTTTATAGTATCATTATAATGTCAAATACTTAAGCAGAATATTCTTTCTCTGGTTCTTGTGGTTTATCGAAGAAGCCATGGTCATCAATAATATATGCAAAAATCTACAAGTGGACCAGAGAGTATAGAAATTACCTTGTCACCAATAATTGAATAACTGGAGTTTTGTGCTTAAAATATGAGTCTTACTTATTGTTTTTTTGTTTTCATGTTTCTCTGCTGATTTCTATGTAACACCCTTCCTTTGATTGCTGGCTGTACTGCATTATCCACTAAATTTATAATTGCTTGTAATTTTGTGTAAATTACAAACAAGGTAACAGATGCTTACGCTTTAATGGTTTGATTCGTGCCTTCTGGAGGCAGTGCCAGGGTCAGGGCTTGAGTCAAGTCGTGAGATGCTGCCACTGTGCCTGAGGTAGTACTGGTGACATATTCTGTGACGTTATGCAGAATTAGTGACTCCATGAACAGGAGTTTGATTTTCCTTTTTTTATACCCTTTCTATGTAGTCTTCCCTACACCAGCAAACTTGTGAAAACCTTACTGTATAACTTTATCAGACAAGAAAAGCCGCCTCCACCCGGAACCCACGTCTTCCCTCAGCAGTCGGATGGGGGAGGACTGCTGTATGGACTGGCATCAGGAGTAGCAAGTAAGTCCTTCTAGACTTCACATCCTCTTTCTGTGGGTGGGATCTCTTCTACTTATCCACAGCAGCTATCTTCCCTCGGCTGTTGCCATTAGCCATTCTAGGGGGTCTGTGCAGCTGGCTAAATGCAAATGTGCAAAGTAATTAAAATATGAATCCTTCCATTCTCTGTGGTGATTTATATTAAATGTATGAAATTTATATGAAATTTAGCTATAGAACATAATTTTTCAAGATGAATGTTTATATGTAAATATGGATATCATACAAGGTCTAGTTATGAAGAGAAAGTAAAATCAAGCTGTTGGATTTTTTCGCTATGTGCATTGTAAGAAATATCTTCCTGTGTAGAGGCTCCATTGGATGGGGTTTCATTGCATAATCTCAGAGCTTTGTTCAGTGACAACTTGGGAGATTTGGAAGAGTTTGTAACTAACTCTGTAGCAGCATGGGATGGAGTTGCTGAGGAAAAGCCCTTTCCTCCCTCATAGTAGGCATCATGTCTACTGCAGAGTTGAGAGCTGCAGGTGAGGGCAGCACATGGTGCCTTTGGGGTCCCTTCTGAGAATGGGGAGGTCTCTGTGAGCTAACACAGCTGAGAATGTGGCCCTCAATCCAAAGGAGAAGTAGCCTGGCATCCGGGCAGTCTCCTGTCTGCATCCTAGCAAGTAGTGCCATGGATGGGAGTGGGCAGCACAGTGCAATAGTTTACTTTACCATGAGGCTTGCCAGCTTCTCACTAAAAAGTCTCAGGCTTGCTCTGTGATTTAAGCAACTGATCAGTAAGCAGCTGGACTTTGTAGATTGGCCTGCCTTTGCCCCCTACTCACACAGCACTGCTCAGGTGAGGCCTGAAGGCAGCGTGGCAAGAAGACTCCCAGGAAGACATAACTGGGCTGTTGGTATTGCCTTCCTTCCTTCCTCCCCTCCCTCCTTCCTTCCTTCCTCCCTCCCCTCCTTTCTTACCTTCCTTCCCTCCCTCCTTCCTCTCTCCCTCCCTCCCTCTTTCCCTCCCTCCCTCCCTCCCTTCCTTCCTTCCTTCCTTCCCTTTTTTCATTATCATATATCTGGCGTGAGCACTTGACACCTGAGTTTCCCAGTATTCTAATGTAATTGGAGACAAGTTCTTTAGTTACTTTCTTCAAAACAGTGCTCTTACTTGGCAGATTTTTTTTGTTGTCGTCTTTTTTTTTTTTTTTTTTTCCTTCGAGACAGGGTTTCTCTGTGTACCCTGGCTGTCCTGGAACTCACTTTGTAGACTAGGCTGGCCTTGAACTCAGAAATCCACCTGCCATTGCCTCCCAAGTGCTAGGATTAAAGGCGTGCACCACCACTGCCCAGCTTGTCGTTGTTTTAAATACATGTGTATATCGTTTTTAATTTTTAGTTACATATTGTATGAAGAGTCTTTGGTGTCTGTCATTTGTTTGCTGAGTGCCAAAACCCAGGCATGTTACTATTTAGATGGAGTCCACACCACAGGCACTCTGTCCATCGAACTGTCTCCCAGCCCCACTTATGGACAGTTTATTGTTTGGACCTTTACTGGTAGAAAGCATTTACTCTGTACCATTGTGTGCATTCTATGCTTTAAAACTTACTTCCTTCAAAACAGGGTATGTTGTTTGAAAAACTCAGTTTGGGATAGTGGTGGTGGGGTTGGTCTTGTGCGCTCTGTGTTCAGAGGCTGAGTTCTGGGCCCCAGGATCAGGCTGCAGTCTGGATGTGGGCATTGTATCGACCAAAGCACTGTAAAGAATGCTCCCTAATAATCTCTGATTGGACAATAAAAGGCTGGAGACTGTGACTGGCCAGGAGAGAGAGGAAGATGGGTCCTGAGATGCAGTAGGGTGTCTCAGGGACCACGAGAAGGGGAACAGAGGTAGAAGGAGGAGGTCCCCATGAGCATGTGGCCAAGAGAAAATCTCCCTGAGGACACACATACAGCAGAGCAAACTCAGCTGGCAAGTAACACGGGGCTATGATGTAGTTAGAACAGCTCAGTACCTGTTCCATTTAGGATTACAGCTGATTAATAAAAATACCGGGTTTCTGTGTCTTTTACTCTAGAATGGGGCATAACCCCACCCCCTATCCTCATAAAATTACTTTTATACAGTGGTTTTGTTAACACTGGCCGGGCAAGAGGTAGGTCCTCACACTGCCAGGAGGAACACTCTGGGTCACTCTAGTTCTTCACTCCCTGAAAACTCACTGTCACACACATACATGCAATGAGACATGGTCATATATATCCAGCCCTTCCTTGTCCTCCCCAGCACAGCCCTCCACACTTGGTGTCTTTGTCTTCTTTCCCTTTCATAACCCACTAAGTCTGCCTAGTGTTGTCAAACTGTAGATGCTTCTGCTTGTCAGATAGAGGAGGACTGTTGGCTCACTGTCATGTGATCTGAGAGGAAGGAGATGAGCTTGCCTTTGCCTGAGCTCTGTGTGACTGCAGCCTTTGCTGTTTTTCCTGTTGTTATCCTTCCCCCCATAACTTGCGTTCATATGTCATGAGTGGGAAGGCTGCTTGATTTACCAACTTTCTGGGCTGACTATCCCAGACTGACCTCTGACCCATAATCCTCCTGCCTCTGCTTTCTGAGTGCTGGGACAACAGGCAAGCACTGCCACACCTGGCTCTTGACGTAACCTCTGTGGATTGTCAGTAAATACTTGGATAAAATTAAATGCTAAAAGCTAATATGTACCTGGGTATGGTGGCCATTTTGTCTTTAGTTCTAGAATTCAAGAGGCTGAGGCAAAAGGATTACCAGTAATTTGAGTCCAGCCCAGGACACAAAGAGCAGCAGCGAAGACAACCAGTGCTAGTTTGTGTCTGTGCTGAGATGTGGACTTTGTCATGAAAATGTTTTCTGTCCCTGTCTGAATCACTGTTTGCCTCTGCAGCTGCTTTACCTGCATGATCTCATCCACCTGAGTGTTCTTTTCTCGTGTTTTATGTTGTGCAATTTCAAGGACGTCCAGGGGTAGAGAATAGTGGGATGAATTTCCAAATATCTATAACTGTCTTTAGGGACAATCAACATTTGCTGTTTTAAATTTTATCTCTCTCTTCATTGAAGAAAGAAGCTTCTTATCTGGGAATCAGTTTACACATGTAGAAATCTCCAAGAGTAAAATAGTACAAAACCCACTTCTTTCCATCCCCAACTCTTGTTTTGTTTGCCATTGTATTCTCTGTCATTACTTGATACCACGCTTCCTCTTCAAGCCACTTGAAGGTAGGTTACATGCAGCACAGCCTTCCGCCTTCAGAAGCATCTCATGTAACCAGAATGTAGTTTTGGTGAGTGAGGAGGGGTCGTGGTCAGCTCATCACAAGTGAAGAAATGAAAGAAGTCTCTTTATGAAGTGTGGTTTCATTACGTGCTGTACTTAAGTTTTGTTTTGTTTTATTTTGTTGATGATCTTATGCTAACCCTGTTGTGCTGGCACTCAACTGTTTAATCCACCATGAGTTCACAGCGTTCTGTCTGTCCCAGCCTCTCAAGTGTCAGTGACAGGAGTGAGCCACTGCCCTGATTCACAGTTAGGTTTTCTTGTAATTGTTTTTGCCCACAGTGTCTCTCTTCCAACTTAGTCCTAGGATGTAGTGCTTGCTTGTCTTCTTTCTAGAACAGCCAGCCATTCTCCCATTCCTCGGGTGCCAGGGTGGTGTTAGCTTAGAGGAGGAGAAACCCTGTAGGAATTGCTCATACTGCAAAGATACAACTAGAGCTTTTGTTTGTTTCTGTTATTGAGAGCAATGACAAGTCACATATAGTTGTTTTTAAAAAGCTTTTTCAGATGCATCAAGGGATTTCTTTCACTCAAAATTGGTTAGAATGAATTGTAAATTAATATAGTACTTTATTTTGTTATAATACATGCAGATAAATGTATATTCATAGTTTTATAGTACAAGAAATCATTTATAGCACTATGATGTTAGTATAGACAAAGACTCAATTGATGTATCACTGTTTTGGAATGAGTGCTTCCATTTTCTAAAATTAATGTAGTATATTAATTTACAGCTGATTTATCTTTTAAGCTAATCACAGAATTCTAGAATCACCTGACATACTTTTAAAAATCAATTCATCTGTCTGCCTGTTGGCACTGCAATTAGATCTTGGCATTCCTAATCCAGAGATAAGGAGTGGGGTCTGGTGCTAACACTGGACATTTAGAATGTTCCTCATCCGGTTTCAGTATCACTGATGGGTGCATTCCCAAATCCATCCTCAGGGCCCCTTGTGCCTGTTGCAGGGGCTCAGCAGTACTAGTAATTACTGGGAAAGTACATTGTTTAGAGGTAGCATTAGTGAGCTTAGCTGAACTCATTCTGATGTGTTTTCTCAGTGATGAGGCCTTGTTTATCAGTATCAACTATTTTTTTTTAGATTTATTTGTGTGTGTATATGTGTGTATGTGTGTCTGCCTGCCTATGTGTTTGTGTGTCTTTTTGTGTGTGCATGCAGAAGCAAGAGCAAGTGTTGGATTTCCTGGAGCTAGAGTTAATAGGTGTTGTGAGCCACCAGATGTGGGTGCTGGGAACCAAACTCTGGTTCTCAAGAAAAGCAGCAGGTGTTGCTAACTGTTGAGCTACTTCTTTAGCTCCTCTCTGACAGCTAAATTTCATTGACTGATTTCTAACACTGATAGATAAGAGACCGTTTGTTCTGGGTTTGTAAGGAACGGAAGAGATAAAGTGTATAAAATCTCATCTAAAACCATATAACATCTATCCTCATGCAGATGACTTGCTGTCAGTCTTGATGCTGTGCAGGTGATTAGTGGTGAAAACAACTAGAAGATTATAAAATAGAATTAGAATGGAAGTTTAATTAGAAACAAGTGATTGGAGAACCCTAAGGACATTTCTGTTATGACTGTTAAAACTCAGAGCACCTATGTTTTTGTTCTGCTTAAACTTTAAATCATGTAAAAAAAAAAAGTTTTAAAAGACTGATTGATGAATATGCCTGCCACATTCTTACTTTGTGTCCAGCTGGCTTTTTGTTTTATGTGGTGCAAAATTTTGTCAGTGACAGAAAGGAAAATTTGATTATTAAATAGATATTTCCACAAGAAATGTGTTCCTTCCTAAATGAACTTACCTTGGCAACAGTTGCCACGGTACCATTTCAACTCATCTGAGGACTTTTATGTTTGCTTCTTTTGTGTGTGGAGGCCAGAGGAAAACCTTGGGTGTCATCCTCAGGAACAACTTAGGCTAGACTGGCTGGCTAGTGTGTCCCAGGGATCCCCAGTGCTGGGACTATAAGAGCGAACCACCATGCCAGCCTTTTATGTGGGCATTGTGGATGGAACTCAGTTTCTTGTACTCACAAGGAAAGCACTTTGCCGGTTGAACCATCTTCCCAGCCCTGTATGTGCTGTTGACTATTTATAAAATTAGCCCAAGACTTTATTTAATAGAGAAAATTTGATGCTGACTTAATTCAAGTTATAATAAATACTTCAAACATTCATCTAACCCACGATATCAATGGTCTTGGTGATAACCAGTAAAGCAATTAATGACTCTTAATCTCTAAACACATCACCCTATGCCATTAGACATGTTTTATAAACAATTGGCCAGTGACCCTCACGTCCATGATTTGTTATGTTTAGGCCTAATAGGTGTTGTTAGCGTCTGTCCTGGCTTGGGGTGCTGTAAGAAAACACAATAGTCTTGGCAGCCTTAAAGACTGCTGTTTGTTTCACATGGTTTTAGAACCTACATGTTCTAAATGCCAGCAAGCTTGCTTCTTGATGTGGATCCTCCTCCTGGCTTGCTGTCCTCTCATGGGAACCAGACGGCTTTGTGTCACTTCTTACAAAGTCACTCTCTGACTATGGGGGATCTGCCCTGCTGGCCTCTTTTTTTGTTGTATTTTGTTTGTTTGTTTGTTTTTGTCTTTTGTTTTTTCGAGACAGGGTTTCTCTGTGTAGCCCTGGCTGTCCTGGAACTCACTCTGTAGACCAGGCTGGCCTTGAACTCAGAAATCTGCCTGCCTCTGCCTCCCAAGTGCTGGGACTAAAGGTGTGCGCTACCACTGCCCGGCACTTGCTGGCCTCTTATAAACATACTACTTACTACCCAAAGATCCATTTTCTGATACGGTCCCTTTAAAAGAACTTTGACATATGTTTTTGGAGGTAACACAAAAATCCATCCGATAGCCTGGTATGTTAGTCATTTTTATGTTATTGCAATGAAATCTGGGGCAGACTGCTTTATAAGGAAAAAGAGGTTTATTTTGGCTCATAATTGTGGAGATTCAAAAGTCCAAGATTTGGTGTGCTGGTGGAATCCTGGGGCATTACCTGGAAAAGAGGCAGGGAGTGCCTCTGCCTGTCTCTTTTTGCTTCTCTTTTTCATAAAGACACCAGTACTTGATCTTAGGGCTCCACCCTTGTGGCCCCATCTAGTTACTTTTTTCTACAGGCCATAAGCATCTACCTTTAAGCACTATGGCTGGATGAACTTTCCATCCATCTTCTTTATATCATTAACATAACTTTGGTTTTAATTTCCTTTGTGAGTCAGGATAGCTATATTTAAACCCTAGCACTACATATCAAGTTGGCTGAGCTGGATTGGACAGTGGTGGCTTACACCTTTAATCCTAGCAGTCTGGAGGCAGAGGCAGGTGGATCTCTGTGAATTCAAGGCTAGCCTAGTCTACAGAGTGAGCTCCAGAACAGCCAACAATACAGAGAAACCTGTCTTGAAAAACAGAAAGAAAAAAAAAAAGTAGATTATGGTGGAATTCTTTTTGCTGAAATTCTCAAATTATGCAGCTACTGGTCACTTTTGTGTGTAGATAGCTATGGCACTGTGCTTCAGTCAGTCATTGTTTTAAACCACAGCCCTGCTTAATGGGATGGTGAGAGTTGTAGACCAAGTAGATCAATCTTAATTATAAACACCAATTATGTATACAAAATAGATATTTTTATTTTCTAGCTTTGGATAGTTACATTGTCAGTATTGAATTTTGGAGGGCTGGTCCTAGAACACAATAATTTGCCATTCGTTATTAATAGTTAGAAGTACTGAACTCTGGATGTACATTAGGGTAAGCTAAAATGAAATCCACCATTTGCCAGCATGGACGTTTGAGCTCTTATGTCCTGGTGGAATGAGGATGGTACATGTGTCTCTTCTTATCCACAGTCTCACTTACCTGAGGTAGTTACAGCCTGAAAATGCCATGGTTAAATCCCAGCAATAAGCAGTTAGAAATTGAAGTTTTATATTGAATGCTGTTCTGAGTAGCGCAGTCAAAGCTTGCACTGTTGTTCTCTCTGGCCTGCTCAGCATGTGACTCCTCCCTTCCTCCAGTGTGTCTGCTGTATCGGCCACACCCCCATCCATCCCTTCTCCAGTGTGTCTGCTGTATCTGCTAGCCTCCATTTGTCACTGGTGTTTGCTACTTTGTGGGTTCTTCCTTCTTCCACTCTTCTTCACCCTTTTTTTTGCACCCTTTCAACCTCTAACACTGGATAGGAGAGAAAAAAGGATAGAGAGGCAAGAAAGAGATCCCTGAATCGGGTTGAGAAGGGCTGATGTTATCTTTAGACTGCTTCTTGCTGAATAGGGGCCTTGAGTTCCTTGGGGCAAGTTTGATCTTCACCCTCAGGATATCTAATTCTTGTCTCTTTGTGTGTGACGACTTAACAAACAGTGACCAACAACAACCAGCAACCCACCACCTCTCTTGGGGGCCTAGCATTTATATATCCTCTGAAAAGTCCCCTGGATTCTGTTTGTCACACAAATCACAGAAACTCGCTGCAGGTGGCAGAATTATGCCTCTGCTAGAGCACGAGGCAAATCATAGTTAGCTGCTGTGGACAGTCTGAAACAGCCCCATGTCCCAGACCTGGGATTAAAGTGAAAACATATTCTTATAGTATTTCTGTGTTTTATAAAAGAATCCAAATTACAGAATTCTCATTATACATATAATTCACTTAGTAGCCATTTTAGGATCAGATGGACTCTCATAATCCTACATTCAGAGACCTCATACTTAACAATGTCCCTCAGTCATGATAGACCATTGCAATTTGGATGCGCTAACCAGAAATCATGTTTTGCTTTCTTCATATAAAACTTTTGACTTAATAAGGAAAGAAAAATGGTTGCTAAGAGCTATGGTGAAACGAGTGTTTGTGAATTTATGAAGAGAAAGAAAGAGCTGGAGATGGTTAGCTGCTAAGTGCTGTCACCATGAGGCAGGAGTCTATGTTCCCAGCATCCATGTACAACCTGGCATGGCTCTGACATGTATGCGTGTAACTCTAGTGCTGTGTGTGTGTGTGTGTGTGCGTGTGTGTGTGTGTGCTGGGCTTTCTAGCTTTCAGTCTAGCTCCAGGTTCAATGAGAAACTCAGTCTTCAGGGAGAGTGGTAGAACATCCTCCTTTGGGCTCTGGGAACATACATGTGTGTATGGCTGTACAAATGAAATTTATTCTAATTTTGCTTCATACTGCTGACTGAAAAAATATGGCTATAGTATGTGGAAATTGTTTGGGTAAAATAGAAAAGTGTATGTGTGTGTGTGTGTGTGTGTGTGTGTGTGTGTGTGTGTGTACATGTACATTTGTATATAAAAAATCTTAGTAATGCAAGCTTGGTAGGATCTCTTGCTTCAAGCATTTTTCTAAGGGCATTAGAATATATCCCTGCTGATAATGGGAAATAATATACCTCCCTCTGTGGACAACTAAGATCAGGTGAATAAATGCATGGGAAAGAGACAGTTACCTCATAGCTTTACAGTGAATAACTGTTTTTCAGACACAGAAGCAACTAAATGCTCACTACTCATTTTTTCTCAATGTACTTTCAGTGGCAACCTTGAGTCTCTGCATAATGACAAACCAGATACACAATGGTGACCCTGTAAGGTCAAAGATGAAAATACCTAGCACCTAATTACATCACAGCCATCAATGTACTTCATTGCACATGGTACTAGGTTATATGAAGACATTCCGTACATGTGTCAAATGTTAATTTGAATGTATTCATGTACCTTTTTCCTTCATCACTCTTTCTTCTCCCACTAACCCCCTTTGATCCCTGAGACGGTTTGGTCTTTACTTTCATGCCATGTATATGATTCTATGCATCTCTGAAGAGTCATGGCATTTGAGATGAGTTCATGCATTCTGGTTATGTCCAGCTGCATCATTACCTGCTTCCTCCTCTCCCTACTCCTCACCACCACCCTTTTTTCTGAGGCAAGATATCTTGTAGACAAGTCTGGCCTTGAACACCTGAACCAAGCCTAACTAATTTTGTTCTTTATGGCTGAAAAGAAAATTCAGCTATGCATATATGACACCCAGTCATTTGATGGCCACCTAGGTTGATTTTTGTCATTTGGCTGCTATGGAGACAGTGTTGTAGGTATCTTTCTGACATGTTGTCTTGGAGCTGTTTTGATTTTTCTGTTTTGTGGTCTGTTGAATACTTTGTAATGGCAGCAATACAGCACCCGCTCAATTCTTTCTTGCAAAGATTTGCAAGGGAGATTGATGGACCCTTTAGTGTCATAAATCGTTTGGGACTAAAGCCATTCATACTCGCCATGAAGAGTATAGAGTAAATGGTCTCCGACTGCTTGTAGGCTGGAAGCCGAGACCTTAGTTCTCTGTACCATCCTGCAAGATGGTGGATAAAAAGGTAAGAAGCCTGACACAAAGGAGAGGCAGCCTGCAGCCAAGGCTGGTGGTGATGCAGCTCTGATGCTACTGCTGCTGGCGACACCGCTGCTGGTGAACCTTAGGTTTAAAAGCCAAAGAAAGGGAAACCCCACTACAGCAGAAACTCTGGCCTGGTTAAGGGAGTTGGCAGGTACTTCCTGGTCTGCTCTGTATTCTAGAGAGGTGCTAGAGAAAAGAAAATACTCAGACACAAAGTCCAAGTTAGAAAGAAAAAGAGGACCCTTGTTCTCACACAGCCAGCTGGTGGCGACAAGAACAGCATTACCAAGGGTTAAGCTTCACAGGATGCCTAGGACCTGGGTACGTTCCTACTGAGGATGTGATCCTAGGACCTGGGTATGTTCCTACTGAAGATGTGTCTTGGAAACTGGAGAGTGAAAAGTGGATGGTGAAAAGCCCTTCAGCCAGTTTGTGAGAAGGCCGAGTGCCTGCATCACTCCTGGAGGCATTCCTGATCACCCTCTCCTGGCACCGCAGGGGCAAAAGAGTGGTTTTCCTGAAGCAGCAGAGCAATGGTTGTTACTTGTGTCTGGACCTCTTGTCTTTGGCTACATAGAACACACTGAAATTTGTCAGTGCCACCTCTACAAATGCCAGCAAGGTTAATTAAAGATGTTTAAAGGCAGCTGTGTTCCTACTATTTCAGCCAGTTCTCGGTTTGTTGCTACAGTTCTTGATGTGGGCAGTATTCCCTGCACCAGTCGAGGGAAAGGACATGTTATGAAAGGACCCAGATGTCTTGTCATCTCAAGTAGAAGAGGTGCATTTGGGGCCTACTTCAAAAGTTTTAGTGAATGTGCTGCATGCAACAGTGCCTAGCTGCACACTCCCACATTGTAGCTGAAGACATAAGCACCAGGCTTAGCAAGCATAAGCCAATCTCTCTTGGAAGCAAGTGCAGCCTGTACTTTGCCCAAAGGGACATGCTTAGAAGTGGCACAGGCGGAGGGACAGGTGGCATTTCTAAAGGGTTCATGTGCTCTTCCCTCCCTTGCTGATTTGAGTGCAAATGTGATTCCTGGTGCTTGCTTTAGCCATCATGGACCACAAGGAACCCCAAGAGTGGCAGCCAAATACAGAGAAGCCAAAGAAGAAAGGAAGGCAGTGTTCAAGAGTTGTGAAGGAGCGTGCACACTGCCCTGAGCCTTCCTACAGCCACCCTTCACCCTCTCCTCAGTCCCAGCTTACACAGGCAATAAAGAGAGGCTGAGGCGTGGGCGTGCTGAGTCCCTCTCTTAGCAGGGTGGCTGGTGTGTGAGTCCTTGTTAGAGCCTCTTGGAGGAGTTCTGTGGAGAGAGTGAGATGAGGAAGCATGCAGTGCAAGTAAAGGAAGAGACAAAGCAATGGATTACTCAGACAGCGAGTTTCGGGCATCGTTGTAATTCACATGCTCGTGGGAAACCACGAGAGCTGTTCACATCGAACAGTGAGCCGGAATCATACACGCAACAACGAACACATCTGGGCTCTTCATGTGTGTCTTCCCCCCCAAAAAAGATAATTATGTGCACATTTAATTACTCCATTAGTTCCTTTCCCTTTCCTTTTGTTTTTGTTTTCTAAAACAGTATCCCACTGTGTAGCCCTGGCTGATCTGGAACTCACAGATATCCACCTGCCTCTGCTTCCTGAGTGCTGGGATTAAAGGCGTGTGCCACCTTGCCTGGCTCTATTAACTACATGAGAGTCTTTGTATAAGATTCATGGTGCAACAAAATGTTGGTTGGGTGGCTTTGCTTATTCCTGATATGAGTAAGAACTCACACCTCTCATATGAAGTGATATATGTGGTTGAAATCTACTGGATGTGTGTATGGGTCTGTCTGTCTGTCTGTCTGTCTGTCTCTCTTCCAGCCTAACTGGTATTAGCCCTTGGCTAGCCTGGAACACACTGTGGGCTGAGATGACCTCTGACTTGGTGTGATCCTCCCTGCCGCAGCCTTCTGAGTGCCAGAATGACAGGCTTGAGCCACCATGATTGGCCTTTTCCTCTACTTTTAGTGTAATGTAATATATTTCCTAAAGCTGATGTTGTACTTAAGCTTCCTTGTTCTGTGACCTTAGAAGGAGAAATGTTCCAAATCTGCTTTCTGTTAACTTTTGTGGCCTCAAGCTTTAGTCTTGTGCTTTCTCTTCAGTATTTTCTTCCTGCACTCCATATCAGATGTACCCTATATCAAATTCTATTTGTGGTTTTCAAGATTTATTGATTTTTTTATTTTGTATGTGTGAGTATTTTGCTTGTAGGTATGTGTACCACATGTGTTCCTGATACCTGCAGAGATCAGGAGAGAGTATTGGACTTCCTGGAACTAGAGTTTCAGAGAATGAACTGCTGTGTAGGTGCTGGGAACCAAACCCAAGTTTTCTGAAAGAGCAGTCAGTGCTTTTAAGCATCAAGCCATCTCTCCAGTCCTTTTCATGTTTCCTAATCTTTATTGGAATTCATACCTCCCTCTCTTCTGTATGCTGGGTGATTTCCTCAGATTCATACTTCAATTCAGTTCCTAATACCTCTTCCACTGTACCTGATACACTGGAATTCTGCTTGAAGTTTCTGCGATTTAAATGTACATACAACAACTAGCAGAAGTTTCTGACAGATAATAACATGTAATGAAATATAAACCCCACTGCACAGCTGGATACAGATTACTTGAGATATTGAATAAGGTAAGGATTTAAAATTGTCTGCTGGATGAGGTGAAGTGAAAGTTGGCTAGTTTGTCATGGGTCCTTTTGTTGGAGTTGTGTCCTGGAAGGTCACTAGGGTAGACTGAAGGGAAATGGTGTCAGAGTGCCATGCCTAATCCTGATTGTCAGCTTGATTGGAAGACATCTGGGTGTGTTGTCCATGGAAGCTCCAGAAGGGACTTGGTTAAAGTGGGGCAAACCTGTCGTGACCATGGATAGCACCATCTTATGAGGACCTAGATGGAATGACGGGAAGGAGGAAGCGCACTAGAGGAAGCCCACTGGAGGAAGTGAACTGGAGGAAGCACACTGGAGGAAGTGAACTGGAAGAAGCACACTGGAGGAAGTAACTGGAGGAAGCCTAGTGGAAGAAGTCCACTGGAGGAAGCCCAGTGGAAGAAGTCCACTGGAGGAAGCACACTGGAGGAAGCACACTGGAGGAAGCACCCTCCTTCTGCTGTGCCCTCTGCAGCTCTGATGGACCATGACTCTGAGCCCTGAGAAGTCTTTTCTTATTTAAACTTTCTCTCTCAGGTATTTGTCACAGAAAACGGACTGTCTGACAGGATATAGGCAGAGAAGACAGGAGAGAACCAGGTTAGTGAAAAGTATTTATGAAACAGCTGCCTTTTGTAGGCCTTATAATTACTGGTATAGAAGTGATGCTCCCGAGGACAAGATGGGATATTCTGTCTCCTTTATGACAGGAGTAAGGGCAGAGAGCACATGTGGATTTTAAAGGAGGAAGTGCTCTTTGAATTCAAGTTTCCTGTTAGACAGGTAAGCGCCTCTGAGCCTGGAGGTTGAGGATTACTTTGGAAGTTGAATGACAAACACAGGAGAGACAGTGGCCCAGAGCGGGGACCCACTAGAAATACATCACACAGTTAAATCAGAGCAAGCAGAATGACCGCCAGCCTGTTCCTCAGTTGTGTGTACTTACTGTAGGACGTGGTGTAAATGGAGTATTGCATTTAGTCAAGGTCAAGTGAAGGTTTGGAAAGGAACATGTGGAAGGGACACCTGGTGTGGAGCCCAAGCATCCGGGATGACTGAGGAGGAAGCTGCTGATGGGAGGGGAAAAGCTAACAGGGATAAATCATTCAGCCCAAAGTTATCTGAGTCAAGGACCAGAGGAACGACCTGGCTGCTGGTGGTCCTCAGAACAAGGAAGACATGGAGTCAAAACTGCAGTGAAGTGCAGCAGTTAGTAAGGTGTGTGGACCCGCAGCCTGCGGTGGCCATGTTGAGATGGGTGGAGGACATGCCAGCAGGCAGGGCCTAGGGCCACCTTTGTGTGTGACTTTTTTGAGAGTAAGTTGAAATGCTTCAGACGTTGGTCTGGTGAGATGTTTCAAGGGATTTGTGATGTCATGTGAATTCTGCCAGTAGAAGAGAACAAACATCACTACTTGAGGGGATTCCTCAGAACTGTCCTGAGAGCTTTCAGGAGATGCTCAGCTTCCTGTGAGTCCAGGGCATTCAAAGAAACAGACTGAAAACACAAGATGAAAGATGTATGCTTTAGAAGGTGTCAAAGGGCTGGGCGGTGGTGGCACACGCCTTTAATCCCAGCACTTGGGAGGCAGAGGCAGGCGGATTTCTGAGTTCGAGGCCAGCCTGGTCTACAGAGTGAGTTCCAGGACAGCCAGGGCTACACAGAGAAACCCTGTCTCGGAAAAAAACAAAAAAAACAAAAAAAAAGAAAAAAGAAAAAAAAAAAAAAAGAAGGTGTCAAAGGGCTATGGGGTGTGCATGCCACGTGACTCTGAGCCCAGTGGGATGCAGCTTAGGCCTCTGTTGGTCAAGGTAAATGGGAATATAGGGCATAATGGATGGGCCTGATCATTCAGGGTGGAGTAAATAATACATTCTAGTTACAGTATATGACAGTTTGTCTTGATGAGGTTGTCGATCCCTTGGCCAGGGAAGTATTGACACCTCAGGGAGCCTGTCTTATCATGTGGTCAGATATGACCAATGTAAGAAGGCATGGCTTTACCAGTTATGAATCACTGTTCCTTGTAGCTTAGCCAGAAAACCCACACCACATTCATTCATCATTTATTTCTAAGCTCACTTAATAATTTTATACACTAAAAAGGTAGAGTTGTTGTGACTCCATGTTTTGCCCTGCCACTGGGGTGCTGGGCAGACGACAGCAGAGATGTTAGGCTGATTTGCCATCACCATCAGGTGCTGGGCTCAAGGGAGGCCCAGACACATCACTCATAGGGTGGAAAAACTCAGTCTAAGATGTGGGAGGCCGAAGCTGGGGCTTCTGAGTTCCCAGGTATCCAGTCACTGCTGAAAACCTCACAGAGGAGTCAGGAATGAAGGATTGGGGTCCACGGGCCTGCAATGAGGCTGGGGCCAGGGACTCCCAAACTCCTGGATATCCAGGCACCACTGGGTGGCCAGGACTTGGGAACAGAGTTGGGGGCACCTGGGCTGAGGACAGTGATGAGCACCATTGGGCTGGAGGAATGAGGAAGTCCAGCCTTGCTCATTTGCAATTGTCCTTAGCTTAGCAGGCGGTTGTCTGGGAGCACAGAAGAGCCTACTGCAGGAGACTTAGGCTGTGGCTCTGTAGATGAAGGCTTCCTTCATGCTCTCCATGGTGGTTCTTAATGAGAGAGACAGTCCTTGGTTCCAGACTATTTATTGACTGTTCATTGTGGAAAATGGGAGTGTACCTCCTCAGGGTGTACCAGAGATTAAATACCTTTTGCAGGAAGGAATGTTGGGGAAGGGAAGCTTATTGGCTAAACCCTCAGGGCTTCTAGACACCTCACGAGAACTCTGTTCTGGGCTCAATGACCTATGGGAGGAGTGTGGTCCATGTTCTGAGCCAGGAATCTAGCAGGGAGCAGGGAGACGCCTACAGTCTCAGGTGAGTGCCTGGGTGGCAAGATCTCTGACCTACTCAGCCCTACCAAGTCTCCTGGCATGGTCCACTGTCCTCCATCTGCAGCAGTCAAAGCCTGTGAGCAGCTCTAAACCAAATGGACAGCACATCGGGAACAGCCTCCTCCCACACTGCAGGGATACCAGGTGTCTGTATGTACATATTCATGCAGGGAGCTCGGCAGCAGCCTGACTCTCTTAGGCTCACCCATAAATGGAAATTTTCCTGGAGGGTTATGGAAACAAAATACAATATCTTATAATTTGTTCAGTAAATTAATATAGGCCAGCATTGATGAGAGGTTAAAATTAACATTGCACCACTTGCAGCTTCTTGAAGTTGCTCTTTCCTCTTGGGTGTGGGCTCTGTGGAGCAGGGCAGGAAGGACAGAGGAAGGATCATGGTTGAGGGAGCCGGGCCTGCAGAGTGCTGTGTGAGTAGGATCGGAACCCCCGGGGGTTTGAGTGCTTCTCTGGGAAAGCTGGGTGAATGCAAATGCTTAGGGAGCTTTCTTTGATCATTTGTGTGTATCAGTAGCTGTGAGGATGCTGCTATCTTCACCTTAGCATTTCTTCTTTCTGCTCACCTGCTTCTGGTCCCTTGAGTGTAGTGGTCTTTAAGCTTTATTGATTCTCTATCCCATAAGATGTAATCTTTTAAAGCACACCTCTGATTTGTAAATTTTATGATGCATTGTTGTTCTGATGTCATAAGACCTGCATGTTACCATTTTTAGTAGATGAGATTAGTAAAAGGTTTAAAATATTTAAAATTATGCTATTAACAATAAGACCATCTTTTGATATAAAAATATTAGTAAAAATGTGGGTACATTTATAAGTGTTTGCTAACTGTGGTGACTTGATGGTGTCATTTGTGCCTTGAGAGGCCATCACGCAGGACTGTGTTTCTTATTAATAGAGGTGGGTAAGTCTGTTTCAGGGTCTTGGAAATGGATGGTAAACAGAGAATTGGTAATATTTTCTTTGTTTGCACCTTATAAAAGAGATGACAAAGAAGTCCACAATTGATGTCAGAGGGTCAGCTCTAGCTCTGCTGGTTCTTATGCCCTTGTGTTTGCTTGTACATAGATAGTTAAACTTTTTCAATCTTTGATTTCAGTGTAAGACATTTTTAGAAAAATTCTGTGGTTCCACTGGTTTTAAGTAGATATTTTTTTTTCTTTCTGTAAGCTAGTTAAGCCTGGGCAACCTTACAAACTCCATGAAGCACAGTGGGTTCATTATGCTGAAGGGAAGGAGGGAGTGGGGCCCTGTCCTTTCGTATGGCAGGGCTCCCGCTCTTCTCTCAGGAAACCTGGGTGGCGTGCAGCAGTGACTTTCTGACAGATGGACTGAGGTGGGTGCCAGTGTCAGCCTGGTGCTCCTTTCTGCTCTTGTGATCCTCAGATAAGAAACAAGTCTCCTCTCCGGCCTGAACCTGCTTGTTCATTTAATGCTGTCAGGATAGGGCACAACTCCAGGAACATTTTCAGGCCCTTAAACCCTGCACTCTCTTTCTTCCATTTACTACACATTATTTTCATTTGCTGATTGTTCATGTCTTGCTAACCTCTGAATTTGTTACTTTTAAATCTTCTTTTTAAAATATCTACATGCATCCTCCCGTGTCAAAGCGTCTGCTTGTCATGCCTCTCCAGCTCTCGGCCCAGCCCTGCCTTATGGTAGAGATGGTGCTGTAGCTGTCTTTGTTAAGGCCTGGTTCAGCAGCTTCAGAGGCTGTCCTCCTGCTGTTACCAGCATAACTGGGGTGGTTTGGAAACAGCTCCAGCCATCTTTCTCAGAATGTCCCTTGCTGTCAGAGAGCAGAGGTTACTGGGGTCCTCCTACTTTTGCCGACAGTGATCTCATGTGGAACCTGTCCTGGCCTTTCTTTGCATCTGGAGGCAATGTAGAAAAATAACCTAACAGTAGGAGTGCTTTGTCATGTTTGGAGGCCTTTGTTATTGTGCACTCTTTTCATAAGTGGTATGTAAGTGCTAACATAGGCAATTCGCTTAAGATTTGAGAGTGGAAAACTTTTATTTGTAGATTGTATATTGATTCTCTCTGGGTATGGGTATTAATTATTCTTTACATCTTTTAGTATATGAAATTAGTATGTCAACTGTTTATAGCAAAATCATAAATAATTCAGGCTTCAATCTTGATTTTTATTTGGCAAAAATAAAGAATTTCATATGCATATTTTTACATATCACAAAAATTAATTTGCAAAACTTGAAAATTGAAAGCCTTGCTATTTTCCTGTTTACTGAAATAAAAACAGTGATAGATTATAGTGGTGCCCAGTAACTAAACAACAGTGAAGAAGGGAAGTGCCCTCTAAGGGGACCATGTCTAGATGGTTTTGCCTGCCACAGTTTTGGGTAGAAGAGGTGTAGGAAAACCGAGAGTCTAGACATAGCCAGGCAGGGGTGGTGCTTTGCATTGTGGATTGAATGTATACTGTGTTGTTTTTCTTTTCTTAGTGGGAAAGACTTTTAAGTGGGGGTAATTAGGGAGTGGTTTCAAGACAGGGCTTCCTGTGTAGTCCTGGCTGTCTAGGAACTCACTCTGTACTGTTTCTCAGGCTGACTGCAAACTCAGACATCTGCCTGCTTCTGCCTCCTGAGTGCTGGGGTTAAAGACATGGGCCCTACCACATCAGGCTAGGGAAAGACATTTGTAAGTGTAACATATGAACAAGAGTATAGATTATTAGCATTTAGCTCAATTAATTATCATAAAATCAGCATGCAGAGTTAAGTTAAATGGTTCTAATGTAACCTTTTTTGTATCCATTTTCCTTATGTTTTTTCTTTCTATCAGCAAAGAAACTACAATCCCTACTTATAAAACTGTAGACTATTTTCAGTGCACATTAAGTGATGGGCTTCATCATGACATATGAAGCCTTCATCTTCGTCCATCCTCTTCTCCCCACCAGTAATCTGCTATTGCAGATTAGTTTTGTCTGTGTTTGACCTTGACATTCACAGAATCATGTGGAATGTATTTTGTATTTGTGTTTTTATTTGTGAAATTCACGTTTTGTGTGAAACACAGTTCACTGGGTTTTTTTTTATTACAATGTATAATCACAATTTTAAAACATCCAACATTTTACTTATTCCTTATGTTTAATGTGTATTTGGCTTATGTCTGAATTTGGGCTACAATCATGGTCTCTACGTTTTCATGCTGGTCTTACCTCCATGTTTTTCAGCACAAGCCTTGGCTGCCGCATTGAGGTTCCCAGTGCTGTTTGTTTGTCCTTCTGAAACTACATTTTCTTTTCTTTTCTGCCCAACTCCCCGCTTTTCATTGTAGACCTGGAGAAGAGTGAGTACTATAACCATGTTATATTAGGCTGTCTTAAAATCTCCTCTGCCAAAGGAATTAATTATTACTTACAATTTAGCCTTAGACAAGTTCTTGGGACAAGGTCAGAAAGCAGCCTAATATTCTTTGCCAAAAAATATCATAAGGATGATCATGAGTCCACTTGCTAATATTGTTCCCTCTGAAACCTCGTGAGCTGGGCCTCCACAGTCCACATCGCTCCTGGTACTCAAGTTGCTCTTACAGTGTTCAAGCCTTCCACGTTCCCACAACAGACATGGTCAGGCCTGTCACAGCAGTAGCCCTCTCTCAGCACTTACCTTAGTTTTCCTTAGCTACTTTTCTGTTGCTGTATTAAAACACCATGATCAAGACACCATATAGACACTTCCATCATGACAGAGGGAAGTATGGCAGCAGGCGTGGTGACGAGAGCTAGAAACTGAGAGCTGAGGCTTTACATCCTGACCCGAAAACAGGAAGCAGAGAGCAAACTGGAATGACTGTCAAAGTCTGCCCCCAGTGACATTCTTCTCCAGCAAGGCCACACACACCTCTTAATCCTACCCCGTCTGTCTGGGGCCTAAGAGTTCAAATGCCCAAACTGTGAGGGGCATCTCATCCAAACCACCACATAACCTTTGTGTGGGTAATGTTGTAGTTGGGGATATTTCCCAGTCCACCAGGACTGAGGGAGGCAGTCATAGCACTGAAATCTATGCAGGCAGATAATCTAGCTATCGTCAGACTCTATGAACCTTTTATGCACTGATTGTCTTTCTGGAGTTGTGAGGCTCTGGAAGTCAGTAGTCTACTGGAGCTTCCAAGTTCTCAGACCCTGCAGTCAGACCCTGGCAGATGTTTTCTAGAGCTTGATCCACCTAGGCTCCAAGTACAGGGCTGCCTTCCTTCCCTACACACTTCACTGAGACTGGCCTGCCATGTCCATCTTTCTGCATGTCAGGGTCTGCTTCCATGGGTGCTTCCAAGGCCTCATTTCACCCTGAGACTGTCTCCCACCTCCAGCCCCTAACTCAGTTGTAAGTTACAGGTTTCCTATCAAGATGGTACCAAGTTACAGTTCACTGATTCAAGGAGCACTCACCCATCCCTCCTTGCCTCTAAAAGACCCAGGTTCAGCTATGTCTGCAACTGGGTTTGAACTCTGAGAGTCATGGGCTTATTCTGTGGGTAGGATTCTTAGTGACTTTGCCATCAGATTTCACCTCACCCCTTCTGTGACTTTCCAGCACGTCATCGTCTCTCTGTGACACTGCTTTACCCACAGCAGCGGCTTCTTGTCTGCCTCTTACCCAGAAGCTAACAAGCTAGCCATCTTCTTCCTTGATGTTTGTTAGGTTCGCAGTGCTCCTGTCTGTCACACCTGTGTCCTTGAGAATAAATATATTTAACTTAGAACTTCAAAATGTTGATAGAATCTATCAACAATAGATTCCTTTTTTCTTTTTTTTTAAGATTTCTTTCTTTCTTTTTCTTTTTTTTTAAAGATTTCTTTTCACCAGGCGGTGGTGGTGCACACCTTTAATCCCAGTCAGCACTTGGGAGGCAGAGGCAGGCAGATTTCTGAGTTCGGGGCCAGCCTGGTCTACAGAGTGAGTTCCAGAACAGCCTGGCTACACAGAGAAACCCTGTCTTGAAAAAAAAAAAGTTTGTTTGTTGGTTGTTATGTGTCTGTGAGGCCGTGTGACTCATGTGTATAAGTATCCACAGAGGCAGAAGAGTCAAATCTGAAACTGGAGTTGTAGTCACTTGTGAGCTGTGTGGGTTCAGAAGTAAACTCCGGCTTCCTGGAACTGCAGGAAGAGCTCTTAACTGCTGAGCCGTTTCTTCAGCCCCAGATTTATTTTTTTAGTTAACTTGAATTCTTTTTACTTTTTGCTAGCTTAATTTTACTTTCAGAGCTTATTTGGAAGACCCAAGGACTATAATTTAAAAAAAAAAAACACTGGGAACCTTCCTTAATTTGGCCTTAGGAATAGAAGGAAACACACTGTAGCTTTCCTTTATTTTTCTGGTAAAGAGAATTTTCTCTTTTTCTTTTTGCCAACAGGAAAATGCAATTCCATTAAGGTTCTTGGTCATAGATCAGAGGCTTGGGTCTACAAGAAGTGAACTTTTGGAAGAAGTACAATCCAATATCATGGGCCAGTTCAAACTACAATGTAGGCAGTGGCACACTGTTGGTGATTTTTACCTCCCAAGTCATCAGCCAGATTCCCTGCCTTTTCCTCTATGTTAGCTAGAGTTTCTATTGCTGTGATGAAACACCACGACCAAAAGCAAGTTGGGGAGAAAGGATTTATTATTCATACCACTGTTCATCACTAAAGGAAGACAGGACAAGAATTCAAACAGGACAGGAACCTGGAGATAGGAACTGATGCAGAGGCCATGGAGGAGTGCTGCTTACTGGTTTGCTCAGCCTGCTTTCTAATGTAACACAGACCACCAGCCCAGGGATGACACTGTCCACAGTGAGCTGGGCCCTCCCCGTCAATCACTAATTAAGAAAATGCCTTGCAGGCTTGCCCATAGCCTCAGCTTATTGAGGCATTTGCTCTGTTGAGGCTCCCACTTTCAAGTAACTTTAGCTTGTATGTTAAGTTGACATATGACTAGCTGCCACACCCTCCCTGACTATGTCCCTCTCTCCTGCCTTTCTCCCCAATATCTGCCAAATCTTCCCCTCCTTTTTTTCCCTGCTTCTCTTCCTCCTTTTAAAACTTGTTTGTTTAAATAAAATTATAGAGCTGTATTCGAAGTTCCACTGTAGATTGCATCACATTTTCTGGGTGGGTGAGCAAGAATTTCCCTCCTCTTCCTGCCATCCTTGGTGGTTTGTAATTGCTTAAGTTCTGTTAGACTACATCTGTACTATGAGTGATGTTCTAGCAAGCCAGTGAGTGGAAACTGCCTTCATTTGCACTCTTCTCCATGAGGTAGCATGACCAGGTCAGCACACTTACAGGTGGGTTGACATACGTACGTTTACAACATTCTAAAATGAATGAGACATGCTATTGTTTACAAGTCTTGTTTTTGTGATTTTCTTTTTTTACTCAATGATATTTGAATGAGGATTTCAGTGTTCCACATAATTATATATGAAGGAGTCTAAATCCTGTTGTTTTTATTTTTTTTTAACATAAAACTTTTTGGACATATCTTCCCTTTCCCCAACTCTGTACCCACCCAACCTTTGGTTAGCTCTCTACGCCTTCTCAAAAACAAAACAATTAAAACCAAAACACCCCCACACAAATAAAAACCCAACAAAGGAACAACAAAACCAACAAGGGAAAAAATAGCAAAACAAAGCAAAAAGTCCTCAAACCACTGAGTTAGTTTTGTGCTGGACAGCTGCTCCTGGGTGTGGCGTTTACCCTGCAGCGTGGTTGATGCACCAATGACACACTGCTGGAGAAAGCTGATCTTCGCTTTGCCAGTGGGTATCAATTACAGACAGCTTCTTGGTTAGAGTTCACACCCGATAATCTCCTCCCCTCTCAGTGCTGGGAGGCTGTACAGCTTGAATCAGTGCAGTCTGTGTGCACAGTCTCTGTGAGTTCATACGCATCAGTCCTACTATGTGGAAGACACCTTTCCTGGAGTCAGGTTATCCTCTGGCTCTTAGCATCTCTCCACCTTTTCTTCTGCATGGCTCCTTGAACCTTGAGGGGAAGAGCTTTGAAGAACACATCTCATTTAAGACTGAGTGCTCTAAAGGCTGTCACACTGCACATTGTCCTGTAGTAAGTCTGTGCAAGAAGCCTGTCTCGTGTTTGCCGAGTGAGGTACTGAGTTACAGTGTGTCGTTAGGAGGAGTTTTATCGTTATGTCCCTCTAGTGTAATAAATGTGTTACGTTTTCTCTAGGCCCAGGACTTAGCTAGCTCTGGTTCTTTCCACTTGAGTAGTACCAAGCAGAGGTCATTAGATCCAATCAAAAAGAGGCTGGATACTTCCATACAGTTGTGCAACTGGTTGCATCAGTGCATCTTGCAGGAAGGTCACTGTGTGTAGGTCACAGGGTTTTGTAGCAGGATGGTCTTCATGACTACTTTTCTCCTCCCATAGCATATAAAGAATCTTCAGCACTATTAGCACTGGTCAGTAGGGGTGAAGCTTCTGAAGTTAGTTTGTTATATATGCTGTGAATATTCTGCTCATTTGTTACCTATCTTGTGACTTCATGCTGTATTTCATTGTATAATGGTATTTAATTTTAACTATATTACTATTTTTATATTATTTTCATTTTGTTTCTTATATAAGAAAAAACTCCCTTGCTAGCTGGTGGCTCATGGCTACAATCTTTGCATTAGGAAGCTGAGACTGGAGGATCACAACTTTTCAAAGCTAACTACAGAGATACTCTGTCTCAACACAAATGAATGGCATGTGGCATAATTTTTTTTTGTTTTGTTTTTTGAGACAGGCTATTACACAGTCCAAGCTGGCCTCGAACTGTTCTTCCTCCTCTTTCCTGCCAATGCTTTCTGAATGCTGGGGTCACACCTGGGGTAACTAAGCCTGGTATGGCTTGCACACACATACTTCTTTAACTAGTGAGTAAATGGTTATATTTTAGTGTTCCAAGGGCATTAAAAGGTTATATTCTTTGCTCAGTGGTTTGAAGTAATAGCATATGGTATGTTTGATTCACAAATCCATGTTCCAAAATCAGTTCTTTTGATATTTTTGTC
Source organism: Mastomys natalensis (assembly GCA_021653895.1). Classification (NCBI taxonomy): domain Eukaryota; kingdom Metazoa; phylum Chordata; class Mammalia; order Rodentia; family Muridae; genus Mastomys; species Mastomys natalensis. Next base: position 892,923 of record JAJTUV010000270.1, read on the forward strand.
TACTCTACTGCAAAATCTCTCCTTTTTAAATGACTGTGGCCTCACAGAAACGTTGCTTTGTGACTGGGAGCACCCTCCTGAGATGAGTCTCTGAGTGCTCCCTTTGTTTCTGTGTGGTGGTCTTTATTTGTACTGTGTTACTCAGTGTCCTGTAAATTTATGTTAGTACTTTTATAGATGATGTGCTGAAGTTTAGATTCTCTAGGTGACAGACTTTATACTTTTGCAATACTGTAGCTTTTTATTCATAAATGTTTCCACTTTAGTTCAGATTTCCTGTGGTGTTCAGGCAAGTTCAGTATATGTCAGCCCAAACATCTTACATATTTTAGGCTCATTGCTGGACATTTTTTACATTTACATTTATTTATTTGTTGTATGTGTACCTGAATGTTGAGTTCAGAGGAAAACTTGTGGAAGTCAGTTCTGTCCGCTGTGTGAGCCCTAGTGATTAAACTCATTTAAAAGGGTTTAAAGAGGCTTACACTCACCATATGTTAAACTATAATGGCCACACGGAATTGTATAACTGCAAAGGACTGAAGAGATTTGCTGACAGCCATTCTAGAATTTGGCTTGCTTAGTCGGTAGAGCATGAGACTCTTAAACTCAGGGTTATGGGTTCAAGCCCCACATTGGGCTCCAATAGTACTATAGTATGAATTATGCTGATCTCATCTATCTTCAAATGAACAAGACTCAGATTACGATTTCCTTATTAGGCTGCACAGTTACTGGGGGATGACCTCTAACAGTAGACTGGCTACTTCCCCAACTGTGTTCCCCAAATACTTGCTGTTGACTCTTCCCGGGTTATTTCTGCTCTGGTAGTCTGGTGTCCTGGAGAGCCATTTCACTCAGGTACGTGCTGCTAGTCCAACATGACCAGCGGAGCCCTCCTGTTCTTCTATCTTCTCCTCCTCTGTTCTCTCTCTCTCTCTCTCTCTCTCTCTCTCTCTCTCTCTCTCCTTTCCTCTTCACCTGCTGAGCCATCACACTGGCTAAGTTCGTAAACATTGTATTTGTTACTATTATAACTAGAATTAGGTCTGCTTTTCATTTTTATCACTTGTGTATAAGAAGGCTTTTAATGTCAGTGAATAATTGTTGGTGTATGTTATTGTGTACAGCGATGCAATTCATAAAGACATTTTCATCTACAGATATCTCATGGACTTTGACCCCTGCCTGTACTCTCTATCTTCCCCTTCCCATTGCTCTTACCTTAGACAATCTCAGTTCCACTTCCCGCATCCCACACACATACGTGATTTGAATGTACCTCACAAAACTTGTCTTCTGAGTCTGACTTACTTTCCTAATATGATGATCTGCACTTGGATCCGTTTCCCTGCAAGTGATAGTGTTTTATGTCCATGGCTAAGTAATACCACATTTCCTTTATTGACTTTCTGTTGAGTCTATGTCTTGACCCTTGAATATTGCTGTAAACAGATGTGCGAAGTGTTTCTGGCTTGGGTCCTTGGGTGTATACTGGGAGTGATGTAGCTAAGCTGTGCAGTAGTTTAGATCTGTACTGATCTCCACAGTGGCTGGATTAATGCACATTCTCACCAGCAGTGTATAAGGGCTCAGTCCTCCGTCATATCCTTCCACCATTTGCTGCTACTTGTCTTCTTAATGGTAGCCATTCTGACAGGTGCAAGGCGGAGCAAGGCTTCTGATTGTTGGTGGTAGAGCTGGTGCAGCACCTATTAGCTAGAAAGTGGCTTGATAATGGGGTGGTTGCCACAGAAACGTTTCCACTAGGGATATAATTAACATGTTATTTTACAGTGTTTAGTAGTAAAAAATGAAAAGAAACTGGTGAAAACAGTTATAATGATACTTGAAGCTTATATGTTCAAAATATCTTATTTTAGCATAGAAACAATGTGAAATCACATGAGGCATTTTATTCTTTGGTGGTTTGTGCTATGTGTGTGTGTGTTTTCATGTATATACATATACATGTGTGTGTACATGTGTCTCTGTCAGCCAGAATTCCAATTCAGCATCATTTCTCATCTGCAATCTACCTTTTTTTTTCTCCTAAGTTAAGATTTTTATGAGGTAGGGCCTATCACTGTCCTGGAAGTCAGCAAGTAGGCCAGGCTGCTGGCCAGTGAGCCCCAGAGACTCTCCTGTCTCCCTCTCCCCAGGGTTAAGATAACTTCTGAAGCTCAAACATGGGTCCTCATGTCTCCAAGGCAAGCATGTTACCAAATAACTGCTGTTGTAGCCCCTGCTTTTTAATGTTGTCTTTAAAATTAATTGTGTATCTTACATCTGCAGTGTAGTGCATACCATACAGTGCTTGCTCAGCTGTGACTGGCTCGGTTGCAGTGTTGCACTCTGTGTCTGTGACTCTTCAGCCATATTGCTACCAACAGCGAGCCTCTCCTCAACTTTGAAAACATGGTTTCCCTTCCTTGATGGCTTTTGGAGGGAGCTCAGTGCTCAGTGACAGGAAGGGTCCACGCAGAGTTTTCGTCTTCTCACTTGCAGACTTGGCGGAGCACAGGATTTGGATTTTCCTTTGGTCGTGCTCCTTTCCTCTTAAGGCATCTGCTCTGGACCAGGACTATAGTAACAATTCACAGTGCCTAGAGTTGTAGTTTAAAGACTGGGATGAGACCTTAACCTCATGTATTAAAAAAAATACCTCATTTCAACATGGAAACAGTGTGAAATCACATTATTAAAGCACTATGTATTCATTCTTTGGTGGTCGTGGTGTGTATATGTACAATCATTAGAATCCTCAAATAATGAACTTGTTTTTAACAAGTTAAAAACACAGTTATGTTAAGCATAAATGTATAGAATACTTAGGTTATTGGTGGCATAGTACTAACTGTATGTTTTCTTTCCAAGCTGGTCTCTGGACTGTCTTCACGCTAGGTGGGGCGGGCAGCAAAGCAGCCGCCTCTCCCGAACTTACTTCCCTCTGGCCAACCAGAGTCTCCTGCTGCTGCTGGTGCTGGTGAACCTGACGGATGCCCCGGACATACCAAACCCTTACCGACAAGCCGTCACTCATTTAAGAACACACAAGGTCTGTGGTGGTTTTCCCTTGAATGACTTTTTTCCTAAGCGGAGGCTTGACATCTCCATTCTGTTTATTGGTGTATAGTTTCCGAGATGAGTGTCAGTTAAAAAAACTTGAGTGTGTTTTCTCAGGCAGGTCAGATAAGTCTTAGAGGAATTCTGTGGTCCTTTATGTCTATTACATTTACATTGCTTTCAGAGACAATCCAGAGTATTCTGAGTTTCAACGCTAGGGACCGGAAGTAGCCTGTAAAACCTATATGATCAGCTGTTTAAAAATTCCAAAATCTGTATTTTAGTTAAAGTTTTCTAAGACTAAATACTGTAACAGAAGTAAGCAATCTTTTGTTTGTTTGTTTGTTTTTCTGGGTTGTCTGTCTTGCAGCCTCCTTGCCCTGCCTATGACATAGGGAAGTGGTGTGGGTAACAGGAGGGAATGGTTGTGAGTCTGCCCTAGTAACTGTTTCTTAGCGCAGGAAGGAGCAGAGATCTGTAACTACTACCCCTAAAGCAGACTGTAAACAGGTAGTCCATGCTGACATAGCTGGGTGTTAGGAATCTGAAAGGAAGGGTCCTGTGATAAATGCTCGGATGGCCAGGGTATGCCCAGCACTCAGACAGTATTAAGATGAGTACAAAGTGAAGTTCTTGGGCCGGATTGTGACGGTGTCTGAGTCTTGGTGCCACTCTGCTTTCTGGCCTGTGCTAACTGCTCACAGGCAGAGGATTGGCATGCCAAGGAGTCATACCTTTCTCACTTTTGAAAAACTCTACAGAGTCCTCATCCATTTGTGTTGCTGTAATAAAGTACTACTAAGGCTAGGTGATTTGTAAAGATCACAGATTTATTTCTCGCTGTACTAGATACTGGGACGTAGACATCAGAGCCCCAGAGTTCAGCATCGCTGAGCTGAGGCCCATCTCTGCTTCTAAGGTGATGCCATGAATGTGGATTCTTGCATGGGAGGTGGGACGGAAGGCTGAAGAGTGACTGCTGCACAGAGCCTACTCTGTCAAGGCCTAACCCCCTCAAGGGAGGAGCGCTCATGCCTGGACCAAGGTTTTACATGCGCTTGGGGGACACAGGCATTCAAGCCGTAGAGCAAGTGGGGAGTCAGTTCAGTTCAGTGGATGGAAATGGAAACCTGTGTGGTTGTCTGCTCTGTTACTGTACTCAGTTTCTTAGCAACAGTGTTACTTCATGGTTAAGAAAGCTCGTTTTGGAGCTGAGCTGACCTGGGTTCATACCACACCCTGGTCATTTTAGGGTGAGATCTTTGTCAGTTTGTATAATCTCAGGAGCCCTCAGTGGTGGTGTCTGCACTATGGATCTACCATCATACAGCACTGTTACAGAAATACCAAGCAAGAGTAGAGTGAGAACCACAGCAGGACTCACTGTATGGTGTTTGCCGATGCTGCTTTTGCCATGTGTAGGTAGGACTGACCCCACTCGAGAGTTCAGAATTGAACCGTGTCTCAGATTATCCTTTTTTGGGAGACCCTTAAGTAGCACAGCAATTCTAGGTACTGTACCAGAGTTAGGTAGACTATAATCTCTGTTTCAGATGTGTTTTTAGAGAGAAAAGAGCTTTTACTGTAGTGTAGATTCACCAGTTATGGCTGTTACCATGAGAAGTAATGTTAGCATAGAAGGTCAGTCTGGGTTTGCTCAGGCACTTGGGAAATTTTATTAATTCTCTCTGAGCTTCTATTTCATCATTTCCAGAGTGGGCAAAATAATGGCTAAGTGTTGTACAGATTAAATAAGAGATAACAGACACAAACCGTCTGTACAGTGGCTCCTTTCCTGCCACTTGCTGACTCAGCATGTGTAGATATTGTGGGTACACACAGAGAACACGTCCATGTCAGTGAACTTAAGCATAGCATAGGTTGGGAGCACTCTACTCTCTCTCATTGTAAAGAACTGCCATGTCCAGACTCTTCCTGTGAGTCCTGTAAAAAATATATAATATTTGCATATTCGCTGTATTACTTATCTTTTCTCTGTGACATAAAAATAGCAAGTTATGGCAGGCGGGGTTTGTTCTAGTCATGGTGGTTCCTGGTTCATTATGGCAGGAAATCTGGTAGCAGCAGCTTGAGAAATGGTCCTGTTGGATCTGCAGTCTAGTAGCAGAGAGTGCTGGATGCCTGAGCTCACCTTGCTGTCTCCTCCCTAGTGTTACTGTGCTTTTATTTAGTCTGGAACCCCAGCCCATGAATCGGGACTGCCAGTGTGTGAGGTTGTGCCTCAGCTGACATAATCTAAATCCCTTACGGACATGGTCAGCTCTGTTCTCATCGGGACTGACCGTTACAACTCCATCCTTGTCAGCTTGACACCCAAACACATGCATTTCCAGCTGTAGCCTTTCCCCTTCCCCCATTGGCTCATGGCCATCTCATAGTGCACAGTGCATTGAGTCCCCATAGTCTCTAACAATTCCAACACTGTTTACAAGTCTACAGTTCAAATTCAAAACTCACCAGAGGCTCTCAGCTGTGAGCTCCTGAAATTCAAAAGCAAGTTGCAGACTTGGAAGACAACACAAACCCTTGCAGCATCGTTCCTGGCACCTGTGCTCTTTTGTGACACAGCTGGAAGGTTTGCATGGCTCGGGCCCTACCACCTTCAGCAAGTGCTGCCTGTCCTCTGGGCCATCTGCACTCTGATCCTGGAGCTTTCCTTAGCAGATCCTACAGTCCTTGTCTGCCCAGAATGCTGTAATACTCTAGGTAATTCTGTTGTTGTAATAAAACACTGACCAAAACAACTGGAGAGGCTCTTCCAGGTCCCAGGTCATCACTAGAAAAGTCAAGACAGGGACTCGAGGCAGGAGCCATGAAGACTGCACTGCATGCCAGCCTGTTCTGTGGCTCACCGTAACTCACACCTTCCTAGTTTTCTTACACTTCCCAGAACCACCTGTTTCAGTGTCACCCACAGTGGGCAGGGCTCCTCCCCCACACCCATAAATAGTAAAGACAGTTCCCTACAGGCGTGCATAGGCCAATCTGATCTAGGCACTTCCTCAGTCTCCAGGTACTTTACTCTCAGATTACTCTGAGCTACATCAAGTTGATACTTAAAGCTAGCTAGCACATGGGGTCCCTTACTGCAACGGAGATTTTACTGCAGCTTCATGCTGTGGCCTCCCAGTCACCCCCAGTCACACAAGTCACACACGCTCTGGAACTGAGCACAGGACCCTGTCAGTGTGGCATTCGTGTTTATAAATCCAGCACAGTGCTTGCCCTTAGGACAGCCTAATATTTTTATGTTGTCCAGGTGGAGAGCAGGCACTAAGGTCTTTACAATTACACATAATTTGTCGTCTGCACTCTTGTTGTCTGAAACCTCAAACAGACTCACACTTTCCTCCTGAAACTTTACATTTTTCCTTACCTCTCCCGCCAGTTTTGCTCTCACTGTGGACCTGGATGAGAGCAGTGAGCAATAACTTTGTATAACCTGGATGCTAATGTCCTGAAATTGTCTCTTCGAACAGATGAATCCGTCATCTTTCCATTCAGCATCCTTAGGTGCATGCAGTCACTGTGAAAGCAGGAGGGTCTGAGTTCACATCAGAACCTGTGCAGAACCAAGGTGCAGGTGTGTGCGTGCCTGCAGCATCACAGGGTGTAGAGGCAGCCCAGGGCTTAGAAGCCAGCTTTGCTGAGATAACTAGCTTCACCCTGTCTCAGAGAGTAAAGTGGGAACAATGGAGGAAGATACCCAAAGCTCTCTGACTTCCACATGCATGTGCACACAAGTGCACACTCCTGTACATGTGTGCACACATGCACATACAACTAATTAATTAATTAACTTCACTCAGGTTCTCAAGATAACTGAGCTGTGACTTATACTTTTTATCATTTAGAAAGTTTACTAAGTTTCTGTAACAGTTGTAGAACTATTTTTAAATTTTTAGTTTTTTAAGATTGATTTTATTGATTTTTAAGTATATGTATATAGATTTGTCTTACTGTGAGTATGGGCTTGTGTGTATGCAGGTACTCATGGAAGCCAGGATGTATCTTGGAGCTGATTTACATGTGGCTGTGAGCCATCTCAGCTCAGCATAGGGAAGCAAACTCGGTCCTCTGGCAGAGCAGTTTGTGTTTTATACACTGAGACTTCTCTCCAACCCCTTAAATTTTCTTTTAAATAAAAGAGCTACAGAAGTTTTACTATGGTTGCCTTAGCTTATGTTTCATAATTTTGTTCTTTTATTTTAAAACTTGGTAAGTTATATGTTGATATTTTAGCTATTATTATTAAAGATGGATTAATAGTTTTGATGAGTGCTTCAGCTGTAGTTTACTATTTGAAGTGCCTTAACTATTATGTGTAAATACACAACTCAGAAAGTACTCACGCGCTCTTTTTATGCATTTTCATGCTGATTTTCTGTATTTCAGACAGCAGTCCGTTCCCATCATCAGTTCCACATACCTTCCAGATTAACTTTAACAGTTTGTACACAGCCCTGTGTGAACAACAGACGTCTGATCAGGCAACGCTCCTCCTGTACACTCTGCTCCATCAGAACAGCAATGTCAGGACCTATATGCTGGCCCGAACAGATATGGAAAATCTTGTAAGTATCAAGAGAAACACGCCATGTATGTCCTGTGACATTACAGTGATGTATTTTCTTTCCCAAGAGGGTCAGGGTGCTCCCCTGGTGGCCATTCAGGTGTTGCTGGAAAGACTGATGGGAGATGTCTCCAGACTGAAATAGAAGTGAGCAAGCAGCCTAGGTCCGAGTGACAGAGCCTTTGTCTTTGAGGTCCTGTTGCTCAGGGCTCCACCTGACCAGGTTCTCCAAGCAGCATCCTCTGCAACCCTGAGGGCATCTTTATTTCTGCTTGTTCCTTCCAGCTGATGAGGGCTATCCACCAGTCCGTTGGTCATGATTGCCACACAGCCCTGCTGACAGTGATGAAAGTCAGGGTGACTGTCCCAGCTTAGCTTCCTGAGGGTCCGTCCTCCTCACAGTCTCCAAAGCAGTGCTACTGAATGCAGTACTGCACTGTTAAGTCATTTTAAGGCCCCTGGACAGACACTACTTAAAGGTCCACTCAGTGAATACAATCAGTTCCTTGGTTTGTCTTGGTGGACAAACCTCCTTTAGGCAACCGTGGCTTTCCATTGACACTATATTTGCCATCAGTGTTTCAGTAAAGGGAAAGGTAAGCTACCATGTGCTTGAGATACCGTGACCTCTCACTGCACTCTGATGTATGCATGGTCATTCCTAAAGGAGCCAACAGCTGGCTGACAGCAGCAGAATGTCTCCTCAGCTTGCCAGATGGAACAAAGCACCACCGGACATTTGGGATCTTCTTTATTGGTTTTAAATACTATGTAAATGCTGAAGAAGCATACAATATTAGCATTTTTATTATTTTTTTATCACAATGGCATTCAGAACAAAAGGTGTGATGAACTAAAGTCTGATGGAAAAGTCTTCATCCTGAGGAGAGCTGTGATCCTGGTGGGCATGGGAATCACAGAGAAAGTTGTGCGTGTGCTGACTTCTAGGGGGATTTTGGCAGTAAGCAGGAATCCTGGGGCATAACTTGTGGGCTTCTCTGGTGCAGTTGTTGTCTTGTGGGATGAGGGAGCAGCTGTCTCCAGTTTGAGAACACACACTGGTAAACTCTACAACAGTGGCTCTCAAGTTGTAGGTCACAACCCTTCTAGGGGTTGAGTGACTATTTCACAGGGGTCACATACCAGATATGCTGCATATCAGATATTTGTATTACAATTCATAACAGTAGAGAAATTACAGTTATGAAGTAGCAGTGAGATAATCATGTGGTTGGAGGAACTGTATTAAAGGGTCGCGGCATTAGGAAGGTGAGAGCCACTGGTCACTACTGGTTTGGGGGTTTTTAGGAACATAACGAAAGGGTTTTGATAACTTCCTAGCTCATGTCCTTATCTTTGCAGTTCTCTTTCTTTTATAGTAAATATTGGTTGAGGCTGTTACCTGTATATATTGCTGCAAGTAGGAATTTATTCTGCCAATTTCATTCTTTAAACAGTTCACAGCTCATTTATTCTATAGACTTGGCTCTTCAGAAGTTGATATTTCATCTCCACATATTTCTCAGATATGTTGTGTATAGGTTTTGTGAGGATGAGGCTAGATCTGCTGCTCTTCAGTGTAGGCCCTTTCTAGTGGCATATTCTGTAACTTCATTCATATAAAAATCGAAAATGGTGACAACTATAGAGACAGTTGTGTCTCTGATCACTAAGTGAATGTTACAGTCTGTCCTAGTTAGGGTGACCATTGCTGTCATGGAACACAATGACCAAAAGCAACTGGGGAGGAAATGGTTATTTTACTTACCTTTCCAGGTGACAGTCCATTACTGAAGGAAGTCAGGGCAGGCACCTGGAGGCAGGAGCTGATGCAGAGGCCATGGAGGGTGCTGTTTACTGGCTTGCTCCTCATGACTTGCTTAACTTGCTTTCTTATAGAACCCAGGACCACTGGCCCTGGGGTTGTCCCACCCAGGATGGGCTGGTCCCTCCCCCACCAATCACTAATTAACAAGATGCCCTGTAGGTTTGCCTGCAGCTTCAACTTATGGAGCCATTTTCTCAATTGAGGCTCCCTCATCTCTGATGACTCCAGCTTGTGTCAAGTTGATGTAAAATTAGCCAGCACAAGTCTGAAATGCCATCCAAAGGCTTACAGTTTAAACACTCAGCAGCTTGTCAGGGTATTTTCAAACTCTGTAGCCTTTAGGAGGTGAAGCTTGGCTGGTAGAAAGAAGTAGGTCCCAAGGCATATGCTCCTGAGGCCTGTACCCAGCCCTGCTGAAGATCTGAGGTCTGTTTTCTGGTTTGTGCCCTGTGCTGTTGATGCTATGGTCTCCGCCATGCCACCCTTACTGTGACACGTGAGATTCCCCTGAAACCACGAGCCAAACAAAGCCTGCCTCTAATGAGTTGATTCTTCCAGGTGTTTTCTGGTTTGGTCACAGTGATAGGAAAATAGCTGGCTGAGAAGGAAGGAGAGCACAATCAGGGACTTTGAGCTAAAGAACCTGAGGTGATTTAAACAATGGTAATAGTTGCTCAGATTTGTAAATCTAAAAACCATTTAATGTATCTTTTTTTAAATGAAAGGATTGTGCAGTATGTAAGTTTACTATCCCAATACAAAGACTTAAAAGGAAGAATTGATCTGTTATTTGGCATAGTCCTCATGGACCCAAAATCTTAAACTTTTTTGTTTGTTTTTTTTTTGTTTTTTCGAGACAGGGTTTCTCTGTGTTGCCCTGGCTGTCCTGGAACTCACTCTGTAGACCAGGCTGGCCTCGAACTCAGAAATCTTCCTGCCTCTGCCTCCCAAGTGCTGGGATTAAAGGCGTGCGCCGCCACCGCCCGGCCATCTTAAACTTTTTATTTATTTTTGGTAGCAGGGGTTGGGAGGGTTGTTCCAGACAGAATTTCATTATGTGGCCTGGGCTGTCCTAGAACTCAATTGATAGACCAGACTGGCCACAGATTCAGAGATCCTTCTACCTCTCTGCCTGCTGGGATTAAAGGTTTGTACCACCATACCCTGTATATAGGCTCTTTTAGCTTTTAAAAGATTTTTAAAAAACATCTCTCTTTCTGAGTGTTCATGTTCATGTGTGTTTGTGTGTGTTGTGTGTGTGTGTGTGTGTGTGTGTGTGTGTGTGTGTGTATGTGTGTATGTGTGTGTATGTACATGTGGGAATGGGTGCCCTTTAAGGCCACAAGAGGGTTTTGGATCTCCAAGTCCTCTTGGATCGCCGCAGGGTGTGGTATCTTGCATTTATTTTATCTTAAAGCCTGTAACATACTGTCCAGGGAACTCAGGGTAGGAACTTGAGTCAGGAGCTGAGGTAGAAGTTTTGGAAGAACCTACTCACTAGCCTTCTTTCCATAATTTGCTTAGCCTGTCTTCTTAACATGCTTGGGAGCCCCAGCCAGAGGTTGGCATTTCCCACACTGAGCTGAGCCCTCCTTTATTGATCATCAGTCTAGAAGAATGCACCACAGGCTTGCACACAGGGGTCGGGGAGGGGAGGCATTTTCTCAATCAAGGCTTCCTTTTCTGAAAGGTCTCTAGCGTGTGTCAAGTTGACATAAAACTAGCCAGCATAGTCTGTATGCTAGTTTCATGCAATTTAGCTATTTGGCCCATATACTTTTAGCGATGTTTTTTCTAGTTAGTGAAGAATGAAAAAATTAACTATGTGAAAGGAATGATTAGAAATAAACTTGTGCATTTGTGAACAGGATCCTAAGATGAGGTATTTGACATAAGCCATTGACGACTAAGTCTCAGGACACATGCTGAAAAAATGCACCATGGGCTACAATAGTCTCTTAGCTACTTATATGAAGCACAGTTTTGGATTATTAGCACTAAAGTACAAGTGGTACGAAGCATACACATTAACATGCATTAAGCTTTATTAGCAGCTAAGCTCTTCTGAGCAGCTCAATTCTTTTCTTCCTTTTTAATTAGAGGGAGTTGATGTGACCTCTTAAAATCTCCAAACTGAGCCTAAGTGGTCGCTGGAAACTAAGTTTTCTTTAACAGAACCTTTACAGAGTTAGTGGTGACTTTCTTGCCTGGGACCTTAGCTATATGTGTGGAGAGCACTTGCAGCCAAGTGGGTGTCTGTTCCTTTTTTATTTATAAAAACTGTATGGCCTTAATTCAAAGCATGTAGAATAATAGTGTAAAGTTCTCATAAGGTATTGAAATAGTATAATATTTTATTTCCTAGGTTTTACCAATTCTTGAGATTCTGTATCATGTTGAGGAAAGAAACTCACACCATGTCTATATGGCCCTTATAATCCTGTTGATCCTTACAGAAGACGATGGCTTCAATCGGTCCATTCATGAAGTGGTAAGTTCCCCATGGTTGACGACAGATGCAAAGCAGAGGGACTTCTCTGCAAAGTGCACTTGCCTTGGGGTTTTACCTGCTCTCCTTCTGCTAGAGTGTCTAGGGAGGACTTGGAATAGAAATGGTGTTTTCTTCCGGCTCATCAACCAGTATGGTGCTTTTTACCCTGATTTCCTTCTGAACAACTGTTAGCCACTGTTAGAACTTAGCAAGTTGGTTCAGTAGTAATAACTCGTTGTTCTTTTCACATGTATACTATTCTCATTAGTATGTTTATTTTACATCATGCTGAGTTACATAAGGATATTTCATATGAAAACACAATGTATTTTGAGCCTTTCCCTCTTGTTCCCTAAGACAGTTTTATCTGTGCTTTAATGTTACACGTAGGTACACAAGTTTTATGTTTTTAAAATCTAACAACCAGAAACAAGAGAAAACATGCTGTTTGTCTGAGACATATTTCACTCACTTAATATTTATCTTCTGTCACATCCATTTTCCTAAAATGATGTCATTTTGTTCTTTTTATTGTTGTTATTTTGGGACAGGAACTCAAGTAACCCAAATTGGGGTTGAGCTATCTATTTGGTAAGGCTGATCCTGAAATCCTGGTCTTCCTGCTCTGCCTCCCTAATCCTGGGCATTCACAAGTGTGTATTAGCACACCTCATTAACTTTGTTCCTAATGGCTGAAAAAAAAAAACCAAAACCCTACATTTTCTTTATCCATGTTTCTGACAGACATTTAGGTCAGGTTATTAACTTAGCCCCTGTGAACAGTACTGCTGTGAGCATGACAGGCAAGTGTCTTTATGACATGTTGGCTTGGAGTCTTTGGGTAAATACAGTCACATGTCACACCTAGTTTTAGATTTTTAAGGAATTACCATATTGATTTCCGTAGTAGCGGGACTTAGTTCACATTCCCATGAGAAGTGTTCGGGAGGTCTCTTCTTTCCAAAAAAGTGTGCATGAACTTGGGGGGAGGGATGGACTTCCACGGCAGATACCTGAACCCACTGAGCCTCCTCCTCTGCCCTGTGTTTGCTCCCTTTGCCATGGCTTCAGCCTTTGTTACTGTGTTATAAATGCTGGCCATTCTGACCGGGACAAGGCATAATCTCTTTGTTGTTTTGGTTTACATTTCTCTGATGACAAGTGAGGCTGGACAGTTCTCTGTGTGTTTTAGCTTTTCTTAGAATTATCTACTCATGTCATTGGTCCATTTACTAATTGCATTGTTTCATTCCTTGTCATTTAGTAGTTTGAGTTCTTCCTATATTCTCAAAATCAGTCTTCTGTGAGATGTCTATATAGCAAAGACTTTCTCTCCTCCTTTAGGCTGTCTCTTCATTAGACTGTTGACTTTCATGCACTGAAGTTTTCAGTTTCCTGAGATTATGGCCTTTGTTAGCTGTGATTCTTTCCTGAGCAGCTGGAGTCCTGTTAGGGAGTCCTCGCCTGTTCCTGTATCTCAAAGTATTTTTCCCTCTGTCTGCTTTAGAGTTTTACATCTGATCTACTGGACTTGATTTTTGTGCAGGGTGAAAAATTGGGATGTAGTTTTCTTTTCTGCATATGGATAGATTTCCAGGTCTCATAGCACCATTTGTTGAAGAAACCATCTTTTCTTCAATGTCTATTTTTGATATCTTTGTGAGATATATAAATACCTATATATCATACTCTGTAAAAGTTTGCTTATTTATGTTATTGGTGGGTTGGAAGAATTCTTTATATATTTTTGATCTTGTGCTTTTTTGCATTGCAATCTGTTAATATAGTGAAATATACCGATGAATCTTTTCATGAATATTAAATCAGTCTTCTCATTCCTGGGATAACACCATGCGTGATGTATTAATTTGTAGTATATATTTATATACTGTTTGGTTAATCTCTGAGTGTTGTTACCTGTCTCTTAAGGAATTTGTATACTTTTTCTAAGATAACCTTTATTGCCTTGGTACTCGCTGGCAGCTCTGAACAGCAGCAGGAGGACTTGGGTGTCTTTTCTCCAACGCTGGGCTCCTGGTGCTCCTGCCTCTCCTGGTTGTCTGTAGAGGTTTTTACACTCTATTGAGAAGGCCCTGACTCTCAGCACCTACTCTGTCTTACTTTTGCTTTCTAATTGCTAATCTCTGTTTTTTTGTTGTTGTTGTTGTTCCTTTTATCTGTGTGCTGTGTCTATTTCATATACATCTCTTTGTTTGCTAATGCTATCAGTAGAATTCTTCTTGATTTCTAGACCTGGTCTTCTCTCCTTCATCTATTTAGAAAAGAGAACTAAACCCATTTGTGCATTTGCTTAGGAGAACTGAAACTCTCAGCTCACCTTTTTACTGCTTAACTTTCCTTCAGAGCAAAATGAACTTACAGAAAATGGTAGGCACACCTTTTTCCTAAGGAAATCGTTTTTACTCAATTTTTTTTTATTACAGATATTAAAAAACATTACTTGGTATTCAGAAAGAGTCTTAACTGAAATTTCCCTGGGGAGCCTCCTAATTCTGGTTGTAATAAGAACCATCCAGTACAATATGACCAGGACTAGAGTAAGTATCCCATAGCTATTTCTCTGTCTTTGTGTAGTTAAGACCATATTGTAAAGCTTTAATCTCATGAAATGTGATTATGAAATGTGTTAGAAAATTCAAACTTAATCTCATAGAATGTGCTAGAAAAATTTGGATCAGCACTTAGCATATTATATTTTTATATTGCAATGTCTATCTTATTATTTAATGGTTGATCAATGCAATATACATTGCATGAAATGGAACTAAACAGTGAGATCAGAGCTGCTGCCCGTGCTTGCTAGACTGAGGACTCTGGCTTGCCATCAACAAAATATCTAGAGATGCAAAGAAGAGAAAATACAAATTTAGATCAGGAAGAAAGTACGAGGGGCTGAGGCTGTTGCCTGGGCTCTAACCACACCACCCCAGAAACTAGGTAATCACAGCAAGGTCTTCCTCAGCTGTAGAACAGTTTGGGTTAAGCTGGATGCAGCAGGATCTTACTATGTAGCTCTGGCTGGCCTATAACTGGCTCTGTAGGCCAAGCTGGCCTTGATTCAGATCCCACTGCCTGTACTTCCCTAGCAGTGGGGCTAAAGGCTTTTTGCCATCATGCCTAGCATATATAGCAGATCTGAGACCAGTCTGAACTACATGAGAATCTGTCTTCAAACCCATTCTCCAAAGTACAAGAGAGCAAAAGCCTTGAAAAGTTGGAAAAAAAGAAGGCAAGTAATTCTGCTGAACTCTGTAGAATTTTAGACTTTAGCCAATAGAAATGTGCTACCAAGGAAAGCAATGTGCAGAACTCATAGCTAAGGGGTTGCTTACTTAATATTTTTAAGTATTTCTATCTGTGGGGTTCATATATATATATGTCCCAATGTTTTTGTTTTGTTTATCTGAGATTGTAGGAGGCGGTTGTTTTAGGATTGAGAAGTACTTGTGTTTTAGGAAGATGGCAGCAGCATTGCCATGTGTGGTGGGAGGGGCTAGAGCAGCACACAGTAGAAGCATGACTGTTCCTGCTGCAGATGGCTTCAGTACTCACACCGTGGGAATGATCATCTGGATCACCGAATTGCCTGGCCATTGCTTCAAAATGAATTTGGAAACAATTTGACTTCTTAGCACTTTATAGATTGGGAACTAGAGAATATAGATCCTGGACACTCTTCTGGCATTAGGACAGTTGGGTGTATGTTGCTTTTAGTTAACCTTCCTTGAAGTGTGGAGAAGATGTGGTATGTGTTTTAATCTTGCTCTCTCCCCTCAGGACAAGTACCTGCACACAAATTGCCTGGCAGCTTTAGCAAACATGTCTGCACAGTTTCGTTCCCTCCACCAGTATGCTGCACAGAGGATCATCAGGTAAATACAAACTTGAAAGCAGACACTGAGCTTTGCCTTCTGGGTCGTCTTTTAAGATGGGTACTATGTCCATGTCCTTTTTAAACATGTGCACAAACGACAGATTTTCCTCAATTTCCCACTACTTTCCATATGGTTGAGAATACTCTGCTCTATTCTGTTTCCTAACGTACTTGTTGCTAGGAGTTGATGGCACTTATATTTGATCCTTTTATGAACTAGAGTGTTAGGTCTCATCTTAGGTGTGTTTAGCTTTCCAGAGGCATACATACTTTGTTAGTAACTCAGACGAAAATTTAACCACTGTGCTAAATCTTTTATAAAGCACCACACTACACCTTCATAGTTTGCTGTGTTTGTCTTTAAGGATTTTCACTTTTATTTTTGGTAGGGTTTTCTGCAAGGCTGTACACTTTGCAAGTGCTGTACCACTGAACTACCCCGTCCAACCAAGGAGTCATCTGTCCATGGCTGTTTAACTTTGTCATGATCTCCTGTCTGCCACAGCAATGACTCCTATTATTTACATGAGTTTGTTATATTACTGTTTTGTAGGCTAAAATCATAGGTCAGCAGAGGTATATCTTCTTTGGAGGCTCAATGAGTGAGCCTGCTTTCTAGCTGTTAGAAGCACCTTGGTCCTTGATCGTGGCCTCTGCCACCATCATGATGGGTGGTTGAGTCCCTGTCTGACTCCATCTCTCCAGACTCCTTTTTGTAGTACTCTCATCCACTTAGATTGTGCATCGGCCCTACCTCACAAATGAACAGTTCCTTCCAGTCTTAATAACCTTACAGAACCACAACTGCATGCTCCCTTTGGCCAAGTATCGTAACATATTAACATTAACATTTTCCGAGGAGCTATGATTTGGCCTGCCCTAACAGTTGTCACCCTAAAGGTAGGAAAGTTAATTATCTAATCATAACTACTTGCAGACTTTTCTCTCTCTCATATATATATATATATATATATATAATATATATACACACACACACACACACACACACACACACACAACATATATATATAATAATATATATAACATATGTTGTTTAGCAGTTTTCAAGTAAAGCTTGTATCATGGAAGCTGTAATTATCTTCTTTAATTCTTACTCATAGGACACTGCAGAATTTTTTTCCCTGACACTGGTCTTGCTTTTACATTGGTTCCACTGCTGTCTCCTGCCCTTGGGTTTTTTTTTTTTTTTTAATAAATCAAAGAGCTGCTCTCCATTTCAAAATCAAGTGAATAAGTTGGTTTCTAGACCCAGACTTCACTGCACAGACAAAGCACTTGAAGATGGAGTTGAGAGAGTTCTGCAGAATGAGCTCCCTGCTAGATCACAGGGACGCGCTGTCCAGAGCAGCCATTCAAATACAGAGCTCAGACAGGAAGCACCAGCAGCAAGCACCTGGGAACTAGCTACAATTTGCCTGTTTGAATGTGATCAGCAGAATATATCACTGAATGAATGTCACTCTATAAATCCACAGTGTCTTTGTCTAAATCCCATTTACGACTCATTCATTCACTGTTTTGTCATAAAAAAAAAAAAAACCACAGACCTTTTTTCTCTCTCTTCCTTCCGCTATCTGAAACTCTGTGTCTAACATTCAAGGCCCTCCCAAGTCCCCAGTTCATTTTATTTCTTGCTTTTAACCCCTGTGTATGTCCACAGCATACTAACTGAACCAGCTGTGTAAATTTATTTACAGTATTTTATTTTCACTGGTATTTTATGTGACCTTCAACAAGATAAAGAGTTATATGTTGCTATGAGAGAATTTTAATGAAACTTAAAATCTTAGTTGGACATAAACCTAAGGAACAATTTCTTGTGGTGCCTAAGTTGTTCATATTTAATAAACAGTATTAACCCACCACAAAAACTCTTAGTACCCCAGAGAAATCGCAAGCAGATGTGATCTGTGTTTTGATTAACTTTATAAATTCTTTAGACTGTCTGGGAAGAGCATATATTCAACATGCTCATTATTTGAGGCAAGTGATTCGTTTGTAGGTTATGTGTAAGGCATTACATGGAAAAGCAAACAAACAGAAGTTTCTTTTGTGTCTTGAGCCCACCGGTTCCTGTTTCTGGCTTCTATACCCATGGATGACCAGACATTTCCCTTCAGCATCTCGTCCTGCTTTGCTCTTTTGTCTTCACCATTTCCTCAGTCACCTACACGTGCTCATAGGTGGGAAACACCTATTGATTTGTTTATAATCAAGATCTCTCTTCATTGTAATGTCAGATAGGGCAGTAGCACAGACTCTAGAGCCAACTGCCAAGGGCTGGGATATGGCTCCAAAACTTACCAGCTGTGGTATCTTGGAAAAGATACATAACTTCTCTCAGTGGCATGTCCCCAACTGTAAGATGCTGTGACAATGGTGACTGTTAGAACTGGAGTCAAAGGCAGGTTTCTGACTCCTGTGGTTGCCATCTTGCCAGGTCTGTACAATTTCCGAGTTCCAAAGCAAGCAAAAGTAAAAGTGAAAAACAAAGCAAGACAGGGGCGTGTAATGAAAAGCCATTCTGGGAAGAAAGTAGCATTGCGACCTACCTTCGGGATACCACCATGAGCATTGTGTTTTAATGGAGGAGGTGTTGGGACAGGTGAAGTCTCATCTAGAACAGTTGCCTATAGGCTCTGTGTCTTTCCCAAGTGATTGCAGGTGCCAACGAGCCTATTGCTTGAGGGAAAATTTTCTGAGTAAACCCTGTAAGGTCTTACTGACAAATCCTTGAGGCTCTGCCTGGAAACCAAGTGATTGCAGTTTAGCCAGACTAGACCTAGACCCTCTAGATCGAAGAGAGTTTTTAAAACACAACAGTAAGGGTACCTTTCTTACCCCACCTTTACACACTGAGAGAGGGAGTAACTTGGAAAAAAGAAAAGGTTAACAACTGACCTTTTTACTAAAGACGACTAATTTACCTTTTCTTGGATGATTAATGTTTGTGTGCGGAGTAAACCTGGACTCTGCCCCAGACTTTTAGGACAAAGAAGCAATAGCAAAATGAAGATGTGGATATGAAATTTTTGTCTTGCTATTAGTTGCCTGCAGACCCCAAGAAGGCATTGGTGCCATTTCTAAGTCTCTAATTCTCCCTTCTGTTTGAGCAGTTTTCTGTCTGGAGGGAAGTGGGTGTCGGCTTCTGGCCATGTGATAGAGCAGTAACTGAGAGGGGACAGTCTGAGTGCTTGAAAACAGGCAAGGGAAACAGAGCCAGATGCTGAAACCCGAGAACAGAGTGCATGTAGTTGGAGGCCCACAGCAGCGGTGTGCACTTCAACAAACTGGGCGGCATTCTAACCTTCTGACATTGCAATGTGACACTCATGCACGTTGTTCACTCTTGACATGTAATCAACGGTTTTGTGCTGGGCCATCCTCATGACTCTTCATGACCACGTTTGTAGTTATTCTCAGCTGCATGTGGCCCCTGGGCCACAGGTTGGACATGTCTCAGAGGTCTTGTCCAGGGTGCCTGGTGAAAGGGCTTTGCTCTCAGATACCTGTGTGCAAGAGCTCATTCCCTGTCCCCTCTGGCTTCAGTTACCTTCTCAACAGATCCGTTATCTCACTTTGTACCATAGGCTATCCTTGAGCTTGCTGTGCCTGGGGTGACTTGAACCTAAGTTCATCCTGTTTCAGACTCAAGTGCACTGGTATCCTCTGATAGCCATATTTCCCCAAATGATGAAAATGGAGATGCCATTGGAGGTAGGAAGACGTTTGTGATAGTAACGGTTTATTTTAAAGGGTAGATCTCGGTGAGCTCCTGTGAGGGACTCTAGAGTACTAGCTGTCATAAAACTGCATTATTTACCAAGTTCCAACATTACATGTGATTTCACTTTTTAATAGATAATTAACTTGTTCTTCCCCAATGCCTGGGCACAGACAGACTCCAGATTCTGCCTTGCTGTGGTCTCTTCTGATCCTCGTTTGATCTTGGCAGAGCATTAGCCAAGGAAGGAAGGAGAAATGTTTGTCTTAGAAATCTGGCTTCCTGTACTTCCTGTGGCAGTGGTACTTTGAAGGCAGAGAAGTTTTTCAGGGGAATCTGGCACAGTTTGCTTTTCAGCTTAGTCTTTTCTTAAGAAGTTACATTAGGAACATTTGCAGCTCCTAGTTGGAAATGTCTAAGCTTTGAACTGAACTATGTGACTGTGTGAGAGTTGCTGTATCATACAACAGTGTCCTGGCAGGCTTGATGGGACATAAAAAAACTTCATAACTGATTTAAATTCCAGTTTAGAAGGCTGGCATAACCAGAATGTTTGTTTTTAAAGCAGGACAGCATATGTTTGTCTGAATTTGCTTTCTTGTAATAAAGACCTTTGTGGACAGCCTTGCCACGTGAGAAATGAACCATTAAAACAGCATGCTTAGAGCTCTGTAGACTGTGTCATTGCATGGTAGAGGTGCTTGGGAACAAGTGACAGCGTGATCTGTACTGCATCCCCTTAGTCTTGGATTATCAAGCACCCAGTCCTGTCTCCTACTATAAGGACCGAGGATTTTATTTTTACCCTACTTTTAAACCAAAAAGATGACCTGCCGTAGTCTTGTATGTGCTCAGCTAGATCTATGCATCATCTTTTCAAATAGGCTTCAAGCAAAATGCCCAACTTGACTTCTAAGGGAGGCATTCTTGCTTTGTGTACAGCAGACTGCCCACTGCTGCAGGGAGAGACAGACATCCGTGGCAAGACAGTTCACAACAGAAGACTGCTCATGTCTCTGCTTTTAGACTATGTTTTCCCAGACATCTTTGCTTCACTGTGTATTTCTGATGCTAGTGCACAAGGCTGTCAGTGTTTTATGGGCAACTTGTCATGTCCCCTGTGGCACCATGGGGTTCCTTGGGGAACTACTCAGGGAAACAGTGACCTACTGGCTGCCATTATTGTGAAGAGTAGAATTTGGTTGATACCTGCTCTGGATTCTCTCTTATCTGCTTATCCATTGGATTTATATGTCTTGGATACTGTGGGTGGCCACATTAGTCCCTTGATACCCACATGGGTCCTAATGAATCTCTAGCTCACTGTTGGTGTTTAATCTTGGAAGCCTTTATCTAAGTGCCCTTGACAGATCCATGATATTTTGGGTGAAATATTGTATTTGGTAAAAATTGTATTGATCATAAAATTATACATTTGGAAAAATCATCTCTGATAACTTTTCACATGTGTCATATGGGAGCATGGAGATTACAGTTAATTATGATTAATCCACATGGACATTATTGCAGGAGCAGATGTAGAAGTCAGTTTGTTCAGCTCATGGACCCGTATTTGTACAACAAAAGAATGAAAGAGCTAGGCCTTGTTCATGCTCATTCTCACTCATTTTCTCTTTCCGTCTCCTCCTACGGTCCCTCCTCTCCCCCCCATCAATGTATTAATGTGTTATTTGACATGAAATAAATTATGTTTGTTTTTTATTTGTTTGTTTGTTTTTCGAGACAGGTTTCTTTGTGTAGCCTTGCCTGTCCTGGATCTCATTCTGTATATCAGGCTAGCCACAAACTCATGGAGATCCACTTGCCTCTCCTAGGTGCTGGATTAAAGGCATGGGCCACCACCACTGAGCTACAAACTAAGTTTTTTTTGTTTTTGTTTTTAAAGATTTATTTATTTTATTTATATGAGTATACTGTAGCTATCTTCATCCATACCAGAAGAGGGCATCGAATCCCATTACATTTGGTTGTGAACCACCATGTGGTTGCTGGGAATAGAACTCAGGACCTCTGGAAAAGCAACAGTAAGTGCTCTTAACTGCTGAGCATCTTTCCAAATTAAGTTCTTAATAAAGCATTTTCTCACTGTATTGTACATATTTATGGACTTTACCAGAAGTACCTTTTCCAAGACAAACATGCTAATGAAGTGGGAAAAAACAGAAGGGTAAAGAGAATTAAAATGATTATCTATCCAGCATGTACTTACTGAATCAAGAGCCTCCAGAGAGACTAAAGGAGCAAACAAGGCAGGAGATTGCTCCTTTAGAAGACCTAAGAGCGCTGCTGGAGACAGGTAACTAAAGGGGCCTCAATGTGTCCTGAGCATCATTCACAGAACGGCAAAGTCCTGCCAGGGCTGCCATGAAGAGAAATGACTTAACACATGTAAAGCGCCTTGGATCACATCACCTGCTGGATAGCGTCACTCAGCAATAGTAGAAGCAGAAAACTCAGCCTTGTTAGAGGATGCCTACCATGTCTTGCCTTGGTGACTCAAATAGATCTGTGGATGGATGGTAAAACTTGTTATTCTGATTGGACGTTTAACACCCCCCACCCCCCAACTATGGCTAGAAGGAACCACTATGCCATGTGGACCACCTTGTTTGGCACAGTTGCCATCTGCTATACGCTGCAACCTGCTAGCTCTTGCTTTGTTGCTCTGTGGCAGTAGGGAACCACCCAAGGAAGTGATCTTACCCTGCCTGGCACTGTGTTCTGAGGAATAGTTTATAGTAAATATCAGAGATGTCACTGAGTTAGTTATATGTCCATTGTTCCACTTTGCAGTGAAGACACACTTAAATCTCAGGAATGTCCTGTCTAAGAGAAGTAACAATGCTGGGATTTGAACCCACAATCTTCCTACTCACAATCCTGCACTGCCTTCTATTGCCAAGTGTTCTTTCTTTTGAAGACAGGGTCTCACTGTGTAGCTGTGGTTGGCCTGGAACTCTGTATGAAGACCAGGCTTCCCTTGGACACAGAGATCCACCTGCCTGAAGGGTGTCCTTTGACCTCCCCATGCATACCGTACGTGAGCATGTATGTGTTTACATGCATGCACTATCAAATTCCACTTTTCTTTAAAAGATTGGTTCACGCTCAACTTTTTTCATTGATAGTCCCGCATTGTCCTCCCTACTGTGGATTATTTTGAACAATTCCTGACATTTTTTGATTTATCAGAATCACATTGTATAAAGATAATAAGTGTTTATGAGGACTGATTTATGATTTGGTACCTCTTCAAGTAGTAGAGGAAATATCATGTGTATCCTACCCTCATGCTGAAGACAAGTGTCAGCCATAGTTGGTCTGTGGAGAGTTTGTACCAGTATTAGTCACAGCTGGGGCAGCTCTGTGTTAAGTTGACTGTAGCTCTAAGAGGTATGTACTGTCTGTTATCAAGGTGAGGTCTTGGAGGCCAGAGATACTCTTAACTCACTCAGGATCAAATGTCTCAGTGTGTGGTGGAGCTCTGACCCAAGCTTAAAATGTTACTTCAGACTCAACATTGATACATATCGAGAAAGCCTTTGTGTGTGTGTGTGTGTGTGTGTGGTGTGTGTGTGTGTGTGTGTGACAGTATCATGTCTACCTTGAATTGCTGCGCAGTCAGGGATGACTCTGACCCTCCTGCCCTAACCTGCCAAGCTGAGGGGCTTATGGATATGTAGCACCTTTGAGGGAATGCTCACTTCATGGACTTGGTAGATTTGTTTGTTTTGTTTTATTACTTCAACAGTCTTGTTTCAAGTGTGGCCTACAGGTCCTGGGGGGCCTAGAATCAGACTTCTTTTGCCATTTTCACTGTAACAATCCATCGTTGGCAAAACTAAAACCTTAGTAAAGCCCACCCACACTGTACTAAGGCCCAGTGGCTTCCCTCTGCACATACTTGTGTGAAAACTAGCCACTTGTTGGATGGGTTGTAATTTTGACATGAGAAAACAAGTAGCAGGCAGTGGTTATGTAAACTTGGCATTTTCTTTAAAATTAATTACATAAGCTCATGACTTCAAACAGGACAACGGTGGGTGTTGGTTGCAAAGTTAAGAGCTTTCAGCAGAAATTAGTGTTGAATTTGCTTCCTAGTAGCATTATCACTTTGTAATACCAGCTATGCTGGTAATAAATGTGGATTTAGAACATACTGTGTGATTAAGTATGTCAACATTTAGGAGCTTTTTCGTAAACTCAGTGAAACAATATTTTTCGTGTGACTAGAGAGTTATTCTTTCATTAACTATATTATTTATGTTCACATACAAAATTTTCATTCTTATATTTAAATGAACTAATGCATATTTTAGGTTACTCTCAGTTTTAAAATCTGTCTGCAAAATTCATCGATAAAAACATACTTTGGAGTCCTCAGAAACCTTGTAAGAGCCTAAAGGGGTCTTGCAGTGCGTGAGATGCTGTGTTTCAGTGCCCGCTGAGAAGACAGCATAAGTAGAGTACATCGAGTGTGTGAAGTACAAGCCCTCTGCAGACACTCCCAAACATCTGTTATTTCTGAATTAGTTATGTCTTGACTTCCTCCCATCAATATAATCAATACTTAGCTATGCTTGCATTATTCATTTTTCCATTTAATAAATATTTATTGAGAAGATAGTTATCAGGGATTGGAATAGAGAGGGACTATATATATTCCGCTTTTATTCTCTGGGGAACTCGTGGGCTCTTACCGAGCCGTAGCTGCAAACTTTTTAAAGGTTACTGTCCTTCCTGCCCTTGGAATGGCCAGTGATGTGTTTGGGTGGCCGTTACTGTGTACTAGACCCCCTGACAACACAGTGGCCTAAAACAAGTGTTGGTAGTGATCTCTCTCGGTGCTGGGATTGATTGCTCAGCTGGGTGGGTTGCACTTGAGGTTGCAGCAGGTTTCAAGCAGAAGGTGTGGAGTGTGCAGCACTGGGCTGGCTCGATGCCAGCTCTCAACCGAAGAGCCCATTGCAAGCTTGACTGGAACACTGCAGTTCTCAGCCAGATTTCTGCACAGCGCTGTCCCAGGAATAGCAGGAGATGTATGCTTTCTTGCAACTTAGATCAACTGTCTGAGACCATTGTCTCTACCAGGTTTTACCAGTCAAAGGCAGGCCATAGGGCCATGAGGTGCACAAATACAGGGGATGCAGCTCAATTGTGACTCCCTTGTTAGCTTTGGTTTCATAAAATATTCCAGTGGACCTCCAGTGGACCTGGGATAATGAATGATTTTAGTCTTAAGTCCTGGGCTTAAAATGAAAGTCTACATTTCTGTTCAAACTTAAAAAGTACAAGTTGATTCTAATTTAAACTGTGGTCTTTGCATTTTTCTTCCCTTGATATTTAACATAACTGTTGCCTATGTTAGTTTCCATTGTAAAGAAAACGCTCACTATGCACCAAGGAGCCTTTATTTATGGCCAGGGCAGTAACGGGTGTTTGAGGAAGTCCAGGGCTGTGCTGGCTGGATGCGCATTCTGGCAGGGCAGCCCTCTGCTTGGCTCATGGAGGATGCTTTGAAGCCTAGTGCAGCTTTTCACTGGGTCAGGTTAATTCCCTGTCCGCTGTGGCTTGGTGTCCTTGCTGGGGATTGGATGAGGTGCTGCAGCAACACTCCCCTTGGTGGTGCTGTTGAGCTGTGGCTGCCAAGGAAAAGAGCCTTGGGATTTCACCTTTTCTTTTTTTATTATTTATTTTATTTATTTATTTATTTTATTTATTTATTTATTTACTGAATCTATTTTCAAAAATGCAGAAATTGACTGAACTTTTTTTTTTTTTTTTTTTTAAGGAACAGGGGTGTTATAAGCCCAAACTTTTTTTTTTTTTTTTATTGGAAATTTTTTATTGGAAAATTTTTTTTACATTTCAGATGTTCTCTCCTTACCCCATTTCCCCCTCCCTCCCAGGAACTCACTATCCCTTCCCCCTTCCTCCTGCCTCCACGTTGGTGTACCCCCACCCACCCTCCCCCGTACCTCACCTCCCCACCCTCGAGTATCCCCCCCACGACGTCCAGCCTTCATGGGACCAAGGATCTCTTCTCCCACTTATATATAGCTCCCTTGCATATATAACTGGAGCCAGAAAGCATTTCATTCCAGCATGCAGCAGTGCACCAGGCTGTGGGTTAGGCTTCAGGGGACTAATCACGCTCAGTACTGTCTCAGAAGTCAAAAAGCAAATACCCGATTAACAAAGTCTAACACACAGCTGCCGGGGTATGGCCTGACTTACCTAGAGACCGTGTGCTGGTGTGCTAAGATGTGATGATTTTTAAAGGCAGTTTCTTCTACATAGAAAAAAATGCAATTTCCCATCATGTTGGGCAGACCTGTTGCTGAGTTCTCTGGCTGTGGTGGTGGCAGTGTGCCACTTTCTAGCTCCATGCCTTTGGCCATGTGTGTGTCTCTCTGTGGGAGTATTGGCCACATGCTTTTCAGCTCTCTCAGTGCATATTTGCACAGGGCAGTGCACTGAGAGGTGAGTGCTGTTGGGGAGAAGAGGGTTGGGGACTAAAGGGGACAGGACCATTATGTGGAAAAGGCGAGGCATGAGTGGCTGGGGACATGGCCCGGATGAGGTGCTGGCCCCACAGACCCGAGGACTAGGGCTCAGACCCCTCAGCATCCACATAAATGCCTACTAGATGTGGAGCTCACTGTAATTCCAGCACTGAATTCCAGAAGGCAGAATTCTCCAGAGCTAAATGGCTGGCTTGGCTGGTTGAAATAATGAAGTCCAGGTTCGGTTGGAAGATCCTGTCACAGTGAATAAGGAGAGAAATTGAAAAGACTGTGTCAGCCCCAGGCCTCCAAGTCCACAAACAAAACACCAAGGTATAGAAACTCTGGAAGGATATATATACGAGAAGCCAAAATAAGTAGTTATGGGCAGGGTAGAGTGCTAAACTTTTCACTGGCCTCTTCTCTCCTCTTCCCATGTAATCTCCAGGATGTCATTGATTGTCACTTTGTTCTCTGTTGTGTATCCCACAACAGTGCAAGCCATATAAATAATAATTTTAGAGTCTTTGCCCCAAACTAGCAGTTCACAGATGTAAAAACCATATATGCATGTTGCAGAAAACATAGACAAGCTGGAAGCTCTCCATAATGCCACCTTCCAAGCAGTCCTCCTGTTTCCAGTCCCTTTGTTTCTTGTGCTGGGGATTAAATCCAGCATTCAGCTCCGCTATGTGCTAGGCAAGTGCTTTGACACTGAACAATGCTTCCAACTCCCACGAGTGTTTCTTAAGCTAATATCATGGTATATGTTACTCTAGATAATTTTCTGTTTATTTAATCATGATTTTAAAGTAAAAGCTAGTCTATAGTATATGAAGAGTTTTGTAGGCAAGTTCTACAGTATATGACTCATTTATGCTCCAATGTATAAACATGGTAGTCTCAAAGTATTAATTGAAGATTTTATTAAGAGAAAAATACCAGAAGGGAGGCTACAAGAAAGTTCCTTTTTGTAAGGAAGTAGAGCTCAGTGCTGTGCTCCCAGGTTGGAGGGGTATATATGCTTCAGCAAGGAGCAGGAGAGAGGGGTACAGTCTGAGAAGAGCACGTTGAGGGTGTTGCCCGGCTAAGGTGTGTTCACAGAGAGAATACCTGCCTCAGCTTGCCTGTCCCATACTATTGTGCATGTTGTATGCTCATGCCCAGGACAGCGAGTGCCTCTGGGGGCAGTCACTCCATGTTCTCTCATCTACCTCCACTGTTGGGTTTTGAAAGACTTGGATCTAGAATTTACCCTGGCCTCTTCCCCACCCCCCCACCCCGAGTTGTTGTTTATACAGAGTTTCTTCCTTCCACATACTGGTTTACTTAGAGTGGGATGTAATTGATGAAACTGAAGCGCTTCTGAATACCAATAGCGTGACTGAGAATGGCTGTCTGCATGCTTTGTCACATATGTTCAGTGTACTCACAGACCACCCTGGCAGGAAAGCCAGCACTGGAAGTGCTTCCTACTGCTTTCCACTGAGCCCCGTCCCCAGCCTCTGAAGGGTTTTAAGTTATAGTTTTATTTTCTAGATTATTCAGAGTGACCCTTGAAATGTCAATAAGACATAGGAGAAATATGATTAAATTAGTATAGTATTTATGATTTTTAACACATTTAATTGCATGACCATGGCACATGACACAAGGCACATGTTAAAGACAACTGGGAGGTACTTCTCTCCTTCTACCATGTGAGACTTGGGGACTCAACTAAACTCTGTGGCTTAGCAGCAAGCATATTATCCTCTGAGGGTTTTTTTCAGATAAATCCTTTTAAAAATGTATCTCAGGCTGCTCTCAAGCTCACTGTGTAGCCGAGGATGAATGAACTATGGTATTTCTGCCTCCATCTCCTGAGCACTGTGATTACAAATACGTAGAACCAATAGGTTCATGCATGTGGTTCCATGCAGCCACTGCCAACTGGACTACATCCCCAGCCTTGCAAGTAGTATTTTATACAAGTCTTATATTTCTGATATTTTTAGAAATCAGGTATCCTGTGTTGAAGATTGGACTTCTTTAAACACTTGTTGCTTTCAGGTTTCCTTCATTATAAGAAGAAGATAATGTAAAGACTCTAGCCTACCATTCCACACTGCACATAATGCTCCACACTGCACATAATGCTCCACACTGCACATACGCTCCACACTGCACATAATGCTCCACACTGCACATACCGCTCCACACTGCACATACCGCTCCACACTGCACATACCGCTCCACACTGCACATACTGCTCCACACTGCACATACCGCTCCACACTGCACATACTGCTCCACACTGCACATACCGCTCCACACTGCACATAATGCTCCACACTGCACATAATGCTCCACTCTGATGCTCTCTGTGCTGTTGTTCCTCTGCCACACCCCCACTACACTGTAGCTGTGCTTCAAGCATGCCAGGGAGAGAGGTACTGTTTTCCTTTTTGTATTGGCACTACTGTAAAGGGAAGTGCACCAGACTCCTGCAGACAACCATGCTGCATCAGCCTGTTCCGCAATCTGAATTATATTTGCTATCCTTGCCTCCTGTTTTTTGTTTGGTTTGAAGTGTTGGGGATGGAAGCTTAGGTGTTATGCAGGCCAAGCAAGTGCTCTGCCACTAACCAACACTGCAGTCCCTGTTAACTCCATTTGATGTGCAACATAGCCTCATTTTTTTTTTTTTACATTAAAACACAAACCTCTTTGGGTAGGGAGCATCCTGCCTATTACATTTTCCTTAGACTCAAACTCTTTTTAGTGAATAAATGAGGCCATCATCTGAGGCCTCAACTTCCTTCTGAAACTTCCCGTGGCATTTCAGATCAAGACACTGGGTAGAGAAGAAAGACAAAGACAAAGACTAAAAGGTGAAAGGAGGCACTGGGGAAAGCTGAGGGACAATTTCTAGCAGCTTCAGAGAGCTCTCGTCAGTGAGCGTATGGCCGTCTCTGCGGCAGTGGCAGCCGGGCAGTAGTCTTACCCAGCAGTGTCCTGCTGAGGAGTCTATTAGAAGAAAGGGAGCCGTGCATCATCAGGGAACAACAAATAGCCTCTGCCCCACCAAGTGCATTTATCTCACTAGAAACCAAGAGACCAGGGGCTCAGTGTCTTCATGAGCAATTAAAGGCCCTTAGGGTCACATTGGAGTAAAATCAATAAGTAAGCAGTCTATGTGACTTGACAGATGAGCACCACGACTCTGTCCCTAAAAGAGCATCCAGTCTTGATTTGTGTTTTCTATTCTTGTATATATGGCACAGTGCTTTTACAGAGTAAATCTAAGTAATTATTTTTCGACTGAATCAAAATGTTACTCCCGTGTGGCATATTGACTGAGGTAAAGCTGCAGAAGACTGTTTCCTTCTTGGGTAGTACACTAAGTCTACTAAGTCTAAGGCAGGCCCCAGGCTGTAGCCAGTCCGTGCATTTTGCCATGCTTGTATCTTTAATTCATATAATGTTTTAAGATTTTATGTTTCGCAAGAAAATTTTGAAGTAGAGTTTAGGAATTAGACATTGACTTTAATCTGGGAGAATGTCTGGCTTGCTGGGGCAAGGCTGCTATGAGGAGGGGTGTACAGTTTAGGGGCCAGCAGGAGGAAGGGGTTCCTAGCTGAGTGAAGTTTGGTGCAGTGAGGTCTTACTACTCACGGCCTATT
Organism: Mastomys natalensis; assembly: GCA_021653895.1. NCBI lineage: Eukaryota > Metazoa > Chordata > Mammalia > Rodentia > Muridae > Mastomys > Mastomys natalensis. The sequence goes on from JAJTUV010000270.1 coordinate 922,734, forward strand.
ACAATAGGTGCAGTAACCAAATGACCATCGAGCTGATATCAGAGTTTGAGAGTGTAAATAGAGCTGATTGTTATCGTAAAGGAACTGCTTGTTCTTCATTTGATGTCAAGAATCTTCTGAGATTTTTGTCTCCAACCTCTGTCCCTTTGCTTAGTAGCAGGGGTAAAAGCAGACATAGACACTAACCATTGGGTGAGCACACTGCTGTGACCCACTTCAGATCCAGTTAGTGCTTAGTTTGTGTTTGGACATTGAGATTCCTTTGATAAGTTTTCAGTTCCAGGTGTGCTGGTGCAGAAGCATGTTATAATAATTAGGCATTTCAGTGGCTGTTTATTTGATCAGAGTTGATCAGCTCTGAGGAACCAAGTAAAAATGTACTTGCTTGACCCTACTTTGTTTTGTAAAGTGAACAATCAGTTACCTGGTGCTTTCATGCTAAACAATGTGGGATAGTGTTCACTGAGACCACCATCATGTGCACACACACATACAGACACATACACACTGCTTTCTATTCTGCCATTCTATGAAAGAACTAGGACTTGGGCCCCAGGAAAAGTGGGTAAAAATAAAGAGGCATCCCTCCTGACCTGAGGCTCGAAAAGCTGGCCCAATGTGTGATTATCTGGTGTTCTTAGTCAGAAACAGTGGTTTTAAAGCTTGGGTTTGTCCTCTCTTCTTCTGAAAATGTATCATTTTCTTTATTGGTGACAATGGGGATAGTTAGGGCTCTGGGACATTCTGCTCTCCCCAGGCAGCTCTGTCAGGCCTTTCTTCTGTTGCCCAGATTGCTGTTTGACTTCAATTGCATTTGAAGAAAGGGGTGTGTGTGTCTGTCTGTCTGTCTGTCTGTCTGTGTCTATATATATGTCTCTGTGTGTCTGTGTGTGTGTTTTCTCAGACTGATGGACAGGGGAGTGAATAGCTAAGGGGAAAATAGAACACACTTCTCAAAAGATGTCTCATTGAGGTCAGTCTTAGGATTCACTGAGTTTCTCTGTGGGTAACATTCTTAGAAAAAAAATAGCATTCTTTAGTATATTTACGAACTCTGTGTTTTTTAAAGGTAGCGTTCATTTGATTAAACTCTACGTTCATTTTTAAAATAGATTTGTGAGATACAAACTTTGGTCTCTTATTTCTGTATAGATTATTGATTGGGCTTTTCTGCCTGGTTTTGTTATTTAGTCTTGTATCTGTTCTGTATAATATTATCTATTAGGGGGTAGAATATAGAATATGGATTCTTCTGGAGAAAATCTTCTTTATTAATTATAAGTCATCTATTTCAGACTGCCAAATGAACTATAGTGAGTGTTTGAATTAAATATTTAGTGCCTCATTGACTGTTTCCTGTGACTTCCATTAAGACCCTGAGAAATAATTCTTCTTTAATAAGCCTCCTGTTTGTTTGGATGTGCAAATGCTATGAATGAGCCGGGGCAGCATTGCCAGGGTGTGGCAAGCTTTTCCTCATTCTTAGGTCAGCATAAGAATTCCCTTTTAGAAGGAAGCTGGGAAAGTTCTCAAAACAGTACATAGCTCTGTTTTGAGACCAGTGAGAGTGATCTGTGGATGGAAGGAAGGACGAGATATGAGAAGTGCACAGACTTTAGATGGCTGAGTGCTAAAGGTTTTCTTTAGAGGCAAATGGCTGAGCTTATACTCTGTATTCTAAGTTTCCTCCTCCCCAGATACAGCAGTGTACTCAGCTAGCAGATAGCTCTGCCACAAGCAACCATTCTTTCTAATTCCTTTTTAATATTCACTTATTTTTAATCACATGTACATTTGTGAGTGCAGGTACCCCAAAGGCCAAAGGCCCCTTGGAACTAGAATTAGCAGTTTGCTATAAGCCACGTGATGTGGGTGCTGGGAATCCAACTCAGGTTCTCTGGTAGAACAGTGCTTTTTCTTAACCATGAGGCATCTCCAACCCTGTTTCTAATTATTAAGGATATTTAAATTTTATTTATAAGAAACATTTTCCTCTTGGTGTATAATTGACCATTAGAGAAAATCATGAACTAATATTTGCCACCACAATCAAAATAAGGCCAATTCTGTCTCTAAGTAGCCCTGTGCTACTTTGTATTAGGCCTTTCTGGCAACTCATACCACTTTCTGCCTGTAGCCTCCCTCTGCCAGTGTACTGAAGATGGAGTCTGAGAAGTCTGTGCTGTCCCTGTTCCTGTGTGTAACACTCCTTTTTATTACTGAGCAGTATTTTCTTATATGGCTGTGCTGTTTATTCACCCACTGAAGGACATTTCGGTTGTTTTCATGTGTGCGCAATTGTGTATGAAGTTGCCATAAATATTTATGTAGTGATTTCTGTAGGAGCCTAAGTTCCCATCTCTCTTGAGTAAATACTAGGAGTGGTGTGTGTCAGTTGAGTGGTAATTGCTATAACTTCATATGAAACTGCTCAATGCGTTTGCAAAGTGCCTGTAGCATTTGATTCCTGTTTGCATCTGTGAGCGTTCCAGTTACTCCACATACTCACTGGCACGTAGTCTTGTCTTTCTGCGAACGCCATTTTAGAGGTCTGGGCTCTACTTGTGACTTGCTTCAGCAGTGACTGATGCTGTTGAGCATCTTCTAAGGTGTCCTTTCTGCTGAAGGTCAGCTCCAGCTCTCAGCCCCACACAGCAGCTTCTCTGGGCCTTTTCTGTTAGACGTGCATCTTGCAAATATATTTCTACTAGTATGTGACATGCTTCTAGTATCTTTTAAACAGTTAAAACTAGCATACCCTTTCATTTTCCTCTGATACTTAACTCCTCAGGACCTACACTTTTCCTTGACCTTTTCATACAGCTTGTATCATCCTAGATTTGCTTTTGACAAATAATAAAGATACAAGTTGTCTTGTCATTTGTATTTAGGATGTTTATATTTTGAATCTTCACTTAGCTCATAACTACTGAATAATTGTTGGTTAATTGTTCTCATGGATCATAAGAAAGTGGGAAGAATCCAAAAGTTGGTAACTTCATCACGGCGGGAGATGGCAACTTCAGTCTCCTCCGGCTGACCTAGATCTTCCTTGGACTCGCTTTTCTCCTCTGGAATGGGTCCCCAGCAAACACCTGGCCTTCTGTTCCTGTCTACACTTAGTCTTCCCTCCTCTCTGGATCTCTTTTCCACCCTCTTGCCCATTTTCTAGAGCTGCACTTGAAACTTTCATATGTAAAGGATATGTTGATTATTATAATGCACCTCAGTTTTAAGTTTGTGAGAAATTCTGCGAATTTTATGCCAGAAAGTTCAAAATAAGTTGTAGAATGGGACTAGCTGCTAGTCCCTGTTAGCCAACTGTGAGATTCACTGGGCCCTTGTCCACTCTCTAGGAGAAAATGGAAAGTTTCTATTTGTGTGTCTGGGGAGACTAAAATGATCAAACCCTTTGCATTTCTACAGAGTGGAGAGGTCATGTGTTTGGTCTTGGGTTTCATTTTAAAAAGGCAGTTAAGACCTTGGAGAGAAATGAGTGTGTGTGGGTTCCCGTCGGCACTGTTACGGACCTTTGCTCGGTGCCAAGGAAGGAGGGCATTTTATGTTTATGGTTATGACTCCACATCATATCCCACCCTGTGCTGCGGCTGTCAGAACAGGGTAAAGGTGACTGTGATGCGTGGACTCCCATGAGCAAGCTAGCTTAGAGATGACTGAGTGTGGGATGTAAATCAACGACAGCATGCTCTCACTGCCAAACACTGTGCCAAGTACTGCGGCAACAACAGTTAAAACTTAGAGTCTGTCCTCACAGAGCTTATGCTTGATTGTGGCAGAAAGGCAGTGAGCAGTACAGCACCTAAGGGAAGAGCACAGGATGTGCCTGAGGTCATCAGGGTCCCACACAGGGCAGCATGGAGCAGGCCACTCCAGGGAAGCAGGTGCCGAAACCCAGGGGCGGGAACGTTAACGTCCCTTTTTCCGGAAGCATGGATATGAACCTAATCTTAGGAATTCAAAAACCAAGCCCACTGTATCTACAGGGACATCACTGCGGCAGTTGGGTCTCATAGCCGTTAAGCAAACGAAAGTGTTGCTCTGGGGAGAACCAGGCAGTCTTCACACACATAAACACACACACACACACACAAACACACATACAAAACACATGAGCTTTGTTTCCATGATGACCTTGTTCTTGTAACTGGCAGTGCCCATAATCCTTGCCTGCTCATTAACAAATGTGGGCAACTGTGTCACAGCACCTGTGTGTGTGACAGGTCAGGAATGTGAATGCTTTGATGGACATCTGTGACCACAGTTTTAACAGGACTCTGAGGTGTTTTCCATTGACAAGTTGTTAGTGTAATTTCTCTTTTAGGAATACTTATTCTGATTTTTAATGACTCTAATAGATTTTCAACTCCTAATTAGATAGTATTTTATTTTGAATATATTTCCAGCCCTTCAGAAGGATTGACACATAAACCTAATGTGTCTGAGCAGAGCAGGTTTGATTTCATGGCTCTTGGTTATTGCATGTCACTGAGCTAACACTTGTGCATGTGTGGTGAAGAATTAAAACTTAAGTTTTGGAAAGAATTTTACAATAGCTATAAATCCTCTTGCCAAGAGGGAAATACATTGTAACATACATTGAGCAAGTTTTTTGATAATCATAGAATCCATTGATCACTATTCTGTAGCACTTTCTTTGTAAACCCCGTCTTTCCACTGTATTTCTAGTGTTTCCCCCCAGATAGTCAGTGTAGATAGATACATGTGGTCTGTAGAACACGTCTGAATCAAGTTCACAGTCAGTGCTCATGTCCTCAGTGACTGGAGTTTATAAGGACGGATCTGATTCCTTCAGACGACTTGTAAAGGTAGATGCTCTTAGATGTCAGCCAGAGCTGGTTTCTGGCTAAGTGCTTCAGTAAGGAGCATGTGCAGCGTCTTGTTCCCTTCCACCCCAGCCCTAGCACATCCAGTCTGCGCACCTCCGCTGATACAGACTTTTTAAAAGATACATTGTAAACAAAGTAATCAAGAAATTTGCTTTGGTCAGTTTCTCTCTGTGCTGTTCCTTTCATCTGAACCAAGTGTTGAAGGGAGTATACAGTGAATGTCTGCTTTGGTGCAGTTTTAGACTTACATAGAAGACCATGAGAAGAGCAGACAGTAACATGCTATTAGCACATTGAAGTGCAGCCTCAAGACACACAGCAAACTGCATTGCTGGGAACCCAGCCAACTTCACAGGCTGTAAGGCCATATTGGCACTTGCAGAGCGAACGTCTGGAACGGAGACTTGTGGCATTTCTTTTAAATGGTTTCTTTGTCCAAAATCAAAAGATTTTTTTTTTCCTTACACACCATATAGAAAGAAATGCTGGCAATAAACTGATGTCTTTATTCACACCTGTAAATACAGATTTGAGTATCTTTAAGACAACAGATAGTGGTATATTTAATGAAGCTCCTCCTGCTTAGTCAATATTTTTAGGCACCTGGCATAAAATTTATTTTCAAATGTCTGATCTGCTTTGGTAGGATAAGAAAAAAATCAATATATATGAAATATTCTGTGTGTGTGTGTGTGTGTGTGTGTGTGTGTGTGTGTGTGTGTAGTTTTATAAGTGGAACTGATCAGATCTTAGGATACAAGTTGAAATTCTCACATTCTTAGAAGAAACAAATTTAAGACACAACATGGCTAATTCTGCTTCTACTCCCGGGTTTGTGTCTAATGTGACAAGTTTTCACATCAGTAAGCTAGTAACTTGACAAAAACTACTGTCTAAATTTTTTTTTTTTTTTTTTTTTTTTTTTAGTTTCTATAAATGTTGGTTTAAGCTTTTTATTGCTGTGTTTACTTTTGAAATAAGTGGCTTAAAATAGTATGAAAGTACTTAATGGAAACTTTTTAATATTAGCACAGAATTTTATTAAAATTATCGATAATAGTCAAGTTTTAGTTAACAACTTGATACTATAAATTTAGAGCTGTCTTGCTTTGAATTTTTTTAGCAATTGAGATAAAAGTTTGCACAAAAGGTATTAATATTGCTGACAGTTTTGGGGGAATGCTCTTTATTCTGAGGATCTCTTACTTGCTGGGGTTGGCAGTGGGATATGAGGTTACCTCATCCTTGAGCTGGCTTCTGATTGGTGCATCAGTATATGGTCTGTTCTTGGGCCAGTCCTCCATACTGAACAGTCTCAGAATGGTTCATGCTAGCAGGAGCTCAGCTCCAGGAAAAATGGCCTGTGTTGCCAAGGAGTTACGTGATTCAAGGTGCTCTTCCTCCACTGTGGATACTTGACATTCATCCCAGATTTTCTGGGTTTTATTTGTTTGGATATGAGAGTTTTGAACTGTGTAAAATACTATAAAATTGTGTGTTTGGGCTATTTTGTAAATTTTTTGGTTTGCAGAAATCTCTCGTGAAAACCTTATGTATGTTTAATTCATACATGTGAGCAGATGAATGGGGTAAAACATATCTCAGTGACTGACATTCCAGTTGTATTTCAATGAACGCTACTTTCATTATTAGTAAGAAGACAGTTATTCACTAGGAACTTCCATGTGGTAGGTTTTCCTTCTTACGTCTTAGTTGTTTGGTAAACTCTTCTCAAAACAACCCATCCTCCTCCTCTCCCTCTCTTCCTCTCCCTTCCCTTCCTTCCTCCTTCCTCCCTCAACCCCCCCCCATCCCCAAATCTTATTGAGAAAGGTGTCATATTTTAGCTAGCAGTTTTCAGAGGATGAAGGCCTCAGTCAGACAGCCTCACTGGGTCAGCCTCTGGAGAGTACTTAACAGCACCCTGGCTGAATGCAAGCAAGAGCAAGGCACCACTTCTTCAAGAATGAAGTTAGATCGCTCACGTGCCAGGGTCCTGCTCACTTTATTCTTGTGAAAACATTTGTAATCTCTTGGAAGAGGATCACCCTAAATGAGCTACATGCCTCCTACTAGACCCCTCCTCTTAAAACTCTATACCCTCATACCAGGAACAAGCCTTGAGCATGTGAGACCTTTGAAAGACACACGGGACCCATATCCAAACTGTAACATCCCATAGAGATAGAACTTAGTCCTGTCCTTGAAGAAGCTGTGCTTAACTGTATTAAAACAGATAGCGGGGTTTTATTTAAGGATTTTATTTTTTAATTTGTAATTATGTGTTTTGGTGTGGAGGTGTTAAGTGGGTGCAGATGCTTGCCAAGGACAGAGATGTCTTGAGTCCTTGAGGATACAGTTGAAAGCAGTTGTGAACTACCAGATGTAGGTGCTAGACTTGAACTTGGGACCTTTGCAGGAGCAGCCCACACTCCTAACTCCTAAGCCATCTCTCCAGACCCTGTTTGTTTGTTTGTTTGTTTGTTTAAATGGTCTGATTTTATTCCCCATCTTCCTTACCATCTTTGGCAGCTCAAAATTCTGTAGTGGTTCATCCTCCTGTCTCTAAATTTAATGTGATTATGCTGGGGTATGATTATGTTTATGACAGATTTTTAATCCCCAGTATTACAATAAATAAATCTTTTGTTTGTTTGTTTGTTTTTTGTTTTTTGGGTTTTTTTTTTTTGTTGTTGTTGTTGTTTTTCAAGACAGAGTTTCTCTGTGTAGCCCTGGCTGTCCTGGAACTCACTCTGTAGACCAGGCTGACACAATAAATAAATCTTAAAAGTATATTTTTTTATTTTATTTTTATTTGTATGAGTGTTTTGGCTGCTTACTGTATACGTGTCTGGTGCCTGTGGAGGCCAGAAGATGGTGTCAAAGCCCCTGGAACTGGAGTTACAGATGGTTATGAGCCACCATGTAAATCCTGGGAATCAAACCCCTGTCCTCTAGAAGAGCATCAATATGCTCTGAAGGGCTGAACCATCCCTCCAGCCCCTAAAAAAAAATACATTTGAAATAATCTTATAGTGATAGCAAATGTTAGCTTTCTCATCACCCTGTCTTAGTTTGAGTTGCTATAAAATGCCATCGAGTGAATAAACAACAGAATGTGTTGCTCATATTTTTGGATTCTGGGATGTCCAGGGCCAAGGGGAGAGTGGATTCGTTGTCTTATGAGGAACTACTTCCTAGATTTTAGGTAGTGTTCTTTTCTCTGTGCCCTTACATACAAAGAACCAGTTCTCGAGACTCTTACAAGGATATTAATCTTGTTTACAAGGCTGTACTCTGATGACTTCATCTAATTCCAGTTACTTTCCAAAGACACAGCTTCTTAATACTGTTTCTGTGGCAGTTAGAATTTCAGCATACACACTTCAAGGGGACCTAAGGAAATCAAAATAGTCCCCCATCCTAGTTATGGTTACTACTGCTGTGATAAAACACCATAACAAAAACAAGTTCAGTGGGAAAGGGTTTATTTGGTTCAGTCTAAATAAACTACATCAAAGCCCATCATTGATAGAAGTCAGGACAGAAACTCGCACAGTGTAGGATCCTGGAGGCAGGAGCTGATGCTAAGACTATGGAGGGATACTGTTTACTGGCTTGCTCCTATGGCTTGCTCAGCCTGCTTCCTTAAAGAGCCAGGACCACCAGCCCAGCAATGGTCCCTTCACAATGGACTGGGACCTCCCCATCAATTACTTAATTAAGAGAATGCCCTCTACAGGCTTGCCTACAGCCAAATCTTATGAAGACATTTTCTCAGTTGCGGTTCCCTCCTTTCAGATGATATAAGCTAGCCAGCACATACCCCCAGCCATCTTCTTCCCAGCTTTCTGGGGTGAACGTAGCTACTCCTACCTTCACAACAGTAATTCAGGAGCATACCTCTCTAGGGCTGCCATTTCTTCTGGGCTCTATGGCAGACGTGGACAGTCAGATACTGGATAGTGTCTCGAGTCTTCTCAGGTTCACTTCAAATTCGAAATGGAAACCTTACTCTTTCCAGGTCTTTCTTGACCATATTTTCTCATTCCTATCTCAGTAAAATAAATGACAGTACCTTTCATGTAATCTAGAAACCCAGGACTCAGTTCTTTTCCCTTGCTGACCATGTTCAGTTCATTCCCAAGCCTTCTCAATAAGCATGTCTCAAATCCATCTGTTCTGTGGTCTCAACCTCCTCCTTCCCCTGTGGACTTTCCTGGGTCTGCTGTGAATTTTCCCTTTGCAGTCCACAAGCAGACTAATCACGTCAAAGGCAGAGTTCTGCCTGATGCACTCCATGCTGAGATCCCACCTGCCCCCCTCTCCCTCAAGGCTAACTTCTGCCAGATTTCTTTCCCTGTGGTCTCTCTGTGTTCCCTCTGTTGAACTCCTTCTCCTCCTAAGCTCTTTGCATCTTTTACATTTTGTCTAAATTTTTACCTTTACAGGAAAATGTTTTGCTGCCTATCTGATCAGATAAAGTTTCTCATTTGTAACCCTTGAATATACCCTTGAATATAATTCATTTGTCCTAAGAACATTGGCCACAGTTCCTTAGTGCCATCTGATAGCAAATTCATGTCCACTTTATACTTGATTATCCAACAAGTCTTAATGTTGGTTAGTCTAGAACAGGATTCTCATATGGTACTCACGCAACATTTTTATTTGTTTCTTAGATATTATGAGATAGATGAACTATAAATATCCACTGTCCAGCTGTTTTAAAAGGAGGCTATCACTTTGTAATCTAGTACAGTGTCCCCGACTTTGCTGTTGCTTGCTTTCTTCCTTCTCCCCGACCTTGCTTCTTTCCCTTCTTTTCCTCCTCTTTGAGACAGCTTCTCTCATGGGGACTTCACAGGGTCTCATTGATTAAACAAGACTGGCTGGCCAGTTGCCCCTGGATCCTCCCGTCTGTACTGCTCCAGCCCTGAGATGAAAGCCACCATAAGAAGAGGTCGCTGTGCTTGCAGAAGGACTTTGCTAACTCAGCTGTTTCCTGAGCCTCTTTTTGCTTGATTAACCCTCACCTCTTAACTAGTCAACAGACTGGCTGTCTTACAGATTCTGTATTCTGGATTTGTGTTCTTGCTTCTTACCCCTTTTTGTTCCTATGAACTGAAAATTCTTAGGAGATGGAGATTTTCCAGAAGACAGGTAATCAAATTTAGTTTTTTGCAAATAAGGTAGCAAGTACTCCTGTTTTACTCATACTGGAAATACATATTGATTACATTGGACATGGTGAGATTTATCAGTGTACACATGATTATGGTGTAATACTTCATTTTAGATTTTACCTTCATTCTTTCATGTAACTGCCCCATCTACTTAGTTACCTTTGAACTAGTTATTTCTGGCTGTCAAGTGAGTTCCTTGGTTATAATATTAAACACTTAATTTCTAAGGTAGAATTCCCCAGCAGCACTGCTTAGTTGGATAGCTAGGATTGCTGCTAAGTTTTTCTTTTAATATTCAATATTTAATTTTCAGAAACAGGTAATGATTTCTTTCTTACCTCTAAAAGAAACCAATATATTTTCATTTGGGATTTCTCATGTTTGTTTTATCTTACTATGAATCCTAAGATTTTTATGTGTAGTATATATATTTCATTTACTTGATAAGTAATCATTCATGGTTTCATATCTGCCTTTTAACTGCTGGAAGACAACTGTGTTGTCTCTTGTGGCAATTTGGCAGAAAGAACCCAAGTCTCCTGTGGTAGTTTGTTCCTTTGTTTTTACATTAGTAGGATGGCTCAGCCACCTGTATGTTTTATGTCTAGAAACAGTCTTCCATGGAATGGTTTTTTGTTTTGTTTTTTGTTTGTTTGTTTGTTTTGTTTTTGTGGAACTGATAGTAAATGGTGATAGGATCTTATTGTGTGAAGAGAAACCATGGCACGCTTAGATGTTATGTTTAGAAGCTATAATAGACCAGAAACATATCTATTATTTATTTTTGTCTCTCCCTTAGTTGCTTTGACAAGGACTTCTAATCCTTTGCTGAGTAGAAATGCTGAGATTAGGTGTCCTTCCTTTTACTAGACTTGGGTTTTCCTCTGAGTGTATTGTTAGCAGAGGGGTCCTTTTACTGTGTTCATGGACACTCCATTCTCTCTAAACTCCTGACCTGCAAGAGTTCTATCTTAAGAGACTATTTTTGATACCTTTTCCACCCACATCAATAAGACAACTAAACTGTGTGCATTTGTCCTTCCATTCTTTGATGTAGTGCAGCGTGTTTATTGGTTTGCATACGTCAGACTATCCTTGCATTCAGAGATTTCATCATAATGATTAGCACTTTAGGATCCTGTTAGATTTTACTGTTGGTGTTTTATTGGGGACTTTTGCAGCTGTTCATCAAGAATATTGGCATGTAATTTTCTCTTCTCATAATGTTTTTGTCAAAATGTTTTTTATGTGTTAGTGGATGTGTTAAGTCTTCTCAGAGGAAGGGGGAGAGAGAATACAGGAATGGAAGAAGAGGGAAGAAAGGGAGGAAACTGAGGGGAAAGGAGACAAAATGCCAGAGTGTTCTATGTTGAACCTGCCTTGGTAACATCATTTTCCTGAAATGTTCTTTAAAACATGCAAGTAAGTAAGAAAACAACTCTGCAAAAATGTCGCTCTGAAAACATGTTGCAATTTTATTGTCAAAGCACAGTAAAATACATTAGTAGGAGACTTCACTGTGGAGTTCTCTTCAAATCTTCCCTTTTTGCCTGTTTTTTTGGCATGGCTTGCAGCCTTGAATGTTGTTCTAGGACAGAACATTTTAGAAGTGCAAGATATCAAGTAACATGTCAGAACTGTGCATTGCATAATCTGGGCCATGTTCGTGTAAGAAGGCACAAGGAGACTTGTTTTGAGAGGTTTCATGAGCAGCAAGGCCTGATTGTTTTTTGTTTTTTGTTTGTTTTTTTATGGGCTGGACTCCAGACCACATTTGCTTATTTCCCATGCTATAGTCTTCTGGTTTCCAACACTTAGTAGAGATCAAATATAAACTCCATAATCTTGAAAACCTGGCAGTCTGCATGTAAGAGATACTGGTTCTGTTTTCTTTTTTTAATTAAAAAATACATTCATTTGATGTCTTAGTGTTCATTTTATTTTTTAAATGTTTTATCTTGAAATTGGACTCATAAAACATTGCAAAGTTGTAAAAATAATTTCCATTCACATTTCCCCAGATTTTACACACATTAACATTTAACTACTGTTTTTCATCTTTGTGTGTATCTCTTATTTTGAAATGTTTGATGAAACAAAAAGCCCACCCACAAACCATGGAATCCGTTCCGTATTGGCCGGTGTTCAATGGGCCTGCCTCGCAGTAAGGTTGGTATACCCAGTGACAAGCTTTTGGAAAAACATTCCCCTTTCCCAGCAGTGTCAGTTGCAAATAGCTTCTTGGTGAGGGGTGGGACTTTGTACCCATTTCCTGTTTTCCAAGCTGGGATTTTGCCTGGGTTGAACCTGTACAGGTCTTTTGCATGCTGTATATGCCTCTTAAAAATAACTGCATTCTCAAAATAAGAAATTTGACACTGCCAGACATGGTAGCCCACACTTTAGTTCCAGCACTTGGGAGGCAGAGGCAGGCAGATCTCTGTGGGTTTAGGGAAATCTGATCTGCATAATTAGTTCTGGGATAGCCAGGGCTATGTGGAGAGACTCTGTCTCAAAGAGTGGAAGGAAGGAAGAGAAAGAGGGAAGGAGAGAGGAAGGAAGGGAGGGAGGCAAAAAGAAATTTAACACTAATTTCAAAAATATATATTGTTCTATATGTATGTACTAGTATTTAATTTTTTCATTTGCCCACTGATTCTTTCAAAACAAAAAACCAAAAACCCAAAAAATATGTTTTTTTGAGAGGAGCTGGAGAGATGACTCAGTGATTCAGAGCATTTGCTCTCTTGCAGAAGACCTGGGTTTGAGTCCCAGCACCCACTTGTAGCTCACAACCACCTGTAACTAGTTTCAGGGGACCTAATACCCTCTTCTGACTTGCAGGCACACACATGGGTGCACATACATACATGCAGGCAAAACACTCATACATCATACATACATACATATTCATATAATGTAAATAAATAAATAAATCTAAATTTTAAAAAATTCTCCGGCTGAAGAGATGGCTCAGTGGTTAAGAGCACTGACTGCTCTTCGAGAGGTCCTGAGTTCAACTCCCAGCAACCACATAATGGCTCACAACCATCTGTAATAAGATACAATGCCCTCTTCTGGTGTGTCTGAAGACAGTGACAGTATACTCATATAAATAAAATTAGTAAATCTTTAAAAAATATATATATTTTAAAAAAAATCTCTTTGCTCCCACAGTATGGGATCTAGCACCAGAGTCCTGTGCTAGAGTTACCGGGCTTCTTTTTGGTTATATAATCAGAAACAGCCCCTTGATGTTTGTCTCTTATGCCTCTCAAAATTAAAGGACACTGAACCATTTAGATTTGTGTGTTCCCCCAGGAGCAGATTTGGTCCTTGCAGAAACATGTTTGCTTGTCCTGATCTTGGTGGTAATGTCGGCTGCCAGCGCTTCCTTAAAATGATAGCAAGTTATATTTAACAAACAAAATTTATATTTTCTTGAGTTTTTATTCTTCAGTGCTTGAGTGTTGGAGTTCTTAGTAAGATCCTACACTACTTCAGGCAACTTCTAGACTGTCTTATCGTCGATGTATTAGCATCTTACGACTCAGTTTTGATTGAGTTTTCTTGTTATCTAACATGTCCTTTCCTCTGACAGTGTAGCAGCAGGGCTCTGTATTTTGCCCCCACCCTCTTTTCATAGCCAGCACAGTTACACATGTAGAAGGCTGATATACAGCACAGTTACACACATGTAGAAGGCCGGTACATAATACTTCGTACACAGTATTTGACTACCTGGTTGATGGTTAGTTGTTAATGGATGAGTGGTTTGTTGTTTAAATTTGTTGTTTTCAAATCTTTCCGTTTATTAGTTTTATTTGGGGTTCGATATACTTTAAAGAAACCTGTTACACATTTGCTAACTTTACATACTTTTGGGTGTGATTCTTTAAGATGGTTCTCAGAGACTTAATCTAGGTGTGTTAATTCATCATTTTGTTTGTGTTGTCAGATCTGTTTTGTCTGTGCAGCATGTGCAGAGTTCAGAAGAGGGCATCTGATCCCTTGGAACTGGAATACCAGACAGTTGGGAGCTGTCACTGGGTGCTGGGAATTGAACCAGGAGCCTCTGGAAGAGCAATCAGGCTCTTAACCACTGAGCCATCTCTCTAGCCCCTAAACTTGCTGTGTTTAAGTGGCCTACAATGTGCCACCAGGGAAATTGTTCTGACAACAATGGTTTTTATTATTCTTCTTTTGCTTTTTGTTATATTACCTCAAAAGATTATAGAACTTTAAAGGATTTATTCTCATTCTCTCTCTCTCTCTCTCTCTCTCTCTCTCTCTCTCTCTCTCTCTCTCCTCCCTCCCTCCCTCCCTCTCTCTCTCTCAAATTTTAGGATTACAGTAAAATTGAACAGAAGATATAGAGGATTCCCATATACCTCTCCCTCCCTCCTTTCTTCCCTCCCTCCCTCCCTCACTCCCTCCCTCCCTCTCTTGGTTTTGGGGTTTTTTTGGGTGGGTGGGGGCTCTGTATTGTTTATGGAACAAGGATTATAGAGACCAAATACCCAGTGGTCTAGGTAGGCCCAGCCTGTGGCCACACTAGACCTGGCATTCCGAGAGTCCTGAGTCCCAGTCCCTTGTCCCCTTTGTCTTTCATGTTGTAATGTTGTTCTCAGAATTGCACTTGTGTCACTGTGAAGAGGAGCTGTCTCCTTACTCCACCAGGGTCCATCTTATGTGGCTCACTAATGACACCGTAATAGGTTGAGACTTTCTCTACTTTTTTTAAAGACAAATTTTAGGATTACAGTAAAATTGAACAGAAGATATAGAGGATTCCCATATACCTCCTGTCCTCTTCAGTCTTCTCTGCTGTGTACATGCTGTTCCAGAGTGGAGCACTTGACTAGCACATGAGCCTGTGCTGACACACACCAAAACCTGCATAGGGTTAAGACTATTTGGGTTTGGGCAAGAGTGTAATGAACAGTATTCATGATGAATTCTTGCTGCTTTGCCCTTTCAGCATTGCCTTTCCTATAGCCCCTCACAACTGTGATTGTTTGTAGACTGTAGTTGCCCTTCCTAGAAGTTCATCTATCTGAAACCATACCATATGCTTACAAAGTAGCTTTTTCCTAGTAATGTACACTTGGGTTCTGCTGTGAGGTCACACCTGTGACTTCACAGTAACCCATTTCTATCTAGCCCCTAGCTGCCTGTGGAAAGATACCTTATGAATAAAAGTGCTATAAGCATGCATGTACACACTTCCATATGTGTAGGTGCTCTCAGTGCCCTTGGGCACATTTCAAGGCACATGATGGTAGTGTCGTAAGAGACTGCTCCTCAGCTTTCTGAAGCAGTTGTCCCACTGTGGAGTTCCTCAAGCAGTGTGAGAGCTCCTGTTGCCCTCTGTTCGTCAGCGGTGGGATAGCGGCTGCTCTGAGTCTGTAGTGCTAGCTTGACCTTGGTAACATCACACGGTGGAGAGTGCTGTCGGGTGTGCATTTGCTGTCTGTATGTATCTTTGGTGAGGTGTTCGTTCAGATCTTTGCCCATTTTTACTCTAGTCGTTTGTTTCTTGTTCATGCTCTTCTAACAACAGCCCCATCCACCTGCCCATCCCAGAACCATGTAGTGAAGATACACAGAAAGCTTTGAGGATAGAAAGGATGACTTGTTTTTGTTTTTTTTGTTTTTTTCCCAAAGAAAAACATCTTTCTTCTGTTTCTCTCCTTTTGCCTTTGTCTTTCAGTTATACCTGCCGCCACTTGCGGAGATATGTTTATGTGTTGGACAGATTGTATTCCCCTGCTCTCCCTGTTCCGCACATCAGCGTTGCTTCTCGGCCCCCAGTGACAATGGAGAGGAACTCTTGTCTCTAACTTGCTCTCACATTCTCAGATCCTATGCTTCCAGGTTATTAACCTCTGCTGTCCATTTATGCATGCTGCATGTTGTTTGGTCCTGGTAATTGCATGCTTTAATGGGACACATATGAATTGATAAAGGTGAAATGTTATATTTAAGATACTACCAAGTAATCAATCCTGCAATGGCTTGCATTTGTTTTCTTATAAATGTCTTCTTGAGAAGTTTATGTTTCTGGGAGAGGAGGCAGCTTTTCACCAGCAGAGACTCTTGTATACACTCTGTTTCCGTCCAGATCTTTTCATTTGTTGCCGTGCTTTGTCTAGTGTGTGTCTGAGCTATAAGCTGCAGGTGCTCCAACATGTAAAGGAGTCCTTTTCTTGATGTACAGCACACCTGAGACCTCACTGCAGGGCTCTACCCTACTCTTACAGGTGTGCTCAGTTGAGCGGTCTTGACTCTCTGGGATGGTAGAAATGATTCGTTTAGACTCTATGGTCGTTACTCTTTAACTACAGAGAAGTTAAAAAGCCAGGTTGCATTGAGTTTTAGGCAAGTGCAAATTAAACAGAGAGATGGTAGATGTGTAAAGAGACAGTTGGAGTATCTCCCATGTTGGTGAGGATCAGCAGCTGCTGATGGCTGTGCATCGGACCAAAATGGAGGGTAGTACGGCATGGCTGCTTGTAGTTTCTAGCACACATTTCCTGTAAGTAGGAAATTTGACTTGTGCCTCTATACTGTAGCTGGAGAAGATGATTTAAGGCAGTGTCTTCATTGCCAAGTGTTGTAAGGAGAAGGAAAAACTCCATGACAACCTTAAACACAAAATGGAAAACATCTGAATCGCAGTTGACCTTTACAGATGAAGGAACATCAAAACTTTGAACTGTACATGGTGTCTAAGTGAAGTACTTTATTAGGAAGGGGAAACCATGTGGCTCTAGTTGGCTGATCTTTGTAGTAAAGGTCTTATAGACTCATGATGATAATATGCTATAGATATTATGGTGGGGGGAGTAAAAGCAAAATAAAATAAGCTCTTCAGTTCCTAATATATGAGAATTTAGCAAACAAGCCAGGTGTAATTGCCGGGCTCAGGAGGCAGGTCATAGGCTCACAAGTTCAGGACTAGACAGCTTGCTACACTATGAAACCCAGTCTCCAAAACAGAAAGAATTGACCAGACTGAAAGCCACTGGCTTGGTAAGTGATGATACTTGGAGGGTTTGGAGACAGAGCTTGTTTGATTGTGCAGAATGGTTAGAGTCGCTGTCAATCATTGAACCCCAAGATGTCCGATAATTGATCTTGCTCCTACTGACTAGTAAGTATATCATTTGGCAGGGCTCTCCGCAAAACTGAAGATATGGGGGGAGATGATATTAAGAAAGAGATGGCTCTTAATTGATGGCTCTATGATTGTAGCAGCCAGGATATGTGTAAGGTAGGTTAACAGGCTGTCAATTCAGGTAGGCACTAATATTGCAGTCCTGTGTTCCAATTCCACAGGCAGGTGCTTCTTGAGGTCGGGAAGCAGAACTCCCTTCTTGGGAGACATAATGATTGCTTGGATGAGCCTTGGTCACATTATAGACAATAAACTACTTTCTTGAAGTCAGCAGATCTTACATGCCCAGCGTATCTGCAGATACCTTTACAGCAGCATCTAGTATTTAAGCAAACAGGGCATCACCCCTTAGCCAAGCTGAACTTAAAAGTAACCATTATACTGTATTCCATTTTTCTTTGTTTATACTGTATTCCATTTTTCTTTGTTCGTCCTGTCACCCTGCAAGCCCCCTGAAGTTAATATCTGATCTTTTTTCTTTATCATCATCATCATCATTAGTGTCCTACCCTCTGCCATTTGTGAAACTGTGTATTTGCCATTGGGTTACACATCTTGCCCTGCTGGAGCAGAGAGAAATACAGGGCCAAGTGAGAAGACAGACAAAAGAAAGGGAAGGGAGGACCGTTCAAGAAAGATACTCTGGGAAGGATAAGGGTAAGAACAAAGTGAGCAGGCGGGCAGAGAGGGCGAGCATAGAGCAGAGTGGCTCCTCAGCCTGAGCTCTGCAGCTAACTGTCTCCACCTCTAATTTGGAATGCGATTCTGTGTCTGCTTTCCACCTTCTTCACTCAGCACCTTCACCTTGTTGACCTCTCCGTTCCTCACACACTTTGCTTTCTTCTCAGATAAGGTCTAGGATGTTCAGCCTCTAAGGGCTATTTTGATTCCACATCCCCAAGACTGATTTGATCTTATCATGTATCTGTAATGAACTACCTGCCAGGCCTGCTCGGCCGAGGTTGGTTCTTGAGGAAATACTGTGGGCCGGACGCTTTCTAGTGTTTTGAAACATGTTTTGACTACTCTCCAAGAGTTTTCACCTCCTTGTCTCAGTCCTGGACTGGATACCAGATGTACTTCCCTGGGCCTCTGGGCCTGCTAGGCCCTGTCAGTGTAATGTCTAGGGACATGGAGTTCAGGCCTCTCTCCTCTACCAGCTCTCAGCCTCAGCCCCACCCCTGCAATGTAGAATAGTGCAGAGGAGACTACTGCGTTCCGGGCAGACCTGAGGATGAGATGCATGTGTAAGACAAGGCACTGGTCGCCCTGGCACACCATGCTGATTTGCAAGTGTCTGACATGCTGTATCTGCAATGACACATGCTCAAGTGTAGCTTAGCCCCAGCAGTGGAGGCATTCGTTCAACAGAATGATACTATTCAAAAGGACAGACCAAGCCAAAGTCTGAATAGAGCAGTCAGACACTCACAGAACCAAGTGGCTCTGGGTTATGCAGAGTGCTTCCTGTATAGTTTAGTTCCTAAAAAGCACAAGTGCATGTGTTCAGGAGATGGTTACTGCAGTCTGAAGGGAATGCTGCTGTTAGGACTGACAATGTCTCATCCAATGTCAGAGGTCTGCAGACCTCAGAGGGAGTGTCTGGGCTGCTCCTCAGGGAGGAGTTTGGAAAGATGCTAAGCCTGCCTACCAGCGATTCCTGCCGCCCTAGCTGTGTGCTTGAGAGAAACACACTTTTGGACCCCTCTTATCAGATGATGGCTTTGGGATTCTGACACCATGCATCTTGACTCAGTCCTCCTCTGCTTACACACCATGGATACTTTAAGCATCTCCTGATAGAGGGATTTTATTGAGACTGCTTCCTTCCTGGGTAGTCTCTATTTGATAGCACTCATAGAACTTGGTATGCAAGACCGAATTCAGTATTTCAGTTGTGCTTTACTATTTTGCCTCTATTTGTGTACTTATAATTTCTCATCACAGTAAAAGTTTTGAAAATAAGAATGACTCAGTTTATATACAATTCTCAGATCCTTTCCATGAAAACATCTCTCTCAATAAGTATATTTGTCTGATTGTAATTTCAGGGCCTTGTATTATACAGTGTTCTTACTTAATGTGAGATGACAGCATCTTTTTATCAGGAGGATGTAGTTCACCAGGCTCTGTGCCTCCCACATCAGGAAACTCCTCCACTCCCAACCCCAGAGCCTTTGGATCACTGTTCAAGCTCCCAGCTCTAGATTTCACCTCTGTTGAAACCAGATTTAGAATTTTTAGTAACTGAGAATTTTAATTCATTGCTAGAAACTGTACAAAATTGTGTGTGTGTGTGTGTGTGTGTGTGTGTGTGTGTGTGTGTGTAATATATAATTGTTTAATACTATTTCAGTCGAGTCAGACAATGAGAAATTGAAATCAAGGGTGTTGTATGTTGAGATACTTTGTTGTAAGGACAATTAATTTTGAGTGACTATTAAGTTTTATGGTGCTTGATTCTAGGGTGTGCTGAGAAAAAAACAGGAATGTTTGCAATAGTTTCTTTTGTCACATTGGCTTTTAAATATGGGGTTCCAATAAAGCATATTAAACACGGTGGCATTGACTTCTGTCTTCAGGTAGTGAGTACTTGGCCATGAACAGTGATCATGATCTTCTGGGAGTCATAGAATTCTTCTAGAATCTATTAGAAATGATGGATGTTATGTCATAAGGCAGGAAAAAAAAATCACCTCTGAATGTAGTTATTTTTTTAATGGAGCTGATGTAGTTTTAAAATTTTGTGTATAGATAGAAAACAGAGCCTCTACCCCAACAGTAGATTAGACAAGACATTAGCAGCTTACTTACCACGTAAAAGCCCTGTAAACGGTTCACACAGAGTCCTCCTGCCTTGTCCTCCATATGCCCCGAATCTCAACCTCATCTGGTATCTAGATAGCTCACTGTAAAGTGTGCACCCCACACAGTAGGAGACAGAAGGAAATGGCATTCGATATAAATTGCTGTTTTTAAGGTAACCTCACATTCATCTGAGCAGAAGTTAGTCACAAGTAGCCAACCTGCATGAACAACTTGAAATCCAGCCTTCAGCAGAGTGGCCATGTGCTGGGGTAGAAAGAAGCAACCGCTGTAGGGTACTGACCACCCCACTGCTGCCTACTGCAGAGGAAAATAACAGGTGCTTCCCCGGCCATCACTGAGTTTGTAGTCCGAGACTAAGTAGCAACAGAGCCTCATTCCCAAGACAGACAGATAAGACGGAATTATGGGTACTGCTTTGTACTGTTTCTTAAATGGAAAGCAGTAAGTAAAAAGGAGATAACTTCTGAAATGTTCTCAGGCACAAGGTTTGAAGTAAGAATTGATGGTAAAGCTTCATTAGAACAGGTCCAGAGAACTCAGGTTTCAGAGGCCACTTACAGGAGAGCACATGATGCATCTTGGGGCAGGGAACATTGTCTTTTGTTAAAGCAGATTTATATATGGGATTGCTCAGGACTTTTGTTGTTTTTCTTGAGACAGATCTCTCCTCTAAACTCACTGT
The DNA here is from genome assembly GCA_021653895.1 of Mastomys natalensis. Taxonomy (NCBI): domain Eukaryota; kingdom Metazoa; phylum Chordata; class Mammalia; order Rodentia; family Muridae; genus Mastomys; species Mastomys natalensis. The sequence continues at coordinate 943,479 of JAJTUV010000270.1, forward strand.
GTAGCTTCAATGCTCCTGCCTCAGCCTCCTTTATACCCTGCCCAGGGATGACTCAGTGCTGGACATAGGTAAGCACGGTGTTTTTTATAACGCTTTCAGATTTAACATGGTTTTTGTTTTGTTTGCCCATTTAGTGTCTTTTTTAAAAAAAGATTTATTTATTTTATGTATATGAGTACACTGTAACTGTCTTCAGACACACCAGAAGAGGGCATTAGATCTCATTATAGATGGTTGTGAGCCACATTGTGGTTGCTGGGAATTGAACTCAGGACCTCTGGAAGAACAGTCAATGCTCTTAACCGCTGAGCTATCTCTCCAGCTCCCATTGGTATCTTTTTATACTATGGTTAAAAAAAAAAAGTCACATCTGGTGCCTTTTTTTTTCTTTCAAAAGTCTGCAACTTCATCCGGAATCTAAGACAGTTTCTAAAATGAGTTTCCTCAAATGAGCTTTTAAAAATTGCTAGACCAATCTTGTCATAGTATACCACTCACAAAATCTGTAATGTATAAATATTTGAAGCCATAGCAATAATTTTTCATGCATCTGATACTGTCTTAATAATTGTGTTGTGGCCGTATGCCTTATTGATTTCTATGCCACTTTTGTGGTATGAAATGAAATGTATCATCCCACTTAAACCATTATGGTTTCCTTTTGAATTACATCCTCAGTACTTGATCTTGTCATCAGGCTTCTGGCTCTGAGATGTTGTGCTCAGTCCTACGGATTTACTGCTTGTACTCTGTGTAACATAAATCAATACTGCACAAGTCAATCCAGATTAGAAACATCGGAAAGAAAATACAATTAAGCTGTTAATTGTTAGGAATCATCTGACATAGGGTGTATACTGCTTGAGTTTACTTTCTTCTCCTCAAGACTGACTGGTATCCTGAAGACAGTGCAGATCCTGAGACACTGGGCCACGTCTGCACTGGTGCCGCGGCCAGATCTAGGTCTATCCCACCCTCTTCTCTTGGCTCCCACACCTTTTGCCATTTCATTTCAAAGCTTTTTGTTGTAAATGTTAGAATTGCTTAAGATCTCTCTTCAGGTGTTCTCTCCTCTACTCCCCTTACCTCTGCTCCCAGTAAACTACTGTGCTGTGCTGTGCTGTGCTGTTTTTGGTAGTGTCTGGTATAGGGCAGGCTGACCTCATGGAACTGCACTGTGTAGCCAAGGATGAGCTTGAATTTCGGCTGTCACCTTCTGAGTGCTGGGCCTGGTTTATGCAGGAGTGGACACTGAATCCAAGCTTCTTCAATGTTAGCAAGTGCTCTACCAACTGAGCTATGGCCCCAGTCTCAGTAGACTGCTCTTCAAGGGTGAGAGAGAGAGAGAGAGAGAGAGAGAGAGAGAGAGAGAGAGAGAGAGAGAGTTGAATTTGGGTCTTGCATAAGTGCTGTACCACCTGGTTTGCTTACTCAAGACCTATGTGTGTGTTTTTAGTCACTAATCCCAAGCACCAACTGTGAGAGTTGGCTACTCGATAGATGTTTAGTTTGTTGAGAAAGAATGATTTTAGATTCCTGAAAGACTCGTTTAGTTTTCTAATCACCACTTCCTCAAAGATGTATCTTGTCTACTTATGAAAAGGTAGCTGTCCTATTACATCACTGTGACACCTTTAGGGTACCACTCAGGGTCGGTGGATGATGGGAGAATCAATCCCTCTCTTTGCCCCCCCCCTCTCTTTCTCTCTCTCTCTCTCTCTCTCTCTCTCTCTCTCTCTCTCTCTCTCTCTCTCTGTGTGTGTGTGTGTCTGGATGATGGGAGAATCAATCTTTCTCTCTCTCTCTCTCTCTCTCTCTCTCTCACATACACACACACACACATATACACAGAGAGAGAGAGAGATTAAAAGATGAAGAAAAGCTGCATGATGAGGGGTCTTAGGTTCTTCTGTAATATGTAAGTTATGTCAGTTGAAGAATTTTTTCCAATAAAAGATTTTACAAATTTTCCACTTAGTAAGTATTTGGTTAAGCCATGCCATGGAGGCTGTGTCAACACACTTTGAAAGACTCCTTCTAAAAACATGTGCTCTGTGACTCCAAGAAGCAAAAGAACACAGAGAGAAGGAGAATTATTGTAAATTAACTTTGTCTCATTAAATTAAACATAGCACGAAGAAATAATTTCCAAACAGGATCATCCTAACAAGCTTTATACTTTGCCCCTCCATTTTGCTGTGGCATAAGTAAATCTATGGATGCAAATGGTTATAGCAGGATGGCAAGATGTAATTTCAGTTGTATAGTTGGAAAAAAACACTGTGACCAAAGCAACTTAGGCAGGAAAGGGTTTACTCGACAGGCTTACACTTCCACATCACTGTTCATCATCAAAGGAAATCAAGACAGGAACTCAAACAGGGCAGGATCCTGGAGGCAGGAGCTGTGCAGAGGCCATGGAGGGGTGCTGCTTACTGGCTTGCTTCCCATGACTTACTCAGTCTGCCCTCCCCATCAGTCACTAATTAAGACAATGCCTAGCAGGCTTGTATAGAGCCTGATCTTATGGAGGCATTTTCTCAGTGCCTCTGATTGGAGCTCTTTCCTCTTAGGTAACTCCAGTTTGTGTCAAGTTGACAATTACCAGTATAGTAAGGAATAAAATATACCAGGGTATGTGTTAAAAACTTTTTTTTATTAATTTGCATGTGTACATATGTGTGTGCATACTCATGCATCTACATGCTGAGCTCTGAGGGAGACGTTGGGTGTCTTCTGTCACTTTCCATCCCTTTAGACTGGGTCTCTCACTGAACCTGAAGCTCATGCTTTAGCTAGGCTGGGGCTGCCTTTCTCTGCCTCCGGTGCTGGAGATTCGAACTCAGATCCACATGCCTGCATAGCAACCACTAAGCCTCCTCCCCAGAGCCTTATTTTTTAAGTCAGAATCACCTAATAGAAAATCAGAGCTGTGCCCAGTTAGAAATGTTTAGAAAAGTATCTTCCTTACAGGAAGATTGGTAGATTTTATGAACACCAGAATTACAACTTGGCTCAACATAAATATTATAATGGCCCATCTTGGTTATCTTAAAACAACAACAACAAAAGACACCCAGCTTTACTATTGGCTTTTTGGTCATCCAAAGGGAAAATTTTGGGATTTAAATTAATTGTTAAAATATAGCAAAGAGCGCCTGTTAATGATATACATCTTTATCTGTGGAAAGAATGGCTATCCTGAGCATTATGACCGAGGGAGCACAATTAAGAAGGAAGGGTATGAAATTTCCGTTTGCGGTTTAAAAGCAGTAGTCTATCTTTTATCCACCAGCTGCTTTTTAGATGGTGATCTCCTTGGTCATGGAGACAGCATAGCCACAGTTGATATTTTCTATGGTTCTGTAGGTGTGGCCAGAGTTCCTGAACACTTCTCATGCAGTTTAGACTGTACGTACGGACGGGTGGAATGCACACAAAACTTCCCGTGTTGGAAGCTCTTCCCCGGTGGCTGCCGTTTGCAGGGAATGTCAGGTGCACATTCAGACACGTAGACTTGCACAACTGCTTATTAGAGAAATATTCTTGGTTACTGAATGTCTCACAGAGTTAAACATACAGGCTTTCCCATATATGGAAGAAAAGTAATTCCACCCACTTGCCATGCCTTGGCATGTCATGATGCCAGCCCTTCACATTTATTTGACTTCCCGAGCTTATAATAGACAGTGATGTAAATCAGCAGTTAGAGCTTCACCTACGAGCCCTTGGTGACTAAGCCATCACACGGCTAAGGAGGAAGGGAGATCCACTGTGTAGTTTGGCTACACAGTGAGAGTCACATTCAGTCTAATCCCAGCCCTCTGAGTTACAGTGACAAGATTATTTATTTCTAGGCTACAAAAGGTGAGGAAGCAGAGAGAATCCAGGAAGTTGGGGTGGCTGGGCAGAGATCCGTAAGATTGCAGTTGAATTGCAGCCTCCCTGGAGTCCCTATAATTAGACTTCCATCTTCCTGACTGTCACAGCATAGTAAAGAGAAATGTGTCTCACCACACATGTACTCCATGGCTCTCAGCAGACAGCTTCCACATGTCAGGGTTTGAGCTGGGTGTGGTGCTGCATACCTTTAATCCCAGCACTCTGGAAGCAGAGGTAGGTGGATCTCTATGAGTTCAAAGCCAGCCTAGTCCCAGCCAGCTAGGACTACATGGTGAAACCCTATCTCAGAAAATAAAACCAAACAAGATTTAAGTTTTTCAGCTCTGTTTCATTCTTTACTCCTTCCTGTTTGAGCTGAAATATGAATTGGAGAATGATGTGTGGGCCTGTTTCCATGTGCGATGTGTGGGCATGTTGCCATATGTGATGTATAAGCATGTTTCTATGTGTGATGTGTAGACATGTGTCCATGTGTGATGTGTGGGCATGTGTCCATGAGTGGTGTGTAGGCATGTTTCCATGTGTGATGTATAGGCTTGTTTCCATGTGTGATGTATAGGCATGTGTCCATGTGTGTTCTTATTGGAGACTGATGTGTGGGCGTGTCTCCATGTGTGTTCTTAGCTTGGTCTTAAACTGGAGGGCATTTGCTTGTCACAAAAGAGCTGTTTATAAGAGCTAGCTCATTAAGATTAATTTTAAATGAACCTTAGCTGTACCATGTGGATTTTTAAAGGCCGCACGCAATACAGTGTATCCATGCACAGTGTCCTCATTGGTAATAGCTGGTATTTCCTGATCTCTCTAACAAATGCGATTCCAATTAGCAATTATTGCTTTAGTCTTCACTATAACTCTCTGAGATGCTACCTTATATTTCTATTTTGTGGGTAAGGCACAGATACACAGAGTGATAATAGAAATCGCCACAAGTAGAAAAGTCACCTGTAGAGTTGGACCACTCTGGCTCCTGGCTCCTATGCTTTTCACAGGAGTATGAGGCAGTTAAGTAACTCCCCTTGTTTTCATTTCAGCCTACACTGAAGCCACTTTCAAACCCGGGTTTATTCTACATTTTATCTATATTATATCTAAATTTGGACTTGTTATGTACCCACTTACAGTTTCAGTCAGAGATACTTTCTAAAACTGGGACTTTTGGATCTGGATTTAGACTGTGTAAACAGGAAGCACTATTTTGTACTTTAAACTTCTGTGTAGCATCCTAGAGCCAGCTGCTCAACCCAGATGCCTCCTCTCCGGCTTTGCTCAGCTTCAGCTCCTTACACCGGACTGGAGACTTGGCTTTTTAACTTCAGTAGAGGCTTGAATTATTTTGGTTCTCATAGTAGAGTGAGTGGTTGTGAGATACTCATGTTCTCTTTCTCCCCAACTTTTACTTCCTGCTCCCCAGCCTATAGTTACTCTCCCTTGCAGCACTGGCTTTTTGTTTGGGGTTGGTCCTGTTGTTCCCCGCCCCACCCCCGCCTGCTGGATTGAAACCAGAGCCTCACACATGTTAGGAATTGCTCTACCACTGAACCACATCCTAAGCCCTCTCAGATGTTTAAACCAGATTTTATAAAATAAGCATTTATATAGACTTCCAAGGTAGCCCAAAGATAAGTCCTGCTTTCACCTACAACTAGGAGATAGGAGGAAAAACAAGCAGTTAGGAACTGAACATGATTTGGAATGGTGACTGACAGGTCTGGTTTCTTTATCATTCCCCTGTTTGGTGACTAAGTGACTTTAAGTAAAGCTTTCCTGGGGATTTGGTGCTATCTTTAATGGTTCCTGAAAGTCCATCCTATACAGATAGCAATTACATAGTGTCGAGGGTATTTGCTTACATTGACTCTTGATGCTCTTCATGCTGATCATTCACCTTCTCATGTGCATGTGTTTTCAAGTAGTGTGTACTAAAAACCAAAGGAAATTCAAACCCTCACTCTTCCTCTCCTTGGCACTCAAGGCATGGTCTGTGTCCTAGCACTCAGTGGTCAGAGCACTGGGAGTCTGGGCAGAGAGCAGTATGTGCGTGCCTGTGTGGCCCTTTTGGCCTTGTGAAGTCTCCTTCAGTCTTCTGCTTCTCGCCTTATGTTTAGAGGGCATTGCTGGAGCTACAATGATACTTAGTGTCATTTCTGCAAAAAGTTAGCTAGTAAGAGAAAGATTAGTAAATTAATCTAAAACCTGAATAAAAAGTACAGAAAAAGGTATTTCTACATATTCACTTTAAAGAAAAAGCAGGTCTGGGGAGGACTCACTGTAGTTTAGCTAATTGTACCAAAGCTTCTGGAGTTTTTCCTTAGGATCCAAAAGTGTCTACTCAGAGATCATCATTGTGCATTAAATGCTCATCTCTGTAGTGCAGGGGCCTTTGTCTGCTCTGTGGTACTCTCTGCTCGCCGTTTTCACATCTTAATCAACACTGTGTTACTGCACATACAGGCTGTGGAAGCATTTATGTGTTATGACTGACTTGAAGAGAAGAATTCCCATCTTCCTCAGCTTTAAAACAGTCTTTCTGAAGAGTCACTTTCAATTTCTGTGCCTGGCACCAAGCAGCAAATGCAAGAGATATTCCAGCTACTAAATTCTGTGTAACACTTGTGTGGCTGTTGCAAGGATCGTCAGTATTTTCCATTGCTGTGGTTGTTTAGAGAGATCTTACTTCATAGTCAGAGCTTCAGCCGTCCCTTCCTCATGGGAATGTAACACTGAGAAGAGCGAGCTGTCTGTGCATCAGGTCGGTCCCATGAAGAGGAAGAGCGAGCTGTCTGTGCATCAGGTCGGTCCCATGATGAGCCTGTGCTCTCACTGAACTGCTCCAGTTTCTGGCAGGAACTCAGGCTGGCCTGTGCCCTTTTCATCATCCAGTCTTGGTCTCCTACTGCTCTGCCTGCCCACATGCCAGTTAGGTACTGTTTCCAGGCTTAGCTCATTGTTTCATAGAAAGTACAGGTTACTTGGTTTTTTTTTTTAATGTACTTTGGAGCGAGATTATGAGAACAGTCTGTTGCTAAAGCTTTTTGGTATTTTATATGTTATTTAAAAGTTTGCACAGAATCTAAACACAGACAAAAAGCGGGCATCTGTACCCATAATTCTAAAAATAAATACAAGGTCTTACTATATATTCCCAGTTAGCCTGGAATTCACAGTGTAGACTAAGGCGGCCTTGAACTCATGAAGATCTGCCTGCCTTGTGGGATTCTGGTGTGTGCTGCCATACCAAGTTCGTACCCATTCTTCTTCTGAACAGGCAGATCTTAAAGACTCACCCCCATTTCTGTTGTCTGTGTGTCACACTTCCTCTAGACAGCACATGCCTCCTCTACCACACCATCTTACTTTGTTGGGCTAAAGAAGACAGAACTGGCTGGACCAGACAGGACTCACTCTTGGATGGGGAACTTGTACATCCTGCCCTTTCTACATGTTACTTTATGTGAGAACACTCGATGTGGCTTTCATTCTCAATTCCTTCTTCAGTCAAGATGATGGCTGCCTTGCTCCATGGTGGTGAGAGTGTTATCCCAACGAGCAAGGAGACTCTTACCATCATTGCTTACTCTGTCCTGTTTATTGCATTTGTACTCCTGAAAGGAAACCTGTTGACAGACAAAAATTGTGCTTCCCATGTGTCGGGACATGTGCTTACTGGAGTAGTATAATTTGTCTTCAAGAATGAAAAGTGATCACCAAGTAGTCTTTGCAGTCAAATGGCCTTATTCGTTTAGAATACATGGAAGTGTGTCACAGTCCCAGAAACAAAGACATAAAATTCACCTTCTCCACACACATGTGTGATGGAACTGCATGTGGTTGTCATGCAGTCAACCTGGTTATCAGATGGCATTGTCTGAGGTTGTCCACTTAGGAAAAGTTTCTTTTGGTGCCCCGTATTTATAAAACTATAATTATTTCCCAGAAGTATAATTATATCCCAGCCCAATCTTGTTTTTTGTTTGTTTGTTTGGTTGGTTGGTTGGTTGTTTTTTTCTTTTTCAAATATTTGAAGAAAGTTTACTTTTCATTGTTTTAGATTTATTTTTTTATTAGATATTTTGTTTATTTACATTTCAAATGTTATCCCTTTCCTGGTTCTCCACCCCCTGGAACCCCTCTATCTCATCCCTCCTCCCCCTGAATCTATGAGGGTGTTCCTACTCACCCACTCCCCCATCCCTGCCCTGGCATTCCCCTACACTGGGGCATCGAGCCTTCACAGGACCAGGCCTCTCCTCCCATTAATGCCTGACAAGGCCATCCTCTGCTACATATGCTACTGGAGCCATGTATACTCTTTGGTTGGTGGTTTAGTCCCTGGAAGCTTTTAAATATGGCTATTTGGTTTTCTAGAGTCTAACTTCTTGAGTTCTTTGTAGAGTTGGTAAAGATCTTTTCCCAATCTGTTGGTTGTTGTTTTGTCCTTTGCCTTACAGAAGCTTTGCAATTTTATGAGGTCTCACTTGTCAATTGTTGATCTTAGAGCATAAGCCATTGGTGTTCTGTTCAGGAACTTTTCCCCTGTGTCCATGTGTTCGAGGCTCTTCCCCACCTTCTCTTCTATTAGTTTCAATGTATCTGGTTTTATGTGGAGGTCCTTGATCCACTTGGACTTGAGCTTTGTACAAGGAGATAAGTATGGGTCGATTTGCATTCTTCTGCATGTTGTCCTCCAGTTGAACCAGCACCATTTGTTGAAAATGCTGTCTTTTTTCCACTGGATGGTTTTAGCTCCTTTGTCAAAGATTAAGTGACCATAGGTGTATGGGTTTATTTCTGGGTCTTCAATTCTATTCCATTGATCTTCCTGCCTATCTCTGTACCAATACCAAGCAGTTTTATCACTATTGCCCTATAATACAGCTTGAGGTCAGGGATGGTGATTTCCCCCAGATGTTCTTTTATTTTTGAGAATAGTTTTTGCTATCCTGGGTTTTTGTTATTCCAAGTGAATTTGAGAATTGTTCTTCCTAACTATGAAGTTTTATCTTTCTGAAATTTTCCTGTTACAGGAAGACAAGGCAGAAAAATTGCCACAACTTTGAGGCCAACTTGGCCTAGGTAGTGAGTTCTAGGCTCATGCTGCATAGCAAGACCCTCTCTCATCTAAAATAAGAATAAATAACTTTGTAGTGGAAATGCCAAGGCTTCAGTTCCTTATACCAGAATATGGTCCTTGATGCAGTGCGCTGGCTCCTGTTGTCATCTTGCTCTCCCAGCTTTCCTCTGTACAGCATCACTGTTCTGCCAGTTTGAGCTAAGAGGCACAGAGGTGGTTTTTAGAGTTGAACAGATGGAGTGACATGAGCGAATGACACCAGAACTCTACCAACTCCCATGAACTCAGAGTGACTCCCTCTGAGTGCCGTCAGTAAGTGTGATCTGTCCTTTAACAATCAAATGACCACCATGGCTTTGTCTCTATGTCCTCTTGGGCAGTGTTTGGATTTCTGACTCTTACAAGATCTCTATGCATTGTACATTTGTTTGATAGATAAAGATAGACCTGAAAGCTCCTTCTCTGTCAGGTTTCAGGAACTGACATTCACTCTGATGTGAGAGAATATGGTGAGACACACAGCTGTGAGTTATAGTATTTCAGATTTCAGCCTTAAAGAGTTCTTGTGACCGATTTAGTTCATTAATAGGACATGTGCAGAGATGGGTGCTCTCAGGTAGGCTTTTGACTAGTGTGGCTTTTGAACACCGATGGGAAGACTGGCACTGGAGGACTAGTAAGTTTGTTCCAAGTGTGGGGTGGGATGAAAGAAAATACAGACAAGAGTGGGTAAGAGACACAAAGGATTCATTTAGGAGAAAAGAGCAGGGAACAAGACAGGACGTGGGAAGAGCTGAGATCAGATGTGGGGATAGAAGAATCTGGAGCCATTTAAAATGGAGAAAAGGGCTATGATTCAAATATTGAGAGCCAAGGCACAGAGGTATGGTGGGTGCCCTGCCCCCCACAGGGAATTTGGCAGTTTAGTGTGTCTCACTGTTCAACAAGAAAGGCTGTCAGAGAACAAAGAGGAACTGAGTAATAAGGAGGTGATCATAAGAGGGAACCCATGAGGTGGAGACAGGACAGATCTGCACACGTGAAACTGTCCTCACTCCATCAGGACGTGTGGCTTCCCCACTTCCTAATTACTTGTACGTCATTAATAAAGCACAAAGATTAGAGAAAATTAAAGTCCTTAGTATCAGAAGTGATACATTGTGCTGAGGGTACAGCTACATGCATGTACAAAAGCCTGGTCTAACCCTAAAACAGTGCAAAGGCCAAAGCAAAAATAAAACTGCAAATAGGTAGGTATCAGGACTCCACCAGGACATTCAGGAATAGCCACTGGTGCTGAAGGACCGAAGTCGGTGTTTCTGTGGTCTTGTATACATAGATGTCAAGTCAGGTTACCAGCGTGCATCTAGTTCTGCCACAGAAAAGCCAGTGATAATTACCATGTAAGATGGTGTTCTATTTCATCTCTGTGGCTATCATGAGAATACCCCAAACAAAAGCAAGTCAGGGAAGGGAAGTGTGTGATTGGCTTACAGTTCCAGCTCCATTGTACAGGTCCACATCCAAGTCCATTCCTGCAAGGAAGTCAAGGCAAGGACACAAGAGCAACTCACGTCACATCCAAGAGAGGAAAGGATGCTTGCTTGCTGCTTATGCCAGCTGCCTTTCTTCACAGGTCTGGGACCAGCCTAGGGAATGCTGTAGCCCACAATGGGCTGCGCCAGTTAACAAACAAGGCAGTCCTCACAGATATACCCATAGACCAGTCAGACCTAGATAGTCCCTCAATTGAGACTTTTTTTCTAGTAATTCTATGTCTATATTTAAAACTTAACCACAGATCGGACAGTAGGGAAGCCTCACTTCCTGGGCAACAGATCAGGTATAAATGAGGTGACTCATCCAAAATGCTTAGCATAATACCTATTAAATGTCAAGCACTCAATGCTAACTAATATGGTTATTTTCCCGATTACTCTAACACTGAATATTTTTATATTGGTAGTTAATGTGCCTTATTTCACACTCAGTGCCATCTAGACCATCCTCACTTCTCAAAGGGAGACAGGTTTTCACAGTCACATGACAGATAACCAACTATAATAATTCTCATGTTGTAACAAGTAATTCCTTAAGGATGTCTCCATTAGCATTGCACTTTTCAAACCCAATTTCTGTTCTGACGCAGACAAATCCGGTAGTCACTGTAAGAGACAGCTAAGTAAGTTAGCCATTTAATTTTATGTCTTACACTTACATAAGCTACACTTACATAAGAAGTGTAAAGCTTATTAGCTAGAAAGGGGTGTTCTTAGCATATAAAAATGGAGATGTGATTTAGATCTTTAAAGATTTAAATAACGTTCAGGAGAGATTTGTGATGTTATCAGTGGGTGAATGAGCATATCCTTCTTTGGCCACTAACATCTCCTGTTCCTTTTTCCTGCAGTGCCTCTTCCCTCAGTCTCAGCATACTGTACACCTTCTTCTTCAGGTTTTTACTTGGATGGCACCTCCTGTGAGGCCATCCTCACCATCCCATCCAGAACCAGGCCTTCTTTCTGGCACTGCCCGTCTCTCTGTAGTTTTGTTTTTATAATTTCCTGGACTGCGGTTGTTTCAAAAGCACTCTGGCAGTTGTCTACAATGCTGAGATCTGCTGATGAACACTAGCCCCATGGTAGAGTACAGATTTCTGCTTGTCTCCTGCTTCAGTAATCAATCCTTAGATGTGTGAGCTTTCCTTTAGAATTGCTTTGCTTGTAAATGGTCTCCGTGTGGGAGGCGTTGTGGCCACAACTGAGAGCATGACTCAGCTGGATTACATCGAACCCTAGAGAAAGGCAGCCCCTCCCCAGCACACAGAACAGTGTGAGCAAGGAACAGCAAGAAATGGGAAAACTTTGCTGTTGTTTTTCCCATGGGAGAGAAAGTTTCCACTGCTTGTCTTGGAGAGCCAAGAACCCTGTGTTGACTTGGAGTGGAAGGGAGAGTGTCTGCTTTAACAGTGTGGCTCCATGTCCTAGTCAGCTCCAGCTGCCTAACAAATACTACAGACTGAGTGGTCAGCACAAAATTCCCCACAGGGCTGGTGACCTGCAGGGATGTCCCCTTGGGTTTTCAGTGGGTGCTGTCTTACAGTGTACTCGCATGGCAGGCCTGGAGAAAAGCAGTCTGTGTTTCTGCTAAGAACACTGTATTAGCTACAGTTCCATTGCTGTGATAGAGTACCATGACCAAGGCAACCAGAGCAGGTCATTGTAACGTACAGTTTGAGAAGAGTAGCATCCATAACTGTCTTAGGGTTGATGTGATGAAACACCATGACCAAAGTAACTTGGGAAGGAAAGGGTTTATTCAGCTTCTACCTCCACATCACAGTTCATCAAAGGAGGTCAGGACAGGAACTCAAGCAGGACAGAAACCTGGAGGCAGGAGCTGATGCAGAGGTCATAGAGGGGTGCTACTTACTGGCTTGCTCCTCATGGCTTGCTCACCTGCTTTCTTATAGAACCCAGGGCCACCATCCCAGGGATGGCACCACCCACTGTGAGCTGGGTCCTCCCCATCAATCACTAATTAAGAAAATGCCCTATAGATTTGTGTATGGCCTGGTCTTATTGACACAATTTCTCAACTGAGGCTCCCTCTTCTCCAGTGGCTCTAACATGTGTCAAGTTGACATAAAACTGCCAGCACAGTAATGATAGTGACAGCATGGCAACCAGGGCAGAGAGGGAGGGGCTGGAAGTGGCAAGAGGCTTTTTACTGTCAAGGTGCACCCCCTCATTCCATGAAGTTCAGCAAAGTTCAACAAAATTGGTACTCCACTAAACAAGATTGTACATGGCATAATTCTGTATCCTGGATGTAGGAATGTTCTGTTGTGGAGATTCTTTATTATAAATCAGTTGGTCTGTCTTATAGAATTGGAGGAGTCACAACCAAGTTAAGATACACTTATTTCAAAATTAGATTTTTTTAATTGACATGTAAATGTAGTATTCAACATCAAAGCTGTGGTGTTCTTAGAAAACATTGGTTGTTTGGCCTCGAGTTTCTCTTGAAAAATCATCTTAGCCTCTATCCTTGACTTTTCTGGCCAGACTACATCTCCTTTTTTTCTTTTTTCTTTTTGTTGTCTCTTCCTTCTTTTTATTTTTTGAGACAGTCAATTGAAAATAAGCACAAACTTGATTCCAGCCTCTTTTACAATGTATATTTCTGATTCTTCAAAACAGAAACTGTATACCAATAGCTTATAGAAGTGCTGCGTGTAGTTTACACAGTATTATTAACATATAACAGGGGGCATTAAGATGTCTTACCCGTCAAGGACACATGCCCACAACTTAAGCCTTCTCTCCAGGACCCATGTGGTGGAAGGAGAGAACCATTTCCCATAAGTTGTCCTATGATCCTTATGTACACTATGGCATACATCCACACACGTACACACAGTGTGTTAACTTTTAAACCCTAATAAAATAAACATTACAACAGTTAGAGTAGCTGGTAGCTCATAGCCCACATCCCCTGTGCCAGGACTCAGGCAGCGCGCAGCAGCCTGACCCATTGGCTCTGTGTTGAGAGTTTTCACACTGTTCATTGTAGCTGACACACTGTTTCTTTACTCAGTATCTGTCACTAGTCACCTTCATTGCGTGTAAGGAAACCAAGTCTCAGAAAAATGGCATGCCCCAGTCCAAAGGGCTCATAGGTATAAGAGCCAATGTATGGCCTCTAGTGTGCCTGGGTTAACCCTTAATTCCTTTCCTTACAAGATGAGTAATGAGCTTGTTTTTAGCTTTAATTTTAGTTTAAAACCATCTGTGTCCATAACACAGAGTGTTATTTAATTGTACATGGTTAAACTTCACATTCATTTGTCAGTTCACCCTGAATATCTGTCTGTCTATCTATCCATCTATCTCTGTATCTCATCCATCTATCCATTATCTCCCTCCCTTCATCCATCTTTCTCACTCTCTCTTTTTATTTTATGTGTCTGAGTGTTTTGCCTGTGTGTACTTATGTGCACCACTTCAGTGCCTGGTATCCATGAAGGTCAGAAGAAGAGTTCAGATCCCTTGGAACTGGAGTTACAGAACATTGTGAACCACCGTGTGGGTGCTGGGAACTGAACCCAGGTTCAGCAAGAAGAAGTGCTCTTAACTGCTAGCCCAATCCTAAACATCTCAAAGCCAGTGTACTTGTCTGGGCTTTTTTTTTTTTTTTTTTTTTTTTAACAACTTCACATGCCGGGCAGTGGTGGCGCACGCCTTTAATCCTAGCACTTGGGAGGCAGAGGCAGGCGGATTTCTGAGTTCGAGGCCAGCCTGGTCTACAGAGTGAGTTCCAGGACAGCCAGAGCTACACAGAGAAACCCTGTCTCGAAAAACCAAAAAAAAAGAAAAAAAAAACAACTTCACATAAAGTAGAATCATCTGGGGAACCTTAATTGAGGGATTGCCACCATCAGATTTCCTGTAGACAAGTCTCTGGGGCACTTTCTTAATGATTGATGTCAGAGAACCCAGCCCTTTATAGATGGTGCCGTGCCTGGTGAGGTGGTCCTGAGCAGCCATGGAGAGTAAGCCAGTGAGCCATTTCCTCCATGGCTCTTGTCTCTGCTCCTGCTTGAGCCCCTGCCCTGACTCAGTGATAGGCTGGGATTGGAACATGGAAAACAAATAAACCCTTTTCTCCCCAAGTTGCTTTTTGTCCTAGTGTTTATCCCAGCAGTAGAAGCAAAATTAGAAACGCCTGGTTTACTTGTAGGCCACCTTTCCTTTCTGTAAGTTGACATTTGTTGTTTACTGGTAAGTATTTGAGAAGATGCTTCCTTCAACTCTGTTCTCTGATTTAAATGCTTTTCCAGAATCCCTTCCCCCAGAAGTAACAGCTAATCACCTCCAGATTCAAAATGAACACAGAATTTAAACTTCGTGTTGAATATAAATGGTTCATGATTGAGATAACAATTTATATCTTTCATTGAGAAACAAACATTTCTTCCTCACAAAGATAGACTTGTATATTCTAGCTGAATAAATATTTACTTTTAGTCTGAACAGATTAGATTTTGTAATCCCAGACAGTTTGTGTCTGTCTAAATAGTCTTCTTATCAGACTAGCAATAAGCTACCAATTTTCCAAAAACAGACTACTTGACAAATAATTGAGTATATTACATAAAAGCAACTTAGAATCAAATACTATGTAACATATACTGTTGGCTGATGAAACTATGGTATAGTGCATGATACCATGCTACTGAAAATAGTTACCCTCTCTACTCTAGTAATAAACAAGGAATTAAAACAGCTTCATGCTTGGTATCTTTTGCCCAAAGCTTTCATTTTTCTAGGAGCTGGGGTATTAGTACTGAGAGAGAGTGTCACTTGCTGTCAATGTCTCTTGATCAGGAATGAACAAAACATGAAGCAATTGAGCCAGAGGATGTAGTAGAGATAGCTATTTCTGACCTTTCCTCTGAAACAGGGACAGAAATGTGTACATTGTAGATTACTCTTTTTATATAAAATTGTATGTATTTATTATGTATGTGTGTGGGATGTACACATGCCATGGCACATATATGGAAAGCTGAAGATAACATGAGATGAGAGTCAGTTCTGTCCTACCTTGTGGATTCTGAGGATCAAACTCATAAAGACTTGGTGGTGACGCCTTCCCCACTGAGCCCTACGATACTCTTGATGGTGAGTTCTTGCAAGTCCCAGCCCTGTGCTGGTCTTTGGCCACCTTACCACCTGCCTTTCCTTTTCCTCCTAGTTGCCTTCATTATTAAAAGAACAGCAAAATGACCACATTCTCCTTACTGACTTGAAGACATTAGGGTGACCATGGATCCAAGCCAAAAACTATGATAATGGGTTTAAAGTAAATACTTGGAGCATATTAGGAGAGGTGTTCCGTGTTTGCTGTGTTGGGAAATCTCTAATTGCCTCCTTAAACTGGGCACCGTCCACTGTTGGTCTCATTCCCTATCGGTCATGACTAGGACAAGAAACAGTCCGTCTGGCAGATAGCATGCTTCAGGTTTTAGATAGCAGTCACACAGCTCTCGCACTGTGTTGGGAGTCAGGGGCCAGTGTTCCATCTCTGAGAATACTGTGTAATTTCATTATGTCACTTTTTCCGTTTCTCAGACACAAAGGAGGAGCTGATTTACAAGTTTCAGGCCCCAAACAGCAAATGAGTTCCTTCCAGTGTGTTCTAATGAGATTGCATAGCAGATCTCCCATGACTGGGGTCAGCCATAGCTACAGAGCCAGCAGAGGGAGCACGGTACATGGGCTTATCTCTTGAAGAATACCGAGGGACAGGGAGGGCAAGAAGTGCTCAATGCTAAGGTCACTTCTTAAAACAGGTAGTTGTTTTCTTGTCTACAGCATAAATTCAGCTATGACTTTGCCTTGAGATAATGACATTTCTTACATCTATTGATAGAAACCTATCTTTATAATTTTGGGGAGTTATGGTAATAAGCTGTATTTTTTTTTTTTTTTTTTTTTTTTTTTTTTGGTTTTTTGAGACAGGGTTTCTCTGTGTAGCCCTGGCTGTCCTGGAACTCACTCTGTAGACCAGGCTGGCCTCAAACTCAGAAATCCATGTGCCTCTGCCTCCCAAGTGCTGGGATTAAAGGCATGCACCACCACCGCCCGGCTATAAGCTGTATTTTAATCTGTTTTTGGTTTGGTTTGGTTCGATTGGTTGGTTGGTTGGATTTTTTTTTTTGGGGGGGGGGTTGTTTTTTTGTTGTTGTTTGATCGTTTGTTTTTGTTTATTTGTTTGTTTGTTGAGACAAGATTTCTCTAAGTAACCCTGGCTGTCCTGAAACTCATTCTGTAGACTGGGTTGACCCAGCCTCTGCCTCTGGGATTAAAGGCATACGCCCCCCACTGCCCAGCTGATCTTTCTTTTCTTGCATGGGTCACTGTCTTGTTGCTCAGTGTATTTTATCAAAGCCGTGTAGAAGTATTCAGTGTGCTGTTGCCAACTATGCTGTTTGAGCACACAGGTGCTAACAGGCATGTTAAGTGAGAGTTGTGAGAACAAAAGTATGCTTCACTGAAGCAGTACCCCAGCAGTGTTTTGAAGGCATTTTGAATAGAGGCTTGCTGTTGCAGGCTTGGGGGATAATGAGTAAGGCCTCACTAATGAGATTGTTGACGGGAAGGGTTAATTCTGAGTTTGTTCTGACTCCATATCCTGACTCCATTCCCCCTTTGCCTTTGAGTCTTCCCATCCCCACACATTTCCAACCTATCTCCCTCTTGATTTTTATTTTTTATAAAGTTTGACTAAAGACAGTACAATGTGAGCTTGTTGGGAATTGAATGAAACTGAGCTACCAAGACTTTTAGTTAAGGCCAGAGAAGTTACATGTATAGTTTCATTTCAGGCTTTGATGGTCTTTTCAGGCATGAAGATCTTACTTGGTGGTTTGTGTTTGGTTTGCAGGCTACTGGAAAGGGGCTGCTCCTGTATTTCACAGTGAGTCATAGTCAGGGTAGGTTTCCTGTGAACTTACTGTGAATATACTCGGTTTGTGTTCTCCATGAAAAGTATTTCTAAACTTAACTCATAGGATATTTTATACATAAATACAATCAGAAGATTTTTTTTTTTTAAGGGAAACAAGGACCAGGAATAACTAACACTGTGGCTATCGGTATGAGAGACATTGCAGAGTAGTTGAGGCAGGAGGAAAGGAAGACTTGGCATATATGCCTTTGAACATCTGTTCACAGAAGCAAATATATATGTGCAGAGCAAGCATAAATTAGTAACTAATTACATGCAGGTTCAAAGGAAGTAGATATAAATATATAAAGTTTTTACAGATCGGAGATTTTTTTTTTTTTCTTAAATAGTAATGCAGCTAGCAGAAATTGGAAAAGTAAGGGTTTACGAGGGCCAGCAAGATGACTTAGTGAGTAAAAGCACTTACCTAGCGAGCTGGTGACCTGTTCCCGGGAGTCCACATAAAGGCAGGAAGAGAGAACCAGTCCTACAAGGCTGTCCTCTGACCTTCACACATGCATGGTGTCAGATATGTACATACATTATATGAGCAAACCACACACACTAATTACCAAGTTGGGCTTTTTTTTGTTGTTGTTTTTTTTGGTTTGGTTTGGTTTGGTTTGGTTTTTTGAGACAGGGTTTCTCTGTATAGCCTTGGCTGTCCTGGAACTCACTCTGTAGACTAGACTGGCCTCAAACTCAGAAATTCACCTGCCTCTGCCTCCCAAGTGCTGGGATTAAAGGCGTGCGCCACCACCGCCCGGCACCAAGTTTTAAATTAAAAAGAAAAAAAAAAAAAAAAGGAATTTACAAGTTCGATTTCTAGTTCCAATTAAGCCTTCCTTTTCCTGAGATTCTCACAAAGGTTAATCAAGTACCAGGCAAAGAAGTCCCAGAGTTCTGGTTGGGATCCAAAACATCTAGAACATGCCTTTCCTATAAGTTCTGTACATGGCATAGGTGCCAGCCTCTGTGGTGTTCCCTGTACTCCCCACTGCCGTTCTTCCTGTGACTGCCCTGGGAGCTCCCACAGAGTAAGTACTTTATTTAATGGTTCCCTAGGAAATGTCTTCACCTTCTGACCTGCCAGAGTTACCCTCTGCTGCCTCTATGCCCATCCCGTGCTTGCTTCGAGGTAATTCCTCTTTTCAGGGGATTTTCTCATTAGATATTATTTCAAATCCAATTACTGCCATAAATTAGTGACATGTACTATAGGAGTTGGTTGGTTTTTGTTTTTTGTTTTTTTTTTTTTTTTTTTTTTTTTTGGACTGGATCACTATGTAACCTGCTACCTATATGGTTTTCTCCAGACACTAAGAAAATGTGACATAAAAAAAAGACAACCTAAATTCTATAATATCAGATAATCTATTTCTGTTCTTTGCAGAATATATTTTTCTAATAGAGAAGGGAAATACTATAATGATACGAAATGTATGCTAATTGTAAACCATTTAAAGTCTTTCAATATAATTAAATTTATATATATATACACATATCTACATGTATATATATATATATATATATATATCTTTAAAGTATATACTACCCATGAAGTAGGTATAAATGTGAGTTAAAATTGGAAATAGAGATCATCCTTGAATTAAATGTTGAATTTAGTTATTCTTGCTAAATAGCATGTCAGCAAATTTAATCAAAATTGGGAAGATTTGCTTTTAAAAACCTATTCACATTACATTTACTTAAATATTTTTCTCACGAAGTTACTTTAAAGTTAAAAACACATGAAAGAAATGTACAGGAATGCCTTCGTGAAAGACAATGGTCACTGTTAATGAGTCTCTGTTAAAGTCACTCTCTGTTTTGGGAATATAGTTGCCGGATCATGTATTGACAGATCTTGAATTTTACCTATTTTTCTCAATAAATTTTACCAGTAATGATTATAGTAATTATATAACATTTTTTTAAATTATTAGTCATCATTCCACTTTGCTTCTTGTCTATTTGAATATTAGTTACCTCTGAGTTAGGGAAATTAAATTCCAGAGAGAGAATTTGAGCATTTCAAACAAACATTGTTCAGTTATGTACTTCCCCTGACTCTGCAGTGTGGTAAAGGGTGTGTGCTTTGGTGTGTCTAACTTAGGTTGTGTGTTAGAATGGAGGTCATGCTGAGCACAGTAACTGCCATGTGAAGTTCTTGCTAAATGTGTGTAGACAGCAGTGAGACTGAGTTCTGCACTTGTACTTCAGGGTGTGCTATGGGTGTGGGAATGTCATTCACTGCGTATTAGGTATGATGTCACCCTTTGACAAGAGTTTGAAAGAGATGAGTTACTGGGTCTTCCTTGTGGTACTGACTGTGGAAGGGTGTATTCCATCCCAGGTTGTCAGATCCAGTCATGTGATGGGCACATCTGCTGTCCTTGCACTGTGCCCTTCTTGTTCATGCAGAAATCATTGCACTTAACAAGTTCTGAGTCACCTCCTAGTAGTGCTGAGGCTTTGTATTTTGTTTTCTGACCCCTGTGTCTTCATTGTTAACACCATTTTAACACTTGTCTTAGAAATTAATTTTAAGGTAGTCATTTTCTACGTCACTACTTTATGGTCACGAGGACAGTGAAATGAGTAGATGGGCAGCCAGCTTTGTCTAGCAGCCCGTTTGTGCCATGTCACTGTTGTTAGCAAATATAGTTGTTTTATTAACGATCACTTTACCTTAACTTAAGGTCCTTAAAAATAAGATTTTATTCTGTAAGGCAGGACTATCTTTGAAGTTTCTCTCACTGGAGAATGAAAGCTAGAAGAGAAGAGGACCGGTCAGCAAAGGTGTATAGTCACAGCTGACATGAGAGCTCAGTGCTTACGACTCTGGCATGGCTGTGGTGCACTTACGAGGTCTGTGGTGACTTAAGAGCGTTGTTTTAACTGAGACCACACAGATGGAGAGAGCAAAGCTTAGGACGAGCTCCTCCCACTGAGTGCCACGCCCATAAGAGGCAAGTGCCACCAATGAGTGTCCGTGTTCACAGACTTGCTGATTTCTATGTTATTAAAGGTGTTTCAGTCCTTCCCTCCCTCCCACATTTACTATCAGCCAACACACACACCCCTCAGCCCCTCTCTCACTCTTGGTTTGGTCGGACTATCTTTGCAAACTGTGTCAGAAGCTTGTCTTATCAGCTTTCCTGGAATGGGCAGGAAGGTTTTCCTGAGAAGTAGCAACACATGCTTCTGGACAGAGGAGAACTCTTGTCTCTGAACAGACTGCAGTGCGGTGCAGTGCAGCCCCTTGGGCACTCTGTGTGCCCATTCACTTAGTCTTGGGTCCATCATTGTCCATGGACTAGCCACATAAAACAAGGTGATATTCACTTCTTAAACAATTTACATAGAACATCTTTACCTGAGCTTTATTCTAAAATAAAAAATTCACAGTGCCTATGCTTTACTTTTAGTTTTTTATACTTTGTGTGTGTGTGTGTGTGTGTGTGTGTGTGTGTGTGTGTGTGTGTGTGAAAGTGCACATGCTCATGCGTGCACGTGCGTGCGTATCTGTCTGTCTGTCTCTCTGTCAGTCTATATGCAGGCTCTGTGGTTAATCTCAGTAGCTAGCCTTACTGCCAGTTACTTGTACCCAGTGAGCCATCTTGCTGCCCAAGTATCTTATTTTTGAAAACATAAAACAGAACATAGGAGTCCAGAGTTATGCTTGTTATCTCATATCCAGTTCTCCTTCCTAAAGGACGTTTCTGTGTGCATCTGTCAAGATAATTCTTAAACATATATACACAGATTTCTTGGATGTTTTCCTTGGTGGACTTGTTGTAGAGTGTATATAATCCTAGCACTCAGGAAGCAGAGGCAGGAGGATTGCTGTAAGTTTGAGGACCAACAAAGCTATGTAGTGAGACCTAGTCTCATAAAACAGAAGCGTGATTGCCTCTCTGCCGCTCAGTTGTGAGTTTCTGGTGGTTTTGAAATTGTGGCCCTGTGCTGTGAAGGGGAGGTTTTATTTGTTTTGACGTCTTTTCTGTTTTTTTAGGAGGGGGTGTTGATTTTGGGGTGTTGTTGTTGTTGTTGTTGTTTTTGTTTGTTTTTAATTAGACTCTTTCATTGTGGAAATAAGTGTTTTCTGTCCTAAGGACTTTCCATAAAATAATTATTTAGCAATGTCCATTTTTCTGTTTATAAACACAAAAGCCTTATGTTAGCTTGTGTGGACAAGTTCTTAGGTATTATTTTTCTGCTGCCTTTCTGTATTGTTATCTTTTTGTTGTTGTTCTCAAATTTATTTCCAACCCTACTATTAAATTTTCATTTCTGATATCATCTTTCCATCTTCTAAGAGTTTGGTTTTGTTCTTGGGTGTTCCTCTCTATGCTGCCTCCTCCTATGTGTGTAGACTGCCGTACTTTCCCTCACCGCTGAGGAACGCTCCACTCCGCAGCGCTTCTTCCCTGCCATGTCCGTGGTGCTCTCTGGGGATCTTAGGCAAAGAGTTTCTATTTTAAAATGTAGCCTGAAAGAACCAGTTGGAAGTTCAGTGCACTTGTGGGCACTGACTAGCTGATACATCTTAGGATACCCTGGCTGGGCTCTGGATACTCTGAGGTCAGTTCTATGGATTCGTTCATCTTAATGATGTTCAGTTTCCTGGTCCCTAAGCAGGATGATGTTGTTCTCTGAGTCCATGAGGTAGGTGCACCAGAGGCTCCCAAGCTGCTGTCTTCTCAGTGACTCATGCACATGTACACACCAGTCTCTCGGGCCCACTGTTAAGAGGAAAGCATTTCTACTCAGCTATTAAAAACAATGAATTTGAGAAATTCTTAGGTAAATGAATGAAACTAGAAAATATCATCCTGAGTGAGGTAACCCAATCACAAAGAACACACATGGTATGCACTCACTGATTATTGGATATTAGCCCAGAAGCTTGAAATAGCCAAGATACAACTCACAGACCACATGAAGCTTATGAAGAAGGAAGACCAAGTGTGGGGGCTTCGGTCCTTCTTAGAAGGAGTAACAAAATACTCAAGGGAGCAAATATAGAGACAAAGTGTGGGACAGAAACTGAAGGGGGGCCATCTGGAGACCATTCATTCCACTTGGGTATCCAAAGGTAGACAGACGCTGATGTAGATGTCAGGAAGTGCATGCTGCCAGGAGCCTGATATAGCTGTGT
This sequence comes from Mastomys natalensis, assembly GCA_021653895.1. Taxonomy (NCBI): domain Eukaryota; kingdom Metazoa; phylum Chordata; class Mammalia; order Rodentia; family Muridae; genus Mastomys; species Mastomys natalensis. Next base: position 966,134 of record JAJTUV010000270.1, read on the forward strand.
CCTTAGAGGTCTGCCAGAGTTTGACATATCCAGAGGCAGATGCTCACAGCTAACCATTGAACTGATCTTCCCAATGGAGGAGTTAGAGTGAAGACTGAAAGGGTTTGAGGCCCCATGAAGAGAGCAACAATACCAACCAACCAGAGCTCCCAGGGTCTAAACCACCAGCCTGGGAGCACGTAGGGAGGGATCCATGGCTCCAGCTGTATACATAAGGGAGGATGGCCCTGTTGGGCATAGGTAGGAGAGGAGATCCTTGGTCCCATGAAGGCTGGACGCTGTGTGGGGGGAATTCGAGGGTGGGGAGGTCAGGAATGGGAGGTAGGTAGGGGCACATCCACAGAGAAGCAAGAGGAGGGGCGATGGGATAGTCGGTTTGGGGGGCAAGGAATGGGGTAAGGGGATAACATCTAAAATGTAAATAAAATATCCAATAAAAAAAATGAAAAAAAAAAAAAGAGTAAAGCATTTCTTTGTTTCTGCCTAATATAGGAAGGCATTCATGGCCAGGTGTGGGAATGGAAGATCTGATGTTTAACATACAGATAGATGCTCAGTCAGGCTTCGTTTGGGACCTGCACCTCCCAGTCCTAATTGCCAGAGTTCTAGAGTATACACTCATCAACTTCTCTTACAATCCTCCTATTTCTTGTCTCAGTCTCTTCTCATCTGTTGCCGTGATGTTAAATTCAGGTGGTATATTTACAATTCCCACATGTGTATGCCTGCCGTAAACCAGACTCATCAGCTGTCTCCTGAACTCTCTGCTTGCCTAACAGGTGAGCATCTCTCCTCAACCACCTTCCTCACCTTGCTTTTTCCAGAATACTCTCTAAACATGCAGTTTAAGAGTGAATCATTCAGGAGAGAGAGCAGAAGCATTGTCACTGTAATCATACAGTGCTTCCTCCAGTAGGAGACACAGTTGCCATCAACCCAGATCTGACCACATTTCCAAGGTGTACCATTATGTATTGTAGTATTACTTCACCCACTGTGGAACATGCATGAAAAACTACAGATAGAACTGCCAAGTTGTCATCAGCTGCACTACCCCTGAGCATATAACTGAAGGCATCGGAAGTCAGCATGCCGTAGGGATGCCTGCACACCTGGGTATTACAGGACCATTCAGAGAGGCCCAGCGATGGGCTCAGCCTACGTGTCCCCAACAAGGAGTGGATAAAAGCATGGTGCGTGTCTGCACACAACACACAACTGTGTTTTCATCCCTCGGGTTCCTTCCTCGGCAGCCTTGCTAGCATTTATTTCTCTTCCTGTTGACAGTCACTCTGGTTGGGCCAGGGTAGAATACCAGTGCCATTTGGATCTGCATTTCCCTGATGGCTACAGTGGCCGACCAATTTATGTCATTTGTAAGAAAGCAGATGCAATTGGTGATCCTAATGTTAAATAAAACAAACCAGACACAGACTCTAGATTTTAAAAAGAGAGAGAGACATGGAAATAGAATGGGGCTATTTGGGAAAAGGAAGGGGACTCTGGAGAAAGAGGGAGGCCACAAATGGCAATGTAGTTTGATGAGACCCGTCTTTTTGTACAGTTCCTAGATGTGTGTGTGTGTGGCGCGCGCGCGCGCGCACATGCGTGTGTGTGTGTGTGTGTGTGTGTGTGTGTGTGTGTGTGTGTATCTGTGTCTGTTTTCACATTGATTCAAGATTGTCCTAGCCAGTGTACTGTCAAAGAAATTTTAAAATTCAATCTGTGAATTTTAAATGTGAACCTATTTTTTTAATTCTATTAAGTCCTTTGATCTTGGCATTGGCATGTTTTGGCAGTCTTAATGAGGGACTGGAGTGACAGAGGTGAGAAACCCTGGCTACCCTCACAGAAGGCATCACTCCCAGGACCCACACGGCAGCTCACAACTGGCTATACTTCCAGTCCTGGGATCCACAGACACTGCACAGACAAGTGCACTTGACACACAGACAGACAAACCACTCATGAGCATAAAATAAACATTTTAAAAGTTCTCATGACTGGGCTGGAGAGATGGCTCAGTGGTTAAGAGCACTGACTACTCTTCCAGATATCCTGAGTACAATTCCCATCAACCACATGGTGGCTCACAATCATCTGCAATGGGGTCTGATGCTCTCTTCTGATGTGTTTGAAGAGAACAATTGTGAATACATTAAAAAAAATTTTTTTAATTCTAATGACTCTACAAAAAGTGTACTACACTTAATAAGTGGATTCAGCAAGGACATTACTGACTGGGCACAGTGACATACACCTGAACTTCTACCCTGGGAAGATTGATTGAGCCTAGGAGTTAGCAGCCTGTCTGGTCAACTGAGGAGAGAGAGAGAGAGAGAGAGAGAGAGAGAGAGAGAGAGAGAGAGAGAGAGAAGAGATAGATAGTTAGTTAGTTAGTTTACTATATACACATATCTATAAAATGAAAGTGTAAACTATTGTTAAAAGGCCTAAGTAGGGTGATCATCTCCTTGGAAATTGAGAGCTGTGGCCATAGTAAGACCCTGAAGTCATGAACACATGGAGTATGGTGTTAATCAGAGTTTACTATTAGTCATTTAATGGTACCAGCAGGTTGATGATAAAATTTGTATAGAAATAACAAAGAAACCAAAATAATCCAAAGCCATTTTGACAAAGAAAGCAGAACTTGGAGGGCTCACCTGCCTGACTGCAGGTTTACTGTGGAGCTGGCATCAGGACAGTGTGGTATTCGTGTACAGGAATCAGAGCAGTGGGCTGGAGCCCAGGAATAGACTGGCACATATGTAGTTGGTACATTTCACCCAGGGCGAGAAGATAATTCTCAGGGAAGTGAAGTCTTTCAGTGCTAGAGCAATTAAATGCCCATATCCCTCCACCCTGCAGAACACACAGACCTTGACTCATGCTTCATACGACACACATCAGTGCAAATGGATCATAGACCTTAATACAAGAAGTAGAAATGCAAAGCTTACAGGAGAAACCAAAGGAGAACAGCTTTGGGTTTGGGGGTTAGAGTTTGTTTTTTTAAAAGACAAGACACAAAAAGTACAAGTTTTTTTAAAAGACAAGACACAAAAAGTACAAACCATTCTTTTACGGTTTAGCAAATTCATCACACTTAGCCAATTTTTGAAATTAAGTTAGTTGTGGTAGTGTATTCAAATATTTGGGAGCAGAGGCAGGCAGATCTCTCAGAGTTCCATGTCAGCCCGATCTACAAAGTAAGTTCCAGGACAGCCAGAGCTACATAGTGAGACCCTATCTCAGGGAAAAAAAATTCTTTTTTAAAGATTTATTTATTTAATTTTTATATATGAGTATACTGTAGCTATCTTCAGATATACCAGAAGAGGGCATCTGATCCCATTACAGATGGTTGTGAGCCACCATATGGTTGCTGGGAATTGAACTCGGGACCTCTACCTCTGGAAGAGCAGTCAGTGCTCTTAACCACTGAGCCATCTCTCCAGCCCAGAAAAAAATTCTTAAAAAGATATACATTTTGTGTGTGTGTGTGTGTGTGTATTTATATATTACATATCTGATAAAGGGCTTATACCCAAAGTATATAAAGAAACAGACCTCTTACAACTTAAGAACAAAAGCTACTCAGTTTTTAGGGGCAGAAGATTGTATAGCTGACTACAGGGATAATGCTCTTCAGCACCCAAAATACCAAGCAACATGCTGAGCAAGAAGGAGCTGGTGGCTCAGCAGAGTTAGACAAGGGCCAGGCAGTCCAGCCACCCCTGCAGGACTCTACTCAAGAGACAGGAAAATAGGTGTTCAGCAAAAGAAGAGTAGCCCGACCCTGAAAGCAACTAGGAATAGGAAACGAGGTCTGTCCATAGAGAACACTGCTGAGTACTACAGCCGGATGAATTATGGATGCTCAGACCATGGGCAGGTTTGAAAAGCACTGTGCTGAGTGAGAAAGGCAGACTCAGGGCTGCCATATAGTCTGGTCTATTGTGTGAGAGTCTAGAAGAGGCAAAAGCATGTGTCTGTCCATAGTTGCCTGGAAGGAAGTGGGGTGTGTTACAGCTGTGAAGGGCCCAATGGAGCTTTCTGGAGAAGTAGCAATGTTGTCCATCTTGATTATTCTGATGGTTTATGTGAATGGTTAAGTTTATCAAACTCCTTGTGTTATATGCATAGGTTATAAAGATGTTTGAAAGTGAAGTAGGACATAAGACCAGGTTCGAGTGCCCTGTGAGCAGAGGAAGAATGTTTGTCAGAGGCAGGGAGGGAGACATCTCTTCTGGAGGGGTGGGAAGGCTGGTGCTGGAGCTATGCCTTAGGGCATGCATAGACCTCTGACACCCAGCTCCTGCTTCCTGTTCCTTCTATAAGTGGGAAGGCCACTGTTTCTTCCTTAGAACAAGTCCAGGGTCTTAGTTGCATTTCTTACCCATTTGACACCCTGCTGAGTCCCTGCCTCTGGCACTAGGTGACACGTACAGCAGCCTTTGCTTGCTTGTGGTTTTGCTATTAGTTGTTCCCAGAGCTCTGTCCTGCATGTCATTGCTCACACAGTGCTTCCACATTGTCATGTGGAATTGTCATTGTCTGTGATTGCTCCTGGTGTGGGTTGTCCCCACCTCTCCCCACACCAAGTCTTCTCGCTGTCTTTTGAACACTACTGTCTGGTTGTTTCTGCCTCCAGTGGTCTTCCTGAGCAGGTTGCCAGAGGGGTTGGGTGGGGAGGGGCTTCCTGGCAAAATTGTTAGGCATACAGATTCAGGAACAACGTGCCTGTGCTTGACTCCTGACTCTTGCCACTAATGCTGTGTGCCCAGGGAGATCACTTAACCTATCCTTGCTTCAGTATCATCCCTTTAAAAATAGAGGGAGGGGACATGGGTCACAGTCATACCCACCTTCCAGACTATGTGATGGTGGTGCTGGACAGGGCCTGCACTGCACATCCCAGGGCTGCTGCCCTTGCTACTTGCTTTGTCCTCCAAGTCTCCCTGTTCATCAGACAGGGATTTCTGAAAAACCTCAATTACCTGGACTCCTTTCTTTCGGTTTCTGCTTTGTCTTTTGCCTTCCAAATGGCTCCTGTCAGCTTCCACTCAAGTCTCCTTCTTAAGAAGTTGAATGTTCCCTTAGGATTGGCTATTTCTGCTGCTGGTCTCTTGTCTTTTCCCTCCAGGGGAAAAGAATCTTTCTAAAGCGTCAGTAGTTAATGATTCCTCCTTGGTCAGTCAGTAGTTTTCAGATTTTCATTCTGTGTCATGAGATTCCCTGGTGGGGACACTGTGACTGCCACAAAGCAGACAGAGATGCATAAGGGAGAACTATTACCCACTCACTACCAGACACGGTTCTTCACTATGCCTCTTACTATAATCCTGCTGACATGGACATCTCCAGGTCTCAGGGTGAGATCCAAGCTCTGTATTCAATAATAAGAGGTGACACACACCCAGCTCTTTCCACGTGTGGGCTCTGCTGCCTCTGCCTCACTGCTGGCTTCTCTGCCTTCACTTGGATTTCTTTGTTTGCCATCCTGCTGCCTGGCTTGCATGGCCAACTCTTAGTTGTTACTTAAGGCAGCAGTCAGATATCACCCTTTCCTGGTCTCCATTAGTCACGGGCGCAGACCTCACTTACATCTCATGCCACTTCTGCCCTCCAGGAAGGCAGGCCGTGGCCACTGCTCTCACTTGCTGCTGCCCTCGCTGGCTTCCTCTCTTGCCTCATCTCACCCCATGGATTTTCTCCAGTCTCGCTTTGTACGCTGTACGGTCTCTCAGCACACCTTCTGTATACTGTTTCAGCCTTTTAGATTGCTCTTCATCCTCATTTACTTTCCAGTTAGCAAACTCCTAACTTCAAGGCTACAGCCAAGCCTGATTTCCTCTGTGGAATGTATCTGACCTTCCGCTGTGCCCCTAGAGAGTTCTGGTAGAGTGTTGTCTGCTTTCAAAACTTACCCCTTTGGACTTGACCTCCTTGGGTGGGAACCATGTCTCTGAGCATTTTGCAGTAGCTCCTCAGCTGTCTAGAACAAAGCCCAGGGTTTTAGATGTGCCATGGGCATCCCTTCACAGTCTGTCTCCAGACTGTCTTCACTGTGCTCTCCTCTCCTGCCATCTGTGCACCTCAGCTGTAGCCATTTGCACCAGCTTGTGATCTTCTCAGCACGTCCCAGTTTGGACTGACCGCACATTTTTTATTTACATGCCGCCTATCCTGTACAGTGCTGTCTCTTGGCAGGGGCTCTGGTTTCCTCGGAATAGCATGCTCTTTCTTATAAGACCCTTTTTTAAGTGTATAATGTTCCAGCTCCTCCTCCCAAAGATCATATAGTAATCCCCTCTGTATGCATCCAGTGTTAGCAGAATCGTGTGTGTTGTGTGTGTGTGTGTGTGGTGTGTGTGTGTGAGAGAGAGAGAGAGAGAGAGAGAGGAGAAGAGAGACCTCCTGTGTTTTAGTCGTTTTCACTTTCTCACAGAATGTCCAGTTTATAGTGGATATTGTTGTACTTAAAGAAAAGCTAGTCTCTCTCTAGCCTTACAAGGGTAGTTTAGGTGTTCTGCCCCCGACTGAATACCAGTCACCCTGAGGATCAGCTCCACTTCCATTTGTGATCAGCTTTTCCTATGCGTGTAGCCATCCTGTATCTCCGCTGCTTTAACTAGCACCAAGCCAGGGCTGAGCACTTGGGGTGCGGAGCTTAAACAGAAGTTACTTTTCTCACTCTGCAATTTGCAAGTCATTCTCCTATAAATTTAGGTCATTTTGCCTTAAAAATGCTAAATGAAAGCCAGAATTAGAATGTTAAAAAAAGCGCACACAAGATTTTGCAAGCCGTAGCTCTAGTGTGGGGGGAGCCTGTTAAGTCGTATGAGAATAACAACTTCGAGTGAGTGTGAATTCTGTGTCTCATTCATGATAGAACTGGAGGAGACCTCATGTTAACTGTTCTTGCACAAACTTTCTTAAAGCTGGAAACCATGAGCACAGCTTCTTGGGAAGTGTGCTTCAGAACTTGATACCCTTAATTCAGCAGATCTTCCTTGTGCTCAGCGGAAGGAAGCACCTTATGTTGGGATTGCAGCTCATTCACTTGTTTGGTCTCCTAACAAGGGAAACAGATTGCTAGTATTCTTTTGTAAAGTAAACAAACAAACTGGCCTATCTTTTCCAAAGGAAACCATTTCAAGTGATTTTCCACATAGAGAGAAAGGATGGGAATTCGGACATCCCCTGGTTTGTGAGCTGAGCTGAGAGCAGCCCTGCATTCCTGAGCTGCAACTTCAACAAGAGGCCATGCGGTCTTCCTTTTGGCCCCTCCTCTTGCACCGAGCTCCTCTAAGGCCTCCCCATTGTTGTTCCCTTTGGGGTGTCCAGTTTATGTCTCTGAGTTGTGCCGTGCATTTCCTATGCTAGAATTGACCACCAAACTTCTTTTAGTCTCAAGAACCCTGAGCTGGGAAGATGGCTCAGTCAGTAATGTGGTTGCCTCACAAGGTCAGGAGCCTGAGTCTCAGGCCCAGAACCCACACTAAAAAGCCAAGAGTGTTAGTTCAAATTTAAGGCTGGGAGTTCAGTCTGTGGTAGAATGATATCCTAACATGAATAAGTCTCTGGGTATAATGCCCAGTACTCAGACCATAGAGAGGAGGATGGGAGAGGAAATCTAAACGTGAAAAGCAGTTTAAGACGAGCTTGGTAGTAGAGCACATGTCTAGTCTATGTGGACCCTTAGGTCAATCCCCAGTGTTGCCAAAAACAAAAACCAACAAAGGATAGACAAAAAAGTCCTCTCACCTAGAATGAATGTTTATTGGTCTCAGCTTCTTGAGTTATTCCACTTGATCCGTATGAAATAATTAGAGCCTTTCCAAAATTGATATTCAAGTCAATGTTCTGTTTACAAGATCATCACTAAGGAATAATAAAATCATAGTTTTAGCACTTAAAAAATACTACCGATCATACCTCAAGATAACATGGGAAGTGTACGGAATCAGAATTGACTTTATTTTTAAGCTTTCCTCTAACCCGTAGAGTTTGTATTCATTAGATACAGTAGATTTACTATTAGGGTATATGACTATACACATTTACTATTAAAGCATATATGTGTGTGTGCATAAAATACATACTTGTGGCCCTAGTACTAGACATACACATTTAGAATCATGTCTTCTTAATGAATTGGCTTTCATTACTATAAAATCTTTCTCTTTATCTCTAATAATAATACATATTCAGCCTACTCTGTCTGCAGCTAACATGGCCACCCAGCTTTCTTATAGTTACAAACTCCTATCTGTTTTTAGATTTGTGTTTCTTTTAAATAGCACATAGATGGGTCTTGACGTTCATCCAGTCTTAAAGAAAGAAAGAAAAGAAGAGAAAAAAAACACTGTCATTCAATTGAAGCATTCAGCCCCTTACATTTAATGTAACTCACCTTTATTCTTTGAAAAGCATTCACTTATATCTCTATTAAGATGCCTCTTAGGTCATAGTAATCTATATTCTGAACTATTCCTAATATGACCATTCAAGACGTGCCACCTGGATTTTTATCCACTGTCTGGCTGGATCATCTGTAGTTCTCAATCTATTACCAGTGTCATTTATATAAATCTGTTCCTTGTGTAGCCCCTCAGCAGTTCGCTCTACATGTTATGGGTATTTGCTCTCACGGTACAGCTCATGCTTTTCTAGACACTCAGATTGCTAGACATTTCTTGCAGTGTCTTCTCTCATGTCCAGCTCTGCAAGTTCAGACGACTGCTTTCCCAAGTCCTCATGTCTGTCCCAGCGTCAGTGTGCAGTGCTACTCTGGTCCTAGTTTTCTGAACCGTAGTCCAGGTTAGATCCTTTCCTTAGAGAGAAACTCACCATTGCTGGCTGCTCATGTCTTGCTTTAGGAATCTATGTTTTACTTGATTACTACAGGGGAGTTCATCTGTTACCAATTAATCTATCATGACCAGAAGTAGAAATCTCATAAAAATATATCCTTAAAATCACCCTTCCTCCAAATAACTTACTTAATTAATTAAAAAATAAAATCACATTTCTTGAGAAATGTCCCCTTGCATCCCTGTGGTCCTATAGCACTGGAGAACTAGAATGAGCCAACATGCTTACTTGAAGAGTAGGCAGCAAAAGTCCACCTGCCCCAGCGTCCTAGAGTGGCGTACACAGAGGTGCAGCATCCATAGTCCAGTTCCTGTCCTGGATTTTCTTATTTCTGTCCTGTTTGTTTCACTATAGTGATCTTTTGAGACTTCTGTGTAGAAGATATAACTTTAACCTGTGAACGGTTTTCAGTGAGACTCACATTATTTAAACAGCCCCCTTACTCTATTTTGCTATGTAAATAATGTTATTGATCCTACTGTTAACACAGGCATGAAAGGAACTATTGATATGCTTCTGGCACTACTTGGTTACTGCCTAGCCAGTTGCTTTTGCAACAGCCCACTCAATAAGTCTGTTTTGCTCCTGACATTACTGTCACAGAGATTCCAGAATAATTCCTATGCTATGGGACTATGTCAGTATTAGACTTAGAGGAGGGCTGGGTTTCTTGGTGTAATTGACTTTTCCTTATGTTTTTCAGTTTGTTTTCTTTGCTGTCTAAAAAACACAACAAGGTTCTGGAGCAAGCCACGCAGTCCTTGAGAGGTTCCCTGAGCTCCAACGATGTCCCTCTCCCAGATTATGTGAGTAGCTGCCCTATCCTAGTCCCCAGTTCCTCTGTGCTGTTAGATCCATGAATTACTGAACCTCTCCAAGTCTGCCCATGCCCTTGGACATCTTCAGTGAAGGAGCTGGAGAAAATCAACCTCAAGTGGTGACATCAGGAATTCTGGTAGTTGAATCAAACAAACAAAAAAAACATCTCAACCCAATTCTTCAAAAACAGAATATCCAGAGATACGTTAAGAGTCCCTACCTTAAAAGCCGGGAGTGGGGGGCTAACATAGGGCAGGGGAGAGTTGCAGGGGACTTGAATTTGGTTCATCTGTACAAACTTTCTTATCCTTAGACAATATTGTTGAATCATGGATTAGTGCTATGTCATTTATTCCATAAAACCATGTTGAATGTATGTAGTTTTAAAGTCCCCCTATTAGTTTTCTCCATTAATCACAGAGTACAACATTGACATTTCTTAGAGGAAGTGGTCGGATTTAATGGTCCTTGCCAGTCACGAGGATGATTGTAATGGTAGAACACATTTGTGATACACATTTGAATTCTATATTGAACCTCAGAGTTCTTACTGAATTAGAGGGTTTCTTCATCTGTAAACTTGGCAGGAAGTTCTGACCCTCACTCCCTAGGATCACCAGGGAATTCTCACTGCGACCCGTCCCCGCAGCCCTCGACCTAACACTGAGCACATGGCACCTTCTCGGCCAGTCTTGCTGCCTTTGCCCAGAGCTAACAGGAGCTGAATCAGCCAGGCCAGGGATCTAAAAGGTGATTTGAGAGAACAGTAGTGGGCCTGCAGTGTGGCTCAGCGGGTGAAAAGTCTGCTGTACAAGCCTGAGGACCTGAGTTCAATCCCCCAAAACTTAGTAAAAGTGGAAGGAGAGAAGCAGTTCCACAGAATTGTCTCCTGACCTCCACGCACACACTGTGGTGTGCTCACCCCCTACACATGTGTTACACACACAATAACAATGAATAGAATAAAACTGTTAGCAAGGAAATGGGTATGTTCCTCTTTGTTTTGTTTTGTTTTTTTACTTCCTCAGAATTTTAACCTTTTAAGTATTCTTAGCAATAGCCATAAAATTCTGTGTCCTGGACTAGCCCCAGAAACTAGAAACGGAGAGGGTCTCTGCAGCTCTGGAGTCCCAGATGTGTGCTTTCTGCACCAGATTGGAGACCATATTAGCAGAGTTTAATAAGTGCTTAAAAATAAGCCTATGTTTTCCTTCTTGCCCTAACACATAGAATACTCAGGGTCTACGTAGAGGTTTCTGAGTTTATTAAGAAAATGTTTATACTCACTACACTGTATAATTCACAAGTCAGTTGGGTAACAATGTAAAAAGAACTTGGCAAGTTACAAAAGTATTAGTATTAGTACTTTAGCCCAACCATGTTTGTCTAAAAACCTCATGGGAAACCCTTCGTCACATTTTAGATAATGAGGAAACTGCCCTGGCCACATAAGGGAAAAGAATACAAAAACCAACTCTAGTCCTCTGTACAGTGCACCCTGGCTCGCACCAGCCATGCCCTGCGTGTGTGTGTGTGTGTGTGTGTGTGTGTGTGTGTGTGTGTGTGTGTGTGTGTGGTTTGCGCCCATGTGCACATACGCACGCACACTCAAACATGCATGCATGCACACACATGTCTCTATGGGAGGCTTTCACAATTTAACTCAGTGAGTGAAACGATAGAGGAGCATTGAACGGCTTTTAAAAACAATGTGATACCATTCAGACAACTTAATCATGTATGACAGAGCCTGAATATAGAAAGTGATAGCAAATAAGTTGTCATTGCTTTTAACTGTAACCATGTTTTTAAATTATTGATCCTGTCAGCCGGGCGGTGGTGGCGCACGCCTTTAATCCCAGCACTTGGGAGGCAGAGGCAGGCGGATTTCTGAGTTCGAGGCCAGCCTGGTCTACAGAGGGAGTTCCAGGACAGCCCGGGCTACACAGAGAAACCCTGTCTCGAAAAACCAAAAAAAAAAAAAAAAAAAAAAAAAAAAATTATTGATCCTGTCAGTGTCACAGAGGCAATTTCTTTGCCTCCGAAAATCACCTTAGCAACTATTGGAAGTGAGACAGAACCACAGAAAGTATGCTATTATTGTTCTTTCAGAGAGCTTTTGAATCTTCTGTCTGGCCAAATATATCATCTCATTCAAGCAGTAAGTAAACACAGGTAGAAATTAGAAGGACTCCAGTGGTGATCCTCGCTTGGGAGAATCCGGGCAGGGCAGTCAGCCGAGCAGACACAGTAGCCAGCGGTTCAGCTCAGTGCTGAGCAGCCCATGCTGGCATGACCCCCTGCTTTTTGGAGTCTTGTTTTACTTTGTCTCTCGTTGCAGAACGTGAATTCTGTCCAGAGGTTACTTGATGGGGAACAGCTTAAAGAATGAGTACCTCTATATTCTTATGTCTTTACTGTCTCTTGGTTTTAAGTTATACTATGGTAAATACCAATGTGTGTAATCTACGTGAAAACAGTCATTTGAGAGCATCTGATTGTTAAAGTGTATAACGATGTCTCTAGAGACCAAAATCCCACACATACACCAATTAAATATACATTGTCTTTATACTATAGTTAGTCCTCTGCCCAGACAATCGAATGCATTTTAAAGCTCAGACATTGCCAGGTGGTAGTGGCACACACCTTTAATCTAGCACTTGGAAGCAGAGGCAGGTGTATATCTATGAATTCCCAGCCAGCCTAGTCTACAAAGTAAGTTTCAGGACGGACAAAGGCCACACAGAAAGACCCTGTCTTGAAAAACCAAACAGAAAGAGGCTGAAAAAAATAAATTTGGAGGTTAGTTTTCTAGGCTGAAAAATGGATTTGGAGGTTGGGGGGGGAGACAGACTTTCTAGCCTGGTTACCATCAAACTCCCTGCATCCTCCTGCTTCTACTGGCTGAGCCGAGCTGAGGCGAGTGCTGGATTACAGGCATGATCCCCCACACCTAGTCTCTGAGGCACTGAGGGTAGAGCCCAGGGCTTCTGCTAGGTGAGCATTTTACCAACTGAGCTACATGCCTAGGCCTATGCATAGTAGCTGATAACTCAACTTTGTAAACTGGAATCCACTGGAGATGCCCTGGGTTGGAAGTCTTAAAATTGTATCTGTGTGGTATGAAATGAGAATTGTTTGGTCATTGCCTAAATATTTGTTTTTAATATGTGGTGGGCATGGGTAACTTCTGTGCTTCCTTATTACATTTCTTCGTTAATTATTATATGATCTGTATGTTAGTTTGATTCTTTGGCAATTTAAGAAGTTGTAGCTTTTTTTCTTTTTACTTCAAAACAAATAGAATGTTGTTGAGCTTCTCCTTGTCTGATTTTATTCCCGGTTCTCTTGGATTTCAGTTTACTAAAAATCAAAGCTATGTTCCTGGAACTTGCTTTCCTGAAGTCGTGTTTGCCTGTCATCACTGTTCCACCTAGAACCCCAACATGCTTTGCCATTGAGTACATTTCCCTGCCCTTCGAGTGTATAGCGCTAAGGAAAAGGCTTTTGCATTTGTTTATATAACTTATATCTGCTTTTAAACATCGGTGTTTTCTGAAATATAGTAAGAGGCATTCTGACTTGATTCCTAAACTAAGAACAATTTAACTCAAGTTTTTCTGCGTTGTTCTATCATTTACATTCCTTGGGTCTGTTCTTTAGCCTTGGCTAGATAGAGAATGTACTATTCACATACACAAAACAGTTATCTTGATCATAGTGGTATGTCCAGAAACATGGGAGTGTATTTGTCATTTTAAAGCAGTCCTTTTGGGATTTTCACTTTTGAGGCATGCTCATGGTTACCAACCATATTTGTATTCACTGTAAGGAAAGTAGCACAGTCTAGAACATTGCCATGTCTTCTCTCTGGAAGTTACCTTGGTGTGGTTGAAGTGAACAATACATGCTTCTGCACATAAAGAGTCTCAAATGTATGAATAAAATTGAATTCAATAGATGGTAGATTTTATAAATCTGTAACCAAACCTAACAGATGTCTAAAGAGACGGCCTTCCTTGCAGAAGCAGGGGAGAGGGGGTAGTAGCCTCCTCTGAAGGAGCTGAGTTGACCTGGGTCCAATTGCATCAGGTTTTGATTTGATTTTTTTGAAAAGAACAGTATACTCTTCACAGTGTGTATTGGGTCCAGCTTATGCATGTGCTCAGGAACCACACATCTGAAGTTTAATTCCATGCACAGCAGGTAACTGAGAATGTGCCATAGCCTATCCATAGCAGCTAAACACCATGAGGTTAGAGGAAGTCAAAGTAGATCATCAGGAGTTTGGATTAAGCAAAGACTTAGATATAGCAAAAGCATAAAGAACAAAAACACTTGGATAGTTTGGACTTCATCACAATTTAAAACTTTGGGTAAGAGCGCTTACCTAGCATTCACAAGGTCCTGGGTTCAATCTCCAGTGCCATATGACCTAGCTGTGATGGTGCACTCTGGGAATCCCAGTACTTGGAAGGTGGAGGGAGGCAGGAGGATCCAAAGTTGAAGGTCATCCTCAGGTGTATAATGAACTGAGGGCCAACCTGGGCTATAACAGACCCTGCTGCCAGAAAATAAAATGTAAACTTCACTTTTATAGGACTCAAATAAGACATTGGGGCAGTAAATAAAAACAGAAAGAAGCACTAGGGGGACAGAAGCAGGCAGATCTCCAAGTTTGAGGTCAGCTTGGTTTGTATAGTGAGTTCCAGGAGAGCTGGGCGATAGAGAGACTTTGTCTCAAAAACTAAAGAGTGAAGCAATAGCCCACAAGCTCACAGAAAGGAAGAAAATAATTTCAAATCCAGAATATATGTGCAAAGTGTACAATTCATCTTATGGATGAATTTATAGTAAAGCTATGAACAGCACACTTTACGACAGGGCAAACACAACACTTTATAGCTGAGTTCTGTGCCTTGGGAGATACAAAAGTACTTGAAGGCCTCTCTTGGTGGAGATCCTGGCCCTATAGGTGTGACTTAGAGAATGAAGTTGTCTCTGTGCCTGGCAGTAGGGAGCAGTTCTGGCAAAAGGAGGCTAGGTATAACATAGGATGCAGATCTAACCTCAGGAGAGCCACATTCACCAGCCACAGGTGAGCAACAAGACCAAGAGACTTGCCATCTGTGTGGGGACATCCGAGTGTTTCTTTACACCTGAGACAGGACTGCTCTGTACATCTCAGTTCTCCTTGGGATGCTGACTAGCTGCTCACTGTGTCCAGCAGCCGCAGAGATAGACCACGCTAGAGTGACTGTGGAGAACAAAGGATGAGTCCTGTTGGCATTCTCCTGCCTTTCCTGAATGCTGTGAGTACTGCAGACTGCAAAGGACTCACCAGTACCCACTTCCCCACTGCACCGCCACCCCTGTTAGACAGCAAAGAAACATTTCCCAGCTCCAGCTTCCAGAGCTGAGCTGTAAGACTGCTACAATGCGGGATGTGCAGGAGAAAGTGCTGTTGCCTATACAGACCTCTACCCTTCTCCCTCATCATCTGCTAGCTAGAGATGGTGAACCAGTCAGTGCAAGACTGCAACCCCCCAGAAGGTGCTATTGCTTAGAGATTATGTGGGAGATAATCTTCATTATATAAATCCTTTTTAACTTTAGATTGGCCTACACACACAGGTTTGACAATATACTTTTCAAATTAAAATGATTAGCACTGGGAAGTCAGAGGAGGAGAAAGGGTTGCATTTTTCTTTATAGGTGGGGTCTTGAGATGTTCAGCACAGGTGACTGGCTTTTCCTGTTTCCCTTCCTTCTCTCATAGTTCCACAGAGGCTTGGCTCAAAGGGGTTTTGGTGATGGTGGTGGTGGTGATTTTGTTTGTTTGTTTGTTTGTTTGTTTGTTTGTTTGTTTTTAAGAATTTCTCCTTATATTTAAACATGTTAAATTTTTCAGAACTAAGAAATGACTAAATCATAAATTGTAACTTTAAGCTTTCATTCTTTTTCTGGGTTCCACTGAATTGTTTGTCATGCCTCCATGATGTCTCCGTGGTATTTCTTGTCTTTCTGTGCTTGATGCTGGTAAACAGCCAGTGAGCTATGTGGAGACCGTCCCTCTGTCTGCATGTGGTGTTTTCTTGTGGTTGGGCTAACGCTGGCCCTTCTTGGGCAGAATGTTCTCCAGCAGCCTGTGGGAGGGTGCAGTGCTGGTACACACTGCTGCTGCTGTTTACCTAGACCACTTTGCTAGGGCAATGCCTGCCAAGGTCTCGCATTGTAAACTTGTTTTTCCCTTTGTAATTACTCTGTACTTGAGCTGCTTAAACTGTGCCCCAACCTTTTCTGCCACATACTGCCTATAGCACCGATCACAGATTTGCTGGGGATTATCAGGTTTTCTCATCCCTTCCACATTCATAAACAAGGAGTAGTTTAATATACAATGCAAAATGTTTGCCATAATAAGCAAATTAGCGTATTACCTCATGTGGTTGCCGTGTGTGTGTGTGTGTGTGTGTGTGTGTGTGTGTGTGTGTGTGTGTGAAAGAGAGAGAGAATCAGAGAGACAGAACATTTGAGATCTCTTCACTTAGAAATCTCAGGTACACTTAGAATATTCCTGAGTACAGTCCACATCTGCACAGTAAATCCACAGACCTCATTTGTTGTACAGTGGGAAGCTCATGCCTTCATCAGAACATCTGCTAGCTACTTCCTCTGTTTCTGTGTGTTGAGCTTGAGGTTCTATACAGAGGGGGTCACACAGCATTTGTCTTTCTCACATAGCTCATGCCCATGGTGTTTAAATGACAGACACTCCTTTTTATGCTGAACAACACCACGCTGTGGTGCACACAGCACTTGCTGGTGAGCCCGTCATCTGTCAGGAGGCAGTTAGATGGCTTCGTGCCTCAGCTCTCAGGAATCATGCCACAGTGAGCACGAGGGTGCTGAGAACTCTGAGGTACGGATTTCATTTCCTCTGGGTGTATACTCAGAAGTGAGGCTGATGGCTTTAATATTATAATGAAATATTTCCTTTTTAAAACTTCTACATTCCCATACCACCTGTGTGTATACAGTTGTTTTTAAATGTCAGATAGAAAGTTATTTCCTAACTAAAAACTACTTGACTTAAACTAAGACAAGTCCTCCATAAGACGTCCTGTTGCCGCTGGTAGTCGAGAGTTCTGGTTTTTCTGAGGACGATCCTGGTTCTATTATTATTTGGGATCTTGTTGGCAGGCTCCCATCTTGTGTGTAAGAACCAGTCCCACAGGCAAGGTGGGCTTGTGCTGAGAGCCAGGATGTCATCAGGGAGAAGGGGCTTTACCAGTGCTTCTGCAAGAATATGGTAGACGGCTCTTTTTAAGGATTTTAAAAGATCATTTAAAATACTTAAATAATTTTTATATTCCTTCCTGTGGCTTCTAAAATGAAGTAGGACATGTTTGCATGGACTGTGGCAATGATTAATTAATGTTCTAAGTGAAGTTTAAAGAGCATAGAAAAAATAACCCATGAATATTAAACTCAGCACTAATGTGTGGTACATTTGGTTTTTTAAAAAGGAAAAGCCTAATCATTTTTTTTTCCATTCCAGTAGAAGCAGTCTTCTTACCTACGACTGCATGGAACTGGTGTAACAGCACCTTTCCCAGTGGGGTCTCCAAGTTTCCTTTACTTGGTTAGGAAACCCCGTTTTGATTTTCTGTTTGCATGCATTCGATGGCTTTTTCTTCTCTCTCCCTTTCTGCCTTAGTTCGTTGTTCCTAATGGGGGGAGGGGGGTCCTACCATTTGGAATTTTCTTTGATTTACCCTTGATTTACATGGCAAATAGAAAGCAGCTGTCCACTTAAGCATCTCGTTCTTGAAACCATAGTCCCCTCCAGCGTCATCTGGAAATAATGTAGCTTGTAAAGCAAAGCTAAGAAGAAAAGGCAATGTTTGTTTTATGTGGGATGAATGATTTCTGTTGGGGTCCTTTAATTCGACTATTATGAGGGTTATTAAAAAGCAGTATTACAAAAGAGGCTTAAATGAAAAGAATTTTTTTGAGCTGGTATCTTATTATTACAGTTGATTATAGTCAAAGCTACAAATGTTTTAGAAATGGCACTTTATTTTAGTTTCTCCAAATAAGACCCAAAAAACCCAGTAATCTTGCTCATTGTATGAGTGGAAATTCAATCTTTTCCTTGATTGATTTAATTTCTGAAAACAAATTGTGTTTGAGAATTCAGTTCTAGCTTTTTTTTTTTTTTCATGGATTTCTGAAAATTTTTTACAAGAATAATCCTTGCAGGAATATTTGAGGATCATCATGGACCTGTGGAGCAGAGCCCTGAAATGCACCATCCATTAGACTCAGGGCATTATTTAAAAGTCAGTGCATTCCAAGTAAAGCCTTGGCAGCTTAATGTATTCACAACTTACTTGAGTTCTAAGCTGTGAGTGTAGAGGGCTCAGTGATGGGAACTGGTTTGCTTTAAGGAAGTAGGAAAGCAGGCCATTCTTGCTTTGACAGGAAATAGAGTCCATTCTGTCAGCTTTTCATGTCTCTTAATTCAACAGCTGCTTCCAGATAGCTACTATTCAAGAACTACACTTCCAGTGCTTAAGTGAAGGTGCTTAGCCTGTCCGTTTAACTCAATATGGCAGGCAGACTCAGTTACTTTTGTGATTCGAGTAACCTGTAGTCTCTTCTGGTATTTTATGAGATCTTAAATTGATGTTTTCCCAAAGGACCTAAGGAGTGTGTGGTGCTCCTTTCGAAGGCAGTGCTAGTGCACAGGCTGGGTGCCTAGTGACTTGTCCTCTGTGAGGTCATGTTTTCAGCCTGCGTCGTTGGCTCATGGTGTCATAACAAAGTATAGGTTGAGTAACTTCAACAATAAACACTTACTTCTCAACAATTTGGAAGCTGAGGTGCAAGATCAGGGTGCTAACACACTGAGTTTTCCGTGTGCTTAAGGGGCCTTTATTAGCACCTGCACCCAGCTCGCCCTTGTCTCTACTGCTCACAGGTCCTGACAGCCCTGCACTCCCCACCTGCTCACCTCCCAGAGAGCGCCTCTCACTTTATACTCTGAGATGTTCCTGTGAGTTTGGAAAAGCGTTGAAGGATAAACTAGATTTGTTGATACCAGTTGCCTACAAGTGAAGGAATGTATTCAAACTGACAGGAATGAAGCAAGGTTGCTGAGTAGCTCCTATCCTGTGAGGCGACTGATGAACTATGCCTGACTCTGGAAGAACCTAACAACCAAATAGGTCCAGTTGGTGAGCAACCAGACATCTAAATGGCTCAGTCCATAGTAAGCTGTATCATAGTGACACAGTTAAGAGGGGACCAGATGATGTCACTGTGTGCAGAAGGAGATGTGTGTACAGAAGCTGTTATTTGAAGATGCATGTTTGTGTTGTGTGAGAAAAGGTGAGCAATGGAGACATATGAAGATGCCGTTTCCCTACTGTCCTTGGAACCCGAGCTTCCGAGGGAAATCAGTATAGACAGATGGGAAATAAAAGCAGTTAAGGAGAGCCCTTTGATCTTGAATAGAGGTGATCTGTGTGGGTTTTGTTTCTTCATGTCTATTGCTGTGTCTGGCCATTTTACTTCTCTTCTTTGAACTCACAAAAGCAGTGACCAATCCAACCAACTGGCTTTGATCACCTCAACAGCGACCCTTCTGGAAGCCCAGCCGGTCTGCCTCGTGTAGGACGGTGCCACAGGTAACAGAATGGATGAAGGAAACTCCTTGTGGAGACGCCTTAAAGCTAATAACCAAGTGACTTTGCAGCCTCTGGCTTCCAGAAAGAAACTGTTTTAGATCTCATTCATCCTGCTAGGACACACCCACCTATGAAATGGTTTTACAGAAAACAAAACAAAATACAAACAGAAACCTAACCTGTCTGAGGCTCTAGGTCTGCTACTAATGTAAATAATCAAAAAAGACCTATTGCATAGAATATGCAGGTTGATGATAGAGTTATCTGCCTCCCTCACTAGAAACTAGAGACAGGGAAAAGGAGGGTAGTGACCACACAGGTGTCTCTTTTTGTTGTTGTTTTTTGGTTTTGTTCCATTTGTTTTTTTGATGTGGTTGGGTTTTGTTTTGTTTGGAGACAAAATCGTGCTGTGTAGTGCCAGCTCTTCCGGAGCCCACGGCAGTCTCTCTGTTTTATTATTACATACTCCCATTCTTTGATATTACATTGAGAGCTGTATCAAAATTTTGAATTTACAGTTTCACAAAGGGAACTACAACGATAAAAAATGGACTATAGAAAAACCTATATTCTCCATATGTGAGTGATAGAAATAGGTACCCCAACTCCCAGAAGGGGAAAAAAATCATTTACATTCTCATTCTATAAATCACATTGTATGTCTTGAGTTTTGGGTTCCACCCTACAAGAGTGAGTTATGGATTTAGACATTCCTGAGTTGAAACCTTATTGTGTCTCATAACGACTACATTATAATAAAGAAATTCCTTAGTCTAATAGTGTTTTGATTACTGCACCTGAAAATAAGCACAACAGTCCTATAAATACTTGGCATGGTGGCTTGCCCATGGTGGTGTCCCAGCACTGTAGAGGCTGAGGCAGGAGGATCGCCAGGACTTTAGGCCAGCCATGGCTTATGTAGTGAGATTGTTTCTCAAAAAAAAAAAAAAAAAAAAAAAAAAAAAAAAAATCCTGTTAACTGCTTCTAGTAGCTGGGTAGAATAGACAGAACATAATATCCATAAAGATACATCTGAAACATTCTTTTACTCAGGTCGTGTTTTTCCCACAGCTCTTAGTGAACAGCTATCAGGGGATAGATGCCGGAATCCTGCCTCAAGGACATAGTAGAGTACAAAGGAAAGTGTGTCTCGTTTAGCAAACCAATACATGCATAATTATAATAGACCTAGGGAAAATAGCAGGAGCATAACCCAAGAGGAATCCGAGAATCCTAATTTAAATGTAGGGACATAGATGGTTGGGTACCACTGATGTCTAAGGGACCTGCTAGATGAGTACATAGGCAGCAGAGCTAGCCAGGGAAGGATGGGATACTGTATTTAACAGCACCTATAAAGGCCCCAAGACAGAGATGTCAGCAGGGACAGGAGAGAGAAGGTAACTTAAAAAGCCCGGACTTGTAGATCAGTGCAAGGTCTCCAAGGCCCGATGTCACACATTGTAAGAAATTGGAATGTCACCAACAGTTCACCATGAACTCACTGAGGAATGCTGAGCAGGGGAGTGAGTGGCCTTGAGGTACTTTTTTAAAATACTGGAGAAAAATGGTTTTAAACGGTGAGAGCTGAGGGTGGTAGCCACATCAGGAAAAGCTAATCTGCAGGCGCTTCACTAACTTGCACTGAGCTGTGCCGAGAGAGAATGTGATGTCACAGGAAAGGGTGAATCCTCCCAGATTATTGAGTGTCTAGCTCTTTAAAGCTGGAGAGAGAACTAAGTGGATCCCAAGCCCCAGGTGTACAGTGTCAGGTGGGTGTATTGTGCTGGCAAGTTTTATGTCAACTTGACGCAAGCTGTAGTCATTTTGGAAAAGAAAACCTCAACTGAAGAAACTGTTCCCATTAGACTGGCTATGGGTAAGCCTGTGGTACATTTTCTTGCTTGCTGATTGTGGGAGGGCCCAGCTCACTATGGGCAGTGCCACCCCTGGACTGATACTATAAGAAATCAGGCCGGGCAGGCTGGTGAACAGCTGCCTTCCATGGCCTCTGCATTCGTTCCTGCCTCTAGGTTCCTGCCCTGACTTCCCTCATGATGGAGTATAACCTCAGAGCTGAAGATGAAACAAATCCTCCTCCCAAAGTTGATTTTGGTTTGGTTTATCACAACAATAGGAACCTAACAAGGACAGCGTGTCTTAAAGGATCAGTTTTGAGTCTAAGATTGCGTATGAAGGTGAAAGCATGTCCATTGCATTTAGGAGAGCAGGCAGCACTTGGAGCCTGGGAGTGTTTGACTAGTGCTCATGCTAAATGAATGCACCGTAAGGAGTAGATTATTATAGTTAAAGTCTAAGAAAAAGGGGCTGGCATTCGTTTTCTCCTCACTCTTCTACTAGCCTTTCTTAGTCTGTACTTCTGTTGTCCTGCTGGCTGCTGCTGCTGCTGCTGCTGCTGCTGCTGCTGCTGCTGCTGCTGCTGCTGCTGCTGGTTTACCATGTTCTGTGAAGTTCTCATCTGGGCACTAATTATAGTAGGTGAGACTCTCTAAAGTAGCAAGGGAAATGGCTAAGCTAAAGAGCTCACCACACAGCAAGAGGACATGAGTTCAGACCTTCAGAACCCGAATAAAAATCATGACACAGTGGCTTGCATCTTCAATCTCAGTGTTGAAGAGGTGAGGAAGGATCCCTGGGGTTTGCTGGCCAGCGTGGCTAGCCAAATCAGTGAGCTCCAGGTTCAGGTGAGAGGCCCTGTCTCAAAAAAAATAAGGCAGAAAGTGATTAAGGAAGACACCTGCAGTGCCCAGCCTGCGAATGGTTCAAAGAGAATACTCCTAAAGTTCGAGGATAAGTGTGTTTTGGCTTGACAAATGTTTGTCATTTTCTTATCAAAATATAGAAGAGGAAGAGACTTGAGCCCCAAGCGCCGATGAAGGAAGTGCATGCTGTCTAACAAAGGGTGACAGCGCCCTGTCTGCATGTGCGCATGCGCCAACTCAGAAAGCTTACACTGGTTTTTTCCTTCTGCTTTTATCCCAGTGTCCTTACTGCTATATTACTTCTGTAGAGCCTTCTGTCCAATGAGTTCAAAGCACTTACCGTCATCAAGTCATTTATTTCTTGGATTTATTGAATGGGCACCCATTGTTCAAAAGCCTGTGGGCGTAAGTACAAAGTTATAAAAGCACACAAATTAAATGTAATAGCACAGGAATAAGAGAGAAAAGCCTACAGGATTGTTTGCTTTGCCAGTTAGGAATGCTGTACTCTTTATTTAAAAAGAAGAAGAAGAGGAGGAGGAGGAATAGAAAGAGGAGAAGGAGGAGGAGGAGGAGGAGGAATAGAAAGAGGAGAAGGAAAAAAGTAAGAAAGGAAAAAACCCAACAACCTGAACTTCATCCTGTCCTGAGAGCTACAAAAGAATCTCTCAAAGGACTGGCCATGGTGTGCTGCTCAGAGACGCCTCATTGAACTTTGGGAGCATTCTGGAACATACTGCTGCTCTCCCAAACCTAGATTTTTGCTCTAGAAGCAATGCATGAGAAACTCTTGTTCCCTCCCTCTGTCTGCTGTGCACGTTCAGACAAAGGGGAATTGGTTGACTGCCTTTGTCTCAGCAGCATCATAAACTATGAGGCATGGTCTAAACCTCAGGTGCCCAGCTACATCTTGGGTTCACGTTCAACTTTTTAACATATAGGAGTACATGTCTCCTTAATGTCTCCTTTATTCAAAGGTTTAGAAAAATGCTAATTTCAGTTTGGTAAAGTAATAAAATCTTAAGTCCTTCTACATAGTTACTTTGAGAGAAACAGAGCCTTGTTTCTCAAAGTAAAACTCTAATTAAAGATTACAAAGTTAAAAATTCAGATGTAACAGTTACTTCAGAGCCCGAAGGCATGTGCTGCAGGGGAGCCTAGTTGGCACGTGCCTGGCCTTGACCCTGGTGCTGAGGATGGGAGCTAGTACAGAATTTAAAACTGTACTCATTAATTGCATTGATGAAATTTTTCTTTTAAGTTTAGAGGAAAGAGATATCATAATTTAGAAGTAGACCCTCATAGGTAGTAAATCATTTTCAAACTTCACTTCATACCTAATGGCAGAGTCCTGGCCACAGAAAGGAGCTTGCCCTCACTCGAGAAGGCACACTTTGGTTTTTGGTAATCTGGGGAGAGATCATCACAGACTGCTGATAAACATATGCTCCTCCCTTAGGTGCTATCTTCTGGAGCCCTTCAGCTGCAGGTCTCTGAAGATGTGTGTCTGATGAAGTCTTACAGCTGTGACTGACATTCTCTGTATTCCTCATGCAGACCTTTCCATGCTGTGTGTGTGCCTCCCTTCTCTGTTCCTTTATATTGTGTCCCATAATTCCCAGCTTTCCCCACAGGACCTATGAGCTCCACCTTTTCATAAGATCATTCCCATTCCATATCTGTTAAGTGGATGTCATATGTCATCTGGGAACATCATGGTGGCTCATTTTTCATCGTTGGGGGAGGTGAATAAACCATGTATATTACTTAGCCTGGTAACCTAGAATCCCTAATCAGACTTCCCTATCAGCCCAGGTGACACTGAGCTTTATCAATGCCAGATCACAGAAAATCACAGTCCTAGGTATATGTTTGTTCAGTTCCCCATTGTCAAAGCTCTTATGGGCATTTCCCACTGGCACCTGGCTGGAGAGATCCTGAAGGCAGACTCCACCTAGTGCGCCTGTAGCTAGAGTACTGTGGAGTTCTCCCTCTGTGTTTGTCTGCCTTTTGGTTTTCTTATGCTTTTTGCTCAACGTGTCTAATTTCTCATACTATTTACTCAAATTTTAACAGACTTAAAGTTGAAGCCACAGAGAAGGTTATAATCATTCTTTAATTTGGCTTAACATACCAGAGTTAGAGATAGCTGTGACTTTGGATAATAACCAACAAGTTAGTCCAAATAATGCCACAACACAGTTCTTATGTATTAACCGAATGTGAGGAAAACTCTGCTTCCCAAATGCTTGCTTAGAGAGGCACTGTTGCTTGCTGTAGATTACTAAAATTGGGTTCTGACTGCCATCAACTAACACCTAATGTGATGTCTCAGGAAACCCAAAATGATTTCAGATCCAAATCCAGAGCCTTGCTTATGCCGAGCATTGTCGTACCACACACTACGTACAGTTAGGACTACTTTAGCTGATAGTAAGCCCCAGGAATGCTGAGATTACAAGCACACACCACCACACCCAACTCTGGGGGATAGAAGTGGGGAGTGGAGGAAGACACACATGTGCCATGATGTGCACGTGGAGGTGAGAGGGCCCTGTGAGTCTCTCCTACCTTTACGTGTGCTCTGAGGATCCCACCCAGGGCCACATACTGGTGTGGCATGCACTTCATTGTTTTCAGAATCACACCCAGAGCCTTGGTGGCTCCCAGCCCTTGCTGGCTTTGTTGGTAAGAACAGATTTTTCTGTAATTGTTCCTATACATATTTAGGTCCTTGCCAAAGTTAAATGAATGACAGTCATTATGAAAAAGACTTTCTGTCGCCCTGTCTCTCGTAGAGCAAGAATGGTTCAGTGTGTATGCCATGCATTTGAGATAGAGCATCATCTACCATCACTTAACTCTGGGTCTCAGGGAAAGCATGTTCTGCCTGGAACCAAGTAAAAACATGAAGCTGCCTATTTCTCATCTACAAACTCATAAGACAGCTGACCAGAGAACTGTGACACTTCCTGTTACCTCGTGCTCTTTTCTTTTCTTTTTAATAGTCAAAGACCAGAAAGTCATTTTTGTTTGTTTTGACTTGCTGAAATAAGGTCTCACTGTGTAGTCTGGACTTATTCAAATTCATGGTCATCCTCCCTGCCTCAGCCTCTTAATGTTGGAAGGACAACCATGTACCACTACACCCATCAGAGAAGCCACGTTTCTTTGGCACACATTTCCGAAGCCCTCATGGTTAGTCATCTTTAGGTCAGACAGCCCTGTGGCTCTGCAGTACAGACAGGCACCGTGTTTCTGCTTAACAAGACAGTCCATTTCCCCAGAGGTTGAAGGAGCTCTTTACCTCAGAGCACTCCTTGGGCTCCTGGCCCAGCATTCATCCCATCTCATTGGGGCATGGCTGTGAACACACATATTGTTTTTACCAGAGGCCAAGCCCTATTTATTCCCAGGGCCTGCTTTACCCATCCATTCAGCCCTCAACCATAAACATGAGGTAGGTCCAGGAAGAAGAGGTTTGCTTGTCACTTTGCTCCTAGCAAAAGCCATGACGTGACAGTTCAGTGTGTTCTAGTAATAAGTGACAGAAATAAACAAATGTTGAAGAGCTGGCCACGCTGCAGAAAACATCATCATTACATTACTTCCTAGTGCGCTCCCTGGGCTTTGGTGGGAAATGGCACCAGGTAAACCTGAAGGCCATGGACATACTTGTTACCACAAAATCTCTGCCTTATCCTCGGAGCAATCCAAGTACACTAAGAGTTTCCTTAGAGGGGACTGGGGTGATGGACTATTGGCCAAGTGTATGTCATGCAGGTGTAAAACCTAAGCTTGGATCCCCAGCACCACAGAGAGGGCTAGCCATGGTAACACATGCCTGTGAGGTTACTGGGGAGGCAGACAGTAGGGTCCTAGAGCTCACTGGCCACAAGCCTAGCTGAGTATGCTCGCTCTGGGTTCTTCGAGAGACCCTGTGTCAACAAAGATGGACAGCAGTATAGAACGTCCAGCATTGCTTACAGGCTTCAATATGTATGTGCAGATGTACACACAGAAGAGTTGCCTATACCAAAGGAAGAGGTCAGGGGCCATGTGCCACTTCATGAAGGGTGGCCTTCATGTTAGTCATCAATTTGTTTGCTTTCTGTTTAACCTTTTATTTATTGATAATTTCTAAAAACTTCTTCCCAAGAAATAAAGATCTTTCTCTCTCTCCCTCTCTCCCTCTCTCTTCCTTTCTCCTTCTCTCCCTCTCTCCCTCTCTCTCCCTCTCTCTCCTCTCTCTTCTCTCCTCTCTCTCCCTCTCTCTGTCTCTCTCTCTCTCTCTCTCTCTCTCACACACACACACACACACACACACACACACATACACACACAGTTAACACCAGCTAGCAGAAGATGGTCACTCCTAACTCAGGATGTGATGACACTGGATGTCACTCTGAGGTGAGCCCCCTGAAATCTGGCCTTATGAAGGAGCAGATAGATCTTCAGTTCCACTACCCCCACCCTCAATTGAGGTCATAGAATATGAGCATAAAGAATGAAAAATTTGAATTTTTAAGCATATAATCACAAACAACAATAGTTGGAAATGGATTATGTATGTATGTCCTTTGGGTGCCTTTGAGGTTTAGAAAATATGAGCCTACTCACATTTGTACTTGAGATATCTTGACACATGCTGTGGCAAATGTTCTTTGTTAATATAAAGATCCTCAGACTGCTTTTAAAATCAATTTCTGCCATAAGAAATAAATTGCAAATTTAGTACAGGGCTACCTCCTAAAGTTTTTGAATGGTAATTGCTAGGCAATAGGCAGTTGCCATGGCAACATCAGTGAGCCTTGCTCTAATTGTAGGTACAGACTGAGTCACCCCATTGCCATTGACCTTGACTGAAGAGTGGGTATTAGTGGTTATCTGGACAGAATTCGGGCATTGTCCCATTCGCAGGCAATGTAACCACAGTGTTTGATCATCTATGCTGAATGGGTGTGGTGCAGCAGGGTTGAAGTCAGACTGCCTTCAGTTAGGGTCACCTGCATCCGTTATGGTCACAGCATTACACAGAGTATTTTTAACATATTTCTAAACAAATTAACTGCTTAGAGTAACAATAATATTTACATTTTTAAAGTTCTCAAGAATTCAGTTTTAATGTACATGTTTACTTCTTGAAAATCTCAACATATCTTAGTGTTTTGCTCTTAAATGTTTTCTGAATTAGTATTTGTGTTCATTCTGCATTTTAACAATTTTATTATGCTATTTATGTGTGTATCTATATGCATGCGTGTGTTGGTATGTGTGTATAGGTGTGTGTATGTGAGTGTGCATGTATGTGTATGTGTGTTGTGTGTGTGTGCATGTGTGTTGGTGTGTGTATGTGTGAGTATTCCTGTGTGTTGGCATATAAATGTATAAGTAATGTGTGTGTGTGTGTGTGTGTGTGTGTGTGTGTGTATGTGTGTGCGTGCGCTGTTTCTCCATGTGTACATGTGCTAGAAATTAGAGATGTTAGATCCCCACAGCTGGAGTTAGAGACAGTTGTAACCAACAAAAATGAGTTATGGGATCAAAGCTCAGCTCCTCTCTGACCTCTAAGACCATTGCTCTTAGCCACTGAGCCGTTTCTCTGAACCCCAATTCTGTTTTTTTTTCTCCACCATGTCAGCCCATCCCTTTCTCCTACCCCACATACTTCAAAACAGAAACATCACTTCTGTAATTACTGACCTCTGCAATTCCCTCTCTGCATCTAACAAGATGATCTCGACTTTCTCCTCTGTTGACTTACTGTGATCACATGAAGACTCAGTCCTGAGGCTTTTTATTACAACGTTGAATCTGATCTGCATCTGCTGTATTGAGTGTTTTGATGACATTGGTCTTTTACTTCAGAATGAACTTTCCCAGATTTCAAAAGTCATACTTATGTTTCTGATTTTCAAAAGAATAAAATGAGGATCAGTGAAACAGCTCAGCAGGTTAAGGTGCTTGTGGCCAAGTCTGGTATCTGAGTTTAGGAACCACATGGTAGGAAAGAGATCACTCTTAGACATTGTCCTCTGATCTACATGCTCACACCATGTCACATTCATGCCCCTCCCCCATGTGCACAGTAAATTAAATAAATAAATAATAAATAAATAACAACAAAAAACTGTCCTTTGATCTAGAGAAATAGTTCAGTGGTTAAGAGCACTGGCTGCTCTTTGAGAGGACCTGGCTTCAATTCCCAAAGCATACATAATGGTTCACAACCATCTGTAACTCCCGTTCTAGAGGATCCAACACCTTCTTCTAGCCTCCAAGGACACAGAGCATTCGTATGCTATACATATATACATTCAGGTAAAACATAAAACACCCATCACGTAAACATAAGTAAGTAAGCCATTTAAATACTTCTGTAGTCTCGTATATTCTCTATATAAACATTTACCTTTTTGCTAAAGTATTTTATAGTAAATCCTGGAATTTTATCTTTTCATACTTCGATATACATCTCCAAAAACAATGCCATTTTCTTTTATAATATCACACCATTATCACATCTAACAAAAAGCAGTAATATTCCCAAGGCATAATCTCATGTAGCATAATCATATTTCTCTTGAATTCTCAGAAATGGCTGTTGGCAGTGTGTTAAATTAGAATTAAGATCGCACATTTGGTTGTTATGTCTCTTAAGACTTTAAATTAGAGCAATCCACTTCCCTTTTCTTTGCAGCCGTTAACACATTGCAGAAGCCCAGCCACTTGTACAGAATTTTTCTTCCCCGTTCTGAGCATGGCTTTTGGTTGGGTTGGGTTGGGTTGGATTGGGTTGGGTTGGGTTGGGTTGGGTTGGGTTGGGTTGGGTTGGGTTGGGTGGGGCGGTGATCTCCTGTTGGCTCCATTTTCATTTGTCCTCTGGTCCTCAGAAGGAGTGGAAGCAGTGGAAGGCTTGCACAGGTTCAGACAGATTCATCTTTCTTGGCGAGGATTCTTCACAGGAGTCCAGCTTGCTTCCCACCCCAGATTGGACAGTTCCCTTTAGTCCTGTTCTATGGTGGAAACTAGATTAGTTTCCACAAATCACAAGCTCTGAAGCCTTCACCACCTTGGCTATGTTTGAATACTGGGCCTTAATGAGAGGATTAGGATTCAAAGAAAATCACCTAGGGGTGATGCCCTCATCCAATGGGGCTGGGGGCCTTACAGGAAGAAGGAAACACCAAATTCTGCCTGTCTCTTGCTGCTCACAGAGGAAGGCCATGGGGCCACACTGAGAAGGTGGCTATCTCCAGGCTGTGTGTCTGTGTCTTGCCCCCAAGGTGTCCCTTGTATGTATCTGTGTGTCTGTGTCTCTTCTCCCAGGTGTCCCTCATATGTGTCTGTGTCCCACCTCCCAGGTGTCCCTCATGTGTGTCTATGTGTCTGTCTCACCTCCCAGATGTCCCTCATGTGTGTCTGTGTGTCTTATCTCCCCTGCTACATGTCACTGCATTTCCCTTCTCTCATCAGCAATATGTCCATTTTTGTTTGCACTTAACAGAAACAAATGTGCTGTTTTCATGTTCAGTTCTAGACACGGGTTTTGCCATTATTTCATTGTGGCCTGCTTCCTTTGGGCGTCCCTTGGGTTTATGTTGTTTATTGTCAATTTTACTGTTTAGGAATGATTGTATGATTTTGTATCTTTGTGGGACTGGAGAGGGCTCGACTGTTGAGCACACCCTGCCCTTGCGGACCACCTGTGCTCACACGCACATGACCACACAGACACACAATTAAAAAGTTGTGAGGTTTTGTTTGCTTGCTTGTTTGTTTTTTAAATCTTTGAGACATGGTCTCACTGTGCAGTCCTGGCTGACCTGGAATTTGCTATATAGTCAGGCTGGCCTCAGACTCACAGTGATCTGCCTGACATTTTTTCTTTTTAAAGAGACTGGATTTTTGTTTCTCATTACTGTGTCTCTGTGGGGTGTGTTTGTGTGTGTGCACAAAAGCACACCACAGAGCATACATGCAGGTTGGAGGACGATTCTTAGGAGTCCATTGTTACCTGCCACCTTGTAGGATCCATGATTCAAATTCAGGTCATGAGGCCTGCGTGTAATTGCCTCATTCTGGGATGCCACTTTCCAGGCTGCATCTTTCTTTAAATACACCTTGGGTTGTGTGGGGCAGCAAGCTGTGGAAAGTCAGGTGCCTGGTTGAATGAGCTTTCAGAACCCCGGCACCCCAATATACCCACTGGGATGGAAGGCGTTTGAGCTCTTCCTAGGCCTGGCTGTCCCCACTTCAGCCCTCCACATTCCCTCCCACAGAGATGTCCATGGTCATCGGTCACGTAGGAATAGCACCATCATGCAGATGAGGCATTCCCAAGCTCTCAGACCAAGCCAATAGGGGGTTACCTGCTGCCTACCTGCCGCCTGACCTTAACCCACCTCAAACTGTATATATATGAGCCCAACTCAAAGTAAAGGTGTGTGAGATTCATCCTGTTGTCTGAGAGCTTCTGTCATGGTCTTCCCCTCTGTCGGCCAGCCGGTGCCTCACCGCCGCCCCCGTTCGCACCCGCCTTCGGATATCCTCGTGGGACCCAGCCCGGAGCTGGTCCCACAGGGTTGCACCTCTCCAATACCTTGAATAGCTCTGAGCTAGCCACATTTTCTGAGTGATTTCTAAGGTTTCCTCATCTGTTGTTTACTTTTTGTGTGTATTGCTAATGTTTTTCTTATCATCAATCTTTCTCCCGTATATGAAGTCCCTACTTTTGTTTAATTAAATTTCTCTTTCATTCAAAGCTGGGCCTTTTTTTTTTTTTTTTTTTGAGAGTTTTGAGGTTTTGAGGTCCCACACACAACTCCTTCCTATCTCTCCATGAAGCTTATGAAAATAGATTCGTCTTGTTTGCTATCCCTTTTCAATTTCCTTTATATTTGAGTTGACTTGATGGCTCAGCATGCTCTCCTGGTTCAGTTCCCATCACTGATGGCATCACAGCTGTCTGTGACCCCAGTGCTAGAGAAGGAGCGCTCTCCTTAGGCACAAGGCACAGGTGTGGTGCACAAGCACGCAGGCAGGCAAGTGCTCATGCGTGTAGATAAAATTTTAAATGGCCAAAAGGACATTTTAACTTCATTTTACATTTTAAGTCTTTATGTTCTAAAAATCTTTTGTTGGAAAACTGGATTAGAAATCCATCCTTTATGGTTTGTGGTAGTGGTTTTTGTTTTTCTGCTTGATTGCTTCTCAGGCCAAATTCAGTGCCCTTCCCCTGGCAGAAAACTGAATCTCAGTTTTCTCATGTATCGAGTGTTCCTGAGTCCTTGCCTGCCTTTTCCTTCTGCCTGCCTGCCCTGGAGTAGCTCTGCCCAGAATATTGCTGTGGTAGAAGTATCCTCCAAGACATCAGCCACAGTCTGAGCCCCTGCTGTTGCCTCTCCATCTTAACTGCTCACACTGGCTGCGCTGGAGTGCAGCACCCCGGACCTCATACAGCAGCAGCCCCATGAAGTGTTCCTCCAGGCTCTCCATGCAGTTCATTTTATCTCGTTGACTTACAGAGCCATTCCTGATAGGTCTAGGAAGACACCAATGTGCAAATTATCTGGCTTTTCTGATTATAGAGGAAGAGAGGCATTCTTTTCTCTCTTAGGTTCCACATCCTAAGCAGAAACTCAAGACCATTTCCTGGTATGTCATCTTCCACCCCACCCCCTTCACCTCACAGAGCCCATCTGAAGAAACTGAGGCACAAGAATGTGATTTGCTTAAATCCACAGCAAGCCAGGAACTGGAAGCCAGCCCAGAATGCCCCATGCTGTCCAGCACTCCCTGTTCTCAGCATCTCTGACTCCAAGCGTGTACCAGTCACTCTCACAGATCCCTGGGGTTCTGTCCTCCTCAGAACTACCAGTGGCTATTCAGCACTGTGAAGGAATCAGAAGGAAATGTTTGATTGTATTAGTTTGAGGTCACTGAGGATTTTTTATGTTAATCATATTTTTGGTAGCTAATAAAATTTGCTTTCTGGGTTGAGTAATTTTTCCATATTTTTATGGAGACTTAGCCATGAGTAGTTATTTTGCAAATGACTAACATAGTTGACTCAGCAGAAGTTGCTGAGCGCAGGAGAGTGACACTGAGGCTCTGGGCCTCACCCAGTGGGAAGATGGCAGACATTCAGAGAGAGTCAAAGCAGAAAGAGCGGGTGGGGTGGGGGTGTTTGTTGCTTGGTTTGTTGCTCTCTTTGTGGGCAAGGCACATCTTCCCACAGTGTTGTTTTACCGAGATTTACTCAAGATTTTACTTTTTTATAGAGTGTGAAACAGTACTTTTTAAGAATTCAAAAATGAATGCAGATTCTGAAGGTGAATTTAAATCGTCAGGCTCTGGCATAGGCGCTGTTGCATCTGCCAACAGAAGCCTGGGGAAGGCTCTGCTCTGCTCTGAATGACAGAGAAGCCACTGCGGTCATCAGATGGATCAAAGCTGCCCCAAGCTGAGAACAATCCAGAACAGCCCGATGCCTGAACCCAATCAGCAGCATAGCTGGTCTTCTATCAGAACATTCCTTCCTTTGTAAATTGTCTGGCCATTTTCCAGTTGTGGGAAACAGAAGTTAACCAGTGTCCCCTAATGGCCACAATTATCTTATCTCCATGCCACCAGTACCAGTACAACAGTGTGATGTAGATCACTTGTCCCAGGATTCTAGTTGAGGCCTCTGGGTGACATTCGGACTGCATCCAAGGAAGATGAGGAAGACTCCGGGGCCTACATTTCCACACACGAGAGGCACACCAGAGCTCTGCTTCCGCTCCACCTGCCTCCCCACTCGATTAAAGTTACCTATTGTCTCCTTTGGTTCCAGGATTTATTCTTGGTCTGTGATTTGTGTGTAATATAAAGCCAGTTCTTTCTATCACAAGCTGGATGTTTTGGGAGAGATCCAGTTCTGGCTAGAAATAACATGGTCACAAAGCTTTTCAGTATGTGTGCCAGTGAATTAACAACATAAAGATAACAAGAGTCTATCACCAAAAAATTGCCTTTGAAGGCTAGGAGGGGGAGGGGAAGCCGTGCCTATGCATTTCCTCCCCTCCCGCCTTTGGCAAAGTCCCATTAATTTTGTTGAAGGTTTTATTTTCTGCTGAAAATGCAGGAAATTTAGACAACTTTCTTGGAATCCCCCCAAAACTAATACAAACAAGATACATATGCTTCTCTTAAGGAAACTAAAAATAAATGATTTGAAACTGTATAAATTCCCTCTTAAAAGGAAAAAGAAGTTTTTAAAATGAGAGGCGGCTCTGAGTGTTGTTAACTGGGTAAAATATTCCCACAACTGCCAACTGAGCCATCAATATTGAATTACTACTTAACACAGAGTTGACGGACTCTCCTCCCTACATGTACAGACAACCAGAATGCCGGAGACTGGGACTGTTCAGCCTGGGTCCTTGTTTCTGCACTAGAACTGTGCACACATGCTCACAGGCACATGTGCATACATACACACACTTTGGCATGCTGACTTGGTCCGGGCTCCATTCCTGCCATGCAAACTGCGTATCCTGAAAAGAGCAGGTTGTGAATGGAAAGACACATGATTTTGCTCTGAGCACTTGGTTGCTCTAGCCAGGAGCCATCATGTGGGCTTTTGTTTTTGAAACAGGGACTTCTCCTGTAGTTCAGACTAGCCTAGATGAGATCTTCCTACCTTTACCTTGAGTGTTTATATTATGTTAAGTTTGTTTTCCTGAGGTAGGGTCTGGAACATGACTAACCTGGAATTTACTATACAGTTTGTAGACCAGGCTAGCCTGGAACTCAGAGATCCTCCTGCCTCAGCCTCCCAAGTTCTGGGATTAAAAGCATGTGCAAGCATACCTGACTATCTTTCTTAGTTTTAAATGAGCCAGAAAATTCCTTTCATTATTTTATTTTAAGATTTTGTTTTAAATGTGGGTGACAGTTGGCCTGATGCATGTCTGGCACCCACAAGTCAGAAACAGATGTCAGATCCTTAGAACTGGAGTTACAGATGATTGTGAGTCTCCGTGTGGATGCTCAGAGCTGAACCTAAGTCCTCTTTGAGGTAGCAAGTGCTCTTAACCACTGAGCCATCTCTGAAGCTCCATGCTTTCGTTACATTTTAACCAGTCCTTCAGGGAATACTGTACAGAAAATCGATTTACACTGTATAATAAAATAAGCTTTATAAAAGTAATATCTTTTTAAAATATAACCAGTTCCTTTGATTCTCTCAGTTGGTCTTGCCAAAGATGCCGTTTGCTGCTGTCTGAGGTGGTTGTAGAGCTAGCAGCCAACAAACATCTAAATCCCAACACTTTCTTGAGTTGGAGGCTTGGTCTGCAGAGAGAGAGAGAGAGAGATAGTTTCAAGATAGCCAGGACCACATAGAGAAACCATATCTTGGGGAAAAAGACTAAGAAATATGATTTCTGAGTTCTTTGGCTTTTTATTTTTCTCGTTAGTAGTTGTCTTAGTTAGGGTTTTCCTGCTGTGAACAGACATCGTGACCAAAGCAACTCTTATAAGGACAACATCTAATTGAGGCTGGCTTACAGGTTCAGAGGTTCAGTTCATTATCATCAAGGAGGGAGCATGGCAGCATCCAGGCAGGCATGGTGCAGGAGAAGCTGAGTTCTACATCTTCATCTGAAGGCAGCTAGCAGAAGACTGGCTTCCAGGCAGCTAGGATGAGGTTCTTAAATCCCACACTCACAGTGACACACCTACACCAAAAAGGCCACACCTCCTAATAGTGCCACTTTCTGGGCCAAGTATGTACAGACTATCACAGTTAGTAATAGTTAAAGTAAAAATGTGTCGTGGTAGTGATTGGTTGTTGTTGTTGTCACTGTTGTTGTTGCGTACTTCAAAGTCTACAAGTTCACACTTTGGAGAGCAGTGTACTTTTCCTGGAATCCCCCTACTGTACCCTATGTTGTACAGTTTTAAAGTCTTTACAAATGCTACTAAGACAGAGCTTCATGGAAAAAATATCTACTAGGAGGCTGAGGGGTTAAGTCAAGGTCAGCAACCCATACTGAGCATGCTCAAGCCCTGGAAGTCAACCCCAGCACCATTTTTAAAAAGTGAGTAGCATGAACTAGCATGATTAAATAACCTTTTAGATCTAAAGTAAGTCCTGGGATTTGGATGGTACTGTCATTACAGGAAGTGCTCCAATTAATTTATGCTAGGTTTTTTTTTATCCTTCTCTAACTAGTGATTATTGCCTGATAATGCTCTTTTAGAAATGAAACAAAACAAATTTTATTGATTTCTTGTCACGTGTTATGGGTACCTGCCTCAGAATCCAGTCTAAGTGGCAACTTGATGATTCAAATTAAGTTGCAGAACGTATTTACTGGGATAGTGTTTCTTGGAAATTAGGATTAACCAAAAGTTTGATACTCTTGTTTTTAGCAAATCTGAATTCCCCTGGCATGTAATTTACCCTGATTATCTGGTGATCGGCTTGGTGCCTGGAAGCTGCAATTGATCCTCCAGCAGGGATGTGCAGGCCCACTGAGCAGTTTCTAGGAAACAACACAGTAGGAACTCGGCTGTTTCTTAGAGGGTAATTAAAGTGGTTAGCAAAGAACTGTCGCCACTTATAATGGAGATGAACTGGTTGCTGGAATTGTGTGCTGTGTATTCTGGAATAGACTGGTTGACCACTGGGGTGAACTCGGGAGGGAGGGAGGAGGGAGGGAGGGAGGGGAGGGGAGGGAGGGAGGGAGGGAGGGAGGGAGTCTAGCAGTATGGCAGCCAGGAGCCTTGCTGCCCAGCAGCTTCAGAGCACAATTTAGGATCACACGGTAGTCTTCCTGACTCAAGACGATGCTAAACAATCACCAAATTGAATAAAGTGATGTATATGGAAATTCTTGGTACAATTTTAGGGACATAATTAAAACCAATCCATGTAGGTGCCTGACTTCAAGGCGACCTCAGTCTCAGGAGTTAGAGTTAGAGTAGTTGTACCTGGCATCCAGCTGTGAAGCCTTGCTGCTGCCTAAGCTGCGCACCCCACCCTGCCAACCCTGGTCCCTGCATCTGTCAGGCAGGACAGACTTAGGTGCACATGAGTTATGCATTTAGAATTTCACTCTGGTATGATCAAGAAAACAGCTGACTTTATCTCATGCGCTGTGGTTTTTAGAGTCAACTTTATATTGAAATGTTAGTAATGTTAAATTTATAGTGTTATATGGTAAAAGAGATAGTGATAGGAAGTTATTGTAGTCTGTGACTTGTTCTAAGCTTGAACTTCTAAATTATGTATAATTTCTCATTTTGTTTCCTAATCAGTTCACAACATTAAAATACCAAAACTGCCTTACATTTCAGTAAATTTGACATTATGTAAAATATCCTTCCGTTGTTTCCCTAAACTATATTTCTAGTTAATAATCAAAATGATGATAGAAACTGTATTTCCTTGCCATTTAATTTATACATCTGCAGCTAAACTGTAATAATGTAGTAACACATTAAAGGATAGCATTAGAATTTACCAGAGAGCCAGGAGTGGTGGTATATTCCTTTAATCCTAGCACTTGGGAGGCAGAGGCAGGTGGCTCTCTGAAAGTCCCAGGCCAGCCAAGACTATGTAATAGAGATACCCTGTCTCAAGAAGAAAAAAGTGTGTGTGGGGGGGGGGTGTTTACCAGAGAAACAGTATCAGAGAAGCTAAATAGAATACCTAGTACCTCCCTTAAATGTGAGAAAGTTCGCATAACTGAAAAATCCTTTTGTCAGATTGAGGCAGAGTAACCACTGACACACACCCACATAGTGATGCATGCTTGTAGGCCCAGCATCTGAGAAAAAGAGGTAAAACCAACCTCATGACATAGTGAATTCAAGGCCAGCCTGGGCTACCTGAAACCCTGTCAAAAAAAAAAAAAAAAAAACAAAGCTAATGTAGGGCATGCTTATTGATTTTGAAGTATTAAAGTTTCTACTTTACACTTCTCTGACTGGTGTTTTAGCTTGAGATTAAATGAGCAAGTCCTGGTTGTATCAGGACTTACACTTAACTAAGTTAATGTGTTAAATATTCATTTGAATGAAATTTGGCATCTTGGCATGCTCCTGAAGTAATTAACTATCAGGTTAGGCTTTTCTAAAATGACCCCAGAAAATCCTGAAACTCATTCCTCCTCTAAGAAGGAAGGCAGGGCAGATAAATGGACATTCTGACAAATGGTATTGTAATTTACAAAGCTGGAAGTTGATCTCCTTCTACGCTCTGAAAACATAAACTTACAGATGCTCATAACATGAAGGCATTTGAAATACACAGCTATGGCCAACACTGAGGTCAGTGTCTCTTGATGAGCCCCAAACAGAATGAGCAGTTTGGGGATGGAACAGATTGACCGATGAGATGCTGACCACAGGGCCTGGGAGGAGGCCGTGGGCCTGGGAGGTCAGCAGTTGGTGGTACAGCACTGGAGAG
Source organism: Mastomys natalensis (assembly GCA_021653895.1). NCBI lineage: Eukaryota > Metazoa > Chordata > Mammalia > Rodentia > Muridae > Mastomys > Mastomys natalensis. The sequence continues at coordinate 1,003,724 of JAJTUV010000270.1, forward strand.
CCTCAGAGAAAGCAACACACACACACACACACCCACACACACACAGACTCCCTGCTGGAAGAACTAGGCAGATGGCTCAGCAAAAGCCTTGCTTACTTACTTTGAGTTTCTGCCTTACAGTCATTTCACATTCAGAATGTAGGACTTGTTGTCTTAATTACTGTTCTCATCACAGATTCCTGAGCATCCCACCATAAAACAAAACAAAAAAAAAAAAAAACAGTCTAGGGAAAGAAGAGTTTGGCTCACAGCTTAGGGGAACACAGTCCATCACATGGGAAAGCAGGATGGTAGAACACAAGGTGACGTGTCACGTTGGAGCCTCAGCTGGGGAGGAAAGAATGCTGGGACTCAGCTCATCTTTCTCAGTTTCCCTTTTTACTCAGTCTCTGGCCCAGCCCATGGGATGCTGCCACCCACATTAAGGAGTAAACCTTAAGCCTCTCTGGAAACTCCTTCAAAGACATATCTAGTCAAACTGGCAATGGGGATGAGCCATCACAACTGTGAACTCTGAGCAGGCAGTGACAAAAACACAGGCTAATATATCTGTAAATATGACATTGAGATGTCGGTGTAGAACACAGGGTCGTGTCCTGACGTGAACACTTTTCTTGGAGTGAATCAGACTTCAGGACCGGCCACGCTGTGGCAGTCTGATGACTTAGGCAGGGAATACCAGTAAGGATCTGAAAGGGGGAGCTAAGTGGGCTGCAGACTTTCCTCTGTATTGACTAGTATCTAATTTAGTATATGAAATTCTAGTTATCCTAGACTAAGTTAATACCATTTTGACTCTCATTCCTTAGTAACAGATAAACCTAACTCTAAAATTCTTGACAAAATCCAGAAGGGCATACCTGTGTTCTCTTTCCAGTGCTATTGAAATTGTCACCATCACTTGTATTTCAGTTACTTCTGTGGCGGGGAACAAAACACTGACTGCTTGTTGGGATTCTTTCTCCACAAGGCACAGGACCTCAGTGTCATTGAAGAAGTGATTCGGATGATGCTGGAGATCATCAACTCCTGCTGACAAATTCTCTTCACACAACCCAAACTTGGTATACGCCTTGCTTTACAACGGGACCTCTTTGAGCAATTCCGAACTCATCCTCATTCCAAGACATAATGCAAAACATAGACCTGGTGAGTATGCGTGGAGCGGTTAGTCTTGTTCTCTACTTACTCATTTGTGCTGTCAGAGCCATTGTATAACCCGAGTTGTCTTCAGACTCAAAACTATACTCATGGTCCTCTTGCCCCATCCTCTGAAGCACTGGGGTTTGTAGGTATGGGCACCACACCCAGCATGATTCCTTTCTAAGTGCTAAAAGTGAGAACATTCAGTCTAGCAAACTGCTAAGAGTGTCTACCAACAGTGAATTTCTTTGGGCATGAACTGTATTCACCCTTGCTTTGCACTAACAGCTGTATTCTATCTGATTGTGTGTTTTGCTCAGTAGTATTCTGTGTGTGTGTGTGTGTGTGTGTGTGTGTGTGTGTGTGTGTGTGTGTGTTAAATACCTACACTTAATAAGAAAATTCATGGTTTCTTTAATACAATACTATATTCTGCCCTACTAGACGTTTATCTCATTAAGATTTTCTGTGATACTGTCAACTCTTTGAATATCTTTTTTTTTTTTTTCTTTTTCAACACAGGGTTTTCTCTGGTTGTTCTGAACTAGCATTGTAGACCAAGCTGGCCATGGCCTCAAACTCGCAAAGATCTACCTGCCTCTGCCTCCCAAGAGCTGGGATTAAAGGCATGTGCCATCACTGCCCAGCAAATATCTCCAATTTCCATACCTATCTGGCTTATATTGTAGATATCCTAAAATATATTTAACCATTATTACATTATTGGACACTTTGGTTATTTCCAGTGTTTCTTATCAATTTCTAACTAATGAGCAGTTTGTAAATAAATTATCTCACATTTCAGATTATAATTTGGGGCTCCTTTTATTTGCTTGTTATTGGAGGCAGGGTGGCTCTGGCTTTCTGCCTGACGGAGACTTACACTGATTGTCTGGCTCCATCCACCTCTTAGTCCTAGGTCACAGGTGGATGCCACCACGCCTCACTTATCTTCTGGTGTAGATTTAAAACTGGAGCTTTACTGACTCACACCATAAGAGGATATCTATATTTTCAAGATTCAGTACAGGCTGCCAAATTGCTTTCTAGAAATATGATACAGCTTCTATATCTGTGTATTGTCATATGTGTCCACAGGTGACCTATGGGACACTTAAGTATTTGTCACCTTGAGAGTTTTTTATAGTGCAAATCTGATAATTCATCATTATTTCACTTTCTCTAGCATGCTTAAACATTTTATGTGTCTGAAATTCTACCTCCTGTCCTTTCCCAAAACGATTTTGCCGGGTTTTTTATTGCTGTATTAGTGATTTCCAATTCACTGGGGTCCATAAATATTTAAGTAGCTAGTATGACTCACAGAGTATCTTTAGGGAGACTAAAGAAGTTAACTCGTCCTAAAGCATGGATAGATAATTTCACTAAGGGTGTACATGTGCATGGCTTCCTCTACAGTGTCTGTCTTTATTACCTACCTTTCTGTCAGTACGACTAAGATGCCTGAGAGAGGCTGGGCAGTGGTGGTGCACGCCTTTAATCCCAGCACTCCTTTAATCCCAGGAGGCAGAGGCAGGAGGATTTCTGAGTTCGAGGCCAGCCTGGTCTACAGAGTGAGTTCCAGGACAGCCAGGGCTACACAGAGAAACCCTGTCTTGAAAAATGAAAAAATAAAAACAAACAAACAAAAGATGCCTGAGAGAACCATAAAAGAAGCAAAATGTCTTTCAGCTCACACTCTGTGAGATTCCAGGCCTTAGTCGTCAACCTCACTGAACCTGTGGAGGAGGAGCCGGTGCCACACGGTGAACAGGAAGCAGAGAGTAAAGAAAGAACTGAGGATCAGGCTCAGCCTTCAGAAGCTGGCCCACCTCCTGAAGCTTACAGACCTCCCAGGATAGCATCTCCAGCTGAGCCCAGGCATTCAGCATCTGCCCCTGGTGGAGTTGCCCGGTGATGTGTAGCACACCACAGAGCTTACCATGGGACGCTGCCATTTCAAGTCTGTGGCTCTGCATCTAAGTTTCACCCATCCTGTAATGGATGGCATTATAATATTACCTTGTAATTCCTTGACTGCTAATGAGCATAGGCACATCTCATAGAGTTAACACTTGGATTTCCTGTTTTCTGAAGCTCTGCTTATACATCTTGCCAGGCTGGGTGTGGTGGTGCACACCTTCACTCCCCAGCACTGGGGAGCAGAGACTGACAGCATGGTCTACAATGAGCTCCAGGGCTACACAGAGAGCCAGGACTGCTCAAAACTCTTGGCAGTTTTCTCTTGGGTTATTTGTTCCTTGTTCATACTGCAGTTATGCTGCAGATTTGAACCTTTCTTGGTGACTGTTGCAAATGTGTGCCCATTAATGCTGCTCCAGACTTCCTGACAGAGGCAGACACTCCCCTCAGAATGTCAGAATGGTCAAGCAGCAAGCACTTCGCCTGCTGCCCCACCCTATGCTGGTGCTCCTGAGCCGCTGGCATGGCCTTGTGGGAATTTCTTCTCTGTTCTCCAGCTGCTTACTGTGCTCTCTGCCTGTCGTTCTCTGCTGTGGGTAGAGCATATATACTAGAGTAGTTTTCTGGGGCAAAGGTGATATGAGAACACTTCTTAATGAATGTATAATGTACTTTAGAACAGAGTGGTACTTCAGTCTATGTACATGAATGCCAGGTGGGCATAGCAGCCCATCTGTAAGTCCAGTCTTGGAAGTCAAAGAGAGGAGATTCCCTAGAGTAAGGTGGCCAGAGAGATTAGCCGTATTCATGAGCTCTGGGTTTGATTCAGCTACCCTGCCTCAGTGAATGAGTGAAAATGAGGTGGTTTGAATGAGAATGGCCTCTGAAGGATCAAATGTTTGAATGCAACACTTGGTCCCCAGTCAGTAAGACTGTTGGGAAGTACGAGAGGTGTGGCCTTGTTGAAGGCCACCAGGGACACTGGGGGTGGGCCTACGGTTTCAAAAGACTTTAACATCAGTTCCCAGTGACAGTCTTTCCACCTACCCCCTTCCTCTGCACCTGTGGTCCTGTCTCAAAAGGTGAGCTGTTGGCCACTGCTCCAGCACCTTTCCTGCCATGAAGCTCATGGGCTCTAATCAACTGAAACCGTAAAACCCAAATTAAACACTTTAGCTTGGCCATGGAGTCTTTTCACAGCAATAGAAAAAGAACTAAGGCAGCGATCAAGGTTCATTTTCCCATAACAACCTAAAGCCGTCACATACATGTGTTCACGTGTGTCCACACATGCAAACACACACAAATGGAGGGAGAGCAGTATATGTTTAGGGATCATATATTCTCCAACATGAATCGTTTCTTTATGTTGAGACCACTTATAGTTTCCTTTTCTAGATATTTTGAGATAAATTTTTAAAAACATTTTAATTTCTGAAGTATAAAAATATATTTCTGTTTTGTATTCGTATGTTTGTGTGCATTTGTATATATGACAGCTGGTATATGTGTGCCATAGTCAACATCTCAGGTGTTGGTTCTGCTCTCTTTCACCACTGAGCATCACAGGTTACCTGACCCACAGCCTTACTCTGCCTCTCCTGCCTCCTGCCTGACTTGCCTCCTGCCTCTCCTGCCTCTCCTCCTTTCCTCTCCTCTCCTGCCTCTCCTGCCTCTCCTGCTCTCCTCTCCTGCTCTCCTGCTCTCCTCTCTCCTCCTCTCCTCCTCTCCTGCTCTCTCTCCTGCTCTCCTGCTCTCCTGCTCTCCTCTCTCCTGCCTCTCCTGCCTCCTCTCCTGCCTCTCCTGCTCTCCTGCTCTCCTTCTCTCCTCCTCTCCTCTCCTCCCCTCCTCCTCTCCTGCTCTCCTCAAATTGTCCCTGCCTTCTGTAATAAGGTGATTTTTGAAATCTGTAGACTGGTTTATAATTTAAGGTTTTATGTTAAGTGTGTGCTTTGTATAAGGGAAGAGTGCAAACAGGGATGGGAGATGCAGCACCAGCTCTGATCCTCACCCAGACCCCAGGCACTCCATCCCTCCCCTTGCATAGGCTGCTCTTAAGTCAAGGACTAGACTGCTGGCTGGAAGTTGCTCTTGCCCAGAAAGCAGCTTTATAGAGCAGAATTCATTTGACAAATTCATTTCTGATTCCCTTTTTGGAAGCATGAAACACTTTTATTTAAGAATCATGATGCTCTTGAGTTAAAGGGGTAACAAAACCCTTTCTAAGTGTGCGTTAGACACTGTTAGCTGTTTCTAGCTCAGTTCCCTGGAAAGCTAATGAAGGTGTAATGTCATCTGTGTCACCAAGCAACACCACTCCGATACAAAGCTATGATAAGATGACATTTGATTGGCAAGCTGAGTCTGCACTGGGAAGAACTATAAATACCTAGTGAGAAGCAATAGTTTGGGATGTTTAAAAGTAAGAGGTCTCATGACCAAGGGTATCCTTTGTAGGGACCCAGAAGACTTAAACTGTCAGAGAATGCTGGTGTCCCTTGGGCACATACTTTCTAAGCTGAGATGGCTGCTGCATCCACACACACTGGTCTGATTCTCTGGAATTAAAGTTGTCATTAAGAGACAATAATTATCTGTGAAACTACTGCAAGGATTCTCAACTGGGCCTGACTCTTATCACAGCTTCTTGAGAGGCTTAGGCAGATCCTGAGGCAGAAGGATGGCACTGAGTTAGGAATGGTTAGAGTTTGAATCTGTAGATGGTGTGTGCATGTCCTTACAAAGGATAAAGCTTCTCAGGGTCTTGTCTTCTTCCTTTTTGGCACATAGCCCAGCTTGGCCTGAAATTTGTGATCCTCCACCTCAGGCTCCTAAGTGCTGGGATCACAGGCTTGAACTACTTACTTGCCTGTTGTCGGGATGAGCCATTCCATGGCACTTAACCTACATTCATCAAGTATGCAGTGACTAGATTTGACAGCACACTGCTTTTCAGTTCACAAAATCAAATTTCTATCAAGAGCACTCTGAGTGCACCTGAACAGGCCTTGCTCTTCGATGCTGATCTCGCTGACTCCTTCTCCATCCCCTGAGGGAAACAATCCTTGAAAAGAGGTGACACAGCTGGTGTGGAGTCACTCTGCTACTTGAATCCAGCTCTTCTCGTCCTAAATCCCATGTCCTCTACACTTCCTCGGAGAAACATAGGAAAGGCTCACCATGAATAAGGTTTCCAACATTCCAATAACTCTGTTAGATGCTGTAATCAAAAATAGTCCTGGGCACACTGGGAATGTATCACATTCAAGACTCTGATACATAGTGACGTGGACCCAGTAAGATGTATCAGTGAATCTCTCCTCTTTGCTCTTTTGCACTTCACCTCTCCTCCCTAAATACTGAGCCAGGCTCAGCCAACCTTGGCTGTTGTAAAGGATTGGAGGAGATGATGAATCTGCTGTTAGCTTTAGCTGATGGAGTTGAGAATTGGTATTTTTTCAGTAAGATTCGGTAATAGCTGAGTAGCTCAGGTGGGAACGCGCACCTTTAATGTCTGCTAAAGGAGGTGGATGTGTTTTTCAGATGCCCAGATTTTTATCACCCACTGAATACCGTCTTTCTGTCCAGAAGAGAAAACAGTGTCATCTGACTACATTAAGGAGCAGAATCAAGCAGTTAGGACACCATTACAGTGAAGACTTGAGTAACTTCCTAAGTAGCCAAGGGAGGAAATGGCTGAAAGACCATGCTAATCTCTGGGTGAAGAGTTTACAGTTTACATCGTGTTTCTGGTCCTGACCATCTTGCTGCACATTCAGCCGTTTCTTTGACAGTCCCACAAATATTCAGTTGATTGAATCATAAACTTTTATTTTCTCCAAAGAGTGAACACAGGACTTTCTTCTCTTCAGTTTTTCCAACCACAGTAAATAGTGTCAGTATCTGTCCAGTTATTTAAGGAAAGGAAGGACGGTGTCTTAGTTAGAGTTTCACTGCTGTGGAGAGACACCATGACCAAGACAACTCTTATAAGGACAACATGTCATTGGGGCTGGCTTACAGGTTCAGAGGTTTAATCCATTGTCATCACTGTGGGAAGCATGGCAGCATGCAGGCAGACATGGTGCTGGAGGAGAGTCATACGTCTTGATCCCAGGCAGCCAGGAGGGGACTGGATTTTTTTTTTTCACACTAGGAGCAGCTTGAGCATAGGAGACCAAAAGCAGAGGGGATTTGTTGTTGTTTTGGAGGAGGGTAGATGGGTTTGTTGGTTTGTGTTTGTTTTATTTTTATACATCAAGGAGCTGAGGTCACAGGGCAGCTAGGATGCCTGGATCTCAAGAACGAATAGCCACACTTTCCCGCTGTTCTCTAAATTAAGGTGAGGTACCAGGGCAGGGTCCCTGTGGCACAGCACAGAAAGACCAGACCACTGCTGTACAAGGGAATGAACAGAAGCCAAGTGTGGTTTTAAAGTTTTGCCTGAGAATGATAGCTTGAGATAACACACAAAACACCTTGTGCCCTTAGGACACTTGGTTACTGGAAAAAAATGGAAGAAAACGACACCTATTTGGAAGGAAGTGTCAAGAAACTGCATTAGCCTCCAAGAGTATCATTAGAGCTATCTGTCTACCACAAAACTCACCATAGGGTTATTTGGCTGCCACGAACAGGGGGAATGAAAACACTGGGGAAAATATCACACTGGACCCCAGGTATACAACTTCCTTAAACACTTAGTCTTACAGTAGCAGGGCCAGGATAACTGCTTTCTGCCACCAGCCTAGCAAGCGCTGAGTCATAAGCAGCAGCCACCCACTGCTGGGAAAGGACCAACAGCATGGATCTGCCGCATGCACGGACAACTAAAAGCAGACAGGAAGCAAGTGCTATTGTCAAGAAGCCTGCAGGGCCTAAGAGAAGGCCTGTTATCGTTAGATGGTGCAGTATACTGAAAGGAGCCATAGCAACCAAAATCTCACATCCAGTTACATTCAGCTTACCCTCTGAGTCAATGGGCTCATCCTCAAATCTGGCCCATCGCCAAGGCTGCCTCAGCCTCGGCAGCTCTCCACACATTGTCCAGGACTCAACCAGACACAGTGAGACCCCCCCAAAAAAGCAAGAAATAACAGAATAGACTCAGTGATGATTCAGATGTTAAAACTATCAGCCAAGCACTTACATTATCATTACGATGAATTATTATTAATACTATATTGTTATTACATTTTATATGTGATATATTATGTACAATATATAAGATATTTGTTATAATGTATTTTATATTATAATTAATTACAACAATTGTTATTAGTTATAAAATTATTAAATATCAGTAAATTGAAATCATTAAAATGTCTAGGACAACTATCAACGAAGTATGCCCTCCCCCGACCCAATCCTGACTGAAGTACAGCTTCTACAGCCTGATGAACAGACATCATCATCTACAGTTTTAAAAAGAAGAATGTAAGATAGACCCTGCGTTGTGTCTCACAGAGCTTGTGATGCTCCCTCTCTACCTTGTCCTTTACAGAAAAAGCTTGCCGACTCCTGACCTGGTGGGATAGGTGACAGTGTGTATAACCACCAGTGATATTTCCCTTGTAGAATCCCGAAGATGGGCACTACAGGAGAAAATACCCAATAGGAATGCTGTGCCAGCGCACCACCACGACAGGCTCACCAGTAGGCCTGGGTGTGGCGAGGGGCTGGGGATGTGACCTTTAAAGACATCACTAAAAATTATGCTAACAAACATAGAAGAAAAATGGGAAATGAGAGTGGAATATCCAAGAGCTGTGAGATGACATCAGACAGTCCAACATGTAATTGGAGTGTGTCAAAAAGAAAAGAGAAAACAGGCCTAAGAAGCAAAAAGGCGTCAAAGCCACAGATCTAAGACTCTCAGAGAACTCCAGGCAGAATCAGTCTGTTGAACACCCACACGCTCTTTAAATATCTAAAATGTAGAGAAAAGAAAGAATACAGACTTACGTGCAGTTAGAGAAAAGAGCAGCAGCGTATGCACAAGCTCTGAGGACAGAGGAAGGACAAACAGTAACAGAAATTTTGTCAGAAACCGTACATAAGACAGTGATGGGACGACATCTCAGTAACCTAGAACCTATTCCACAGAGAGGATAGAGTCTAGAAAGGTGATGGAGGTGTGGTCAGACAGAGAAAGCCTGCTGCTGTTAGATACCCTGCAAGATGTCCTGCAGGAACTTTTCCTGAACAAAGAGACCATACTTGGCAAAAAGTCAATTCTCCAGAAAGAGGCAAGAGTTCCCAAATGGAGGGTGGAGACAACGCTGTGTTGTGCCTGACTTTAATTCCCTAGCTCCCATGTAAAAGCCAGATGTGGTGGTACAGACCGAAACCCAGCACCAGGGAATGGCAGAGGGTCCATAGGGCTTTGCTGGCCAGTCAGTCTAGCTTGTAAACAGCAACTTCCAGCTCCAGGGAGAGACCTCATTTCAAAAGTAAGGTGGAAAGCCATTGAGGAAGACTCTTGCCTCTACACATGAACAGCACATATCTTTAAAAAAAAAAAAAAAAAAAAAAAGACTTCCCAAGTGGTAAATGTTAAAAACAACCACAAAAAGGCTTTTTATTGCATTGATCCAATGTATAATTGGCTTTTAGCCAAGCATTGTGATACATGTCTCCTTTAACCTAGCACTTGGGAGGCAGAGATAGGCAGATGTCTGAGTTCCAGACCAGCAAAGGCTACATGGTGAAACCCTGCCTCAAAAACAAATAAATAATAATAATAATAACAATAATAATGGGTTTTCTAAAGAAGGAATTACCAAATTGTTCTCTAAGGAAGCAAATAGTATATCTTTGAGAATTTAGGAACTACTGTCTTATCCCAACTATTCAGCTCTGAGGTTGTATTCAGTGGCTGCCACAGGAAATACAGATACCAATAGATATGATGCATTAGAATAAAACTTTATTTATGAAGACAGACAACAGGCCAAGATTCAGAAAGGGCCATTTATTTAATTTTTTAATTTAATAACATTTTTGTGATACAAAAAATTATGTAAATAAGTACTAAAGAAAACTGCCTAAGTCTAAGACTAACTTCTAAGTTCTCTGAAAATAATGAAACTACTTTGTATTTTGAAAGAAGAGCTTTTATGTAAGCAGTGTATTAGTCTCATGGTGATTGTGCTGGTTTTAACATGAAAACTTCCCTGGAGTTACTTCAAACTTCACCTTGTGCTACTGCTTTAAATAAGGCGGCTCTTACACACCATTCCTATGAGCAGTGTAGAGTCCCGGATCTAGAATGGATGGCACACTGATTGGCTGAGTGTACAGTGTCTTGTGCATAGGTTTCACTTACCAGACTTCTGTCCTGCTTTCTCATTATTGACGTCTATGCGACAGGTGTGGGAACTATGTTGTGCTGTATATTAACCCACCAGAGTAGACGAACAGTGACACCCTGGTGCTCACCATGTAACACACTTGTCACTGTTCATGTAACCCACTTCTTACTGTAGACTGTAGACAGGACTGTGTTTTTACGTTGCTTACCAATCAGGATACTGAGTATAGTAAAGGCATGAGATAACTTCCAGGACTCTGTGCACAGCTAAGATTTAATGCCAGGCTGTCTGCCAGCGAGAGTGTTCACGGCATGATGCCACCTCTGAGAGCAGTTGAGTGTCCTACAAATCACACTGCTGGTAAACATGCAGGACAGGACCCAGATGTCAGCACCCTCATCTTGAGCAGTTCTAGTCTCTCCTCCCATACTCTCTCATCTCTTACCTCCCCAAGGCATGCCATCTCTCCTGAAAGCAGAAAGCAACGTCTTACATTAAGTTGGTTGTCAGAATGCATGTTGATTAAAACAAAAGCACATGCCTTTAATCCCAGCACTCAGGAGGCAAGGCAGACAGGCTGGCCATCCAAGGCTACATGGTGAGCCTCGTCAACACCCCCAAAGCCCCTAAAAAAAAGCTTGGGGGAGAGACAAAACAAATAATGAAGAAATGCTTTACTTTCTAAAACAATTTATTAATGCCTTTAAAAATAAAATAAGCCGGGTGTGGTGGCTCATTTCTTTAATCACAGCATTCAGGAGGCAGAGATAGGCAGATGTCTGTGACTTCAAGGCCAGGCTAGTCTGCATAGTGACTTTTGGGACAGCCAGAGCTACAGAGTGAGACCCTGTCCCAATGCTCAGTAATTAAACATACACACTGCTCTTTTAGAAGACCTAAGTTCTATTCCCAAACCCGATGTCAGGAACCTTACAGCTGCTTATAGCATAGCTCCAGGAAGCTCTGACCTCTTTCATGTGCACATATGTAAGCTCAGATAAGCCTAGTTTTTAATACAAGAAATGCTCAAGATGAAAGATGTAATGTAGGTTCTTGAACCAAACATCTCAGACAAAATCATAACTCAATACTAGCAAAGTATCTTAGTTAGGCTTTCTGTTGCTGTGAAGAGACACCATGACAACACCAACCCTTATAAAGGAAAACATTTAATTGGGGCTGGCTTACCATTTCAGAGGGCTAGTTCATCATCATGACGGGAAGCAGGTGCTATTGCAGGCAGACACGGTATAGAAAGGAGCTGAAAGTTCTACATCTAGATCGGCAGGCAGCAACAGGAGACTGCCACACTAGGTCTGGCTTTAGCATGAGACCTGAAAGCACACCTCCACAGTGACACACTTTCTCCAACAAGCCTGCCCCACCCAATAGTACCACCCTCTATGGAGTAAGCTTTCAAATGTGGTTTTCTATGGGGACGTTCCTATTCAAACCACCATACAAAGATCATTTTTTAAAAGGGTTCTGGGGTCTTTCGTGTACTTACATACAGACACATACATAATTAAGACTAATAAAAATAAATCTTAGAAAAAACCTAGCATTTCTTTTGATTCTTGGGAAGTGGCTAGTTTGTAAGAATGAATGTTTGCCTGGCTGAGACGTCCGGCTCCTTTGACCCTTGCCTGCCCTGGGAAAGCTGCTCATGGCTGTAAACTTGTGCCAGGAGTGACCATTCACTGATTTCATAACAGGTGGTTGGACATGATTGTTAGTTGTGTGAGCTGATAGGAACCACGCTACTTGTCATAGGCATCATCACTGAAGTTACTAATGCAACCAAAAGTCTAAACAGCTAGTAGAAAAAAACAATCCATATCTTCTGGACTATTTGTTGTACAATCTTTGCTAATATTGAATTCTGATTTTGTCTGAAATATTGGCTTAACAACCTACATTACATCTTTCATCTAGACCATTTCCTATTTTAAAAACTAAGCTTACCTGGGCATGCTAACACATAACTGTAATCTCAGCACTCCGAAGCCGAGACAAGGGCCCTCAAGGTGCCTTGGTAGGGAAAGATGTTTGCCACATGGGCCTGGAGGGCTGACTTCGGTTTCTAGAACCCACACACTCTACAAAGTTGTCCTCTAACCTCCATCCACATACTGTATTATGTGTGCCACAACACACATCATACACACACACAGGTGTAGTGTGCAGGGGGGCAAGGGGGGAGGGGGGAGGCTTTTAATCAAAAGAAAAACAAACTAACTGAGACAAGGATTGCAAGCTCTAGGTCAGTTTAGGATGCATAATGAGACCGTAGTCTTCAGTTGGTTGACATGTTGAAGTATTTTGTTTTGAAAACATACTTGTTGGCCGAGCACTTGCCTAATATATGGGAAGAAAGACCGTGCTTGGTCCCTAGTGCCAGGGCAGGGGATTTAGTCACCCAAGCATTTCATATGTCACCTGAGAATTGATGGAGACTTAGTGACACTAGAAGGAGCGTCCCAGCTCCAGCTGCACCTGACACTCCATCTGCTCATGGCTCTCTCATCTGTAGGAAAAGATTTTGTGAGCCTCATAGAGTCCTGTAGGCATTAATAAACAGTAGAGAGAGACCGCAGGCTTTGTGATGGACTCCGCAGAAGTTTACTTCCTCCCTCCTGATGATGCTGAAATTATACTTAAAGATCATTAACTTTAAACATGCAAACAACATGCAGTTTTTTACAATAAATAAGTAAATGAAATTTACTTGCCACTGGAGCCACATGGCTACCCTGCCATTCTCCGTGGTGACATGAGAATTCTTCAGTGGCTTAAGACCAGCCAGTGTAGGCCACAGAGGGAACAAAATAGACCTGTCATTCCCATCTCTGTATTGGTTAAGTGATGTGTGAGAACTCATGCTTCAGTTGGCCTGTTGTCTCTCTGGTATATGAGTGCCGTAGCTTCCACTTAGCTTTGATTGTGAGCATTTTGCTGTCTTGATCAGCGGTCTCCCCGTTGCACCAGTGTTCCTTAAGATCATGGGAGGGTATATTAGAGCTTCATTTATTCATCTGAAAAAAAGAGGCTTCATCTTACTGGTGGTATTGACAATGGGCTGGCATGACTTGGTGGTAGAGCTCTTCCTTGATAGTATGCCAAGACAGTGTGCCAAGGTGAATGGCAAAACTCTGGGCAGTCTGAGGGAAAGAAGGAGAAGCTCAGTACACTGAATTTGGCAGGTGTACCCCCTTGTGCTCCCATGTGCTGTGTTACATTGTATTTTACTGGTCTAGTGGCTAGAGATGTCCCTCAGTAGAAACCTCTTGATTAGACTATACAAAACCTGGATTCCACCAAAAAAATAGGGGGAGGGGAAGGAAGGAGGGAGGAAAATCAAGAAAGGAAGGGAAAAGAAAAGAAAAATGGAAGGAAGGAAAGAAAGAAATAATAATTGTGTTCCTATAGGATTTTAGTTCAATTAAAGAAATCTTTGGAAAATGTCATACTTATCCCTCAAGTTGAGAGAAATACAGTAAGATCAGCACATGTGACAAAGAACAATGCAAAATTGTCATCTCCATCTCCTTCTCCTAGAGCAAATGCCACCTTGTGAAGTAGAGGTAAGATTCCCACGAAATCTCATGAGAAGTAGGTTCATCAGTCTGAGTGGGAAGGTTTCTGTTTGGTGCTCTGGATTAAGCAATGAGTCTGCTAGGTGTGGCGGCACATACCGTTAATCCCAGCACCCAGGATAGCCAGGGCTATATAGTAGGCCCTGCTATAAATCAGTCAATCAATCCGAGACAGCCAGAGCTATAGAGAGAAATCCTGTCTCTAAATAAACAGATAAGTAGATAGATAGATACATAAATGGATCGATGGATGAATGAAATTAACATAGTAAGTGTATCCTTCTAGGAATTTATTTTGCTTGCAGTTGATGTAAAGCCTTTGTGATTAGCAAGATGATATCCAGTTACCCAGGTCTTTTCCTTCAATAATACCTTAATGAGCACCAAAAAGTAATTCTTTAAAATCTAGTTCTTTTGTCTTTACTCACCATTGTTAATTGCATTTTGTATTACACTGAAGATATATATGGTGGGCATGCACAGCGCATATATGAAAATTGGAGGACAGCCCATTGGAGTCAGCTCTCTCCTTCCATGATACAGGTTTCCGAGTAGATCACCAGGCTTAGCAGTGAGCACCTTTCCCCACTGAGCCACCTCCACATCTTGTGTGTGTCTTTTTACCCTCACTGTATGCTGTGCTAGATGGATTGCTCAGTGGATAAGAGCACTGACTGCTCTTGCAGAGTTCAGTTCCCAACACTGGTAGCTCATAGCCGTCTTGCAGCTGCAGCTCCAAGGAATCAGATGCCTTCTTCTGTCCTCCTTGGGCATCAAACAAGCATGTGGTGGGCGTACATGCATGCAAACAAAACATGCACAGAGAATTTTTAAAAGAAATCTCTTATTAGCTAATTCTGCATGTAGTATGTTACATCATTTATAAACAAATAGAACCTATTGCAAGTATATACTTTTTTAAAAACTTGTACTCACGCTGGGCAGTGGTGGCGCACGCCTTTAATTCCAGCACTTGGGAGGCAGAGGCAGGCGATTTCTGAGTTTGAAGCCAGCTTGGTCTACAGAGTGAGTTCCAGGACAGCCAGGGCTACACAGAGAAACCCTGTCTCAAGAGAAAAAAAAAAAAAACAAAACAAAACAACTTGTACTCACATTTAGTCAGTAAAGTTTGAGAACCTCTGGCCTAGCTTCTGGCTACCTGCCAGAAGCACCTGGGACATCAGTTAGAAGGTCCCTGACCAGGCCCAGGGTCAGTATTTCATGAAGCTTCATGGCTGCTTCTGATGATCTGATGTATTTGAAAGTCACTCTGTATCTGCCAAGCATCATCCAGCCTTTAGTAAATATTCAAAAACTGTAAGCCTCAGGTATCCATTCTGAGTTTTAGTCATAAACTAATTCATCTAAATGTTTTTGGCCAAAGAAATTAATTTTAATTAATTTTTCAATTTGTGAGGCTAAATCACAAGAAACTGCCAATATTTATAAATTTTTTAACCATTTTGTATATCTTTGTTGCATATTTTATTTATTTTTAATTTATTATTGTTATGTGCATCAGGTATGTGTGTGTACCTACATGCTCTTTTAGATGGGTCCAGGGATTGAACTTAGATCACCAGGCTGTTCCTTTACTAGCACCACCCTTTTACCAACCCTTTTGTATATATTTTTTTAATTTTTTTAATTATTTAAATCACATCATAATTTACTTATTCACACAGGGGTTATAAACACAAAAAGGCAGGATGTGGGGAAGGGAATGACACATGAACTGGAGCATAGGTGTTCAGGGGGAGTACAGATACCCTTCAGAACAGGGTATCACTGGGTGTAGGTTCAGGGGACAAGTCACTATGACTCTGCCTATGATTCACTTGTCCTTATCTAAGTTGATACTGTCCACTGAGGCTACCTATTTACAAGATCTATGACTACTCAGGCTGATAAATTTCCACAGAAGCTGCCTGTTTACAGTAGCTTATAGTCTTCTGTTTCAGTGTTTATCCATAGAGACCCAAGACTTTGTGTTAGCATGTATGTATGTCTGGCCTATTGCTGACTTTAGGCCTATGGCTGATTTTAGGCTTCAGAGTATAAGCAGGGCTGCCCCTGACATCTCCTCCCTTCTCTAAGTATAGAAGGGCCTTGGCGATTCTAATCTTGTGAAGGCGGAGATAGAGGCCTGACCTCTAATAATTGAAGGGGACCTTGTAATGGCTCCAGTCCTCCTGTCATTGTCCAGTGAGGCATGAGGGCCATACCCATCCCGATGTCTTTTTCCTGGAGAGGGGATACTTTTGACATCAATCCCTATGCAGTCAGGCTTGTCCCTCAGGGAACCCAGAGAGATATTTTTAACTTTTATTTATATTCCCTTGCAGTGCTTAGCCTCGCAGCCTAAGCAAGAATTCAGATCGCAGACAGAGGGCATTCTGGGTGGCCCCTCTCTGCTTGGTCAGGAGTGGAAGTCCCCTCTTTTAGGTTGGGTGGAGATGGGTTTTGGGAACACCCTAGATAGAGTAACAACCTCATCTTGAGTCTCATGGTCCTCCATAGCTAACTTAGGATAATGTATCCGTATATCTGTTGTATCACAAAGTTAGTCAGCCTATTTAAGGCCCGGGATCAAAAGAAATCAGCAAAAATAACCCAATTAATGGTCCCAAAGTGTGAGGAAGTGGGGTTGACAACCATGGAGAGGTTGAAAAACAATCCTTGTACCAACTCTCATCTTTCTCTTTCTCTCTCTATCTTTTCTAGGGGCCTTCTCTGACCTTTTTCATGTTCTCTTTAACCATCCCTGTCTTGTCTATGTAAGGGCAACATTCTTCTTTAAGGTCTGTACACAGTCAAGAACTGTACACAGTCTTTTCTATTGTAAGAGAGTAAATCAGCCAGCCAGCTGTGGCGCACCAGCTCTAGTCTCCAAGCTCCGGAGTCTGAGGAGCTGTATCTCTCCCGAGTTCGAGTCCCTGTCCATGACTTGTGGGAAAAAAAGAAAAAAAGAGTAATCAAGTCAATAAAGTCCTTTGCAATTTTTGGAGATCATTTCAGACAGCGAAACGAGGGATTTCTTCAGATTAGTGATGTCAATCTCTAGCTGTTTGGTATCCTTGTCAATGGCCCATCAAAGGTCTAAATAGTATAAGTCCGGAGGCCAGCATCAGGATTAGAACTTCTACCAGCAGACATCACGGGTGTTTCATTTTTACCTGAGATACTACCTGGGTTAGTGCTCCTGGGTGCCCCACTTCTGCCGGGTTTTGTGAGATTCGGTGCAGAGCTGCTGCCCGGGATCTGCTCCGTGCCTGAGCCCAGACCAGAAGTCTCCCCCTTTTGTATATTTTAAAGTAAGATTCTAACAGACCTTTGGTAATGTGTTTTCTCTTTGTGTTGTGCCTGTCTTCAGCTCTTAGTTCCCTATATAATAAAATCCCTTCACATGCCTTGGACACTGTGAACAGAGCTTTAATCCCAGAGTCCCCAAAAAACTGAAATTGTACTTAACGCATAGGAAAAAAACAACCTATTATGGGCAAAATAAGCAATTTGTAAAGTCTCTGGCAGCCTTGTGGTCACTTCTTGCCTGAGCTGAGAGGTGCACACTTGCTAATAGCCAGAGTAGTATCTTTTTCCCAGAGTGAAAATATTCCTGTGGCATTTACACAGCGTTAACTGTCTACTAAAACACTTAAGAGAAACACTAGTACTCTTCAAGAATAAGTACTTATGAGAGCTATTTCAAAGAAGACATGTAAACGTTTTCAAAAATTTGTGGTACATAATTTTACATGTGAAATAGAAGCCATGTAAGAAGCAAAAAGGGAAAAAAAGTTCAACATTTTAAAATCTTCTTTTACATTTTTTGGGGGGAGCACATATATGGGGATCAGGTGACAACTCAGGGAACTGGTTCTCTCCTTCCACCGTGTGGGTCTCAGAGATGGGACTCAAGTCATCTGACATGGTGACAAGAGCCTCTACCGGCTGAGCTGTCTCTGCCAGATGTTCAGCCATTGGAAACAAATGTTTACATTCTTGCATGTCTGACTAAAAGAGCTGTTACCCTTCCGAGTGAACAGGTCAGCAGTCTTGCTGCTCTGTGACGCTGTGGTTTTAATAACACCTCCCTGGGAGCCTCGGGTGGCATTCTGTATGTTTTGCTGGACTGCTTGGTTGGCATGGGTTCTGCAAAATTCAAGCTTGAAACCAGGACTTCACACAAGCTATCCAGCATTCTAACGCTAAACTACATCTCCAGCTCCACTGCCAGCTGGCCTTGTGTTTATTTCGGTATGTATGTTTATGTTTCTGTGTGCACATGCACGTGTGTGGAGACCCAGGGTGACCTCTACACTACCCTTCAAGGACAACACAGCACCTTTCTTCCTTTGTTTTTGTTTTTTTTCTTTTTGAGACTCTCAGTGACCCGGCATTCACCAAGTACAGTAGGCTGCCTGGCCAGCAAGCACCAGGAACCCTCTTGCTTCTGCTTCCCTAGCATTGGGGATATGAGCATGGGCCACCACATTTGGATTTCTTATGTGAATCCCAGGAACTAAACTCTGGTCCTCATAGTTGCAAGACAAACTTCACCCACATGAGACCCCCCCTACCCCACTACCTTTAATTTCCAATTATAAATTTTCAGTGATCTGGACTGGAGCTCTTTGTTAGCATTTTATTGCATAGCTCAGGCTATATGGTGACACCAAACAGAAGCTTACTGTTGATACACTTGGTGACCAGGGCTAGGAATGCTACAGATGAATTCAAATCATAGATAATTCCCAAATACCATTTTAGCTATTAAGATTCTTTTCCTGTATGACTTCTTCTGGGGTTTCTATTAAGCTTGGAAATTGACACACTGAAGATTCTGCCTTCCTTTCCCATCTTCTGCTCAGTACTCCTCTAAAATGAAGAACAAACAGAAAACAGGACAGCATGGGAGGCAGCTGGATAAAGACTCTCAACTCGCAGGATGACTAGCCACCCTTATTCAGGGCAGACGCATGGTTGCCATCAACCCTGTAGAGAGGACAATAGCTAGGAGGTCAGATAAAGCGAAGTCCAGGTCCCTTAAAAGTGGAAGTAAGAAGGCTTGACTTTGGGTGAGAAGGGCTTTACTGAAAATCCATTACCGGCAACTTCTTGGTTCACTGTTTGCCTTTTGTATCACACCTATAATCCTGGCTGCTTGGGAGGCTAAGGTAGGAGGACTATAAAAAAAAATTATTGATAAACATAACTTCCAGGCGGGAAAGATGGCTCGGAGGTTAAGAGTGCTGGCTGCTCTTGCAGAGGGCCTGGGTTCAGTTTCCAACACCCAAATGCCGCCAACAACCACGTGTAACTCCAGTTCCTGGACCTCTGGTGCCCTCTTCTGACCTCCATGGACAACAGCAATACATGTAATGCACATACATACATGCAGGCAAATCCCATAAAATACAATAAATAAATCTTTGTTTTAATGGCTTTCTTTGCAGGTGATCTCCTTCTTTAGCTCAAGACTGCTACAAGCTGGAGCTGAGCTGTCAGTGGAAAGGGTCTTGGAAATCATTAAACAAGGCGTTGTGGCGCTGCCCAAAGACAGACTGAAGGTAAGCCGGCTGAAGAATTGTCCATGACACTGGCTGTTGGTCCCTTGAGGCACATACATATCAGAATCCAGCAGGCATTACTGAGACTCATGCTGCTTACCAGTGCTCAGATGTCAGACTATGTAAATATTCCTGATACCAAAACCACAGTTCATAAGAGAATAGTCAGATATGCATTTACATCGCTGTACACCCCATGAGTAAGCCCTGCACACCCCACGAGCAACTTAACTATAGTCTTATAGTTAACTTATAGTTAACAGGTGTATTTTCAATCAAGTCAAACAAATTGAATTATACAGATATCACAAAAGGCTAATGGGAAGGCGGCAGTGATGCAATACCATAGTACCTGATGTTTGTGAGTGTCTCCCCGTGTCATGCTGGGCCCTCAGCATCTGAGTGTACCACCTCAGTACCCTTTTCAAGCAGCTGGCGTTGACAGCTGAAGTCGTCAGGTGAAGAGACTAGTATGGAAAGACTCATTTACCTAGAGCATTCCAACCAGGAAGTGCCTGAGCTGAGTTGGACCCAGGCAGTCTGGCTCCAAAGCGCTAGCTTGTGGTTCATCCACTGCTTACTGTATGCCTTTATACAGTAATGGGAAGAAAAGTACGGAAAAGGGGAGATACTGCATGTCAAGAAAATACTTCACATTTGTATGGCAGAGTCGCTCCTGAAGAGGCTGAAAGTCCCTGCCCCTGTCCTGACCCCTTAGGGTAGTGGTTCTGTTGGAGTGACCCCAACCATAAAATGATTTTTGTTGCTGCTCTATAGCTATAATCTTACTACTGTTATGAGTTATAATATAAATTCTGTGCTTTCTGATGGTCTTAGGCAACCCTTGTGAAAGAGTCGTTTGACACCCCACACCCCACAAAGTATCATGACCCACAGGCTGAGAAGCACTGTCTCAAGGTGCAGATATTTTATACGTCAAAGGAGATAATTTATTTCTCAGTTTAGATAGCAAAGAACATAGTGACATCTGTAGGCCAGAAGCAAGGCATGCTGCTGCAAGTACGTGTAGCGTGTAACAAGGAAGAGTGTTGCTCAGGAGGGTAGAACCTAAACACACCTGCCCATCCAGTCATCAACAGCGTCTTGAAAACAAACCTGAGAAAGGCATTTTCAGCTCCACATTCCTGGCCCCCTCTCTAGTCTGCTGGGCTACAGAGAAGAGCAAGATTCTTGCACTCCCCAGACAGGCAGGCAGGCAGATAGAGGCACGCAAGCCCCACACACACAACACACACACACAAACTACACTATCAGCTTTCTTATTACTGTAGCAAAATTCTGAAGTAATCAATGACAAAAAGAGATTTGTTATAGTAGTTTCAGCCTGTGGATCAGTTGGCTCTGTCTCTATGTGCTTTTGTGCTAGTCATGAGACAGCATGTGATGACAGAAGCTCGTGACAGAACTAAGTTTTGTGCCTCATTCAAAGCCAGGGAACAGAAGAAGAAAGACCTGGGACTACAGTGTCCCCCAGTAACCTGCAGATCTACCCAGTCCCTCTCATGGCTTTCCACTTGCTCAGCTGCCCTACAAGCAGGACACCAAGCCCTTAGTATGGGGGCCTCTAGACAACATTCTGTATCCACACTGTAGCTCCTGTCTTGCAGTAGATGACAGAGGTTGTCGGTGGCAGCCCGAGAGGCTGAAGTTTGCAGCAGCTCCCAAGAGCTCTGGATCACTTCAGTGCCTCTCAAGAAGTCCTATGTACTTGGGTAGCTTCTGTTTACCCTACCAAACCTGTCAAGAGAAGTAAAACCACTGATTTCAGTAGATACTGACTTAATATAAAGAACTCAAAATCTCAGAAAAGCCTGAGGGAGCACAATGAAGGGAAACCACAGAAGCTGTAAGGCTGTCCCTACCAGTGACCTGGTTTACCTGAAACATCAAAGGGGGGGGGGGGTGCAGGAGCAGCTGGCAAGGCTTCAGCTGAAGCCTTGCCACTGGACCTGGGTTTCCTGTGCCCTTCAGGGTATACACATACCACCTTCATTGCCACTGCCTAAGGCTAAGCCCTGCAGAGCCTGCTGGGAAATGCCACACCAGACTCTCAGTCACTGCCCAACTGCATAGAATGAAAGGAAAAGGGAATATGTTCAATGACACCCCCACACACACAGTGCAGCACAAGGTCTGTCTAAAGACACTGCAACTCATCCTGAGAAGCAGCAAGGCTACTCCCTGCACTGTGTGTAAGAGGCAGAAGGAGCAGCATGAGCCTGCTCAGACAGCTGCAGACTCTGCTGGGAGTTACATCAATCCAGGGAGGCAAGGAGCAAGCTGGGGTCTCTGGTGCAGGAGAGGAAACGGTTACAGTTACGTACACTCCCACTTCCAGTAAGGCTTCCTCTGTCTCCTTCATCATGTTGGTTGAATGTGTCCTTTAAACAAAATTGAAGTCCAAGGTAAGTAAATGAATAGCAAAAGAGGTGCTAGTCCTTTTATTTATTTGATTTTTTTTTTACTGTACTTTTTACTTGACACAGTAAATGTATATACTTATATTTTAGTGCAAGTGCTCATGTGTGGGATCAGATCAGGGTAGTGGCATATCTGTCACTTCAGACATTGGCTGTCTGTTCTGGGAACATTCACAAATTTTCTCTACAAGCTGTTAGGAAGTGTTCACTTGGTTAGTGCCAACCGTAGTAATTCCCTGCTAAGCATGTATTTCCGTCACCCATCGTCCTCCCACACACCCTTGCTGGGCACTGGTAAGCACTGTTCTACACACTCTGCTTCTCAGAGACAGATGAGGGCTGTACTTCCACGTAGTAATAAGAACATCCGATGCTTGTCTTTGTGTACCTTACTTCTGTCTTCCAGCCACGTTGCTGTAGATGGCAGCAATGTTTACAGTTGAGTAATACTCCACTGTATATGTGTACCACATTTCCTTATCCAGTCGCTCATCCACAGCCCCTGAGTTGATTCTACTCAGGACTATCGTAAAGAGTGAAGCAGGAAAGTGCAAGTGGCTATTTTAGATATATACCTGTGGTGGTTTGAACACGAGTGGCCTCTGTAGACTCAAGTGTTGAATGCTTGGCCCATGGGGAGTGGCACTATTAGGAGGTGTGGTCTTGTTGGAGTAAGCATGTGACTGTGGGACTCTGAGGGTCTGATGCTCATGCTAGGCCTAGTGAGCAGTCTCTCCTACTTCTGTGGATCAAGATGTAGAGCTCTCAGCTCCTCCTCCAGCACCATGTCTGCCTGCATGCCTCCATGTTTCCTGTTGTGACAATAATGGACTAAACCTCTGAAACTATAAGCCAGCTCCAATTAAGTGTTTTCCTTTATAAGATTTGCAGTGCTCATGGTGTCTCTTCACAGCAGTAAAACCCTAACTAAAACAATACCAATACTAAGATTGTCAGATGTCTTGGTTAGGGTTTCTGTTGCTGTGATAAGTCACCGTTATCAAAAGCACCTTGGAGAAAGGGTTTATTTCTTTTTACAGCTTGTAATCCATCATCCAGGGAGGTCTAGTCAGGAACCTGGACCCTGAAAGCAGAAGACAATTCAGAAGCCATGGAGAAGAGCTCCTTGCTGGCTTGCTACTCCTACCTTGCTTCGCCTGCTTCCTTAATTACCCAGAACCACCAGACTAGGAATGGCCCCACCCACAGTGAGCTGGGCCCTCCCACATCCATGAGAACCACGCCCAGGCTTAGCCACAAGCCAGTTCTGCGAAGGCATTTTCTCAGTTGAGAGTCCCTCTTCCCAGCTGACTTTAGCCTGTGTCAGGTTGACATAAAAGTGACCAGAACACTGAATCTATTTCTAGTTTTCCTAGTACAGTCTCTGTACTGATTTCCTCCACATGTGCCAGTCTTTTTAATCTTTTGACACTGTTTCTCAAAATTCCAGCAAATGTAACTTGTCAGTAAACTTTAGAACTTAAGTTCTACAGTAATAGTGATGCTTAAGGTACTTTACTGACTGTTTTTATAGCAATGAACTGTTCCTGTTGTCACCACAGCCTTCTAGATGACATAGCTAAGACCTCAAGACACTGAGTAAGGTTTGAATGCAAAGCTGGGCCCAGCTACAAGCATCACCAAAGCCACCTTTCTCCAGGCAGCGTTTCACTCTGTGCTAGCCTGGGCACTGGGTCATTATGGTTTCCGGACTTGTCGTTAGGGTTAGTCTGAGATCATATTTAGCATCATGTTAATAAGCCCAAATGTGAGCCAGAGAAGCAGTTACATGGAAGAGATGTAAATCACATGAAGTGAGGAGGAGAGGGTGTAACCTGAGGAAGAGAGGATCCCGGGAGATACCATGAGCAGCCACTGAGAGGCTTCTGTCACAGAAGAGTCAGGCACACAGTCAGTGGGGTAGGAATTGGCCAAGAGAACTCTTGTTCACTTTAAGGTGTGTCTTCTCAGCCACTTCCTGAGACATACCTGCAGCCAAGTCTGGGAGCACATGAGAGCATCATGTGACCCGAGGGCTCGAATCCATGGCAAAGGAGAGCTCAGTTTAAAGAAGTCCTGTGGGAGCTTGGTGGGGCGGCTCCATTGGCAAACTGCTTGCTGCACACATGTGAAGATCCACAGCACCCGTAGGAAAAGCTGGGCTCAGAGAGAAATCTGCAATCCCGGTGCTGGGCTGGTGAAGACAGGTAGATCCCCAGAGCCCATTGGTTAGCTAGTCTGACCAAGTTCGTGAACTCCAGATTCAACAAGAGACCCTGTGTCAAAATTAAGGTGGAGGGGCTGGGGAGATGGCTAATTGGATAGATGTGAGGATAGGCAGTCCAGTCTCCAAGACCTGTGTAAATGTTGGGTGGCGTGGTACCTAACTGTAACTGCAGCATTCACAAAAGTGTCAATGCAGTAAGTATCCTTAGAGCAAGCTGGCCAGCTAGCCTAGCTGTGTCTGTAAGCTCTGGGGTCAGCTGAGAGACGCTGCTTCAGGAGTAAGACAGAGAGCAGAAGAGCAAGACTCCTGATGCCAACACCACACGTGTATACGGGACAGGCATATATGCACACACCATGCACACACGGGACAGGCATATATGCACACACGCATGCACACACGGCCACAAAGGCTTATGATAGAAGCCTGCCCAGAATCATACCAAAGATTTCCTGTGATTCTTAGAGTTCAGAATTCTGCCTTTTCTGCTTCCATGCTGAGTTTTATAGAGCAATGCCCTGTTCCCAGCAGATGAAGTCTGAGGTTCCTCGGGATTCAGGATAGCTCAGGGCCCCTGCAGCTCTGTGCCCAGCCTTCTCCCTCCCCACTCCTCTTGCTCCAGGCGACTCTGCAGTGTGCCGTTCCCTGGCCTCCCTTTGTGGGTTTTCTCCTGGGATCTCATCTGGAGGTGGCATCCCGCTTCTCCTCTTCTGTCATCTGGAGGTGGCATTTCTTTTACCTTGGCCTTTCTCTTACTCAGATCCTGAACATTCCTTCAAGGCCCTGTTGAATTTTAAAGGATGCATGGAGACTTTCTTTTTATTCTTGTATCCATGTATGTCTCTCTCAGTAAAATGCCCAGAACACTTTATTCCCGTTGTTTTGTCCTCTTCTGCCCTGTCTTAGGTGTTTAACTAACGTCTTTCCCTCCAACCAGTAGCTGATCTGCAGCCCCAGCTGCCTGGCTCAGTCCAAAAAATGGGTGGAGGAGTGAGCCGCCCATGTTACTTACTCTGTGCAGGAAGTGGGGCTGTTCCTATCTTGGAGTTGAGGAGTCAAATATTCTGTACCTTTAGATGTTCTCTTCAAAACTGTATCCTGCCATCTTCTAGAATCTTAATGCCTGTAACTGCCTCTCCCTGTCCTCAGCTGTTCTAGACAGGATGGCTACAGCAGAGGACAAAACAAACAAGCCCTACTCACATAGAGCCAGTTGCTCTGGCTGATGACAGAGGAACTGACCACTGGGCCACATTTGCTAAGGCTGACTTTGTAGTTCACGCTGTAGGTTTTTAGTTTGGTGCTGATGTTTCTTTATTTTTGCCCAGATTTCTCTAGCTTTGGCCAGTGAACTCCCAGGGTTGATTTCCTTGTTCTTTGCCACACCCCACCTTGTTCTCAGTATTCCTTGGCTCTTTGGAATGCTGCAAATTAGTCTTGTATCTTCTGTGCCCCAGGCTCCAGACCAAGCTGGGTGCTTAGCTATCTTTTGCCAGAACTTTCCTTCCTCCCTCTCTTCCATTAACAATTAATTCATTGGGCTCTGCCTCCGCCCTGCCTAGGCACCTTTCTTGTTTGTCTCTTCTTGGTGTGCCTCAGCTCCTTTCTTTCACCTTACCTTTACCATCCGTGTCCTTGATCCCTTCTGACACAGACTGCAATGCCTGATCTGTCTTCTTGTTCCTTTAATAAACACTCTTTGCCCAAGAACCCTTCCATGGGCCATAGAAAATAGTGAAGCTTGACCTATAATATTGACCTTAGACCAAAATGAATTACCTAGCAAATGATTCGGCAGGCCACAATACGTGAATGTATTGTCTTTCTATTGTACTGTACTCAAGAATAAATGATTCTTTAAGACAGCCACATATACATGGAAATGCAGCCTTTTATGGTTATAGCCAATAGAGAAATTAGTTGATCTCTGGGGGTTCCCAGAGAAGTTAACCCTTGTTTAGAGTAATATACTATTAAGGCCAAGGTCACAAGTAAATCCTTTAAGTCAGACATGTAGTTTTGTTCTGGAACATAGCAAAAAAAAAAAAGTGTACCCCTGGGCTCAGCTTGCCTTGCACTCTGTGGTTATAGAGGTTGGAAGATGGATGGTTCCGTTTAAAAACAGAAAACAAAACAATCCATCACCCGCACTAGAGGAGAAGCTGAGGTTACATTTACTCGCAAGTAGTGAGTCATGCTCTGTTGGTCTGAATGAGAACCTGTCATTACCACAGATGCTACTCAGAACAAGGCTGCTTAGCTTTCGAGCCCAGGCTCCCTCCATTGTTTTAATCATTCTTAGGGGAGCTGAGTGTTTATGATAAAACAAATCACCTAAAACCTTGAGAGTTTAATGCAGTTTCTGGGATACTGCAGTACCTGAAGTTGATTGGAAAGGCTGTGTGCACTGTGTGTCTTGGTATACCACCTAAGCATGGTCAGAATCATTCAGGGCAGTTTGCTTATATATGTATAATACAGTATTGGCATACATGTGACAGGTTTGTAGGAATAGATTTCAAATTGGAAATACTATTTTAATAAGTTCTATGGAAGTGCAAATAATGTCTACATGGTGGCTTATCATAAATATTAAGCATTAAATTCCAGTTTTTTGACTACCTTGGCCTAAAAAAGCTATACGAGCTTAACGTTTTGACATTTTTCCTATTATTGAAGAATGAAAACTAAATCTGTAGAATTATTCTTCCAGTTTTGAACAAGTAAACACAAAGGTCTAGAAGCCCATGGCATAGTAACTGGCATTCAACCAAATAAGATAGTTTTCCATCAAATATTATTTGACAAAGTCTTCTAAAATATTTGCATAATAGTGTGTGTGGGAATGTATACTCATTGGCTAAATCTGTCTATACAATTAAACAACTGGGCTCCTCAGAGTAAATAGTATTAACGTCAATCTAAACATTTCTTTACTAGTGTTTCATGAGAAAGGCAGCACAGGCTCACTGTGGTCTCCAGACCCTGCATAGATGAGACTAAACAGCCAGCTCTGGAACCCTAAGTTGCTTGTTTCTCTTCTAGGGTTCAGTAGAAATAAAGTTGGTGTGTCCCTCCACAGCCACATTAACAGCTGTGACTCAAAGCTCTTGCTCTCTGAGTCCATGGCTCAGCAGGGTCCTGGCTCCCATTTTGCTGCCTGGGAACAGTTTGAGCAGCCTGAAGGGAACAGAAGTCATCCAGCCCTGTTGTGCTCACTGCCACTGCAGCTTGTACATGAGTGTATTCGGTTCCTGGATGTCCCTGTCATGGATTCAGTTAATTATCTATGTCGTTGAAGGATTAAGAATGTTCCATGGGTGGCATTTGAAAATTAGGTGATAATTTCAAGGAAAATGTAATCAGAAGATAACTTTTCTTTTAGTGCAAATAGGAAATTGTTGAATAACTTGGTAAATCATAATTAAAAGTGATAGCCAGTTCACACTAAATGAAGTTACTTTGTGGTGTGGGGAAATGTGTGTTTGTGTGAGTGTGCCACAGTGCATGTGTGGAAGTCAAAAGTCACCCTCAGGTGTCAGACTTTGCCTTCTTCCTTGTTTGAGATAGATTTCTTACCGTTTGCTGATGTACACACCAAGTGAGCTGGCCCCTTACTTCTTATGATTTTCTTGTCTCTGCCTCCCTCCTCCCAGGAAATTAGACACATACACTACATATCCAGCCTCTTCTGGGTTCTGGAGCCCTGAGCTCAGTTCATCCAGCTTGTACAGCAAGCTCTTTACCCTCTGGGCCAGCTCCCAGCCCATCAATGAGTTTTAAAAGCCTTCATTTCTTAAGTGACATTTTTAGAATATTTTCATTGTTGTCATTAATTGCATAAGGAGCTTCTCTCTTTCTTCTTTCTCTCTTCTCTTTCTCTCTCTCTCTCCTCTCATACACACACTCTCTCATACACACACAAAGTTAGATAAATTTGTCTGGAGGGTATCTTATTAAATTTATTCATCTGTATGTGTTTTGCCTGCATGTATGCATTGTATGCATATGGGACATATTTTATAGATTTTTAATATGGACTTTAAAACTTCTTTTTCCTCCTGTTGAGAACCTCCTCCTTCTCTTCTCCAAATGTCACTTCTGCCGGGTATCTGATTCCTGTAATGGACAGATAGTACATTATAAATTAGAGTGTGGTTTGACTGCTCATTTTACCCAAGCTAGTTATTTTATGCTGTCTGAGCACAGTACTGCTGGACATCATTGAGGGGAAAATAGGTACATGCAACCTCAGGAGGCCCTCAGGAGAGGAAGGGTACACTTACCAGAGGTAGCTAACAGAAGGGCAGTTCACTCTGTCAGATAGATGGTAGAGGGGACAAGTTCTGGAAGGAAGACGTAACTGGACTAGGCAGAGAGAGTGAAGAAGAGACTTGGGCTTGACCTTGTCCATCTTGAAGGAACAGAAGGTTCCATAGGCCGAGGTGAAAGAAGAACAGCTTGCAAAGGAAACCTATGAGAGTGAGGGACAGTCAAGGGTACTGTAGCTTCGTGGCCAACAGAAGGAAACAACCAGACTCATGGATTCCCCTGCCAAGTCAATGTGACTTTTGTCCCTTAATGATACAATAACATCATTAAACTAGTGCCTTTCAAACTTTTTTGACTGTCATTGCCAGCTAAACACACACACCTGTACCATGTGTAACAATATACACATTTGCATACAACCAAAACAAATTTGTGTAAAGCAGTACTCACTGAGCGTACTGGCTGGTTTTGTGGGTCAACTTGACACAAGCAAGAGTCATGAGAGAGGAAAGAGCTCAGTTGAGGAAATGCCTCCATGAGATCCAGCTGTAGGGCATTTTCTCACTAGTGATCAAGGGAAGAGGGCCCAGCCCATGTGGGTGGTGCCATCCCTGGGCTGGTAGTCCTGAGTTCTATAAAAAAGCAAGCTGAGGAAGCCATGAGGAGCAAACCAGTAAGCAGCACCCTCCATGGCCTCCCCGACTTGCTTTTTCGGTCATGGTGTTTCGTCCTCCCAATAAAGACCCTGACTAAGACACTGAGTATGATGAGCTCCTGACCCTGTATCTTTTTAAATTGCAGGCCAGGCCTCCTCAATTGATGTAATGGCCAGCTGCTGTTTAACATCTTAGAGTTTTAAAAATATATGCATTAAGTGGGTAGTTTCAAAGTGTGGTCTTGGGAGAAGGGGTGCATCTCCATCCTCCAAGAACATGTTCAAAATGCAGATCCTCAGGCTCCATCCAGACCTGTGGCCTGGCACTGCCCTTGCTGAAGACTCGAGTTCAGTTCCCAGCAGCCACATCCAGCTACAAGCACATCCACCACATTCAGGAGATGTTGCAGCTCTCCAAGTCACCATTCCTGTCCTTAGAAAGAAACGAATGGGTAGGGATGGCTTAGTCAAGGAAGTGCCTGCTGATTTTTTTTGTGAGTATAAGCCCTAGATCTGCATAAAAAGTTATGCATGGTAATATATGTTTATAATCTTAGTGCTGAGAAAAACAAGATGATCCCTGGGGCTTGCAAGTCTACCTTACCCTACTTTAGTAGTTCTAGGACAGTGAAAAACCTGTCTCAAATGCAAGGTACAGCTGTGGGGATTGCTCAGTGGGTAGGAACACTTGCAGCACAAGCATGAAGACCTGAGTTCCAATCCCCAAAGCCTGTGGAAAAAGCTGGGCGTGGTTGCATACACGCCTACAAGCCCACAGCTGTGCAGATAGAAAGACAGAAGGATGGCTGGGCTTCTTGGCCACTAACCAAGCTCTGGGTTCAGAAAGACCCTGTCTGAAGGGCTAGAGCGGGACACCCAGCATCCTCCTATGGCCTCTGTGCTCGAGTGCGTTCCTGCATCCTCGAGCGCACATCCTAAGGAACCACACCCAAAGTTGTTCTCCTGCCTTCACACACAGGTGTACACACACAAGCATGCACACACACACACACCAAAAATGGTTCCGGGGGTTTTTAGACAAATGCACCTACATATCAATTCCATTCAAGTAATTTCTCAGAGCAGGGACTGGAGGAGAACACAGCAGACCATTATGATAGGAGCACCAGAAGCACGTCTATGCTGCCTTCTCTAGGAACAAGCCCATTACTGCTGGTCTCCAGTCATGAGGATTTTGAGAGAATTCTATTTAATAATGAATAGTCACCTGGAGTACTTCTAAGTCAGGTTTGCAACTACCTCTCAGAAATCTTGATGCCATCTTACATTTTGAGAGATCCCTCCCGCATGATCTCCATTTCTCTGCCCTTACCAAAACTAGGGCATGAAAGCTGGACTGACAGCCTTATGAACTGACACACAGATGCAATTAGAAGTGTTTCAGCTTCCTTCCCACAATAGACACCCATAGTGAGTCTCTGTCCCTCCTGGCCACGCCCGTCACATCTGAAGCCTTTTCCTGTGAGCTGGACACTGGGAAAGCAGCACTTATACTCTTGTAGGTTCTCCTTCCTGTTTCCTTGGACAGTACAGACAGAACATGCTGTCTCCAGGCCCTTCTTAACCATTTGTACCACTTATATCCCATGATGCCCTGTGTGCAACTGCATGTGTTTTCATCTCTCTTCATCCTGGGTTCCCTGGTGGGTTTTCTGGTTCTAACCCCATTCTGACTTCTCCTTGCACAGAAGAGTCACTCACTAAATACTGCTATGTGGTTGAAAGTCAGCTTGAGAATTAAGTTACTTCTTTCAGGTATGGTGATCTGAGAATCAACCAATTAATAGCCCCACAGAAAACTACTACAGTATGTGAGCAAATAACACAAAATGTCACCATGCAAAGGAACTGGCCGGTGAATGAAGTAGACTCCTGGAGTCTGCTGGAGTCTGCACTCATTTAAAAGAAGGGAGATGTAGGCTTTATAGTTTCCGTTTCCACAGTTTTTACCCTGGAACCAAGTATCAACCAGGGAGTCACAGCAGGGTAAGGCAGTTGCTCTTAATGAAGAACTCAGACTCTTTCCAGCCTGGGAAACCACCAAAGTCAACCTGAGAAAAGATGGATGCTGCAGAGAGAAGTAGAATCCCGAAAGGCAGCAGACAGCTCCCATATTGTGTTCCTCCAAGTGTCAACCTGATTCCTGAGCAGTATGTAAGACACTGACCTAAAACAGCCATGCCAAAGGCCAGAAATCTGAAGTAAGACTAAAAAGCACAGCCCTAGAGATCTGGAAGAATGAATATAGGCACAGACTATATTCATAGGAATATAGGAAGGGCTGTCCCACTGGAAGATGGGAAATAGCAAGCTGTGTTTTTGTCTTTCTACCCTTTTGAAAGCTTGGTCTACCTGTAGCCCATGCCCACACAGCAGAACTAGGGAACACATGGGAAAGTGGCACCCTCTCTGGCCTAGAGAATCAGTAAGGGAAGGAACATGGGGTCCTAAACCTTAAGAATCATGGAGGAACCACAGAAGAGAAAGGAGTTCCTGAGACCCACACCCACGACTGGACCTTGATCCACACCTGCAGAATCAGCTCTTAGGTCCCAGTCAAGAATGGGGAGGGCTGCCCAGAAACCAAAGCCTGCTCAAAATACTGAGATGCTCAACAACTTAACATTAATTTTATTCAGGATACAGTCCAAATTTTTCCGACATCGAAGGAATTAAGAAAATGGAACACATTCTCTACATAAAAGAAAATCAATTAAGCTCAACCCCAAGATGAACCAGATGTTAGAACTTACAGACAAGGATTTTTGAAGTAACTACTAATAATGCTTCTCCATTTTTTCACAGATGACACATGTTTTCAATGTATGAAAATTTCAGTAGAGAGATGAGATGTCTCAGGCAAGCAATGGAAACTATACACAAATTCCAAATTGGGGAAAGACAGAAGTCTACAGATCTAGATGCTAATAGCAAGCAGTTAGGTAAGCACAGGGAACCTCATGTTGAGATGCGCTGGCATCAAAACGGTTGACAAGCAGCAACGTAGACCCAGCAAACAGAGCCACACAGTCCAGGGTAGCACAGGTCTGTAGGAGCAAACAAATAGAGGATTACCTTCCCTGCTTACACGGTAACCACGGCGGCAGAGAGGCTGGGACGGACTCTTTAAAGTACTAAAGAGAAAGTGTGAACCCAGAATTCCCTGTCAGGTGAGGAGAGCTCTCAGGATGAAAGCCAACTCAAGACTCTGAGGTGAAGGAGAGTTGCTGGCAGCGTGCCTGCGTGCTCTGTGATGCTAGAGGAAGTTCTTAGGGCTGAACAGATAACAGATGGGAATTCAGATTGTCAAAAAAAGAAAACTGTTTGTAAGAAATGATAAATGTCCAGGTTACTGCAAGTTTTCCATTCATATTCTCATCCCTGTCTTCCTTCTCTTCTGGTTTTACTTGTGGACTCTGTGTAGGTTCCTAAAGTGAAAGCACTACCACATCTTTCAAGTTGATAATGTTTGTAGATGAATGATATGTAAAAACTACAGAACAGACGAGGGGACAGGAGGGATATGGTCATATGGTTAGGAGTTTATAATGAGTTTATATTTCACACCATCTTTGTAAAGATGAAAAAGTTACAGGTCTGTTTTGTAATCTATAGCAGCTGATACGAAATCATATAAAAATGAAAAACCCAAAGCCAACAAAAGGCAATGAAATGGCTCAGCAGGTAAGACCCTCACTGTGAAAGCTATAGTGACCAGCGCTCAATCCCAAGAGCCATGTGAAGATGGAAGGAGAGAGCCACCTCAGAGCCATCCTGAGTTCCTGCACACACTAGAATAATAATGAAGATGATTTTTAAAAGCCAATCAAAAAAAGTGGTATTGTAAAGAACACTTAGATAGCACACTGTCACCCCCACAAAGGAAGGAGGGTAGAAATAAAGGAACAAGAAGACAACTGAAAATAAGATGACAGATATAACTGTAGTAAACAGCATTACTCCAAGCACTCATTCAGAAGGAAGAGTTGTCGGGATGGATGAAGGAAGACACAGCAATAAGCCATCTGCAAAGGATGCACCTTAACCATAAGAACTGGGGTGAAAGTCAGTGGAAGAGAGGCTGGAAGATGGCTTAGCAGCTAAGAGCGCTGGCCACTTCCCAGCATACACATGGTGACTCCACCATCCGTAACTTCTGTTCTAGGGATATGAAACCGTCTTCTAGACATCACAGGCACCATGCATATAAGTGGTGTATGTATAGAAATGTGAATAAAACAACCATGCACATAAAATAAAACTAAAAACAGAAGAGAAAGAAAGTAAATGGAAGAAAAGATAGCATGCAAACAAGTGAGCAGGAAGCCAGTGTACTTAGCACATCATGTCAGAGCAACTCAAGTTCCAAGTGATGTGAGGCTGTGGCAAGTATGCGTGTACCCGTAACACACTTCAAAATCACAGAATAGGAGCATTGACAGGTGGGTGGGACAGATCTGCCCACTATCCTTATTGGAGATCTCCATCCTTCCCACAGCAACCAATAAAGAACTAGACCAAAAAAATCAGCAAAGACATGGGAGAGCTGAAAGGCTGTCAGCCACCTCCCCTGATTGGCATTTATAGAACATCCTACGGTGGCAGAACTCACTTGATTTTGAATGTGTATGGCACATTTACCTAAGTATACCCTATTTTGAGACTTATGACTAATTTCTGTAAAATTAGAATCGTCAAACTAGAATTAGATGATCAGAAATCGATAGAACACCAGAAAAGGCAATGGGTGACAGGAAGCAAATGTGCAGGGACTCAGAGGGAGCCGTTAGCACAGCGCGCCTGCTCTGTGTCTGATGCCAGTCACATTATGTGCAGATAAGAACATTTACCAGATTGAACACTTGAAATTAGTGGATGTTTGTTTGTTTTGTTTGTTTGTTTTCTGAGACAGGTTTCTCGGTTGAACAGCCATGGCTGTCATGGAACTCTGTAGATCAGGCTGACCTCGAACTCATAGAGTTCCTCCTACCTCTGCCTCCAGAGTGCTGGGATTAAAGGCGTGTGCCACCACTGCCTGACAAAATTAGTGGATTTTATGTGATAACTTTGATATGCAAAGAGGGGGAGTCAGAATGTTTCATCATGAATACCTAACAACCACAGTCTCAGCTCTAAAATTGGAGAGCAGGCAAACGTTGCCTATAAGGAACATGGTTTTTCTGCAGAGCCCCCATGCCATGCAAGGTGCCATGTGCCTGGCCACTGAAGAAAAGTGAATCATGGGTTTTAACAAAGGAAATACATGAGGCAGACATGTGACAGACTAGGAGTGTCCTTCCTTGTGTCCTTTCACACAGCCCAGCACTAGTTCCTGTAACAATAGAAGCTATGTGAATACCAGTCTCAGAAGTGAGCTGCTTTACAGTCAAGCAGCAGGCTCCCATCTAAGCAGAAGGCCTGTGACGAGGTACTTAGGACTGGCAGCAGAGGTGTGCGCCTGGCATCTGCCACCTCTGATGTTCTGGGACACCCCTGGCAGTAACTGGTGTCATGGTTTCATAGTACCTTCAAAGGTTATTTTAAAAGCAAAATACACAATTGACAAATGTCTTCAGGATATGTGCACTCCGTGCTTTGTACTGTTACTACGTTTTTTATGTGATAAGT
Source organism: Mastomys natalensis (assembly GCA_021653895.1). Taxonomy (NCBI): domain Eukaryota; kingdom Metazoa; phylum Chordata; class Mammalia; order Rodentia; family Muridae; genus Mastomys; species Mastomys natalensis. The sequence continues at coordinate 1,038,513 of JAJTUV010000270.1, forward strand.
ACGTAAAAGCCAGATGTCTCCAGAGAAATCATTTTGCATTACTGCTGTCTCTAAACAAACAGCCCAGCAGTTGCTGTGGGAGCAGAGCTGTGCATTACGTGAACGACTGCGTGTTTCAACACACGTTCCCAGAGTTCACTTTGGGCATGATCTCTGCAACATGAAGAGTAAATCAGAAGCCGGAAGTGACTTGTGTGTCTAGAAGAGGAACAGCACGGAGGTTTTTCTTGATATGTCTTCCAGACTCCAAGTTAAAAACATAATATTTTTCATATGATGTTGACTGCGCTCATATTTATGTTTAGAAGCATATACCCACATAAGAGGAAACACATTCCCCAGGATGCAAATGTTTCCTTGGAATAGAAAGCTAAGGGCGGGTTGTTTGAGTGTTTGCTTGGCTTTGCTGTATTAAATGTTTCCTCAATGCCGTCATCATCATCATCTTCATCATCTTCATCGTCAGCGACACCCTGCTCACATAGAGGAGCGCCTGCCCACCATCAACACAGGAAAATATGTGCTAACAAGCCTTGAAGTGTGTATGTTGGGATGGAGGGGCTAGAGCTCTTCTCAGGTTAGATCAGATCTTTGAACTAGCCAGAATAGAGCAGAAAATAATCATTGTGTCTTCCACTGGAAAGCACTTCATAAACTATTCTCTATAAAACAGAACAGCCTTTGCTCCTTTCAGCTTCCCTAACTTGCAGCCTCAATGAGCATCTCTTCTTTCCAACTCACAGCAGTAAATGTCTTGAATTCTTAATTTGGAGAAGCCTATGGCACTCGATAGCGTTACCCATGTCCCCTCCCCCACCACAGCCCCAGCACAGAGTAGACCGGACACCTCTCTATAGTCTAACTCATATCCTTTGTCAGTTTCACAAGACAGGCTCCAGAATGTGCACGGTGCTCTGGCCCTCACTACGGCACACTGCGCCTGCATTCCGTTAGCTCTATAAGGGGCATGACTGCTTATTTTAACCATGCATGTCTGTGACCCTAGTCCTTGAGTAAAGCCTGGAGAAGGAGCAATGCGGAGATGAGCACTGGGTCAAGCGCTCACTGTGCAAGCATGAGGACTTGAGTTCAGATTTCCAGTACCCACACAGAAAGCCAGTCGTGGGGCACACACCTGTGCAGGGTTGGGGCCGCAGACACAGGATGATCCCTTGGATGTGGGTTACCAACAAGCCAGTGTCTCAGAAAATAAAGGAGAGCCAGCAAGATGATTAGCAAATAAGGGTGCTTGCCATCGAGCCAGACATCCTGAATTCAGTTCCCAAAACACACATAGTGGAAAGAGAAAACCAGGTTGTCTTCTGACCTCCACATGCATGTGCTGTGCTCATGTGTGGGTGTGTTTATGTAAATTTAAAAACTGATTTTAAATAACTAGATATAGAGTGATAGAGGAAGACATGTTGTCCAACTCTGTATCTGAGTGTACAAACACAGACACATGTGCCTGCACAAATGCCACACACACACACACACACACACACACACACACACACACACCTGGAGAGAAGTATAAGGAAAGATGGTAGGCCTAAGGAACAATCCCACACTGAGTCATGGGAAAATCCCGTCCGCAGCCAGCATCACCCCCTCCACAGAACCTCATTCCTTGGCCCTCACAAGGGATGGTACTGGACTTAACAGCAGAAACTCAGAAGGAAGGAAAAGATACTGAGAGGACCTGTCCCTTACTCTGTTGAGAAGTGCCTCATGCTCTGTGTCCAGATCTTACAAACCTGTCGGTCTTCTCCAGTAAGGATCAGAAACCAAAGCCAGGCTACTGGCCTGATTTGCTGCTGGTGGGTACCTGAAGGTTCTTGCCCTGGTTACCTCTCCTGTGACTCACCACAGCCCCCTGTTTGGAGCCATGATCCTAGCTACATCAGAGCTTTGCTGAGGCAGCTCGGCGTTGTCCCCTTGAGTCTTCCACTGTTGTCTCCCTCACTGAGGTCCCCATCTGCCTTCTGAATCTAAGACTGTCTGAAAGCAGATGCGTTCAGAAGAAACAGAAAACATTTTGAGTTCTCTTGGAATTTATTATATAAAAAAAAAAAAATCATGTGTTTTGCAGAATATTTACAAGGAACAGGTCAACAGGTCTAGACATTAATTAGAGGTCTCAGATTTGCTCTTGGCTATTAACTGAGTAGCCATTCTACAGGGCAGTGCTGACTGCCCTTCTCAGATTAGGAGACTGGTGAATCCTAGGCCAAGGAATCAATCAGTCTTATTTTTTAAATTGAGCCCTTCCGTTTTTCCAGTTTTGCTCATTTTGTAAATTTTCAACACCATGTACAGTTAGTTAATATACATGTTCATTATTAGAGTTGGAGGTGACTCATAAGCATAATGAAGTTAATGTTTGCTCTTTCTACTACACCAGCAGAACTCCACAGTGTAGTGGGCATCCTCAGTGCATGAGTGGATAGCATTGCACCTCAGATGAGTTTTAAATAACCCAGAAACTTCCTGGGTCTTTGGTCTTTTTGTTATCAAATTATTTATCCTTAATAAAGCAGATTTAATACTGACTCCCTAGGTCTGGGCTTGGAGTCAACACCTCTCAGTGTCACCAAGAATATAAAATAGAAATAAAAAGAATACAGTTTGTGGTCGCAAAGCAATGGAAGTGGATTATGTGCCCACAGAGGAAACTTCAGGCCGCTATGGCTCCCTCCTCTGCTCCGTACATCGGTTTACTGGTGAATAGAGCCGGCTTTGCCCTCCACAGACCAAGGGGCATCCTTGGTGCTGTGGGGAGACTAATGAGCTGCAGGCCTGCCTGCACCGGCAAGTCCTCGCCATCCAGACGCACTTCCTTTACTTTTTATAATTAAGGGCCTGAAGCCATTATTTCAGACTTTTCCCTCCTCCTGCCTCGTTGTGCTCACTTGGCTGTTTTATGGGTTGCTTGTGCATACTTTCTAAGCAAGCCCAGAGTACGTACACAAAATCTGTCAGCTTAACCTTTGACAGAAAGCTATTCAGATTTGGCAAATACATTTTAAGTGTATGCTTTTACCAGTTCTAAATTAATATGAAGGTGTTCTTCCTTTCTTTTTTTTTAAGTGTAAGTACAATGTACAGAACTATATTTGTGAGAATTGGTTTTTAGTTTGCTTAAACCCAGAGACAGTCATTTTCAGCTCCAAGTATAAAAGGTCTCATCCTTAAGGAGGGTGGGTGTTCACGTTGTAGATAAATGTGTCTCAGTACTTTGAGGGACTTTCTGCTCCTCAGAACTCCCTCAGACTTCCTGTGTTTCCCTTCTTACAGAAATGACTGGTTTTTTACATTGCCTTTCTCTACACTGTCTGCTCAAGCTGTTTCATTTGGGGCTGGATGAGGGGATTACGTTAAAATGGCTAAGACATTAAGCCTGTTCTTCTAATGTCATTTTAACAGGCTGGTGTTCACAGCCCTGCAGGTTAAAAAGCATTGTCTGATGGACAGGACGCCCATGGCTGTGTCCTTTCTGAGAGGAACCGTAACCCTCCTGCTTCAGCAGAGATAGAATGGAGCCTAGCTGCTTCCTGGTCACCACCAGGGGTGTCTGCCCCTCAGTGATAAGCAGAGACACACTGGCTGCTTGAAGGAGACTTTTAGGAAAGTTCCCAAACTCACTGGCCAACTTTCTCTTGTGAACCATTTATTTGACAGGAAATGAAATTGGTTACAGGGTTTCTCACATTGCCAAACCTCACTGACAAAATCTGGTTTCTTCCAGAGTCCAGGAGAAGCATTAACTCTTTGTTGTTAGTAAACACTTCTGGCCTCTGAGCCTGGAGAGCCGCAGCAGTACCCGGGTGGCACAGTAGAGGAGTGTGAGGCAGAAGAAAGTGCACCCAGGGGACTGGCTCACAGATGTCCAAAGATAACCCCTTGAGAATGGGATTTTGCTTCATATTGTCACAGTCATCTCTCAGAATTAAGTGACATTTTCACAAGACTAATTTTTCACTTCCAAAAATGAAGGCTTTCAACCTTAATTTGTGTGAACAAATTACCGTATCGTCCGCAGAGCCTGGTCACTTAGTCCAGCAAGCAGTTTTTAAACTCTGCGAAACTAGAAGAAACAGAAATGAAGAAACCCATGTGGTGATAGGGCAGAGAAACTACGTGGGTGAGTGAAGGTTAAGTTACGACAAAGTGTATAATCTAGTTCATATGTTTAAGGAGGAACTAGGCTAAATTACCCAAAATATTCTGACGCATGGAGTCATTTCATTTTGTGAGGCAGAGTTGGTGGCTCATAGCATGCCATTGTAGGCTTGCCTATTCAGTGCCGTCTCCAGCTCCAGCCTCCTGTGTTTGGAATTAGCAGGCCCAGAGGTAACGCACAGCGTGCATGTGGCAGTCATTAGGACTGTGGAAGTGGTTGCTGGCTAATTGATAGCAGTAGCAGCTAGAGACAGCCTTATTTAATTTTCAATAGTCCTATGACAGGACGCTATAAATGGGTCCCTTTGTAGTCTGACTCCCATTGTCCTCTGTGTGCCATTAAATATGAGAGAGTTAATATATGCGCTTGATAAAGTTTAGGAATGAGTTTCTTTGACCCTCTTCCCTCCTTCGGAGTCTTTGCATTTTATGTTTGTCCTGATTACCTAGGACTCCAAGGTAAGTCGACAGTTACTCTCATGTAGCCTGCTACCCCTGTCTGCCATGGCTCCTATTAGCTGCAAATGTGCTCATGGTCACAAACCCAACACTTAGCCTGTGCCAGCTGGTGGCTTTGCTCACATCTGAGTCCTGGAGAGGCACATTGGCTCCATGAAGGGTGAGTGAATGAATCACTCCCGCTTTTCATCACTGGCAGATAGGCTTTTGTGAACTTGGATTGCATTAGATCATTGTGTCCACAGTTTCAATTGCTGTCTCATAATGTTACACAGGCTGAAGTGGGTGGTTACCTTTTCTGGAGGATGATCTTATTTTTCTCCATTCCATTTTAATATGTCTATAGCAGAAGACCATATTTTTGGAAATGAAAGTGTAGTCTTTTATTAATAACGGGCATTAGAGGAATTTCACTAATGGAAATGTTCAAAGAATGTATCTACTTCCTTTTCTTGTTTCTTATAAACCACCACCCATGAAATAGAAATGTCAGTCTTAACAAATGTGTGCATTTGGCATTCTTCTTGTTGATACGGATGTAAAAATAATAATAATAATAATAGTAGATAGATCCTACAAGCTTTGCCTTTGTGGCTGGTGATCTGGGCCCTAGCCCTCTCCTGTACAATCTCTTGAGTAAAAAGACCAATGAGTGTTGTAGTCCTCTGGACATGTCCTCCACGTTCCACATTCTCAGGGTTAGCAGTTGTTAAAGAGAGAGACCAAACCCAGGACTTGTGGATTTTCAGATGCCAGCAGTGTATGTCTGGTGACCCACAGTGCTCCCGGTCACCCTGTTATTTCTAGTGTTCACACGGTCCTTCTCAGACCTCTGACTGAGTCCTTGAATGACTGTCTCCAACATCCAAGAGCTAATGTTCTTCTCTTACAAAGCTACTGTTTGCAATAGGGATTTTCTTGCCTTCCATTTATTTGCTCAGCTAGTATTAATTGAGCACTGCTGCCTGCTCAGCTAGCTGTATGTCTTAAAGGACCTTCTGCTCTGGAGGCTCCGGTTTCTTTTTTTTTTTTTTTTTTTTTTTTTTTTTTTTTTTTGGTTTTTCGAGACAGGGTTTCTCTGTGTAGCCCTGGCTGTCCTGGAACTCACTCTGTAGACCAGGCTGGCCTCGAACTCAGAAATCCGCCTGCCTCTGCCTCTCAAGTGCTGGGATTAAAGGCGTGCACCACCACCACCCGGCAAGGCTCCGGTTTCTAAAGGAGCATTTAGAGAACTGCTTCCCTACAACTGGTTCTTTTTCAGAGGCGAGGAATCTTAAGCTAATTACAAAATGGTAGAGTGGCAGAAGGGCTCCATCAGAAGCAAGGAAGGAAGCTGCCATGCTCAGGGTGCTTACAGACCTAAAACCACCGCCATAGGAAACAGAGAAGAGGGAGGCAGGAGGATGCTGAGAGGGAAAGCAGGAATTGGGGCCACCCTAACTGTGTGGTCTGGATGAGCTGTGCACCCCTCACTTCCTGATGCACTTGGGGCACCCTTTATCCCCAACAAGACCAGAGCTTTTGGAGCCTCTTGCCTATTGGCCTTACTTTTCTAGAACAAAGGCAGGAGCTAGGGCCATAGATTCTCAGAGTCAAAACAGAAGCCATGAGCCTCTTACTGAAGCCTGACACTCCTTGCCTAATACATGGTTTTAACAAGCTTAGCCATCTGGTTCCCAAGTCCATAATAGATTAGAAGCCACAACTTAAAAGAACTGCTACAAGTTAGTACGTCAACAGCAGTGAAAATTGAGGGCCACTTGTCCTCATTAGCCAGGAAAGGGACAGAAAACAACACATCTGACTGCTGCTTTTCTATGTCTCTTAAGAACTTTTACAAGTCTGCAGAGGTCATGACCCTGAAGAAAAGTTGGGGCAGTCCAAGGCCCTGGTGCTCTCTTGAGAAATGTAAAGGCCCTTGTTCAGGGCAACAAGGGAAGTGCCTAAACCCAGAGGTGGCTGAAGGCCCCGGTCCGACCTTCCAAGACAGCTCAGCTGCTGATGAGTGCTCTCCTTGGTGGTGAATTTGCTGTTTTATTTTGGAAAGAGTCAGAGCAAAATCAGCATGCTTGCTTTAAAATATGATTTCATTTATAGTAGTTTGCAGTGTACTCAAATTTTCATGAGCATGTTAATAACTCTGCCAGAACTTGGTTACCTCATTTGAACTACATGGCGCCCATGCAGACAGGTAAATATTTCACTAGTGTGGTTTAAAGACGCCTGAGCTGGGGCTGTCTGACTTTGACGATCATAACCAATTTATTGTACTCCCCCCCCCCATGTTTCCTTAATGTACATTCTCTTATCAATACTGTAATTGAAAACTTGTCTTTGTAGCCTTCCTCCTGATCTCAATGTTTTTAAGATTCTTTTGTTGCATATTTAATGAAAAGATGTCTCGATTCTATGCAGATGTGTTCATGTCAAGTGTGTAGAGTTGAGCATGTGGAGTCACAGGGACGGTTTGGAATGTATGTAATCCCTCCTAGAGAGGAAGCAGGATTGACCACTTCCTTGGTCTCAATGTCCATTCTTGTCAGTATGTGAGGACTGCATGGATTGTTAAATCTAGCAGAGCAGCTAAGTATTCTCATATTCACATAGTTTTGGTTGTTTTGATTTGTCTTAATATCTCCCACCTCCAACTGCCCAGACTGAGGGGAAAGAATGAAAAAAGACATTGGATCTGTGACTGTTTCAAAGAAGCAATATTGGATGGTGTCCTTTCTCCAGCCTCAGTGACTTAAAGCAAATCTCAGAGGACTCAGGCCTCTGCTTCCTTTGTTCTTAAAGAAGTAGACAAAAGGGCTGGAGAGATGGCTCAGTAGTGAAGAGCACTGTTGCCCTTCCAGAGGCCCTGGGTTCAGTTCCCAGCAGCATGTTGTGGCTCATAACCATCTGTACCTCTACTTTCTGAGGATCTCTTACCCTCTTCTGACCTTCACGGGCAGTGCACACATAATCCTCTACTTAGAGCAGCATTAGCTAAAGGTAGGAGAAGACAAATGTTTGAACCATCCACTTCAACTCTTTTAAATATAGGAAAATGAGAATTGACTGGCAGCAGTCACACAAGTCCAGCAGGGACCAGGGCAGACTTCTTCACTATGTGTAGCAACACCCATGCTCTGTTGAACTTCATTGTGTCAGGGACACAATGACACTTCTCAAGCTAAAGTTCTTTCCAAAGCTGCCTCCAAAAAGCTAGAGTCCCTTATTACTAATGACCTGCTCCTTGTTGATCTTACATAGAGAGCTGGTACTGTGAGCTTTGATGACTGATATTCTTGATGTGTGTCCATTCATGATGTCTGTCCATTCATGATGTGTCTCCATTCGTTCAGACTCTTTCTCTGGCCTACTCCATCTCTAACTGGCAGAATGTCTTCCCAAGTGAAAGAGTGCCCAGTGCCCTGTGGCATAGCTCCTCTGCTCTGTCTGGGCCTGTGCACACAGTAGACTCCACCCCCTCAAGCTACTGTTGTTCTCAAGTTGGTTTAATCACTCTGCTGAAAACCAGAGTGAGCGTCAGAAAGTGGATACTACATTTTCTCCCATTGGTCTCCTGAGCAAATGGATGGGGACTATGGAAAACCTAGCTAGGGTGTGTGTTTCAGAGTGACATATCCGCCACAGAGGTCTGCGTGTGAGAGTGAAGCGACCATTCGGGGTAACTGAGGTCTCTGAGGGGTCCACTCTTCATGGATGGCTTCATAGAACATCTTTTTATTCTCCCCCCACCCCCCGCTTTCTCCTTATCTAATGCTAGGCAGTGAACCCAGGGTCTTGAACATGCTGGCAAACAGCTGAGCCCTGGTCACATTCTGCTCTGAAATCAGAAATGTGTTTCCAATCTAGAATCTTTCTAGGAGACTACTTTTATAAGTATGGCAGTAGTTCTGATTAAATTTTATATAATTTGTATAAGAGTCTATATAGGCTTATAAATTAATTTGATTCTTTGTTTGCTTGTTTGTTTGTTTTGTTTTTTGAGACAGGGTTTCTCTGTATAGCTCTGGCTGTCCTGGAACTCTGTAGACCAGGCTAGCCTTGAACTCAGAAATCCTCCTGCCTCTGCCTCCCAAGTGCTGGGATTAAAGGTGTGCACCACCACTGCCCGGCAAATTAATTTGATTCTTAAGAAGTAAAATAATTAAAAACCTAGTCCTTGCCGGGCGGTGGTGGCGCACGCCTTTAATCCCAGCACTTGGGAGGCAGAGGCAGGCGGATTTCTGAGTTCGAGGCCAGCCTGGTCTACAGAGTGAGTTCCAGGATAGCCAGAGCTACACAGAGAAACCCTGTCTCGAAAAACCAAAAAAAAAAAAAAAAAAAACCTAGTCCTTGAGAGTGGCTACTTAGTGTCTCACTTTTATAAAGATAGATTGGTTCTGGATGTGATTTCACAGGACTTTAATCTCAGGATTCAGGATGTAGAGACAGATGGCTCTCTGCAGGTTTGAGGCCAGCCTGGTCTACATAGCAAGTTCCAAGATAGCCAGAGCTACCTAATAGAAAGATTCTGTCTTGGGCGGCTAGGGGGGCAGAACAGCTTACTAGCCCGTTTTGCAGCAATCGAGGATCTTTTAGATGAGACTAAGAAGTGCCCTGTGCCTCCTCCTAACCTGGCCTGCCACTTCACAGCCTGTGTCTGGTGTGGATCTGGTGTGGACAGTGGACAGAATGCAGAGCTCCTTCAGTGGAGATTCCTTGGAGGAGAGTGTATGACAGTGAGGGGTTGCGGGTAGGGTGGGGAGGTGTGAGTAGGGGTGTGAGTGAGTGGGTAGGTGGGTGTTAGTGGGTGGGTGGGTGTGAGTAGGTGGCTGTGAGTGGGTGAGTGTGGGTGGGTGTGAGAGTGGGTGGGTGTGAGTGGGTGAGTGAGTGTGGGTGGGTGTGAGTGGGTGGGTATGTGAGTGGGTGAGTGTGGGTGGTGGGTGTGAGTGTGAGGGGGTGGGTGTGAGTATGAGGGGGTAGGTGTGAGTGGGTGGGTGTGAATGGGTGGATGTGGATGGGTGTGAGGGGGTGGGTGTGAGTGTGAGGGGTGGGTGTGAATGAGTGTGGGTGGGTATGAATCTGAATGGTTATGAGTGGGTGAGTGTTGGGGGTGAATGGGCACATGAGTGTGAGGGGATGTAGGTAGGTGGGTGTGAATGAATGTGGGGTGTGAGTAGATGTGTGTAAGTGTAGGTAGGGGTGAATGGGGGTGAGTGTGAATGTGTGTGTGCAATGTGCGGTCTACCTGCCTGTTCTCGTCTGTCCCCTTTGTTCTAACAATAGGGTACTTGAGGACAAGTCTCCTTGTTAGGCTTCAGCTTACTCTAGCTGTGCCCCAGAGGAAGGGCAAGGAACGCAGAGCAAATGGCAGTGGCCAGGCAGGGTCCACACAGGAAGCCCTGAGTGGGGTTCTGTTGCCTTCTTCCTCAGATGAAGGCCCCTTGTCTAGATGGCTTTCCTGGCTCATCACAAAGCCCCTGCTATGGCCCCACCCCATCTCTAGAAGTGGAGTGAGGCTTTCTAAGCTGGAACTCTCATCCCTCTGTGCCACGGGACTCCTGTTTCCTTCCAAATCACGCACGCATTGGGGCAGCTGGTGTGCTGTGCGTGGGGAACTGGCTGGACTGCATGCTCAAAGGAACTGCATTACGCCTCTTGTCCCCAACATCTTGAGGCTTGTGCATTACCTGTGAGGTCTGCAAGTGTGCTGTGGGTAGGAGGGAACGGGGCCCCAGAGCTCCAGGTCAAGGCCCTGGGACAGACAAGGATGTTAGTCAGTGGGTCCTGACTGGGAGCTGGATAAACATGCAGAAAGGTCATCTCGGCGACAAGCCATTGTCCCTGTTGTTACTGAGTCTAATGTTTACAGAGCTGGTGAACTGAGATTAAAGTGTAGAACTAAAAACTGTATTAGAAGAGTAGAGGAGACTTCTCCTCAGTCTCTCTTCTCATATGTGACAAGCCTTCAGGCAGCTTGCTCAGTCTGGGCTCCGAGGCCATGGACCCCAGGCACCTCATCAGGCCCCATGAAGTCAGCTGTACAGGACCCTGCCCCAGAGGTGGCTGCAGAAGCCACATCTGAGAGACAAAGCACATTTTTAGAACCAACCCTATGGTGGAAATGGAATTGTGTTTGTCTTTGCTCCTAGTGAGAAACAAAGTTACAAAGATGGACACCTGAAGTCTGCAGAGGCTGAGACTGCTCTTGGTGGCGGTTTGCATCTGGGCATCCCTGCCTAGTCCCCTGCTCTTCACCCAGTCTGTTCCCTCTGTTGTCTTCTTAGTCCAGGCCCTTCTCCTCTGTAGTCTGAATGCTTATCCCTCATTGTTCTTCCACTAGGGACTCTTCCACCTGCAAACCCTGTGGACCGTTTTTTTTCTCTAGCCTTCCAGTCACAGTCCAGCTCACTTCATGGCGCTGAGTGTGGTCCAGGCTTGGCTCTCTTCATGCTTCCCTCCATACTACACACAACTGGAGCCCCTGGCTGTCAGCCCCCATGTGATCTGCCTCTGGCCTGTGTCTGTTAGTCCTGTCTGCCTGTGTCTTTCCTTCCCCTCTACATGTCCAGTCCTTGTTTGCCGCCTCCTCCTTGACACTTGTTTAATTTCTCCCTCCTGGGGCTTCCGTGAGGCCTCATCACTATGACCTTATCTTTGTTGTGTGGTTGTTCATTTGTGTTTGTTTCAGGGCCTCACAGAGCCTAGACTAGCCTCAAACTTGCTCTGTAGTCTGAGACCGGCCTTGACCACTGAACCTCCTGCCTCCACCTCCCGAGTGTTGGGATTACAGGCACTTACTACCACCTCGTCCCCTGCCTCCTCTTGTAAAGGTTGTGGCTATCTTCTGACCACACCTGGGTTATCCGTACTGTCATGGTTACAGAGGCTCTGTCGGTGTCATCGCTGTGGTCTGTCAAGGCCTCCTACAATGCCATCGCATTTCATGTTGAGCCTTTTTACTCATACTTCCTCACCAGCCCTGTGAGAGGAGCTTTGAGCTTGTTCTTGGTTGGATAAGCTTCTGAATGATCGTCTCTGCCCACAGAACCTTCCTAATGCCCTCTTCCTCAGGACTGTCCTGGCATAGAGGACACAGGACCTGGGGATGTCCTCCATGAAGAGGCTGGTGGTTGCTGTGAGGAGAGAAAGCAAGTAAAGCTGAAAGGTCGCACGTAGCCAACCTTGGAGACCCTCAAGTGCAGGAAGCCCAGAGTTGGCTATTACTGTGTGACACCTAGGAGATCACATGTCACATTAGGTCACATTGAAGAATGCTTTAGCGATTTCTCCTGTTTGTATTTATCTTAGCTCTCCAAGTAAATACTGTGTCTTTAATCTGATTTGGGTTTTGGTGGTTTTGTTGATGTTGGTGGTTGTGTTTTTGTTTGTTTAGTGGTTTGTTTGATTTTGGGTTTTGGTTTTTTGGGTTTTGAGACAGGGTTTCTCTATGTAGCCCTGGCTATACTGGAACCTACTCTGTAGACCAGGCTGGCCTCGAACTCAGAAATCTGCCTGCCTCTACCTCCCAAGTGCTGACTGGGATTAAAGATGTGCACCACCACTGGGCTATGTTCGTCTCACAGTTTTAACAAATGCTTTTATGGTACAAAGGATCACCCTGTGATTTAATTTATTCTCACCTGTTTGATAATATTCAGATGAGATTTATGTCTAGAGCAATTCAAAAGAAAGAAGTTGGGGGTAGATGAAAAAAAAAAAGAGTGGCCCAGTCAGTGACAAGCAGGCACTGGCTACCGTTCATTCACTGAGCTCTCCTCTCTATGCTGTCAGTCGGGCTGTGGCCTGTGGTCATTCTGTATGGTCCCCTCCCCCACAGAACAAAGGACAGTGTATCTGCATCTTCACCTCTCACTGCCCCTGAGCTCTGACCACCAGCACAGCCAGCAAGACAGCCAAGGACTGGCCATTGGTTAGGATCACAGCGTAATCATAGTAAATGATAAAGACCCATCAGCCAGATATATAGATATAGATAGATGTTATAATTAATAAAAAGGAGGAAAGATCACCTTTTGTCTTGTTTCTTCAGTCTACTAAACAAAATACTAGAAACTGAATGACTGCTTATAAACAAGAAAACTTAATTTCTCTTGGCTCTTGGGGCTGGACGTCCGAGACGAAGGTACTGCAGGGTCTGGTTCCCTCCTTGCTGTGGGAGGATCTAGCTCGCTCTGTAGGGTCTTCACTAGGTCACTAATCCCACTCATGATCCCTCACGACCTTATCACCCCACAGAGACCCCACTTTGAAATACCATCACCCTGTGATTCACCATGCAAACAGGTTGGACACAGACTCTCAGACCCTGGCCCTGACTTTGATCTTACAGCATCCTCCTTTATTAGAGACGATGTACATGGTCAGGAGACTCGGCCTTGTAGAAGTATCCACAGGGTAAACGGCTCCTAGATAGACCCAGGTCCCTCTTGTTGAATCTGAGTCTTTTGAGCAATGGTTTTGAGGCCTCAGCTTGTGCTAACTTACCTCACTGCTGGGCAGATGCTGGTTCTCAGGGGCACTTAACAGCTTGCACCTTGGTTTTCAGTTTTTGTTGGGGCAGGGTGTTTGGTTGGGTTGGATGGTTCTTTCTTTCTTTCTTTCTTCAATTTAAACAGCAGAATCCTGATTCTTTTTAAAGTGTATTCTACATTTCTTACTCTAAATAAATCCAAATAAAAGAATCTTTTATAGTTTGCTTCCTAGATCCTGTTTCTAAAGTATAGTAAGTTAATTGTTTAAATTCAGAATTTCCTTTTTGAAAGGTCCTTTAAGATGTTTTGTGATTATTTTCAAGGTAAATTCCAATTTTGCTTAATTTCCATGCTCGCAGTGTAGAAGCAATTGAATTACCCATGGTTGTTCCTGAGCACAGAGCAGGAGATAAGCAGTGCGTCCGTCTGCACTGACAGATGTGACTGTAGAGCACTGAAGCCTGTGCTGGAAACCGTGACTTGCTTGGGCTTCAGCCACTGCGAGCCGAGCCGTGGGAATGAGTGCTGGCCTTTGCTGCGCTGTCTGCAGGTGCTCAGCTTGCCTTCTGGGATGTTGGTTTAAAATAAATAGTGGTAGAGCCCAGAAGAGGAGAGCGCTCTCTGCTTTCCAGTTGTCCATCCTCGCAGGCAGAGCATGGGCTCCTTGGCACCTTCTGTAGCGTCGTCGTGTAGCGAGGCAGGACAAGGTCTAAGTCCAGCCAGCACGACCTGCCTGCAGGAGCCACTCCAATATCCTGGCCTGTCTCCAACCTCCTTCTCTTCACTGCTGAGTGCAGGCCTCAGCAACTGTAATCATTTGCAGATGAGGTAACTGTCAAGGAGGTGATGCTGTGTGTCTGACTTTGTTACTGTCTGTCTGCTAGAAAACTCCCATGGCCTGATTTCCCCGCCATCCACAGCCTCCATGGCAGAGGTGCTGGTCATGATAAAACACTGTTTCCCCATCAGTTCGTTTACTTCAATTCCAAATAATTGGTAAATATGACAGTTGCCACAGGGAGCACTCAGTGCCAACTACCGGCTTTTGCCACCTCCACCCTATCTCAGCTGAAAACGTGAAACAGAGAAGATGTTTGTTATGTCTGGCACCGCTTTGGCTTTCCCATGGTGGGTGGCACTTCGGCTTTCCCATGGTGGATGGCACCTCGCAGTGTCTTGCAAGCCCCTGGCCCTGAGTTGATATTTGGGGTTTACACACCACACTCCATGTCCTCATGCTGCAGAGCCACCGTGTAGAGATGGTGAAAATCCTGAGGTCTGCAGCTCCTTTCCTGGTTCTTCCTGCCTCCTATCCTGCAGCCCTGCCCACAGACTGTGTCCCTATGGTGACCTCTGTGACCCTACGGCCAGCATCTGAGCAGTCGATGGAAGGCTGGGCCCAGATGCCAGCCTTCCTCACAGCATGCGGCTGACTCTTTTCTGCATCATGTGCCAGCTGAGTGCCACCTAAAGCATGTTCTTCCATGAAACTGCCTTCTGTCTTGTTCTCATTCATAAAACCATAAGATGTGAAAATACTTAATACCCTTTGTTAACAATTAGAGACTGTGTGAATCTGTGCCTGTACAGTTAAGTCTCTGACTTACTTAGATGCCAGTCCAAACCCCTGGTTTTAGATTTGATGGCCAGTCTTCACAGTGTTGGCCCACAGGGGAATGATACCTCATGCCCAGGAGAGCCAAGAGTGCAGGTCGACACAGAATCCTGAACTTGAGCATTGTCAGCTTTTTCTAAAATTTGATTTGTAGTTCTCCAGCTTGACAACATTATGTCACAGTGTCAAAAAGGTTAGCTACACCTGCCTCTGCCCTTTGGCCCAGGAAAGGACAGAGCGAGAATTGTGAATGAGAAGGAACGGGCTTTATAGATGGAGAGTCAGGCTTTGGTTCCCCTTAGGGGCACTGCTACGTCTTCTGCTGGGCTTCTGCAAGGACGTTCCTTGATGGCATTTGTCTAATGTCTGGATCGTATTTGATCTGTGATGGCATCTCCTGCCTGTGTTTATGATCCTGTCTTTAACTTTGTTTTAAAAGCAGAGTCAGCAATATTAACAATGTAACAATGCTAATGCCTTTTGGCTGTTCTGTGGCGATGCTGGGCTAGAGGAGTCTAAGTGCCTTTACTGCTCCCTGAGTCCTGTGTGACTGCTTTGTTTCAGGGAGATAGGAGCAGAGGTAACAGCTGAAGAGATGGATGTGACTTGCCAACGTGTTTAGGGAAACCCCAGGTTAAAATCCGTTCACCCAGAGTCTTACTGTCTGCCTTGTAGGGGCAGCCAGTGGTACACAACACCAACTTTTGAGATTTGTTGGTCCTCATGGCTTTGAAAATGTAAACAATCACATGACACGCTTTGAATTTAGAGATGACTTGTATTGGATGACCGTGCGTGAGCAGGCAGGTCACCACGGGTCGAGGTCAGCCTACATGACCCTCTCTCGGGTCACTGGGAAATCCATCTACGGGAAGCACAAAGGTGACGATCCTCCCTCCTTGGAGCCATAAAATGTCAGCACTGTGGCTTTGGCACTATGCATGGTGGCTCACACATCTAATTCTAGCTCTAAGGAGGCTAAGACAGGAGGATGGCCACAAGTTCAAGGCTACTGTAAGCTACACACTGAGTTTCAGACCAGTCTAGGCTACAGAGTGTGAGACCTGTCTCAGAAACCTAACCATCCCCCACCCCCAAAAAAAATATGAGTTAGTGACAGAGCTTAGCTGGCATTCATGGGGCTCTGGGTTCCATCCACAGCTCACACATCCACAAGTGGGGTTTCAGTGTGATCTTCTTCCCATGTATTGAAGAAGGTGTCACTGGCTTAGCATCCAGGAAGCTTTCCGCATACTGCCAGAGCAGTCCTCCTGTGAACAGAGGAGAGTCCCCTGCTGAGGTGGGCACTGAGGGATGCTGGTCCTTCTTCTTGCTAAAGAATAGCCAGGATAGGACTTGCTAACAGTGAGGAGGTGCCTGTGGGAACTCAGAGACCGTCAGATTTGCTTACAACTTAAACCCAAAGAACATTCAGAGAAGCTAACTCCTAAGAAAGAACAGTGTCTTAATTCAGACTGTCTTAGCTGGAATTCCCTTTCCAAATATCTCTGTGATATACATGAAAGGCTGGCTTCCCACCTGATAACAGCACCCAGCCTCCCACAGTCCAGGCTGGAGGGCGCTGCTGAGTCTTCTGTTTGTCTTTGTCCCATCATCCTCTGTACATCCCTTGACACATCTCAAACATGACCACGTTCCTTATTTTTCTTGAATTTATCTAAATATGAATCCGAACCTGCTTCTAATTCTTCCTCCACAAATCAGTCTAGAAAACTTAGCATAAAGACAGATGATTGCAGAGAAGTAGCTGGAGCTTACATTTGAGGCCCTGTGTCACCTTCTTTTACCCACACTGCAACCTGAGCATGAATCCAAGAACTCACTGAGAATGAGAGTCCTCGTTCCACACGCCGTATTCCCCCTGTCCCCTGAGCTTCATAACCGGTGCGTTTGTAAGAGGTTCATGCCCTTTTCCACAGTGAGATCCATGTGAAGTGCAGGCATTACCCGTCCATACTGTGGCCTGTTGTCTGAGGGCAGGGTCTTCCAGTGGCACAGTCATGGCGGTGACACACTAGCCTACTAAAGCATCCGAGTTCCCAACAGCACAGCTCACTTCTCCTTGGTGCCACTGGCTTCGTAAGGCTCATTTGGTCCCGGATGACTCTGGGCCACTGCCCCACTAACTCACCCAGTGTTCAGAACCCTTTCAAACTTGCTTTTTTAATCTTAGTAAATTACTGTATTTTAGGTATGAATATTTTGCCCACATGTGGATCTGAGCAGTATTGTGTGTCTAGTGCCCGTGGAGGCTAGAAGATATCAGATCTCTTAGAATTGGAGTTGCAGATGGTTGTGAGCAGCCACATGGATGGTGGGAACCGAACCTGGGTCCTCTGCAAGAGCATTCGGTGCTCTTAAGCACTGAGCCATCTCCAGCCCTTATGTGTGACTCTCATATTTGTTCACTAATAAGTTACACTCCCGTGTTTGTCATTTGCTCACTAAGCCCCCGGCCTTTCTTTTAGGTACTAGGGGCATATCTGTTGGGTGTGTGGGCGCCTGGTGTTCTTTCTAGTCAGACCACACTCAACTTCCTGCAACACCCCCCCCCCTTCATCCAAGCATCTGGCTCCTTCCTGTGATAAGCACCCCTCAGAAGGGAAGGCACACTGTAGTTGTTCCTGGGCTCCCTTTGGGCCAGCTTGGAGCATACATATTGCAGAATATTCTGTGCTATGTACCTCCTCTAAAGTGTTCTCCCCTGCAGCCTCCAGAGCTGGAATACCATGGACCTATCTCCCTCTCGGAGCCAGTATGTGCCACGGGTGCTTTAGCTACGCCTGCAAGTAAATGCCCTGGTAACGAACTGTCCTCTGCCTGCTCCACACCAGGCTCTCGGGGCTGCCTGTGCAGCTGCTTGTCTGTCTCATCTCTAGCTGCTGGCCACACGGTACCAGCCAGTCCCATTCTCTGCCCCTGCAGTCACAGGACCTACCCTTCTTTCTGCTCCAGGCACCCACAAGCACCCAGAAATGAGACATTCAAAATTGAAGACAAAGGAAAGCCTCTCTCCTTCTCTCAGGCCTCTGCCTTCAGAGAAGGTCCCAGTGGGGATACTTTCTCAGGCTTTACTCACTGAGCCTCAAGTTCTGGCTGAAAGAGGTAAAAAAAAAGTACATCATGTACATGTCTGAAAATGTCATAAACCATTATTTAATATTATATTAAAAACTAGTATAATAAAAATTGCATTTTTAAAAATGAAAGTAATATCAAAAAAATAATAGTAATTGATTTTCTGGTCAATGTGGGAGTACCAGCAATAGATCCTTCGTTCTTCCTGAGAGCCTGAGATGCTGTGAGAAAAGCTGATAGGCTCACTGTCGACACTCAAGTGATGAAGCTACTTCTGAACTACAAGTGATCTGAGCTCCGAGGGCTGTGACTGCCAGCTCACTCCTCCCAGAGTGCTCACACCCAGGGTGCTCACTCCCAGAGTGCTCACACCCAGAGTGCTCACTCCCAGAGTGCTCACTCCCAGTGTGTTCACTCCCAGAGTGCTCACACCCAGAGTGCTCACACCCAGAGTGCTCACTCCCAGAGTGCTCACACCCAGAGTGCTCACTACCAGCGTGCTCACTCCCAGAGAGCTCCAGTTGCCCCCTGCACAGCCAGCAACTGTATCCCTCCCTGGACACGTGGTGTAGCGTGGCCTGAGCTATCCAGTTGTGTAATGTCCTTTTTATTTATGTATGCTGTGGAAGTTTGGACAGGAATGGCCCCATAGACTCATGTGTTTGAATACTTGGTCCCCAACTGGTAGAGTTGTTTGGGAAGATTTAGGAAGTTTAGGCTTGCTAGAAGAGGTGTGTCACTGGAGTAGGCATTGAAGTGTAAGGACTCATGTCCATCCCAGCATGCTTTGTGTCTTCTGCTTTCTGGCTGAGATGTGAGCTCTCAGTTGTTCCTCCTGCTGTGTCTTTGCTCTGCCGTCATGAACCCTAACCCTCTGAAACCTCAATCCCTAGTAAACGCTTCGTTTAAGAAGCTGCCTTGGCCGCAGACATGGAGTTTTATCACAGCAACAGAAAAGTAACTAAGACAGGTTTATTAGACAGTATCTCTTGTATAGCCTAGGATATCCTAGAACTCACTCAACTCAAACTTGTGAGTTTGTGCCTCAATTTATCCAAGTGCTGAGACTACAAGTATTTGAGGCTAGCCTGGACAACATAGTGAGACCCCCATTACTATTCCAAAAATAAAAGTAGAGGCTGGAGAGATGGCTCAATGGTTAAGAGCACTGGCTGCTCTTACAGAGGACCCAAGTGTGACTCCCCACCCACATGGTAGCTCATCACCATTTCTACCTACAGTCCAAGGGACTTGACACCCTCTTCTGGTCTTTGCAAGCATCAGGTACGCCTCGGGTGCACATGCATGCATGAATGCATGCAAAACACCATTACACATAAGATGAATATGTACTTTATAAAAGCCTTTGGGAGCAAAAACAGTAATCAGGAATTGATGAGAAGTGGAAACACTTTTCCCTCTCGCCCACTGCTGCTTGGCTGCTCGGTGTTTGTCCTCTTTCTGCTGGTGGGTGCATCTTGACACATTTGCAACTCCTTTTGTCTTTCAT
This sequence comes from Mastomys natalensis, assembly GCA_021653895.1. NCBI lineage: Eukaryota > Metazoa > Chordata > Mammalia > Rodentia > Muridae > Mastomys > Mastomys natalensis. The sequence continues at coordinate 1,057,864 of JAJTUV010000270.1, forward strand.
TTGCTCAGCCAAGAGTCAGATGGATTGATGACATTGGTGCCTCCACATGTGTCGGTTCACTCTTCTCCCATCTGTCCAACCTAACTCCTCCCCTCCCAGTGTGAGGCAGGACCACCCGGGTCCTCCAATATCTCTTCTTCCATCTCACCATGCTCCGATGGCACCTGTGACTCCTGTTGTCCACACAGGTCTTTTCCTCTGCAGCCCCAGATGCAGTCCCTGGTGTGGTTGTTCAGTGACAGTCAGGGAGAGAAAGGGGAGAGGTTCAGGAGGCTACAGAGTTCCCACATCCTATAACGCAGCCATGGACTTCACAAGCAACAGTTTTCTTGGCTGCCCTGTGACAGGCTCATGAGGCCACTCTTCCACTGTCTGAGCAGGCTGCCCACCCTAAACCAGCCCTATGAACAGTGCCTTGCTGGTCAGTCCAAGGCCACCACAGCCAGCAGCCAGTTTTGACTGCCTTGGGCCCAGTGGCCACCATCTACTTGTCTACCCCAGTTACTATGTGCAGGAAACTCTTTTCAGTGTACCATGTAGCCGTTTGATTGTAAATTGCATTAACTTCCTGGAGCCATGCCAGGTGCTTGCTGGGTGTCTGATGCTATCTGAATAGACTTTAGGTGGAAGCTGGAAATCTCACTGAACTTCTGTGGTAATAAAATTATTACAGTTGTACCCTACATCTGCTCACTGACTTCCTGTGGGTTTTCACTGGATCACATGACTGACACCAGAGACAGGCTGTATGTAGGCTCTGGGTGTGCCAGCTCTATCCAGGTCTCACTGCCACCTCAGACATCTGCTTTGTTGCTGAGCTGAGCGTCCGGATGTCCCACTGTTGATTTCACTGGAGCTGATTTAAAAAAAAAAACCTGTTCCGGCCCACTTGAGAGTCTAACGTTACCTCTGGCTCCAAAATTTAAAACAACAGGATTGTTGTAAATGGTTTGGACAAAGACCAAGCGTCAAGCTTCAGAGATGGGTTTTCTCTAGTTTCAGAACCAAGCCTCAGGCCAAGGATCTTGAAAAGAGGCGTGAAAGCTGGGGCTCCTACCTGGGCTCCCTTTATCCTTCTCCAGCACCCGTCCCTTCTCAGAACACAGTGACCCTCAGGACACAGTAACCCAAAAGCCCCTGGGGAGCCACAGCGGAGGCCTGAGAAGGGCTAGAGAAGCAGAGTACGGGGGAGAACATGAAGCACCGGGCTGACATCAGAGCTGGGACTAGCCCACAGCTGGCCTGCAGCTGCCATGCAGCCACACAGGATGGCACTATTGTTTGTCATAGGCTCGTACAGGAATGCAAAGGGAAAGATGACTCTTTCTGGGTTGTTGCTGTTACCTTCAGACATGACATTTCTTGGACGAAATGTGTCCCCGGTGCCTTTAGCTCTAAATAATAGTTTTTGTCTTTCCATTCCTTGGCTCTTGAGCATCCTAAGACGTCTCAGAGAAGCACATGGTCTTAAGGATCTCTGTTCAAGGCTCTATAGCTACCTAGACGGACAGATTGTGGCGAGGACGCAGGACATGGAAAGCGTGGTGAAGGCCCAGCTCACGAAGCTGTTATGTGTGCATCAGGCTGCTGAATGGCATGTTGAAACTCTACCATTTATGCCTGTTACCTGCTCTTCCAGAGTCCTCAGTCAGCCAGGCTTACCAAGAACTCATTCCAGTAGAAGGGACTTCACCTGTGCGTTCAGTTGTCCGACTCATGTTCAGTCTAGAAAACAAGTCTCCGTTTACCTTGCTATTTGTGCCACAGCCCTTTAGGAACCGTGTAAATGACCTGCTGGGAAGATTCCAGAAGGAATTCAGAAAATAATAGCTCACAGTTCAGTCATTCACTCAAGGAGAAAGACAACAGACAGACACACACAGGCACAGTGAGAGAGCTATGCTGTGGTCTTGGAGCCATGTGTGCTGTGTCCAGCAGGCTTTTCCCCAGCAGTGACAATATGTTTACGTTGTTTTGTTACTCTGTCTCTGCCTTCTACTTCCCTGTGACTCGTGGTGCACACTCAGTAGACTACAGCTTGCAAACACTATAAAATGATCAAATCTTCACCAGATAGCAGGCAGTACCTAAACCCTGCAGGCCACTTAGCCGTAAGTTCCCAGCCCACAGAGCTACTTAACAACAGCTGATTTATATCGTCTTGGTCTTCAACAGTTAGAATTGCCACGAAGACCATCAGTTGAATACCAGGACATTGAGTGACACAAGGAACAGAGGTATCTGCCATGAAGGCTAGCTGTATGAAGCCTGAGCCTGCTTGACCTTAAAGTTACGGTGAGGTCAGCAAGCATGGCAGGAATGGAGAGCTTTAGATTCCCCACTAGAGTCATCTGATAGACAGTAAGAATTAAAAGGAGTTCATAAGTCCGACATTGTACACAAGCTAAGAAACCAAAGTTCCGGGGAAATACCCTACAGTGCCCAGCTTGCTTTCCTGGCCCTAACCTGGGCTGGCAGAGTGCAGCCCCTACATGTCACTGTGAGACACCCAGGCACCGAGGTTGAATGAGACCATTGAAGAGCATTTCTTGAAAGGCCTGGAAACCTCATATCCACCCTAGCTGTAGATGTTTGGAGGATGGACATCCCAGTCCTTGGTTTGAGAGGCTGCAATGGAAGAAGCTGCTGGTCATGGCCTCTATGACAGGTTACTCAACGTCTTCACTTCTCTTTCTGTACAGTAGTTTGTGTAAGACCTAACACATGATTATTGTGTGGATATGAAGTCCTTTGTTCATTCAGTAAGCAAATAAGTGCCAGGTGCTCAGAACGTTCCTGGTTTCTGAAAGCCCATGGTGTGGCTACATGTGAAATAATTCAAACAAACAGGATCCACCCCAATGCACCAATGAGAGCTGAGAAGGCAGTATTCCTGCGGGCCAGGGATGCCACATTTGTCTTCAGTAAGGTGCTCATGGTAAAAGTGCGTGTTTGTGTGTGCCTCTGTGTGTCAGTGTCTGTCTGTCTGTCTGTCTGTCTTGTCTGTCTTGTCTGTCTGTCTGTCTATATCATGGCTGTGGGTCTATATCATGGCTATGTCTGTGGGCCTGTGTGTGTAGTGTGTTTTGTGTGTGTGTGTGTGTGTGTGTGTGTGCATGTCTGTGCCTATATATGTGTGTGTGTCTGTCTGTGTATGCCTGTATTTGTGTATGTGTGTGCCTGTTTGTGTGTGTGTGTCTATGTGTGCCTATATATGTATGTATGTGTATACTTGTATGTATTTGTATGTATGCCTCTGTGTGCATGTATGTGATTCCAGTTGATGTCACATCCTATCTCTTGGGCTGTTGGGCTGTTTCTGCAGGCTCCTACCTTGATCCAGCCCCATCTGTCTAGTCCCATGCAGCTCAGAGGACTTTTTGCTTCCCACCCCAGCTCCATTTTGGATGTTGCTCGAGGTGTCACATAATCTTATGAATACCTATGTCATGGTCCCAATTTCATATACATGGTAGGAATGGCCCCTGTCACATTACTGTAACTGTAAACCAGCCTGGGGTCACTCTGCCTTCCCACTGGCCTTCTTCTGAGGGAAGGCTGGGACCATTCTCCAGACCCATCTCCTCTCAGTGACAAGGCTCTATTCCTTAGAAATGCCTGAGCCCAGCGTATGGAACCGTCGCTCAGCACTTCTTCCTAGCTTCTATTCAGGGAGGCTAGGTGCCTACCTCAGTGAGGAGCATAGGAGAAACGGACTTGCATCCATCCCAGTATTCCTGGTCTCTTATTTGGTGGTTGTACTGTCAGTAACAACAGCCAGTATTCACTGATGCCAGCTCTGGGTTAGACATTCTGCAAGGCCTTTCTGTCATCACATGGCTTACCTCATTTGAGCGCTCAGCTGGGAAGTTCAGACAGTTAAATGCAGACTCTCAGAGGATAGTGCCAAACTGTATTCGAAGAGCCTGAGGCTGTGTGGGGACAGGGACTTCCAGAGTCACAACTAATAAAGGCAGATTTCTGCTTGTAAACTCTGGGTCTGGACACTCCTTAGCCACAGCCGAGCCTTTAGTCTTGTGCTTATTAAACGTTGGGAAATAATCTGTAAAGGAGGGGAAGAGGAAAGAAGGAGAAGCAGGATGGGGAGGGGAGGGGAGGGTGACGTCTTCTGAATAGTTTTTCTCATTGCTTCAGAGATTAAATGAGTATCTAAAAACATTTTAATATGTCTGTTAATGTAATCAATTATGTTAGCTAGAAACTGCCTTGCCATAGTCTCAGAATTGCTAAAGTAGGTTGAGTGGCCTTTACTCTGTAGCCCCAGGTGACCTGGGACTCACTATACAGACCAGGATGGTCTGAAATGCACAGGGATCCTCCTGACTCTGCCTCTCTAGTGCTGGGGAGTAATTACTAAGTTATTATGGAGAACTCTGCTGCAGTAACCATTGTTCAACTTGAATAATAACTTCATTATAAAATCTACCCATATCTGCCATTGACAGCTTGTCCTCATGCCTGCCGTAGTGTTTCTATTCCCAGGGTGCACTGGCCATTGTGGACACCCCCTGACAGAGAGACTACACAGTACTTGGGAGCTTAGGCTGTTTCTTGCTGAACCGTTTACTTCAGATGAGATGGAGAGTCCCCACCTTGTACCTTTGTAGAAGGTGAGGTGGGCTCCAGTTTATAACTGTTGGAGTGATAGGCCACCCAGGGGTGCTGGCTGCTTTTTCTCATTTCCACAGCCTCCAGACTCCAGGACTCTGTTTGCCTCACATCCTTCCATCAGGACAGTCACAAGAATGTCCCAGCACTGTGAGGGTGGTGTGTTTGGTGACAGTCAATAGGTTAGTAGTAATAGCTCTTGCCATCCTCTCCGCAGCTCAGCTGGAAGGGGGTCCTGTGTGAGCATTTCCAACCTCCTCAGACATAGACAATGGGCTCACAGAGGTCACCTCATGTCCCTCCAAGACCTTCTCAGGAACCTCCCCCCACATGTCACTGTATGGAGAAGAGGCCTCACCCTTGAGTCATTTGGTTTGTTTGGTTTGGTTTTAGACAGGTTCTCTCTTTGTAGCCCTGGCTGGCCTTAGAACTCAGAGACCTGCTTGCCTCTACCTCCCAAATGCTGGAGTTAAAGGTGTGTGCTGCCACACGGTTTTTAGTTCTTACAACAAAGAGCCATCCTGCTTAATGGCTTCATTACTACAGGGAAATGCGGGCATCATAAGGAGAGCAGTGTGCTGCGTCTGCCCAGAGCCACTCCTCACTGGTGCCTCAGAGACCTGCACTTGACCACAGCAGTCGAGTACCTCAAATTCAGGTGCTCCTTTTCAAACTGACCTCGACCAGTCAGTGGGGATGTTCAGCCAAACTCCCCTCCCCCCCCCCCCCCCCGCACCCAACAATTTCTGTGTCCTTGAGACAGCCACAGAGCCTGCTGACCCCTGCTGACCCTTCTGTTAGGGCGTGACTTGGCCTCAGTGAGCTGCTTTCTTAAAGGACCCAGGACTACCAGCCCAGGGTGGCACCACCCACAGTGGGCTGGCCCCTCCACCATCAGTAATTAAGAAAGTGCTCGCTCTACAGGCTTGTCTATAGCCCAGTCTTATGGAGGCATTTCTTAGTTGAGATTCTCTCCTCTCAGATGACTTTAGCTTATGTCAAGTTGACACAAACCAGCCAGCACAGGTGAGTTATAGTCTCCCAGCCCAGAAGCCAGTTGACAGTCAGACTTTGTGAAGGCCTGCACTCCAGCCTGTGAGCACTCAGGGAAGGGACCTGCTGTACACACCCCACTGCTTTTGCTTGTACATAAAAAGTCATCTTGTTCTCGTTGCAGAAATTTCCAGAACTGAAGTTCAAATATGTGGAGGAGGAGCGGCCTGAAGAGTTCTTCACCCCGTACGTCTGGTCTCTGGTCTACAGCTCGGCAGTGGGCCTGTACTGGAACCCGCAGGACATCCAGCTCTTTGCCATGGACTCAGACTGAAGCAGGACACAGCCACGCCCACCCCCAGCCCAGCAGCTAGTTACTTCATGTCCAGGAGCAGAAGCAGACAGACTGGGCGCCCGCTGTGCCTTCTGCCACAGAGGTCACCCAAGCGTGCTTCCCTCACACACTATGACTGTTGGGAGTGTGCCAGTTAGCAGTAGTTTACTCAGCCTTGACTGTACTGCAAGGGCGAGATAACAATAAATGGGGAAACATGCTGTTCGACATGCGACTTATTTTTAAATTTCTCAACCCCAAAAACTAGAGCTGTCCCAAGATACTGTGGCCTTAGGCACATAATAAACACATCAACAATGCACCATTTCCCCTTTTTTAAAAATTATTATTGTTTTTAGATTTATTTTTATTCTGTGTGTACAAAGTTTTGCCTATATGTATATATGTGCATCATGTGCAGGCCTGGTGCCACAGACATCAGAAGAGGTGTCAGACAGGAACTGGAGTCACAGACGGTTATAAGCTACCCTGTGGGTTCTGAGAACGGAACCCCGTTCCTCTGCAGAGCAACAGGTGCTCGTAACCACTGAGCCAACTCTACAGCCCTGCTTTTTGTCTCAAGGCACCTTCACAGCCCTTGCTGAGCTGAAACTCACTAAAGAGCCAAGGCTGGCCTAGAACTCACAGCCATCCTTCTGTCTCAGCCTCCTCTGAGTGCGGGAATTACAGGTGTGAGCCAACACATTCAGCCTACACATCTTTTTTTTTCTCCTCAAATATTGAAAATCTTTGTTTGAATCACTTGTGCAACTTCTTTTATGTCTGTGTCTGTGTGTATGTATGCATGCAATGTGCATGTATATGTGTGTATGAATGTATATGCATGGGTGTATATATGCATGTGTTTGCATGCCTCTCAGCAGCACAAAATTTCATAAACACTGTACCTGCCAACATGACAGAGGCCTTGCCCAAAGAGGTTAGATAGTTCTTTTTTGGAGGGTTCACCTCTGAGCTGTGACAGGGATTCTGTTGGAGTTAAGCAAAATTAAGTCTATCTGCTCCATAGTATTCACTGGGGAAAGCTTAATTTGCAATCTTGAAAAAAGATTACTTTTTCCTTCAACCAAGTCAATAGGAAAGCCACTTATTAAGACAGTATTTCATGTGAGATGAAAAACATGTTTTTCTCCTTGTTTCTGACTTTGAAAACTGTTTTGGGGCCACGAGTTTGGTCCCACACACCCAAGGCTGTGGAGCCAAGGGTCCGTGGCTATGCATTCCAAGTTGCAGTGTGTCAGTCTCTTCACCCTGTTGGTCTCTTGGGAGCAGCCTTCCCGTCTGTCCCCACCCGCCTGGCTGAGGGCAGTCATTATGGTTTGCGCCTCATGCATATCCCATGGGTTGTTTCCCCCGAGTGAGCTAGACTGAGCCTTCTTTCCCCGGTTTTTAGGGACCTGGGCGGTTCCTTTATCCTTTTCTGGAGTAGATGAAATTGGAGCCCTTCTCTGGCGTGGTGGGTGCAGGGGCCGGGGGCCCCCATCCTCCTGCTGCCTCCAGGTACCAGTTCCCAGGAATGGCTGGGGTCTCTCATGCTACAACTCACTTGTGCTCACAAGTACAGGGCTTTGACTTCTCAGTCCCACTCTGAGAGCAAGGCATCTTGAGGTGGAATGGCCTAGTCAGCCTTTCAGGCGATGGTGATGTGTATCTCCTACCTAGAGAAATGATTGACAGCTTTTGTTTGTTTTCAGTGCAGTCTAATTTGCTTCTTTTTCCTGTAGGCAAAACAAAACCAAACAAAAACTTGTGTCATGTGAAACGTCTACTTGTTTGGTAGTCTAGGAACTAAGCAGGAGCATGAGACATCAGTTATAGGACTGATAGTTTCTGTATTGGGAATTACAGTTCCCACAGTCCATCACTGTGGTGGCAGCACACTGCCTGCAAAGACTCTGCCCCAGCCTCCTGGTCCAAGTGCCTTGTGCCCCGCCCCGGTGCTTCCCTCCTACTGACGCTCTCTTCTATCTCATGGGCTCAGTGGCCTGAGAGCTCCATCGCGGCACCACCACCTGGTGCTCCACTGGACAGAGGTTCCCGGCCGTGCCATGGCCTGCCTCAGTTCTGCAGTCAACTGGATCTCTTTCTAACCCTTGGGAAAGGACAGGTTGATCACATGGCAAGAGACTTAAACAATAAGCTGGATAGTGCTTGAATTTAAATATCAATTTGTTTAGAGCTGTCACAATTTAAAAAGGTGTCAGGGACTGAAGAAGCGGCTCAGTGGTTAAAAGTACTTAGTGTTCCTGCCGAGGACCGGGGTTCACTTCCCAGCACCCACAACCGTCTGCTACCCAGCTGCAGGATCCAACTTCTAACTTCTGTGGGTACCAGCCATGCCTGTGATGTACAAATGTACACAGAAGACAGTCACATAAAAGAAAGTAAAAGTGTGTGTGTGTGTGTGAAATCAAATCACACAAGATTATCCTGTGTTCATGAAAAGGCAAAAGTTGGCCTCTGTTTTTAAGTATGACAGAAATAAACATCTAATTTTTCCTGAGATAAATAATGATTACAACCAGCATGGTTGTGCACATCCTTATTCCCACTATCCAGGAGACAAAGGCAAATGGATCTGTTAGTTCAAGACTGGACAGGACTACGTGGTGAGATTCTGTCTCAGCTCAGAGCCGAGTGCAGGGGAGAAATCGTTATTGTGTGGTGTAACTGCACACCACACAGAGAGTTCCAGGAAAGCCAGGGGACAGGGCTACACAGAATGACCCTGTCTCCAAAAAAGCAAAGAATGAAAAGACCCCACCCACCCACCCAAAGCAAGGAAGATTCGCCAGTCCCTCATCTCCCAGCACCTGACCTGATGTCACATTACCATGGAAGTACTCAGACACAAAGTTCAAGTTAGTAACCAGCCAGTCACAGTCTACTGTTCACTGCTGTCCTTGGAATACCCGACACTGGCCATGTGTAAAATAGAAACTGAGGCTGGAGAAATGGCTCATGGTGAAGAGCCATTGTTACTGACCCAGGTTCGGTTTCCATCACCTACACGATGGTTCACAACCATCTGTAATTCTAGTACGTGAAGATCTAATACCCTCTTCTGACCACACGCGCCACATATACATACATGAAGATAAAACGCACAAAGTAAAATCTTTTTTAAAAAGGAACCACAGAGCATGAAGTGCTGGAGGAATAGCATGTCCCTGTGCCCCTGGCAGGTGGCACGTCACTAACCTGTTAGCTCTAAGATGCCTGCGGGTGCTTTTTGTGTTTGGTAAGATTTTTAAGTTACTGGACACATGGTTTGGTTTACCTAGCCTTCCACTGCTATCTCTACACTAAACCTCACGGATCAGCTGGGTTGCTATCTATCTGAGGCTGCATGAGAACCGAAGCATGCAGGTCGCCTGTATCCCCAGCTCCCAAGCCCATGAAGGAAACAAACATAACCCGAGACATCAAGTTCTTCGTACACACTACAGCCAGCAGGACTCAGTCTCCAGAGACCAGACCAAATGAATCGCTGGAATTAACAACCAGAAACAGCCAGAAGACATCCAAGTCTATCAGTCACATCACAGCTGTGAAACTCAGATGGACTGGGACTGAGAAGACTCAGCGATTATGAGTGTTTACTGCTCCTGCCAAGGGCTCAAGTTCCCAGCACCCACACTGGGCCGCTCACAACAGCCACTGACTCTGGCTCCAGGGGATCTGTCTCTGTGGCTATAGCCCAAAGTGGTGTGCATAAACACTCTCTCTCTCTCTCTCTCTCTCTCTCTCTCTCTCTCTCTCTCTCACACACACACACACACACACACACACACACACACATCATAAATTTTTTAAAAAAATTTTTTAAAACTCAGATGTATTTCCAAGAGTCTGTGCAGAGTATTGTGGGTAGAAAAAGTTGGAAACTGTAGAATTTTGAGAAGAATTCATTAGATGTGTTTAAGAACAGATTAGACATAACTCAGGGACAGATGTAGAAAGCAAATTGTAAGGACTGAAACCGGTGAAGTCACAAAAGAATCTGGAAACAGCTGTCATAACTCCAGTTCCAGAGCACCCAATGCCCTCAGTCTTCTGATCTGCACAAAGGACACTCACATGCAGACAATCACTCAGATGTCTAATCAAAATAAATATTTTTTTTCCTTAAAAAAAGTGGGGGGGGGGGGCTAGAGAGATGACTTGGTTAAGAGCACTTATTCTACTGGGCATGATGGTCTGATCTCTGTGAGTTCAAGGCCAGCCTGGTCTACAAAGCAAGTTCCAGGACAGCCTCTCTGTCTTGGAGACAGAGGGGAGAACACTTCAGTTCCCAGCACCCACATGGTGTCTTACAACTATCTGTAACTCCAGTTCTAAGGGATTCAATGCCGTCTTCTGACCTCTGCTAGCACCAAGCACACAAGTGGCGAACATACATGCAGGCAGAACACGTGTACACAAAAGTCGCCTTAATAATAAATCATAAAAGCTAATAGAAGGCAGGAGATAGTGATCATTTGTCTAGATAGAGTTCATGAGAGGCAGTCACTACTACCATATAAAACCAGTTGTAGATGACAAGAGCCTGTAATTCTAGCATTCAGGAGGTTAAGATCAGAGGACCAGAAGTTCAAAGCCATCCTCAGGTAAATAGCAGGTCCAAAGCCACCATGGGTCACATGAGACCCTGCCTATCCAAATTTAAATTAAAAACAACAAAACAAAAATAATGAAGAAAATCACGTGGGGTGCAGTTAAAACTGTATTTGGAAATTTGTGTTGCTAACTGCATATTAGAGAAGAGCAAAGGTTAAACATAAGTTATTTAAACAGCTGCCTCTCTCACTGTGAGTTCAAGGCCAGCCTGGTCTCCATAGGAAATAAATTCTAGGACACTCAGACTACATAGTGAGACCCAGTCTGGAAGGGAGGGAAGGAAGGAAGGAAGGAAGGAAGGAAGGAAGGAAGGAAGGAAGGAAGGAAGGAAGGAAGGAAGGAAGGAAGGAAGGAAAAGAAAAAAAAACTGAAACTACTGATACAGGACACAAAACAAAATAAGACATTGTTTGAAAGGACTGAGGCTTGGTGAATCCCATAAGATCCATCAAAGTAGGAAAGGATGCAGTGGAGGAAGGAGAGTTGGTGACTGAGTGTCAGAAAGGAGGGACGCAAGTTCAGAGCCAACCTGGGGTTCATAGTAAGATCTCGTCCAAAAAAGAAAATAGAATAGATTTCAGCATGTTTTAGAGGCCACCCTTAAACCCCAGCATGCTAATACACTCCAAACGGAGAGAGATGGTCTTGATCACAGTGGTGGCTGTACGCATATACCAAACATAATCACATACATGTTACACGAGTTACATATGTGTGGTGTTTGCAGGTTACACATGCATCAGGAGAGCTGTGCTTAGATTTTGAACAAAATAAACAAACTTCTTATTTAAAAAAAAAAAAAAAAGAAGAAAGAAGAAGAAGAAGCATTTAAGAGCTCGTCCAAAGGTCCTGAGTTCAATTCCCAGCAACCACATGGTGGCTCACAACCATCTGTAACAGGATCCGATGCCCTCTTCTGGTGTATCTGAAGATAGCTACAGTGTACTCATATAAATAAAATAAATCTTAAAAAAAAAAAATTTAAAAAATAAAAAAATAGTTTAAGTCCCCAAAACATCACACATTGGTGAAAATATGGAGAAAAAATCCTGCATCGTGTGCAGTAATGGAGACAAGAAAATCTCAGCACTGTGGACCACAGTTGAAGCTGCTCAAACCGGTACTTCCCCCACTGAAAAGATGCCCAGAAGTGCTCACATGGGTACCGAGAGATGGGTTCAAGAGTGCGGACAGTAGAATCCGCCACTCAAGGCTGGAAACGCCCCTGTGGTGACCACCAGAAGAGCGTATAAACAGATGACAACACAGTGATCCTGCAGCCGCCAGTTACCTCTGCCTGGAAATAGTCACAGAAAGCTCCAAAAGTAAACTATTTATAAGTTTAAAGTTGTCTTTGCATGTCTCAATGAAGCCTGGGAACCTTTGCTGTGTCTGGCTGTTTTCTGAATGCCCGCCCACCTAGGACCTGGGGACGGCTCCTTTGTCTCCATTATCAGTTGATTCACTTTCTTTCTTTAGAGGCTTTGGTGAAGTTTTCCAGAAGCTGCATGGAGATACAGAAACAGACCAGACAAAAAACTGGCTGGAAAAGCCAGATGTCTTCTAGTAAACCAGCGGAGACGTGAGAGATTTGCAAAGACAAAGCGAGGCTCCTTCCTTCCCATGAACGCTTTCTTTGGTCTTAAAATCATTCTTTGTGTAAATATTTCACTATCACAACACTGGGGTTTTTGCTGTTATATTCTAATGAGTTAAACATTTAATTTATAAATAAATGTATTGATGAGCACTTCTTTCAGAGATGCTAAGTAGTTTTTTATGGAACAAAAGTATGTTGATCCCTGAAGCCTGGAACCTTTGAACTCCACACTGGTATCTGGGCAGATGGCTCTGGTTTCTGGTTTCTGGTCTCAGCCTCTAGGTATCAATGCTTACAACAGAGGTTTAAAAACAGGGTTCTGACCCAGCACGGTGTGAGGTAGAGCGCCTACTGGGTACATTCCAGAAAGAGAGCAACCTGGTTTTGAATAATTAAGAACCTCAACCCTTTGAAAGTTTGAATTTAGGAAATGAGTCCCCTCCATTGATTCACACAGGACAGTACTCAGAGGTCCCACTGGTGATGATGGCTGCAGTTGGTAGAATCAGTGGTCCAGGATTAGGGCAGTTCCAAAGCTGGCAACCAATCCTATTTTTTTGTTTGTTTATGGGTTTTTTTTTTTGGTTGATGGTTGTTGTTTGATTGGTTGGTTTTTAGTTTGTTTGATGTGTGTGTGTGTGTGTGTGTAACAGGGTCTCAGACTGGGTATAATGGTGTGGAATATCTTTAACCCAATATTCAGGAGACAGAGTCAATGGAGTCTCTGTGCTTGAGGTTAGCCTGGTCGTACACAGTGAATTCCAGGCCAGCCAGGGACTAAGTTACATATAGTTGTGAGTACCCATATGGATGCTGAGAATTGAACTCATGTCCTCTGGAAGAGAAAGCCAATGCTCCCTACTATCGAGCCATCTCTCTACCCTCACTGATGCCTTGCCAACCACTTCCAGTCACGCTGGCCTAACAGACACCGGGGTTTGGCAAGTTTATCAAAACCATAACTGTGGCCGGGCAGTGGTGGCGCACGCCTTTAATCCCAGCACTTGGGAGGCAGAGGCAGGTGGATTTCTGAGTTCGAGGCCAGCCTGGTCTACAGAGTGAGTTCCAGGACAGCCAGGGCTACACAGAGAAACCCTGTCTCAAAAAACAAAACAAAACAAAACAAAAAAAAAAAAAAACCCATAACTGTGCAGCTCTGGGGTTCTGGGGAGAGGGAAACAGAGGCTGCAGAACAAAATGGGGTGCTTTCCACCTCTAGAAACTTAAAGTACCTCTCCATTTGCTCCCAGCTTCCAGACACTTCCTTGTTTCTAGAGACCCACCCCCCACCAATACAGTTGCCCCCAAAAACGATGAACCCAAGGCCCAGCCTGCTGCTACCAAGTGCTGTGTGCTCACAAATAAGAGGCAGTCATTTGACTGAATACTTTGCCACTGCATCATGAGAGGCTCCAGCTGTCCCCCACAATGGGTAACCCCCTCCCACCTGCCTTCTCTAAGCCAGTGGTGCAGGGACGGGTAATGTCTCCAGGAAGCACGTCTACCTGAGCAGGAAACTCTTCCTTTCTGGATTAGGTGTGGATGATGGACAGGACGAGGAGGCGCCCTGTGATTTGTCCCCTGCACTCAGCATCCATCTATGTGGCTAGAGGGTGGTCACCAAGGAACCACAATGTCCTAGCTGCTGCTAGAGTGCTGTCTCCCACCTCAGCCAGGTGGCGCTGCTTGAGGAGAACTGGGTCTGCATGGATCGGATTGCAGGTCAGTGAAGCCTTGGCTTCCTAGTGCCTCCTGTCACGAAAGCCCACTACATGGGCCCTCGAACCACAGTCCCTTAGATCATTTGAATTGTGAGATAACACTGGCAGTGTACAGAATGTAAGTTCTCTGAGAACAGGGATTCTGGTTTCTCCCTGAGAATCCTGAAGAAGTGTTTATTGGATGCTGCCAGCAGCCCACAGTTTCTAGAGGTGGAAGCACTCAGTAGCTTACAGCCAGCGTTTTCTGTTATGATAAGAAACCCCAGGAAGGCTAATGCAGCTGCTCTGTCTCTCTGTAGTTCCGATGTCTCTGCTTGTTCCCCTTGGTCCCAAGAAGGCTACTGCAGTTCCTCCTGCTGCATCAAGGTCTGACCTCATCCAGAGCACAGCTCAGAGTGGGATCTTCTCCAGAGCCCCCCTCACTTTTCCAAACCCAGGACTGCTTCACACAACTGTTCCTGAGCTATCACTGGCCAGGAGTGGGATCCATCAGCACAGCAAGTGGGTCAGGATCCCACAGCCCTGGAGAAGAGTGGGTACCACGTCCATTGATGAAGCTTTTATGGAAGGAAAGAGGGAAGGCAGGGTGGCCAGCAAGCAATACACAATGGTGGAAGCAGAGGCCAGACGTACTGGGAGAGGCGTCTGGGCATGCTTAGGACCCACAGCTGGGGAGGCTGCTCAGAGCAAGGAACAGGGCTAATCATGTATGCCTGTTGAAGGCAAGGAGAGGAGCCCACTATAACCTCAGCCCTGCCAGCTTCTTCTCCAGACTATGCACACCGTGTACATGCACACAGACTTCACACTACACACACGCACACGCACACACACATGCACACACACACACACTCGTGCACACACACGAACTGCACACTGTACACATGCACACAAGATGCATGCTACATGTATATATATGCATACTGTATACATACACATTAGCTGTATGCTACATATATGTGTGTGTACATATATGTATGAACTGTACACTGTACACATACATACAAGCTGCATGCCATAACACACATATTCACACTACACACACACACATGAACTGTACACTGTACACATGCACATAAGATGCATGCTACATGTATATATATATATATATATATATATATATATATATATATATATATACATGTATATATACCCATACTGTATACATGCACACAAGCTGCATGCTACATATATATGTGTGTATACATATGTATGAACTGCACACTATACACATACATGCACACAAGCTGCATACTACATACACACACACACACCACACACACACACACACACAATGGCACACTGCACACATACATACAAGTTGCATGCCATAACACACATACACACAACATGCACACATGGGAGCTACCCAGCTCACCTCATGGATGCTTCTCCATCTCCCAGAGTCAGCTTAATGGAAAACAGGACTTGGTGGGAACAAACCATTTATGACGACCGAAGCCCTAAAATGGAAACATCTGTCCCTGCCGTGGCTCAGCCACTCCCCAGCGCAGCCTGGCTCCTGAGGGGCCCACCAGCCCTGTGGGAACAGCAGAATTGAAAGAACCCTCAGTCAGAGAGTTTCTCTAGGCTTCCCGCTGTACACCCCACCACTTCATGGCCTCCTAGCTTTGCCATACTGACTACTGAGGGCTAGGACTAGCCAAGGAAGTTTCTCCTGGTGGAGACTGGCTCGTCCCCTAACACTCTCTTTGCTCTCCAGCTGCCTCTGTGCAGGACCTGCCTGCCCAGGTCCCCACCCTCACTCCCACCCCAGTCGTAACCGCTTCTCCCTGGTGGTTGCTATCTCCTTCGAGGCCAGGTTCAGAAACTGCCTTTGGCAGGCAGCACAAACCAGGCTGCTGAGATACCACCTCCCAGGCCTCTGGGGTCCCTCTCACCACACTTGCACATTCTGGAAGACAGCAGCTGACCCTATGGCTGGTTCTCTCTAGGCATTGGGAAAGTCTTGCTCAGAGCAGCCCACCTGCCTGGCCTGACCTCATGGTAGACACCTGTGTGCCTGGGGCCTGTCTATCCAGTTTGTAATGAAGACAGGAGCTGAGGGGCTGCGCTGCAGGGGTGGGGGGTGGAGTCCACATGCACCATATAAAATGCCTATCAGCAGGTGCTTCACAGATTAGAAGCAATTTACAGTGACAGGTGACCTAAGCTCACCTGGCAGCCTCGGTGAAGGGACTTGGTAAGAAGAGCCTAGTGCAGGGGTGGAGAAACAGCTAAGCCCAGCCCTGCCGAGAGCTCAAAGGATGAGGCCTCAGAAAAGCGCTGTCAGTCTCCAGATAAGGGCAAAGGGAACAGAAGAAACCCTCGCTGTGGCACGGCAAAGCATGTGTCCTGGCTACTCTGCCGGGATTGGCCCTGCTGGCCCAGGTGAAATCTAGCCTTAGGCCTGCCAGATGGCTCAGGAGGTAAAGGCGTTTGCCACACAAGCGTGATGAATTGAGTCCCATTTCCAAGACCAAAGGGAGAAAATCAACTCCAAAAAGTTGTCCATTGACCTCCACATGTGCACTGTGGTGTAGGCGTGCCCTACAGAGTCCTTTCCTCTCAGCCAACTACCCAGGGTATGTGTCCTGTGAGGAAGCAGCCCACCCAGACACACCCCACCAGAGAACAGGAGCCCCCTACCACCACCCAGTACCTCCCAGCCCACAGACTAGAAAACCAGATACAACTGAGATAGCCATTTCAGATTGTACACGGCTTCAAAGCAGGCTGTGTCCCACGTCGTTTAGGCAATCTTAGAACAAGTTTGTAAACCTGGCGTGCTAATGTCCAGCATATCTGTGACCATACAACGTTTGCTGGCCGCTATGATGGCAACATCTCAGGCCTAAGGGATTGAGGTTCGCTGCTGCCGAAGAGGGGCCATGGGGTCGTGGTGACAATGCCTATCTGACTTGGATGGGAAGCACGGCCTAAAATCTCTGTGAACAGTTCCAACACTCAAATCCCCTTCTGCCTTTGCTTGAAATGTGGGTTTGTGTGCTTGGCCAGCCTGAAAAAAGTCCAAAGTTTAAGGTAAGTTGAACAACAGACTTTCATGTCCTTGGCTCTGGAAGCTGGAAGGCCAAGCCCCCAGTGGGATTGGTTTCTGTCCTTGGTTATAGGTGGCTCCTCCTCGTTGACTCTCCCAAGGTTTTCCCTCTCTGTTTGGCCTTATAAGGACACTCACCACACTATATTACCATCCACAAAGTGACCCCAACTTTAATTACCTCTGTATGACTCTTCTCCAGGGATTAGAGAGATGTCTCAATGGTTAGGAATACCTGCTCCAGCATAAGGACTAGAGTTGGAATCCAGCTCCCATACTGGCTAGCCTGCAAATGCTGTAATCCACCCCCAAGGACTCCTAACATCCTCTTCTGGCCTCTGAGGGCATGTGCACACTTGCCTGCACACATGTGCACACAACTAGCCTAAAGACTTGCCTCCAATGCAGTCTCATGCTGAGGTACTGAAGGGTTAGACTTCAACACATAAATAATGGGGCACAATTTAGCCCTTATGCTGGGGCTATCCTGAGCTTGACCAGGCCTTCACTGTCTTCATTTGCAAGTACGTGTCCTTGCTGTCCTTTCTAGCACGCAGGCCCCCATTTCATACGCTAACATTCGAACTGGATATACCCATCTCCTGGGCTCTAGTTTAGCAGTCTGGGCACTGGCTGCTACCCCTGAGTTCTCAGACAGTAGCAGCCACCCTGTCCTGCTCACTGCTTCTTCCAACGGCTGAAGTCAGGCCCTGCACAGAGTCCTGTCAGGTCTATCTTGTCACCAGCCACTGACTCCCTGTCCCTCAGGCTCTGCTCTGACTAACAGGTTTTTGACTGCCTGTCAGTTGCCTGCTCTCTTTCTTCTGTACCCTCCCTCACCACAAGTGTGTTGCTTGGTAACCTGTAACTGCTCTCTCTGCTCACTAGGTTGGCTGTATGAAGGCAGCACCTGACTGAGGAAGGACACTCCTCTACCACAGAATAGCAAAGACTCTTTGAGGGACATAGAACCAGGGCTCCCGAGGCCAGGAAACAGCAGTGAGGTGGGCAGGTATAAAATCTGACCATGGAATCCTCAAATAGACCAGTGGGAGCAGCCAAGCAATCGGTTACTTCAGACCCCCCAAAAAAGCTGTGAAGTTACCTGTGGAGGTGGTGCATGTCTTTAACCCCAGCACTCAGAAGACAGAGGCAAGCAGATCTCTGAGTTCAAGGCCAGCCTGGTCTAGATAGTGAGTTCCAGAACAGCCAGCCTACACACACACAATCCCCACCTTGAAAAAACAAAACAAAAACAACCCATGAGGGTGAGCACGGCCTCCAGCTCCTCCGCCCAGAGCTCTGTTCCCTGTGTGTCATACACTCTGACAGTGACCTTCCCTATAGACCACAGAGTTCGGGCCACACCCAGTGTGCACCTCCAGGCACACCACAGGGACAGGACAGCGCCACACCATGACCTGGGTTTTGAGACTTTGGCTGAGCCCCACCCCTATTACCTGAGTCATGGAATTCTCCAGAGGTAGGCAGGGCTGCCGCCTGGAGCCAGGAGAGGTGAGCTCATGGTTCCTGTCCACCACTGGCCCTGCCATCAGGCAGAGGAGGGCGTGTCTCCTCCCTGGGCGTGGCAGCTGAGTTGCAGTTCTCAGCGCTCATTGCCCTGACCTGGAGCCTGGAAGGTTCAGGAACTTCCTCGTAGACCTGGGACCTCCTGATCTCCTCTCTGCCATTCTCATCCCTACAGTTGACAGACACTAAGTCCAGAAGCTCAGGTTGTGGGGCTGAGTCACCTGGGGTGGGGGGAGGGAAATGGTCCCGGTAAAAGGTGAGCTTCCCTGAGCTCCAGATCCCAACCTAGACCATCAGTGGCCCTCAGGTTCAGTCTTACAAACACATACACATGTGCATCTACATGTACATAAACACACAAGCACACACACGCATAAACACACGTGCACACATAAATGCACAAGTACAGACATATACAAATATGTTCACATGTACACACACATCTTAGACACATATGTACACCTCTGCCTGTGAACCCAGGGAAGACATTTTTATTAAGCACGTGCTGCATGCTGACACCAATTGTGCTAACACTGCATGGGGTATCAGGGGCTTTGGGTGGGAGGTCCTTCTGGGGAGGTCACCTCCTGAGGAACGACCAGGCTATAGGGAGGAAAGGCACCGCTAGAGGCACAAAGGTACTGCCAGGGTGGCTGCCAGATGGCTGAGCGGGCCAGGTGTGTCTGGCAAGCCATGGGCTGGAGCCCAGTGTCCTGAGGGGCAGCTTCAGAACTCACATTCTGCTGCCTCCTGTACCCCACGTGCCGGCAGCTCAGGGTGCAAGAGGGACCAACACACAGTCCCTTCTCATCCCCACAGCTCCCTATCTATCTAAGCTGGTGACAGGGACGCCCTAGGTGGGCCCCTGTGGTCTTCCCACGACCCAGAGCATAGTGGTACTCTTCCTGTCTCTTATACCATAGGGTAACCCCCTCCCAGGTTCTCAGGAGGGGTGTGTGTGGGAGGGGGGGAGCATATGTGTGTGTGTGCGCACACACACAATACACACCACACACACACACACACACACACACACACACGCAGGTATGCACATGCCCTGTAGACGCTGAGTGGACAGACCCTACTCCCATACTGCCCAGCTAGGCTGTAATATCAGTCAGGTGTTTGGTTTTGTTTTTCAGAAGACAAGAACATTTTTGGAGGCAGTCCTCCTGTTCTGAGACTTGAGTGGGAGTCTGAGGTCCTCTGAAGACAGAGGACAAAAGGACTGACACTTAGTCTCTTGTGCAGGGCCAGGGGGGCCCAAGTGGGAAGGGACACTGGGCCTGTGCTGTATCTTATACTGATGTTTCTTTTTTTTTTTTGGTTTTTTCAAGACAGGGTTTCTCTGTGTAGTCCGGGCTGTCCTGGAACTCGCTCGGTAGATCAGGCTGGCCTCGAACTCAGAAATCCACCTGCCTCTGCCTCCCAAGTGCTGGGATTAAAGGCGTGTGCCACCACCGCCCGGCTATACTGACGTTTCTTATGATAGAGGCTTCCTATGAAAAGCCGGTCTCCAGCCTCCTGTCTCTATGGCAGCTCCCCTAGGGGAAGCAGGAAAGATGTCCGCTGCCCACAACCCTTGTCAGTGTCACATGGGGAGGGAGGGTCCCATCTGGGAGAAGAGAGGAATGGAAACTGTGGGGGTGGGGAAAGAAGAACCAAAGCTGCCACTGGTGACCACCGGGATGTGATCTTATATGTGAACTGTCCTAAAGAGTTTATTCAAATGTACCGGGGGCTGATGGCTCAATGGCAAAGAGCACAGGCTGCTCTTCCAGAGGACCAGAGTTAGGTTCCCAAAAATGGAATTTATGACTCACAGATCACCTGCAAACCCAGCTCCAGGGGATCTGACGCCCTCGTCTGGCTCCTCTCAGGTACTGGGACAGCATACACACAGCATAGACAGACACATACACATCAATAAAAGAAAGCAAAAAAATGGTGACTGAGGACTGAAGACCCACAAGGTGATTCTGTGGATCAAGGCAGTTGATACTAAGCCTGAGACTCTGAGTGGATGCCCTTGGACCCGCATGGTAGAAGGAGAGAACAGACTTCTACAGGTTGTCCTCTGACCTCCACATACACACTGTGGTGCATGTGTACACACATATACACATAAATGAATGATGAGTGACTTAATCACAAATTTTTAATGTTTAAAAGGATTAGGATAGAGCGTGGAGCTAGCGGGAGAATACTTGCCCAGCGTGTAAGAAGCCCTGTGCTTCCGTCTCCAGGGTAAATAAAGACCTAATTATTAGAACTAATAAACTAGGGCAGTGCACCCACAGAGTGAAATACAAACCCAGTGTGGGCTTCAGAGATTGCTCAGTGGTTAGAACACTTACCTCAAAGTGTAAGGACTGGAGTTGAGATCCTAGAACCTACACAGATACTGGGTGGGTGTGACAGATGCTCGCCCGCCTGTAATTCCAGCCTTGGAAAATGGAGACTGGGGATCTCAGAGCAAGCTGGCTATGGAGACTAGCCATATTGGTGAGCTCTGGGCTCAATTGAGACACCCTGCTTCAGATCAAGTGGGAGAGCAACAAAGGACGATTCCTTTTTTCTTTCTTTCTTTCTTTCTTTCTTTCTTTCTTTCTTTCTTTCTTTCTTTCTTTTTTTTTTTTTTTTTTTTTAAAGACAGGGCTTCTCTGTGTAGTTCTAGCTGCCCTGGAACTCTCTCTGTAGACCAGGCTGGTCTCAAACTCACAGAGATCCACCTGCCTCCATGCCCAGTTCCAGAGGATGATTCTTGACAACAACCTTGGGCTTCCAAACCCACAGACACATACACACAAGCACACACATACATGTACCCACAGACACATAAACATGCATACACACAGAAATGGAGAAAAATCAATGTAATTTTGCATACTGGAAATGTGCAGTCCAAAATGAAGAAAACGGTTCCTCATATAATTTGGAAAAGGATAAGACATAATAAAGTAACCGATGAAATGCAGGATCTTATTCAAATTAGTTATCAAATACTGAAAGGAATTTTCAAAGATTAAAGTTAGTGAAAAACTGGGCTGGAGGGAGGGATCACTTGCTGCTCTTGCTGAGGCCTAGGTTCAGTAACTCTGATTCCCGAGGCTGGTGGTCCTCCTTCTCTTCCTCTTCTGCACCAGACCAAGTCCCGGGGGCTTCCTACTGGAGCTGGATCAGCAGGTGCTAAGGCCTTGTAAGTAAGTTGCAGAAAACAACAACAACAACAAAAAACCCAGATTCTGAAGTCAGCCATGCAGTCCTGGTTTGGATCCTAATTCTGGGCAGCTTTTGATACTGCTTAAAGTCTGTTTTTCACAGATGTAACAACTGATTGTCTTACTGCATGATGAATGTTAATATATACAAAGTACCTCATACCTGGTCTGGCAGACACAACACAGGACCCTGTACCAAAGTTCTGTACTCAGTCTCCTAGCCTCTTTACCCAACAGTGCTCCTGGGTCAGAGGAGTGCACCGTGGATGGTCCCAGGCCTGAGGAAGGGCTGGAATGGAAGGGAGTGTTGCCCAATGGCCTGGTCTCCCACACAGCCCACAGCCTTCCTTGATGGCTGGTTTAGGACAACCACAGTCTTCTGTGGGTATGGAGGTATGACAATGACAAATGGGAGCTCTAGAAGAAGCTTTGACAAAGTAGCCAGACCTGAAGTAGCTTGCTCCCCTGGGCACAAGGAGGACTTCTTTCTGACAACTGCCCCTGCTGGCACCCAGTACTGGCAAGCGTTCACGACTCAGGATCAGCTGTGAGCTGGGAAGAACTTGTAACCACCGCTTTATGGAGTTACTGTCTGTAACTGCGGCTTTACAGAGACAGAGACCAAAGCACAGAGAAGCTGGCCCTGAGTGGTCCGGACAGAGCACCAGCCTGCCAGCAGAACCTCTGAGCCCCAGGGCAAGTGGGTGAGCCCATCCTCCTGACAAGAGCCACTGAACTGACTTTAACCAGGGGAGGGAGACACGAGTTCTGGCCCAAATCTGGGCACAGAAGACACAAAACAAACGCTTGCCACAGCTTCTGGGCTCAGGCGGCTTCTGAGACAATACCCTGAACCTCTCAACCCTTATCCTGTCCCAAGCATAGCCAAAGTGGCTCTGGGATCTGCAATGTCTGTAGGTTCTTGCTGTTTGTACCTCAAGAAAGCCTACCTGAGAAAGCCTTACCTGTGTGTGTCCCACACGTTCCATGACTTCCATCTCTGAGGACACGACTAAAAGGGCATGCACCTAGGGAAAAGGCTGGAGAGAGTAGAACTTGGTTAATGCCTAGGACAGGGTCTCCATCTTTGTCACTCATCCGTCTCCTAGGCTCTCTGACTCTCCATTGCTTCTCTGTAATGGAGACATGGACTCTACTGCCTGGTCCAGCACAGGAACAGTGTACAGAGACCAATAGCAACTGCCCACAGTGGGCTTGGATTTTTGTTTTTAAAAAGATTTATATTTTGTGTGAACATGTTGCCTACATGTATATTTGTGTACCGGTGTGTGTGTGTGTGTGTGTGTGTGTGTGTGTGGTGTGTGTTGCCTGCTGAGGTCAGAAGAGGGCATTGGATCCCCTGGGGTTGGAGTTAACACACAACTGTGAACGTGTGGGTAAGACCAAGTGTGCTTAATCACTCATCCAACTCTCCAGCTCTATGTTTGTTTTTAAAACCAGAGTCTTGCTGTGTTGCTCAGGCTGGCCAGAAACTCGCCAGACCAGGCTAACCTCCAACTCACAGAAATCTACCTCCCTTTTCTGGGATGAGAAGTGTGGGCTGCCACGTCTATGTGGCCCAGGTTTTTGAGAACCTGGACTGAAGAATGGGGGAAAAAAAATACTGGAAGAGCAAAGCCGGAAAGAGCTGCCCTGCAGGGCTGGGCCTCCTGAGCCTAAGACCTCTGCAAGGGGAGGCCAGGTGTGCCAGGTGCTGCAAACAGCGGTGGCCTTAAGTCAGAGTGGGAGGGTACAGACTGACATCTGTGTGTTGTTTACTAAATACTAGCCACAGGCCAGAGGCTGGGCTCCTCCCGGTAATCAATCCACTAGAAGACCACAGCCGGAGGCCTTTAGCAACCCGTGGCCAGGGTAGCAGCTGGATGGGGAGGCCTTCTTCCCACCTGTGCCTTCAGCCCTGTCTGTGGCTAGGCTGTGGAAGGTTGAGCCTTGCCCTGAGCAGGGCTCCAGGGCAAGGGCGCTGGCCAAGGCACGTGGTGGAGGACCTTGAAGGCAAACAGAACCCCTTGAGCTGAATGGCAAAGATGTCACCATGGAGAGCCTCCCAGGCTCTGGGTTTTTTAGTTTTTATTTTTATTTTTTCTGAATCAATTTTAAACATTCCTGCACACTGTGGGGTTTTGAGTTTCTGTAAACAGGGTTTCGCTGTTGCACATTGACTGTGAACACACTTTTAATCTAGTCACAGTCTAAAGTCAAGAAAAGTTTGTTTTTGTTTTTTTAAGATTTATTTATTTATTTTATGAGCCACCATGTAGTTGCTGGGAATTGAACTCAGGACCTCTGGAAGAGCAGTCAGTGCTCTTAACCACTGAGCCATCTCTCCAGCCCCCAAGTTTGGGTTTTTGTGTTTTTTTGTTTTAAGAAGAGGGCACATTCCTGGAATCCTAGCAGTTGAGGAGGCAGAGGCAGGCTGACGTCTGCAAGGACAGTCAGGGCTAGAGAGACCCCACAATAACAAGCCCAAGGAGAACTTAGCCACTGACGGAACCAAAGAGCAGGAAATCAGGGTGCTGGGGGAGGGGTGCAAAACAGAAAATGCCCCCGCCCCGCCAAGCTTCCGGCAGACTCCAGGCTCGGTGACGCCTCCAGCCCCTCTGCTTTTTCATGAGGTTGGATAAAGGCTGAGGATTTTAGAAGTTTCATATTTTTTCTTTGGAAAGAGAGGGAGAAAGGGGAAAAGAGAGAAGAGAGGAGAGAAGGAATGAGGGGGAGAGAAGAGAGAAGGGAAAGAGAGACAGGTGGGTAAAGAAAGGAATTCTGGACTTAAGTAATAGGAAAAAGCCAAACGCTTTTGGGAACGCGCGGCAGCCAGCCGGCTCTCAGCCGCTGACCCATTTTCCGGAGGCGTCCTCCGGAGACCCGAGATAAGGCTGGCGTCTGGAGAGACCACCCCGCCGAGACAGTGCTCTGCGGCTCCCGCCAGAGCCCGTATCCTGGGCTCCAAGGATGCCAGGAGGTTAAGGCGAAGCTGCTGGCTCCCCTCACATCCCCACACCCCGCTGGGCTGTCCTGCCAGGCAATCCTCTCTCTCAGCTGGGCGGCAGCTGGAGAGGGAAGAGCAGGCTAGCTCCCGGGCTGTGGATCGCTATTGGATCCTGGTCAGGTTGCTGCCGAGAAGCGGGTCTGCAGGCATGGGTAGGCACCAGGCACCGAGGCTTGGGCACACCTGAGCTGGTCTCTGTGCTGAACTCAGTGCCTCCCATGCTTGAGGCCAGGGTAAGCCCTGCTGGGTTTGGCTTCTGTGCCAACAGGGTCTGCCCTCAGTCCATGAAGAAGGTAAAATCTTGGGCTGGAGAGTTGGCTCAGCTGTTGAGAGCACTGACTGCTCTTCCAGAGGCCCTGAGTTAAATTCCCAGCAACCACTTAGATAGCAACTGTACTCATAGACATAAAATAAATAAATAAACAAACCTTGAGAGAGAGAGAGAGATTGATTGATCTTGTGCATGAAACCTTGAGTACCACCTCTGAACAAAACGAAGCCGGGTGGCAGGTTGGCTACAATCTGGGAAAGTGGATGTAGGAAACTACAAAACATCTTTGTCTACATCAACAGCTTGAGGCCAGCCTGGGCTACAAGAGACTCTATTTAAAAACAATAAAATTCAGTGAGGTGTGGTAGCACATGCCTGTCATACCAACACCCAGGAAGTGAACCACAGTAGGAGGTCTGACAGTTTGAGGCTAGCCTGGGCTATACAGAGAAAAGAAAGGGCATCTTGAGTAGAAAAATGCATTACATGTAAAAATATAAGAGATTATTATAAAGGCATGGGATGAATCAGGAAAATTGGCAAACATTCAGAAAGCAAATGGCCTATAAACTTCTAAGAAGATACTCATTTGCTCCAGACAAAGGGACAAAGATTGCTGCAGAGAGCACCTGACAGTGCTTTGGTTGGATTCTAGGAAACAAGGTGTGGATAAAAGTCAAGTGTTTGGAGGTCATAGACAAGGCCAAGGCTTCAGGCTCTCCCCTAAACTCCCCCCAAGCTTCCCTCCCTCCACACACCCCCAAGCAGCCCTAACTCTTTGGGGGTGGGTGGGAGTACTCTTTGAAGCCTCAGAGTCCTCAGGGGCAGACTTCCTCCAGGTAGAGCTTTCTGGAAGGCAGAGACTATGGCAATCCCAGCAATACAAAGATGAAAGCCCTAAGTGTGGTCCCTCCGTGTTCCTCAGCCCCTTCCTAGCCTGCTAAGGTGACCCCCAGTACTGATATGCCCCAGCCTTGGGACGAATCCATGTTCTCTTCCAGGTGAAATGAAGTCTCGCCAAGGGTGCAAGAAAGCTACACACTAGCCTCAATTATTAAAGGGGGATTGGTGGTCTGATTCTGAGGAGTTGTGGAGCCTCTGCAGCCACATCTGGGACCCCAAAGTCAACAGCTGAGGATATAGGAGGCTCTTCCTCCTTAGCTGTGGGCAAGCCAGTTGGGGTGGAGAACGTATGCCTTCTCCCCAGCTCCCCTCATGGAGAGAGTCTGTATCCTTCCGGTAAAGCCCACTGGGCTCTAGCCTGTTTATTATGCTGTCCTGCAGGGGTGAAGAAAGAAGCCAGCAGCTACCCTACCAGCCCCTGAGGCCCTAACGACCTTTCACGGTCACCTTTAAACAGAAACAGGAATGGCCACCAACCAGCCTCCCCTCAGAGCCACCTGAACCTATAGATTCTGCTCTCCAATGACTCTTAAATTTTAGTTTTCCCCCTTAAATTACAAAAGATTCTTGCTATTTAAAACAAAATGGGGGAGGGGGAAAGGAGTTAAGAGCTTGCAGCTCTTTCTGAGGAGCCAGGTTCAGCTCCCAGCATCCGCGGACATCTTGTGACCATCTGTAACTCAAGTTCCTGGGAATCCAACGCCCTCGTTTGACCTCTGCAGGCAACAGGTACACACAGGATGTACATACGTGCACATGGGCAAAAACTTTCATATACATAAAATAAATCCTTATGAGAATGTGAACGAAAAGAACTCCTTCAAAATAATAAATAAATCTCAAAATTTAAACAAGAGGCTAGGAAGATAGCTTAGTTGATAAAATGTGTGCTGGACCTGAATTTGATGTCCAGCACCCCCCGTAAGAAGGGCACTGGCTGATCTGGAGAGATGGCTCAGTGGCTAAGAGCACTGACTGCTCTTCCAAAGGTCCTGAGTTCAATTCCCAGCAACCACATGGTGGCTCACAACCATCTGTAATGGGATCTGATACCCTCTTCTGGTGTGTCTGAAGACAGTGACAGTGTACTCACATACACAGACTAAGTAAATCTTAAAAAAAAAAAAAAGGTCACCCAGGAGCCAGAGGCTAGGTGACCTCTGTTCGGCATAGTGAGTCGCAGACCAATCCTGAGATTAAGAACAATGGGAAGGGTAATTGTAGCTGTAAACCTCCCGCTGGGGAGCTTCCTGTCCAGCCGGTCTGGCCAAATTAGTGAGTTAACGAGAGACACTGTCTCAAAACATAAGGTAGAGTGCTCCGGCCTCCTCATGCCTAGCATGTGCACCACACTCACAGTACCCACAGGCATGAACGTGCTCACACAAGTCAAACAAAAGGCTGTTGTATATGCAGCAGAAGTTGATGGCCCTATCTCTCCAACATCGCTCCTGTTTGATTTAGAGTAAATCCTTCCAGACCTCTCCAGTCACTGGCACGCGCTCAGGTGTGTGTGTGTGTGTGTGTGTGTGTGTGTGTGTGTGTGTGTGTGTGTGTGACACGCGCGCACGCTGTCAGATATACATCTGGTATTGACACCAAAACTCCTTCCCGGAATCCCACTCCCCCATTCTATTTCCAGTGTCCCCTCCTTTTTCTGGAGTTCAGGATCGGCCGATGAGTTTTGCTTGGTATGTCTTAGTTTTTTGGGTTTTTTTTGTTTTTTGTGTTTTGTTTTGTTTTGTTTTGTTTTGTTTTTTTTGGTTTTTCGAGACAGGGTTTCTCTGTATAGCCTTGGCTGTCCTGGAACTCACTCTGTAGACCAGGCTGGCCTCGAACTCAGAAATCCTCCTGCCTCTGCCTCCCAAGTGCTGGGATTAAAGGTGTGCGCCACCACCGCCCAGCTTGGTATGTCTTAGTTTTATTCCTTCCTTCATTCAACAAAGGTCAACTCACTCACTCACTGAGGGTGCACAGGGAACCAGACATGGAGCTCGCTCTGCTGAGGGAGGCACAGTGCAACCCAGTGAACAAGCTCTAAGGTTGTGAGGCTTCTGCTCAGTGATAGCCTCTCTCCACGGGAGGAGTCTCGAGCTTGGGTCTGGAAGCGTGGTGTTCATCATCTGAGTGATGGCTAGGTCACGTGCCCGTGTAGAGAAGAACTGAGTGAAGATTATGCAGGTCCCCCACCCACAGCCCAGCTTTGCCCATCACTTAAGAGCAGGAAGGCTGTTAGTGAGGAGAGGTGGGAGGAAAAGGGGCTTGGGGGAAGGGGGTTCCTTGGCTCTCCCTGATGAATCCTCCGGGCATGTTTTGACACACCTCCTGCTGGAGGGTGCAATTATTTGCAGTGAGGGCTTCCTACCTGATCATTAATGGATTGCTCCTGCACTGCACAAGGCGGTTGCTTGGAGACTGGGTGAAGGGGCACATTCTCTGAACGTGCATGAGATTCTACAGGAAGCTGATGGTGGCCCACTCAGCCCAACGCACCCACCGCAAGAACCCCTCAAAGACATCACCTACCAATAGCCGACTCCCAGGAGCCACGCAAGGAGTCCCTGCCCAGCGCAGGGAATTGAGAGCTCGGGAGTCTGCCTTGCCTTCTCCCCCACGGTGGCTAGGTCCTGACTCAGTGTCTGTACCAGGGTGAGCTACTCAGTGTTTGTACCAGAGTGAGCTACAGACTGCAGCAACTTCAGGCTGTGTCATCACTGACAGAGAGTTCCTACGGCTTTCTGGGGCCCTGGAGAGGGCTGGGCACGGCTGAAGTCGGGCGACAAGAGGCTTCTTTCTGCACCAAGAAAACTCCAAACGCTAGGGTGTAAGGGTGATGGAGAGAGAGTGCAGCACCTCTGGGTTAGACAAAGCAATTCCCACCTACCACACCCTCACCAAAGGAATCTGGTTC
Organism: Mastomys natalensis; assembly: GCA_021653895.1. Lineage (NCBI taxonomy): Eukaryota > Metazoa > Chordata > Mammalia > Rodentia > Muridae > Mastomys > Mastomys natalensis. The sequence goes on from JAJTUV010000270.1 coordinate 1,086,683, forward strand.
TAGTCAAGCAACTGTGCCCCTTCCCCCAGTGCAATTATCCAACATCCACGGCTCGCAGACCTGCTTCATTCCTTCGGCCTGAAACTCAAATTGGTTGTTCCTTCTTAGTGAGTACCTTCAAGTCTAATGAAGCAGTTGTCATGTTAAAAAAAAAGAGGAACAAAATAAAAGCCAGAATGCAGACACAAATCCCTCAAGCTGGACACATCCGGTTAGAGGTTTAACCTCTCTCAAAGCAGTTCTCATCTATAAAAACTAGAGATGTTGTCAATACAGAGAAAGGAGCTGGGAGAGAGAGGCTGGGGAGATGGCTTAGTCGCTAAAAGTGCTTGCTTGCCAATGGGAGTGGAAGGATGGCCCAGTAGTTAGAAGCACTGGTTGCTCTTCCAGAGGACCTAGGTTAAATTCCCAGCACCCATATGGCAGCTCACAGCCAATGTTAACTTCAGTTCCAGGAAACCCAATGCCTTCCTCTGACTTCCATGGGCATCAGGCAACGCATGTGGTCCAGACATGCATGCAGACAAACACGTTCAGACATAAAATAAAAATATAAATGTTTAGCCATTCGTGGTGGTGGCACCTGCCTTTAAACCCAGTACTGTCAGTTCAAGGCCAGTCTGATCTACGGAGTTCCAGGACAGCCTTGGCTATATAATAGATTCCCTGTCTTTAAAAGCAAGCAAGCAAACAAACAAACAAACAAACCGGGGTAGGGTGGGAATAAAGAGATTCTTTGAGAGGATTAGAGTCAATGTTGAATGTTGAATCACAAAACTGAAAGCTCTAGAGCTCCAGGGATCTTCATTCATTCATTCATTCATTCATTCAGTGGATGAATTCTGTGCCTCCCCTCGGCCTAGCACTTCCATAGACCCTCAGCAAGTGACAGAGTCCAGAGTCCCAATGCTGTTGATATTCTAGCAGAAGCAGCCAACTCATAGCAGCCACTGTCGGGAAAGGGTCTCTGGCAACATTTTAGGTACTAATGTTATCCGGAGAAATAAAGATGCCAGTCATAATTAGGGTGAGAGAGGACGGTCTTGCTGACAGGTAGCACTTGATTCAAGACTCGAAAGAAGTAAGCGTGCACATGCAGACCTGAGCAGACCAGAAGGCTGACAAGGCCAAGGACTAGTGGTGAGGAGGCAGGACAAAGTAGACCAAAGGGAAAAGGCTGAGGCCAGGGAGGTGGAAGGCAAGTCAGGGATCCTTAAAGAGAGTAGTCACCATACCTGGATGGCCTTGGGCTTCAGAGAAGAGAAGCTCACAGGGCTACCACCTGTTGTGCTGGCTGGGTTTACCTCAACTTGGCAAGAGTTGGAGTCATCTGAGAGGAGGGGCCCTTGTTAATCCCATAAGGTAAGAATAAGACCACTACCGTAATTTTTGAGTCAAATTTGAAAGAAGCTTTATTAAATACAGGCCAGGTCCATGGGTATTAGCCAGGTCCATGGATACTGGCCAAGTCTATACCCAACATTCCCAGAGAATGGTGTCAATTCCATTAGTCAAGGGCTTTTAAAAGCAGAACTAATAAGCCAACGTCCTTCCTGTCTTCATCCAATCAGCGGCAAGCATACATCCGGATGTATTTCCTGTCTATATGCCTTCTGCTTAGGGCAAGTGGGGCTTACAGGATAGAGGCATTTTTATTTTATAGATCTCTTAAGGATGATAATTTAAAATTAAAACATGGTGTTAGCCCTTGTAACCTCAACTATGTAAATGCCTCCGTAAGATCAGGCTATGGACAAACACGTAGGGTAATTTCTTAATTAGTGATGGATTGGGGAGGGCCTAGCCCATTATGGGTTCCATCCCTGGGTCGGTGGTCCTGGGTTCTCTAAGAAAGCAGGCTGAGGAAGATATGGAGGAGGGAGCAGCATATATCATATTATATATGATATATATATATCATATATAATAATGAGCTCATGAAATTCTTAGACAAATGGATAGAGCTAGAAAATATCATCCTGAGTGAGATTACCCAATCACAAAAGAACACACATGGTATGCACTCACTGATAAGCGGATATTAGCCCCAAAACACACAATACCTAAGATGCAACGCATAAACCTCATGAAACTCAAGAAGAAGGAGGAAGACCAAAGTGAGGGTGCTTTTGTCCTTTTTAGAACGAGTATCAAAAGATTCAACCAGAGCTCCCAGGATCTAAACCTCCAGCCTGAGAACAGACAGGGGCAAGCTGTCCTCCGAGAGGCTCTAACCAGCAGCTGACTCAGACAGATACAGACATCCAGAGCCAAACAGTGGATGGAGCTTGAGGACTCTTAAAGAAGAATAGGTGGAAGGATTGTGGGCCCTAAGGAGATAGGAACTGCACAGGAAGATCAACAGAGTAAACGAACCTGAACCCTTGGAGCTCTCAGAGACGAATCACCAACCGTGGAGCATACCTAGTCTACACAGATCTACCTCCATGGGCTGAACCTAGGCCTCCCTGCACATATGTTGTAAATGTGCAGCTTGGTTTTCATGTAGGTCTCAAACATCTGGACTGGGGGCTATCCCAAAACATGCAGCCTGTATATGGAGTATGGTCTTCTAAAAAAAACAGTTGTTCAGTTATTCATGAAATATTATTTTTTTATATCTCTTGTATTCAGTTTGCAACTACTTCATTGAGAATTTTTGTATGTATATTCATGAGGGATACTGGACTATAACTTATATATTTTTGTTGGGTTTACACTTGATTTCACTATTTCAATATTATTTGCTTTGTGAAGGAGCTTATTGTGGTTCTGAATTTTTTTAAACATAACTCAAAAAGTATTGCTTGTTTGAAGGCTCTATAGAATTCTTGTATAAGTATATCTGACCCTTGGTATTTTGCTTGTTTCTTTTCATTTTATTCTGTTTGAATGCTTTTTAAATTTTTTTGATTTGCTGAAAATAAAAATAAAAAAAAAAAAAAAAAAGAAAGAAAGAAAGCAGGCTGAGGAAGATATGGAGGAGGGCGCAGCACCCTCCATGGCCTCTGCATCAGCTCCTGTCTCCCGATTCCTGCCAAGTTTGAGTTCCTGTCATGGTTTTCCTCCATTGACTGTGATCCAGGATATGTAAGCCAAAATAAACCACTTCCTCCACAAGTTGCTTTTGTCATGGCGTTTCATCATAGCAATAACGACCGTAGCTGAAACACCACCCTTCCCAAGCTCCCCTTCAGAGTCACTGGGAAGACTCCAGAGCCTCCTTCAGGCTGAGAAAAGAAGATGGGGGCAATGGTTTGTATTTTAAGATAGGGCATGAGGGATGGGAGATGGACCAGTCGGTAGAGTCTGCTGTGCAATGAAAACTTGCATTAGGGTCCCTAGGACCCAAATACAAAGCCAGCACAGTGGATTTCAGAATACTTGTCACCACAGCATAGGGTCTGAGGCATGTGGAGGCAAGCAGATTCTTGAAGCTTATTGGCTGACCAGCCAGCCCAACTTAATTCATGAGCTTCCGGTGGTTCAGTGATGGAGAGTGATTTAGAGAAAGGCATTGTACACACACATGTGAGCCTATCCACACCGACAAAGGCAAATAGCACACATAGCAGGGTTAAAAAAAAAAAATGTTTTATCAAGCTGCAGCAGCAAATAGTTAGATGCAGAACGTGAACAAATAACTGTGCATGAGATTACAGCCATGGGGAGATGGCAAGAAGTGCTCAGGTGCTGGATGTGTTTGTTTGTCTCGTTAGTGGTTGGTTGGTTGTTTTTCTCCTTTAATTAATTAATTTGAAAACGAGAACATGTGATGTTATGGCCACATGTGCTAAAGGGGAGAGGCCACAAGAGGACATCTGAGGCCCACTCTGCCTCTCTCTGCCTTATTCCTTTCAGATGGGCTCTCTCACTAAACCTGGACTAGGCTGGCTGCCAGTGAGCCCCAGTGAACCTCTTGTCTCTGCCCCCATAGCACAGGATTATGAGCAAGGACAGCCAATCAGCTGCTTATTGTTGTTATTATTATTATTAGTGACGATTTCTTGACATTTGAACTCAGACTCTTGTCCTTCCATAGCCAGCACTCCTACCCACTGAGATAGCCCCTCAACCAGCACTCCTACCCACTGAGATAGCCCCTCACAGACCACATGCTACCTACCCACTGAGATAGCCCCTCAACCAGCACTCCTACCCACTGAGATAGCCCCTCAACCAGCACTCCTACCCACTGAGATAGCCCCTCAACCAGCACTCCTACCCACTGAGATAGCCCCTCAACCAGCACTCCTACCCACTGAGATAGCCCCTCAACCAGCACTCCTACTCACTGAGATAGCCCCTCAGTCTAGGATTCTGTATCTGGAAGGCAGAGTCCACGGGATTTCTACAGAGCCTGGCGGAGTGAAGCAGGAGAGTCTGAGTGGGACCAAGGTTGGCTCAGGAAGGCTGAGAAATCGGAGGTCCCCTGGGATGGTTCCTCTGGAGGGTGGGGGTCATGTGAATCCCTATGAGGCTTGGGCACAACCTGAGAAGAGGAAATAGCAGCCATTTTGTTGTTTGTTTGTCTGTTTGATTTTCTTTTTGTTTTTCAAGACAAAGTTTCTCTGTATAACCTGCCTGGTCTACAGAAGGAGTTCCGGGAAAGCCAGGGCTACACTAGGAAACCCTGTTTCAAAAACAAAAGCAAAAAAGAAGAAGAAGAAGAAAAAGAAGAAGAAGAGGAGGAGAAGGAGGAGGAGGAGGAAGAGGAAGAGAGACAGAGACAGAGAGACAGAGAGAGAGAAGAATTTACTATAAATGGGTTGGGCTCATGCCTGGAATCCTAGCAGTTGGTTGAGAGGCAGACTCCGGAGAGTCAGGAATTTGAGACCAAGGGCCATTGAGGTAGCTCAGTGGGATGTAGGTGTTTATGTGCAGGCCTGTCAAAGTGAGTGCCTTCCCCAGATCACATAAGGTGGTAGAGAAGAACTCACTCCCAAGAGTTGTCTTCTGAGCTCCACAGGAATGGCTATTGCAATAAAAAAAAAAAAAATGTAATTAAATTTTATTTATGTATTTGCAATTTATTCTTTTAAAATATTTACTTATTTTATTTCATATGTGAGGACTTTGCCTACATTTATGTCTGTGCACTGTGTGCCGACCTGGTGCCTGCAGAGGTCAGAAGATGGGATCAGATCCCCTGGAACTGGAGTTCCAGATGGTTATATAAGCCACCATGTGGGTGCTGGGAACTGAATCTGGGTCCTCAGCAAGAACTGCAAGTGCTCTTAACTGCTGAGACATCTCTCCAGCTCCTAAAATGAATGAATGTTTGTTTGTTTGTTTGTTTGTTTGTTTTTAAAGAAGCCTGGCAGTAGTGGCACACTTTTAGTCCCAGCACTCGTGAGACAGAAGCAGATAGATCTCTGTGAGTTCCAGGCCAGCCTGGTCTACAGAGTGAGTTTTAGGACAGGCAGAGCTGTTACAGAGAAACCCTGTAGCAGGATACTTATTCTGCTACATTGTATTCCCAGTGGAGCTCGGTGATTAGGCAGTAGAAGAGGAGGTGCAGCTGGGAGAGAAAAAGAGGAAGGAAAGAGGAGAAATAGAGGAAGGGCAGGGAGAGAAACACAGGAAGGGAGGAGAAGGAGGAGGCTATCAGCCATGGAGAACCACAGATGGGTTGAAAGCTGTCCTGGGTTGCAACTTCTATCAAAAGGTTAGATATTGGTAACAACTCTAATTGTGTGGGCATCTTGTTGATTGAGCATTTCTAAATATATAAATCCTTTAGATAATCAATAAGCTTTAAGAGTCTCATTTCTACCAGGTACTTTGAGGATGGCAGGTATTGTCTGGGGTTTAGCCGAGCTTTGTGGATGCAGTGTGGGGGATTGGCAGAGCCATCCCACACGCTAGCATCTCATGGTGCCAGGGCATGCACATCTAATTAGCTGGAGCCCCAGTTAGAGCCAAGGAGCAGCAGGAACATGGTGGCTGCCTGGGAACAAGCCGGACTGGGTGCCGTTTTCTAAATATCATCTCTACAAAACCCTATCTTGATCCTGACACACCACACACACACACACACACACACACACACACACTCTAAAAAAAAAAAAAAGTTTGAAGCCAGACATAATGGCAAACACATTTAATTCCAGTACTCAGGAAGCAGAGGCAGATTGCTGTCTCTGAGTTCAAGGCCAGCCTGCTCTATATAGTGAGTTCCAATACAGTAGGGCTAAACATAGGTAGATGATAGATAGATAGATAGATAGATAGATAGATAGATAGATAGATAGTAGGTAGGTAGATGAAATTTTTAAAAGAGGGGAAAAAAAAAAACAACTTAAGGCCAACTTGGCCTATATAATAAGGCCCTGTCTCAAAACAAAACTTGAAAATAATGTGTTGGCCCCAAGCCAGTGGAAGTGTGAACCAACAAAGCACCTGCTGTAAAAGCAGGGTGGTGGTTCTTGGGAAACTGATCATAAAGTCATCATATGACCATCAGCTTTGCAGACCTCAGAGCGATGTTCCAGTCCCTCATTCCCTGAAGCATCCACAGCCGACACAACATGGAGGCCAGCAGGAGCCCATTGGTGGAGAACTGGGTCAGGAGAGTGCGTGACATTCATAGACTGGACGATTATTCAGCCTTTGACAAAGGGAAGAACAGGGCTGCCAAGGTGGCCCAGTGTGTAAAAAGGAGAGAATCAGCTTTAGAAAGTTGTTATCCGACCTCCATGCTCAACTATGGTCTATGAGCCCAACACACACACACACAGACATACTCATACATAGACATACACATACACACACGTGCACACACAATACTCACACACAGACATACACATACACACATATACACATGCACATACATGCACATATACACACTTTATACATGCACACTAATTTTTCTAATGTAGTCTTTAAAGTACTTTTTTAAAGAAAGAGCATAGCTGGGCCTGGTAACACATACCTATAATCCCAGGGGCAGGTGGAGCCCTGTGAGTTTAAGGCCAGCCTGATCTTTATAGGAGTTTCAGGCCAGGACGGGCTATATAGTGAGACCTTGTCTCAAAATAAAATACAGGAAAAAGGCCAGCAAGCTGGCTCAGTAGGAAAAGTTGCTTGCTACCCAAAGATGCCAGCCTAACTGCCTAAGTTCAGTCCTGAGAACCCATATAAAGGTGGAAGACAAGCAATCCCAGCTTTCCTCTGTCCGCCAAGCTCTGTACCATGCACATACCATTTCCCGAACCCCATATGTGCCAGAATGAGAATCAAAATGTAAAATGTAAGTTACAATGGTTTTCAATCACAAAAAGAGCTTAGAATGTATTTCAGGGGTGGTCTGCTTACCTCATATGCAAGAGACTTGGGGCTCAATCCCAGTGATGCTTTAAAGACAGAAGGAAGCCGGCCGGTCATGAAAAGTCACCAGGGACTAGGCCATCGCTCTGCAGTGGGGGCTTGCAAGCATCCTGGAGACCCTGGGTTAACCCAGCAGCTCCCTGCTAGGGCCCAGGATCCCTGTATGATTGCACTCCTATGAGATCGCTGCAGAAGCTGACACCATGGAAACCGGAGGCAGAATCCAGGGCACACTCTGTATCCTCTGAATACAGTTACTACCCCCACTACTGAACTGTGTGCTTAAGAGTTACAAAGTTTAATCATGTATTATATGTTTCCTACCACAATTTTAAACGCATTAAAAAAAAAAAAAAAAAAAAAAACCTGATTCGAGAATGGATTATAACACAGAATTTTAGTGGCAAGCCTGTCGACTTGTGAGTTTCTGCTCTCTTCAGAGTGACACACACTGACTTTATTGCATTGCCCAAGCCCAACACCCAGGCATCACATGCACTCATCCCACCCAGGCACTGCCTGTCCATGCTTCCTGGTGCCCCAGAGTCCAGCCTATAAACAACCAAACAGGGCCCACAGTGACCTTACTGCTAAGACCTGGTGCCTGGCCAAGGTTCTGGAAGGCGAAGAACATGGCTCCTGTCAAGAAAAGCTTCTAGGAAAGAGAGGTCAGAACCCAGAGGGTTCTGGGACCCCAGAGATGCCTGCCCCAGAGCAAGAAGAGCACAGGGCTGCTCACAGAGGGTATATTGGCCAGTAGACTTTGTCTGGGTCCTGGTTACACATCACACTATCACACAGAACAACAGACCCTGTCTTCCTTCCTTCCTTCCTTCCTTCTCCTTCCTTCCTTCCTTCCTCCCTCCCTCCCTCCCTCCCTTCTTTCCTTCCTTCCTTCCTTTCTCTTTCTTTCTTTCCTTTTTTTTCCCAGGATGGCAGAGGGGCAGTAGGGTGTGTTGGTATGAAACAGTGTCTTCCCATGTAACCCTTACTGGCTTGGAACTCATTGTGTAGACCAGGCTGCCCTCGAACTCACAGACATCCACCTGCTTCAACAGTCTAAGTACTTAGATTAAAGGAGAGTCACAGCTAGCTAGAACCTTTCATTCTAAAGCACTCTGGCTGGGAACAGCACAGAGGCATAGTAGGAATTATGCCCCTGAGAGCAGACATGTGTGTGTCCCCACGGGCTCACAGTCAGTGGGAGCTCTGGCCTAGGGCCACTTACCCACTTACCCACCCACCCACCTGTTTACCATGACTTAGGAACCCAGCTCTTGGCTGCACCTGATCTTGGTCAAGAACTAGCAGGCACTAAGGGGCCCGCCTGGAATTCCAAGACTATCACACACAATCCTCCCCCCCACCTCCCCCCGCCCCCACCCCCTCCTGGAAGCCAGGCTTGTTACATCATGTTTCAGAGTCCTGAGTCACTTCAGATGGCTCTGGCTCTGGCCACAGAAAGGCAAGAACCCCACAGGAGAGAAGCCGTGAGCCCAACCAGTCTCTCACAGACTCCCTCAGCACCTTCGTGAACAGGACCAAGCTATTTTAGAAGAATAAGATCAAATGGGGGGTGGGGGGAAACAGTTGCCCCAGCTACTTTTGACTCCGTGCTTGGGGCTATTTCTGTGAGGGCACAGGCTGGTGACACCCCACGTCACCAAGCACTCTGGGTCTGAAATTAAATGTGTCTGCCTAGAAGAACGAGTGTGAATTCCTATAGGATAGATGGTTGCCTGGCAACACAATGTCAAGGCCAAAACATAAGCCAGGGCAGGATGGGTGACTGAAACACTTGGGTTTGCAGTGCCAAGTCAAGCCTGTGACAGTCTCAAGAGTCTACAGAAATTAATGTTTGCTCTGGGCAGCTGTGGTCCTTGTACCACACAAGTGCCTATGTTCCATCTCTAGCATACACACACACACCCTGCTAATCCCTGACTCCTACATTTTGGTTTTCTTTTTTAGTTTTTTTTTTTTTGAGGGGGGGAGGTGGTTGGGGATTCTTTAATGATGATTTTCTTTCCTTTTTTTTTTTTTTAATATGTAGAGTAGGCTAGCCTTGAACTCCTAGCTATCTGGTTGCCTCTGTCTCCAGAGTGCTGGGATTCAAGGTAAACACCACCACACCTGGCTTGCTGTTTTTCTTTCTTTCTTTCTTTCTTTTTTTTTTTTTTTTAGACAAGGTTTCTCTGTGTAGCCTGGGCCATCCTGGAGCTCACTCTGTAGACCAGACTTGCCTCGAACTCAGAAATCTGCCTGCCTCTGCCTCCCAAGTGCTGGGATTAAAGGCGTGCGCCACCACTGCCCGTCCTTGCTGTTTGTTTTTGATCCAGGGTCTCACTATGTAGCCCAGGCTGATCTCAACTCAAAATTCCTATCTCTGAACTACTAAGATTACAAGAGTGTATCATCACGGCCTGCTGTATTATTTCTCTTACAGAGCTCCACTCCTGGACGGGGCACGGTGGTGGGCACTTTCAGTCCCAGCACTAGGGAGACAGAGGCGGGTGGGTCTCTGTGAGTTTGAGGTCATCTTTGTCAAGTGCCTGAGCAGTCAGAGCCACATAATAGAGAGACCCTGTCTCAAAAGCCAACACAATACAAAGATATTTTTTTGAAACAGGGCTTTCCTATGTAGCCCTGGCTGGCCTGAACTTGCTGTGTAGATACCTTGAACAAACATTCAATTTTACTTTGTATATATTATTTTTAATTGTGTGTATGTGTTTATGTAAGTGCACATGGGTGCAGGTACCTAAGGAGTCCAAAGGCTTTGGAGCTGGAGTTACAGGTGGGTGATGGGAATTGAACTCAGGTCCTGTTGGAAGAGCAGTGCTCTTTAACTGCTGAGCCATCTCTCCAGCCCCAAAATTAAAAAAAAAAAAATCCTTTTAGGGCCATCAAGACGGTTCAGACAGGTAAAGAACTTGTCCCATAGTAGCCTTCATTAGATTCCAGGAACCCACATAAAGGGGAAAGAAGAAAACTGACTTCACTGACAGCCACATACGCCGTGGCATGTGCATGACCACACTCATGTACAAAGAAGAAAACTGACTTCACTGACAGCCACATACGCCGTGGCATGTGCATGACCACACTCATGTACATATATCTCATACATAATGACAAATACATTTTAATGATTTTTTAAAAAAAGATATTATGTAAACCTGGCTGGCCTGGAACTAGCTATATAAACCATATTGGCCTTGAACTCACAGAGAACAGCCTGCCTCTGCCTCCAGAGTGCTGGGATCAAAGGCCTGCTCTGCCACACCCTGGAGTAACTCTTGAGCCAAATGGAGAACAGTACTCACAAGTCTCTAGGTCAACTTGGCACACCGTAACTACCCTGCAAGGAAAACCCCATGGACCAAAGCTTTGGCCAAATCTCCACTTAATGTCGGCTTCCTTTATATAGTTGTGAACATACAGGAACCTTAAAAAATCAGTTTGAAAAAGAAAAAAAAGCACTTGGAGGCAGAGGCAGGTGGATTTCTGAGTTCAAAGCCAGCCTGGTCTACAGAGTGAGTTCAGGACAGCCCGGGCTACACAGAGAAACCCTGTCTCGGATATCCAAAAAAAAAAAAAAAAAAAACCAGTTTGAAGCCGGGCGGTGGTGGTGCACACCTTTAATCCCAGCACTTGGGGAGGCAGAGGTAGACGGATTTCTGAGTTCGAGGCCAGCCTGGTCTGTAGAGTGAGAGTTCCAGGACAGCCCGGGCTACACAGAGAAACCCTGTCTCAAAAAAAAAAAACAAAAGCAAAACAAAACAAAACCAGTTTGGAGGTTGGAGAGCAGTTAAGAGCACTGACTGCTCTTCCCGAGGACCAGGGTTCAATTCCCAGCGCCCTGCAAGGCAGCTCACAACTGTCTGTAACTCTAGCTCCAGGGGATCTAACACACGCAGGCAAAATACCAATGCATGTAAAATAAAAATAATTCATATTTTTAAAAAAACAAAACAAAAACACTTTGCTTGGCTCCTTACAAGATGCAGAAACTGAGGCCCTTAGAGTATACAGTGCCGTGTCCCATGTCCCTGAGGCAGTAGGCAGTGCCTCCTGTATGTAGCCAAGGCCCTTCCCTTGTGTCCACCCAGTCTCCGGGTCTGACAGTGGGGGAGTTGTCCTGTGCTTACTTAGAAGAACATGCCTCAGAGGAGAAAGACCTAGAACCCAAGTGGCCTTTTTATGATTCCTGTGATGTCATTACTTTGAAAAGCTTATCTATACAACATCTCTCCACCCCAACAACAAAGTCAGCTTCAAAAAAGACAGCCCTGCAGCAAGCTGTTTGTTTCACTGAGTTGCTAAGCAGGGAGAGGCATCCGCTCTCCAGATTCTAAAACTGTAGGTGTCGTGGGCAGTGAAGTCTCCCAGGTCTCGCTGGCCTCAGCCCTTCCTTCTCAGGCTGCCTGCCTGGCCACAGCGTCTGCTGTGGGGGTGGGGTGGTGTCCAGAGCAGGAGGCCACAGCCAAGATGAGCCTTGAATCTCCTCCTCTTCTCCAGCAAGGCCTACGAAGACAGCTTCCAGAATTTTCTGTATGCCTTTTTGTAGGTGCTCAGAGTCCCTACCAATTTTACCTTCATCCAGAAATGAGACCCAGGGTGGGCAGAAGTCCCTTGCTCCCTAGTTCTATGGCAGACTGGCTGCTATCAGGCCTCTCCCTGAAGGAGTGTGCTAGATCAGTAGTCTTCAAACCCATGCTTTAGAGAGGAATAGCATGGCCTTCATTGGGAACTTTGTCTACAGTGGGAGAGGGGAGACACACTCAGGGCCTTCATTCACTCTGCCACTGAGGAGACCCTACTCTCAGAACTATTTATTTGTTTGTTTGTTTATTATGAGTACGGCTTTTTGCCTGCATGCATGTCTGTGTACCACATACAATGCCTAGGGCCCACCCACAGAGGTCAAAAGAGGGCATGAGATCCCCAAGTACTAGAGTTACAGTTGGTTGTAAGTCGCCACGAGCCCCAAATTGATTTAGGGAATTTTTGTTTTGTTTCATTTGATTTTTGAGACAAAGTCTCATTAAGTAGCCATTAGTTGGCCTGGAACGTACTATGTAGACCAGGCTGACCTCAAACTCATGAATATCCACCCATCTCTGCCTCTGCCTCTGTTTCTGGAGTGCTGGGCCACTCAGAACTTTTTGGAGCATTCTCCATTCCTATTCCAGATGCCCACTGAATCAAAACTCTGGGGTTGAAACTGAGCATCTATTAACACTCCAATCTCACCATTCATACCTAAGACTCAGGACATTTAAACTAAACTCTAAGCTCCATGAAAATAGGATCCGGGGGGTGGGGAAGCAAAAAGAAAAAAAAAAAAAAAAAAAAAGAAAAATAGATCCACCTGTGCATCTGCCCATGGCTGCTTAAGCAAGTTCAAAGCCAGTGAGGTGCTGAATTCCAGGCCATGCAAGACTAGAGGGCCAGATCCTGTCTCAAAACTACGATAGATAGATAGATAGATAGATAGATAGATAGATAGATAGATAGATAGATAGATAGATAGACAGACAGATGATAGATGCAGACAGACAGACAGATGAAATAGGGGCATGGGTGACCCAACCACTTGAGAGACAGAGGTAGAAAGATCGCAGCAAGTTCAAAGTTAGTTTGGTCATTATAGTGAGTTCCAGGCCATCCAGGACTACATAGTCAGACCCTGTCCAAACAACACAAAATGAATAGAAGTGGTTTTCTGGTCACATACTGTCTGATAAATAAGGGTCATCCATGGCCTCTCATGACAGTAGTCACATACTGAAGCATAGCTGGAGACTCGGAGAGGTAATACCCATAATTCTCAAGGGTTGTAGCCAGTGGGGCCTGTCACCTGCTCCTCAGCTGGACACAGTTTGCCTTGTGTTGTCTGTCTGCTTGCTCACTGAGTCGCAGCAGCTGTGACCAGGTCTTGTGTCTTCAGGTCTGATGGCTTCTCCAGCCTTATATTTACATCCTGGTCTGGCAGTCAGGGCTCCAGGAAGGGCCATAGTCCACACACACAGGCACCCGAGCTCTGCCACATCAGGGCTGACCAGCGGCAGGCAAAGAGCATGTGTTGTCACTCTCTGTCTCATACTGGTCCCATTCTGGCCAGATGACATGGGGATACCACAGGGCCTAGCCCTCGGAGAGATGGTCTAATAGAGCTAACTCTCACGCTGTGTGATATGAAAAAAGAAAATCCCTTGGGAAGTGGTGGAAGATTCAGGGGGGCTCCCCATACAGGGGAATGGGACTCAGGGCTAACTGGAGAAGAAGACTTCTGAAAAGGGGAAGGTGGTGTGTAGTCCTAGGACTCACCAGTGGACATTTTTAGAGGGTACGATGGTGGACAGTACAGAAAAAGGATCTGAGGGAGCAGAGGTAGGCAGGACTATCCTTGAGGAGCCGTGAACAATTATCTCCAATCTTGCGCACTGTTAACATTCATTGGTATTAGCTGGAGTGCATACTGAGTCTCCAAATCAACAAATCACAACCAAATCAACAACCATCAGAGTCCAACCACTGGGCACAACTTGGCAAATAATTGTCACTAAGTCTTCCTCTGGGTGGGTCAGGGCAGGGTTTTCCCTGCAAGTTCTGGGATCCGTGAGGTCATTATGTGTGTGGGGGGAGGCAGGAGAGAGGGCAGCATCTTGCAACTTATTTCTACATAAATAACTGGCTATTTTAGTTTCACTACGGGCTAAATGCCAAGTATCAATTAAATGGTTTTTGAAGAAAAAATAGATTAGTCCTAGCCTCCTCCGTTCGTGTATGTCTGCCCCTTGCTGTTTGTGAGGCCATGTGTGGGTGGAGTGTCTGTATGTACACAAGGAACATAAGTGTTTAGTAGCCATGCACGCGGAATATGCACTATCTATATGCACATACTTACATCCCAATGATTTGTGCCTTTCAGAAATGACCGAACTGCTTCACGATGGAGTTTAGAAAATGACTGGGTTTAGCCTGTTGAGGGGACAGGGAGGGGAGACACGTCCCCTCTACCAGCCAACTCCCATGAGGACGGAATAGAACATCAATACTTTATTTTATGACCAGCAGGTCATTCGTCTATATCTGCTCTTGAAAGCCACGTAGGACATTTTGCCAATCACTAGGAGAAACTAAATAAACAGAGCCAAACAGCTCAGCTTCCGTGGCTGATAACTATGAGGAATTCCTCTTTAAATAGAAGTTTAAGTAAATACAGAACAATCACTTTACAGGAGGCAGCTCAGGAGCAACAGGGGAAAGGCAGGCAGGAGCCCCATTCCAAGAGAGGAGGAGGAGAGAGCCAAGAGTCCCTTGCAAATACAGAGGAGGGACGTGGGTACCTGCGGCCCTGACACAGTCTTGTCCCACTCTGCAGGGCCAGGAAGCACTGTGTGTCCGGCTCTGGTCTCCTCTCTGCCAGTTCAGTTTCCAATGCTTCATTTCATAAAAAGTACCTTCTGTCCTGGGCTTGTTGAGGCTGCAAGTTTGGCCCCTAACACCCATGCATCTACAAGTCATGGGTATCTAATCACCACTGGCTAGGCCACTGGGGAGGTTGACCGAGACAGACAGCTGGACACAACCATAGGAAACACTAACAGTGTGTGTGTAACAGTCAAATCAGTTCTGCTGTTTGATTCAGCAGGTTGAGCAGCAGGCAAGGGAAACAAATCAAAAGGCGTTTGAGGGCAGGGAGCCGAGGGAAAATGCGCCAGTTGATAGAGGCTTGCTGTACACACGTAAAGACTTCAGTCTCCGAGGACCTTGGCATGAGGAATGGTGGTATGTCCTGTAACCCCAGCATTTGGCAAGTGGAGACAGGTAGATGCATAGAACCCTAACATCAACCAGCCTGGTGAGCTCTAAGCCAGATCCTACCTCAGAAAACCAGGTTGATGGCCTGAAAAATGACGCCTGAGACTCACCTCTAGTCTCCCTTCTCCTTCTCCTTCTCCTTCTCCTTCTCCTTCTCCTTCTCTTCTCCTTCTCCTCCTCCCCTCCTCCTCCTCCCCTCCTCCTCCTCCTCCTCCTCCTCCTCCTCCTTCTCCTTCTTCTTTTGGTTTTTTCAAGACAGGGTTTCTCTATGTAGTCCTGCCTGTCCTGGAACTCACTCTGTAGACCAGACCAGCGCTGGCCTCGAACTCAGAAATCCTCCTGCTTCTGCCTCCCTGTGCTGGGATTAAAGGCGTGCGCCATCACTGCCCGGCCCTCCTCTGCTCTATACAAGCACAAAGAGAGAAAGAGAGAGGGAGAAAAAGAGGAAGGGAGGGAGGGAGGGAGGGAGGGAGGGAAGGGGAAGAGAGAGAGAGAGAGAAGAGAGAGAGAGAGAGAGAGAGAGAGCAGTTGTCCTAATCTAGAGAGGAGGCGGATGGCCTTGAAAGCTAATCCCTTTCAGAGAGCCCTGAGGAGAAAGGCCCTTCTGATGGGGGATGCCAGATGGGCCCCAGAAGTGGGGACATGCTCGCAGGCACTCGCAGGCCAGACTGCACAGTTCTATCCCAACTTGGGTATACTTAGCACTCTGTGATGCTATCCCACTTGGAGAGTAATTTCAAGGCCTTTCTGCCCAGCGCTGGTAGGGTTTGGAGTCACCAGTGACCCCAAGGCCTCTTTTCGAGAATCCAGGCTGGTAACATGAAACATTGGGTAGCCTTCTCTCAGTCACCCAGCAGTCCTGAGCTCCACCGTGAACCAGGCTCTGTGCAGGTCCTGGGGGCAAAAGAAGACCAGGCCTGTGCCCAGGGAGCCCTACAAGCATCAAGGTACAGGCAGGACTCAAAGACACAGATCTCTCCTCTCTCTCTCTTCGCCCTCCCTCTTCCCTCTCTGCTCTCTCTCTCACACACACCACCCACCAACTATAACACACCACACCCCTACCCCAGCTCCTACCCCACCACACACACACAGCCCGTAACAACCAGCTTTTTTACAGGACTTTTCTCCTGTTTACCTCTTCTTGCCCCTGGGATTTTGTGAGCCCCCATGGGATTTATTAAAAATGGCAGCGTACACACTCACTAAAAGACTTCAAATTTATCCCCAGTTTTTTATAAATGCAAGTTACTAATCTCAACAAGCTCGGGCCTGGGAGGACTAGGCACCCCAGGCCCCTGCCCCCAGCATTGAGATCACAGTCATACCCAGCATCTCTTCTACCTCCTTGGCATTTTATTATGAAGCTATTTTTAAATTTGGACAGATCAAGGCTGGAGAGATGATTCAGTGGTTAAGGAACTGTATTGCAAGCCAGACACTAGTGGCCACACCTTTAGTCCCAGCACTCAGGAAACAGAGGCAGGCAGATCTCTATGAGTTGAGGCCAGCCTGGTCTGCAGGGTGAGTTCCAGGACAGCCAAGGCTACACAGAAAGACCTTGTTTCAAAAAACCAAAAAATAAAATAAAATTAATAAAAGAAAAAACTATGCCTCTAGCACCCACGTCAGGTCCAGGGGATCCAACACCTCTGGCTTCCATGGCATCTATATCCACATGCACAACACACACAACACACACACACACACACGCACACACACACACACACACCACACACAACGCACACACCGCACCACACGCAAACACCCCACACACACGCACACACACACGCGCACACACACACCGCACCACACACACATACACATCTCACACGCACACACACGCACACAACACACGCACACACACACACACACACACACACACACACACCACACACACGCACACACACACACCACACACGCGGGCCACACACACAACACACAGTCACACGCACCCCCGCGCGCACACACACAGCACACACGCACATACACACGCGCGCACACACATAACACACTCACACGCACGCACACGCGCGCGCAACAACACACCCACCACACACGACATGCACAACACACACGCACTCACACACCATACACTCACACGCACACGCACACGCACCACACACACGCACGCACACGCGCACACACACGCACACACACAAACATACACACACTCACACGAACATGCACACACGCACATACACACACACACGCGCACACACACACACACATACACACACACACACGCGCGCACACACACACACATAATTAAAAATAATAAAAATTAATCTTAGATCCCAGACAGATCAGAGCTGTCCCTACTCAGAAGAGCCATCCACTCTCGCTCTGTGGTAGTGTCTCTGAGACCTGCACAGTCTGAGGTTTTTTACAAGACTAAGAATTGCTCAGAGTCATGGTGACTTCGAAAGCCAAGATATTGGCTTTATATTAAAAGAATTATATTATGTTAAAAAGAACATTGGTATATTCTGAACCATAACACATGAAAACATGTCTCAAGTATTAGGAGAATTTCCAGAGAAAGCGACACTCTGGTGATGTTTTGAGGAGTAGAGGGGCTTTCTGGGAGGAAAGAGGGGGGCAGTCTAGAGCAGGTGTGAAGTGTCAGAGACAGCAATCCCACCACCCACTTTGGGGAACTGTACGGAGGCAGAATGGTTGGAATGAGGAGGGTGTGTGAGGGACAGAGATGACACACACAGGGCTAGGGGATAAAGGAATGGCCAGCTTTCTCAAACAGGACTTTGTCCTAAGCTCAGTGGAGGAGACTGCATCCGGGCTCTCAGGAGTCCAACTCCCCATTGGTTGCCATGTGGATAAATGCTTTAAGGGGGATGTCAGGAAAAACAGGAAATTCCAGTAAGAGACGGTTGTAGGGTAGGACACGGCTTTAATCCTAGCATTTGAGAGCTGAAGGCCAGATGATCAGGAGTTCAAGGTCATCCCCAGTATTCACATCTAGTCCAAGGGTAGCCTTGGTTACAGGAGACCTTGTCTAACAACAAAAGATGGCTATCATGGTCTAGCCAGGAAATGATAGAGAAAGGAGAGGAAAGCTGATGGAATCAAGATAGAGTTACTGAAATTCACTGGATGTGCCTATGCACCCCACGGTGATGTCTGTCTGTGTCTGTCTGTCTGTCTGTCTGTCTGTCTGTCTGTCTCTCTCATTCACTCTCTGTCTCCCTCCCTCAACTTCTCTGTCTCTCCATTTCTATCTCTTTTGAGACAAAGTCTCACTATGTAACCCATGCTGGCCTGGAACTTTCTGTATAAATTAGATTGGTCTTAAACTCAGAGAGATCTCCCTGCCTCTGCCTCCCAAGTGCTGGGATCAAAGGTATACGCCACCACACCCAGTCTTAAGGTGTCATTTCTAAGGCAAAGAAAGCTAGATGAGAGACTTAGGGCTGGATAATCTGTGGGATACTTGGGAAAATTCTGCTACCCAGGTAGAGCCTAGAAGACAGCTGCTTTGCCATAGGATAGGTCTACTGCTGGCAAATAGCTACTCCTGAGAGCAGGTCAACAATAGGTTCCAGTCAGAACCTGGGGCCCCAACTTGTGTCAAGGGGCAGAAGAGACTTCGGGGTCAACAGAGAGGAAGCAGTGTAGGGAAGAGAAGCCTAGAAATCAAGAAAGGAGCTGGGGGGATCTGCCTTAACCCAAGACCTCCCAGACCAGGCCTGAAAAATGGGGATCTGTCTAGTGCAGAAAATGGGGCAAGGAGGGGTACAGAGCCCGAGGCTGGGAGCCTTTCTTGTGGGCCCAAAGTGGAGGTCAAATGTGAAGAGGCCAGGTGAGGCAGCTGCCCTTTGCCTTCAGGTGAGACAGGTGTGCCCACAGATTTCCAGAGGCACTGGGGAGAAGAACCTTGGGGCTTAGAGGGGATTGTGTGGCAAGAGGCAACCCTCACCTGGAGTCACAGATAGACCATGAGACTGAGGCTACCCCTTCAGGCTGTATTATCAGAATCTGTGTGATGGGTCTTGGGTGCTTGTGTCTGTCAAAGTTCACCAGGTGGCTTAGCCCCTCCAGCCAATGAAGCAGCTGCTGGGCGGGATCTCTGTGTGGCACAAGAGGACAGGCTAGACTTTCAGAAGCTGAGTAAAGCCTTCCTTTGTCCTCAATTCCAGAAAAAGCCATTTCATCTCCACTCAACCACCAGCCCCAAGCGTCAGCCCAGCTAAACCCACTGGGCTCCTTCCTCCAAGGGAGGGCTCAGATGACCCCTGACCCCACCCTGGCTGGCTCCTGAGTGGTCACTCCAGACATTCTGCTGCACAAGTTCAAAGCACGTGGCTAACTGAGCCTGAGCCTGGAGCCTCTCCAGTGCCACGATGGTAATGGCTGTCCTGAGACCTCATTCTCAGGACACATCCTAAATCTGTCCTTGGGTTAAACCAGGGTATAGAGCAGAATCCATATGGCTTCACCCAATTTGGAGTCATTTGTATAGTGAGTGTGTGGGTCCAGAGGTCTCAAGGTGAAGGCAGGACAGATGGGGAAGGGCTAGCCTCTGGATGTCGGTGTGTCCCGGAAGAGAGCCTAGGGCAACTAGGAGAGGCATGGTGAAGGGAGACAGAGCCACAGTACTCCTGTCTGGAGCCTGGACAGTCATCCAGTCCAGCATTGGAGTAGGGTGGCCTCAGGGCAGGGTGGCCCCAGCACCCCTCCCAGGACAGACAGCTGGAATGGCCCGACCCTGATTCTATCTGTGAGCTCTCCTCGCATGCTACATTGTAACAGTTTCTTGAGAGATGGCGGAATCTGATGTCCTTCAGTGCAGGAAATGAGAAAACTGCAGGGAGGTAAGGCTGACTTTTTGCAAGGTCATGGAGTAAACCGGCAGGTCGAGAAGTCAGGTCCCCGCTCTTGTCTCTCTCCCCGCCCCTGTCTGTGTGTGACTGTGTTTTACCCAGGCCCTTGTGCATGCTCTCCACAAGCCTCCATCCCAGGAACGATCCACAAACACCAATCATTGACCCTGTCCTGCTCACAAGAAGGGGAAGCCCCGTCCTCCAGGCTCCCAGGGAAGGACATTCATGGGTGTTTGCAGCCTTTGCTACTATGCTAAATGGCTCAGACTGGATCTACTGAGGAGTGAGATAGGGTGAATAAGCTCAAAGCTGGCAGAAGGTAGAGAGCTACTGGTAGGGACAGGAGGACCTAGATGGACAGAGGTTAGGAGTCTGGTTGTGTGGCCAAACCCCTCTGAGCTGGATCTAGGATGCAGTGTGGGGATGAGAGATGGGATGAGCCACCAGACCTCTCAGGTTATCCTGTCTTGACTTTCTTTCCCTTTCTCCCAGCCCACTGTGATAGTGGGCACCCAGACTGTAGGATTAAAGGGTTGTAAAAATGGAGAGTAACACAGAACTGGAGGGGGCGGGGCAGGAGTCCTATAGATAGTGCTAGTGATTCAGATCTGGGGACATCTCCAAAGGGGAGCTGCTTCAGGGCCTGCCCTGGCATGGCCTTCCAACTAGAATCTTAAAACTCCTGTCCTGGAAGGCCAGCAATCACAGTAACCAAGTTAAAGGAGACTTGATCTGAATAAGGACTTGAGGCCCTAGACTGCGGAGCATGCAGCTTAGTGACCTTAATGACAGAACAGTTGTCTGGCCCTGGGTTCAGTCCCTAACACTGGGAAAGAAAAAAAAAAAAAAAAGACTTGGAGGCCAGGACCTTTGGGAAGTAAGAAAGCTAATCTTATCTCCTGGGCTTGGAGGAATTTGGCAGGCTGGGAGGGAGTAAGGGGCTCTAGAGACTGGGCTTGGGGCCCAGCCATACCTCCCCCGCACTGGAGCCAGGGCCTTCATTATTCATAGCCCCACAATAAGCCCCTGCCTTAAAGAGATAAGCCCTGCTCCCTCCCTCAGTCCATTCCGGACTAGAAAACTAAGGAACTAAACTATCAACGCTGACCCAGCAGGGTTCGGTTCTTGTAACCTCTGTCTCTGAAGCCACACCCCACATCTGAGGAGGTACCACATTAGGGGGCTTCCTAGGAAGCAAGGGTCATCTTTTCATCTTTCTTTAGATCAGTGTCTCTCTCTCTCTCTCTCTCTCTCTCTCTCTCACTCTCCACCCCCCCCCCCCCCCGCAACTGAAAGGTCATCCAAACCTGATGGCCACCATGAGTCTCACCCTTGTCAAAAATCCTCCTGAGATTCCTCACCCCCACCCCCGCCCCGAGTCACCTATCATAGCAGGGCAGAGGCCTCCTTTGCTGATGGGCTAATTCTCCTTCTCTGATCTCTTGTTCCAGCGACCTTGAGGGGTTGCCGGAGACTCCTTCTCTCTGGGTTTCTTTGGTCTTCTTCAATCTGTTGTCATCGTGTGGAGATGAATAAGGCACGGGAGGTAGTCCGCAGAGCTCCTAGGTAGGGTCCTGAGAGCAGTGGTGATGCAAACAAGTGTGTGGGAACAGAGTAAGTGAGCTGGAACACAGACAGGAGCTAGGGTACCACCCAGAACCTAGATGCTCTGCCAGCTGCGTGGTGGTAGTGGAAATCAGTGTCTTTGAGTAGCCTCAGAGGGACATACTTCAAAGGGTGCCAGTGCAGAGATTTGGGGTGCAGAGGAGGGTCGGTTTGAGGAGACCCCGGAGGTACTCCATAACCTATTCTTCAGAGTCCCACAGGATTACCCAGAGCCTCCTTTGGAAAGTTCAGCTCTGCCTGATTGTTATTGGCTCTGCCAGGCGAAGCTTATGTCTGGAGAAGGCTAAGCAGCAGGCTAGCAAGAGCTCGGCCTTCCCAGGAGCCAGGAGAATGAAGCAGAGGTCTTCCCTGAGCACAGCTAGAGGTGACGGAGATCACAGACCACCAACTCCAGGCCCAGAGAAGTAGTACCCACACAGCCTAACCAGACTTTTTAGAAAAACATGACTCTGTCAGTACAAACGAATTCTGGAAAACGTTTAAAGAAGGGAACCACGTGGTGGAAACGGGGGAGGAGGGAGGAAACTCGGAGGGGGCAGGAGAGGGCAGCTTTTCTCCCCCATAGAACACTTATTTCTCTTTGAGTAGCCAAACAAGTTCTAATCCCAGCAGTTTTGGGGCCAGATTCAATAAAAATGCTGTCTGCTGAGGCCTGAGCAAAGCCACAGAAAATAAATACTCCGTGGCTTGTCCGGTCTCCTGCCGCCTGGAGCCCCAAGGGCCCTTCTATTGCTTGTCTGCTCAGTGGGATATGGACTGAGTGTGGATTTCTCTCCCAGCCAATCAGCTCCCTTGCCCCAGTTAGGACCATTTAAAAATCCGTGAGTAGTTTCCGATGTGGAGAGAGGAAAACAGAATAGAACATATTTGCTTAAAGAAGAGAGAGGAGAAAAGAAAAATAAAACAAAACTGTAGAAAAGCTGGTTTCCTTTCTCTTCAAGACAGCAGATACTGGCTTGTCTTGTTTGGGAGAAATAAGGATCTTTGGGGTTAGGCCTTCCTGTCTCTGACGCTGGATCTGTGTACTTGAGTAGACTCAGTCTCTAGAGAGGAAAGTTTCTACCCGGAGCTGAGGCTGGGACCTAACTGGAGTCAAGCAACCCAAGGCCCCCAACACTGGAAGTTGCTTCCAGGCCTGGGTTCTACAGGAGTGGCCACGGTAGAAAACTATTCAGGGCCACAAACAAGCAATAAAGAATTGAGCTGCTTGGGCCAGTCAACCAGAGCAGACCTTACAGACAGGACATGGGAGGAAGGGGCTGGTGGGGTAGGGGAGATTTTGATGCTGGGGCACAACATCCTGAAACCAAGAGACAGCCATTCACCATTAAATCCCACTGGGAACTGTGCAGAATCCCAACAAGAAAGGTTAAGCAGGCAAACGATGGAGAATTCCAGAATAATCCGGGCCACAGAGCAAGATCCTTAGTGAAGCAAAAAACAAAACTTCAGGCTCTGAGTTTCAGTGTCTTGCTGAAACTGAGAACAGGCATGTCCCCATGGTCTACCTCTGAGGGGTGCCGTTGGCCACTCACCCTCTGGTAGCACTGCTCTCCAAAAATCCCTTACTAATGACTTCACAGATGCCACTGGTGGCTTGCTGTACAGAGGAAAAACCTGAGTGTCCATGTTATTTAGGAAGGAACAGAAAGAGAAAGTAGGGCGGAAGTTACCACATGTACTCTTTGAAAGTCTTCCCACCTTCAAAAGCATCACGGGGGGTGGGGTGTTAAAATGGGTCTGTGAGAGCAAGATCTCACTCTCTTAGTAACTTTATTGACAACTAGTCAAACATGTCAAGCAGTCAAAATTCCACGTGTCTGAAACACCAGCAGCAGCACCAGCACCACACCCTGGGAAAATGACCTAAATAGAAAAAAAAAAAAAAAGATTCCAACCGTGATGCGCCTCGTTTATTGGGGAGCTTTAGAGAAACCACTTACTCTTACTTTCTGTAAACTGTAACTGCTGCCGGACACCAATATTCAAACCTGCCGCTGAATAAAAGGTGCCAGAAGGGAAAAGGACTGGCAACAGAGGAATGATCACTGCTCAGCCACCTCCAGCGTGGGGCCTTCCCTCCTTCCTTCCCAGCACTCTGAAGTCAGAGGACATCAAAGTCCAAGCAATGATAGGATTGACACAGGGAATTACAAGTCACTGATAAAACACTCAGCTGCCCAGGGGGATGAGCAAGATATATAGTTGAAACTGAGCTTAACCCCTGCTCTGAAAGAGACGAACCTTGCAGATTTCTCCTTGAGGTGAGCAGGGAGAAGAGACGCGATGCTCTTCAGCTAACCTCCAGCCCTGGAGAGAGATCTGAGCCCTGCCCCTGAGCTCACTTTAGTAACTAGTTCCCACTGGGCTCAACCTCTTGCACTGTCAAGTCTTTTACCTTAGGGCCTCTGCTCTGTTCTCGGTTCTTTCTTCTCATCCTCTGGATCCCTTCCTGTCACTCCCATTTCTCCGTTTCATTGACACCAGTGTCATCTCCACAGACCCCCACCCCAACAACCCTGACTTGATCTCATAGATACTTCTACAGTGCAGACCAGAAGGGGTGCAGAGAAAGACACTTAGTTATTGAGCACTCCAGATGTGGCCAGTATAAACTAGGAATGTTTGTTCTTTTTTTTTTTTTTTTTTTTTTTTTTTCATTTTTCAAGACAGGGTTTCTCTGTGTAGCCCTGGCTGTCCTGGAACTCACTCTGTAGACCAGGCTGGCCCGAACTCAGAAATCCACCTGCCTCTGCCTCCCAAGTGCTGGGATTAAAGGCGTGAGCCACCACTGCCTGGCAGGAATGTTGTCTTTATTTCACTCATTTGCATTTACACTTGTATTTACACACGTAGCCAGTGGCTGCCATTTCTGGATCGCACGGTGACTCTGAATGGCTCCACCGAGTCCTCCCAGGATGCATCGAGAAGCTGTTCCTGGACTAGTTATCATCTATGTGCAGGCAACAGATGTTTAGCTCCTATTGTGTGTCAGGCAAGAAGAGATTATCCTGTGAGATCGCCGGTGCACTCTCAGTATGTTCTTCAGTCTTTCTTTCATCTCTTGACTTTTAGGCACTCAGGAGTGTGCTATCAGAATCCTCAGACCTGTTAGGAAAGCAAAAGCATTAGAACCCTAGCCGAGGTACCCCCTTGCAGGACAGGGCTCTATACCAGAGACCCCCACAAGAAGACAAAGCCAATGACAGGTGCTGGCTTTTAATTGAAGAAGTGGAAGACAAGCTCATAAGTAGTAAGATTGTAACCAGAAAAGCTATTTCCCAAGAGCTGTCTGTAGCTAACCCAGGGAGGTCTAATACCGTAAGCCTTTTTATGGTGACTCCCTAGGGAATTCTGCAGGCATCTGGCTTTCCTGCCACGGAAGGACAAATATGGAGCATGAGCCAGGACTGCGACACCTCCTCTTTGCTCCTGTTCGAGTCATTCTGACCAGGCTCTTCCACCAGTGAAACTGGGATCACTGTCCTTAGTTTTGGTACCAAGGAAGCCACCAGGAACATAAATCAGATCTCCCAAAATGGGATGAGGACAGGGTACACGCACAAATACACACACACACACACACACACACACACACACACACACAGGAGTATTAAGACTTTCAAATCTTGGCTTTGGGAACATGGTAACTTGGAAAACATGGTACTAATTTCATGTTAGTCCCATGTTCAGAAAATGCATGAACTTGGTTTTAATTCAGTGGGTTCATTTGAGTATTTTGGAGATTAAAAATACAAAGTGGATTTAAGCAGGGACTCAGTGAAAATCAACAGTATCTGAGTTTGAGGGTGAGCCTTCCAGATAAAAGGCTTGGCTTCCTCAGTTAAGTTCAAGTGTTTCTGTTTAAATCAATTTAATGAGCATCTACTTAGTGCCTAGTTGTTTTAAGAAAAAACTGGTTACAAGATAGTCTCAGGGAAACTCCAGGTAAAGCGATAACAAAGGTGCCAATACCAGAAGAAACTAAATAAAATACCAGAGAGTCAAACTTGGCAGGGGCTACGGTGGGTACTGAGAGGTCAGCAGGGACACGGAGCAGGGTTCCCAGACATCCCAAAGGAAGTGGGAAGAACCATAGTAACACTAAGAAGGCTGTGACATGCACGTGGGCCCAAGGGAAACAGAACATGCTATCAGTCTGTGGGTGGACCAGGGATTTGAGGAGGACATGTGTGTCTGTGGGGGTGCCAAGTTGGCTCCTGTCCCCACCCTAGAAAGAGAGTCTCATGGGTCTGGGCTGTACACTAATATGATAAATGCCTTGGGCAGAAAGTACTACATTTGTATTTATTTCTGTTCCAATTAGATCTGTGTCGCTGTAATGAAACACTTTGACCAAAAGCAACTTACAGAAGAAAAGAGTTTTTTAAGCACCCTGACTGCAGTCCGTCATTGAGGAAATTCAGAAACAATGGGCAGCACCATTTGCTGCAACAATCAGAGGCGCAGGCTAAGCCAGACGTCGTGTGTGTGTGTGTGTGTGGTGTGTGTGTGTGTGTGTTTGTTTTTGATTCAGTACAGTTTTATTTTCCAAAATATACAGCTGATTGAACCTGTTCATGCATCTTCACCAGCAGCTGGGCGTCTCCACCCTTTGTTTTTTCTGGTGTAGGACTCTGTGCTTTGAAACCAGCTTGATAAGTCCTTTACTAAGTAGCTCCTGAAGAGTTGCCCTAGCCAGGGAACCTCAAATCGTCAGTCTCTCAGAGACCATAGCTGGAGTAAGAAGCTTATAGCTGGGAACTTCCTTACAGAGTTTGTCGTATGTAGCTTTGTCAAACAGGACAGGATTGTTCAGCTTGTCCGGAACTTTGCCTTTGGACCACTTCTTTTTGGCCTTGCCGCCAGATTTGTTTACTGGGTCTTTGTCTTTTTTGGACAACTTTCCGGCATCTTTCTTCTCCGTGTTGTCTTTGGGTGGCATGGGGAAGCTTAGACAGTAGTGTGGACCACTGCTTCTTCTGTTTTAAAGATCTAATTGTGTGCGTATGCATGTAAGTGCAGTGCCCATGGGGGCCAGAAGAGCTCAGAGCTCCTGGGGATGGACTGACAGTCAGCTTAGAGGTGCCCACTGTGGTGCTAGGCTCTGGACTCCCATCCTCTACAAGAGCAGTTTTAACTGCTGAGCCATTTCTCTAGGCCCCTAGACAGCTTCTTATACAGCCCAGGACTATCTCTTATATCACCCTTATATCATATATCAATAAACAATTAGATATGCCCACAAGGCCAATCTGATTTAGGCAATTCCTCAGTGGAGGCTTACCTCTGATATAGTTCCATGCTATGTCAACTTGACAAACAATGCTAATTAGGACAATGTATTTTAACTATTCTTATGCATGCGCGTGTGTATGTGTGTGTGTGTGTGTGTGTGTGTGTGTGTATGTGTGTGTATGTGTGTGTGTGTATTCACGTGTCACAGCAAGAGATTGAAAGACAGAGGACAATGCTGGGCGTGGTTAATACCAGCACTCTGGGAGGCCAAGCCATGAGGATCTCAGTGAGCTTGAGGCCAGCCTGTTCTCCACAGTGAGTGCCGTGCCAGCCAGGACTACTTAGATCATCAGTTCTCAACCTGGGGGTCGAACAAGCCTGTCACAGGGGTAGCCTAAGACCACCAGCAATCACAGATATTTATAATTCATCACATCTCCAAATTACAGTTATGAAGTAGCACAAAATAATTTTATGGGGGGGGGGGGTGTTCACCATAGCATGAGGAACCGTAAAAGGCACACAGCATTAGTAGGAAGTTGAGAACTACTACCATAGACCCTGTCTCAAACAAAAAGAAAAAGCTTAATAATTATAGGAGTTTGTTCTTTCCTTCCACCGTGTAGATGCTGGGGATTAAACCTAGTGACAAATGTCCTTACTCTCTGAGCTGTCTCACAGGCCTTGCTTGTTTGGAGAGAGCATCTAGTGTAGCCTAGGCTGGTCTCCAGCTCACTATGGAGCTGAAAATGATCTTGAACCCCTGATCCTCCTGCCTTTGCCTCCACCTCCAGAGTGTTAGGATTTCAGTCACATGCCACCACCTGGCTTATGCAGTGCTAGGAATGGAATTCAGGGCTCTACACTCTCCAGCCCTGGCTGTGTCTGCTCGTTTGAATATTAATAGTTTTATTGAGACATAGGTCATATAACATATACCTCATTGGCACTGTGTAACTGACCAGCTTTGTAGTTTATTTACAGATTCACACAATCACCAGTAGGGTAGATGTCAGAGCAATTTTTATCACCTCATGAAGAAACCCCACACCATTACCATCTCTGATATGGGGAGAGCATCTGTAAACCACCTACATGCCGACCCAAGGTCGCTCCCTGTCACTGTAGCATCCCTGGCCAAGAATAGCTTCCTTGTCTGGATACAGTACACACACAGACCTCCACTCTCCAGCACCTCTCCTCCAGTGACAAAGAGAAAGATGTCAAGGTCAGGAGACATGAAATGCTATATTCAAGGCCATGTTCATCCTGGCTCATTGGGTGAGGCCCCATTCTACATCAGGAATCGTGAAGCATAACCATACCCAGCGCTGTCTAAAGCCCCTCCGAAGGGAAATGCAGAGTCCCTCGGTTCCCAGTGAGGGGGAACTGCACAGTGTCCATGTTATCAAAAGGGCTGCCTAGAGAGGTATGCTGTCTCTGCAACACATGCTGGCTCAGAAAGATAAGGCTGGCATCCAAAGGCTACTTCCTGACCCCAGCCGTAGTCAGTTTCTGAACTAGTGTCTTGCAAAGACAAAAATGGAATCTTGTTTCACAGACTGGACTTTTGAAGCGGAGACATTTTTACAAGGTTGGGAGTTCTGACCCATACTGAGGCCTCTCTCTACGGTGACAAGAGGCAGAACTCAGCATACATGGATCACAGTGACTAGAAGAGCAGGTTGAGCTTTCAATGAGTATGACTTCCTCCATGAAGCTCTTTCTGAATGCTTCTACCTGGCAAGTCAGGGTTACAGGTCCTCTCTGAGCTTCCATGACTCTCAGAGATACCTGCTGTATGTGGCCCCTGTAGGTTGATGGATAACCCTCTGACTATAATAAACTTGATCGTTCTGCCTCTCCAGCAATGAACCCAGGGCCCGGAACCAAAAGTATGTGTGGTGGTTTGAATGTGCTTGGCCCAGGGAGTGACACTATTAGGAGGTGTGGCCTTGTTGGAGAAAGAATGTCACTGTGGGAGTGGGCAATGGAACCCTCTTCCTAGCTGCCCATGAGACAGTTTCTCCTGACTGCAGTCAGATCAAGATGTAGAACTCTCAGCTCCCTCTCCAGCACCAAGTCTGCCTGGATGAGGATGCTGCCATGCTTCCTGCCATGATGATAATGGACTGAACCTCTAAACCTGTAAGCCAGCCCCAATTAAATGTCCTTTCTAAGACTTGCCTTGGCCGGGCAGTGTTGGCGCATGCCTTTAATCCCAGCACTTGGGAGGCAGAGGCAGGTGGATTTCTGAGTTTGAGGCCAGCCTGGTCTACAGAGTGAGTTCCAGGACAGCCAGGGCTACAGAGAAACTCTGTCTCGAAAAACCAAAAAACCCCAAAAAACCAAAAAACAAAACAAAAAAAACAAAAAAAAACCAAAGACTTGCCTTGGTCATGGTATCTCTTCAGAGTACTGGAAACCCCCAAGACATAGCTTGCCCACAGTACATTGGTATCTATGTGTGACATATATGTGTATTTGGGGGTACTGTATTTATAGTGTATGTTTGTGTTGTGTACATGTGAAGTGTTCAGTACACGTGAAGAATGTAGTATAGATGCTGTTGTATGTGAATCTGTGCTGCTGTTTGTAAACGCCCAGGTATACTTAGCCTCTGAGCATTGAGAGGAGGGAAGCAGAGATGTAAAGATACGGCCTACCCAGAGCCAGGAAACACCTCTCAGAGGTCACAATGGCCCCATCTTCCTCTGCTAACTGATGATGTCAGCTTACATGATCCCACCAAAGCCAGAAGTGGTCCTTGGGTTCTGGTGGATACCAAAGATCTCTGGAGTGCCCACTGTCCTCAGTTGCTGAGGGAAAGGTCTGGAAAGACAGGAAGGACCATGGTCTCCAGGGGACAGGCCAGTGTGCTATATTACAGAAAGTAGAGGAGGCCAGTAACTGGGGGGGGGGGTCCCTAGGGAAGCAGGAACCCCAGTGGGCATGCTGAGGCAGAAGCAGAGCCTCCCTCCTTAGCGATGGTGATGACTCTCTGGCCTCCCTGGGTCAGAACACAGCCTCATGTGCCCATATATACATGCTGTACAGAGTGACAGTCACTAGGGTCCCCTCCTAGGCACTCTTCTTGTAGGGACTCATCCATGGTAGTGACTGGAGCTTTTCTCTCATCCGCCCCTCCAAATGCTAGGCTGGCAGGGTCTCGAGGAAGTTGTCTTGGTTTTCGTTTGTTTTTAAGACAGGGTCTCATTATGTAACCATGGCTGTCTGGGAACTGTCTATATAAAGCAGGTTGGCCTCAAACTCACAGAAGGATTTGGAGGCATCATCTCATTAAGCACGAGAACAGGGGACCAAGTTTACAGTGTACAGTTGACACAGTTGTCCTAAGATAGACCCAGCTCACCTCCTCGCCCAGAATTATACTAGTGAACAGCTCAGGCTGGACTGAGGGGTTAATGTAGCCTAGGTCCCGCTACTAAAACAGGAAGGCAGGATTCTAATGGGGTCCTGGCTCCTGGCAGTTGTCATCCTCGAGCCTGGAGGACCACAAATATAGCAACAAAACCTCAAGAGTTCACTGAGGCATAAAAACAGTGCCTTTTGGTGATGTCTGCAGGTAAGTTTAGGGTGTTTGGACAAGTCATTTTATATCTTTCACTTTGTTTGCTCTCTTGTAAAATGAGAATATTAATAGTAACATGGGGGGCAGAGGGAGGCTAGAGAGAGGCCTCAGTGGTTAAGAGCCCTGGCTGCTCTGGCAGAGGTCCTGGGGTTGGGTTCCCAGCACCCACATGGCTTCTCAAGACCTCTATAACTGCAGTTCCAGAGTGTCTAATACCTGCTCCTAGCTCCCAGCACATGGCACATACATGCACACAAACTCACACACAGAAAATTAAAATTCTTTGAGACAGTTTCATTGCATATCTCAAACTGTCCTGAAACTCACTGTGTAGACCAAGCTGTCCTGGAACTCACTGTGTAGACCAGGCTGTCCTGGAACTTAGAGATCTACCTCCCACTGTCTCCTGAGTGCTGGTATTAAAGGTGTGTGCCACCACACCTGGCAAAAATATGTTTTTTTTTTTTTTTTAAATAGTCTCTCCTACCTAGGCTAAAGGTATGGGTATGACTTATTTTTCTCAATGTGACCTTAAATGTTAAGAAGATACAAAAGAGTCAGCTTGATCTCTGAGATCCTAACAGTCTGGGGAACTTCAGTGAAATGTACCTTTAAGTTCAGCTTCTGGTCCTGGGCGTCCAGCCTGCTCAGCAGTAGACAAGGTCTCCATCTGCGGAATCACTTCAGTGAAGACTTTTCCGCCACCTCCCAAACTTTCTTCCTGTGTCACTACCTCAGTTTCCCCTTACAAACCAATGCTTCCAGTAGAGTAGGATGTGGTTTATATTTTCTAGGGTTTTACTTTATTATTTATTTATTCATTTTTTTTCCACGATAGCATCTCACTGTGTAGCTCTAGCCTCGATCTCACAGAGATCCCCCTGCCTCATCCTCCAGGAGTGCTGGGATCTAAAGGCGTTTGTCACTAAGACTGGCCTTTTCTAGGGCTTTAATGTAAACAGAATTTGTTCAGCAAGTGTTTTCTTATGTCTAGTTTCTTTCACATTAGAGATTTGTCTGCTAACGCATGCACCTTGAACCTTTGTATTTCCAGGAGAGGTCACAACCGGGGAGTCTAGGGATCCTACAGGCCTGTTTGACAGGCCTAAGGGCTGTCTCCTGTTCAGTACCTCAGAGCCATACACAGGGTGTGTCTCACAGTCTGTTGGGAGTTGAGAGTTGATTAAACAAGCAATATTTGTAAAAAGCACAAATTGCCAAACCCGCCGTGGTGAGTCACCTCACTGCTTTTCAAGCAGCGACACCGGAGAGGAGAGGAAGGGGTAAACTTAACTCCGATGAGTGGGAAGGACTTGGGAATATTCCCCACGCTCAATTATCCAGCGCAGCTCGGCCCTCCCCGCCCCCAACCCCACCACGATAATTAAAAGCCGGACGCCTCGGTCCCTTCCCTGGGGAGGCGGTGGTGCTCTCTTGTGTGAATGGGCTCTCAGGAATGAATAACGACACAGTGGCCTCATTGTTCCGCAGCCGGGGAAACTGAGGCCAGAGGGCGGCTGGGAGGGAGGCCGCCGGGTGACTGGAGGCTGGGTCACCGCGTGAGTCAGCGGCGCAGACAGGCAAGATTGCAGTCATTAAGGTTTACAGGTCCGCCGCCGCCACCGCGGCTGTATGGCCCGCGCCCCGCCCGCCCAGTCCCCGCCGCGGGCGCCTCCTCGCGCCGCTCTCGGCCCCCACGCCTCGCCCGCCGGGCCCGACTTCCCAGCTGCCCGGAGCGCCGGCAGGAGCGAGGCCGCCGCGGGGCGTTGGCCAGGCGGGCCGCCGCGCTGGAACCTGAGCCCCGCGTGCCCGCATCCCGCCCGGTACTACGTTCGCCACCCCGCGGCTCGCACCCCGGGGCAGCGCAGGGACCGGAGCCGGCGCCGGGGCAGACGGTCAAGGCCGCGGGTACAGTCCCCCAGGGCCCGGGTTGCGCACGCCTCGTGGCTCCGGCCGGCGCTTCTCGCTCCGCGAGCTTGGGCGCGCGCGCGCAATGCTCCCCCTCGCCTCTCGCCCTTGCCTCGCGGCCTGAGTCACCGGCCTCTGGTCCCCAGTATGTCTGGCTTGGTGCCTGGCACCGCGATCCAGACCCCCGCGGCCGAGAGGACAGAAGCCCCCTCCCCCTCACATCCCGGCCCGGGGGTTCCCGAGAGCACTCCCAGTGCCCCATGCCGCAAAGGGACCAGCCCTGCCCCACGGGCCCGGGTGGGGACCCTCCTGGCACCTGCCTGCTGGCTAGGCGCCGCGGGTCCGGTCCTTCCGGTGGGATCGGTCTTGGGTGGATGGGAGGGAGTGCACGCACGGCCCCGGCAGCGGGATGCCTGGGAGGAGGCGGGGCTCTGCCCGTCGCCTGGGTCTCCTTACCCCGGGCTCAATACACCCACGCGCCCTGTCTAACCTGCGGGGCGGCGTGGAGGTGTGGACTACGGGACTTGAATATTTTCCCTTAAAATTTTAAAAATAGTCTTTGGTGTATGGAGAACACTAGAACCTTTAAATCCACATCTCTCGCTGGGTTTAGTTCGGAGTGGAACTCCAAAGATAATTATTAAGGCACCATTGCCTTTTTTTGACTCCCTGACATAAAATTTCCACTTTGGGGGTGGTGGTGGTGGTGGGCTTGTGGAATCCCCAAAATAACTTTTAATGGAACTAAGCCTTCCATTATGGGAAGCGCCTGGATACAGAGAGGCGTCTTCAGGTCCGTGGCCACCACCCGGCTGAGCCACAGGGACTCATGTGCCCTCCCTGCCAATAAAGGAAGGTGGACACCGTGGGAGACCAGAGCAGCCATCACGGGAGCTAACTTTGGGATTGAGACTAGAGGTTAGCGTTAGAATGTTCTGATACTACAGCGAAGCAAAACGAAGATGAGATTAAAAATAACAAAGATGAAAGCAATTTGCTTTCCTGAATGCTGCTCTCCGAGCCTTGCTCCGGTTATATTTATGGCGCAGACAAGGTCAAGGTAACCTTCACGTCTGGGCAGTTCCATTAATTATGAAGTACCCTGTCGCCAGGAGGAAAACTCCACGGAGAATTTTATTTTCCACACCACTTGGGAACCTTCGGACTTTTGTACTATTCCACCCCGAAGGGACGTGGGGGGCGGGACAGCAAAAGAGCCAGAGAGGGACTCCATAGAGAAGAATGAAGTCGAGTAGGTGAGGTCAACTTGATGTGTCACGTTTCAGAGACCCATAAACGGTTTATGGCCCTGTCCAGGAGGCCCTGCCACTCTACCACCAGGGCTCCAGAGCCCTGAGTAAGTGGACAGCCCTGGGTGATGCAGCTCTGAGGTTTACTAAAGGGTCATGTGCTCGGGTTACCTGCTTGGCTCCTTCTGTCCTCTGCTCAGAGGTGGAGTTGGTGGAGAAAAGGAGACAAGGCCCATGTGACTGCTAGGCAGAGCAGATGTCAGGTCCTCTTGGACTGTGCACAGCAGGGCCCACCAGTCAGCACTTCTGTGATGGGCCAGAGACTGCAGCTGGAGAGAAGCAGGGGATTTAATTTAAAATGCTGGCCTGAAAGAAAGGGTGCTCCGCTTAGAAAGAGGACGGGGAACAATTACTTTTAAAAAGTTTTAATTGGTCCAATTCTAAAGCACTCACACCCCTCTGCTAAAACCCCAGGCCAGCTCAGACCTGCATTTCTAGATTGCCTAAGCCTGATCTTCCCCTTTGAACAGGGCCTCTCAGGGGGACTCCCTTGGCAGCTGGCTTTCTTTTGGTGTGTGTGTGTGTGTGTGTGTGTGTGTGTGTGTGTGTGTGTGTCTGTCTGTCTGTTTGTCTGTCTTTCAATAGTAGATTTCTAGGCTTCAAGGTCAAAGGTCCTGGGGAGGAAGGCCTCAAGGATTCATTCTCCTTCTGGCTTGACTCATCTGGGATGGATGAGGTGGATCTGCACCCCAGTCTGAAGGAAGTGAGCAAAGAAAGGAACTTCAGGCAAACTACTGTTTGGGAGAAGGGACAAAAGGCTTGAAGGTGACCACAAATGAAATGCTGAAAAACCCTAGAAACCCCTAGATTCCAAATTGTCTGCAAATGAGTGCTTTGTATCAGATAATGAGGCTGGATGACTTCCTGCCATGAGGTCCAAACCTGCCGGTCCGCTCCGTGAATAAGAGGCTGACTCCAAGGCTGGGACAGGAAATGCTCAAGACAAGCCTGGAGCACCTTTCCGAGAGAGACAGTAAGGAAGTGCTCAGAAATAAAAGGGAGGTGGGTATGTCAAAGGGATACAAAGACTAACCCGAAAGGGAGGGAGCAATTGAGTGACACCAAAAGGTAGAACTGGGTTTTCATCCACAGTGTTGGTGTGAATACCCAGAAAGGATTCATACTGATACAAAGAAACAATTGAAGATCCCAGTGATCAGGGAAGAAGAGGCGATCTGTATACAGATACATGCAGATGTTTCTAAAGGAAGTGAAGTCCTCTTGAGGGTGAGCTGTACTTAGTGACTAGATTCAAAAGGGACTGTGTGAGAGGGGTGAGAGGTGACACTAGTAGTGTAGGGAGGTCCCACACCTAAGTGCTCAACCTTGGGGCTGAGGGTGCTGACACTATGCTCCCCTGCCCCCCCCTGCCCCCGCCATGGATGAGAATGGCGGTTTAGGTTTAACCATGTGAGCATCAGCAACCTGAGTGGAGGGTCAACGTAAAATATGTGACCAGAACTTCTCAACTATCATGGTGGCCAAAGACAAAGAAAATCTGACATGCGTAAGCAGACGTAAAATATTCAATGTATTTTATGTAGTATCCTTGATGGGTGCTGGAAGAGAAAAAAGATTTTAGGGACAAGTAAGATGAATTAGAATTAACTACCATTTAAATTTTATTTATTTAGGTTGGGGGGGGCAGGGAGCAGGGTTTCTCTGTGTAGCCCTGGCTATCCTGGAACTACACCAGGCTAGCCTCAAAATCAGAGATCCACCTGCCTCTGCCTCCGGAGTGCTGGGGTTAAAAGCAGGTGCCACTATGCTCTTTACTCACCGGGCATTGATGCTCTAAGGAGAAAAGATAGCAATGGCTTCCAAGATTCCCAGAGATGCTGAGAGTAAACTGCTGAGACCGAGTTGGTGAGCTGACCAGAGTGAAATAACTCTTTCTTTACACCTCTCTGTGATCCACATTCTGAGACTTTAAAGCCACTTCCATTGCCCAAACAAATGTATATATACATTTGTTTTTATGTGCATAATCCTAAATTTTCAGATGCTGAAAAAGTACCTTTTTTATTCAAATTATTTTTATCTGTATTATTCTGAGACAGAATTCCACTATATAACTCTGTCTGGCCCAATACTTTATATATGGCCTTGGGAGTCCTGCCTTTCTCAGCCTCCCTATGCCGTCATACCTGGTTTGAAAGTACATTTTAAAAAGGCAGAAATCCCATTTATAGGAAAGCCCTTAATAGAGCCTTCCCATCTTGCCCCTTCTGGAACAGTCAAACTCTCTTACCCAGTCTACGGGGTGTGGAGCAGGACCCACCAGGTCAGCATCAGCCCCAACCTGAGGGACTGTAGGCCAAACTTTCATTCTTCTGTGCCTTGACTTACTTGATCTTTTTTTTTTTTTTTTTTTTTTTTTTTTTTGGTTTTTCAAGACAGGGTTTCTCTGTATAGCCTGGCTGTCCTGGAACTCACTCTGTAGATCAGGCTGGCCTCGAACTCAGAAATCCTCCTGCCTATGCCTCCCAAGTGCTGGGATTAAAGGAGTGCGCCACCACTGCCCAGCGACTTACCCAATCTTAAAGTAGAGCTACTACTCCTGCATTGTGTTGGTAACATTTCTGAAAAAGTCATGTAGAGTATAAAGGCCCTTACCAACAAGTCTGACCTGGATTCTATCCCTGGGACCCACAGGTAGAAGGAAATAACCAGCTCCCACAAGTTGTCTCCTGACCCCATCCCATCCCACGTGTGCTGTGACGTATGCTCATGGACACACATATACACATGCACACATCAATATAACAATCGCTTTAAAACCCAAGACTTATTTCAGTGTTTCAGATTCCTGGGATCCCAGCGTTTTGTGCCTGGAAGATGGGAGCATGGAGAGCGTTCATCCTTCCATCTTTGTTTTGTTTTTTAACAGAAAGAAAACTCTGTGGGGCAGTAGGCTGTGTCGTAGAGTTCTGCCAACAGCTTCTTTAATCACAGCTTCAGAGGGAGGACTGCCTCAGTGCCTCTGTCTAGCCTCTATCTCTGACTCATGTTCTTAACCTCATTGCCTGATGTCCAAGGGCCAGTAAGAGGATATGAAGTCCAGCAAAGAGGCCTCTAGGGCCTAGAGGGATAAAGGGACTTTTCATATATTAAGGGATTATGGGCTGCTTAATGTTCTTGCCCTAGTAATGTACCCTGGCAGACCAAACAAAAGCAGTGACCACTTTGTTTCTTTAGCTAAGAGTTTTTTTGTTTGTTTGGTTGGTTGGTTGTTTTGTTGGTTTTTTAGACAGAGATTCTCAATGTAGCTTTGGCTGTCCTGGAATTTGCTCTGTAGATCAGGCTGTCCTCAAACTCAGAGATCCCCCTGCCTCTGCCTCCCAAGTGCTGGGATTAAAGGTGTGCACCACCATTGCCTGTTAGATATAGTTTAATGAACTTTTTTCTCATGATTTATTTCATTCAAATACAAAACTAGAATGACTTGTGTTTCTGGCATCAAAAATGTCACTGTCTAGGGCTTGGGGATTTGGCTCAATTGGGGAGCTGTTGCCTGGCATGCACGAGGCCCCTGTGGGATCAACATCAGTACTGTGGGAGAAAACAGTATTGTCTGAAAGTTTTTATATCGTGAACAAAAATGCTATGGTGTTATTTTAATTAACTTATTAATTAATTTATTTATTTAGTTTTTGGAGACAGGGTCTCTCTATTATGTAGTCTTGGTTCCTCTGGAACTTGAAGCAATGTAGACCAGACTGGCCTCCAACCCTTAGAGATTTGCCTGCCTCTGCCTCCTAAGTGTTGGGATGTAGATGTGTACCAACCACCAACCTAAAATGTTGGTAATATTTAGGTTTTGTGGCTGAGTTCAACAGAAACATGAGAATTCTTCATCTGCCAGTGTTGAAAGTTGTTTGGATTTTCAGTGACTTCTCCTGAGGCCTGGGGGTGAGTAAAGTTGAGTCGTCCTAAGAAAGATGATAGACACATGCAATTGCCACACCCAGAAAGCCCTGGGAGATCTACAGGAATTTTTCTCCTGAAGAATTATGAGAATAGATATGTACAGTACACACACACACACAGAGTCACATAGTCTCAGACACACACAATCACACATACACAGTCATACACACACAGTCTCACAAGAGTCACATACACAGTCACAGTCTTACACACACAGTCACACAAACAGTCTCACACACACAGTCACATACACAGTCACACACACACAGTCACACACATAGTCATACACACACAGTCACACAACACAGTCACACACAGTCATACACACAGTCATACAACACAGTCACACACACAGTCACAGTCTCACAACAGTCACACACTCAAAGTCACAAAGTCTCAGACACAGTCACACATACATAGTCACACACACAGTCACACAATCTCAGACACACACAGCCACACACACAGTCACACTCACAGTCTCACAACAGTCACATACTCAAAGTCACACAGTCTCAGACACAGTCACACACACAGTCACACACAGTCTCACAACAGTCACACACTCAAAGTCACACAGTCACACACACAGTCACACATACATAGTCACACATAACACAGTCTCAGGCACACGCAGTCACACATACACACAGTCACACACACACACACACACACACACACACACACACACACACACACACACAACTAGAGCAGTGCTCAAAGGCTTCAGAGTTTGTTGTTGTCTCAATTTCATTTCCATCGACTCCAGAGCAGTCAATCCACATATGTAAGGAAGGACCAGTGTGTGCTGGACGTGGTGGCACAT
Source organism: Mastomys natalensis (assembly GCA_021653895.1). NCBI lineage: Eukaryota > Metazoa > Chordata > Mammalia > Rodentia > Muridae > Mastomys > Mastomys natalensis. The sequence continues at coordinate 1,125,113 of JAJTUV010000270.1, forward strand.
TCATTTAATCCTGGTACTCTAGAGCCACAGCCAGAAGAATCTCTGAATTTGAGGCCAGCCGGGGTCTTACCAGTCTACACAGGAATTTCAGGCCAGCCAGGGGTTACATAGCGAGGCCTGTCTCAAAAACAATAAAAAGCAAACACACAGAGAGAGAGAGAGAGAGAGAGAGAGAGAGAGAGAGAGAGAGAGAAGAAGAAGAGGAGGAGGAGGAGGAGAGGAGGAGGAGGAGGAGGAGGAGGAGGAGAGAGGGAAAAATGGCCCATGATATCTTGAATTAAGGCTGTATTTGGCACTGGTGGTGTAGCTCAGTGGCAAGTGCTTGCTTAGCATATGTGAGGCTCTGGCTTCAATACCAGGCAGAGGGAGGGAGGGAGTCTATGGTAGCTTCCATAGCTAAGTCACCTCTCCCGGCTCATACCTGGGCATTGAAGGAATGTCCCCCTATCTGGGTTCTGGCAGTTCTGCGGGTATGGTTGTTATCTTCTGTTTTCCAGGAGTCTGTGATTCGGTTGGGTAAGGTGGAGGTAGATTGGAGGTAGATAATAAGTCCCCCCCTGAATGCCACACAATGCTATTTTTCTTTCTTTTTTTTTTTTTTTTTTTTTTTTTTTTTGGTTTTTTCGAGACAGGGTTTCTCTGTGTAGCCCTGGCTGTCCTGGAACTCACTCTGTAGACCAGGCTGGCCTTGAACTCAGAAATCCACCTGCCTCTGCCTCCCAAGTCCTGGGATTAAAGGCGTGCACCACCACCGCCTGGCTATTTTTCATGTATTGAGCATGAAAAATAGTTGTGGCCACCATGGCTGGCTAGAGGGCTCTGTGCCTGGAGGTTCCCCTTTGTGTGAGAAGTACTACTGCGTGGTAGTACCAGGCTGTTTCCTCCCATTTCAGTGACTCCAGCAAATCACATGACCAGATTACCTCAATTCATTCCTGCATCATCCACTCATTTGATACTCAAGCAAGGGACATTTGAGACCCAAACACCGGATTTGGGTGCCAGATTTCAACAGGAGTATAGACCCAGAGAGGTCTCCAAAGACGAGTAGCCACAATGGAAGGGATTTGGAAATCATGTCCAGGGGTGATCACTGGACAGAATAGAGCGTTTAATCCCCCAGGACTGAAGTTGAAAAAGACTGTCGGAAGCTTTAAGCAAAGTTGGGATGGGAGTCCACTCTGTGTTACAGAGTGCTGAGGTCAGTAGGGATGTCCTTTTAGCTAGAAAATTGGAAGAGAAGTGCTTTCCTTGAAAGCAGGGAATCTGCTCTTCCTGAAAGGAAGTCTGGTCAGGGCTGAGTGATCCACTCATCGATCGCTCCTGATGCTCGTCCCAAGAGTCCAGGATTCCCGAGGAAAGGGACTTCCCAGCATCTCCTGTTTCAGGATCTAAGGTTTCATCACTAACTGAGCTCATCTGCCTCTGGATTGAGAGTCCATCCTTTCTGTGGTAGAGTCAACTTTGTTAACGATGACCCCCAATGGGTATGGTGGTCCAAAGCTGTGGTCCAAGCCCGTGGGATGGGAAACGTATGTGGGCCACACAAGGTCCTGCCTCAAAAGAGTTGTTACAATTTAATTTTAAAAGCTTAGTCTTGTCTGGGTGGTGGTAGCACGTACCTTTAATCCCAGCATCCTGGAGGCAGAGGCAGGCGGATTTCTGAGTTCTAGGCCAGCCTGGTCTACAGAGTGAGTTCCAGGACAACCTGGGCTGCATAGAGAAACCTTGTCTCAAAAAGCCAAAAACCCTAATCCTGATGATCGCTCTTCTTTTTTTTTTTTTTTTTGGTTTTTTCGAGACAGGGTTTCTCTGTGTAGCCTTGGCTGTCCTGGAACTCACTCTGTAGACCATGCTGACCTCGAACTCAGAAATCCACCTGCCTCTGCCTCCCAAGTGCTGGGATTAAAGGCATGCGCCACCACCGCCCGGCGATGATCACTCTTCTATACATCCATTAGAGAAGTCTACTCTAAAAGTGCCAAATACATCTACAAGTACTTAATGTATATTAATAATATTATTACTTAATTCTCATATTAATCTCATGATGAGATGATGTAAGTATTCTTTCCCCACCTAATCAGGGAGAATATTGAGGTAGAATGCTGGCCATCTTCAACTTTTTAAATTTTCTTTGACAGTTCTAAACATTGGACCTAGGGCCTGCCATGTGGTCAGAGAGCAGTCTACATGGCTACATGCCAGCCCCACTTTTACTTTGTATTATTTTTCTTAGTGTGTGTGTGTTTGTGTGTGTGTGTGTGTCTGTGTGTGTTGTGTGTGTGTCTGTGTGTGTGTGTGTATGGGGAGTGTCTATATGTGTGTGTGTCTGTAGGGGAGGATCTGTGTGTGTGTGTCTCTGTGTGTGTGGCATGTTTGTGTGTGTGTGTGTGTATGGGGAGTGTCTATATGTATGTGTGTGTGTAGGGGGGGGATCTGTGTGTGTGTGTCTCTGTGTGTGTGGCATGTTTGTGTGTGTGTGTATGTGAATGTGGATGTCCACAGAGGCCGGAGGAATCAGATCCCCTGGAACTGGAGTTGCAGGTAGTTGTGATGCCTGCAGTTGACTCCTGTGCTCCGCAAGAGCTCTGCAGTGCTCGTCACTGCTGAGCCATCTCTCCAGCTCGGTGTGTTGTGTTTCTGAGACAGAGTCTCTTAAGTTATCCAGACTGGGCTGGCTCATTCTGTAACCCAGGCAGCCTTGAGGTTTTGATTCTCCTGCTTCTACCTCCTGAGTAGCTAAGATTAGTGATGCCAACAGGCCTGGCTTAAAACAAAACAAACCAAACAAGCAACACAAGCTTTTATAGGGCCAGTGAGATGACCTAGCAGGTAAAGTGCCTGACCATCTGAATTCTATCCCTAGAACCCATGGAAAGATGGAAGAAAGGAGAGAACCCATTGCACAAATTTGCCCTTTGGCTACATATGCCTCCACCCCATAACATAATACCTACAACAATAAAACAAATAAATACAAACTTTAACATTTATACATAGAAAGCTTTGTTTTGAGACTAAGTCTTGCCATGTAGCCCAGCCTGGCTTTGAACCTGTGATCTGCCTGCTTCTGCCTGCTGAACTCATACACATGTGCAGCCATGTTTAGGTTGAAATTACATGTTTACAGATAACTAATATCCACGACATTTTAAAACCATTCAGAATATTCTTTCGACCATTGTGAGATTAACATACAAAAAGAAGGCTGGAAAGTGTCTAAAAATATTTGGGAACAAAGAAGCATTTATTTAATGACCTAAGGGCAAAATCTGTGAATGGGATAATAGTAGAAACTAAAATGCCAAGAATGGAAAGCCGCTGCTAACATTATGTAAAAGAAAATGTATGCTCTACATTTCTGTCATAAAAGAAGAAGAGCTGAAAATCAATGATTTTAATATTTCAGATTAGTTTGGGCAGGGGGAGGAGGGATCACATTCAGAGCCAGGAAGATAATGGCCTGCCCTGGTCACAAGTCCTTGCCGATTCGACCCTGAAACCTGGGGAGGAGGGAGCTGACTTTGGAAGGTTGTCCTTGACCTCCACACATGCCTGCATTCTCATACATCATATACTACACACGCTAATAACACAGAAAATCAAAAAATATTAAGACCAAAGAAATAAGGACAGAAATGAGTAAGATAGGAAATAAACATATAGCTGGCCGTGGTGGCGCACGCCTTTAATCCCAGCACTTGGGAGGCAGAGGCAGGTGGATTTCTGAGTTCGAGGCCAGCCTGGTCTACAGAGTGAGTTCCAGGACAGCCCAGGCTACACAGAGAAACCCTGCCTCGAAAAAAAAAGCAAAAAAACAAACAAACAAAAAAAAGAAGTTACCAAAACCATACACTGGCCTGTGACAAACACCATATGTATTTAAGTATTTCTGGCGTCTAGGTGTTCATGGCTCTCTGTGCAAGCACCAATTAGAAACTTCAGACTAACTTGTACATTATGAACGCTTTACAGTGCTTTTAATATCTGGTTAGCCTCATACCTGCCCATGGCTTTTATTTATCAAAATATCTAGTATTTCTCTTCCATTTAAGCTTAAGGTGTAGTCTGTCAGCCTGGCCAAACTCCCTAGCTTAAATTTTTCGTGAACCTCAATTAGGACCAATATCTCAATTTGAAAGGATTAATATCTTCATGGCATGGAGTCTTCCCAACCTAGAGGGGGGTATTCAGGTTTTCTTTAGTATTTAGAAGTTTTCACTGAGTGGTGGAGGTGCACATAGTTAATCCCAGCACTTGGGAGATAGAGGCAGGCAGAGCTCTCATTTCTAGGTCAGCCAGAGCTACACAGAGAAACTGTGTCTCAAAAAGAAAAGAAAGATATGGGTTTTTCTTTATTTACGTCACATGTAGATTTTGGAAAAAACATTTTACCTTTATTGGTTTCTATTGAGAAATCAGAGCTTCTCTTCTGTCAGAATAGTATCATTTCAATCAAAATGCTAACACCCTCCCTCCAAACATGGACTGCTAAGTATTTGACATGTAATTGTGTTTGGACAAAACAAAAAACAAACAAACAAACAAACAAAAACCAAGAAAGCCAGGCAGTGGTGGGGCATACCTTTAATCCCAGCACTTGGGAGGCAGAGGCAGGCGGATTTCTGAGTTCGAGGCCAGCCTGGTCTACAGAGTGAGTTCCAAGATAGGACTACACAGAGAAACCCTGTCTTGAAAAACAAAACCAAAACCAAATAAACAAAAAAACAAAACAAAAAATTGTGTTTTGACATATTAGCTAACCCCTGTGAATCATTTTTGTCAACCACACCGTGTTCAAATGTGAAATACACAGCAGACCCATGTCTGTGGCATCTCTGACCTGTTCTCTCTCAGCACCTTCTGTACATACTTAGAAAGTCTTGCTGAAGCTACTGCACACCAGCAGGGCCCCCAGATGCCTCAAAGCAAAGGAAAGCACTTCAGGCCACAGTTACCTACGCACAGATATTCATCACGAACACCCACGGGGTGGCCCGGGTGCTTTGCAGACACCAACATACATCACAGGCCTGACTCACCCCCAGAGTGATGGGAAGCATGTGCCATGGAAGCCGCCTGGGGTCTAACCACTTCCCGAACAGACCGGATCCAGCTGGGAATTGGAGATGCTCCTGCAAGCTCTATGGCGATCTTAAAATGGATTTATCATTTTTTTTCCCAACATAAAAGCAATTAATGCATGTTTATCTCCAAACACTGGGATGCAGATGAAGATCACAAACACGCCCCTGTGGTCCCTACCACCCAGAATACCCACTGGTTGCTGGGGCTGCTTCCTAGCAGATGAGCCTGGTGCAGCTGTCCCCAGCGGGGCTTGCTCCATGGAGATGGTGTGAAGTGTGGCTGCTAGCGGCTCAGGCTTTGTCCTGTGGCTCACTCTGTGTCCTCTCAGAGTGACTTGTTCATGGAGGTGTCTTGCTCCTTCTCACTACAGATAACTCCGGACACTCTCCAGTCCGCTATGGTTTTACCCAAGGTTGTTCCTTATTTGTCAATCCTCACATGCAAACATATTGTCCTCATTTTTGATTATGTCTTTTGAGGAGATTCCTAGACATGCTATTGGGGATAGAGACGAGGAACTTTTTTTTTTTTTATTATAAAATGTACATAACATCAAATTGACCATTTTAAACCATTTTAAAGTAAACCGGAATTTATTAGTATCAAACACATATCTGTTGACGGATAAACTATCACCCTGTTATTTCCAGGACAGTCACAACAAATGAGCAAAACTGGACCTTTACTACACATTCTAGCCTCCTCTCCCAGCCCCCATAAGCCTATCTTCCTTTTGTGACTAGTTTGTTTCACTTAGTATAATGTCTTCATGGTGTATCTACATGGTAGCATGTACTGGAAAGTCTTTTTTTTTTTTAAGTTTTCGAGACAGGGTTTCTCTGTGTAGCCCTGGCTGTCCTGGAACTCACTCTGTAGACCAGGCTGGCCTCGAACTCAGAAATCCGCCTGCCTCTGCCTCCCAAGTGCTGGGATTAAAGGCGTGCGCCACCACCGCCTGGCGGGACTGACATTTCTAATCTTAGCACTTGGAGGCTGAAGCAGTAGGATTACTGTGAGTTCAAGATCAGCCTGGATTATGTGGTGAGTTCACAGGTCACCCTGGTTAAAGAGTAAGGCCCTGTCTCAAATTAAACCAAAAATGGGGGAATAAACAACCATACAATAAACAACAAAACTAAAACTAAATTCCCCTCCATAAGGTGTTCCTGTTAAATAGTTGGTCATAGTGATAATACACTGACTAGGTCTGAATAGGTCTGAAGTTTCAATTTTAATCAATTTATTTTTATTGGTATTTTATCTGCTCATGTCTGGTACCTCACATGTGCCTGGTGTCCACAAAGGCCAGAAGAGGGCATTGGGTCCCTTGGAACTGGAGTTACAGATGGTTGTGAACTGCCATGTGGGTGCCTTGTCCTTGTCCTCTGGAAGTGGACACAGGACAGCCAGTGCTTTTAGCTGCTAAGCCATCCCTCTAGCCCCTATGGTTGTCAGTTTCACAGTTTAGCTTAATTTACTCACGGACTTTAATAGATTTCCACTAAAAATTGCAAAAGACTTCCTTCCTCGTGCACACACGTGTGTAAGACTTGTGGAACAGAGATGAATATGTTGGGTCTTTTTGAGGAGTAAAGGAGCTTAGATACAGTTGTTCCGAAGCCTTTGACTCTCAACCCACACTACAGAAGGCACTAGCAGATTCTGACTCCAAAAACCCAGGCTTCACCCTATTTTGTTTGTTTGTTTGTTTTGTTTTTTTTTTTTTTTTGGTTTTTCGAGACAGGGTTTCTCTATGTAGTCCGGCTGTCCTGGAACTCGCTCAGTAGACCAGGCTGGCCTTGAACTCAGAAATCCGCCTGCCTCTGCCTCCCAAGTGCTGGGATTAAAGGCGTGCGCCACCACCGCCCGGCCTGTTTGTTTGTTTTTGTTTTCCTTGAGACAGGATTTCACTGTGTCGCCCTGGTTGTCCTGAAAACAACTGTAGATTGGGCTGGCCTTGAACTCACGGAGATCCGCCTGCCTCTGCCTCCTGAGGCTGGGATTAAAGGCATGCACTAGCCTTGCCCATTGTCTGTATGAATTTTAAACAAATGATCAGTTTCAGATTGTTATCAGAGGTTTCTTCAGCATCTTTCTCCTCCTATGTTGCTTAGCATGCATTTGTCCATTCAAAAAGGAAAACAGGAATGGATGTGAAATCCTGGCAAGTTACTACACACTGCATCCAGTCAGAGGGGCTACTGGTCAACCATCAGGGGAAGGTAAACCCTGAGGATTTAGTTGTTAGAGCATCAGTGTGTGAGGATCTTTCATCAAGGACCTCCATCCCCACGTTTAAGGTTACTTCCAGTAAAATGGTACAGATTTGTTCCTAGCCTACATATAGCCTCCAGCACACTTTCTCACTCACTTGTTTGCTTGAGACAGAGTCTCAGGTAGTCCAGGCTGGCCTTGAGCTTTCCTTAATAGCTGAGGATAGCTGAATTGATAGTCCTTGTACCTCTCCCTCTCAAGTGCTGGATTATAAATCTGTATGACCGTTCCCTGGTTTTTATTAACCCAGGGCCTTGGACTTTCAGGTATGCCCAAGCCTTACGAGTGGTTTGTTTGTTGGTTTGTTTTTATTTTGTTTTATTTGTTTTTCAAGACAGGGTCTCTCTTTGTAGTCCTGTCTCTGCCTCCCTCCCAAGTGCTGGAATTAAAGGCATGCATCCCACGCCCGGCTTTTTACACCTTTTAATGTAGAGTTAGGGACTGGACACTGTGTCCCGTGCTTGTTACACAAGCACTCCACTAATTCGTTATATACCCAGCAGACTTCATTTATGGTTTTGGTGATTTGTCAGTGCATTGAGATCAGAGGAGAAGAATGGGAATTAGATCTCCTCTTCTACTTTGTTTTGAGTTCAAGGCCAGCCAAGGCCACAAAGCAGGGCCCTGTCTCACCTCCCAACCCTACCTAACACACACCACACAAGATGGTTAAAGGTGCTTACCACCTCACAATGTAAATCTGATGACCTGAGTTTTTATTTGAAGAACCCACAGAAGGGTGAAGCAGAGACACCCCCCCCACACACACACACAGGCTGGGCTCTGACACAGCCACACTGTGGATATGCGCAGGTGCACACACATACTTATGACAAAACCTTTCTTGAGAGATGAAACATGACAGTCTACTTACCCTAGATAGGGAACCCACGACAAACCAAAGTGTGGATACAACTGAAGGCCAATTCGTGAACCCATGAGTTTTATTGAGGTTATGTACAGAACTAGAGAACTAGAGACAACTCAAAGTCCATCCAGAACGAGTGACAGCTCACATGCTGGGAACCAGGAGCACACTGCACAGCCTGTAGACAGCACAGCAGGTTGGAGAGTTTCCTTTCCAGGTGCCTCAGTTAGTCCAACCAGCTTGTTTGAGAGTCTTTTTTGCACACAACACACACACGTTTTGTTTTTTTTTTTTTTTTTTTACTCTGGCAGGAATGGCCTACTGAATTTGGTCAGCTTCAGGGAATTCTCGAAGCTATTTTTCTCTGGTTTACCTCTCTGCTTAAGGAGCTCCCCTGCAGGATGAAATGTTTTACTGTAACAATAGAATGGAATGGAATACCTGTAATGCAATCCTGAAGAGGAATGCATAGGAAGAGAAGACCGTGGTTGGAGGGGCCCTGCCCACTGTGTGCTGAGGTTCAGGGTGGGTGCCTCCAGCCTGCTCTGCATCTTCCTGTATCATGATTTGACAGCAGCCTCTCTTCTCCCTTCTCAGCCATGATGTTATCAAACTCCCCAACCATTCTCCACTAGAGGGATGACTGCCCTTGTTTTATGGATGGGAAATCGAGATGACACCGCCACTGGGGACAGAGGTGATGCCTGACAGTCCTGTATGCTCTGGGCTATCCCTGATATCACAGTTGTCTGACTTGGTGGCACTCCATCTTAGGGATGAGTGCTCCAAGGTGCCTCGCAATACAGTCACCAAGGCCTTCCCCATGCTCCACTGCTCCCTTCAGCTGACACACCCAGTCGTGATGGCCTCCAGGCGAGGCCAGTGGGCTGCAGGCCAGCTCACCTGTTGGCTCATGCACGCAGCCAGGACCTAGCTCTCTCATTCCTGGAAGACTCTTCCCTGGACCTTGTTCTTCCCAACCCAGTATTCCAGATACCACTTCTGACACATTCTCACCTTTACTCTGCCTCTCCCACTCAGCTCCCTCCATCTACTCAAAGTTTCTCAAAGCTCTTGCAAATGAGGCCAATTGTCATTTATAAAACACCAAGCTTGCCCTGACTCTATAGGCCTGTAATCTCAGTACCCAGGAAGTTGTGGCAAGAAGATTTGAATGTTTGAGACCAGCCTGGGCAACTTAGTGAGACTAAAAAAAAAGAAAGTAAAAAAGGCTGGATATTGTGGCTGTAATCCCAGCATTTGGGAGGCAGAGACAGGAGGATCACAAGTTAAAGGCCTGGATTACATATACAGAGGAGACCCTGTAAAACACACACACACCATGCATTCACCCTACATGGTTATTGTCAATCTTCTCTGTGGGATAAACTGTAAACTCCCCAAAAGAGAGACGACCAAGGACTTGATCCAATGTTTAGCATATAGTGGGTCTCCTCAAAAATTTTCAAAGTGTGAACCTGCCAAACATCAGCAATGTCCCCACATCCTTGGTTGCTGTGACCCTGGGTACAGGAGAAGCAAAGATGCATGTCCTTCTGACTTGGCGACAGTACGTGAATCTGGGGATGCAGTGCATTCTGGAAACATTGCTCAAGGCAAGTTGTCCTATTTGCAGAGTTCCAGAGTCAAGCTCTCTGGGACAGCTGTTCATTCCTCAGTGTGGCAATAGATAGAAGAATCAGGTGAGCTTGGGGCCAGAAAAGCTATCCTGAGAGTCAGAGTTCCCCAACCTAGTTAGAGGACAGCACGGAAAGCAGAGCTAGCCAGAAGGAGGCTAGAAGATTTTGAGTTAATTTCCCTCAGCTTTTGGAGTATTGTTCTCATCATTGACATATCTAGATTCTTCCACTGTCCTTGGTCATTCTGAGATAGTTCCTCAACGTCTTCATTTTGGATCAAGAGACCCCTCATTGGGTTGTCAGCATTTAACTTTGCCGAATAGCTCTGTAAATAAACACCATCCAAGACATGCCGGACAGCTCAGTGGGTAATGCCGCTGGCCAACAAGCCTGATGATTTGAGTTTGCCCCGTGGAACCCACATGGTAGATGGAGAGAAATGACTGTGGAAAGGAGTCCCCTGGCTTCCACGTGTGAATCAGGGCACATGAGTGCACACACACACACACACACACACACCACCACACACACGAGCTCATGCACGCCCATCCCCCTCAAATAAATACAACAATGATAATTTAAAAACAACCATTATCTAGGGGGCAGGAGACATGGCTCCGCAGTTAAAGAGCACTGGCTGCTCTTCCAGAAGGACCCAGCTTCAATTCCCAGAACCTACATGGCAGCTCACAATTGTCTATAACTCCTGTTCCAGAGCCTTCTGCAAACCTCACACAGACATACATTCAGGCAAAACACCAAAGCACATAAAATTAAAATCAATCAAACAAACAAACAAAACCTATTGCCTATTAACACCTCACTTCATTGACTGTGGGGCACATTAGTTCTTCAAACTAGAAAGGACATTATGTTAGAATAAAAGACAGACTTTTCCTCCTTGGTCTGTCTACTCATTTGCTCAGCACGCAACGAATGCTGGAGGTTCTGTGACACAGACCCTGTCTTCATGAAACTTACTGTTGGCGGGGGTGGGGGGGTGGCAGACATTAATCCCTGACACCTGAGAGGCAGAGGCAGGTAGATCTCTGTAAGTTCAAGGCCAGGCTAGTTTATATAAGTTCTGGGACAGCCAGGGCTGCATAATACTCTGTCTTAAAAGAGATGGCGGGGGGGGGGGCGGGGGGGGAAGGGGGCACAAGGGCAGCTGCACCTACACTGTGCAGATGCATAGTGAAAGGGGTGATTCAATCTCAAAGACTGGGGACATGTGCAGAAGAACACTGCAGGATGAGTTAACACTGGCCTCCCCATCATCTCTCACACTCCCCCAGCTCTGGAGCTGCAGCAGGAACCCTAAGGTGTCTGGGAAAGTGGAAAAACTCCAGGCTACTAGGACTTCAATGTCCAAGGCAGAGAATTTGTCTCTGTTCTCAGGGTGGCCAGAGACCCCTTGGGTGGTAACACAATGAGATCTTTGATGAGCGGTCCTTAGGCCAGAAGAGCTCTGTACATCTGAGGAAAACCAGAAAGGAAGAGAGGAAAGCCGACCAGTGCTGAGGTTGTGTTCTGTACCCTGACTGTGTTCTGCGTAGGCCTGGGGATAAACGTGGCTTGAGAAGTGCTTCAAAGGTGACAGACCCAGTGTTGTGTGAAGGAGAATGAGGCAGAGGCTGTCCTCTGGGTCTGGAATAAGATTGGCTTGCTCACCTGGGACAGAAGAGCTAAGGTGCCTTTGCAATGTCCCGTAGGCTGATGGTTACGTGGGACTGAAGTTCAAATCGAAGGCCAACTGTTCATCCTGAGCCCTGTATCTTCAGCTACAATGGTAGCTCACAGATTAGTGAGTGCCTGGGACCCAGGAAACTCTGCCTTTCTTCTCTGGGCATCTGTGTTCTTCAAGCATATATCACTAAACGATGCATCAACTGCACAACAACCAATAAGATATAGAAAACCTAAGTTTAAGATACCAAATAACTCGCATTTTGTTAGAACTCCCAGCACTACGTGAACTTGACCATGAATGGTGGAGTTTGGAATTGGAGCCAGTTCTTAGATGCTGAGATCCTTTACCACCCTTTGCAGCAAGCACCAACTCCCATTTTGTTCAGTTCTCCTCATCCTTCACCCTCGGGTCTGCAAAAACACTAAAGCAGATCAATAACAACATTTCCTATAACAGTGAGATCCTTCAGAACAAATGTCAGTGAGATGGAAAGACAGGGCTCAGAGCGGCCGTATCCTGGGTGCCTCGTCTGAAGGGGAAGCCCTCCCTCATTGCTGTCCATCATTACAAATGGAGTCATTGCCAGGGCTCACACTAGGAAAGAATAACGCTGCACTTATTTTCTTAGCTAACTTTCTTTCTTTGCAACAAACAGGAAAAGATTTCCCAGTCCTATTTGTTTTTAAACTCAAACACTGGCTTTACCTTTGGATAAGTTCTAACTGTCTTTGTAAGACCCCTTTGAAACTGGTCATTGGAAAACCACTCCCACCCAAAACAAAATCCCAGTCACCAAAGAGTGGTTTCCTTCAAGTTATCTTATTGCTTGGACAATCACCAATCCTTTTCCTAGGCACTGCAAGGTTAGACCAGAGGCTCAGACCTCAGGATCCATGATAATAACCGAGATTAGCATCTGTATGCCACCGGGTTTACACAGACTTGGGCTCCCAAGGTGGCAGCACCTTTTCCAAGCAGCCCTGTGGGGAGCATTTTGTTTTCTGACTGATGCTGAGAGTCTGGTACACACAAGACTTTGTTAATTCGGGACTCTGAGGAGGAAGGCAGGCAGACAACGGAAACTGCTTCTCCAAAGGCCTCCAGGAGTTAGCAATGACAGGAAAGTCTGGTTAATTCCAGAATTGTGTCAGGGGTCCTTTCTGTCCCTCTGGCGCAGATGTTCCCAACCTTCCTAATGCTGTGACCCTTCAATACAGTTCCTCATGTTGTGGTGACCCCCAGCCATAGCATTATTTTCATTGCTAGTTTATAACTGTAATTTTGCTATTGTTATGAATCGCAACATACATATCTGATTTGCAGAATATCTGATATGTGTTTCCAAAGGGGTTGCAACCCATAGGCTGGGAACTACTTCGCTACGTCTTCTGTGATGTACCTAGAGTCTGTGCTCACCTGGTAAGTCTTACTGTATATGCCAGGACCATTAGATGTAGCCATCCTCAAAGTGACACTGTTCGAGAAAGGGGGACGGACAGTCCTGTCCCTCTAGGGGCTGCTGGCTGCAATTCCCACTGTCAGGTTTCCCCAGGCAGATCTTAACCAGCACCCAATAGGCAGAGTTCAGCGCCTAAGTGACACTTTGAAGTGCTTTGCAGGGCAATGGAAAGATAGAAACCAGGCCTAAATTAGACAGTAACAAAGACTAATTGTCGGGCCCACGTGACTAGAATCTTGAAGTATATTTGTGTCTTGAGGTTCTAGACAGGAACCTGTCTGCAGCATGGACAGTGTTCAGAATAACACGAGGGTAGACCAAGGTTCTTCTGACTTAGGCTCCACTTTGATTTTTTTTTTTTTCCATTCTTGCCATGTTGGGAGTCCTAACCCAGGGCATCCTCTGCCTCTGACCTATAGTCTGGTCTTGTTTTTATTTTCACTAGGACCATCAGTACTACCAGAAGTGTTCACTCTGCCTACTCAGCTCCGTCCACCCAACCCTCAAATCTTCTTCCTTCGAGAAATCACGTGAGATCCCTCCATGCAGAGTAAGCCTGCTGTTTTCTGTTCTCCAATTAGGGTCCATTTTGTGAGGATAGGGTGTTTTCCCATTCTTACCCCCCTTCTCCATTGTGCACTCCTCGAGGACAGAAGCTGTTTTAATATGGCCATTGTCATCCTCCAGAGGTCTTGCCCAGCGCCTGGCTCAGCTCTGAACCGGTGACTGCTAAGTGAATGGAGAATCATGTGAGTCCGTTGTTTTTTTTTTTGTTTGTTTTTGTTTTTTTCCGTTTCCCCCAAGCAAAGCTCTCCTTTTCTCTGACTGAGAAGTCTCCTTCCTGAGTCTCCATCATCATATGAGCCTTTGTTAGGCCACTGGCCCTGGGTTAGACTTGCACCTGACTGGTATCTAGAATGTCTTCTGGTTAGGACCAGCAGGTTCCCTTTCTGACCCTTGTCAGGGTCACGATGGTGCAGCCTCCACCTTTCCTTGCTCTCTGTGCTGAGACACTGGCTTCTGTTGTCATTGTCCTTCCTCTCAGCAACTTCCCCATGGAGAGACCCGCTGTCTAGAGCATCACCTCTACACGGGACCTGGCCAACTTGTCTTTTGCTACAAAACTGTCAGCAGTGATTTCCAGGAAATGAGAAAAGCAGGCAAGGATTAAAATAATGTACAGCTCTGCATTTGTGGGAAGTAACATGCTCACTCGCTTCAGAATCAAGAAGTCCAGAAAGTGATGTGCCTGGATTCCCTCCCAGTTCCGCCCATCAGCTGCCCAGGGCCCTTGGTCAGGGGTAGGTGAATCTCTACATGATTATGTATTTAAATGTCTATTCCCACGCCACTTTTTCTGGTTGCTTCTGTCTTTACTGCTACAACAAGCAACAGTTTCACGTGTCCTTACCCCACACTCAGTACCTAACTTGAGTGCTCTGGACAGATAGCTGGCAGACACTCTGGATCAGCTGACAGCGTGCCTGTAACGCTACAGTATTTGATGAGTCAGGGCTTATGGTGTCTTTATTTGATTGTGAATCAGATGCGTTTTCATTCACTTAGTTCGAGTTCTTCCCGAGATAAGGCAAGAAGTGCTGAGTGCCCCGCCAGCCTTACTCACGCCCGCCGCCTTACTTTCGTAACCTCACTTCCGTTTGTAGAGCTGCCAGTTGAGGATGGTTTAGGGCTCACTCACGCATTCTTTAGGGGGGGCGATTGTGCAAGAAATGTTGATATTTTCCAATTGTTTCTCCTTTTGGCTTTTGCAAGAAAAACTGTCCCTGCCTCACCCTGACCCCACCCCCTGAGCACTGGGAGCTGCTATTCATTTGGAAACTAAATAAATAAATAAATAAATAAATAAATAAATAAATAAATAAATGGAGACAGGAACCACTAGGCAGAATCTTGTCCTCCTAGGGAGGTTTTCTGCTTTTGCTTGTGGTCATTTTGAGCTGTCAAGAGTTTTGGTAAACTCTTCTCAGCCTTGATTTGGCTCAAATCAGGCCCTTCTGTGAGCCACTGCTCCTTGACAACATGCAGAGAACTTACCATTTTTGAGGCCACTTCCTGCTCACTTTGCTGCTCTGGGACCTAGGGGCCTTGGCTGCTCAGAGGCCTCAGGCACAGGCTGATATCTCTCTGTTTCAGTGCTTCTCCAGACACCTAGCCAATGGGCTGTGAGCAAAGGGACTGGTGATTAATAGCCAGGTCCTTAGCTGTCTCCATCCTTGTCTGTCTGTCATAAGTCTGCTATTTTGGTCTCTGTGACTTGCGGCTGCACCGTGATTAGGGTTGATTACTATCACCAAAGTGACTGAAAGATGAAAATAGAAGCCACAACAGGAAATAAACAACTGCAAATGAGATATTTCATTCCATATTCTCTGCCAGAAAACGATTAGAATCAAATTCATTCACAATAGCCTGGACTCCTAACTTTCTTTGCGAAAGGATCAGAATAGTCTGAAATCGGTGCTTATGGGTCCCATTTGTGCCGGTGAGCTGAAAGAAGAGCCCTCCTTTCTAGGCATACCAGCCAGGCCGAGCTCTACTGCTGGCTTCGGGCTTCTGGCTTCTTTCTTGGAAAGGGAAGGAGTAAGAATGTGATGGGGTGGGGCTGGCTGTCAAGAAGGCTGGGATGTTAACAGATTCAGGGGATGCCAGGGAACCATAAAGCACTGGCCATTGCAGCTACTTGCCCAGCATCCCACCCACTACTCCCTCAAGTAGTAAAATGGAGGAGGAAAGCCATGGAGAGAGGGCAAAATAGAGGTGACGCCTGAATTAAAACACCCACAATTACACTAGATGGGAACATAGCTCTGCAAGTAGATGCACGTTCCATCCAGACAAGCTGTGACATCAGATTCAAGCTCCTGAAATACCCATTACACCTACTTGCCTCATGTGTACCCAGGCCTTTCATTACAAAGGAGATTAGCGCCACTCACGTTTCCAGACTTCTCCAGATTGTCCACGTAGCCACAAAGCATAATTAGAAGGGTGACATTTGCTTTCTGTTTATTTAATTCTTCCTGTCACCTGTAGTGTGGTTTAGAACCTCTCGTCTACTAAAAGAAATGGGACCTTGCAAGAACATGACCCTTCTCTACAAAGCGTTAGAAAGCCTCTGAAGGTAGTATCTAACCTGACAACCACCGTTAGTACGAGCTGTCTACCCAGTGAGCAGCAGAACTCCATGAAATAACTTTTTAAAAAAGGCTTCCTATGCCTTTCTTAGATTAATGTGTGTGTGTGTGTGTGTGTGTGTGTGTGTGTGTGTGTGAGAGAGAGAGGGGAGAGAGAGAGAGAGAGAGAGAGAGAGAGAATGAATGCAGTGCCAAGGAGACCAGAAGAGGGTGTCAGACTCTCCAGGAACTTGAGTTGCATGCAGTTATGAGGTACCTGAAGTAGGAGTTAGGAGGCAAATTCAGGTTCCCTGAAAGAACAGCCATAGCTCTTAACTTCTGAGCCACCTCTCCAGCCCCTTCCTATTGCTTTCTAAAATGACACATTTCCGTGTCTTCGGTCCATTTCTTCTCTGGTCTTCTTGACTGCTGTCTTCCCAGGATGCCTTCCAAGTGTTACACACACAATTCCAATAAGGGACATTTTAATTTTTAGCAAAATTACTACGCTATCCAGTAACTGCCTATGTGCCACTATCGGTCTGGTCCTCTACTGTTAGCATGTTGTCTTTCTCCCACGACTTAGGGTCCCTTGCTGGGAGAGGATCATGTAACAGAACTTGTTTGTTGTTTTATTCATATGATTTTAGTGTGGTAGGGGAATGGTCCAAAAACCTAATTCAAAATGTTGATCCCTACTTTGTGTTGCTAGGGCCTCTAATGAATTATACTTGCAGCCCTCTAAATATGTATCAAGTATCTATCAGATTAGAAACAAAAGTTACTGTAAAGAAAGGGTATTTACAATTTATCTTTTCCAGAAGATATAATTCCAGTGGGGAGAATTAAATATTACATTCCACATTTTGTAAAAATTCCTTACCCCACCCCATGAGTTTCATTACTGTCCTAGTGTTACAATTTCTAGAGACTTTTCAAAAACCCAGTAAATACGTGAGGTTGGATCACCATGCCAACTAGTTGTCTGAGTAACATTTAACACTCTAGTGCTATCGTCTGACCAGCACCCGGGACTTTTGCTTGACAAATACCTTTTCTACTTTCAAGCAGTCACCTGCATCTGTGGCTGGCCTTCTCTGGAACCTGAGGTCAAGGGATAAACTCTCTGACCCTAAGCAGGCCCCTCATGCGGTTGAATGCTTTAAGCAGGTCTGCTCGCTAGGCAACGTTCGCGCGCCGGGAGGTGCCGGAGGTCTTCCAGGCCAGGAGGAAACCTGCCGGCGGCGCACAGGCGAGCTGCACCCCTCCTCCCTCCAGGATGCTGCCCCTCGTTGCCGTCAGCCTGCCAAATGCATTCCAGAGCTGTGCACAAGACACACTTCTCCAGGCAGTCCTAGAAACCCGAGCCCGGAGCGGGAGAGGGCGGGAGGGAGCGCGGCGGCCGCTGAGGTCACATTCGCGCCGCCTCTCCGCCCTCGGTCGCCCGGCTGTTCCTCTAGCGCACACTTCCCAGGGCCTCTGTCCTGGCCGGTGTAAATGTCTTTGAAACAGACAAGCGATCTCCTCCCCTTTCCGAGGGATCTGCCGCTAGGGCCTTAAAACAAAACGAATGAATGAAGCGCCCGGTCGAGCTCCGCTGGTCTAAATCGGGCCACTGACCGGCTCATTCCGCTCCAAACTCGCCTGCTCCTTGCCCCCAGCTCTTCCGACTTCCCCCTGCTCCCGCTGGGTCTCCGCCGACCCCCAGGGCCGTCTCAACCTCCCACCTCCCTCCGCCCGTGGGTACCCTCTGTAGACCTGGGAGAGGGTGGCGGTAACTGGGAGGGGGGTTGAAATAGCTTTTAGAAACCCGATCTGTTGTTTGCGAAACACAATCGCTTTTTTTTTTTTTTTTTTTTAAAGCGACAGGGTGTCTAGACGGCCACGTGACGAGGCCGGAGCCGGGCGCGCCACTGCGCAGTGGAACCAGCCGAGCGGAGGGACGGGTGGGGGGGCGGGAAGGAGGCGGCGGCGACTGGGGGCGGGGGAGGGAGGGGTAGAGGGGGGAGGGAAGGGGGCGGAGGCGGGAGGCCTTGCGGGAGGCGGCGAGCCCTGGGCACATTCGCTCGCTGATCGGCGTACAGAGGATCTTGTCCCCGAGCTGCGCCAGCAGAGCCAGCCGGGCGCCTCGCTCGGTCCGCTCGCCGCGCCGGAGAGAGCTGCCTGAGACGCAGCCAGCCAGCCGGCGCCACGCCGCCGAGCGCTCGGCCCCGGAGTCCCTGAGAGCGGCGCGGCGAGCCCCCAGCGGCGGCAGAAGGACTCGAGCGCCAGGAGAGGGCGGACGGGGGACGAGGAGGCTCCCGGGCGCGACGAAGAGAGTCTCGGAGGAAGAGGCTGCGAGAGGACACCCGGGCCTCCTGCCGCCACTGTCGGGTCGGGGCCAGCAGCTCATGCGAGCAGCCCCGGCGGCCACCCGAGGCCAGGAGAAGGCGGCCCCCACACTAGCTATCCTGCCGCCTGTGCCCTCGGGGGCGAGAGCTTGGGACCCGCCGGAGCCCGCCGCCGCGCCGCCCTCCCCCGCGCTGACAGCCCCCCGGGGCGCAGCCGCCCCGCAGCAGCATCTTCTGTCCCTGCTTCCCCAGCGCGGAGGAAGTCCCCACCGAGGACCTGGGCCCCCGGGAGCGCAGGAGGAAAGACCAGAGACTCAAACACCCAGATACGCAAGATTGAAGCAGCCTAGCCAGACCTTTCTGTGGATTAAAAGAAATACGATTTTTTTTTTTTTTTGGCAGAAGAAAAGGAAAGGAAGACCGGCGGGGTTCAGCAAGGAAAAAAGGGGGATGTAACTCGTGGATACGGGTTTTTTTTCCCCCCCACCCTTCCAACATCTTGTTCTACTTTGTAAACATTTTCCCTTTTTAAGCCTGGGCTCCATCCGGTGCCCTCCAGACCTCTGAGGTGCGAGAAGGTGGTGTTTTTTTTGTTTTTTTTAATTGGGGGCTTTGCATATTTGGTTTTGGGGTTTTTGAGAGACCCTCCAGACATCTCACGAGGGGTGAAGTCTACTCGGCCCCCTCCCTCAAGTCTTCGTGTGCACAGAATTCGAGGAGATCCGGTTACTAAGGATATAGAAGAAAAAAATAAATCGTGTGCCTGCCTTTTTTTTTTTTTTTTAATTGCTTGCTTCTCCCCACCCCCAAATTAAGTTGCTTAGCAAGGGGGAAAGAGGCTTTTTCCTCCCTTCAGTAGCTCAGCCTAACGTCTTTCGGTTTTTTGCCCCCGAGGATCTTCCATGTAGGAAGCCGAGGCTGGCGAGCCCGACACTCGGGAGCCACTGTAGGGGGGCCTTTTTTGGGGGAGGCGCCGACCGGGGCTGCCTCGGCCGCCCCCAGGGAAGCGGCGGCCGCGTTCCTCCGGGGCACGCCGGGGCCCGAGAGCCGCGCAGGGCGCCGGCCGCGCCGGGTGGGGCAGCCGAAGCGCAGGCCCCCGATCCCCGGCGGGCGCCCCTGGGCCCCCGCGCGCGCCCCGGCCTCCGGGAGACTGGCGCATGCCACGGAGCGCCCCTCGGGCCGCCGCCGCTTCTGCCCGGGCCCCTGCTGTTGCTGCTGTCGCCTGCGCCTGCTGCCCCAACTCGGCGCCCGACTTCTTCATGGTGTGCGGAGGTCATGTTCGCTCCTTAGCCGGCAAACGACTTTTCTCCTCGCCTCCTCGCCCCGCATGTTCAGGACCAAACGATCTGCGCTCGTCCGGCGTCTCTGGAGGAGCCGTGCGCCCGGCGGCGAGGACGAGGAGGAGGGCGTGGGGGGTGGCGGCGGAGGAGGCGAGCTGCGGGGAGAAGGGGCAACGGACGGCCGGGCTTATGGGGCTGGTGGCGGCGGTGCGGGCAGGGCTGGCTGCTGCCTGGGCAAGGCAGTCCGAGGTGCCAAAGGTCACCACCATCCCCATCCCCCAACCGCGGCGGCCGGGGCGGCCGGGGGCGCCGAGGCGGATCTGAAGGCGCTCACGCACTCGGTGCTCAAGAAACTCAAGGAGCGGCAGCTGGAGCTGCTGCTTCAGGCCGTGGAGTCCCGCGGCGGAACGCGCACCGCGTGCCTCCTGCTGCCCGGCCGCCTGGACTGCAGGCTGGGCCCGGGGGCGCCCGCCAGCGCGCAGCCCGCGCAGTCGTCCTCGTCCTACTCGCTCCCCCTCCTGCTGTGCAAAGTGTTCAGGTGGCCGGATCTCAGGCATTCCTCGGAAGTCAAGAGGCTGTGTTGCTGTGAATCTTACGGGAAGATCAACCCCGAGCTGGTGTGCTGCAACCCCCATCACCTTAGTCGACTCTGTGAACTAGGTAAGAAGTTGTTCTGAGTCCACCTTTCGTTCCCTCTGGCGAGGAAATGCTGGTAGGAAAGCTCGAGGGTGTATGTATAACCTCCTGGAGGAGACAAGGGAACTAAATCAGAAGGGACGAGGGGGAGCTCTGACATTCCTTGGGGTTCCCTTTCAAGATTTTCTCTAATGCACAGTACCCCCAACCTCCAGAGGAGGGGACCCAGGGGTACTACTGCTTATCCTTATACTGAACATACATAACTGCAGAAAATGACTCTCATTTCCGGGTCTGCAAGGAGATACAGAGCGAAGTGGGGATCACGCTTCCCCCGCACCCGGAAAGGCGTTGAGGTGTGTGGCCGAGTTGGATTCGGCCCAAGCCCGCCAAGGAAGGCCGGGAGAAACTAGCTTTAAAGGCTGGAAAGTCTCTCCTTTAGTAAATAAGGACAGTCACGTGGGGCACGAGTGGCCCAGATACTGTCTTGATCACAGCTTTGGAGTTTGGGGGCCGTGCTAGGATGGAGACAGAACTGGGTGTCCATTCTCAGCGGTGCAAGCTTCAGGGTGAGAAGGAACAAACAGCCTGGAGAAGTTGGGTGGCCTCTACTTTTTACCTTTAATTCGCACAGAAAAGCATACAGTTAGTGGTCCTTAGCATGTCCGATACTCCCACCCCTTGCGTTTCGGTGATGTCCCTCTCTGCTCGATAATTGGCCTGGGCTTCATGGCTGGGACCCTGATGAAGGTTCCTCCCCATGTTATCCTGCTAGGTTTTTCGTGCCTTCTGTTTGCTCCTTGTCTTTGTGCTAAGGATAGAGGGGCATACCCTACTCCCCGCAAGTCTTCCAAGTTCACCAGCAGAAAACCCAGGGGTGTTTTTTTTTCTCTCAGGTGGGCTGGGTAGGATTCCCTAGTTGAGTGCGTGGGTGCCAACCTCAGCAGCGGGGGCGGAGGTGACTTGTGCTCTTAGAGGCGGGCAGGGCAGGGGAAAGCGGGATCTCTACTGGTAGGACACTAAGCAGCCCCAGGCGCCCCCCACCCTATGGACTGCTGAGTGCGCGGCCCAGCCACTGGAGCCCTGGCCCAGCCGGTGGTTTCCAGCCCGGCCCGCCGAGCGCGGCGGCGGCGGCCGCAGACGTGGAGGAGCTGAGCGCAGAGGCTGGCGCCAGGCGGCCTCTTTTGTTTATCTGACAGCTAAATATCAAGGCAATCACCGCCTCGCGGCCCTGCCTCCAACCCCCACAACTAAGACAAACAGTTGGGCTAAAAGAATGCCTGAGTTATCATAAGTTTCTATCTCTGTTTTCTCATGGCACAGCCTTTATATATCCTTTTACTTTTTTAATTTCAGAGTCTCCCCCTCCTCCTTACTCCAGATACCCAATGGATTTTCTCAAACCAACTGGTGAGTAGATGGTCTTTCCTGGTTTTTGTGTCTAGGTTGGGGCCCGGGGTGGTGGCTTACTCAAGGAAATTTTCCTCTGTTGTAAGTTTGGTGAATTTTCTTCTTGTTGTGATTGGATTTTTTTTCCCTCATAAAGATAGTCCTCCCCCACCCCCGATATGTTTTACAATTTGTTCCTTTTTTTTATGCGTTTGAATTGTGTGATGGAAGTCAGTTCAACTTTAACACATGGAGGCTTTTAATCCACCGAATGTCTTGGGAGCCAAATAGGACAGGTTGATGGAAACATTCTGAAGCTTTGTAAGGGCCAGAGGGATCTGTGGGTAGGGTAGGGATGGTTAAATGGATGAGGAGCGATTCTGAAGAGAAGCTTCCGTTTGGAGTAACACACTAGGTCAAGAAGTGCAACAAGTTTAGAGGGGATTATGTTACCCCTGTTGAGGCACCCACAAGTCTGCTTTCTCCTGGGGTTTTCTCAGAATTCTTGGTAGAGAGACCATAAAAGTTTTCAGTACAGCTCTGCCTGCCTGTTGCTTTCTCGCCGATGGCAGAGGGCCAGGGCAGAAGCCCATTTGAGACTGGCACCAGCCCTGTTGTGGTTGTCTGCATTCAACTTCTGGCTGGCAGTCCTAGGGCCCATCCCTTAGAGCTGACAGTGCCAGGGGACAGGGTCAGCAAAACAGATTGGGGATGGCTGCAGGGACAAGTCCCGCTTCCTTCTTACAGTGGAAGGAATTACAGAATGGTTTGCTTGCAAGTCCAGGTTTTAGCTTTGTCTTTTGTGTCTGTTCTGTGGTGCTTACAAAAAAAAAAAAAAAAAAAAAAAAAAAACACTTGTGACGTCTTTGCTTTGCCAAGGAGAGGGAAAAGTGAAGGGCTGGGCACCGTTTAGCTCTTGGAACCTTTTGCCTCATGAGTTTTGGCTGTTGCACAGGTCGTCCCACCCCCCATTTTTCAGGGACTTTGTCATAAATTAAATGCTTAATGAATGTGTAAGCAAAGCCCCAGCTAGCCCTTCCTCCACATGCTTCACCAGTTCCCTCAAGTTGGGAAGGCGTTGCTGCTTGCCTGGTGTCTAATAGGTGGCCTGCAGAGTCTGTGATATTTTGCTTTCGATTTACAAAACACCAGATAAATGGTCATTAATGACAAGATAACCGACTCTCTGTATTTGCAACAAACTTTAACTGGCATTAGCAAACTCTGAGGGCTATAACTTGTCTTGAGTTTGCATCTTAAAGAATCCAGAATTGTTCCATGAGGTCACCTCTCCCGGGTCCACCTCAGTTCTTTCTTTTGGCTTTGTGTTTCCTCATTCAAATTCCTCTTTCAAATGTGGCCTGTTAACCTTAGACAGGGAAGCCCTGGTGACTCCAGATGTGAAGACAGCTCTGCTAGAGGTTTTCCTAAAGTCCAAACTCCATAGCAAAGAAAGACCATGTGTTCTTGGATTTGCCAAAAAGATACTGGGTAAATCTGTTCACAAGATTTCAGCAGTCATTCTGGCAGGCCAGGACCTCATTTTCGGGGAGCAGAGTGATATATTTATTCATTAGCAAGTGTTGACATTAGGTAGCAAAATGTGTGTAAACAGAGAAGCCACAAAGACAGGAATGTGCCATTTCCAAGGAGGGAGCACCCTTCCTCCAGATCAGCCAATAGGAAGTGATTAACCTGCCAATCGGAAACCCTAGCAGCTGGTTACTCACCCCAAATGTTTTGCTTCAAACAAAACAAGAAAAAGGACCCAAACTCGGGCACCGCTGTGTAGAACAAGGAGAAGGGATGGAAAAGTCCCCGTTGAGAGAAGAGTGGTCCGGACAGGAGGGCTGGGCTCAGGGGACTGGTCTAGGGCCAATTGCTGGTTGTGGTGACCCAGGCAGGGGTGGTGTAGCTAGAGACTCTCAAGTCCTGCATGTTTCTCCCTACCCCCTAGTGTGTGGGAAAGTGTTGACTTGGGGATTTAGATATTCTTTCTCAGCTTGAGGTTGAGGAGTTTGGTGTTGGGTTACATAGGTGAAGCAGAAAACTAGGGTTTTACAGTGGACGACTGTTAAAATCTTAATGAGCCGGTACAACTGAGGGAATCTCCCTTTTTCGAGGTCTCCTGCTTTAGATGGGGCACAGGGAAAGGTTCTAGGCCCTGGTATAGTTGAACTGAGGGATCCTTTGGAGGTTGTACTTGGAAATCTGTGATGGCTCTAGCCTCTTGAAGGGCCTGCACTAGGTCTACACCTGGTTCTGTATTTCCCAAAACAGTTGTGTGCAAGGAGTCTTGCCCAGACCTCAGGGCAGACATGACTGTGACTTGTGGCTTTTGCAAGGCTTGAAGGCACTGCCGCTTTGCCATCCCTCAAGGAGGAGAGGACTTGCTGTTTGTGTTCCCACATCTCACCTGTAGAGGTGCTGGACTGAGAGCCTGGAGGGGCTCTGTTCCATCTTAGCTCTGTATCTGCTGACTGGCTCAAGGGATGGCCTCTCGTGGTACAACCTTCAAAGCCTACCAGAATGGCTGGCATCTTGATCTGCCATCTGGCCTCTTAATTTAGGTCTCTTAACTTTTTTTTCCAAGTCCCTTTAATGAATGATTAGGTCATTCATTCATTTATTCGGTTGTTGCTTCCATCAGTCATCATACAAAGTAGTACGGGGAAACTCAGAAGAGCTAAGTGGGAAAGAACCTTACAAGTTCCCCAGGCTCTGGGTTGCACTTCTCTTGGAACAGCTGGGAGAAGGGGATGTGTGTCTTTGTTCCACAGGACCCAGGGCTTAATTAGGTGTTTGATAATGTACAATGGTAGAGGAGATGCCAGGAACGGTCCAGCTCTGCTGTTTGCCAGCTTGGGCTCTGGGGAGCAGGAGACGGTGGAAGATGAGATTCTGACTTGAGAGTTATCTTTGCAGAGTCTTTGGTGGGTGGAATCTAGACACCAGAGACTGGCAGCCTGGCCAACTCCAGGGAAGAAAGTTTGGGAATGGAAGCCCTGGAATAGGAGCTGGTCTTGGGGGTGGCTCAGCTCCCTGGGTGGCCTCTGGCCTAGTCAAGTGGCACCTCAGTTTACCTGGGTGCCTCTCAAATGCATTGCTGCCTCACAGGGGTGGTAGGGAGGCCTAATTAACGTGTGTAAATCCCTCCTAAGATCAAAGGCGATGCAGAGGGCAAAGCACATTTCATAAAAATCACTTGTGGTTGCATCTTGGAGCTGGCTCACCTTTGATGTGAGACAGGCTGACACGCTGACTGAGGTCTCCAGGCTCTGCCCTGAAGAGGCCAGGCTCTGCCTTTGAAATACACCTTGCCCTTGGCATACAGCCAGCTAGAGCTGGGGGTGTGGCCATGGGGTGTCTTCCATTTGGGGGAGTGTGTAGGGGAGGGGAACGAGAAGCCAATCTCTAGAAAATGGTGGGGCCAGAATCGTAATTTAGAAAGTACAGACTTGCATCACACGCCAAGGAACTCCTTTGTGTGCCTGCCCCCCCCTTATTTTCCATTTGATTAAACATGTGTCCTATAAAGCTGTTTATTCCTGGTAGAAATTATTCTCTCCATTGAAGAAATGAGATGTGTATGTTCTTCTCTTATCCCCCTGCTGGTCACTCCTCCGTGCTCCCTCCCTTTTAGAAGAGGTTTTTCTTAAAATTTTAAACACACACGGGTCAAGTGCAAGCCTGATACACACACACACACACACACACACACACACACACACACCTGAGTACCCGCACTGCGCACTGTAGCCTTGGGGAGAGGAGCGTGAGAGGGAGAGATCCTCAGCAGAGACTTCTGGGTAGGTCATCTTCCCTTGGTTGGGAACTAGAGGGCCATCCTAGGCTGCCTCTTGTCCTAGGCTGTCCTGCTTGCCTCTAGACTACTCCTTGCTTTGAGTAACTATTTACCATTGTGACCAAAGAGACATCTGCTAATGCCTGGTAGCTGGGATGGGAGGACTGGAGTCTGTATAAACCAATGGTACATTTGCTTTTTCAGAGCCAAACTGTCTATGGGGAACTTAGGAAGACGTTTGATGTTGGCAGTGTGCAGAAGAAACTTACAGGGTCCTGTGCACTTGTGTTCCAGGGGACTGATGAGTTGTGGTTCCTGGGCATTATTTTTTGTTGCAGTTGCTTGGAGGGTGTTTGTAGAATCTGTCTCATTTCCCGGCTGGAATTGTCATTATTATCCTTGTTAACATTGAGGTCACTGTTGTAAGCACCTGGGAGTTAAGAGAGGGGTAGAGGATATGGAACCTGCCGGTTAAGGTCTAGTAAAGAAAAATGGAAGGATAGCGTGCTAGAAAGATGGTGTAGGTACTGAGGTAGGCAGCCTTGAAGAATGGAGGTGTCTGGGTAGGGTCTGGAAGATATGGGTTTGGTCCCAGCCTGGAAGTAGGTAGAAAGTTTCCCTCCATTGTTGAGAAGTCTGTCTTGACCTAATGGGTTACACACATGAATCCATGATGGAACTGGTGGAAATTAGTGATCCTGTGCAGTTTCTGTACTTGCTGTATGTATCTCAGTTAAAAGGGAACATAGTTTTTCTGAAGGCCAGGATGAGACCTTTGTCTCTAGGAGTGGGAGGAAGGAGGCTTCATGCTTGATAGGAGAAGAGCGAACAGGGTTGAGAAAGTACACCTCGAACCCTCCTTGACCTTGGGAGTTACCTGAGCTCAATGGGAGACTTATAATGGAAGAGAAATTCCAGGCAGTCTGATTGAGCCTGGCCTGACTAATGATTAACTGGCCGCCTGGAGCCTAGACGGGTGACAAGGTACTGTGGTCTGTCTTAGGCTGGACCATGAAGCCGAGTAGACCATTAATAATCTACATCGCGGCTGCGAGTCAGCCCTTTGGAATGTGTGGTCGGTCTCTTCTTTCATGCTGCTCAGAGTGTTCGTCAGAGTGAGTGCTGATGTTTTTATTTGTGAATTTACTTTTCTCTTTTCTGACTGCAGCAGATTGTCCAGATGCTGTACCTTCCTCCGCCGAAACTGGGGGAACGAATTATCTGGCCCCTGGGGGCTTTCAGGTAAGACACTTTCTCTTTTCCTAGAGATTGCTGGAGGCTAAAGGAATGGTCTGGAATTGCTCTCATTTACATATGCTTTAAACTGGGCACATCCGGTGACTGTAGTGCGGTTCAGCTTACCAGTCTGATGTCTTTTTTGTGCCAGGACCGTGCCCTTCCCAGGAATGGGAAGTCTGGAGTCAACTAGGAGCTGTGTTGTGTGACGAGTTCAGGGCTATTTTTTTCATTTTTAAGCTGAGTGTGTGTGTCATTCCTCACATGAGGTCAGAGGATAACCTGTGGGAGTTGTTTCCCTTCTTCCGCCCTGTGGGCTTCAGGGACTGAGCACACTGAAAAGCTTGCTGTGGTGGGCGCTTTTATCCAGTGAGCTCCTGTTTCCTAAGGGATCCACCTTGCCCTCCCTCATGGTTTTTTTTGTTGTTGTTGTTGTTGTTTTGTTTTTTGTTTTTTGAGACAGGGTTTCTCTGTGTAGCCTTGGCTGTCCAGGAACTCACTCTGTAGACCAGGCTGGCCTCAAACTCAGAAATCCACCTGCCTCTGCCTCCCAAGTGCTGGGATTAAAGGCGTGCGCCACCACCGCCTGGCTTCCCTCATGGTTTTTAAAGCAACCCCTGACTTAAGTTCCCTTCTGTGTGTTAACGTTGGCGTGATCTCGAGTGCCTAAACTCTTTCATTTGCTCTTGCACGCATGCCTTGAAGGAGACAGACCCGCGTTTATGGGGAATAGCTTGTAAGCGGACTGTGGGGTTCTGAAGCAACAGGGCAGGGCTTGCTGTAGATAAATGGTACCATAACCATCCTCAGGTGGACAGGCTTTCTCTGGGCCTGGAGAGATGGTGCTGGAGGAGGTACCCTTGGGATAGCCTGTGGATTATTGTCCCAGAGGGCAAGAGAGGGTAATATGGTGACTTGCTCTGGGAGACTGTTCTTTTCTAAGAACGCTTTCTTCCCTTCCTCTCACCCTTCCACGTCATCATTATTTTCTAAGAACTAGTTAAAGCAAGAGAGAAAGTAACCTGGGGTGGGGAAATTCCAGGACAGTTCGGGGCACTCAGCATAGCTGGCCTTCGGGCCATTGGTGGAGGTCCTAGTGTAGCATTCCTTAGTGGAAGTTATGGGACCACCCTTAGACCTGTTGCACTGTGGCTCCTCGTGACTGACTGTTGAAGAGTTCCTCTATGTGTTGGAGAGATACAGTTCATTCTGGACTCACATCCCAGTCTCTCCCCTGCAGGAATGGGGCCTGCTGGGAAATGGCTGTAGGGAGACCCTGTTTGTTTTGATTTCAGTGCAGTGTACTCTGACTGTTATCTGAGACTGAGGGTATTGTTTACTCAAAGCTTCTAATGAGAACTGAGCAGGAAAAGCAGGACCCCAGGGGGAGGAGGGAGTGAGTGGGCCCTAGCAGCCGAGGAGAGGGGGCTAGCATGCCTGGGAAGCCTCCGTGTCTTTGCTTTCTAAGGCTGAAATGAGGTGAGAGTTCTTGAGGGAAAGAAGAAACAAGAGAGGAAGAGTCTGAGCAGAATAACACACTCAGGATGTTGTTGGCTTGTTATATTTTTTAAGCCCTGGGTGTGCAGGGAGGAGCCCCAGCTTCTCCAAACCACATAAAATAAGCAAGGGAAGTGGAGCTTTTCGGAAGGTTTGTCTTATTGATAACATCTTGTCTGTCTCCTCTACTGGAGGAAATGACGACACCAGGCTGAGAGCCACCAGCCTGAGAGTTCCTCACCCCCACCCTAGGAGCCAAGCAGCATGACCTGGTCAGCCAACCTTGTTTCCCAAAGTTCCCAGAGTCCATGAGTTCTAGAAGGAAGCCGGGAAGCAACATTCTAGTGCTCCACTCCCCAGACCCCCTTGGGTAACCGCAGCCCCTTAGATGGATGAGGTTCTGCTAGGGTGCAGTAGTGTGTCTTGCAAGGGATGGCATGATATAACAAAACTGCAGAAAGGAAAAAAGGGGGTTGGGCGGGGGAGGCCGCCACATGAAAGAGCATTTGTTTTGAATTTCAGCTCTTGGTTTACTAATTCCCAAGGCTTGGAAGTTGGAGCGCTTTCTTCTCTCTGTGTGTAGTTGGAGCTGTGTAGTAATGATGTGCTTGGGATGCAGTTGTAGGAAGAACTTTCTGGGTTGGTGCCAATGGTTTGGGGGTATCTAGAGTTGAAGAGAACAAGCACAGAGAGAAACTACCTATACTCTTTGTCCCGTGAATGCCCTCAAAAGGTGGTTTCATGAGCTTGGGCAGAAGGTTTTATACCTTCTGGAAGGCCAAGCCTCCTTTTTTACAGAGGCGGTGCTGGGTGTGTGCGTGTGCATGTGTGTGTGTGTAGGCCGGGGTGGTTGAATGAGGCCAGAGAAGATAGGAAGGGGCTCCTGGAGTGGACACTGGGGTGAGGCAGGGCTGGAGCAGGACAGGCATCAATCAAGGTGGGGGGTAGTGACACCCCCTGAAATAACCTCTGGGAGTCTCTTTCACAGCCCTGTGTGCTGCTTTCCTTCCTGTCCTGCCCTGGCTCAGAGCGGGCTTAATGAATGGGGCTCAGTTTAGGGTGGAGGAAGGTCGGCAGTGTGAGCCAGGGCTTGATTCTCTTGGCAAGGGAAGAAGGGAACAAGAAAGCAGCCGAATGTGAAAATGTGGTGCCTCGGAGAGGGGGTGGGGTGTGCTCAAAGGCCCAGCCCCTCCTGAAATGCAGGGGTGACTCCAAGGCTGGCCCTTCCCTTTCCTGCGCCCTTGCTGAGGGCCAGCTAGAGGAAGGGGAGTGGGCGGGGACGAGTCCTGGGAGCAGCACCCTGGCTTCAGGTTGGAATTCCAGCCTTGCAGTGTGCGGGAGGGCAGGGGAGATGACAGGCCAGGTCCTTGGGGACCTGCAGTGAAACACACCCCACCCTTGCCGAGTTTCCTCAGTCTGGGAAAAAATGGGACATTTTTAGAAGGCAATCATTTGGTTCCAGGAGATTGTACTTTCATTTCTGACAGCCGACTCTGAGACAGATGGGTTGCTCCATGCAGGCTTGTGAGTGTGTGTGCTCACACGCTGCAGTCAGACAGACAGACAAGATAGACAGACAAGCTCATGTGTTGACACTTGAGTGTAGAGATGCCATGCCTACAGGCAGGGTCTGAGAGAATCTAGGGTCCTGCTCTGGTCAGGTGGCTCTTACATGGAATTGTATACTGTGTGGGGACTGGTATTTGGATTGATTCGGAACTGCAATTTGGTAGCCTGGGCACTGATGTCTTTTGGAAGACATGCAAGTCCAGGTCAGGCCTGCTTGGGCCTGAATCAGTCAGGGAGACCCACCTTGGCAAGAACTGTCATAGCTACCTATCTACGCCTTCCACCACTGGGAAGAACTGCTCTCAGCTCAGCATCTTTGTAGCCTCTGTCTAGAGAGTTGAGGGGAGGAATTCCCACGGACTGAGGTGGGTTGAGGGATGGACATTGGGGACTTGAAGCATGCAGGGGTCTCAGGAGCATTGAAGAAACCCCATTTCTCTCATTGCAGTCATGTTTATGTGGAGAGGCAGTGAGTATGAGGGGCTAGTTCCTTTGCTTAAGGTCTTAGCTTTTGGTGTCCAGGTTTTGAGTCAGTACCAAGTCAACTACAAGGACAAGTCTGTCTCCTCTTTGCTCCCTGCTGGCATCTGCCTTAGTGTCTGAGGAGAGCCTTCAAAACACATATAATCTGAAATGCTGCCCTGACTCAGTCCACAGTGATTTGGGCTCAAAGCAGGCAGCTCTCAGGGAAGATGGCGACATTCTGGTCTAAGAAAGCCATTCAGCTAAATGTGAAGAAGAAGTTTTTTATTGTCTGGCATGAAATTGTGATACTAAACTAGGGAGTCTGGCCTTAAGTACATGCTATGTTTCCAGTGTCTCTTCCTCATGCCTGGGAACAGGTAACCTCGGGTTTGGCTGTGGTTTCCAATACACTTGAAAATGAGGGTGGGTCCAGTCATACACTGAGCTCACAGCTGTTAGAAAGGCTTGGAGGGAATCAGCCAGCACAGTGACCAGCAGTGACCACCCGCTCTCTCCCAGTCGCTCTGAGAAATGTCCTGTCTGGAACTCCCAAGAACACAGTCTGCGTCTCTTTAAACCAAGTCAGTCTGATGGCTCTAGGCTAGGGTGGCTCACCTGATGCACACCCACACCCTGGTGTAGACCAGTCCTGGGCAGCATGGGGCTATTGGCTGGCCTCTTCTGTAGGGCCTGAGGTCATGGGCCCCGCCCCTGAAGAACGACTCCCTGATAAACCTCTTTTGTCCTGGAAAGAATGAGGTAGTCAGGCAGGGGTTAAATGCAGGGTGACAGCTTTTAAAAGTCTCTGGAGCAAATTTGGGTTGCTCTGCCGGCTAGACTAGCTGACTGCTGCCTCTGCATCCTGTCCCCAGGCAGAACCCAGTCAGGCCAGCAATGGAGGCGGGAAGGGCCCAAGAAGGCCAGGCTAGGATGGCAGTTGCCTTTGGCTGTGGTCCTGCAAACAGATCCCCGCACTCCACCCCAACTCCCATTAGGTTAGGCCTCTTAGAGCCTGCTGTAGACTGCTCAGACTTTGAGAGTTTCAAGGCCAGCAGCAGAGAAAGGGGGACGTGTCATAGATTTATGTCAGGGTTTGGCTTCCTTTGCTTCTTTCCATATTAACTCCATAATAATTCTTTATATGGTATGCTGTATGATAACAGGGTGTTTTCCACTTCTCCCTTAAAGTGCTTAGGGATAAAAGTTGACCCCTCGAGCACAGTGAGCAAGCTCGCTCCAGATTGGGCTAAAGCCTGCCCCTGCTGTGAGCTAAAGCCCCCTACGGTGAGCTAAAGCCCTGTCCTCTAGGTTGGTCTTTTGTTACTTCATTGTGTGCTTTGAACTTTGAGCAGCACTTAAGTCTCTTTATTTAATCCCTGCCCTGGAGAGACTGAAGCAGTCAGGTCTCTTTCTTGAGTTTGGGGCCAGCCTGGGCTACATAGTGGATTCTAGTCTTCTCAGGGCTACATGGTGAGTCCCTATCTCAAAGAAAAAAGAAAGAATTTTTTAAAAATATTAGACAACTAATAGGACAAAATAGGATGCTGTTCTTAATGTTGAACATTCTGCCGTACAAGCTATTTTTTATTGTTCCTGGCAAAAATAAATGATTCCCCAAGGCAATCATTTGGAACTGAAGTTACAGACAGTTGTGAGCTGCCATGTGGGTGCTGGGAACTGAACCTGGATCCTCTGCCGTGGCAGCTGGTGTGATCTTAGCTGCTGCTATGGTTTGCTGATGGTGATATGTAGTTCTGTGAATGGACTCTGTCACTGATGGCACATTTCATGCTACATGTATTTTATGACAATTTTTACAGATGTAGCTTTTTTTGTTGTTTTTCAAGACAAGGTTTCTCTGTATAGCCCTGGCTGTCCTGGAACTCACTCTGTAGACCAGGCTGGCCTCGAACTCAGAAATCTGCCTGCCTCTGCCTCTCAAATGCTGGGATTAAAAGCGTACACCACCACTGCCCAGTTCACAGATGTAGCTTTAAATGTATGTGGATGTGTTGTCGTGTCTGTGAGGAGCAGTGACTAGTGAGCAGAGACTTCTGGCAGGGGCTGGATCTCCCCTCCCTCCCTCCCCTCCCTCCCTCCCTCCCTCCCTCCCTCCCTCCCTCCCTTGGTTGGTTTTTGGAAAAGACAGTTTCTCTGTGTAGCCCAGGCTGGCCTCAGACTCAGAGCTCCGCCTACCTCTGCCTTCAGAGTACTGGGACAAAAAGGCCTCCTTTAGGGCCACCACCTCCCTCAACCCTTCCCATTTCCATGCAAGCTGCAGAAAACTTAAGTAGGAAATTCCTTTTAGTTTGTTCCCCAAGTCTGATCTTCCTGCCTGGGGTAGGAGGGAAGTATACTTATTCTTACTTCTCCTCAGATTTGCGTCCTTGGGGGCCTGCCTAGTGTAGTGACACAGACCCGGAGAGGGTACAGGGGTTAGCTTCCAAAGCCCACGGACCATGAGACATCCCTCTTGTGTTTCTGGGCAGGCAGGTGTCCCTTTGTGGGAGACTGAGAGAGGATACTGTAAGTGTAGCCACTGGGAGGTCACCATTGGCCCTAGCATCCTTCTCGATGAGGATTGAATGGCCCAGCATCTGGCCGCCTGCCTACTGTCACACGGAGGCTTCCTCTTCGGGCTATTTTCAGAGAGAAGATATTATTAACTGCTGAGGCACTGTCCTCAATTGAGTGGCTAACACACCAAGAAAACTATATTCTCTGATTGTGGTTACTTAACTTATACACATTGGTGAGGAGGTGGGTATCACTTTGGGGATCCCAGCCCTTGGCCCTGTTCCTGGAGGAAGCTGCCACTGTAGAAGGATTGCCAGCCTACTCCTAAAGGTGTAGAAAAATAATACTATTTATATGTCAAGATGGAGACAGGTTGTAGTGAAGTTGGGAACTGGGTAGGGAAAGGTTTGATGGAGTCTAGGACAGTCATTTAAACCAGCGATAACTTTCACCTTGTCAGCTAACAGGAAATATCGGGACAAGACAGGAAATTGCACCACCTCTTTTTTTTTTTTTAAAGAACTCCTGGATAAAAAATAAGTTCATGAAAAGTAGTGTGGCTGAGAAAGCTGTTGGGCATTGCCCCTCCGTCCCTGTCCCCTTCTTCCCTTCTAGGCCCATGAGATCTTTTAGACCATTTTCTTTAAGAAAGAGACTGTTTGAGAACTTTTATGTTAGTTTTTATTATTTAA
Source organism: Mastomys natalensis (assembly GCA_021653895.1). NCBI lineage: Eukaryota > Metazoa > Chordata > Mammalia > Rodentia > Muridae > Mastomys > Mastomys natalensis. The sequence continues at coordinate 1,158,685 of JAJTUV010000270.1, forward strand.
AAAAATATTTTACCAAGAAGGGTCACCTTCAGTTGAAATGTTAACGGCAGCCTTATTTCTCGGTTTACTGAAGAATCTTTCATGACTTTTTCAGCTCCCTTCCCCAAATGGTGAGGCCAAGCAACGCTTGGCTGGGAACTAATTTTGGTTGAGCTTTGGCATCCTGAACCCTGAGCCCCACCCGGTGTCATTAGCTCAGTTTTAACTTGCAAAAAAAAAAAATTATTTATTTTTTAAAGTGTGGGTAGGAATTGACTCCACTCCTCGGCCATTGCACACCACAGTTGTCTTTTTGGAGAGGAAGCTGCCATCGGACAGTGTGAACCTCGGTGCTGTCATAACCGCTTCCCACGGTCCCCGAGGATGTGGCTGGGGTCCCACAGCCCATTGATGGAGCTATTGAAGTAGGTCCTGAGCTTCAGGAAGCACCCCTCCTGAAGGAGGGTAGATACGATACAACATCCAAGTCTTCATCCCTGGGGCTTCGAGTCCTCTCTTTGATGCCCTTGTTCTGGTGGCTCAGGATATGAGACAGTGCTACTCAGAGCTGGAGAGGAGACCAGAGAGAGAGAGAGAGAGAGAGAGAGAGAGAGAGAGAGAGAGAGAGGGAGGGAGGGAGGGAGGGAGAGAGAGAGAGAGACTGTGTGGCTGGCTGCTCTGCCCTCCCCCTCTCCCCTCCCAGCTTTTCTTCCTTAGCGTGCTTTGTTCTGTTTTCATAACACAACAAGAGCCCTGGGGTGTGTAAAAGCATTGTTGAACACTTGCTGAGGATAGCTTGTCCAAACAGAGCAGGCCGCCAGAGCAGAATGCTGTGGGCAGGTGGTGTACCCCAGAGGTTCCCTGCCCGGCGCCTACCTTGGAAACACCTCTCAGTCTGTGGCAGCCCCTGGCTGGGCATCCTTTCAGCCCAGAGCAGGGGAGTCTCTTCCCAACTGCACAAGGTCTAAGACAAGCCATGGCCCTTCTGGCTGGCTCTGCTAGATAGGCCCGTGGTCCTTTTCCTTCTCCCGTGTCGGGAGTATTTACGCCTCTTCCCTCCCAGGTGTGAAGCTGAGTGGGCCGTTTGTTTTGGGAGAAGCCAATGTGTCTGGTTTATTAATTTATCAGCTATTTCCTGAGAAGTTATCATGTTCAGTGGGGAGGATGGTGGTCTAGGTTCCCAGAGGATGGAGTTAGACAAAAAGCCTCCTCGAAGGCAGGGGCAACATCATATATAGGTGGCCTGTTCAGAAGAGGCTCTTCTGGGATGGCTCTCTGGGAGATGGAGCAGGCCCATCTTTGGTCATGAGCCCTGCCTCTACTTCTGTGGAAAACTGAAGTACGGCAAAGTTTGTAGATAGAGGTCTCCTCCCCGTGGTCTGGTTTCAGCCCTTGCTACTTACTGCTTGATCATAGCAGGAATTCAAGGCACGATGCCCACTCATCTTTCAGACCCCTGGTAGCACCTGGGGCCAAAGACTTCTAGAAATGACCAGGGAGCTGGGTTCTTAGTGAGACCACGGAGAGTGGGGGAGGGAGGGGAAGGGTTGCTTACTATGCAGTATTGGGCAGCAGCCAATATTTTAGAAGCTAGAGGAGAGATGGGATATTTTCAGAGCCTACAACTACTTCTGAGGTCTAACTCTTGATTGAGTGAGACCATGATTGACCTGGGGTTGCTGGCACCTAGCAATCCAAGAATGTGTTTTATCAAGGTGTTTCATTCAGTTCCACCATGCTCCTGCCCTGTGGGTTCCCTGGAGGACTACCCAAGGCTTCTGGGAGCTCTGAGGGCCGCTAATTGAATTATCCTAGAAGCACCTCTGGTGTTCCTCCCCCACACCCCGGGGGTGGGGAGAAGGCCAGGAGAGCTGGTTTGACTTGGAGCCGAAAGGGAAGAACTGGCCGAACTGGCCGCAACTCCAATTTCACCGTGTGGAGCTGGGAACTTCTCTTAGCCAAAAGACACACAGGTAACCGGGCCGGTAACTGCCCCTGTTGGCTCCTGTATTAGTTAATTTCTCTACAGCCCTTTTTTTTTTTTTTTTTTTTTTTTTAAATCTGGGACTTTTGCTCAACCGACACAAATGAATACAGAGCCAAGATAATGACAGTCGGTGGCAGGTTTGCCTGTCTGCACTTTGTGGGGGTGGGTGAGGAGTTTAGATTATTGTCCCTAGCTCCTAGGAAGAAAGAGTGAGGGCCATCTGAGCTGTTTGTGGGCTCTGCTCTGGTGCGTAGGGACTCTTGTCAGCCCAGTGGCAGGCTGCCTGTTAGACGGTCCTGGCCCTCCCCTCATTAATCAGTAACCAAGAGGGAAAAGAAAAAGTTCTCCCTGCACTGGGTGTGCCTACTGCTTAAAGATAGATTGGCCCCATCTCCAGTTCTGGGGGGGTATTTCCGGAAAGAGTCAGAAGTCTCAGCATTGCTCCCCTCCCCCACACTTTTGCTGTTCTTACCTTGTAGGTCCTAGAGACAGACAGACAGACAGACTCACTGACTGACTGACTGGAGAGTAGGGGAGCATGGCCACGTAGGAACCATTTTTGTGTTCTGGACCTCAGTTTTCTCACTTTCCAGAAAAGGGCCTAGGCTTAGGCTTGGTCACCAATATCCCCCCTCTCAGATCTGTGATGCTTTGACTCTTGGATTTGTGGTTTAGTGTGGGGGCAGGGGGCAGTGTCTAGGAAGCTATCACAGCTTCTTTACTCTAAAATAAGATTATGGTTCTTTATATGTCTTGGCTTGCAAACTCTTTTAAGTTTCCGTAAAAATGGAGGACCCTCAGCTCAAAGTGAAATGCATGCGCTCATGCGGCCTTGTGCATCTATTTCAGGGGGGTTTTGCCTCCTTTTGATCTTCAGTCTAAAACCTTGTGTTTAGGAGAACAGGCTCACCGTGATACACAGAGGCTTTGGAGGATGGGAAGGGACTCCCCATCCTGTGCTGGGCATCGAACCCGGATCCTCAGCACAATGCAAACACTCTACCAGTGAGCTGTCTGCTTACTTATCTTTTTCTTTCTGTGATAAAATATACTTAATTTAACCACCGATTTATTTACTTATCTATCTATCTATCTATCTATCTATCTATCTATCTATCTATCTATCTATCTATCTATCTATCTATGTGAATGTCCCACACAGAGAAAGCAGTGCCGGGCAGGGGTGGTGGGGTATGCAGCTAATGTACTAGCCAGATTGGAACCCACATCATGTGAGACCAGAAAAACATTTAGAACTGTGGAACACTGTACAGAAGGGTAGCCATGCACAGTGGACTCCAGATCCCTGTGGTACCACTCTGGCTTATAAGAGGACTCTCCGGAGCCTTCTATTCCCATGGCCTCCCACACGGAGGGGAGGGGTGGAGGGATAGGCCGGGAGGCTCAGGTCTAGGAGGTCCTGGGTGCTTTGGGGGTGAAAGGACTGAGATGTCTGAGCAGTGAGTGTGTCCAAGCTGGGGAGATTAGATTACAGAGGCAGACAGAAGTAATGATTAACTTTTCCAGTCTGCACACTGTCTCCAGGCTGTCTCTCTGTTGTTTTTCCCCTGTAAGTACAGTGCAGCCCTGGCCTGGCCAGCCCTGGTCCTGGGTTGTAAAGAAAAAAGGAAGGAGGGCTGGAACTGAGCAGGGAGGAGGCAGCAGTGAGGGAGCTTGCTGGAGAGGGAGGCCTTTCTTCCATCAGCTCCTGCGCTGGAATTTATTGGCTGGAATGCCGTAAATATTCAAAATGCCTTCCCGTCCAGCAGTTTTCATAACCATGGAACAATCTGAGCCTGGGGAGGAGAGGGATGCAAAGGACGCTCGTTTCTCCCAGTTTTTCCTGTCATCTGACAGTTTTCTTCCCGTTTAAATGAAAACTGAGCAGACAGAGAGTTAGAGCTGGGAGCCGGCAGCTTCTGGGGACTGGGGTCGGCATGGCCTGGGACTTTATTAAAGTGAAGTCTAGGGCAAAAGCAAGCAAGATGGGTTTGTGTCCTGCGTGCCTGAGAATATTTGCCCTTTTTAAAAACAGATTCAATGTATCCGTTTATATTGGAAACAAGATTTTTAAAGTTAGCACACAAAGGAATGAGTTTCATTGTGGCATTCTGGGGCCTGTATGCATTATGCCATATTGAGCTTCTAGCGTGCAGCTAACATACTTAGGATGATTAGTGAAAGAAGCAAGGAGGGCTCTGGTGGCTTACGGGTTCTTTCTGCCAGGTTCTTTGGTGTACATTTATCAGTATCCAGTGCTGGCTTTGCAGTTGACATCCAGGTCTGGAATTTAGGAGCTCTCCAGACAATCTAAACGTTGCGGCCAGGTAGGCAAGGAGCTGGATTTAACAGGGCTGTCTTTCTTGGACCTACAAGTGGACTTTGTCATAGGATTGGCCCACTTCTTATGTTTTCTGGGGCCTGACCAGGTCTATACCAAGACATAAAGTAGGCAAAGTATATAATACTGTCTAGATCTGGGGGGCTCCAGATACTCAGTTGCCAAAAGCAAATAAATAAACAACCAAAAAAAAAAACTCTCTCACAGGGGATGGCTGCTGAGTTATGCTGGGGGGTGGGTCATGGTGAGAACTTGGTCATACATGGAGGGGGAGGGGAACAGCCTTGTAGGCAAACTCAAGACGTAATTTGGCTGGATATACACTCACCAGCAGCCAGAGAGGCCATTTACTGTAAATATTATGAATGGAGTTGGCTGGGTTGGGAGGCCCCACCCTTCCTCTGAGCCTCTCAGAGCTGGGTAGAGCAGATCTCCTCAGACAGCAGCAGCAACAGCAGCAGCAGCAGCAGCCGGGTACACGTTATAATTTGCATGGCTGAACACAGGGCCACAGGAAGCCATGTCAGCCCAACTGGCGAGACAGAAAGGAGCTTTTGATTTCTGTGGCTTCCTCACCTAGACCCTGCTACCCAGTTTTATTCTCTGATGGCTGAATGGTACTGTAAGGAGAGACCCCTCTGGCTGGGGCTTCAGACTTGGACCCTAAGGGTGGGGCAGTGCAGGGTAGCACACCTTAGAGCTAAAATCATGATTCCTCATGGTTTGTCTGTAAGGACCGAGTTACTAATCACCGCTCTAGAGCAGCAGGCTGTGTAGAAGCTTGGGACAGTTTGCAGAAGGGCAGAGGGAGAGAGACTGCAAGACGAGCCCTGGGAATAGGATGCTGGAAAGAGACCTTGTTTTGGGGGCTCCACTCTTTCTAAGAAAGGTGCTGAGTGAGTGACGAGAGAAAGTACTCTCTTTGGAAATGAAGAAACAACCAAAAATTGGTTTAGAGGTGGGCATGGCAAGGGGTTTTTTTTTTGACTCACGTTCTTTCTCTTTAGGCTGTTAAGTTTTTACAAGTTAAATGCAAAACTGCCCAACTCCTTGCAGAGATTTTCCTTACTTCCTAGAAAGTAGTGTTGATACACAGAATCGCGCACGGGAACTACTGATAGCTGCCGTCACATTTGTGCTCCACAAAGTGAGTCCAGGGACCCGTTTTGCCCAAACTGCTTTCATATAATTTATAGGCAGATCAAAGTGATAACTCCCAGGAAAGCATGCTACAGAGTGACTTCCTGGCAAGGAAGTTGTTGTACTTCCCTCTCCTTGGTTTAAAGCAACTGGACCCTTCCTTGGGTTTTCCCTTGGAGCAATAGGAGAGTACTTTTAGAACCAGGGGTTTAGTGGCCTGGGGTAGCTCACCTTTTGATACCCTGGGCTTGAATGCCAACTCTATTCTTAGGCATGTGACTTGGGCCTCCTTGCTCTTGACGGTCTAGGATGGTGATGCCACACAGCCTCAGGTGTATATCCTGGGCCTTTTGGAACACAGTAATGCTTACTGGATGTTAGCGCTAACCTTGAGCTATTCTCCCACCTGTGTGATTGGCAGGTGAGGGTCAGCATCTCCTCAGTAGTTGAGAAGTTAGATTACAGTTGAGACTTCTGGGTGTGTGTAGCATACCACAGGATGAGCTACCACGGTCACTTTTGTATTAGGTTGTCATAGTAACTCCGAGGCTGGCCCAGGGAGACTCTTGTTTAGGATGAATTTAAGTATCCCACTAGAGTTGGAATGTGCCATGATCGGGGGCGGGGATGTAAGGAAGGGATCCAACTTGATTGGACCCCGGGGTCTGACTGAGCACCCTGGCCTTGGAGGAGATTCCAACACCCTCTGACCATTCTTCCCAGTCCAGCTGCCATCAGTGAGATATTGCAGAGCATGGTGTGCGTGCGTGCACACTCAGTGTAGTCTGTGGCCCTCAGACTAAACTCGGATCGGCTTGGTGAAGGGAAGGCTGAGTCTCCACACCCTCAATGGAGAGTTAACCTGAAGCATTTCAGCTTTCATGAGTAAGTTGCTCACAAGTCCAGAGTTATCCGAGCTGCCTTGGGAACTTCTGGAGATTGTGTTTCTACCGTGACTTCTGTTATTTTTACGCATGGCAGGTTCGAGTCAGTAAACCAGGTAGCTTTCCCTGTTGGCCTTGGGTTTTGATCATTTGCCTCAGGAAAAGGAGGCTGAGTGACCTTGTAATGATGTAGGGAGATCCTAGATTGGGTGTTGGGCCCTCTTCTTCTTGTCCTTGTCCTGGATGGTTTGAGCACACTCAGTTTCTTAATGGGGAGGAGCCGGGCAGTGGTGCTGTTAACCTTTGAGATGGCTGATGTAGACTGGGCAACAGCTGGTGGCTGGTGGCTCTCGGGTGCTTAGGAGGGAGAACCCTTGACCTGTGGCAGTGAGGTGTGGTAGTCAATGTTTGTGCTCCAGGTTGCTGGCCCAGCCTTTGTGTCTACTTGTCTGCCCTTTGTTTGCCCCTGACCTTGGTGAAAAGGCCTTTGGGAGCGTCATCGCTCCTTAGGTACTCTTCCTGTTTGGATTGACTGTGCAGGGGGAGGTCACAGGCCATCATACTCTCACAGAGGTGACAGTGAGACCCCCTCCTTTGCCATCTCCCACACCAGCCACCCCTTGTCTTGGCAACTGGGGACAGTTAACCTTGTGAGTGCCAGTTCCAGTGACTCCGTCCACCCTGGCTTCATTTTACAAGCTCATGTTCTATCACACAAGGTCTAAAACCCTGGGACTCCCCATGAGAACCTGTTCTCTATGTGAACCCCATTGTTGGGTGTGTCTGTATATTTGGAATCCCGTTGTTGGTGGATGACCTCACAGTCTTCCTCATTTCTCTTCACACCTGTAAGTTTTAGTTAATTACTTACAATGTGATTTATTATTATTATTAGGTGGGGGTGCACACCAGTGCTATGTTGTAATTGCAGAGGTCAGAGGTCAGCTGGTTCTCTCCTTCCACCATCTGGGCTTTGGGGATCAAAGTCAGGGTGTCAGGCTTGGTTGTCAGCACCTCGACCTACTGGGCCATCTCGACAGCCCTATATACCTTTAAATGGTGGGATTTCTTCTGTACCTAACTGTGGTCTTGAGTGCTAATCACCCTGTGCCATTGAAGTCCAAAGTATAAGAGGCATTTGTGAATCTGGTCTACAGGTGTCTGTTCCTTGGTGACCAGGGTGCTAGCTCTTCTTGGTCAGTGGTCTTCCCCTATGCAGACACTGTGAAATTCTCCCACTCTGGTCTCTACTGCACCCTTCCCCTTAAAAGGAAGGTTTTATGCATTAGGAAAAATGTGGAGGGGGAGGGGCAAACACCTTAATGGAATTTTGGATCTATTCAGCACTTTTCTGGTATTGCTTTGAAAAATCCCCTCAGCTGTAATAAAAAAAAAATTGTGAGCAGGCATCTGATTACGGAGCTTTTTACAACGTAGTTTTTCTTTTGGATGCTTTAAAATGAATACGTGCTATTTAAACACAAGGCCCTGTACAATTTCTGGGGAGGAAAAGTTGAAATACACCGGAAAGGTTATAAAGCTGGGAGAAGTTGACGAGCGTGAGTGGGTTTGCTCTGGGGATATGAACAGCAAAGCCAGAGCTGGACTTCCTGTTTCTCTCCCCTCCCTTGGCAGTGACCAAGACTGTGCTGGCCCTGTCCATGTGTCCTGGGAAATTCTAGGAGAGAAATACCTACCCTAACCTTGGTTGGAAGACTGTGGGATGTGGGCGCAGTTTAGGTATCTGTTGTGCAGAAAACGATGCTGGGCATTTCCCATAAGTGAGCCCAACCAGCCATTATTCAGGCCGAGGTGGACATGTGGGTGCTGCAGTTTCCTGGTGCTGCCCTGGGTTCTTAGAAGGTGTGTAACTTCTGCACTGGGAAGCGTACGGAGGGGTTTGCTGGAGAGATTTCTGGGTTTTGTGCTCAGAGATAGTCTGGGCAAGAGTGGGAAGGGGGCGGTGTAGAGCTGCCCTGTGTGGGGCTGGAGACAGGGAGGAGCAAGCAGGGGTCTCCCTGTAGTACGTTGAGGGGGACACCCACACACTACCATTTATCTGGGCTGGGCCATTAACCTCAGCAGAAAAGGGCTTTTTCCTGGGGATGTCTGGCAGCAAATTGCTGGGTAGACCGGCTGTGTAGATGAAAGAGAAATCCCGGCTTGCTTCCCCTCCTTACTCCCTCTCTCCCCACAGGCCTCAAGCTCCAGCCTTGCCCAGTTTGCTCTGCCCCAGAGGCTTGCCTGGCAGACAGGACCCCCACCCCTTGCTAAGGAGGCCAGCAGGCCTGACATGGGGAGCAACTTGATTCCAGGCTCCTCCTTCTCCCACCTCCTTCCTTCCTTCATTCCCTTTCCTTCGCCCTCCCCTTGCTGTCTGGTGCCAGATTGCAGTGGGGCTGGGCTACATGAAACAAGCCTTGTGAGGCCCCTCTTGAGAGTCTCCCCAGTCTCTTTCTCTCCCTTCAGCCGCTCCCCGGCTGGGTTTCTTGACCCAAGTTTGGGATACTTTGGGGAGCACTCGCGTCCAGAAGTGACTTACTTCATTGGATTAACGTTAAGGGTTCTTGGTGCGGCCTTCAGAGCTAAGCTCCCTCTGCAAGAAAGTTCAGAGATTGCCAGTGCTCACGAGTTTATTAGCAGTTGATGGATACTTTGCAGAAACAAGTTAATGCCTGATGAGTCACCTTCTGCTCGGAGCCCTCGTCCCTCTCTTGTTTTTCATCCTTTCTGGTGTGTGCGGGCACAGCTATCATAAACACACTCAGACACACATGCAGTCTTGTATATTTGGGATATAGGTGCATGGCAGTGGGGGCAGGGAGGGGGGACAGTGCAGGTTTTTGCTGTTGGTTTTCAGTGGGGTGGGGATTCAGGAGAGGAATTCACCACCATCCTCTTTGTGTGTAACTGGACACGGATTAGGGAGGCCACTTAGAAGGGGTGTCTGCAGTAGGGGACAGCCACTCAGGATTTGGGTGTATGTGACTACCTCTGTGGGTTGTACAAATGTACAGACTCACACGTGGGGCTCACACTGACTGCTGCTTTGAAAAAAAAAAAAAACGAGCAATGAGCTGACTGGTTCCCAGGTCTTAACATGCCTATAAAAGTTGGACTGGGTTGATGTACCAGGCTGTCCTGGGTTACCAACAGGGCTGAGTTTTCTTGGTCCTGCGCCTGCATGGGGACAGCCCTCCTCATGCTCTGAGCCCGGCAACAACAAAGGCCTCGAGGACACACATCCCCCATACAGCTCCATCTTCAGGGCCACCAAACTTACCGGAGTGGGAGAGAGGCTTCCTATTCTGCCTCGGTGCTCCCCACACACAACCCGCCCCGCCTCACTCCTTCCCCTCTCGCCTTCCCCCATTTTTGTTAGCAAATATAAGACTTCCGCTCTCCACCCTGCTGCCACAAACCACAACGTTCCTGCAGCCCGGCAGAGCTGGGAGATTTATAGTCCTCAGTCTGAGCCCTGTTCTCTCTTGGCTAGAGTTAAGGGAGGTAGTAGGTTGCCTGTGCAGGAGGGAGGGAATTTCTTCCACATAGCCCCCCACCCCCCAAAGTTCACAGAATTCTTTTTTAGGAGAGCCAACTTACCAGTGTCACCCCAGGCTTCCAGGCTGTTATGGGTTTGGGGAGGGGAGCTGGAGGGGGGCTCAGACAGGTCAGTGAAATGCCACAAAGGACTGTCTGGGCTGTGCAGGTTCAAACTGGAGGAGAAGGGGGCACGTCAGGGAGATAGACCGGCAGAAGAAGTACATCAAGGATGGTCAAGTTTACTTTAGAATGGCATCTTCTGTCTGGGCTGGCCATGGTCTAGGTTGATGTCCACTTGCATGTTATAATTTGGCAATTGGCCTTGAACTAATAACCTTTTTGGTACAGGCGCTGCTGTCATACAGAGAGAGAGAGATGGTTTCTGTCAGGAAGATGGCTTTTAAAAAAAACACCCTCAGAGTCACCCTCATCATTATTTTTGCCAGGTGACATTCCCTTATGAGCAAGGCACTGATGTGAGCATCGGATGACAAGCTAGTACAGAGGCTGCAGAGGGTGTAGGCCACCTGGCTTCTCATCTGACTGGGTTACTGCCCAGTAGGCCAGCTCTATCATCCAGGTCTTGGGGGAGTAGAGAAGCTGTCCCTCTAGGTTCCATCCATGGGAAGCAACTCTAATTCTAGACCATTTCTAAGGCCTTTTCCAGCTCGAAACAGCAAGAACAGGTTATCAATGGTCCCAAAGTCTGTGCTTCTCGGGGACAGGTAGGCGCAGGTGCTGATGCTGTGGACTTGGATGAGAGGAGAGGGAGGATGACAGGAGTAAGCCCTGTATTTAAAGGTGGATTAAAAGCCGGGCGGTGGTGGCGCACGCCTTTAATCCCAGCACTTGGGAGGCAGAGACAGGCGGATTTCTGAGTTCGAGGCCAGCCTGGTCTACAAAGTGAGCTCCAGGACAGCCAGGGCTATACAGAGAAACCCTGTCTCGAAAAACCAAAAAAAAAAAAAAAAAAAAAAAAAAAGGTGGATTAAGATGTCTTCCCTCCATTAGTGCTGTAGACCCTACAGCTAGCCCAGGTTTACTCCCCCCCTCTTTTGTTTTTATACTGCTTATAGGGATTCATGAGCACTCGTCCAAATGTGTCTATGTATGTATGTATGCCTTTTGATTCTAGAAGGAGAAAAGAACCTGGTCTCTGTCACCACCAACGGTGTCCGCCATTATTTTGTCTTGTAGATTCCCAACTTCTTCTGGAGCCTGGGGATCGGTCACACTGGTGCGTGGTGGCATACTGGGAGGAGAAGACTCGCGTGGGGAGGCTCTACTGTGTCCAAGAGCCCTCCCTGGATATCTTCTATGATCTACCTCAGGGGAATGGCTTTTGCCTCGGACAGCTCAATTCGGACAACAAGAGTCAGCTGGTACAGAAGGTGCGGAGCAAGATTGGCTGTGGCATCCAGCTGACGCGGGAAGTGGATGGCGTGTGGGTTTACAACCGCAGCAGCTATCCCATTTTCATCAAGTCCGCCACACTGGACAACCCGGACTCCAGGACGCTGTTGGTGCACAAGGTGTTCCCTGGTTTCTCCATCAAGGCTTTTGACTATGAGAAGGCCTACAGCCTGCAGCGGCCCAATGACCACGAATTCATGCAGCAGCCGTGGACGGGCTTCACCGTGCAGATTAGCTTCGTGAAGGGCTGGGGCCAGTGCTACACCCGCCAGTTCATCAGCAGCTGCCCGTGCTGGCTGGAGGTCATCTTCAACAGCCGGTAGTCGTGTGGGGAGAAGAGGACAGGACGGAGCGTGAGCCGAGCAGGCCACCGTTCAAACTACTTGCTGCTAACCTTTCCCGAGTGATTGCTTTTCATGCAAACTCTTTGGTCGGTTTTATTGTTGCCATTCATTGTTGGTTTTGTTCTGTTCTTATTTTTTTCCTTTCTTGTCATTCTTAACTTGTGTCCCGTTTGTCTTGTTCTTTGAGAAATTAGCTTATGATGCGGAGTTTTGTTTTGTTTGTTTTGTTTTGAGGTGGTGGGTGTGGTTGGCAGGACACCCCGATAATACGAAAACGGGAAACGAGAGTCAGCACTGCCTTGGATCAGCATTTCAGTTGTCAGTGTGTAGGGGTGTACATGAACGACAGATGGGGGAATGACGTGCTTTTTGTGTTCTTTATGGATGTCCCCAGCTGAGAGGCTTGCAGTTCCAAGCTGTGTGTCTCTCCAGCCTTTTGGACATGCTTGGTGGGGCAGGGGCAGTACCTGGGCAGACTGGCAGCAGGTGTCCTAGCAGCTGCCAAACTCTGCTCCAGCCTGCTGAAGCTGCCTCGCCCCCACCCCCTTCCCCACAGGACACGGGCCTATCCACAGGCTTCTGAGAAGCCAGCCTGCTAGAAGGCTGGACCAGAACCAGTTGTTTTCATCCCTGTCTTACTGCCTCCTGTCACCCGCTGCCATTGTCGAGTCTGTCTTTTTTGGCCATCTGCTCCTGGATCTCTCTCTTGAGATGGGCTTCCCAAGGGCTGCCGGGACAGCCCCAGTCACAGTATTGCTACCCCAGTACCCTCTCAGGCCCTTCCACCGGTCCCAGCCGTGGTTTTTCATCAGGTTTCTCCCAGATGTGGAAAGTCAGCTCAGTACCCCACCCCCCCAGCCTGCGTGCTGAGCTCTGTAGACCAGCGAGGGGCATCAGGGAGGGACCTGCTCAGTGGCCCCCCCCTTCCCGCTGAGAAGGGTATAGCCCTGTCGTAACAAAGGTACCATCCTAGGCTGGCTGCCAGTCCTTCTCTCAGCTCATACACTCGTATGATACTTTGACACTGTTCTTAGCTCAATGAGCATGTTTAGACTTTAACATAAGCTATTTTTCTAACTACAAAGGTTTAAATGAACAAGAGAAGCATTCTCATTGGAAATTTAGCATTGTAGTGCTTTGAGAGAGGAAAGGACTCCTTAAAAAAAAAAAGCTGAGATTTATAAAGAAAAATGTATTTTATGTTATATATAAATATATTATTACTTGTAAATATAAAGACGTTTTATAAGCATCATTATTTATGTATTGTGCAATGTGTATAAACGAGAAGAATAAAGAAAAGATGCACTTTGCTTTAATATAAATGCAAATAACATGCCAAATTAAAAAAAAAAAGATAAACACAAGATTGGTGTTTTTTTCTATGGGTGTTATCACCTAGCTGAATGTTTTTCTAAAGGAGTTTATGTTCATTAAACAATTTTTAAAATGTATACTGCATCCCTTGTTGTTCAGATGCTTTTCTTTGCTTGAGAGGGAGGCTGGGAGGTTTATCAGTGGAGCCAAAGGTCAGTGGGCCAGGAAGTAAAGGCTTTGGGTTAGTTCCTAGTTCCTAGATCTGGAATGAGCCGCCCCCATCCCCTTTTGTTAGGTGTGGCCTAGGTTTTCTAATTGTATACTGGGAACGACTGGAGGCGGCCCTTAGGCTGATTTGAGAACAACAGTGTCCCTGGGAGACTGGGAAGAATATCGGATCAGGGACGGAAGAGCAGAAATATCCTCAAGAACCAGGATCCACTGGCTCTCGATCCTTCCACACAGTCTTTATTCATTGTCCAGGGCGGGGGCAGGGGGATGTGGCCCCGGGAAACAGAGGTTAAGTGTCCCAGAGTGGTCAGAGGGGTGAGGCTTCCACCTCATTAACCCCTCCAGTGATGACCAAGTCCAGGCTTCATTCTTTCTGTCTGCATGGGATGTTCATGACTGACAGGTTCACCAGTCCTGCGGCTCATCCTGGGGCTCTATGTGGCGTCCCTCTTACGAACTCTGCCTGCATAAGCTCAGCTGAGACTTTTCATCCACGGTTTAGATTTATGTTCATTATATACATATAAGTACTACATGTGTGCCTGGTACCCAAGAAAGTCAGAAGAGGATGTCAAATCCCCTGGAACTGGAGTTACAGATGAGCTGCCGTGTGGGTGGGAGCTGAGAATCCAACCCAGAACCTCTGTAAGAGCAAAAAATGCTCTAAACTGATGGGCCATCTCTCCAGCCCTTTCATACTGAAGGCTTCACTGAGTTCCCCATGTGATGTTAATTGTGTAGGGAAATCTTTCTCAGAACTCTATGCAAGAATGGAGGCTTTAGGAAGCCAAGGAAGTCAAATGGCAAGTAGGACCGCTGAGCTATAATCCCGTGTGGCTGGTGTCCCATAATTCACTTCTTTGGCCCTGCTGTGTGAGCAGAACCTCTGGATTTGGGTATGGAGTGTGAGTTCTGGTGGGGTGGCTGTCAGAACCCTTAGAAGTCTGGCTTTAGGTGGAAGCTGATACTTTACTGCAGAAGACACTATCCACTGTCTGTGCCCTGGGCTGTACAGTAGACATCTATTCAGTCTCCTTTGAGGGTACCATCTGGCTCTGAAGAGGGAGGGGGTTAGTTGGGGGGAGGACAGAGTTGTGTTAGCTTTAGCCTGAAGATAACACTTGGTTGGGTTCTGACCTTCCTAGTGTCCTGATGTTTCTCTTGAGGATTGCCCATACAGTCTCTGTGACTGACCTCACTTGTGGGTACACACCATTACCCCTGTTGCTGATCAGGCAATTTCTTGAGGTTCCTTCACAGGAAGGTTTAGGTCTGATTTTATCACTTAGCTATCTAATTTCTAGGTAGGGCAGGGTTAAGATGAGCATGGCCAAGTGCATGTGTTTTCTTAAGTAGATTCTGGTTTGAAATGAAGCCATTTGATCTCTAAGCCCAGTTCCCAGTATTGGCCATGTTTGTTTACACCATACTATACTGCAGAGGATGCTGGCGGACCTTCCTGAAAGAGTTTATTCTTCAGAAGATAAATGATTTGCCCCAGACCACCCTACCCTACACAACTTGTGGCGGGGGCTGATGTGCACCCAGATGACACAGCCCAGGGGACAGGAATCTCTTTGTTGGTCTGTGTCTTCTCAAAGAAAGTGGCCTCAAGCCCACTGCCATTCCAGTGTGTTGATGGCAAGTAGGGTGCCGAGGATATGACAAACAATAGATGGCTCACAGTTATGGGCTTGGGAATCAGGCACAGTTGGGTTGGAGTGCTCGCTTGGGTGGTCACCCAACACTTTTGGCCCTCCATTTATGAAACATAAATAGGCATTCTACCTGCCCTGTGGGGCCAGAATAGAGATTATCGAGAAAATACACCCAAAGAGCTGTCTGAGCCATGTGGAATTGCTGATTTTGACCTACAGATGCAACGATTTCATTCACTGAAATCAATTAAATGATCAGTTTGGGGAGTGGAGATTAGGAGCCTTCATCATTCTTTAGACATGTCTAGACATTCTCTAGACAGGGCTGACAGTGTCCTCGGGGTGGTATGCACAGCAAGGGGACTGAGAGAATATAGTTAAGTGGATTGTGGGGGATGGTTAACACGGGGGTGAGCCCTTCTGTTTAGGATGCCATCAAACTGTTGTGCATAGGTCAGGCAGGAGGCAAGGCCAACAGAATCATGGCTCGAAAGCCAGGGTGGCCTGCCTTCGGGCAGTATGGACGCAGGCTGTTCAGGAACAGCCGGAACACTACAGTCCTGGCGCTGGAGCAGCAGGCCCGAGCTGCCAACTCAGCACTTTTCCCTCAGCCAGAAGTGCCCCCCTCTCTTTCTGAAAGTAATGATTTTCTAAAAATGGATTCCTTCCCCTCCCCCAGCTGCAATTAATCTACTGAACACAAAGTGGCCGCTGGAGGAGGCTTCTGGAGAGTTCGGACCAGTGCATGCTCTTTGATTAATTCAGGGATGATTTAGTGATGGGGAGGGGTGGGGAGGGATAGGGAGTGCAAACGGCCTCCGTGGGGACAAGCTGGGCCCACTTTGGGATCTATATAGTGACTGTCAGACCCACAAAGACTCAGCCAGGAGCCTCTTTCCAGTGAGTTCATCCCAGCCATTCTGGGTATTTGAGAGTTGAGCACAGACCCCAGCTTCGACATTCTTTCATGAACACCAGAAACTGAAGATAGGCCTGGAGCTGACATTTTCATAGAAGCTTTGGCGGAAGGGATACCAGACACATGGAGGATGCTTCCTCGTTTCTGAGAGTTACAGTAAATGGTGGCCTCAGACCTGCCAGTTTCTCTTCTTCTGTGGACACTTTGGTTTCCAGTATGAGCAGAGCACTGGCCCTACTGAGCACAATGAT
The DNA here is from genome assembly GCA_021653895.1 of Mastomys natalensis. Classification (NCBI taxonomy): domain Eukaryota; kingdom Metazoa; phylum Chordata; class Mammalia; order Rodentia; family Muridae; genus Mastomys; species Mastomys natalensis. The sequence continues at coordinate 1,174,692 of JAJTUV010000270.1, forward strand.
TGAAGTCATCACCAGGTGTCCCAGCCCCTCTCCTGTCTTACCCTGCTAGAGTTTTCTTCACAGTATCAACATCAGATGTGTTCGGTTGTCTCTCGTTTACCTGTTGGTTTGGTCGCTATTGCACTCCTGTGGCTCTATGACTGTATAGCTTAGCTCCCTGGTATCCAGAATGATACCCAGCAACACAGTAGACACTGCAGGTACTGCTTGGATGAATCAGTGGCTGATTTTCTGGCAGTGGGGGATGGGAGGTTCATTTATATTTCTACCAAATTTCCCAAGAACAGTGTGCATCTACTTACTTCCAGATATTTCATGAAAACAAAGAGGTTGTTCCTGTTATTTTCTTTCCAAAAAGCGAATGAGAAGTTCTCCCTCTTGGGGTGGTAATAACAACCGCAAACACTAGAACAGTCACAATAAGAAGAGCCTAGGGCTGGCAAGATGGCTCAGTGGGTTGAAGTGCTTGCCATGTGAAGTGTTTGAATTTGTAAGACCATGGGACTTTTACAGTGAGTCTGTAAAATCTTTTATGCTGTGATGTTTACATTAGTGTGTGATCTTGGGGGATGAACACGAAAGGAAAGGTTGTGGCTTTACATTGATGTGTTTGTGTGCGTCAGGTCGACAGTGTATCAATTGTGCTGAATAGTTTTATGCTAACTTGACATCGGCTTTAGTTATTTGAGAGGATGGAAGCTCAATTAAAATAATGCCCCTATAAGATCAAGCTGTAGGCAGACCTATAGGACATTTTCTTAATTAGTGAATGATGGGGGCGGGTGCCATGCATGGGCTGGTGATCCTGAGTTCTCTAAGAAAGCAGGCTGAGGAAGGCATGAGGACAAGCCAGTGAACTGCACCCCTCCATGGCCTCTGCGTCAGCTCCTGTCTCCAGGTTCCTGCCCTGTTTAAGTTCTGGCCTGACTTCCTTCAATGATAAACCATGATATGGAAGTGTAAGCCGAATAAGTCCTTTACTCCCCAAGTTGCTTTGGTCATGGTGTTTCACCGTAGCAATAGTAACCCTACCTAGCAAGCAAACCTGATGCTCTGAATTTGATCCTAGAACCCATACAAAGATAGAACGAGAGAATCAATTCTAGAAAGCTATCCTCCTCTGTCCTCCACATCACGAACACACATACAGTAGTAATAAAAAAACAAAACAAACCCAGCTTGTGTTTAGAGAGCACTATGTGTGAGAGAGATTCTGCAAATTGTGTTGTGTAGTCTTGAAGGGAATGCTGTCACTGGCCCATTTTACAGATGAGGATGTGAGGCTCATGAGTGACCTACAGGGAGAGAGTGGACATCTGTGGCATCCCAAGCCTTGTGGGTCTTAAGCCCCAACAGGAGGCTGCCAGTGGCTACAGAAGGGGAGGAGCTCTGCAGTGAGGACTGCTCCACGACTAGACTGTCCTGTCTCATCCCAGCAGGGGCTGTAATCTTTGCTTCACACAGGCGTCACGGCATCAGCACCAAGTCTAATGACACACTGCAGCCAGGGAAATTACAGTGCCCAGGAGACTTGTCCCAGAGGCCCTGCCCAGGGTAATACCAGAGCAGAGATGAATGCTGGGATATAACAAGGATTGAGCGGGCTGCTGGCCTTAGGTAATGGGAGGGCATGTGAGGGAAATGGAGGATTTTAGTTTGTTAAGGTATTTTCTTTTCATTGAAAATAGTGAAGAATAAGCCAGGTGTGTTATCAAATGTCTCTGATTGCCTGTATTCAGGAGAAGCTAGAGTCCAAGACAGCCAGGACTATAAAACAAAACTCTGTCTTCAACAACAACAATACCCAAAAGGTATAAAATGAAAAACGAAAAGTCAAAGTGACCCAGAGCCATCTTAAGCCATCTCTCTAGCACTGCTCCTCAGAGGGGACTGAACTGGAGACCTTCGAGTCCTGCCTTTCTGAATTCTGCCGTGCTCATGAATCTGTACAGACATGATTTTTACAAGTGGAGTTGTATTGGCCTACAAACTGCTTCTGTCCCCTAATGACACATCCCGGTCATTTTTTTTTTTTTTTTTGTAGGTCATTCATTTTCCTAGTTGTCTAGTGCTGGAGCTGAAATGTAAGATGCCAGCACTCACTTAAAAGATAGTGTCACTTAGTATTGACTAGGAGTGACACTGTGAACTGGGCACTCTCTAGTGATGGTGGTGGGCACGGACCTAGCTTAAATGCTTTTGGAAAACATTTGGCAGGCAGGCTCTGCCAAAGCTAAAATAACACTGGCATCTGAAATGTATTTCCATATTTTTCAAAAGACAGTAGAAGTATCTTCACAGCAAGGAGTCCTAACCTCGGAGTGACTTAAAATGCCCATCAAAAGTACAACAATTGTATTACATATAATGCTCACCAAGAAGTAACAGGAATGAGGGACCCGTGGTCACAGTGCTTACCTAATGGGTGATGCAGAGAAGGCATCTGACTTTGAGAAGGAGGGAAACTCAGTGATAATCACCAGGGCGATTCCGACAATCTCAATGTCCTGTTAAAAAACGCCACACACCAGGCTGGGGATGCCAGTTAGTGGTGGAAGTCTTGCCTAGTGCTCAGTGCCCTAGGTTTCCTGAGTTACATCCTGCGCAGTCAAGGAGAAAACAAGAAACAAAACCAAAAACAACCCCCTCATATGGGATGGTCTCATTTACGTAAAGTTGAAAACCAGGTGAAACTAATTTCTGCTGTTAGACGGCAGGAAAAGGGCAGGAGGGGAGCTTCGGGTTGGTCACATATGGCGCAGTTTGTAAAAATGATTTGTGTACATTTCTACACACATGTAATAATTCAGTTAGTCTGTTCTTTACGAAACAGCAGCAAAGAGGGCTAGGGAGACGGTTTAGGGATTAAAACCTTTGCAGTGTGCAAGCATAAGGACCACAGAAGCCTGGATCCTCAGAGCCACAGAAATGTCAGCTGGATGTGGCTGCCTGCCTGTAACTCTAGCCCTCAGAAGGTAGGACCCACGGATCGCCAGAGCAAACTGGCTATTCAGGGCTAGCCACTCTGAGTTTGATTGAGAGACCCTGCCTTGATGAATAAGGATGATTCTGACATCCACTTCAGGCCTCCACATACACCCACATACATGTGCCCCCACACATGTAAACATGCAAACACACACAAAAAAAAAATGGGAAAAAACAAAACAGTGGAGTCATTCAATCTCTCCCAAAAAAGTCAGTCCCACTTTCCTAAGCTCGAGGCTTCTCTTATTTTCCCCCACCTTGCCAGCTGCACCCACAAGGTGGGGCAGGGACAGAACAACACTGCCACTTCTGGTTTGGCACTCGGTGGGCCCTGGGGACCAGCTTCTGACGGGAGTGAGAGGACATTGATCCAGACTGTCTAGGGTAGGGGAAGGATCCTTACTATCGAAGTGGACAGTGTGCATCTGGGTGGGGGAGGGAGAAGACAAGGAAGAGGAAGAGGCACAGCAGTGGTGACTGTTCACATGGCTTTGGAGGGTACTGACAAACGTCCTTGTGGGTGCACAGCTCTGTAGATGGCAGCTCCAAGTCCTAAGTATTACATACAAGGAAAGACACATTGTCAGTGACAGCTGCTAGCAGCTAAAAAGTGTGCTTACCTGTGTTAAAATCTGTTTCTTTGTATCACTTCCTTGCCCCTTTAAACACAAGGCATTCCAGTTGGTAGTCATGTACCTGTTGGAGCACCACATGCACACAGGAAGCCTCCACCCTTACAATAGACACACACACACACACACACACACTCACATAGACACACACACTCATAAACACACACAGACACACTCACAAACACAGACATACTCACAAACACACAGAGACATACACATTCACACTCGTAAACACACAGACACAATCATAAACACACAGACACACACAGACACACAAACAGACACACAAACTCACACACACGCACACAGACACACTCACACAGACACACTCACAGACACACACACATGATACACTGAATTTTGATTGGCATTTACTCTTTTGAGGACCGTGGGACCCTGGTACACAAGATGTGGTGGCCCCCACAGTGTCTCAGTTGATGAGTTGATGAATAACTGGGTGTGCAACCAAACTTACAGGTCTGTTTTATTTTTATTTGGAGGATGCTCAGAATGATCATTTGTTTATCATTTATTTGATTTTAATTCACTATTTAAAAATTAGATAGAGGCAGGGGATGAGGTAAGAGAGTGCATGCAGGGCTCTGGATCCAATCCCCAGAACACAAAGGCAAGTTCCCAAAAGAAAAGGAGAAATAGTTTAACCTCGAAACAGACAAAGTCTTACCTCTGGTCCCAGCCATCACTTAGAAGCTCACCTTGTTCCTTTCTCCAGTCCTTCTTACATTCCCTCCACAAGCTCAGTGCTCACAGGAAACGTGTTGAGGGAATATTTGTTATAACGTGATACTAGAGTGTGATTTCAATTCTTGCCATTTATTTTATGTGGCTAGATGGTTTTCCTTCGTGTATATCTGTGTATTACATGCATACAGTGCTCATGGAGGTCAGAAGAGGATCAGATCCCCCGGAAATGGAGTGAGAGATGTGTGAGCCACCAACGGGTGCTGGGAGTGGAGCCTGGGTTCTTTGGAAGAACAACCAGTGTTCTTAATGGCTTAGCTCTCTCTCTAGTCCCAGCGTGTGAGTCCTTTTTGAGTGCCCCGCTCTACCACTGAGCTTCATATGCTGTCAGTAAACGGAGTGACTTTGTCTCTGCCCTACACGTCCGTAGCTGCACGCTGAACACCTTGCTCCCCTCCCCCAATGCTCCACTGTCTCATGAAATCATCTCTTCTTTCACCGGCTTACACAAATGACTTTGTTTTAACCAACACTCTCATTTGCCATGGAAGAGCAGAGAGAGGAATTAGGTAGCAGAGGCTGGCCAGGTGCTGCTCCAGCTAGCCCAGCCTCTTGTCACCTCACCTCAGCCCTTTGCCTTCCTACTGCTTATGGAGAGGAACCCTGTGAAGGCCACCACCTAACCCATGCCCTGGGGTAGATTCCATGCTTAATGCAAGGACACGTGGCACGAGTCATGTATTTGTGCACTCTAGTCTGGGTGACAAAATAGAAGCAGCGAGTGTTTCGAGGCGGCGGGGGCGAGTCAGGATGCAGTCAACAGGACATGTATTTTTGTTTAATCTGATCACAGTCGCCTGGGCTCTGCCTGGGAAACTTTCCCTTGCTGGGTTTTCTGGAAAGGGCAGAGATCAGATTCCTGCTTTCCCAGCTTCCCAGGGGCCAGCAAGTGGTCCATCAGATGCCCCTGCCATTTCAGAGTCAGGATCTGGCAACAGAAACACACAACAGTCCTGCAGAATCATTCCAGCAGTGGGTGGGCAACAGCCACACACTGCTCCGAGGGGGACAGCAGGGACCACAGAATGACAGCAGAATCAGTTTAGTGCCCACTGCTGATGTCTGTGGGCAGAGAAGAGCCGCCTGGGGTTCTGTGACAGGTCAGTATAGTTCTTTAGAGGTCAGCATGAGGTATGACTTGACAGTCATCCTTGCTGTGGAGAAATGTTGTGACTTGTTTCTGTGACTCCCTAGGGTCCCTGTGACTCCCTAGGGTCCCTTCTGTGCATAACTCAGTCATAATATGTTATTTTACAACCAGGAAGACTGACCAGGGAGAAGGTTGGGGTGGACTGGGGTACTTAACAAGGTTGGTTAAAAAGGCATTCCCCTTGGGACAGGAGGGTGGGGGTGGGGTGGCTGGGATTGTCTGTGCCTCACCATGGTGTTGTAACCATGACATCCTCCTACACAGGCCACTCTGCACCGACAGATTGGTACAGTTATTTCTGCCTCTGGGACTATTTCAGGAGGACCCAGCCTGGACTAAAGCCATCCTAGGCAAAAGCCCCATTCATGAGGACTCTGCTGCTTCCAAACACTGCTGAGAGCAGCCGGACTGGGAAGCCTGATTTCTTCCTTTCCTTATTCTCCTGCGGTTGACCCCTTATGAGCTTGAGTAAGTCCTAGTCCCCAAGGCTCAGGGTCCTCCCCAAGATACTTCAATGTGTGCAGGAAGCTGACAGGTCTTTTCCGGTGCTCAAGCTTCCTATTGGAGTAGTCCCAGGGCCCCGCCCCGCGGCACCCCCAACACCTCTGATACCCTTTACCTCCTGACAGCCTGTCTCTTGATCTCCAAAAGTAACATGTGAAGAAAGCGTGATTGGTGGGAGGAGGGAGTGGCTGACTGTATCAGGGGGTGTGAGGTGAGGGTTGAGGTCCCTGTACCGTGTTTCTCCTTGGGTCCTGGACCATGCCCGGTTTTATTTCTCCCCGTCTCATCTTCTGAAAACTCAGTTAATCTTTCCTTGGTCTTTGAGGAACAGGCTAAAAAGAGGGAGTGAGAGAGACCCAGGACTAGGGATTGAGGAAGGAGAGCAGAAGGCAAGGCCCTGAGGCAGCTGGCAGCCGCCTTCTGGAAAGCCCCCCTCAACTGAGCCCCGTGAAGGCCAAGGAGGCCCCGTCTCCAGTCCATTTCCCTTGAACTGGAGCCAGCGGTCCTCACGCATTACTCATTGGCGGGGCGGCCCTGGCCCCAAGCCAAGGAAAACAAGCCTCTAGCCTGCCTGGGGGCTGGTTGGCCTGGGCTTGGGAGGGGAGGGAGGTGCCCGTATTACATTTAGCTTGCTTGGTCCTCCTACGGCTCAACCCAGCCTGACTCTAGGCTCAAGCTCTGGCCCAGCCTTCTCCAATTGGGCCTGATGATGTCCTGGGAGCCGGCCCTGTTGGGACTTTGCACTGGTTCTCCTAGTGATGCTTCAGCAGCCCTTCCTCTCTGCCAAGGGAAGGCCGTGATTTCTCCTTAGGCCGCCATAGCAGTAGCTTCACCCTGTGGCTGCCGGCCGACTGGCCGCGCTAATGCTGAGGCAGAAGGAGCTCTGTTCTTCCCCAGCTCTGGGTCTGGTTCAAGAGCATCTTTCCGAGTGACTGGCTTTAGCAAGGGATGCTTTTTGCTACTATGCAATAGCTGACTTACGGGACTTCTGGAAGGATGGAAGCTCTGGTGGTTGCACAGAGGAAGAGCCACGTGGTGGGCACCATCACAGGAGCTGAGGTGATGGATTTGAAAACAGGACGTGGAAGGGAGTAGGATGAAGGGAACACACTGGCTTTGAACATGCCCATTCCAAGTCTGTCTTTAACCTTACTCTTGACCCATCTACACATACATCCATCTACCAATCTGTCCACAGCACCCACGGAGCTGCCCAAATACACACCTACTGCTGCACACACGCCTGTCTGTCTACATACCCACATATTTGTCCACATACCTACTACCCATCCATTACCTACCCATCCATCTATACACTTAGCTACATAGTCATTTATCCACAAATCCATATACCTCCATCCACCTCCCCACACACCTGTGTCCCCACACACCTGTAGCTCACACACTTGCATCCCCACACACCTGCATCCCCACACACCTACATGCCCACGCACCTGTATGCTCACATACCTGTATGCCCACACCTCTGCATACCCACACACCTGCATACCCACGCACCTGCATACTCACACACTTATATCCTCACACACCTGTAGTCCACACACCTGCATACCCACACACCTAGCCACACATGTAAATATCTACTCTCCCATCTACTACCCACACTCGACATCACCTCATCCACACATCTGTCTATCTGTTCCCCATACTCATGCACATACCTATCTGTGCACCCATCCACCCACCTATCTACCCATCAACACACCTACCTACTCATGGATCAAGCCATCTACCCATACACATCCACACATCCATCTGTGTACGCATCCACTACCCACCCAGCCATCGATCTATCCATCCCACTCACCACCCACCTGCTCACCTGGGTACCATCTAGCCACCTGCTCACACTCATCTACCTAGCCTTACATCCATCCACTCATCTGTTTATCCATACCCCTTTCACACTCATGTGCTTTCCCAGCCATCCATATGTCCATCAAAACTACAAGAGCCTATAAGCCAGGTCTTACCTGACTCTTACATATGTAACCTGGCTTATAGAAAGCTGAGTAAGTTTGTTTAAAATAAATGGTAGACAGGAGACTGGCACTTGCCCCCAAGGGAGTTCTTCATCTTGGGGAACAAAAATTACAAAAAATATAAGTGCTCCAAAGGAAGACATCAAGCTGCCAGGGAAAACACTGGACTCTGCTATGTAACTCCAAGCAGGTCATTAAATCTTTGTGTTTGAGTGTCTGCGTCTATAAAGTGAGGGCATAGTAATGTCTACTCATAGGACTTTCCACTACCTTCTTAAAATGAGCAAGCCAGCGCTTTAATATTGACACAGATTTCTAGTCCATAGTGAAGCAGTGTGATTTTCTCATGGGTTTTATTGAGACAGCATTCACGTGGCATACGCTGTCCACTTGAAGTACACAGTGCAAAGGTCTTGAGTATACGCAACGGTATTTTATGAGCAGCCATCGCCACTCTGATTTTGTCACCCCTGAAACAATCTTGTGTGCATTAGCTATTGCTCATCTTCCTCTCTCAATCCCTCCCCCCACCCCCACGCCAGCCCCCACCCGGGCCTAGGCTTCCCATCACACTGGCCTCAACTCATCACACTGTTAAGCTCCCTGGGAAGCTCAGGCTGGCCTCACACTCCTCCTCAGCCTCCAGAGTGCTAGCATTATAGGCATGGGCTTCCTTGTCTGGATTAGTCACTGTTGGAGGAAAGCCATGCTAGTGGACAATCCTTGGTGTGGTTCTGATATTTCTCTCTCTCTCTCTCTCTCTCTCTCTCTCTCTCTCTCTCTCTCTCTCTCTTTCAGACAGGGTTTCTTTGTGTGGCTTTGGCTGTCCTAGAACTCACTATGTCGACCAGGCTGGCCTCGAACTCATAGAGATACACCACCTCTGCCTCTTCTCCAGAGTGTTGGGATTAAAGACGTGCAGCACAGTTGCCTGACTTTTTCTTTCTTTGTTTTCTTCTTTCTTTCCTTCTCTTTCTTTCTTTTGAAGATTTTAAATTATTTGACTTTATGTGTATGAGTATTTTACATGCGTGTACCACATGTGTGTATTGTCTATGGAGTCCAGAAAAGGGCTTTGGATCCCCTGGAACTGGAGCTACAGTGTTGTGAGTCACTGTGTGGTGCTGGGAACTGAACCGTGCTGTTTTGCAAGGATGACAACTCTTTCCTCACTGAGCCATCTGTTCAGTCTTCCTTATCTATTTCTGGTTGTGTTGTTTCTCTTGTTCTTTTGCTGTGAGCATTATTTTTTTAAAAAAATATTTATTTGTTTATTTTTAGTTCTCGTATGTGAGTGTTTGGTCTGCACGTATGTATATGCACCAAATGCCTATGGTGGCCCTAGCGACTTTGGATTCCCTGGCGCTGGAGTTACACAAACAATTGTGAGCCACCATGCCGGTGTTGGGACTCAAAGCCAGGTTTTCTGCAAGAGCGCTGAGTGCTGTCAGCTGCTGAGCCATTTCTCTAGGCCTTATGCTTCTTCCAAGAGTTTTCTAATCATCTTGTTGGCTTCTCCATACATAAGTCAGCTGGAATTTTGACAGTAAACCCACTGAATTGGTAGGTCAGTTTGGGGTGTCAATCTTGGGATGAGCTCACTATGCAGACCACCAGGCTGGCTTCGAACTCACAGAGATCTGCTTGTCTCTGACTCCTGAGTGCTGGGATGAAAAGTGTGTACCACTACCACTCAGACGTTTTTTAATTCTTTAGTTTTTCCTTCACCAAATGTTTTCTAGTTTTCAGAGCATAACTCCTCTTGTGAAATTTTGAAGTAGTTTGTTCTTTTTGATGCTGTCATCATTTTTTTTTTAAAAATAATTTCTACTTTTGGATCTGTCTATTAAGTTTTGAACAAGTGCTACAGTGTTCGGTGTTGCGAGGGCAGATAGCAGTGGACAAGCTTTGAGGGTTAGAGAGATCGAGTATGGAAAGGAGGCAAGTGGACGTGGCCTTTGGCTTTTCTTGACTATTCCCCTTCCTTGAAACATGACAGAGAAGGGTGTCCTGTAGAGGCAAAAGAGCCAGCCCTTCAGAGCTGGAGAGAAGACTGCAGAGTTGGCTGAAGGAGCTGACTATTTACATGGGAAATTCACCTGCCCATTCCGGTTGTGCCAGAGGCCACAGCCAAAGCAAGCTCTGCCACTCCAGGGAGCGGAGGAAGCTACTCCCAGGAGGCCTGAGGGCTAGCTGAAGGGCCAAGGGAGAAGGTGGACTCTGTCATCCCTGCTAAAGAGTCCTCCTGGGAGGACCTTGCAGGACTTCCTTCACTGACCCGGAGACTCCAGTCTGTTTTATCTCTCTTCCTGGTGTCCCCTCACCCCTCTGCCATGCTCCTCTAGAAGACAAGTAGGGGCAGCAGGACCTTTTGGGACCATGACTGTGCAAGACCCTGTCCATCTGAAGGTGGGGAACATGAGAAGAAATGAGCCCTAAGTTTGGTTCACTTTCTCACTGTACTATCTCTTTCCTGTTACTGCTTCTGCCTGGGCCTCTCACCCTAACGAACTGTTTTGCAAGCAGGACAGTGGCTGATGGTCTAGCCAATCGGGGACCCAGGGCTCCAGACAATCAGTGCCAGTCTGTGTGTCTCTCTCCCTTCTCCAGAGCTTCTTTCGACACTGCACCCTCCCCCACGCCTGGAAGTCCAGTTCCTCATCTCAACGGCAGCTTTTTCTTCAGCTCAGATCCTGTGGCACTTGGAAGCAGCCTGGAGACCCTAAAGCTCTCATCCATCTTCTCCAGTATCAGACTTTCTGAACCTACTGTCCCCATGGCACAGGCCAAGTCTCAGAGGGATGGCCTAGGCCAGGATGCACTTAGTGTGGGCCTTCTGGGATGCAGGGACGGGGATGCTCGAGGAGCTGTGGCTCCTTTTGGTCCTCCATACAGGGCCCTGTATTATGATGGGTAGACATCCTGCCTAGGGCTGCAGACAAGTTCTGAGAAGGGAGATCAGTGTACCCTTAGGTCTCAAGACAGTGACTGCGGCTAATCCTGCCTGCTAGGACACTCTCCTTAGTGATTTGGAGGAGTCTTTAGTGCTATGGGTAGACAGAACAGTTGCCCTCAAGAAGGAGTCTGGCTACAGGGCTGAAATGAGACTATCTCAAAAAGTGGTGGAGAAGAATTTGGTGGGCAGAGCCAAGACTGATGGGGTAAAAACCTGTCTGCCAATCTACTATGTGATGTCAGAAAAATGATTTGATTCCTTTGGGCCTTGACTTTCCCAGTGATAGATGTGTTGATGGCCAGAACTTAGAGACAGCTGCGAATTTGTAGTTGGATGACCTTTTCGAGTGAAGGCTGTTCTGTTTTGATGGTTCATCAGCACCCCGTTTCCACTCATTAAACCCTAGTAACAACTCTCTACCTCCAGTTGTGACAACCCAAAACATCTCCAGATGTTCCCAATAAGTGGTCCCTGATTGGCAAGCATTGGCTTGGATGAGTCGATGTATTCGGTTTGCCTAGAATGGCACCTGCTCAGAGGTAACAACTATTACCTATTAGCTACTATTACAACAGTGTCAAAAGCAAAGACAGGACAACGTGCTTCATATTTTTGAGGACTAAAGTGTGGTATCTGTGGGGAAGAGGACAGACCCCATCTTTTTTATTATTATTAATTTATTTATTTGGTTTGGTTGTTTGGCTTGGTTTTTTAAGACAGAGCTTCTCTGTATAGTCCTGGAACTTGTTCTGTAGACAAGACTGGCCTCAGACTCAGAGATTCCCCTGCCTCTTCCTCCTGAGTGCTAGGATTAAAGGCGTGAGCTTAACCCACAGCCTGTGTTTGTTTGTTGTTTATTTTTTGAGACAAGGTTTGTTTTTCTGTGTAGCCCTGGCTGTCCAGGAACTCTCTCTGTAGATCTGGTTGGCCTTGAACTCAGAAATCTGCCTGTCTCTGCTTCCTGAGTACTGGGACTAAAGGTGTGTGCCACCACTGTCCAACTAAGAACATCTATTCTGAAAAAATGTTATCAATGGCTTAATTATTAAGAGCATAGAGTGCTCTTTCAGAGGAGCTGAGCTGGGTTCCCAGCATTCAGATCTAGGGGGTATCTGATATCTCTAGTCTCCAAGGGCCACAGTCATGTATATCACCCCTATTATATACACATTAATTAAAAACAAAATAAGTTAAATGCCATCAGAGTGGTTCAATGGTAGAGCTCATATCTAGCATGTTCTAGGCCTTGGATTTGATCCCCATCACAACAAAAGGAAAGACAGAAATTAAGATTCGCTCATTTTCCTGACCAACTCTTCCCCATCATTGGATCTGCTAACCTCGAGCGTGGTTTTGAACCCCCAGTGAGTGTACTGGGGTACATTAGGATGCCTCAAGACATGGGAAGGAGAAGACCCAGCCCCAGCTCTGGCTGATAGAGGCTCTGTCTTCACTCAGTAGGAAGCTCCTTCAGTTTAAATTACATCTCAAGGGATCCCAAGAAAGGACTCACCAGCCTGGCATCTGTGTGCCCAGCTCACACATTTGTTCATTTGCAAAACACTCACCAAGGGCTTGCTGTGCACTAGAGGACATCAGAGACAGGCTGAACGGTGGCTTAAAAGCTCCCAACTCTGGCTAGATAGAAGAGGGAGAATTACATTGGCCATGGAGCCAAAGGTTAGGGATCCTGGTCAGGGAGGAGCCCTAAAGAGGTATGGGGTGGTGTGGAGGATGGCTCTAGATCAGTTTATAAAGACTTAGTGTCAGCTTAGACACACATACTAACAGACCTCCGCAGGCCATCACAGGAGGGGGCTCTTGGTGGGGTTCCTTCAAGCAGGGCCCAGCCAAGGTTCTTGCTCCTCCTTCCTGCTCCACTGAACGACAGGAACAGAGGCTCTGAGGGGCTGCTCAGACAGGGCCCTGGCCCTGACTCATACCCCGCCTCCAAGACATGCTCCACCTGCACATAATTACATGTTACCTCCAATCACTTTGAACTGCATGGCAGTCAGACAGCTCAGCTGGAGGAGCAGCATGGTGGCCTCTCAGCTCGGGAGGGAGGATAGGCCTTCCCCTCCAGACACTGGGTAACCAGGAGCCCTTGGGGTAGAGCAGGCAGTAGGGGGAGGCAGGGTCAGGCAGGACCTAGCAGGAAGCCAAACCCATGAACCCTTCCTTCTTACCTCCATCTTGGCTCCTAGCCTCCTCTGGGGTTTGCTGGGTGGGGCCTCACTCACAGTGTTGTTTAAAAAAAAAAAAAAAAATCACTGAACAGGCTTGGTGGAGAAGAATGAGCAGACCAAATTATGGTCCTATGAGAAGCTGGGTTTAGGCAAAATGGGTGTGGCTGGTCCATGGTGATGCCGGGATGCAGATCTGGCACTCAATACGGTCACATGGCAGTTCCCTAAAGCCCAGGAATTCCCTTGTTTTTGAGGGGAGTTGGGGCTGTTAAACTCTGCCTGCCCCAGCACCTTGGGACCAGGCCCCCATAGAGAGCGTGTGGGGTTGTTAGAAGTCTGTGATGCTGAAGAAGGGCCCAAGGCCAAATGTGGCATTTGGGAACACCTCGGGGGGTATAGAGGGGTGTCTAACCACAGTGACTTTTGTCATCCAGAACAGTATCTCCCAAGCAGGTCTTCTTCACCATGGTCCCTATTTCCCTGTGGAGTCAGGGGGAGTAATGAGGCCTGCCTTACCTTCCTTCAGAGAGATTTTGAGGCTATGACAGATAAAGGAGAACAGAAAGGGATGTGAAAATTCAGAATACACTTGCGTGGTTATTAATATCAATGTCCTGCTAGCCCATTGGGAGCACAGCCATTACAGGCCAGCAGGTTCTCAGCCTTCCCTTAGAGCCAGGTCTTCACTATACCCTGAAGCTGTCTTCAGGAGCATTTTGAGGAGTCACAAACTACCTCTGACCTCCCCAGTCTGGCACAGTCCCCGTGGGGGTGATGGAGACGTGTGCTTACGTAGTATAATCTCTCTGTGAGGGGTTCCCTGGTACTGCTGATGTCATACAAGAACACATCAAACACACAGACATTAGTATATAAGCATGCTCACCCATATCTTGCTAGAAAAGGGTAACTCTTACACACATGCACATACAGGTACACACAAGCAGCTGCCTTCTCTGAAGCTGATTCCATCACCATCTGAGGCCAGTGGAGCAGGCAAAGATGTTATTATCTGGGTGGTGGTGGTTGCCGTAAACGTCCTTAGAGAAAAAAAAAACTCAGCTCGGCAAAAAAAAAAAAAAAAACCAAACCAAACATCAAACGGCGGCCAGCAGCCGCAGATAGCAGAGGCGACGGCCCTTTGGGGCCCTTTCCAGTGCAGACCTGCCTCCTCGTTTGGAAAAACGACTTATTATTAATCTGTGATTGAAACTGTAATTATGCCATCACCCGGTCAACAAGCTGGAACATGGTGCTGGCTGGCAGGACTTCGGGGAAGTGTGTTCTTCCCCTCGACTGGGACCATGCTGGCACCTTCCCCAGCGAGTGTGTACTGTGCAAACGGGGTGGTGCACTCGCCTGCAATCTCAGACCCACCTCCTTGCTGGGCAGATGGGTGTCTCTCAGCTCCTCTCCCCAGTATCTTTCTGGGAGGTGTGGCCTTGGGATGTTCCTAAACAGAGAACAACCTTTTCAGAGCCCCAGCCCATGAGGAACAGCGGGGGTTTAGGACTGAGCCTTCTTGAATGGCAATCTTCCCAGCATGCCCTCTGCAAAGGACCCTTCCTCATCACCCTTCATGGACACAGTCCCTGGGCCTGCTAGCTTGCTCCTATCTCCAGGTCCCCTAAGGGTTGGCTGGCTCCAGCTTCACAGCAATATCCTCTATTGACTAGTTATCACACACCAGATCTAGCACAAAATGCTTCCTGCTCATGACGTTATTTAATCTTATTTATTTTTTATATGAATGGGTGTTTTGCATGCATGTCTGTCTATGCACCACACGTAAGCAGTACCGAGAGAGGCCAGAAGAGGGCATCAGGTACCAGACTGGATTTAACCGACGGTTGTGAGTCCCCGCTGTGGGAGCTGGGAATCAAACCTAGGTCCTCTGGAAAAGCACAGAGCTCTTAACTACTATTCCATGTCTCTAGCCCCTTAGCAAATCTTTTTTAAACCATTCAGTCCCAATATGAAGTAAAAGACCAGAACTAGCCTCACAAATAAGGCTGCTGTAACCAGTAGAGTCAGGTGCCCTGTCTGGGCCTCAGAAATGGTGTTAAAGTCAGGTCTGCCATAGACTGACTGTCTCTACCTACCCTGCAGCGAGCTCTGGTGAAGCTTCAGCAGCGCACCTTTGGCCTTGGCCATTTATCTCCGTGCCTTCAGCTGCCTGATTCTTCTCTGCCGCTTGTTTCTGCAGGCTGGGATGATCTGGGCACTTCTAGTCTCCCATCTTCTACCCTGGATCATTATATGCCAGTCAGGAAGCCTAGATCCCACTGATGACTCCCTGGATGTTTCTGCTATTAAATGATGAGAGCCTGGGTTCTGGTCACATCCACATACCATACTATGGGTCAAAGGGAGGCACCATGGGTATGATTATGTGTGGGACAGTGAGGGAATGCAGGTCTTTGGAACAAGATAAAATTGTCTGAGCCTCAGGCCTTCATTGACAAATGGGTGTGGCAAGGCCTATCCCACGGGTAAAAGGTTACTGGCGTGCAGCTTAGAACAGACCACAGCAGACTGGCTGGTTCCACGGGAGAGCGTGGATTTATTTTGGATAGAGGGTGGGGAAGAAGTGGGGAAACGATAGCGGAAAGAGAAAAAGAGAGAGCTTGGTGTCGGTAGTTCCGAATATTTATATGGGCTGTGATGTATTCTCTTTCCCAGGTACCAGGTGAGGTAGTCAGGTGGATTATGGGAATGTTTGGTGGTTGTCTTAGTAACGAGGTAGAAGTCGCCCGTCACCTGAATATGACGTCACTCAGAGTTTGGGCTTAATGCTCACAACAGGGATCCTGGTGGGAGAAACTGACAGAATGCAGTAGGGAAGGCTGACATTTCCTAAGTTCCCTTTAAGGACAGGGATACCACCCTGAATTGTCCTATAGGTGACATTCTCTGCAGCTAGCATGGTCTACATGGCCAACTACGAGAAACTGTTGTGTTCCCTCCTTTCAACCCCAGGTTCTTCTCCACTTCATGACCCACCAGTATCTCAGTTCCTTTAGTCCCGGGCCATTCAGCTCCGGAGAAAGCCCCTTACTTTAGCTAAGGGCTTATTATTGTAGTATCTTTCTATTAGTGCTGAGGCTATGTGCCAGGCCGATTTATTCATACAACAAGCAGGGTCCCATTTCTGTCATCTTCCCTTAACTGAGAAAAGATCTGGAAAGGCTTTCTAACACACAGGGTCTCCAAATCCCACCATACCTGTATAGAGCAGGGACGTTTCTTGCCTAAGGTCACACACCAGGGAGAAGTAGACAGAGACAGTGAATGTCTCCTGGGGGTCAGACCATCATCAGAAACACATTACCAATTTCAGAGAGGAGACAAACTCATACACAGCTTGTCAGATTGTGAGACAGTTGCCTGGGGTGGGGAGTGTTGGGGAAGAAGGTATAGTTCTGAGGTGTCAGGGACCTTAGCAATAGGGCAGAGGTCTTTCTTGAGTGAACAAGTCTGTGGGGTTGGTGGTGGGTTGTGCTTTGCTGAATTCATCCCACAGAGCAGTGTTGGGATCGGCCTGATGGGGCGTTAGTCGTGTGTCTATATGGATTAGTGCGTACCAGCCTAAAGGGCATGTGGTGGTAAGCTCCCGGCCCTTCTTGTCTTCAAGGTTCCTCCATAGGACAGCTTGGCACACAAGACATCATCTCAGAAGCAGAGGAAGCAGCCCTAAGTGCCAGCACCTAGATCTGTGTTGAGCCCAATATTCCTCAGAACACTGCTGATACTATGCTGTGTCTGGTGTTCCGAAAGGCAGTTCGTTGGGCGGACACTTGCCCTTCGTGTGCTTGGTGAGGTTTCCAGGCCTGGGCTGGGTGTTACATTTGCCAGAAAGACAGCTTCCCTCCCAGCACAGGGCATGGTACTCAGCTGGAGAGGCTGAGGAGAGAAGAAAGCAGAATCTGCGCAGAAAGTGCAGACTTCTGACTGAGGTCAGCGACCCTGCCATCTCTACATCGCACAGAACTCCTCTGAGGTGGGTGCCACCACCTGCCTGCTACAGACAGGACATAGCCCTTAGGGCACCAAGTGCAGGCCCTGGGCTATGCAGTCTCTCATTTCACACAGGGCTAGTGCAGCCAACCTTTTCTCATAGAGCTCTGATCACAAGCCCAGATCTTGTTCCTCCCTCCCTATTCTCTGACCTAATGTGGTGCCTGGACGAACTGCGTGTAGGTGTAATACTATCAGACTTTGGCTATCCTGGACTTGCTTTGTAGACCAGGCTGGCCCTAGATTAATAGAGATACACCTGCCTCTGTCTCTGGAGTGCAGGGATTAAGAGCATGCGCCACCATGCCTAGAACAATACAGCATCTTTATGGGGACATTGGGGGATCGTGTCAGCACAGCTGGGAAGTCAAGGCTCTTCTGTTTCCTTATTGCTCCTGAGACATCTGATAGGCAGAGGCACAGAGATGGCTCAGAGCATTCCTTGGTGCTCTTTTCAAGTCTTTCCCCCACAGTTCTGTAAGTTGGGGGCTCTTTAGGACAATGGTTCTCAACCTGTGAATTGCAGGACCCCTTTTTCAGGGATTGAACAACCCTTTCACAGGGGTTGCCAAAGACCAAAGGAAAACATATTTACATTACAATTCACTACAGTAGCAAAATTACAGTTATGAAGTAGCAGCAAACTTATTTTATGGCTGGGGAGGGGTGGACACCACAACATGAGGAACTGTATTAAAGGGTCCCAGCATCAGGGATGTTGAAAACCGCTGCTCTCGGAGAACCTGACCTCGGCTGTTATCTAGTCCAGTCTTTAGGATACATAAAGGGGCAAATATTTCTGGCCAGCCTTGAGATAGCTTCCTGTCTTCCACCTCTGAGAAAGCATTGTTGGCTACTCCACCCATTTCCCATATGGGAAACTAGCAGATTTGTGGTCCCGCTTGCCTCCTCTCCCTCATCTCGTCATACTTTCAGCTCCTGCTCGACAATGAGAGGGGACAAGGGAAGGTGGAAGCAGGTAAGGAAGAAGGAGAGGTGTCCAGGAGCAGGCTCCTCCCAGTCTGGCCCCGAGGGACTGAAGTTGCCATGGCATCTCAGGCCCCGCCTCATCTTCCCTGACCAAACCCTGCCGCTTCTCCCAATAAAAGCTAAATTTACTCTTTTAACAAGTACAGCGCTGCATTAAAGCACAATGGAATGCTTGGGAAGGGAGAATGCCATGCCATGAGGGCCTACGCGTGAGGGCTGGTGCTGAGGGTGCAGGCGCAATGCAGGCGCAATGAAGGCGCAATGAAGGCCTGAGCACAGACTGCATGGCGGCAGCGGTACCTGCTTTAAGAGGGGAGAAGGCCCTAGGAGCATAGCACCTGCTTGGGAGATCAGGACAGAGTTCCGCAGCTTAGGGCAGATCCCCCAAGTCCTCCGCGGGACAAGCCACAAGCTCGTCTTTGTCCTAGGTGACCTTTAAGGACATAAGGCTCAACTCTTGTGGAGCTGATGCTTCCTGAAGACTTTGCTTTTCCTGGAGGAAGTGTGGTAAGGCAGATCTCTTCCTTCCCACAGTCAGCTCAGAACTAGGAGGGAGAAGACCAAGTTTGCCTCCACTGGGTTTTCCAGCCATCTTTCCCTCCTCCCAGGGAGCTTCAGGTATTTGTGAAGCTCTACCCAACTAGGCAGCTCTCTCTCTCTCTCTCTCTCTCTCTCTCTCTCTCTCTCTCTCTCTCTCTCTCTCTCTCCCCTTCCTCCCTCCCTCTTTTTCTTCCCTTTTCCCAACATGGAAGTGACCTGTTGATTTGTTACTGATAGTTACCATCGAAGCAGCTAGCACAAGGTAGATGCCAATCAAAGACCCACTTACCTGCATACGCGACTATGAGAAAGAGTTCAGTATACTGATGACTTTTTGTTGTTGTTTGTTTTTGAGACACAATCTGGGTATATAGGCCAGGCTGACCTTGGACTCTGGCTCCTCCTGCTTCCTGTGTGCTGAGTTTACAAAAGAGCTCCCCAATGTCTGGACTTTTGACTAGTATTCATAAGTTAAAAATGAATACCACATATACTCAGTACAAAAGCCTTAGACAACAAACATGCAATAAAAATAAATAAATAAATAAAAATAAATAAATAAATAAATAACCTTTAAGGGCCTGGAGAGATGGTTCAGCAGTTAAGAGCGCTTGCTGCTCTTCCAGAGAACTTGACTCCAGTTCCTAGCATTTTTATCATGTAGAAGTTAATACGCCCTGGTTCTTCCTCCCAGCCCCATGCCCCAGAAAGAAGATTCAGACTAAATTATATGTACAAACACCTTGACCATTCTGCCATGTGGTTGGTTACTTGTGCTCAGGTACCATAGGTCTGTCTTGTCACATCTTTCTGGTGACTCTCTTGCCTTCTCTTTCCCAGAATTTTCTCCTCCCAGATATCCCACCTGTTTCTTACCTATGCAATAGGCCATAGGCTTTTTAATTGACAGATGATGCATTCATACAATACACAGGATATTCTCTCTGCAATATCAGGTAGCAGACAATCACTTGTACTCCAGAGGTCTCGTGCCTCTGGCCTGCACAGGCACCTGTGATCATGTGTATACCACCCCTCCATATAGCCACATAATTTAAAAATTTTTTAAATTAAAAAGATGTTTAAAAAAACTTTAAAGATTTCCAACAGTTAACCATATCATCATTTATTAATAATTACTTTCCATAATTTGATAATTATATGTTTTCTATACATCAATATAGTTTTCCTTTACAAATTGATGTTTTGTTTGGTTTGGTTTGGGTTTTCCAGACAAAGTAGTCCTCTGTAATTCTGGCTGTCCTGGAACTCACTCTTTAAACCAGGTTGGTCTTGAACCCAGAGATTCACTGCCTTGAATGTGCAGGGATTAAAGGCGTGTACCACAACTTCCTGGCTTAGATGTTATTCTTGACCTTGGCCAAAGGCTGATAAGGTAATACACCTTTAAGTAGTACGGATGACCTTAATTTAACCATTTCCCCATTGTTGAACATTTATCTTTCTTTTTAAAAAAAGTTTTCCCTAATCAATTTCCTTATACATAAATATATGTATACAGTATTTTTCCAGGTCTGAATTCCTAAGCGGGCTTGTGGATCACAGTATGCACAGTTTAAAGCCTTGATCTTTAGAAACTAACCAAGCAAACATAATCTCCTACTTTGCCTAGAGTTATAAATTCTCTTTTGAGGGCTCTGAGAGGATCATTCCCCAAATTATATCATCTATCTATCTATCTATCTATCTATCCATCCATCCATCTATCTCCTCTTGGCTGGTGCCACCTTTCCTTCAGTGCTTTGTGTGGGTTTCTTTAACAGAAGGGTCTTAGGGCCCTCTCCTGAAATATAGTCCTCTTTTGACCCTCTGTATGTGTACTGGGTACACTCAGCACCCCTGGTAAGTTTTGTGCTTGCTTCTGTACACCTCTTCCCAAATCTACCAGGGTGGAGTCTTGGTCTTCCTCAGAGCCCTTGCTGACAGCATAAGGACTAAGAAAACATTCTATGAGGATGTCTGTATTAGTTTCCTTTCCATTGTGGTGTCTAAATTGTGGGGTATAGACAACCTAAAGAAGGAAAGATTCATTTGCTTCACAATTTCAAAGGGTTCGGCGCATCCTAGCAGGGGGGGGGATGTTGCTGAGATGATGGTGGGTGGGGAAATGCTCAGGGAGAGCAGATCCCCATGACACACTCCTAGGGACCCACTTCCTTCAGATAGATCCTCCTGTCTTTCCAAGTTTCCCAAACCTTCATAAATAGTGCCACCAAGTCAGGACCAAGTCTTCAAACCAGGAGTCTGTGGGAGATATTTCTCTACGATACCATAACAGAGTATTGCTACCTCTAGATTCAAATTGACAGGGATGGTGATATATGCAAGACACCATAGAAGCTATTTTAAGTAGTAGAGGCAAGATATGGGTGTTAGATCACACATCCTCTAGTTGGCCTTCTTCCCCCCTCCCGCATCAGGCCAAGCCCTCCCCTCCACAGTCTCCCAAGGCTGGCTACAGAGAGCTGCTGTGACCTTGCAGTTCTGAGAGTCCCCTCCCTCCCTTTTGCAGCTGTGCACAAAGCCCAGCTCCTCTGATGCCCAGGCTTAAGAAAACCTTGAAGTACATCTGGTGTCTTCCTGCCTTGTGACTTCTAGCATGTAGGCTAGATAACATGGAACCCTCCCCCATCTCCTTCTAAAGACCTGGAAGAACCAGAACCCTACTTTGTCCTATAGAACCAAAGTCATCACGCATGCTGGATTTTGTTTGTTTGTTTTGTTGTGGTGATGCAGTTTCCTTTGAGCCATGGATGTTCCTTTTAAGTAAACCTAATAAATAAATTAAAAGCTCACCAGGCTGGACTTGGGTAGGATCATTTCTTTGGTCTGTTTTCCAGCGGCCTATCTGTAGTGTATCTTCCCAGGGAACATCACCCAACACCCACTGGGGAATGGAGGGGAGGTTTTGGCTTAACTAAAGCGAGGTGGAGGACCTGAAAGCAGGAGCAGAGACCCTTCTGTGGTGGAGAGACCAGTAGAGCCTGCTTCTCCTGAGTCTAGCCAGTTGTCCCTCACTGTCCCTTAGACAGGGCCTGGAACCCAGAACACACACCTGTTGGATCCTTGTGATGACACTGCAGTATTTTTCTTTTCTAAAATGACAAGTTTCAGAGAAGCCCATGGTTTAATCCAAGAGGCAGGCACAGGGTTCCACCAAGCTTGGTCTAAAGCCGGTTCTTTCTTCCTGTCTGATTCACTAGGGAGCTGTAGCAGTAGCACATTTAGTACCGAGACGCCTGCTCTTTAGCTTTTAGCTGATAGAATGCTTTAAGTACACGTTATGCCCATATTTTCCACTGTGTCACTGTGCTTCATATTTTATGTACCCTGCCTTCCAGTTTCCTAATCCTCACTTAACTTCATCTAATTTGCTGAATAACCCATTCATTATATTATGGTTATGTTTTTATTTCTGTAGTTCCATTTGATATCTTTGAAGGTTTCCAGTTATGTATTTATTTTATTTATTTATTTTCAAGACAAGGTTTCTCTGTGTAGCCATGGCTGTCCTGATGTTTGCTCTGTATACCAGGCTGGCCTCCAACTCAGAAATCTACCTTCCTCTGCCTCCCAAGGGCTGGGATTAAAGGGTGTTACCACCATGTCTGGCTGGTTTCCAGTTCTTTTTAAATTCTTTATTTTCTATACCCTTTCAACATATGAATCACGGTTATTTTAAATACCAATATCTGGACATGCCAAATATCCATATCTGTTGCTACTATTTTGGTTCTTCCTGGTTTCACTCATATGCTCCTGATCCCTGGTATACCTGGCACATTTTGCTGACACGGAGAACCTGGATGACAGAGGTTTACTCTTGTAAACCTCTCTTCTTTTGGGAGGAAAAAATGAGTAGAATCCTCTCTTGAATCCAACTTGTGAAATATTTGGAACTTTAGTTCTAACTTGTAATTTTTTTCAAGATAGTGTTTCATGTAGCCCAGGCTAGCCTCAAACTTGGTATGTAGCCAAGGATGACCTGAAACATTTAATCCTCTTTCTTCTACTTCCAAGCCCCCCTCCCAATATGCTCTTTAAGGACAATTATATGCATTACATCACCTCCACCACCACAACCTCCACCCCCCCACAACCTCCATCCCCCCACAACCTCCATCCCTCCCCACCTCTACCTCCACCATCACGTCACAGGCAGGGAGGCAATCCATTTATTCCTCAGATTTTTTTTTTTTTTTTTGTACTAGAGAATCTAACCCAGAGCCTTGTGAAAAGTTTCTCAGCCCTTGTTGGGTTGGTTCGTTTGTTTAAAGACGGTCTTGCCACGTAGCCCAGGTTGGCCTCTAGCTCTCTACTTTTCTGTCTATCAGCTTCCTGAGATTACAGGCACATACTTCTTCCTTGTTTTCAGTAAACTGAGCTCTGGATCACCTGGGGTGGGGGACTGGACCTTTCGAGGAATTTCAGGCGACCTTAGTGCCAGGGGCTCTGTTGCATTTCACTGGGGCCTGGAGACCCACACTGAGTGGAAGGGTGGGATGGGAAGCTTCTAAGATTAGAGGAGAGATCTGCAAGGGTGGAATCATTTCTTTAGAAAAAGAACCCAGGCTTCCGCCAGTTCCTCAAATCACTCCAAGACCCCGCAAAGGCCAAAGGCCCGAGTGTGCGGGTTGCTGCCTGTTTGTCGACATTCCCCTGCCACACAGTGGTTCCTCAATTTCTGGGGGGCATCTGGAGAGAGGACCGTCTTCTTGCCCACTCTGAGCAAGGATGGGGCCAGTGCCCAGACTCTTCACGAACTTCTCCACAGAGCTTTAAGGTTTAGGTGGCTGTCACCTGTCAGAGGGCTCTCTGCCAGCCCTCTCAGTAGCTGCCGACAGGAATGTCATCCTATTAGCGAGTGGTATATTTGTTGAGTCTCCTGCTTCTGAGAGACACAGTCAAGCCAAACCTAGTGGCAGGTGAGCAGGTGAGAGTCCTCAGGCTCACTCCACCACTTTGATATGATGAGTGACAAAGGAGCCACACTTCCCTCCCAAAAGGTAGAAGTTATGGGGGACCTTCTCCTTCCAGGCCTGCCTGGGTCTCTCTCTGCAACTGGGGACTGTAGAGAAGCTACAGAGCCAGCATGTCCACTCTTTAAAAGAGACCAGCAGCAAGGGACAGCTACTCATGAACATTGTTTCAAAGCTCAGGAACATTGCTTTCATGAACTTATCGATAGTTTCTCTACCACAAAATTCTCACCGTTGTCTTTGTTTCTTAAACAACCACCAACAGCCATGCTTTCTCTCATACACAGAATTCTCTCACACACAAATTCTCTCACACATAGAATTCTCTCTTACACAGAATCCTCTCTCTCACACACAGATAATTGTCTCTCTCACATTGAACTGTCTCTCACACAGAGAATTCTCTCTCACACACAGAATTGTCTCTCACACAGAGAACTTTCTCACACACAGAATCTTCTCTCTTACAGAATTCTCTTCCTCTCACAAAATTGTCTCTCACAGACAGAATTGTCTTTCACAACAGAATGTCTTTCAACAGAATTGTCTCTCACACACAGAATTGCCTCTCATACAGAATTGTCTCTCTCAACACAAATTCTCTTCCACACAGAATTCTCTCTCACACATGGAATTCTCTCACTCAGAGAATTCTCTCCCTCACAGACTTCTCTCACACGGAATTCTTTCCACAAATGAAAGGGGCATCTAGAGAAAGCCAGCCAGAGCAAGGCTTTAAGGAGCAGTAGCTGGGCACACAGCCACTTAGTCACAGAGAACATACATGGAACTCCTGCTCTTAGCCCCCCTGCTATGACCACCAGCAGTAAACAGCAAAACCCAAAACAATAAATCCAGACAAGGGGGCGCTAACAGTGATGGCTTTACCTAGTTAAGCGGCTGCGGTGGGGGACCTGGCGGTAAGTAACAAGCAAAGACTGTAAATCACACTTGGAGACCAGATCAATACACAGGGAACTTGACCCAACTCTCACCAGGGAGTGTATGTGCCAGTAGTCCTGAGCAAAGGTGTGGGGACTCTCCAGGCTTTGCTGGTACACAGAAGAGGAAGCCCTGATTGGAATACAGGGTCACAGCCCAGTTCTGCCGGAGCTTGCGGAGCTACACTGGAGCAGGTTGCTGAATCTCTCTGGGCTTCCTTCACTTGTGCTGTGAATCCAATAGGCACCAACATTCTAAGACCCCAGTTCCCTATGCCCTAGTCTAGGGTGAATGACAGTTCTGCCAAGACCCCAGCTGGCCAGTGACAGGAAGACAGCAACGCACGGTACAGGGAGCAATTTTACTGGAAAGATGAGAGGAAATTGCATCTTTAATAATTCACCGGCCGGTTTGGAGAGAGGCAGGTTGGCGGGCTGCGGAGCCGCCAGGCGATCCCAGCTTCGGTTCCTGGAAATCCGCTGGCTCCAGAGCCTGCCCAAGAGGCTTGGGGGCCTCCATCTCCTTCTGGCTGAGGGACAGCAGGAGCCGACAGAGTCTAGACCAGGGTGAGAGGTTAAAACACAGCCATCCCGGGAACCCGCTAGATTGATATCCCCAGCAAAAAGGAGCCAAAAGAATCGATATGGCAGCCCAGGCGGGCAGCCAAGCTGGGCCCAGCCTGGTGGAGTCCTGGTAGAGGAGGGTCCCAGGCTTCAGGCAGCAGACTGGGGCGGGGGTGCCCTCCTCCACAGTTCCAGAATGAGGAGGCTCCATAGGCAGGTGGGGGATCAGTGCTGTGCTGGGTAGCTTGTCCACCCGGTGAGGTAGAGGGTCCCACCTTGGCCTTTCTTCTTTCCCTCCTGGGCTCTCTCAGGGGAAAAGCCTTCAGCTGATTGGCACAGGAATGTCAGGATGTAGCTGGAAGTGGAAAGCAGGTAGGGAAGAGAAGGCAGTAGAAGACCTATGTGAGCATGCCTGAGGAGACATGAGCTAGATTCTACTCTCTGGAACTCATACCTTTGGTCCCTGCTGGCATAGTTCTTACATACGCTCCTGGTTGTGCTATTTCCTTCTGAGAGGGACCTGCAGGACAAGAGGTACCTGAGGCCCTTTACTCTGGGAAGAACAGTGCTTCTGTAGGCTGTCTTTGTCAGCAAGCCTTTTCCTGAAGGGATGGAGACTCTTAGGTAACTGACTTGAAAAGTCGAAGCCTTCCTAAGTGGGCCAGTGTTAAGCACAAACCCGATGCACTGAGGGGACACTCCAGGGGGTCAGATGGGATTTGAGAGGATGTGGGGGGTGTCAAAGTGGTTTGGACAGAACCCCTCTCCTTTAATATCACTGCTCCCTCAAAGTTAACAGAGGTGACTAAAGGCTCCCAGGACACAGCTTGAGAAGTAATGCTCTAATCTGCTTTGACATTTGAAATCTGGAACTTAAGGAAGCAATTCCTACTCAGTCTGATGGCCCAAGCCTGTAATTTCAGGAAGGCAACTGCAGCTTACCCTTGCAAGTTTGAGGGTGACTTGGGCTGCATTGCAAGATTAAGTCTCCAAGCAAGCAAGCAAAACCCCCAAACCAACCAAAGGAAGCATCATTCTCACAAAAACTAACTGACTGGCATGCGGCCGGGGTAGATGCTATTCTGCTGGCTGACAACCTGGTGATCTTTGCATGCATCCCAGGGACCCTTGGGGCCCTTTTGCTCACGCTCTGATGAAGCAACAGTTAGTGCGAGCAACTGAGAGGCTGTTGCTCGAGTCAGCAGATCCGTCTTGATGCACTGGTCCTTGTCCATGCTGGGCTTGTGAGTCTCACCTTCCTCTTGGGGAACAATATGATCAGACCATCCACCCCACTTGTGGCATTCCAAGTCACGATATTAGACTCATGCTATAACTCTAATTCTGGTGAGTAAAGACTCTATGGTCTAGTGGATCCAATATTTTGGGAAACCATTTGAGATCAGAATGCAGACAAAAATGTTCCTAGGTAGATGAATTAGCTGTTAAAATCAACAGTTCACAAAGCAGGGTGTGGTGACACTAGTTCTTAATTCCAGCACTGGAGAAGCTGAGACAGAAAAACCTGGCATTTGAGGACAGCATGGGCTAAGAGTGAGACCTTGCTTCAAATGACCACCATTATGACGAAAATGTCCACCTATGCTGCAAAACTCGTGGTCTTTGCTGACAAGAATGCTCTGGGGTCTTCAATGAGGGCCTGTGTGCTCCTAGACAAACAGTTCTGAGAAGTGACTTAGTTTTTCAGGCCACAGCAAGGATAGTGATAGTGGTGAGAGGAGCTTTAGGACGAAAGAGGAGGCAGAAGTGTGGCTCGTGGGCACAGTAATTAACTAAACACACAGAGGGCATACCTTGATAATCTCTGGGGCTAACCCTGGATTACAGTTCACTCTATTAATTTGTGTTTTGGAAATGACCCTGGGCCATTTCACCCCAAGAAAGGGTGAAATATGCGGTGTCAGAAATCAAGGTGCAAAACACCCCCATGGAGATATTTCAATCAAAAACCAGGCCAAACCAAACAACCAACCAAACAACCAAACAACCAACCAACCAAAAAACCCAAACCAAACCAAACCAAACCAAATCAACCAACCAGCCAACCAACCAACCAACCAACCAACCAACCTACCAACCAACCAACCAACCAACCAACGAGCAAGCCAAACCAAAACCAAAAACCAAGGCCAGGTGGTGGTGGTGCCAGCCTTTAACACCAGTACTTAGGAGGCAGAGGCAGGGGAAATCTCTGAATTCAAGGCCACTCTTGAGTTCCAGGACAGGAAGGGCTACAAAGAGAAACCCTGTCTCAAAAAACAAACCAACTAAATCATTCAACAACCAATCAAACAAAAAAAGCTTCATAGTTTAAAGAGGTATGTTAGTCACATGATCAGCTCCCATTGCACAACGTTGGGTGTCTGGGAGGAAGAGATCTAGTTGGTGTGAGGATCAGAACCTACAGACTCCTGGGCCTGGATCCTCCTTCCCAACAAATGCCTCCTACCTGGAGAGTTAACTAGTCCCCTGATGCTTCTCACCACCTCTTTCCCTTTTAATTGCTCCAGTATGCTGTGTGAAGTCCATATCTCTGAACTGGGTTTGCTTCTGGGCCAGTAAGGGAACAATCAATCCTGCTTGTATGGCCCAGAGGGAACTTGTAACCCTGACTTGGAGGGCTGTCAGGGCACACTTCCTGGAGCAGGTGACTTCTAAGTCAAACTGCTTCACTAGCCACTGTGATTCAAACATGCTGAATTCTGCCCCTTGTCATCACGGAGGAGGAGGAGGAGGAGCCCGGCCTAGTGTGGGCCCAAGCCAGCCAGTGCTGCCCAAACTCTGCCCTGTCTGTCCACAGCCCTGGACGTACCGAAAGTGAAATGTGTGACACAGACTCTGGGACTTTCAGCTTGCTCATTCACCACCTCGAGTGCCATGGCAGAAGTCACCCAGGAAAAACCCAAGTGCCTTTTTTGGTGCCTATAGTGTCACCTTCCTGTCCTCTGTCAGCCTCTTATGAATGGCACAGGCAACTGTTCTTCTAGGCTGAGACTGCCCTGGAGTGCATGCCTGGCCCCGGTTGGGCTTTGAGCCCTTAGTCACCCATTAGTTCACCTTGGACTTACCTTGGTGGCCCCGAGCAGACTATTGTGTCACCAAGAGCACTGACCAGAGGCCCCTCTGTGCCCTGGGAACTGAGGGGCTGGAGCAGGCTGGCTGTCTTGTATCATAATAGGAGGAGAAAGGGCTGAATGAAGCTTCTAGAACTCTGAGCATGATGCCTCCCGCTAGTTCTTAGAGACTCTGCTCGAGCACAGGAATTGCAGGCTGGGGACCTCCTTTCAACTCAGTTCAGCAGGATGGCCCTGTGAGGCCTTGTGCACAGTCCTCCATTTAACTAAGAAATGCTGAAGCCAGGCATGGCGGTGCACATGTGAAAGGGAACCCCAGCACTCAGGAGGCTGAGGCAGGAAGAACGAATCAGACATTTCCCCGAAGTGACTCCAAATCGTGTTGATGATTAGTGGGACTGACATCTGTGTGGCCTGCATTGAAACTGTGCAGGTGTGAGTGTCTGCTGTGGAGCCTACCACCGTTGGCTCATCCAGAAGCAAGTCTGTAGGGAGGACGGACTACAAGGTTTTGTGTACGTGAATGAGCATCTTTAAAACCCAGCTGCCAGGTGTTTCAGTGACACATGGGAGGGCTCTAGAAGTCTGTTCTCAGTTTTTTAGCTAGTTTTCCTCATGCAGACTTGGGTTCTGGTGTTCCCCCTAGCTTGTCACCTGACAGGGAGGGGCTGTCCTTTCTTCTGAAACTAGGAATGAAATTGGGCAAGCCCTGGCGTATTACCGAGGCCCTAAGTCAGGCATGCCACTGTCAGAACCTTGCTCCGGACACCCAGCAATTGAGCTACGCTTGTGGGTGGATGGCTATGGTCTGGGATCCTCTGCTGCAAGGGAATGTAATTGGAAAGCACTGGGGGGCAGGTGAGGGATCTCAGAGGTAGGAATTTGGTGGCCGAGATCACCACACATAGAACACATCGGGGCAGCTGTGGGATTCTGGCTGTAGTCATCTGTCCCCAGAGCCGATGATACCCATAGTCTGAATGCTCCTGTGAACTACAGAAGACTAAGGGCTCAGGACCATGCCTAGGATACAGGAGTGCTCAGTAAATGATGAAACTGATGGGGATGGAGACTCATGTGTTGGGGATATTGGGTTGGCTCCTCATGTGGCTTCTGTGAGCTGCCCTGTTAACCCCCTCCCTGCCCTAAGTCACCCTGAAACCAAGTGGGCAGTCAGGAAAGGCAGGGCTCCTTGCTCAGGGAAGATACCTACACACGGCTGATGTTCCCTCAGGCTGAGCAGTATGTTGCTATGAACTGAAAGACTGGATCCAAATTCATGTTGGAATTCTAAGCTCTAGTATGGTAGCATTCGGAGGTGTATCTTTGGGGGCGGGGTGTCACAAGAGTGGACCCCTTATGAATGGAATTGGTGTCCTTATCAAAGCAACCCCCGCCCTAGCTCTTTGTGAACCCCTTTTCTGCCTGCATAGATGCAACGAGAAGTTGGCAGTCTGCAGCCAGAAGGGTCCTCACTCCTAGGAGCCTGCCATGCTGACACCTCTGCCCCAGACTGCCAGAAATAAACTGTTATTCACAAGCCATCTAGTTCTGGGTGCTTTGTTATAGTAACTTGGATGGATGAAGATAGGCTCCCTCATGGGGTCCACAAAATGATTTAAAATTAGAATGAAATCTTAACTTTTAGATTAAAGAAAATGTTTAATAATTATTGATATATTTATCTTTATACTAATAAAGCTATGAGAAACCATGAAATTGAGTTTACACACACACACACACACACACACACACACACACAACACACACACAAAGAGGTGGGGGGACAGGCTTAAGAAAGCAAAAGTGCTTAGGGCCCATGAGTGCCATAGACAACCTTGAACCAGGGTATGTATTCTGTTGAACTTACTGGACACTCCCCCACTCTGAATGTGCTGGCCACCATACGTCAGCCACAGTGGCAAACCCAGCACTGCAGCTTGGAGTATAGCTACCAGACCTACTACAGGTGCCAGTTCTACAAGACCATCAGTGTTCTTCATGGCCAACCTTATGCTGTGCCCCAGGGTGGCAGATAGTGGCCCTCAACATCAAGGCATGACATACCCACTACCCTTAAGTGAGAAAAGAGGTTCTTTAAGGTCAGGGTTCTGGAAGTTACACTGTGTGGGTGTGTCCTGTATCAGCAGTTAGAAAAAGTTTCTAGCAATTTGTTTATTGGCCTGGCCCTTGAAGTGTCACCCGACAGGGACTCTCTTATCTCCCGCCTTTGGAAACTGGGACCCAGCAGGACACACTGTACAATAAACTTAAACTTTGCAGGCTCCACCCACACCCCTGCAGAAGGCCCAGATGCACTGTCTCCACAGCTTGGAGGGAAGCCGGAGAGTTGCTCTGGTCTCCTCTCAGCAGGCAGCTGGCTGCCCCTTTGTCTAACTGACTGGGCACTGCAGGGGACAGGGGCTGGGGCAGAATGATGGCCAACTTTCAGGGCTAGGGTAAAAGATACTTAGCTGGATCTGGCCCTTGCATTGTTTGCCCTTGGCTCATCTGTAAAATGGGAGTCAGAACCACTTAACCAGTATGGAGCCCAGCTCAGTGCTAAAACTTCATGAGGCTTTGGGTTTTATATCCAGCACCATAAAAAAGTTAAAGCAGGGCTGGCAAGATGGCTCAGGGGGGAAAGATGCTTCTAGTGTAATCCTGGTAGCCTGAGTTTGATTCCCAGAACGTTTGTAAAGGTAAGAGGAAAGGACAGACTCCACAAAACTATCCTTTGATTTATCTTTAATAAATAAATACTTTTTAAAAGACACAAGCTGCAGCATAGGGGGATAGGAGTGACTTACCTGCTCCCCTGGGAAGCTCACCCGCTTATGCAATGTAGCAAGCACACACAGACACACACATCAATACACATACAGACATACTCAACACATACACACACCCACACACCTGCACACACACACAGATACACACATAGATACACATACAGACATACACAATACATACACAAACCCACACCCCCCTCAAACACACCCCCATAGACACACAGACAACAAAAAGAAACAGAAACAAGGGGCCGGAGAGATGGCTCCACAGTTAAGAGTACTTGTTGCTCTTGCAGAGAACCAGGACTCAGTTCCCAGCACACACATGGTGGCTTACAACCATTCATAACTGTAGTTCCAGAAGAGCTGATGCCTCCTTCTGACCCCTGCAGGTACTGGGAACACATGTGCACATACCACGCAGACAAAAACTCATACACACACCATAAAGTTAAAAAATCTTAGACAGAAAATCAAGCAAGTCCAACCCAAATACCACTTGTCTGCCTACTTCACTGGACCGACTGAGAGCATTAACGGCTGAACCACTGTCTCCCTGTCCAGCGAACCCTTCTCTTGACCCCAATGTTCCCAACCTTTGGTACTCAAAAGTCCTTTCTCAGTCTTGCAGTGTGTTCTGGACGATCATTTAAAATGAAGCGTTCCTCTTTTGCCTTTCTATCGAGCTAGGACAAATGTAACCTGCTCTTCACAAGATGGAGGACTCACATAGCAGAGATGAGGGTGAAGTGTGGGGTGAAACACTTTGTATTTGGATGATAGGCTTCATGGGACTTAGTAATCCATACCCTTCTAAGTGGAACTAAGTCACCCGGAATCATCTTTGGATGGGGTTTCAGGTTTAGATTCTCCCTTTCTCCTTGGGAGTTATCTTCAAACACTTTCCCTTTGCCCCCTCATCTCTGCTCCTACTCCTTCCAAATTTTGTACACCGGTCTCACAAGGATCTCAGTCATTTTAATTAAATCATCATTTTCTTCTACCCAAGTTGTGTAGGTTTGGTTCTCCCGAGGCTGTTTGTGGAGGTATTTGACTCCGTCCTGAGCAATGGCTGAATCACCACATGTCCTCTTCAGGGTGCTCTGTGCCCACCTAGGGAGGAGGTGAATGCTACACAAGGAGGGTTGTTACTAACCCGGTAGTGTTCTCCTGTTTCTTCACAGAAGAAACTGTGAGATCTGGGTGCAATATCACATACACTTTATGGGGCTCATTTAGGACTTGATGAAAGACTCATGTGACTGCCCAAGACTGGACTGACACTTGTGACCGAGACTTTGCTAGAGTCTTGGGCTTCTTAGAAGGAGTCATTGCCAAATGAAATGGGGATATTTCCCAGGATGTGGTAGGTCTAGGGGCTGGTTAAATCTTTAACAAGCCAAAGCTATCACAAAAGCCATTTTCTTCAGGAAATTCCACCACCCTGACTTGGCCTCAGAGCCCAGCTTTTAGAGACAGAAGTCTCATTCCTCTGCCCACTTATCTTGCATGAGCCCTTTCACAACTTCCTCCTGCCCTAGAGTCTGCTCTTGCCCCAGATAGCAGCCAGGGGAGAGGTAAGGACTCTGGTCACCCAGCACATAGCCTGAGCTGGGCTCTTCTGAGACTCCCGCCTATACAGCTGAGGCTCAGGGACAGCTTCCCATTGCTGAACTCAATACAGAGAAGAAAGACTTGGCATATTTTGGTTTTTGGTATCATTTATTTTTTTTAAACCCACTTGTAGTTTGGGTTCAGCTGGGAAGCAGGATATACAGGGAAGGGGATGGTGCGAGCAGGATTGGCCCATAGCTTTGGCGGCAATCTCCAGACCCTGCTCCAGGGAGGTAGGTCCTGTTGTCAGGCTCCCAGCTGGCTCAGGTGAGGCTCCAGATCGATCTTCTGGGGCAAGTGTCCTGAGCAGAGGAGAATTCTATTCTCTCCAACCCACCTCCTCAAAGACCCAGTCAGAGGTTTTCCAACACAGTGCCAGGCAGCTGAGGGACATCACGCCACGGGCAGGCCTGAGTGTATGGGACAAAGAACACTGTCTGGCTTCTGATTCCAGATAACAGCCTAGGATGTGGCTCCCCAGAGGCTGCCATCTAGAGTGGCCCCAAGGAGCTGCTTCTCTTGCTTCCTGGGCTGCATCCCTGCAGCTGCCCTGGTTGCAACCAGTGGTATACTTCCCCCCACCCCCCACCCCCAGACAAAATAAAATAAAATACAATAAAAATTAGAATAAATACCAATTGGGTCAACATTTACATTTACACAAATGGACAAGATGATCCCCAAACTGTAAAGGTTTACAGACTGGATGAAGAAGGATGCACGGATGAAGGTGGTTTTGAGGGGAGGGGGAAGAGGTTCCCCGTGGTTGATGGGGGTAGTCCTGGCCTTGTCCAGGGAAAGTTGAGAGCCTGACAGGAGCTATGGTCCCAGAGCTTAGGCAATATGGCCAGTTCAAAAGGAGGACAGTGACCTGCAGGTCACTTGAGTGGAAAACAAGGACCAAGTCGTCCTGACAGGTAGGGGAGCCTAAGAAGGCTCAGTATCAGATCATCATGGCCGGACAGGACAACACAAGTCTGAGAGAGGTTTTGCCTCCTGTTCTTTCATCAGAGGCGGGCTTTGATAGGCCGTGGCCTGGGGAGGTCAGGGTCTGTGGGTGCCTGCAAGTCCCCCACTTCCTGCTTGAGTAGTTCCCCACGGGAAGGTGCTCAGCCTTTTAGATTTTAGGCTTTACTGTTGTCTCTTTAAAAAATAAAATAATAATAATAATAAAAGTTTTCTTTCCATGTCTGAAAAAGTAACAGGGATCTGCATTTAAAACTGACAGACGGCTGGAAGTGTCATATCAGGATGGACCAGGAAGTGGTTTCAAGCAATGGAATACACTAGGCAAACTGCAAGTCTGGAGCCACCGGGACACAACATGTAATTAAAAATATATTTATATATGCATACATATTTATATCTTGCATCTTCATACTGGTCCTCACGGCCCTAGGAGAGGATGCTTTTGAGACAAGACCCCCCCCCCATAGGACATTAAGAAGGAGCTGAATTGGGCTCACAGTGCCCACAAAACCATGCTCTCTGCCTTTTTAGGGGACACTAGCCCCTCTACAGTGTTTGGGAGCCCCTGTGTGTGGAGCCCACTCTGTGAGCCCAGTGAGGAGTCTAGGGGACCTCTCTACTGCGGCTTGAGTCCCCACCACCAGTCTCTTTCTTCCTCATGGCCCTGCTTCACGCTCAGCAGATGCAAATGTACATACATGTGTACACACACGCTCTCTCACACACACCCACCCACACCCACGCTTACACACACTCACACACACCTTACACATGCTCACACGCACACGCTCACACCGCCCTATAGCAGACACCTGGGAAGCAGGCCTATGCAAGCACCCCGTGGCCCCCTGAGGATGCAGGAGCAGGTGCCTGTAGGCCTGCGCTGCCTAAGTCTTCATGAGCATGATTTCCCTGGTGTCTTCTCTGTGCATTCCACCCGCCCTGCTCTTCCCTCAACATCTCCTGTGGGGCTTATAGTGTCCCTGGGCTCCAGGCTCAGCCTAGGGGCTGGGATGGGAGACAAGGCAGCAAGAAGCAGAGAAATGAAGGAGAGGAAGGAGGAAAGGAAAAGGAAAGAGATCAAAGCTGGGGTAGCCATGACCTCTATACCTTATTCCTGGCAGCCCCCTTCAGAGGCCCCGTCTTGGGACCTGAATGCTTCAGTTGGAGACAGCCAGAGAGAACTCGGGAACTCTCCCTCCCCACCTGAGTCCCTTTCTACTCTTCTAGACTTGGGACATTAAGAGAAAGAGTCCTTCCTTTTCACTCTAGACAGCCTGAATTCAAGTAGGAGGCTCCGAGAGCAGTGGTTCTCAACCTTCCCAATGCTGCGACCCTTTAACACTCTTGCTTTTCCTCATGCGGTGGTGACCCCCAACCACAAAATTATTTTCGTTGCTACTTCATAATTTTAACTTTGCTACGGTTATGAATCGTAACAGATACGTGGGGTATCTGATATGTATCCTTGTGAAAGGGTTGTTCGATTCTCCACAGGGGTCACGGGCCATAGGTTGAGAACCACTGGTTAAGAGCCTCCACCACAGTCTAGGTAGGTCCAGGTCCAGTGAAAGGAGCAAACTGGGAAGCCCCTGGGCTTGAACACATGTTGTTCTGGGGGATCATCAAAGTGTGGGTTTCAGCTTCTCAGAGATGAGGTGGAGGAGTCAGCAGTCATCCCAGCAAGACTACCTTCTCGGACTGCCTCGTCCTCCTCCCTAGTCATTGTAGAAGTGCTTGTTCCCTGGGACCAGAGCCTCCCAAGAAACCAGAGCTTTGTTTCTAGCCTGAAGAACTTCATTTCGCTGTCTGCCTGGTCGCCTACCAAACCGTTCTAATCAGGACCCAACGATTTCCCCTCTCCCCAGCAGCCTTGGAGGTAGGGCTTGTGGGTCTTGCCTGGGCTGAGGCAAGGGATCATGAAGGAGGCTCCAAGACCCGTGGAGCCAGCAGTGGGCTCTTCCCCCAACAGTTGCTTGGAACAAAACCTGCATTTGGTTTTAATTTGCCAGCCTCGTTTCTGGCCCCGTTTGCCATAACAGGGGCCAGGGCAGGTCCTAAGGCAGTCAGTCCAGGGGACAGTATCAGCCCTTTGGAAGCTAGCAGTGGACAGAACAGAGGCACTGCAGGACAGAGGCCCAGGAACACAGGATTCCAGTGGGGACCCCCATTGGGGCAGAAGTTTCCAATTACTAGCTGGCTACTGGCAAGCTGCTAGTGGCTAGATTCTTTCCAGAGGGGGCCAGGGTTTGATCTCCCACTAATCAGGGGATCCTTGAGGGATAACTATGTGATCACAAAATCTAGGGCATTTTCATTGAGGAAAAGAGACTTCAAAGCAACCGACTTTTGAAAAACAAAATAAAAGGATTCAAGCTGAGCTGTGAGCCCCGGCTCCCTTCTCTGCCTGGGGGAGCAGCGGGCCCTGGGGCTGGAGGCTGAGGGTTGGAGGGTGGAGCACGGAGGTTAGAGGAGAAAAAAAAGCCTCTCTCCAGCTCCGCTGGGGCTGACAAAGGCCATCAATTATGGGCGGCTGGTGGGGACCGTGCCTGCCTTTGTCCTCCCAGACATCTGCTGCACGCTGCCTGCTGCCAGTTGGCGACCGTGGCTGACAGCACGTGGGAACAATGAGAGCCGTCTCGACCCACTTTTTCAGCCTTCAGCAGTCCTGGCTGACCCAAGCGGTGGCCAGAGGTGTGGGAGGCTGAGAGGCAGCTGTAGACAGTGAGGAGAGGCAGAGATTCCTCCCATAAAGCTCTATGGGGGATGGGCTGGAAGGTAGGGGGTGGGGAGGACTAGAGCTGAGGAGAAGAGAGCAAGGGCGGGTGACCACCAGGACAAAGAGACATGCTTCCCTTGGTGTGAGCTGCCACATGCTCACATGCAGGCTGGGGGGGCTGCACAGGGAGCCTTTCTGAAGGATCCAATCCTTTCCTCTGCTGGCTGGCTCCAGACTGGCCACCATTGCTACCTGTCTCCCTGCTCAGTTCTCTTTCCCACCAGGGCCACCCCTGTCCTTTCACGTGTCCATCTGGCCCTGTGCACCAGGGCCCCAGCTGCCCGTGGGCTGCCCGCCAGGCCCCCTTGGCTTTCAGGCTGTCAATTTCTGGATGGTCCTGTTGTAGTACTGCGTGATGGGGGGCGTCAGCGGGTTCCAGCTGTTGGCGTGAAGCTCGATGACCTCCAGGAGTAGGGACCGGGTTAGCATGGACTCTGAGGGGCACAGCATCTTATCTCTTGCGCTGGCTAGGAGCTCTGTCATCATCTCTGGGAGCTGCTCCTCCAGCAGCCGGCCTGTGCTTTGTAGCTGTGGGCGAAAAGTGTGGTCAGGGTGAGGACCTGGACCCCGTAATATGCACTCCCCTTCCCTCTCTTCCCTCAATCTTTGGCTAAGTAGGCAAGAATCAAAAGGAGCTAAATTGTCAGAAGAATCTGCAGATCCAGGCAGGAATAGCCAACGGTGAGATTTAACAACCACCTGCCAGCAGGTAAGCCCAAGCCTGACAGCAGCTCACCAGGAACTCACCCCTTGTGTTTTCTACCCCAGAGCCTCCCCCTCCTGCAGGAAGCCTTCTCTGACTAGGATTAGACCCTCACTTGACCCAGTGGTCTGTTCCCTTGGACAATCAAGCATCTTTGTGGTTAATTCCCATTTGCCAGGTATTGCTCTGGAAACAGATTAGTGATCAGCACCTACGTGTGTCTGTGTGGCACACGAAGGGAGATGGGTCTCCTTTCTAAGGCCAAACATACCTCTAGCCCCAGAACTGACCTCTGTCCACATCTGTGTTGATAACAGAGAAATACGAACTGAAGTAGAAGGCCAGCCAGGCAACTGGGAGACCCATCAATCTTCGGAGAAACAAAACAAAACAAAAAACCAACCAAACAAAAAAAACCTGGCCAGGAGAAACTCTAATCTTTCTGGGATTCTGCAGGACCCTTCTTCCTATACAATCTGAATGCTTCTTGCCACTGCACTCTGGCTTGTCCTACCTGCTTTTCTAGGCTCACCTTTCCCACTATGCCCCTCCCTGAAATCTGTGACCCACTCTGACCTTCCTCCTCCAATTTCCAGGGATATATGCACATTTTCCCTATATATTCCTCAGCTCCTGAGCATGTGTCAGCCTTGAAGCTATCTGAAAGAACAGACCCTGACCTATTTTTCCCTCTAATCTGGGCAAGCACCAGGCATGTGCCCAGCCGAACCGACAAACTTCATGACCATCTACCATCTAGCCAATCAAGGTTGCTGCACAGGTTCTTTGGGTCCCTGTGCCAAAAGGTCTTTCTCTGTGCTTCCTGAGTGGGCTCTGGTCTATTTGTAGAGGGCAAGGATCTGTCCCAAGAACCCAGCCAGCCTTGGAAGGAAGATTCCAGAAAAAGTCTCAGTGTTCAGTGGCTGTTCAGAGATCAGGAGTAGTTGCCTCCTAGGAGCCAATTAGGAGGCTCAATCAAGTGCTTGGCGCC
Organism: Mastomys natalensis; assembly: GCA_021653895.1. Classification (NCBI taxonomy): domain Eukaryota; kingdom Metazoa; phylum Chordata; class Mammalia; order Rodentia; family Muridae; genus Mastomys; species Mastomys natalensis. The sequence goes on from JAJTUV010000270.1 coordinate 1,212,871, forward strand.
TTCTCCTAATTGCATACCAAGGAAGTGAAGGGAGATCTTTGGGGGCACCAGGTCACTTGCAACCTCTTAAGTCATTTGTATGGCATGCCTTTGGACTGAGAAATAGACAGTGCCAGCCTGTAATGATTCCCTTAGAGAACAATGCTTTACACGCCTGGCTCTGCAGAAATCCAATGATTTTGGTTTCCCTCAGCTGTGAGGCCCAAGGGCATGTGAGTCTGGAATTAGGCCATTTGAGCCCAATGCTCACCTCCATGGAACAGCAGAGGACAGCGTCTTCCTTCACATCCTGAGACTGCAAGAGCTGTGGAAGAGAAGGGCAGAGAAAAAAAACAGTCAGGCTGTACACAGATGCTAGCCCTGCAGGTGGGCCACTGTTCTGCCCATTCCTGTCCCAGCTTTGATGCTATTAATGGTCAATGTCTTCACTAGGTCAGGAGTCAAGACCAGGCTGTGGGAGAGAGAGCTGAGCCATCAAACATGGTTCTCCACTGGTGCAACACTGCAAGCCCAAAGCCAACTGTGACTCCTCTGTAATAAGTGCTTATTAACCAAGGCATGACCAGGCTGCCTTGACCACATCCCACCAAGGTTTCCTCCACCTATCCACCCTCTTTCCAATCTCTCTCTTCAGAAATTGAGACATAACTCATCTAAGATTCACTTTTTTTTTCTTTGTCTGAGACAGAGGCCTCATGTAGCCCAAGATGGCCTTGAATTCCCTATGTAACTGAAGATGACCTTGAATTCCTGGTGCCCCGACCCTACTGCCTAAGTTTTGGGATTAGAAATGTGTACTACTATGTTTTACCAGTGCTGAGATTACAGATGTTACGATTGACTCACAGTCAGCATTTTCAGTATGTAATGGCACGTCTCACATGTATCACAGTTCTAGTTCCGATCTTTGAATTTTTGTCCCTGGAGACTCTGGGCTACCCCATAACCACAGATCTCATTGTCTCACCCTATGGAGGCCCTGCACCCACATGACTCTTCAGATAGGCCTCCCCTTAGCAACCTGGTGTGTCACTGGTGCTCCTACCCATGCCCCAGTGACATCTCTCTATGGCCCCTGACATCTGTCTCTTCTTGTGTGCCTGTTGTCTTCTCCCTCCAACACAAATGAAGTTTTATAAGACCAGGGCCTGAGTTGTCCACCTTTGTCCCCAGCTCCTGGCACAAGTGCTTAATAAAAAAGAAAATATTTGCCAGTAAGAGAATTTGGGAGGCAGGAAAATAGCCTGTCAAGCAGTGTCTACAGCAGGTAAGTAAGGGGCCAATCTGAGAGGCCACTGCCTTCAGAGCAGAGCGATACACACAGCCTTGGGAAGGTAACAGAGAAGGATGTGGGCAGCCCCATCTCACACACCTCCCTCACCAGAAAGGACATGGCAGAGAATTACAACTGATGTTTTTGCAAACACATAGCTCACGTGCCAGTGCCATCTAGGGCAGTGGTTCTCAACCTGTGGATTGTGACGAATGACCCTTTCGCAGAGGTCGCATATCAGATATCCCGCATATCAGATATTCACATCACAATTCACAAAAGTAGCAAAATGACAGTTATGAAGTAGCAATGGAAATAATTTTATGGTTGAGGTTCACCACAACATGAGGAACTGTATTAAAGGGTCGCGGCATTAGGAAGGTTGAGATCCCCTGTTCTAGAGCAACATGGTGATAATTACCAACTTCCAAGCCTCTGACCCAGTCAGTGTTAGTTGCAGGATTTTCTTCTGAGCATGTACCCATACACTTTACACAATATACTCATCATCTACTTCATTCTATTTGAGCATAAGAAAGATAGTAGTGTGGACTACTCTTGCTATTCTGCACAGCGGACTGTGTAGCACACAGCTGTCTCTTCCCTCCACAGTGTCGTCTGCTTCTGCCATTCTCTTGACTCTTATCCCAGTGTTGCCAATCCTTAAGAAGAGCCCAGGAAGCTTCCATTGGGGGTGCTCTAAGAGCCACATATGGGCCTCTTATCTGGATGACTCAGGAAATCATGTTGAAGATTAGGAAACATGTTCTGGACAATGTTGGGGGGTATCTCACCCTGCAGCGGGCTAGCATTCTATCTAGCCCACTCTGGGAACTGATCCCAAGGCCTAGAAGGGTTTAGTGACCCTGGTGGGTGAAGCTGGAGCAAAAAGATATGTTTGCTTCTGCTTACTCCCCAGGGAAGATGGAGGCAAGGCTAGCATGAGGTGAGCCCTGCATAGCTCTGGAACTCCTGCTGTGATCTTCCTTCACCTGCCTCTGTGCCCCTCCTCAAGGGTGGGCAACAGCTAGCAGGAGAAAATCCTTAAACCAAAAATGGCTGGCTGGGAGTAGGGTGCACATTTATAATAACAGGACTTCTTGTGGCAGGGGGATGTTGAGTTTAAGGCCAGTTTAGGTTCCATCGTGAGAGTCTACCTCAAAACAAACAAAAAACCACAAGTCAAATTGTTGGAGACATTCCAATAAATAAAACGCTGTAGAAATGACAAGGAAGGCAGAAGATGAGGTGTCAAGGGGAGGGAACTGGAGACTTAAGGTGGCTTTCCTGTAGCACACGGTGACATGTGCTGGTCACGTTGGTCCAGAGATCATTCTTTGGGCCTGTAGTGTCTCCCCACAAGTGTCTACCCAGTTTCTGACAAGTGAGGTAATATTATGGGAAATTCCTCAAAGATCCAGGGCCTGAGAAGCAATGGTTGCTGTGGAATGTGTTTTCCCACTTCTGGTAATGATGCAGGGGAAGTCTCATGCAATTCTGAGGCCTGTCGGCAGAGTGCTTTGACCCCCGAGTCAACAACTCCTCCGTGCGTCTACCATCCAAGGCCTGCTTACCTTCCTTAGGCCTACCCTGAGAGGATGAGACTCTGCTGTCTGTCCATGTTCCTTCCTTTAGTCCTCTACTCTTTCTCCATACCCCTGTGCTATTCCAGGCTCTCCACAGATGAGTACCACTGCTCCTACCCTGCAGGGCCTGTGTCCCTCACTTGGGACCAAGTAGAGCTGTGGGAGGGCTCCCTCTTCCAACCTTATCTCTTACTTGGCTGTTGGGAAAGTCTGGGCTAAGCCAAAAATTACATCGTGTGATAGGCCTTGTCATGCAGGCCTGCTAGGCTTTCTCAAGGAAGCTCCTGAGGGCTGTTCCTTTCATTCTCCTGTCGTCAATGATGCTGTGTACAGAGAGGACACGAAGGAAAGGCTGGGGAGATGGCTCAGTTGGTAAAATGTTTGTCTGGCAAGCAGGAGGACCTGAGATGGATCTCCAGAACCTGTGTAAAAATCCCAAGTGTCACGGGGCACACTTGTAGCCTCAGACTTGGGGAGGCAGAGACAGGAGGATCCCTGAGATTCAAGGGCCTACTGGTCTACCTAACTACTGAGCCCCAGGTTCACTTGAAGAACTTGTCTCAAACAACAAGGAAGAAGACAGCTGGCATTGGACTCTGACCTGCTCACCCTGCACATGCAGACTCACTTCTATCTGTAGAACAGGGATCCCTAGGACTCTTTAGCATTGACTGTAGAGTAGCTCCTTCAACCTCTTCCTTTGACCTCTGTGTGCCTTGTTCTGCTCTGTGGATGGCCAGGAAGTCTCCACCTCTGCTTTTTGTGCTAACAAGGGGCTTGTCTGCCTCCTTCAGTGAGGGCTCCCTCCCTGGAAACCCTTTGTGTGTATCCTCCCAGGTTGCCAAGACTCAGCAGTGGCTCCCTAGAATTTGCTACTGAACTTTCTCTTTGTGGATACCCTAGACATCCTTCCAAGTACAGAACCTTTGCATTCCTCCATTTTGACCCAGATTTCCTTTTCTGTGTCCCATTTCCCCAAGTCTAGGTTCCCAAAAGGACAGCTGGGTTTTTGGATAAGAGAACCCTGTTTGTATATTGAGGGGCCAAGCCATTCTCTTATTTATGTGTGTTCTACTTGGGATTTTTCAGGAGAGACAGTTGTTTGAACTCAAAGATTGGTCTCCAAAAGGAGTGGCCACTTGAACAGACATAACATTCACATACTTCTTCATGGCCATATGATTGGCAGTAGTCAAAGGCAGAGCAACCCAAGTGTCCATCAGTGGGGGAAAGGATAAAGGAATGATCCATCTACTGGGGCTGAATAATATTCAGGAGTTGTGATGTATTTTCATTTCAATGAACCTTCAAGACCCTGCTGAGAGTAGCCAGGCACAAAAGAACAAACACAGCCTGAGTCTACTTACATGAGGTTCTGAGGACAGACAGATTCATAGAGACAGAAAGCAGATGGTAGCTGATGGGAACTGGGGGGTGGGGTGGGAGTTAATCAGTGGAGACAGGTTTGCAATTGGGGAAATATAGAAAGTCTCTGTAGTGGTAGGGTTGATCATAAAGCAATGTGAATGGTCTTAATACTGAAAAAGTATATTTAGAATGGTAAATATTATGGTATGTATATTTTACCACAACAAAAATAACTGGCTATATATTAAAAAAAAAAAAAAAAAGACAGTGATCAGAGCAAAACCCTCTGGAAGACTAGACTGTCCTTCTGAACATCTTCTCTTAAGAAGGGCTGCACCAATGGAGGACCAGCACGGGCCACGTTTGGGTAAAGGTCTGGGTGGGGAAGAGGCCACCCCTCATCCGAGTCTTTGGCACAAAGAGAGATGTGGGCGGGCTGGGGCAGGCAAGCCACCCGCACCCTTGCACCGTGAAATGTGTTTCTTGGACGAGAATCCAAGGCAATTGTGCGAGCCCACACAATGTTTGTTAGGAAGCGACTGCATTCCTGGGCTATTGTCTCTGCCGGAGCCTTGTTGTGGGTACACCCATCACGTCCTCCCTCAGGGAGAAGAAGCTGAGGTGCTCCAGCCAGGCTGTGGGAGGCCTGACAGCAACTAGAGAAAGAGCATCCCTGAGTCCCCGCTGGGAAGGGCCATGGGGCATGGGCGTGCTGCCCAAGGCGTGCCTAGGATGGAACCAGGCTGGCTTTTGGGATGCCACCCAGCAGGGAGAGAAAGAAGGTGTGGATGGAAGATGGGGACTGCCTTGATGTGCTGGTAGGGATGTTCAAGGGGACCACCACGGCTTTGTGTCTCACTTACTGGCTATGGTGTCAACCTGAGGCATGCTGGCCAGGCCTTCCTGACCACCGCAGCTCTCCACAGGCACTTTCTGCAGTCTTGGAGAACAGACAAAACTGCCTCACACACTACAGCCAGAGCTCTTTCTGACTCTGTTGTCAGTAGCCCGGGTTCTAGGTGGGTTGGAGGAAGCAAGGTGGGTAGAAGGTAAAGAAGTCTCTAGAATAGATGACACCTGCTACCTTGCTAGAGACCAGAGCCCATCCTGATTGGCTGGCTGTATATATGGAAGGACGAAGATCTGTAAGGATAAAAATCAAAGTGCGGAAGAAGCTGAAGGCCAGAAAGATCAAAAAGGAGATCAAAGAACTGGAGGGAGGGGACATCTCAGAGATGGGCGCAGACACTGACAGTGGAAAGAAAGAAGAGAGAGACAGATAGCACACAGCCCCAGCACGTGTCCTGGGATCACAGGGTGTTGGGCTGGGGACTCCATACTCGTCACCTGTCTATCCTATGAGTCTGCTGGCTCTGGGTCTGCATCACAGCCAAGTCTAAAAGACAACACAGGAACGGACATTCACAGTAATGACCTTGAGTCATTCAGAAGAGGGTCAATTATGCCTGCTTCTCTCTGTTCTGGGAGGCAGATAATCTATCCAAGAAAAGGCTATCATCAAAACTGTGCAGCAGGCTGACAATCAAGATCTGCCACTGACCAAGAGTCACCCAGGGCATGCCACTTAATCATGCTGCACCTCAGTTTCCTCATCCGAGAATGGGGATAATATCTGCCTCCCTGTTTGGAGAGTCAACTGAGATAATATATAGGCAAGAACTTTGAAAAGCGCAAAGCCTGATCCCAAGCGTGCGTGCTCAAGGTGTTATTATTATGATTACACTTATATCTTTATAAACATATATCTTCCCTGCAGATCCCGACACACTTTGTACCCTCGTGACACTCTTGTGGAGACAGGCAAAGGCCACAGGCATTATTATCTCTACTTAATAGACAGAGAGACTGAGCCTCAGTAGTTAAATGGCTTGCATAAGGCAGACAGAGAGTCTGAGCGGAGTTAGACAAGGTTCAGAGTCCTGGGTCAGCATCCTCTGACTTAGAGAATGCTGCTCAATTCCCCCAGACTAGCTAATTTTTAGTTTGATAGCTGGAACTCATAATTCTTAATTCTGCTGACTGGTAGCTGTAAAGGCCAACATGGGCTTTTACAACACAGCATTGATTTTGCCTGTTCTTTGCACTGGTGACAACCGTATTCATCCGTTCGCTCTCATCCATCTGCTTATCCATTCTCCACTTACCCACTTACCCTGACCTACCCATTCGCTAAGCCTTCAATCTACACATCGACTCATCCGCCCACCATCCATCCATCCATCCATCCATCCATCCATCCATCCATCCACGCAAGTAGCATCCACTGACACACCAATGTTTAAGGAATGTCCTATATGGTAAGCACAATGTAGACACAGAATAATGATAAGACTTCTAACTTAGTAGGGAAGATGAGAGAGACTTTTGCCAGGCATATGGGGTTATAGTATAGGGAGAACAGTGGTGGTAGTGGAGAATACTCCAGGCATTTTGCAAAGAAGAATGTCCATGAGCTAAGGCTATGAGAGCAAGCAGAGTTCACCAGCCAGTATGCTAACAGTGTGCCAAGATACCTGAAATACACAGGCTGGGGGCAGGGGAACATAGCATAACAAACAAGGCCAGGACAAATACTAAATGGATTTAAATGCTGTGCTCCTCAACGATGATTTTTGTTTTTTGGTTGTTTTGTTTTGTGTTTAATCTCAAGGTTCTGGAGAGCCCCTGAAAGATTTTAAATGAGAGATTAGCAGATGATATTTGCATTTAAGAAAGATCCTTTCCTTCACAGAGTGGAGAATAAACTAGAAAGAGGAAGCCTGGGAGGCGGCAAGTCCAGTAAGAGGCTGTGATGTGAAATTGTGATGGCTTGGATTGAGGCAGGTATAAAAGGAGGATCACATCAAAGACAGAGAATAGATTTATGGTGAGTATGGGGTTGGGGGACATAGAAGCTGGGCTGTTGTTCCCAGGCTTGATGCTTAATCAGAGGCATATGTGGCAACGCCACCAACAGTATAGGAAGGAGGAGGAGCGAGTTCAGTGTGTGACTAGTAGGAGAGTGGCTACCAGGCTCAGTACCCAGGAGCAGTCAAGGCCACCGGTGTGAATGAGGTGACCCGGAGAACACACAGAATGAGAAGAAGAGAAGGTGAGGGGTCTGATCTTGGATAAGAGAGGATGAACCCTGGGATTGGAACGGGGAGGACAGTCAGAGATCTAATGAACCTAGAGGAAGTAGCGTCATGGAAGGTAAGATTTCCAGGAAGTAGAAGGTCAGCAGGTCAAATGCTTGCAGAGGTCAAGTAAGATGAACAATGACCACAGTGCATTTAGTGATAAGGAAAGAGGGTGACCTTTGCCATGGTGATATCAGTGTGTACTAGAGGCAGGCAGAAGCTAGAGACACAGCCTGGAGAATGTGAAGGAAGAAGTACACAGAGAAAGAATATATTCCTGCTTTCCTTTACTTGAGAGGTCTCTGATATCTGTCTTTTCCTCCTTCTCTCCCCCACTCTCTCTAGTTTTTCTTCAGACCTTGCCTATGGGACAGAAGACATCAAGAGAAAAGAGTGGCACTGGTTTGACAGGAATGTGTGTGGAGGCAGGGGGATCTGTAACCTGTTTTAAAGGACCAGACTGAACCAGATTGGGCAGAGTCAGGAGAGAAGGGGATGGATACACAGATTAGCCATGGAAAAGAGAAGGGTTCTCTCCCTTGGAGCTGGAGGCAGGGGCTGTTAAGGTGCTTACAGCTCATGCTGCCCACACTGTGGGTAAAGTTATAGGGTTCAGAGTGCTCACATGTTAATTTCTTAGCATTATCTAAGATAATATCTGTGCTGCTTGCAGTTCAGATACCCCAAAGAGGGGAATTTCTCCTAATGTCACTTGTCTATTAGTCTAACAAGGAGTCTTGGTAGGTTGGCCAGGGTCAGATGTCAGGGAAGTGCATGCTTCAGCTCTAGCATTCCGTCCAAGCCTGTGCCCGAGGTCTGGCTGCCAGTTCTCTAACGGAGGGGAGTAGATTACCCTAGCCGTGGACCAGGCCCGGTGGGGATAATTAGTTTCCTTCTTGCAGAGCTTGCAAACCTCACCTACAAAGTGACCACACTAAATGTCACATGGGGGTAGTGCTTCATCCACAGCTGGCTCCAGGGATGGAAATATCATCTGGGGCCCTCGGCAGATGCCGAATCCTTCTGTAGACACCAGAGGCAGGGGCCAAAGCGCCAGTGACTCCTCTGGGGAGCCAAACCCTGGTCAGTGGCCGGATAAGAGGGAGTTCTGCTCACGATCCCTGCAGCTGTGAATTCCCAGGACCTTGGGGTCAGCCATGTCTGCCTTCAAAACCTTCCAGCTTTGTCTGTAGAGTCTACCCCAGTCCTTTCTAGAAGCTGCTTGTCTTTTCTGTTTTGAGTTACCCTAACATCTACTCATCTTGCTTTATTGGTGGACAAGAGAGACTGGAGGTAGCTCCTTGCTGGTTCCACCCCCTCTCTCCCACAGGAGGCTCCTGAGCGCTGGACAGCACCTTTGGGCTTCTCACCGGTTACCTGCTTCACATTTTCAGTGCCTGTTTTAGGTGTGCTTTGTGTACATTCCCCGGCCCCCCCAGAGTATAATAATTTTTCATACTAGGGGGCGGGCAGAACAGAAACAGGTGAGAACTCAATAGTTGGGAAATGGGATTTGAACCTAGATCTAGTCTGGGTTCAAAGTCAATGTGGTTTAGCTACTGCTATCCAATGAGTTATGCAGTCAGGCCTGGAAGGGTTGGTGACTGCTTACCTGGTTTGCTTGGCATACTCTCAATATTTACCTGTCATTTGGAAACTATTAGTAGCAGTACTTCTTCAAACTCCCCTGCTTTGGACAGTTTAGATTACAGGGCTGTGAAGACAAGGCGATTCCTCTTCTGCCCTGGTTCAGCGTCTTACTAGTAAAGCAGGCACAGAGCTCCTGCTTCCCCCCCCCCCCAGCTCCTGCTCCTCTGGGGGTGAATATGCAGATGAGGGGTGGGGGAAGGCCTGGGCTGCCTCTCATCAAAGGGGAGGAGGATGACTGTAACTTGGGCCTCACCTGAGCCTGTCCACCAACCTCCCCCACCCCATCCACACACAGGAGAACAAAATTGGGATGGAGTTTCGGCAGCTGACATATCATATACTGCTCTCTGCTGCAGCAAATAAAAGACAACAAGACAGACCTTCTCCCAGCTGCTTGCGGGACAGCTTAGCTTAGGGACCCAGGCACAGGGGCTCTTCACATTACCCTCTGAAGGAACGGAATAACTGTGGCCTGCGTCTGACTCAGCACCGAATAGTTCCTTGAGTCAGGGAGGGTTAAGGCTGGCTGGGGGCCAGGCCTGGGGCTCTGGGTGGGTGGCCAGGCTCCCCAACTAGGGCCAGAGTCTCACCATGCTGAGGCCCTGGGAAGAACAAGGAGAAAAGCAGGGCAGAAGAGGGGGTCGGGCTGCCTTCTGCCCCTAGCTGCGCCTCCTCCCTGCCTTGGCCCTTGCTCTCCCTGCAGTCCCTCCACCCACCTAAAGGCCTGGACTTGACCTTGCTGGTTTTTCAGGGAGGGTGTGACAGCCTCTGGGTAAAGGGACCTTAGCTGCTGCAAAGGCATTTTCCGCTCTCTAAAGTAAACAATCAAACAGGAAATTAATCGAAAAACCCACTTCAACGGAAGGTTCAGGTTGTGATTTTCACAGCCCCAGAGCCAGGAAATTCAAGGTTACAGTTCCCATAGCAACTCGCCTGTAGAGTAAGGGACTGCTCGGTTGGAATAAGACCTTGAGGAGTCAAGCAGGCCAGTCCTCTGCCTCCGAGGAACAGCCTCCCCTACTCCCCCAGAGCAGCAAATCTGAATGACTTGGGTAGACTGCTGATCTGAAGTGGGCTATGGTGCAGGGGAACGCTGCAAAGCTAGATGTGCTCTCGGTGTTCACAGTGTGAGCTCTCACAGTTCACTCCTCTGGGAGCCGGTGATCACACACCTTCAGGGGCTTTACACTGTTGTATGCTGGCTGTATTTCCACAGCCTATGAAATGGGAAAGATCCTCAGAAGGCGTGCCTACCTCACAGACTTCATCCCCAAGTGAGCGGGGCTGTACTGTGCCAGTCCTCAGTCACAGCCTCCTGGCTCACCTACTGTCCGCTCTTGCACACCCATTTGGACCTAGACTCTCTTCATTATTGACCTTGGGGTCCATTCCCACAGCTGTGTCTCCACTAAGAATCATCTTGTTTGATTGAGCAGCCCCCAAGATAGCAAACACCCTCTTTACTGCCCCAGACCCCTTTGCCAGCTCAAATATACAATATTAAAATATTAGCTCTGTGCACCTTCATGGCTCTAGGGATGATAAGAAGCTAGTTATGGAACCAGAGGCAGCCCTTCCCCTTCAAGTCGGAGTGGGAGGGAGCTGGGCATCTTGGGTGGGGCTTTCTTTTGTGTGTGTATAGAGGAATCCCTACTTGACAGGAAAGGACAAGAGGGCGTTGGCGCTCAATCTCTGGAGGAAACAGTCTGGAATTCTTTGTAACTAGCACGCTGCTGACCTCCAGCTTGTATGGCCCCTCGCAGCCCCCTGGCTTTACCATGGGACCCAAAAGAGGGACACTTTCCAAGCTGTAGCTGTAGCTTCCTGGGCACCAGGCCTGTGGCAAGAGGGCACCCAGCCACCTGCCCAGCTGCCAGCCTGGCTCTGGAGCCAGCTCCTGAAGTGAGCATGGCCGGGGCAAGTGAGAAGCGGCGCCTGCCCGGGAGACACAATGTCTCCCTGATTTCCTAACAGGCCCAGTGCTGTGCCAGGGCCTGATGGGCAGCTCCCCAGGTCCAGCCTCACTTGCGAAACTGTCCTTTCCTCTTATGGAGTGAGCTTCCTGGGGGTGGCTATGCTGCTGTCTAGAGTTTCAAGAGCGCTAGCCAAGGCACACCTTCTGTGAGCCCCCTCCTCCCTTCCTGCATTCCCCCATCACCTTCCTGCATTCCCCTGTCACCATGCAGTAGCTCAGAGGCAGGATGCTTCCTCAGGAGTGTGACGGTCCCTTACACAACACCAGACAAATAGATTTAATCGCTAGAGACATCGGGGAGGTGGCTGTCAATAGAGCAATGACTTCTTCTCATATCTTAATCCCGAGGAGCCTCACCCATTTGTTACAGAGGAAGTGGCTCCCTACACCTCGAGGCCCTCACTTAAAGATAGGGTCCAAAGATAATCTGGTGGGTCATCCATCCACCTTTCCCCAAGCAGGAAGAAGCTCCTTAGAGATTCGTTGTAGTAGGCCTACATCAACACTAGCAAGTCTGTTCTTCCAATGTCAGGGGTCACAATCCATCTTCGACTCTATGGGAGGACAGGGCCAGAGTGACCAGCAAGAATCTTGAGAACAGAAATAGTCACATGCTGATATTTTGTCGATAAGCATGCCATTAAAAAAAAAATAAAGCAAAACCAAAATACTTTGTTTAAACTATTCTCTTCCATGTATTAATATTCTCTGGTTGCATTTAAGAATGAACATAAGGGGCTGGAGAGATGGCTCAGCGGTTAAGAGCACCAACTGCTCTTTCAGAGGTCCTGAGTTCAATTCTCAACAACCACATGGTGACTCACAACCATCTGTAATGGGATCAGATGCCCTCTTCTGGTGTGTCTGAAGACAGCTACAGTGTGTGTATGTGTGTGCGTGTATAAAACAATTCTTAAAAAAAAAAAAAACAAAAAGAGAATGAACATGAAATGCCAGGCAGTGGTGGCGCATGCCTTTAGTTCTAGCATTCAGGAGACAGAGGCAGGTGACTTTCTGAGTTCGAGGCCAGCCTGGACAACGAGTAAGTTCCAAGACAGCCAGGGCTACACAGAGAAACCCTGTCTCAAAAAACCCAACAAAACAAAACAAAACAAAACAAAACAAAACACCCATAAAACTGAGGCATACCTTTAATCTCAGCGCTCAGGGGGCAGAGGCAGGTGGATCTCTGTGAGTTTGAGGCTAGCCTGGTCCATACTTCAATCTCCAGGACAGCCAGGGCTACAGCCAGGGCTACATAGAGAGACCCTGTCTCAAAAAAGAATTAACATGATCTCATGGCTACCTGGATCCTAGTAAGGGGCGTGGCTTTCCTGTGATGGGGAAGGTAAGGTGGCAGAAACCACACTGCAGAAGCTGGACTGAGGGCTGTCCCTGGTGACAAAACTCAGCTGGTTCCTTAATGGGTTAGAAGGAACCAAGGACAAACAGGTCAGGACAGCTGGGCCTGGGACAAGTATGCTCTGTTACTGTTCAGAGAATAATAGGGCCATGCTGAAGGCATAATTAGTATTGTACTCAAGAGTGTCAGGCACCCAGCAGGAGGGTGAACAGGCCTGGGCTGAGAAAAGGGCCTAGGGCCACTTGGGGACCTCAGAAGGGATTTGGTGAGGACTCTGCCAAGACTCAGAGACCTAGAGATAAGAGACTTTAATTGGCACCTGGAAACGTGTTTGGCTTTAGAGCCTAACCCTTAGCAGAGTAGAAATGGAAGAATGGTGCAGTGCTACCACAGCTGGGAGAGCCTTTTCAGGTGAATAATCCTCCAGCCAATATTCTTGTTCTCCATGCTGTCCTTCTGTGTTCAACTGACTGTGTCTCAAGGAGGAGATAAAGTGCTTAGTTTGGCATTTCTGCTCCCTGGCCCACTTCCACCAGGGCCTACCTTGTCCTCCCTCCTCTTCCAGACCTCCTTCTGGCCAAGCTTTATCTGTTCACAGGCCTATGGAGCTGTCCTTCTTGTCCTTACTAGCCTCTCGTTTCCAATCCTCACTCCCTCCAATCGTCACACACCTTGTTCCATCCTGGCTCTGCTTCTCAGATAACTCAAGACAACCTCACAACCTTCCTCCCCTCTTCCTCCTCCCCAGACCTCTCCTGTCCTCCTCCTCTCCCCCTTCCCCCTGCTCCCTTAATTAAGTCTTCCCAAGTGCTCTCCTAGTGTCTTTGGCTAGAAGCTCACTATTCGTGGTCTAGAGGCAACTATTTGGTTTCTCCTAGCCTCTGGAATCTGTGAAGGCTAGAATTCTTCACACTGATCATGCTAGGTTTGTGCCTCGCTGACCTTCTCTTAGAAGACTGAAACACTGGCTCTGAAAGAAGCTCGTACCTTCCTGGGCATAGCTCTTGAGATGGTTTTGGAGCCAGGGTTGCCCATCCCTTGGCTCATCCTTCCACTTCTACTGGCCTCTAGTCAAGTCTCCCATACTGCACGGTGTGCCCTTGGCTCTGAGGACGTGATCTGTACACCTGGAGCCCATCTAAGGCTGCATCCCTGAGTAGGTACAACACTGCTTGCTTACTCTTGTGCTTCAGAGGTCACTAGGAGGGAGACTAGTTTCAGGAAGACACAATGATCAACTTTATTCTTTTTTTTTTTTTTTTTTTTTTTTGAGACAGGGTTTTTCTGTGTAGCCCTGGCTATCCTGGAACTCACTCTGTAGACCAGGCTGGCCTCAAATGAATTCAGAAATCCACCTGCCTCTGCCTCCCAAGTGCTGGATTAAAGGCATGAGCCATCACTGCCCGGCAATCAACTTTATTTCTTTTTGTCTGCATGGGGGCAGGCAGTTGGGAAGTGAATTATCTGAGAACCAGGAGGGAGAAGTCAGGGAGAATGCCCACTCAGGTCTCTAGCCTGAGCAAACCTCCATGGGCAGCGGCTACATGGACCACCACAGAAGCTGTCCGTAGAGAGGATCAGGTGAAGCCTGGAACTCAGGAGTGGTCCCGGCTGGAGAAGGAAAGGGAAGCCCTCAGCACAGAGGAACCTTCAGGGCACTAGAGGTCCTCAGCCAATGATGTCATTTAGACCATGGCACTCAGCTGTAGGTGACAGACATTTGTATTACATAACTGCTGTGGTGTTTTCTCGTGCAGGATAGAATGTTCTACGGCATCTCAACTTCTACCCACCAGCCACCATCAGAAACCTCGCGAGTAGTGACAACTCCAAAATATATCTAGGCTTTAGATATATTTTACCCATAAATACCCATAGCTGCGCATGGAATAATATCCCAGTCCACCATTGCCCTTCTGCACTCTGCTTTTCACATGGGCATTTGCTCTACAGAGCTAAGAACAGCTTTCACACTTTAAAATGGCTGAGGAAAATGTATTTGGCTACAATGTAAAAATTATACAAAACTCAAATTTCAGAGTCTGTTAAAAATGTGTGCTGGAATAGTCATGCTCATTCATTTACATTTAATCCATAAGGAGGCGTGGTGGTGCATGTCTGTAGTTTTAAGGAGGGTAAGGCAGGAAGGTTGCTGGTTCAAGTTCAGCCTAGGCTATGAAGCGAGTCTCCAAATAACAATGATGACAATGGCAGGAATGATGACCAAAATCTAAAATGTGACATCCATAGCTGCCTTTGAGCCAATGACAGTTGAGCTGAAGCCAGAACAGTCCCGTGGCATTGGTACATACAGGTAACTATCCCTTCTTCAAAATGCTTGGGATTGAATGTATTTTGGATATCTGATTTTTTTCTCTCAATTTTTGAATATTTCATAACCATGAGTTATCTTGGGCATGGGACCCAAGTCTAAACATGAGATCTATTTACGTTTTATATATACCATATAGACGCACAGCCTGAAGATAATTCTATATAGCATTTAAAATAATTTAGTGCATGAAATAAAGTCTCATAGTGTGGAACTTTCCATCTGTGGTTTCATGTAGGTACACAAAAAGTATAGGAATTTGGAACACTGGATTTGCAGATAATGGAGGCTTAACACATACATACGTCAGCCTTGACAGGTTCTATGTTGTTGGCTTGGTGGGGCAGAATACTGGCTCAGGGAGACAGCATGTAAGAAGATTGCTTTTTTACAGTCCTGGCTCTATAGAGTTGTGCAGTAAAGGGGTTGCTGGAGGGGAGTGTGGGTCAAGGGCAGGTTTCTCCCCTTGAACTGACTGATGTGAACAAGTTACCACAGCAGGGGATGGAAGGTAAGAGATAAGAGACTCATGAGAGAGGACCCTGGGAAGAAAGAAAGAGGACTGGCTACATTGGAGTTGGGGCCATCACCCTGGTGAGCAGACTATCATAACTAGGTGGGGACTCAGGCAGGTCTACTGTAGCTTCCAGGCAGCCTGGTCAGTCTGTGGGCTCATAAGAGAAATAAAGCCAGCCAAGGTTATGCAAGCAGACTTAGATAGCAGCTTGGGTTGGAAAGAGAGACACTTAAATCTGGCTTTAGGAGTATTTTAAAATCTTACACTATTATTTGCGTTTATGTATAAATGACTTTCTTCAGCTCTGTGCTAACTTTGTAGCGAAATTACATAGAGAGTCTGTGAGGGGATGATTTTGTAACATCTTTTTAGCTCTTCTCAGCCGGACATCTCCGAGAAAACTTTTTATTTAAATGTAACACATGCAAAAATGTGCCCAAATTCCAAGTGTTTGGATATATTTTCATAAAAGAAATGCCAGATCAAGAAATGGAACCAGAGCTGCCCCCAGAGTCAATGAGCCATTCCGTTAGACCTCTGCTGCCTGCCCTGCATTTGGAAACCCCAGCTCTGTATTGAATCTGTTGCTAGGGGCTGTGGTGGCTAGTCCTCCACCCTGTAGTACTTTTCTCAGCTACTCTGTTCGGGTGTTTTCTTCCAGGAGCATCTTGTCCTCAGCTTTTAGGAATTAGTTGGGCAAGGTAGGAATTTTAGTTCCAGTATTTCTGGCTGATGACAGAAATTCAGATCTGAATGAGACATCTCTAATGTGCCCAAGGGCACTGGGTGGGAGAGCAGGAAGCTAGTGCCTCTCAGGTCACTGGGTTGTTTTGTTGTTGTTGTTGTTGTTTTGGTGCTGGGCATCTGGGAACAGAAGCCAGTATTGCATGTGTGAGACACAGGTGTTGTACATGTGAGACACAGATGTTGTGCACACATCAACACAGCGATAGTCTGTGTCACCAGGAAGATCATGTGCCTTCTCAGTTGAATGGTCAAGGGATACGCCAGGATGACCGATAACGATACAATACTGTTCTCTACCTCATGTCAGACAGTTGACGAGTTTGAGTTCTCCTTTCCTGCAGGAGCGAGGCAGATACAAAAGCTCTTTTCCACTTTACTGATGAAAAAGAACTTGCCCCAGGCCCTAGATAAAACACCAGTAGTGTGGGATCTTCAAATCCTGTTATTCTAACCATCTGATACTCCATCCTTCATTCTATTGCCCTCTTCCCAGAGAGTACAGAAAGAGAGAGAGAGAGACAGAGAGAGATAAAGAGAGAGAGAGACAGAGAGAGACAGAGAGAGAGAGAGACAGAGAGAGACAGAGAGAGAGAGAGAGCGCGAGCGAGCTCTGGGCTGGTTGGGAGTTTCTCATGAAGACACTTCAGTGTACCCAGCTCTACTTGTGGGAAATGACTCACCAGAGCCCTGCCATGCTGGGACTCCAGGGGACACAAATATACTTCCTGTGTCTCAGATAGAGCTCTGGGCAGTGTGAGCTGGCAGAGCAGATCTCTGAGAGTGACTAGAAACAGATAAAAACTCTTCTAGCTCTGCATCCTGGGAAGAAAGAGCCACTGCCTGGGTTCACAGGACAGTTCTGTCACGAGGACCTTAGTTCTGTCATCTACAAAAGAGGCATGGGGGGCGGACTAGAGTATGTACTAGGGCAGGGTCCTTCTTGCTACAGCATCTGCATGCCTGGGAACCTGTAAATTCTCCCTTATGACAGCAAAAACTCCTGAATGGGGGTTTCCCCAGTTGAGAACCACAGATCAATATCACGGCAAACTACAGCCACCAAACAGCTCTGTCCAAGCCTTGTTTTTCACAGCTCAGGAGTGAAAAATGGTTTTTATATTTTTAAGTAGTAGGGGATAATATATTTAATATAGTTAAAGACCCCTCCTCCTTCAAAAGACTATGCTGCGTTACATACAAATTATGATTCGGGTTTCAGTGTCCATAGATTCAGTCATACTGAAGCATGGTCCTTGTTTAAGCTGCTCTTGAGGCTAAGGATAGTTGGTTGTATGCTTCAAGGCATAGGATGCGGTTGGACTGGATTTTGCCCGTGGGCCCACAAAGCCTAAAAAGTATTTACTATATGGCTCTGGGGAGGAGGTTCTGTGGAGGGAAGCAGTAGATGGGGGTGGGGGTGGGGTAAGGAGGGAAAAGGAGTCACCGGAAGCTTTTTGGAACCAAAGGACCCTGCTCTGGGCTGATCAGCCCTTAGCCTTCTGCATGTAGCTGTCCTGAAGGCAATCCTGAAGGCTTCATAATATTAAGCAATCAAGAGCTCTCAACGCCTATATGCACACCTGAACTTCAGTTCTAGAGGCCTGTGTGCACACCTGAGACTTTACTTTTAGCGTGTGGACGGTCTTGGGTGGGAATCGGCTTCCCTGCGCAGAGGACAGGATCCAGGGAAGCTTTAATGCTCTGGGGGTTTTCTGGGCAACAGGTTCTTAGTAGGGCTAACGACCTTCCCCACACCTTTCAAACTGCTGGGCACCCCTTTCCTTCAGGGCACCCACGTTTCTCACCTCTCCTTCCCCAGTGTGAATGTCCCCGGAAAGGCCACTTCATATCACACCTCCCAAGCCACATAACGCTATGACAGGAAAATCCATGGGTCTGGGCAGGAATGTGAGCAGGCGGGAGAGGTATTCAGCAGTGGTCATCGAGAAGAAAGGCTCTTTCTCAGAGTGCTGTAAACTCCCCTGACCTGACAGTATAATCGAGTTCTACCCATCAGCAAGAGGTCACACTTATCCAGACCCCCCCAAGGCCTCCTGCCTTCAGGGTTAGCCAAGCAAGTCTTGACTCCAGCCCTGGGATTCCAGGTATTTCCCCAGCCCCACCTCATCTAATTGCTCTCCAGTCAGCTAATCCTTGGCCACACCCTCAACCCCAGCCAGGCAGGGCACTTCAGTGTGGCCCGCAGAGCTTCTGAGACTTCCCATGGCACTGGGCCAAGCCCAGGGAAGCCTCTGGACTCCCCTTGCCCAAACCACATCCTCCCTGCCCTTCCCCACACCTCAGACTCTCCTCTGACTAACATTTCCAAACCAAGCGGAACGCAGGCCAGCCCAGACCCAGAAGCAGCAGACCAATTCATTCCCTTCCTGTCCCCAGCCCCGAGGACTGGTCATATCCCCCATGGGTGAGCCAAACAGCCAAACAACGAGGGAGCTGTACCTAACGTTCTAGTCTCAGGACTAATTGTTTTAAGCAGGGCTTCAGCCCCGATTCAAAGAGAATTTGTTACTGTAAGCATGTTTGCATTTCCAAAGGGTGTTTGCACTTCCTAAGTCTAGCTAGCTTTCAACCCCGGGAAACCAGATTGGGTAAATACTTCTATGTTTTAATACCTCTGAGTAAGGAGAAGGTCTTAGTTACAGAAATGCTCGCCCTAAGCAGGGCAGCGAAGGAATGGGCCAATTGTGCCTTCTTCATGCAGGGCATTGTAAGGAGCCCTGGTGCTGATCTCCACTGTGGGTTCCCCTCTGAGCGTCTCCTGCTGTGTCACCCCAGCCTTCTCCCTTCCTATATCCCACCTCCCCCCCACGTCCC
The DNA here is from genome assembly GCA_021653895.1 of Mastomys natalensis. Taxonomy (NCBI): domain Eukaryota; kingdom Metazoa; phylum Chordata; class Mammalia; order Rodentia; family Muridae; genus Mastomys; species Mastomys natalensis. The sequence continues at coordinate 1,231,657 of JAJTUV010000270.1, forward strand.
CCCTGCTTTGCCCATCAGGGATTGAAGAACTGCTTTTCACAACCCTCCCAGGAGCTGGCTGTGAGCCTTAGGGTTCAGTTCCTACTGCTCCCCATTTCTGCTGGGTGTTCAGAGAGTAAGCTGCAAATAGTACTTTTGTGATTTCCGGCATCAGAACGCATCCAGAACGGCTCTGAGAGCCTGAGGATTCCTAGCTAGCTTCCCTACCATAGCCAGCGGCCACATGTGGACTGAGAACATGTGTCTGACCCGAACTGAGCGCACCAAGTTTCAAAGACTGACTTAGTTCACACACACACAAAGAATATAAAAAATACGGATTGCTGTAGTGATTTTAGCTCTCAGGCCAAGGTAGGAGCACAGAGAGTTTTGAGACCAGCCTGGGCTACAGAGCCAGTCTCTGTCTGGGGAAAAAAAAAATGGCAACAAAAATTTTTCATTGGTAACTTTTTTACTATTGGTTACATGATATTAAAATTATAATTATTTGGATACCCCTGATAACAAATTATTTTACACATACACACCCTCCACCCTTGGGGGGCTTTAAAATGTGGCTACTAGAAGATTGGAAACTGCAAGCTGGGAGGTCGTGGTATACACCCAGCCTTCAGGAGGCTGATCTCTGTGAGTTCCAGGCCAGCCTGGACTACAGAGTGAGTTCCAGGACATTCAGGGCTAAAAGAAACCCTGTCTTGGAAACAAATAAACAAACAAACAAAACCCCAAAACAACAAACAAAACTTGAAAACTGCAGAGGTGGCTTCACATTATGGTGACACTGGATGTGGCTGCATGGTTGAGATTCTGCTGGATTGGGAAGAGCGATGATGGTGCTTCTCAGATTGACCACAGCTGCCCTATGGTGATCTCTCCCAGCTACTCGATCCTTCCCAGCTACTCCATCCTTCCACTTTCCTGTTTTAACCCTCTTCTATCCCTGACCTCGAGGGGCCCTCTGAACCTGGGGTACTCCCTCTCGTTCCTCTTTATGGTAGTGACATAGGTGTTGGCTGATGCTCCCTTGGATCTTCATGTGTAGCTGACAGCAGCCAGTGGTTACTGAATGCTCTGGGGTGGGGGTAGGGGCGTCCTCCCTGAAGGCTCCTGGAAGTTTTGCTGGAACCTCTCTGTTCTCACCTGATGGTCCTGGTTTATGGGATCCTAACTCTAGGCAGGAGAATTAAATCTGCATCTCCCAAGCATATGGACTGATACTGAGGAAAGACCAGCCCGCTGTGCTTCTCGATTTGCCTCCTAGAGGATCCTGCATTCTTTTCTGAGAAGCTACCCCAGATTCCTTTTTGAAAGGCTGACTGACTGACTGACTGACCATTGTCTTCTGTTTGCTCGGTCTAGACAAGTTATTTTGTTAGTTTCTTCAATGAGTATTTATTGAGTACCTACTGTATGTCAGACACCACTGGGGACAGAGCTATGAATAGATACATTTCCTGACCTCTAGAGTTCCCACGGTAGAAAAAAAAAAAAACAGATTAACAAAGAAAACCTGAGGTAACAGCAAGTATTGTCATGAAGAGAGAGGAGGCAGGTTGAGGACAGTGACAGGTAGCCAACTGGGGTACGATGAGAGGAGAGTCCTCAGGACCCTTCTGAGGAACTGAAAGTTAAACAGAAGATCAGAGTGTCTAGAAAGCAGGCACACTGTGTGTGCAAGAGCAGGCACACTGTGTGTGCAAAGGCTTGTTTTAATGGCTTTCCTCATCTTAGTTTTTCTTACTAAGAAACACTTTACCTTACACACCTAAAGGGACCCCTTATTCCCTGTCTTCACTTTTCAGAGGTGTAGAGGGACAGACAGGGAGTTGTAGAGAGGAAGTTAGTTTGTAATTAGCAAACCTATGAAGTTACATGCATTTTATTCTGTTCCAGACAAGGAGCCTGAAGGCCAGAGAAGGAACAGTGCCAGTGTGTCAGCTTCAAATCCACCTTCTTTATAAGTGCCCTTCTTGCCAAGAACAGGTGTCTCCTGGAGGCTTCCTCTTCTAGGGCTTGGCTTGGGCCTAGAGGTCACGGCCCTGTGCCTACTGGCCCAGACCTATCACAAAGGACCTGGATTCCAGCTGGGTCTAAGTAGATAGAAAGAGGGAGTGTGGTTGCTGGGTTTCTCTCCTAGGAGGACTGAGACTTCCTTGGATCTTCACGTGCATATTCCTAACACTATTTCTGACCCACGCTGGGGATGACGGGGTGGGGTGGGGGGGTGGGGGGCGAAGGCATAGCGTCAGCCAGGCTTACTGTGAACCATGGGGTCTGCAGAGCCAGCGAGAGCTGAGAACATCACAGGTCGTGGAGTGTCTCCTGTGCTTCAGGCACTCCCAGCTCTTAGCTCAAGCTTTTAGCTCTTAGCTCAAGCTCAAGTCAGTTTCCCTGCCCTAGAGAACTAGCTGGGCCTACTCCAGGCCATGGTGTTCCTTCGGGCTACACCCAGTCTACAATGACTCCCTCCTATAGAGCAACTAGTAAACCAGTTACTCCATTTTGGGTATAAGTACCAAGAAAGAACACCTTGTTTACACAAACAAGTAGCTACCACTCGTCAAAACAGCGAGAAGTACAAACTAATAAATAATTTATTGTGCCAATCAATAATGGCATGAAACTGCATTAAATTGATAGGGGAAACACCAAGCACATGAGCTTATCAATTACCCAGAAGTACCACCCCCTCGCCTGAGACTGTAGAGGAGGAACCCTTGAAGACTGCAGTGTACCCAGAATGCTGACCTGTTCGCATACCTCAAGCCTTGGCCAGGAGAATCACCACAGGGAAGGGCTCCTGCCTCTGTGTCTAGCTTGACTGTAGTTTCTCCTGCCCCTGACATTCAGCCTACTTCAGACTAGCCTTTGAAGAGGTCTGTCATCTAGACCCACATCTGGCATCTCTGAGCCTGAACTGAACTGGGCCCAAACTCAGAGGCTTCCTTGGCCTTTTTTTAGCTGCACTTCTCTCTTTCTCTCTTTTTCTCTCTCTCTGTCTTTCTTTCTCTCTCTCTCTCACTTGATAACATATGACCTGAGAGTTGATATTAGCAATTAATAATATTGAAGTAAGGGCTGGAGAGATGACTCTGTACTTAAGAAGAGCACTTGTTCTTGCAGAGGACCTGGGTTTGATTCCCAGCACCCACATTGTGGCTCACAACCATCAATAACCCCTATTCCAGGAAATCCAACTGGCATGCATGAGGCATGCATACATGTATACAGTCAAAAAATTCATACACATGAAATAAAATGAATCTAGAAAACTTTTTAAAAATTGGAATAAAAGAACCTAATATTGCTAATGGTTAGTTAAGTGAAATAAGAATTATGTGGCAAATTGTAGCCGATATAGCTTATGAATATGTTTTATTCAATTTAATAAATTGGAAAGACACAAACATAGCCATGTATATTTCTAACATAATTGACTCATGACACTTCCCTCTTGCCTTCTCATCCCTCCCTCTCCTCCCTCCCCTTCTTCCCTTCCCCTGCCTCTCTCCCCCTCTTCCCTTCTCCTTTCAGTAATAGAATTGATCCCAGAACCCAGATCTTTCTCATGTTATGCTCTCTTTACTTTTATCTTGAGATAGGGTCTTACTGAGTTGTCCAACCTGGCCTTGAACCCTCTGTAACCCAGAGTTAAACTTCTGGTGTTCCTGCCTCAGCCTCCTGAGTAGCTAGCTATTCTCTAAGTCTTCATTCTCCTTCAGAGTGTTTTGTTTGCCTGCCTGATGCCCATGGAGGCCAAGAGAGGATTGGATGCCCTGGGAGTTACAGGTGGTTGTGAGCACTTAGTGCTGGAATTGAACCCATATCCTCTGGAAGAGCAGCCAATGCTTTCTAGTCCTCCTTTTGGTCCCTTATTTTTTTTTTTTTAAAGCATAGTTTGCTTGCTTGTATGTTCTCTCTCTCTCTCTCTCTCTCTCTCTCTCTCCTCCCTCCCTCAGGTATTTTCTCTGTGAACTGTCTCACTAAGTAGCTCTGTCTACTACTCTAGTGTTTCAAATTTGTTGAGCTGAAGGGACCCTGGACCCTGCCATTGGCCTGCTGGGAAATGGCCTAGGTGGGGTGGGGGTGTGGCCAGGGGAACTCATGTGTGGTTTTAACCAATCCCCCTCCCCCCAAAACTTACAAGTCCAGCTAAGCTAAGGGACAGCTTCTCCACATTTACATCTTGGCCCGCCTTCAGCTAGCTCTGCAGAAGCAGGATGGGGGCACTCTTGAAGTTCAGACATTAATTACCAAGTTAGAATATTTTTCAAATTACAAGGCATGGCCCCTGGGGACAAAAGGCTGGGAGGAACAGGAGAGGGAGGGCAGGGGAGGCTGTTACTGAGATGGGGAGGCGGGGCCCAGCTGAGAACAGGCTAGAGGCTGGCTGAGCACATAGCCAGACCCTGCTTCATCTCAAGGCTAAAACCTCCTACAGAGAACACTGAGACTAGGAAGGGAGACCGCAGCCTGCCCAGAACTGGGTACGAGATGTGGGGCTTTTCCTGATTGTAAGTGGAAAAGTTTTAACCATGCCATGTCTCCCCTCCCTATGGGAGCCCTTATCAATTTTCACAAAGATTGTCCCTCAGGTGATATGGAGCTGAGAACTCTCCAGAAGGGACCTGGGAGGACAGGGTCTCAGGGGCTCTGCCACTCACCCTGACTTAAAAATGACAAAGAGTTGCTGCAATTAGAAAAACGGCCTCACCAATGTACCCTTGATATGGCTAGTTCACTGTTCACCACACCACAGGCATTCGGTGCTTCAGAGAACATACCCAAAGCTGCCTCACGCCACTTTGCAGAAGCCAGCCAGTGTCCTGTGACAGCCTCCTGCAGCCATGCCGCACTGGGAGCGTGCTGGCCATCTCTGAAGTCTGAAGACTGTTTAAAAATGGTTCTGGTGTGGGGACTGGTTTCCCTTTGGAAACCAGTGTCTGGTGGAAGCTGGTATTTTTATAACTGCAGGCTCTCTATCAGATCCTGTGTTACCATGGTTGCTAAGGGGAACACTGGCTTCAGATTTCACATTTCAGTGTGCTCAGCCTGGCTAAGGAAGCAGAACAGTTATGGGGTGGGGGTGGGGAGAGGGTGGAAAGGCTGGTGGGCTGGGTGAGGGAACTCCTGCTGCATTTTGTGGCCACCTCAAAGGTACTGCCTCTGCATGTGGATGTGGATGTTTGGTGGCAGCGGTGGTGGGGTGTCTGCGCAGGTCGGTATCATACCACAAGCGACTTGACTATGTGTGCCAAGCAGCAGAGAGGAACACACGGGTGGGTGGGGGACTAAATATGTGTGGGTTCCAGGAAGGGTTAAACCTGGGTTTTCATAACATGAGCCTTGGAACCTGTAGGGACTCTGATGCTAACCCAAGAGCTCAGGGATTGGGTATCGATGGCCTGGGGAAGCTGCATGCTCAGAAAAACATTCTGGCAGGACTCTGGACCTAAGATTAGAGGTGAAAGAAACTGTTTAAGGAGAAGATCTCCTGGTTTTACAGGCTTCATTCCCTCCATGTCTTGTCCGACTGTTATACTACAAACACTTTGCCCAACAGTGAGGGCTAGGACCCACTCTCTGCTCAGATGGCCCGAGGGCTCTACCATTCCCTACCCAGTCATGTCCCCTACCCTGAATTTGCAGCACCACGTTTCCCAAAGTGCTTGAGTTCCCTGGGGTCCTCTGTCTCCAAACGTAGGTGACTTCCTTGTCTGAGAGCATTTCAGTTCCAATAAGGAAGTCCAATTTTTCTTGTTGCTAGTTGAAACGGATACATCACTCTCCTTTCTGTTATTGCTTTCAGGCTTAAGGCTTTTAGACACTCTTGGATGTCATCTTGCGTATACCAGAGTGCGACTGGTAAGAGCCTCCTCTTTGCCCCTACCAGTTCCCTACTCCCTCTATACCCCCTTCCCCCATAGTCATCCAGCTTCCAACCCACCATGTAGGTTCTGGGCTGTGTCATTTCTGCAGATGGGGTTGCCCTGTTGAAAGGGGTGGGGATCGCAACAATGTTTCTTCCTAGGGCTAACAGGAAAACTTTGCAGTCAGACCTTTTCACTGCCGAGCATGCACACAGCCTGGAGTGGTGGGGCAAGCCTGGAATCCCAGCACTTGAGGTGGCAGCCGGAGGATTGATAGTATAGGGTCATTCTTAGCTACATAGTGATTTAGAGGCCAGCCTGGGCTACACAAGATCCTGCCACAAACAAACAAACACCAAAAATCAAGAAAGAGCAAGGAGGGAGGCAGAGGCAGGTGGATTTCTGAGTTCGAGGCCAGCCTGGTCTACCGAGCGAGTTCCAGGACAGCCGGACTACACAGAGAAACCCTGCCTGAAAAAACAAAAACAAAAAAAAAAAAAAAAAAAAAAGAAAGAGCAAGGAATTCTACGATTCTCTAATAGGTGAGACTTAGCATCTAAGTACCAACAGAAGAACGAAATGATTTGAAGTACCTTGGAAGAGGTTACAAGCCATTACTACAACAACATGCCAGAGGACAGAGGGTGGATGTTGACAGCCTTGGACAGAAGTTAGCTTTTCAGTACACTATAAGAATTGCAAACTGCCAGGCTTGGTGGCACATGCCTCTAATCCCAGCACTCTGGAGACTGCTGCAAGGAACCATGAATTTGAGGCCCCCTAAAGTTCTCATCATGGAGGGAAGGTGTGAGCCAGACCCAGACAGGAAGAACAAAAGTTTACCCATATACACCTGGGGCAGGGTGCCTGGCAGGGATATCAATGTCTGACTCTGGGGGTCCAGATGCCCAGTTAGGAATGTAGTCTCCCTTAGTGGCCTTCTGAGGTAAGAATCTTCTCTACTTGTGCTTGAGACACATGTTATACCACAGCAGCACATTATGATGGGCCATGGTAGGGCTGCCACATGTCACTTGCTTTTCATGAATGCCTGGCTTACTTGAGGCTCTAAAGCCAACCCAGGACATGCCTGTGCTACAAAAAAAGAAACCCGAGGGTCTGACAGCTGATAATTACGTTAGAATGCCACAGTCAGGAAGTTCAGCTGCTGAGATTTGAACTTGGGTCTCAGTGCCTAAGGCCAGGTGCTCCGAAATGCTTCTGCCTGGTCAGTAGCTGCTCACGAAATGCACCTGGGATGCGGCTGCTCCTGTTACTTAACCATGGCCACAGACCAGAATCAACTTGGAAGGCTTCCACCCCACAGCCCAACCCCATCCCCAGGAAGTTTGGTTTTACTGGGTGAGGGAGAGGGGCAAGGGCTGATTTGGGAATTAGCAATTTTGTAAAACTTCCAGAGGTGCAAGGTGAAGATCATTTCCCATGGATCCAGCCAATAAATCTCCTCCCTGAGGGGAGCCCAGAGCACAGCCTACCTTGGGCTTCTTTTGGGCCCAGCTAGGCTGCCAAGCTGTCCCATCCCCCTGCTCTGGGAAGTCAGGAGTGGTCCCCCTGGCAAGGTGCCCTTGAAGAATATCCTGCACGACTACCCACGCCCACTTCACCTCAGCCTTTCCCGAGGTCAGATTTCCCTGGAGCCAAAACAACTCGAGCAATCGAACGTGGGCTCACGCACAAAGTTCAGAGAGTCTCTCCCTCATTGTTGCACAGAGCAGTTTCATTTCCTGAAGGGCCTGACTTGCTGGCCTCTGTTCCCCACTGTGCTTATCTGCCTCCTCTAGCAGCTCAGCTTGCTGGGTCTGTGGGGGTCTCTCCTCACAGGCAGACCTCTTCAGGGTCACCTTTCCACAGGGAAAGCATGGAGGGACAGGTGTAGGAGGCGAGCCAGGAGGCAGTGCAGGTATGAAGGATTCCTGGCAGAGAGCTCCCCACCCCTGACTTCACCTCTGCTCTGCTCCTGACTGTGTCTGTGGCTGCAGGATTCTGAGGAGGGTAGGAGGTGAGTTACCAGTAGAGATGGGCTGGGGACCAGTAGATGAGTGAAAAAAAAAGTAGGATGTTTTGGGGAGGGAGAAAGGATGAAAGGAAGTGAAGAGACTGCAGGCTCAAAGCTTTGTTGAAAAATTCCCCTGCCACAGGAATTTCCAACCAAGCCCTTGGAGTAAGGGGCCCAGAGGGAGGTGTTTAATAATCACCCAGGGGAGTCTAGAAAACCTTCTCCTGAGGCTAGAAGGTGATAGTGGCACAGAGAAACAGAACAGTGAGCCTTGAAGGGCATAGATGGAGGGTGCAGGACCAACCATCACAGCGTCTGTCAGGCTGGCCCAAAGAAGCCAGCTGCCATGGGGACACCCATACTGCAGCTCCGTCAGTCGCTGAAGTTCCTGAGTGAGTCAGTTTGCCTGAGGACCAGGGCTAGGTGGACAGTACATTGAGAGTTCTGTTAGGGCTCACGGGGTGTCTTGCCAAGTTGTGACTTCTGGAGTCTCTTTGCAATGTTTTATAGTTCTCAGTGTGTAAATCTTTTACTTTATTATTTAAGTTTAGTCAAAGCATTTTATTCTTTTGAATGGATTGTAAATGGATTGTGGTCTTAACTTCCTTCCTGCATAGTTCATTATCAATATGTAGAAATGCAAGTTGATTTTGCATCATGCCACTTTAATTGGATTTTTATTATTTATTTATTTATTTATATTTATTTATTTTTAGAGAGGAGGTCTCGCTATGCAGCCTTGGCTGTCTGGAATTTGTTATGTAGATCAGGCTGGCCTCAAACTCACAGAAATCCACCTGCTTCTGCCTTCTGAGTACTGAGACTAATGGCATGTGCCATCAGGCCTGGCTTGTGACGTTTTTTGAAGGATATCTTCAGAATTTTTTGATTCAGTCTTTCTGTATATATAGTCTGAGCTGTCCTTGAACTCATGATTCTACTGTCTTAGCTTGTCCAGAGCTAAGATCACCAGCGAGAACCACCACACCCAACTAAATCTTTTCTATGTAACATCATGTCATCTGTAAACAGGCATACTTTGTCTCCTTTTGGATGCGGGAACCTTTTATTTATTTTTCTTATCTAATTCTGGACACTTCTAGGACTATGCTTAATAGAGTAGACGTCGAGCATCCTTGTATTGTTTGTGATCTTGGATTAGAAGTTTCAGTATTGTGCAAATGTCTACACCCACCACAGCGCTGCAAAGATTCAATACAATCTATATAAGAATCATAGTCCTTCAATTTTACAGAAATAATTTAAAATTTCTAAAATTCAAATGGAACCACAAAAAGCCCCAAATAACGAAAGCAATATTGGCCAGAGAACAAAATTAAAGGCGCCACAGTCGCTGACTTCAGAATATATTACAAAGCCACAGTAACCAAACTGCATGGTCCTGGCATAAAAACAGACTTCTAGATTCATGAAACAAAATAGAGAGCCTGGGAATGAAGCTACACACCAACTGATCCTCAACAAAGGGGAAGACAGTCTCTCCAGTAAGTGATGCTGGGAAAACCCACATGCAGAAGAATGGAACTAGACCCTACCTCGCTCTATATGTAATATATGTATATAATGTAGATTAAACACAGGCAAGACTCTGGAACCATAAAACTATTGGAAACATGGTGAACATGTGCTTGACATTGACCTGGCAGTGGGTTTGGGATGTAACTACAAGTACAGGCTGTGAAGCCAAACCAGCCGAGTAGACTGTGTCAACCCCAAACCCTTCTGTACAGGAAAGGAAATGATCACAGAGTAAGAGACAGTCCATGGAATGGGAGGGGATATTATGAACCAGACATCAAGTAAGGCGGCAGTCCCCAAAACATCTAAGGCAGTGCTTCTCAGTCCTCCTGTTGCTGCGACCCTTTAATACAGTTCTTCATGCTCTTCTGACCCCCGACCAAAAAACTATTTTACTTTATTATTTTTTAATTTTTTAAATTGTTTTTTTTTTTTCCCCTTCCCTTCTCTCTCTTGCTCTGGGACCCACTCGCTCCAGCCCCTGCTTGCTCTGGGCCAAAGGTTATTTGTTTATTTATTTATTATACGTAAGTACACTGAAGCTATCTTCAGACACCCCATATGAGGTCATCAGATCTCATTATAGATGGTTGTGAGCCACCATATGGTTGCTGGGATTTGAACTCATGACCTCCAGAAGAACAGTTGGTGCTCTTAATCACTGAGCCATCTCACTAGCCCAGTAAAACTATTTTCATTGCTACTTCAGAACTATAATTTTTCTACTGTTATGAATCATAATGTTTTCTGGTGGTCTTAGAAGGGGTTGCGACCCACAGGTTGAGAACCACTCGCCTAGGCATTTCTAGGACTCAACGGCAGAAAACTTAGGAACAGAGCCAGAAAGTGGGTGAACGGTTTGAATAGACATTTCACCCAAGAAGTCATGCAGATGGCTGGCAGGTATATGAGATGTTCAACATCAGTCATTAGGAAAATGCCAATTCAAACAGTGATTAATTAATACCCATTATCACAAAACACAGACAGCAATTCCTGGGAACCCCTGTATGATGTTTGTGGGAATGTAAAATAAGGCTGTAGAGAGCTGTGCCCAGGCTCCTCAGCAGATTCTAAACAGAGCCACCGATTCCTGGATTTATTCAGATGAGCCAAAATCATGGTCTCTAGGCATTTCTGCACTCACTCCGATGTTCACCGCAGTAGTGGCCTCAAGAACCACACTGTCAAAAATGACGGAACCAGCCATCAGTGCGTGAGTGTAGAACACATGGTGTGCATGCAGACTTGAGTATTTATCCTAGTGCTGGAATGGTAAATCCCTCAATACTAGCAATGTGGATGAGCCCAAAGGACATCGTGTAAGTCAAACAAGCCAGCCAAGGAGCGTGATTACCTCGTGGTTCCACCTGTATTAGGTGCTATGGTTTGGAGGAGTTTGCCCTCTAAGAGTTTATGTGCTAGAAGCTTGGGCTCTAATGTGGCAGTACTGGGAGTTGGCACAGAACCTTTCAGAAGGGGAGTCATAATGAGAAGAAATCAGATCACTTTGGGGGGGGAGAGTCCATTATTCCCTAAAGGGGTGAACACTGTAGAGTGAATTCTCCAGTTGTTATAAAAAGAGCAGGCCTGACCTCTGACCTCTGCATTACCCTCTGGCTTCCTGTCATCATTCTGTAATCTCATGTGCTTTGCCATGATGCCTCCCGCCATGATGAGACAGAGTTGCAGGAGCTGGTACCATGGAGTTTGGAATTGTAGTCTTGTAAGCTAAATAAATCTTCCTCTTTCTTTAGACAAAACACTCAACATCTGGTGTGATAGGAACGGAAACCATGCTAATTCACCAGGTATCTAAGATAGTGAATTGACTGAGTCAGAGAACAGAGAGACGGTTTCCGAAGGCTGGGGGAATGTGGAGTGGGAGCTGTTTGCTTACCAGTGGGTACAAATGCTGCAGTTAGGTAGACAAATGAGCTAGCTCTAGAGATCTGCTCTGTGTTCTCTATATAGAAAACACCGCCATATTTATACTTAAGAAGCTGTTAAGGGGAAGATCTCCTGTAAATGTTAGCATTATGACATTTAAGATTTTCTCTTTGTGTGTGTATATATGTATGTTGTCCATGCACATATGTGTGTGTTCACATGCATGTGAGTATGTATGTGGAGGTCAGGGGTTGGTGTTGGGAGTCTTTCTTGGCCACTTTCCACCTTGTTAACTGAGGCAGGATCTTTTGCTAAACCCAGAGCTTGTGGACTTGGCTAGTCTAGCTAACCAGCTGGCCCCGGGATCCAATCTCTGCCTCCCCAGCACTGGGTTACAGTTGTGCCACATCTGCTTTGCAACAGGTGTGAGGAATCTGAACTCCAGTTCTTGAATTTGCATGGCAAGTGCTTTTCACACAGCGCCATCTCCCATCCAAAGAAAATAAGTTGAAAAGAACATGTTAAGCAAAATAAGATGTCAACAGGAGGCAAGAAGGCACACATGAATACACACACATGTATGTCTCTGTCTTGGTCCCTTCCTGTTACTTACTCTCTTTGCTTCCTGGCTGCCACAAGGTGAGCAGCTTTCCTTGTTCATGCCCTTCCTCCATGATGTTTCTGGCTCTCCACAGGGATGAAAACAACAGAGCCAGATGATCATGGACTGAACCTTCTAAAACCGCAGACCAAAATCAAGTTTTCCTTCTTTAAATGGTTTTTCTCACTCAAAGTGCTGTGAGACCTTTATTTATTTACTTATTTTTATTTTATTTTTTTCCAATTGAGAAAAGCCCAGAGCTGTCTCTCTCTTCCCCAGGGGGGTGCTAAAACCTGGGTGACCGTGAATACAGGCAGTGAGTAGCTGGACCCCAGTGGTGGCTCTCTGATTTCTTCTTGGACAAAATGCCATAAGACATAGATGGCTCACTACTCAAGTTGACTATGAGCACAACATGATTCTGCATTTGTCAAAATGTCCCTCCCACCCCCCACAAAGCTTAATTCATTCAACAAGTGTGCACGAGGAAAGCCTCACTGCCGACCTCTTGGCACCTTCCGGATCTCACACCACAAAGTTTGCACTACCTTAGGTGGTGTGAAAAAATCTCCCAGCAGCCAGGGCCAGCACTCCCTACAGCACTGTTTCCTGCTGGAGGAGCAGGTGATAACACCAAGAGGAGGGGCCCAGATCATGCAGAAGGAATTGGGAAATTCAGGTCACAGCCCCAGGTCACTGTCCCTAATGTTGAGGCGGCTCATAGGGGCACATGGCCATGTGGACAGGAGTGAGCCTCTGAGAGGGACACATTCTGAAGGGATGCAGAAGGCCAAGCTGCTGGTGGTCCTCTTGGCACTGCACATAGAACTGAGGCCCCGAGGAGTAAAATCAAGCCAGGAAAGGCCATGAACTGAATGATCGAGACATCTCTAAAGTTAAACATATTCATAAAGAAACAGAGACTACCGCCATAACTCAGCGCTGTGGGTTCAAAAGTGACCAGAGGGTATGTGTGCTCTGCTTTAGGCTGGGATGAGCATACCACCGTCCTATAAAGGAATGCTCCCCAAACACAAGCATACACTCAGTTTGCTCACATTGCTTATTATAGTCTATTAAAAAACAAGCATGCCTCTTGACTCTGCTCTTTTCCTCTAGGCCATTTTCTCCATAGTATTTTTTTTTTCCAGAAAATGCTCTAAAGAACCTGCCCACACTGCTGGCCTTTCTGCCAAAGCCCCAGGACCCCCCCCCTTCTTGTCATTTTTCTGCCTCGAACCTTTGGTTCTCCACCCATTCCCTGTGTCTTGGTGGCAGCAAAGGGTTGCCAGGGAAGGAGAGGACAGGGATGGTAGAGTCAAGGTTAGTACCAGCTCCTGCTGAAGGATGCTGGGATGCTTTTCACTTACTCTTCTGGAGCTTTCTGGAGGCATCAAATCCAGACTTGCCTCCTCCCTCCTGGCTCCTCCTCTCTCTTCTACATATGACTGTACCATCTCCCTGTTTGTTCCCTCTTGCTGGGTGATACCACCTGTCTCTAGCCTTGAGCCTCAGGTGCCCATAGATGCCTGACAGAGTAGTTTCCTTACTCCCCATGGGACCCCATGTGGTACTTTAGATCCTTCTGTCAACCATCCTTTGGCAGCCTTTGAGGAGAGTCAACAAGTGACCCAAATGTATGTCCAGAGACTTCTTTTCCTGGTTCTCATTCCCACAATGATTCTCTTCCTGAGACTCACATCCCAGGGCATGCGGCCATGTGGATGGTAAACAGGAGTTCCATCACATCCTCCTCCCTTCCATCCCCTATCAGCCAATCTTGATGGCTGCTGCTCTTAAGGATGCTAGAGCCCCACCCTCAGCTTGCTCCTCCTAGTGGGAGCTGGGATGTTTCCCTGCCACCTGGTTTCTAGCCGGCCTCCCAGTGTCTACTTCTATCTCCCAACCAGCCACAGGTGACCTTACAGAGTAAACTTTTATATCTGAAAGAGCAAACACCCCAAACTCCCATCACCAATGACTCTTGGCCTCTTTTATTTACTATTTTAAAAACTTTTATTCTTACATGTATGATGGGTTTATGTGCACCATCCACGGCAATGCCCAGAGAGGCCACAAGAGGGCGCAGGCCACTGGAGTTACAAGTGGTCATGAACTGCCCAGCCTGGGTGCTTGGAACTGAACGGGCATCTTCTAGAGCAGTAAGTGCTCTTATCCACTGAGCTATCACACCATCCCCTGTTTATTACTTAAGATAAATTTTAGAAGCAAAGACATTAAAAACAAATCAGCGGCAAACCAACTAAGTCCAAAGATCCATTCAATGATATAACACCATAAACCTCTTCTACCCAATTCCAGATTAGGAATTATGGAAGTCTGAGCTAAAGCTTGTTTCTTAATGCACTGAGTAGAAGCATGGGGGCATCGTCTGTCTCCTTTACAAAGAATCCATCCTTCTATCCGTAACCCAACTCCATTGCGCTCCTGCATTTTTTCTCCAGTGTATATGGACAGGGCTTCTATAAATATCGACAGGTGGGCAGGGCGGTACCGAGGCCCTTGCTCTTACCTCCCTGAGGCACGTGTAGATGGGGCACACCAGTACTCGGAAGGGCTCGCCAGTGCTGCTCCGCATGGTGCCGAACACCTCACACAGGAAGGTGATGAAGCCCAGCCAGCGCTCCACATCCTGCTGCTGCAGCTCCTCACGCACGGTGAAGTCCTTCTGTAGAGGCACAAGAGAGCATGTCAACCTCACCGGGGCTGGGAGGGGCCCAGGCAACACCAGCTGGACCACAGCACAGCCCAAGGGCTGACCTGGGATTAAAATGAGGATAGGAACCACCACTTCCGGTTACCCTGGGTTGAGGAAAAAGCTTTTCCTCCTCTGTGAGTTGCTCAGGCTTGGCCATCTTCCTCCTTCACAGATATGTCCCTCAGCCTGGGCTGGAAGTTCTCAAGACTGGGATAGATATGGTGGTAGCCGAGGTGTGTGTGTGTGTTGGGAAGGGGTGGGAACGGCACCTTTCTCAGATTCATTATCTCCAGGTTCAGTTCAGCTCATCTCCTTTGTCTGACTCTCAAATCACCATCCTATCAGGGAATCAAGGAGAACACTGCTTGCCCATACAGATCTGCAGTCTACAACTAAGGCCCACTTTAGCCCTTGTGCTAGGCTCAAAGCTGAAGTACAGCTCCTGCTCACTACTGCCTAGTAGAAAATAGAAAAAAAATTAATTTATTAATATTTTGTGTGTGTGGGTGTGTGTGTGTGTAGTGTATGTGCCATGGTGTGGAGGTCAGAGGACGACTTTGGAGTTAGTTCTCTCCTTCTACCTATACATGGTTTAGAGGGGTCAAACTCAGGTCACCAAGCTTTCATGGCAGTGTTGAGCTAGCCTGCCCACTCAGTAGGAGAATCTAAAGTCTTTACTAACTCACTCACTCATCTATCCATCTGTCTGTCCATCCTTCCATCTATCCATCTATCTGTCCTGTTCATTCAGTCATCCATCCATCCATCTGTCCATTTGTTTACTCAGTCATCCATCCATCCACCCATCCATCTGTTCATTCAGTCATCCATCCATCCACCCATCCATCCATCTGTCCATTTATTCATTCGTCTGTCTGTCTGTCCGTTCATTCATTCAGTCATCCATCCATCCATCCATTGTTCATTCAGTCATCCATCCATCCATCCATCCATCCATCCATCCATCCATCATCTGTCATCCATTCGTTCATTCAGTCATCCATCGGCCTGCTGTCTGTCTGTCTGTCCATTCAGTCATTCAGTCATTAAGTCATCATCCATCCATCCATCCATCCATCCATCCATCCATCTGTCTGTCCATTCATTCAGTCATGCATCCATTCATCCATTCATTAATTCTTCTCTTTATCATTACACTATGGATCAGGCAGTACACAAGAGGCCATGGTAAAGCATGGCTACCCTGAACTACTGACATGAGAGGGATAGGTTCTTTGCCATCAGACAGTTCTGGTAAAGTGATTATGGCAGCTCAAAAGTAGGAGTGTTCCTAGCTGTAAATCAGAGTCTTGATGAAGGCTAGGATTCCGAGATGCAGACAAGGGCTGGGCAGTCAGGGGACAGTGCAGGAAGCAGGACAGAAATTGCCAAGTGCTGAGGAAGTAGGCACAGGTCATGGGGTCAGCTTTGTAAGATGAAGAGGTTTTGGGAGTCTGTCATACAACAACGTGTATTTAACATTTTACACTGGCAAGTGCTGCACATAGCGTGGTTGAAATGGCAAATTTTATATTATCTTATTAAAAGCAAAAAAATTAAGACTTTCTTTAATGAATGTTCCAGTCCACAAAATATATGTATGCCTCACTTCTGAGGGAAATCACAGCATAGAAGAACAGGAAGAGAAACTGAAATTGAAACCAGGCAGACTTAATGAAGTTAAGGCAAAATAAGCCAGTTAAAGATTTTTTTTTAAAGAGTTAATCAAAAACCAGGAAGATTTTTTAGAAGAGAAGATATTCAATTTTTATTTAAAAAATTCATTTTGGCTTTTTTTTCTTTTTGAGATATGGTTTCTCTGTGTAGCCCTGGCTATCCTGGAACTTGCTCTGTAGACCAGGTTGGCCTTGGACTCGAGATCTGACTGCCTCTGCCTCCTGAGTGCTGGGATTGAAGCGTGTGCCACCAATGCTCGGCTCAATTCTAAGTTTTAAATGCAACCTGAATGATAATTCCATAGTAGTAGTTGGTTAATAATGCAAAATCCAATTACTGAAGACTGGCTAAGACTGTGAGGCGGGGACAGAAGACTGAAAGGTGAACTTTACTTCCTAACTTATACCATGAAGTCAATCATTTCCCCTTAGCTGGCTAATCAGAGAAATAGAAGGAAAACTGCCTTGAAGAATACTAAGATTGCATCGGCAAGATGACTCAGTGGGTGGAAGATATTGCAACCAAGTTCAATCCCTGGGACCCGCAGCTTGGAAGGACAGAATGGAGCCTGGCAAGCGATCTTCTAACTTGCACATGCATAGTGTGGCATTGTGTGCCCTGCCCCCACAATAAATAAATATAAAAAAATGTGGTTAAAAAAATAAACATTAGGAACCAGTAGCAGATTGAAAACAGGGTATATTAAATAATGAATGAGTCAAAGTAGCTATGGACAAACAAGAAGAGAACTAAATTAGTAGTAAAATCAGTGTTTTTTAAAACATAAAGCTATAATTACTTATTAAGATAAAATACTGCTTATAATAATAGATAATAGAAGCCTCAAAATGTAGCAAAAACTATTGAGACAAAGAGGAACCAGAAAGCACTACACTGGGATGTTAAGTCAATGATGTCGTATTTCAGAGTAATGGCCAAGAATGAATTACTTTGGTGATTTGAGTAATATAATTAATACATCTAAATTAGGACAATATTCATAGAGAATTGATTCTACTATAATTTCCCAAACATAATATGTCACCCCATGTTGTGTCAGCAGGTAGTTCTCTGTGAATTCAAGGCCAGCCTAGTCTACAGTGTTCCAGAACAGCCAGGGGGCTACTTAAAGAGATCCTGTCTCAAAAAAAAAAAAAAAAAAAAAAAAAATCTAAAATCAAAACACCATCAACAAAACTACTTCCGGAACATGGTTCAAGATACACTGAGAAGTCAACATGTCTACTGACTATTCAACTGTTGGCCATTAAACAAGAGAAGCAGCACGCTAACCTATGTTCTCCAATGCGATAGCCACTAGTCACGTGTGTTACTGAGTGCTTAAAGGGGCTCACCAAACAGTGTGTTTACTTATGAAATACACATGGTTTTGAGGACACAGTATGGAAAAAAGAATGTAAAACGTGTCATTGTAAAAAAGGCTGAGTAGGGCTGAAAGACAGCTCAGCAGTTAACTCTTGCAGAGGACCAGAGTTCAACCCCAGCACCCACATTTGATGGGTTCACATCTGCCTGTAACCCCAGCCCCTGGGGATCTGATGCCCCTTGCCATCACAGTCACCTCCACCCACCTGTGTGGACCCACACTTATGCATGTGCACATAAAACAAATATTTTTAAAAAGTTGAGTATATGCTGAAATTTTGGATATACTAGATTAAGTAGAACCTCTAATTACATTTAAAATTGTGGAGCAGGTTGTGTTGTACTTCTAGCAGACAATGTTATCCAAAAACTCTACTCCAAAAAATTAGAAAACCATCATTAGCTAAGAAGATAGAGGAAAGAACACAATATAGACAAAAGGAAATTAATTAAAAAATAAATAAAGAAAATTGCCTACAAAAGCTGGAAGGGAAGAACTAGAAAATAATTTAATATGAAAACAAATACGGAATAGGTAATGCAGGATCAAGTTTGACTATGTTAGGTCAAAAGACACAATGCAGTGAATAATGTTGCAGAAAAATAAATATCATTAACTTTACTGAAAAACAAAAACAAAAACAAAAAAAAAAAAAAAAAAGAAAGAAAGAAATCAAGGCCAGGAGAGATGAAAAGACATGAACTGAAATCAAATTATGAAAGAATTACCTTTATAGGGAGGTCTCTAAAGTTATGACTCTTTAATAGGGAACTTCATTCAAGCTTTTTGAAAATTGAGATAATTGTTGTCATTTGGAAACGAACCCAAAAAACTCAGGAAAAAAGGGCTTGTCAGCCGGTCATCTACAGGTGACATCTCACAGTAAGTCATAAACAAGGAAGCCCACTGGCTGACCTCTCTAATGTGAATGGATGGGGCAGCCCTAAATGAAATGCCAGCAAGTAGATCCATTATAACCAAGTACACTTTCATCCCAGGAAGGCTGTAATGATTTAGCATCAGGAAATCTATAAATGCAATCTATTACATCAAGGGTCTGATTGAAAAACAGTGGCAATGCCCATGGGTGGAAGGAGAGAGAGAATTATTAGATTATATGTATGAAAAACCCAAGAGAACCCTCTAATAAAGATTAATCAGAGTTTAGTAACTAATTAATATGAGTATTTAGATATTAAATTATTATATAAGAGTCAACAGCTTGCTTTCTTGACACAATTTACCAGTGAGATGTTTTAATGATCAGAAACCAGCTTATAAAAGCCTAACATGAGCGTTTGTGTGGTGTGTGTGTGTGTGTGTGTGTGTGAGTACAAGGGCAATGGATATAGAGACTTGAAAAAATAGACCTTGAAAGTAATTTGAAAGAATAATAGGGAAAAATCCCTAGTCAAGACACAACAAAATTGGAAAGGGCTGTATTACTTTTAATTTGTTCCAAAGCTTTAATAATAAAAGGCCATGGGATTGACCAAGCATGGATAGCTAGATCAGACAGTTCAGAAGCAAATTTGGCATCCACAAGAGTTTATCATATGATCCCCAGAGGGCAACAAATCAGAGGTAGAGGAGATGCAATATCTGAGCCACAGCTGACTGATATCAGGAGGAAAGAATCTACAGTCTCAATTCATCCCGGACCCTACGATGAACTCTAGGTGGAGTAAAAAGTCAATTGAGAAAAATGAAAACTTGAAGAGGGTGAAATGGAATGAAATCACACTTTTGGGTGGAGAAAGGTGGGCTTTATAGGGAAGCCACAGAGGCTGCACAGAACAGCTAAGAGGCTACGGATGAGGGGTATTGAGCCTTCAGGAAACAGGACGGAGGTAATTCCTTAATATATAGCAGTAGTTCTCAACCTTGGGGTCAAACGACACTTTCACAGGGGTCACACATCAGATATCCTGTATGTCAGATATTTACATAACAATTCATAACAGTGGCAAGATTGCCCAGTTATGAAGTAGCAATGAAAATAATTTTATGGTTGGGGGGGTCATCACAATATGAGGAATCGTATTGAAGGGTCATGGCATTAGGAAGGTTGAGAACAATTGATATAAAGAATGTTCAAATTTGTAACAGCAGCGCCAAGCTCATCATAGACGAATATGGAGGACATTAAGAGGTACGTTACTAGTCCAAACAAAAATTGCCAATAAATATGTGGAAATGGCTGTGCATAGTGGCTCATGACTATAAGTCTGAGGCAGAGGCAAAGAGGATTCATTCACTGCAAGTTTTAGATTAGCCTGGGTTACATAGGGCGATCCTGCCTCAGGACAATCACCAAAGAACACAAACTTAATACAGGTAGTAATCAAATGAATTGAAAATACATTTTCATCTGTCTGCTACATTAGCGAAATTTTTAATCATCAGTGCTGGTGAGGACTCAAGAGACAGGCATTCTTATATATGGGCAGTATACATTTTTCCTGAGAAACCTTAATTACCCAAACAGTCATCTGGCAATTGCATCTCTGGGTGTCTATCGTAAAGTAATAATGAGGATAGGAAAAATACTCTTAATGGGCCATCAAGAGGGTTCACCGAGCAAGGGAGCTTTCCTCCAAGTCTGACTTTCTGAGTTTGATCCCACATGGTGGAAGGAAAGACATGTTTCCTACGAGCTGTCCTCTGACCTTCACATACAAGTCGTGATGTGCACATGTGTGTGCGTGCACACACATCGAAAGATACCTTGCAACAAGCTTAACATACAAAGTCAGGAGCCTAAGCAACAAGACAATGGATAAAGTCAGTGACACCCAGGTGTCCATTGAAACTTGCTTGTTGGCTGGGCTGGTATATATCTTTGTCCCATTGGGATCAGAGGCAGGCCGATCTCTGTGAGTTCAAGGCCAACCTAGTCTACAGAGTAAGTTCTAGGATAGCCACTGTTACAGAGACCCTGTCTCAAAGAAAGAAAGGAAGGAAGAAAGAGAGAAAGAAATTAATCTATAAAAAAATTATTCAAAAGCATGAGACAATGTTTATATAATGCTAAATGAAAACAGCATTTGTGTATATTGTTATCCACAGATAACAATTTAAAAAAAAAAACAAACTGCTCAAAATGCTTAACATGGTTGTTTCCAAATCGTGGAACTGTGAGTGGCCTTTATTTTTTATTTTATGGCTTTTAAAAAATTTCTATAACCATTTCTTTTCATAACCAGAAAAACAGGTACTGACTGTAATGATCCCTTTCCTTGACCCCCCCTTTTTTCCTTTCTAAAGTAGGACAGTGGAAGTCTTGGGGTGACTGGCAGCTGGCACTGATTTCCACCAGATGGGGTGTGAATATGCCTCACCTAGAGGCCGGAGCCTAGCCTGTGTGTCTCCTCCTGACACCTCACCTACAGGCTGTGTGTCTCTTCCTGACAAGTGTTAAAGGTTGCCAGCTTCCCTCTCTACACAAAGAGCTCCTTTCTGCCAGCTGAGACTGGCCTGTCCTTGGGTCTTGACTCTTTCCCCCAACCTCAGCCTCTTACATCCAAGAGCAGCAAGGGGCCTCAGCTCAGGGGCAGTTATTTCAAAGTCTGCTATTTGGCTCTAGGTTCTCATCTGACAGGCAAGCTCCCTCCCAGCAACCCCTGGTGTCTTTCCCCAAACTCCAAGGCTACCATTTAAGCCCGGTTTCCTGCCTAAAACTATTTATTGACGTACTGCTATTTCCTGCGCCAGCCACATCAATAAGCCCTGAAAGCCATTCAGTGTCTCAGGTTTCTCAAGGCATTCTGGGAAATTCTTCCCACTCTGGATAACCACATGAACTCTGGTGTGGTAGAATTCTGTGGCCAAGCCAAAAACAGCTGTGTACAGGCAGAGGGGGAAAAACACAGCTCCTCTACCCACTCGACCCCTGTGGGCAGGCCAGCCACAGCAAGGAGATGCTGCTGCAGGGGGGAGGGAGGGACCTGGCACAAGGACCACAGTATATTTTTGCACTTCCTGAGGCTGACAGACAGCCCTGCACCCTGCATACTAGTCTCACTTTTTAAAAAACAATTGACCAAGGGAGAGCTACCCATCCAAACTGGACTTCCCCAGAGGCTAACACGCTTCTGTTCAGAGGTACACTGCAGCATGGTAGCCACGCCTCCACCTCTGGGAGGGCTGGGGAGAAAGTGCTCTTTTAGTAACTGCTGGCAGGAAGTTTTTTTTTCCCCTTGTAAAGTTGGGATAGATGTGGGAGAGGTAGGTAATGGGGTGTGTGTGTGTCCGGGATGGGGGATGTGGGCAACTCGGGGCTGTCCAGTATCAGCAGCCCTGACATTCTCCCATGTCACTGGTGGGAGTTAAAAATGAATTATTGGATACAATTTTTTTATATTGGAAAGAGGAAAGAAATGTTCAACTAAAATTCACTTTTTTTTTTTCTGGCTCCGACTTTCTCTTCCTCCAGGTTTCTCTTCCCAACTCTCCTTAGTCGGGTCCCTCTGACTACCTCCCTATAAAAGCACCCCTGTTAGCCCCCACCCCGACCCTGCTCATCCCTACTTCCCTTCCTTGTCCTTGTCATCTGACATGGGGGGCCTGAACATGTTGCTGATCTACTGACCCTTAGCCAGAAACTCACAGGACAGGGTCCACACCTTGCCTCTAGGATGGTACCTAGCTCATGGGAGGTGTTCAGGTGTTGAGTGGTAACTGGACAGATAACTGGTCTATGACAAGTGACTGGATATCTCTTCTGTAAGACCCCCCCCCCCCAAGCAGATGCTTGGTTTTTCACCCAAGATTTGAGAGTAGAAAGGAGGACGTTTGCCCAGCTCACCTGTCCTTTGCTGTGTGTGTCTGCTAGTTCCCCTCTCTCACTTCTTGTCACCATCTCTCCATGCCAGCGTGTGCCAGGTACCACTCACAGTATGTTCCACTTTGGTGGGCTATACTGTTGACATTTGCTGTTCCTCTGTCCATTCTTAGACCGTCTCCTTTCTCTACGTTGCTGCATGTAAGGTCACACCATTGTGCCATGCTATGTGTGTGTGTGCACGAGTGTAGTCACCAGTGATTCTGGTCCAGCTCCTCCACCTGGGTTTTTCCTTTGGACTGCTTGTCAAGTCTGTGTTCCTTACTTGCCCACATAACCTCAGTGTGTCCTCATTGCTCTGGCTCTATGTCTTTGCCCAGGGTCCGCTGCCTGTACCCGAGAGAAAGCTGCTGTCCCAACCAAGTCATTAACATTGTGGAAACCCAGGGGAGGAGGCTCCTCCTCAAAATCCCCATGGAAGTCTTTCTTATGCCAGAGGCATCAACAGTAAAGAGGGGAGGGGTCCCCAAGCTTACGCCTTCTCAGAAACCAGGGATACCATCACAAATCAGGTCATTTCTGGCCCCAGAAGAGCCCACTGTTCCATTCCCATTTCTCTTGGGACTTAATGCTTCAGAATCCTCAAGACTCGGAGATGTTAAGCTACTTGAAGTTGGTTTTTGTGACTGGTGACCAAAAAGAACTGACTCGTGTAACAATAGGCCCCTTTGACATAATAGGCTCTTGACCTCAGGGGAAAACCAGAGGTGAGCAGAGTTGGAGGAGAGAGTTGGGTGGCACTGGCTGCTTTCGCTAGGCTATGGTGTCAGGAGGGGAAAGGAGACTTACTTGCATCTTAGGCAGACCTCTGTGCTTTCTTCTATCTACTCAAAGAAGCATGGAGTAGGGCTCCCCAGGGCTTAGCACCAGTCTGACCAAGTAAGCCTGTTCTCTTTGGTATCAAGAGTGTCATGTGCTATGTATCTGGCACCCAGTAGGCATTTAATAAGTGGCAGGCTCCTAGGAGTAGTCTCCTGAGCCTGACCTACCAAAGCCTACCCTAGACTTTGACATTTCCTCTTTCTGGAGGGTTCCAGTCAAGGGACACAATTGCTGGACTATAAGCTGCCCACCTTGGCTACCTCCTAGATCTGGATGGTAGTTTTGGCTTAGTCTTTGCAAACATGGATGCCACATCTGGCCAGGGTGTTACAGTGTGCAGCTTGGATTCTGGCAGAAGTTACCTATTGTGTTCTTTATTGTGTCTGTGGGAGAAGGTGTCCCAGAAGACTGTGTGAACAAAGGATTGTGGCCTCTGCCAAAGACTGGCTGCTTGCCTTGGGTTTCTTATATCTGTTAGCCCTGAGCCACCGGCTCATATATCATTTCTTACCATAAAACCTGGCTCTTTCCCACTACCTTTGACCCACACTCATCACCCAGTGAGTGACTTCCTGGTGACTTCAATGCTTCACTCTGCTCTGAACCATGACACTTAGGGTTTCACTTGTCAGTGATAGAAATCTTTCCAATGAAAATGCACAGAGGCTTCAGTGGGCTTCCATGAGAGGGGTCCAAAGACATAGTCACGGGAAGCACAGGGCACAGACACAATGTCAGAACTGATTTGACAAAGAAGCGTCTGCCTAACTTCTTTGCCTACTATATACTCTCTACCATAAAAAGGGCCTCTGGCAGACACAGCAAAGGTGACTTCTAGCAGTTCCTACTGTCTTTTATAATGACATGGGCCCAAAAGAAGACAGAGATCCCCTCTTTCCTACAAGCCAATCCCTAAACCTTGGAGTGGGGTCGTGACTGGCTCTGTTTCACACTTGGCCCTCCTTTAGACCAATCATGTAGTTATGATGGCATTGATTGGCCAACCCTCGGTCACACAACCTTTTTGTGTAGGTCTACAGGGTATCTGTAGACTTCTGGAAAAAAGACAGAGACAGTAAAGCCACTGCAAACACAGACACCATCAGGTGGCTGTCGTATATGTCTCCAATTCTTCTGAACGTCATATCAAGACCTCTATGTGCTGATGTGACTGTGGTCTGATGTCACCTAACAAAACAAAAAGGACTGCTATAAGAATGATCCTTGAATCTGTTCTAGTCAACAGACACAAAAAAAAAAATGCCCCAGATGCCCCTTTAACTGGAAACGGTCTCTGAGACTGATGGCTCTTGGTACTAGGGTTGTGAATGCTTTCTCCCTAGGACTTGCCTCCAGGGTAAGGACACACGCTGTGGCTGGGAAATGCCATCAGCCCCTTCCAGATGAATCTAGATCATTCTAGAGACATTTCCAACTGTCCTGGGCTGTGAGCACCCAGACTATTTCAGTTGGTGAAATCAGGTCAGGTAGGCTGGGCCCTGCTGATGGCAGCAGGCGGGGGGAGTGGTGCTGGGGTGCGACAGCGGGAGAAGCCGAGAAGCCGGGCTGATTCAGTGGGAATTCTGTCTCACACTTACGCAGGCGTGAAGCCTCATTCTCAGGCAAGGGGAGCCAGCACCTGCTGTGGCTACGGCCTTGAGAAGCCCTCCACAGGGCTGGAAGTTTTCCTTTCTTCTGAACCAGAAGAGAAGGCTGTCTTCTCCTGCCTTGGCTCCAGGGAAGACATAGGTACAGGTTACCAGCCCAGGGCACAGAGGGCTAAGGTCCACAGAGCAGGGGGCACCTGTCTCACTGCCAGACCGGAGTGGCTGTGACTGTCCTACTGTGTGTGGCTGTGACAGTCCTACTATGTGTATTCTTACAGTGCCCTTTCCATGTTTAGCTGGCTCTACTGTTTGGCATCTCTTTGGGGTGGGAGTGGCCAGCTACTTGGGTCTGACCACTGTCTGAGGTTGGCAGGAACAGAGATCTGGCTCTGTTTTCTACTCTTTGAAGTAAACTTTAAAACAGGCCTTCTCATGAACAAGATGGCAGACTACCTCTATCCTATTCTTCTTTCTGGGTTCCCTTGCTATCTTTATAATCAGGATTCCTCCCTGTTAGACTCTCATCTTTCTAGGAGAGTGGCCAACAGCCCAGACACAGGTGTTTACCAGGGTCTAGGCTAAATAGGTGAGAGTTAGCTTTCATGCCAAATTCTCTGTGGGATGGGGATATGGCAAGTGTGTGTGTGTCTGCGTGCGAGTGCGTGAGTGTGTTTGTGTGTTCAGTCTAAGAAGCAAGCCAATTGCAAAATAAAGACAAAGCTATTCAGTCACTATCCGTGCCTCTGCCTTTTCATCTGTATGATGGGAAGCTTGTATCCAAAGATACGTAGGCAATGGAGTGATGTGAGTCTGAACTGGCCCCCTCTGAATACATAATAACAATGATGCCCATACTCTAATGTGAGAAACTGAGTCGGGCAGTAACCAAATATAGACAGAGTGTTCAGTATGAGAAATTTTGAGTTGGGTAGGAAGCCAGCCCCTCAGACCTTCCTAGAGCTTTCTCTCAGAATTCCACTAGCACTAGGTTTTACTCAAGGGCCTAGATTTCCAACTCCAGGTAGGGATGCTACCTGGGAATCTGCTGCTGCACTAGCTATGGGCCATGCCCTAGGAGACACTGGTAACTGAAGGACTTCAGAAATTCTTTCGCTATAGCCCAATTACTGCTGAAACTGTCCCGAAGGCTAGTGGTAAAAATAGATGATTATACAGGCGTTATTAAACTATTTATAGAGTTTGAGAAAACCCCTCGTAATGCTCATGAAAAGATCTGGCGTATACTGGGGATTCCAGAATGACTCAGTCCTTAGTCCAAACCCACCCGTGACGTTAAAGTCTACCGCAAATGAAGTCTTCAAAAGTCACGCTAACAGTTACAAGGCATTACCCCTTGATGAAGGTCCAAAGGAAGTGTACACATCTTTGTAGCGAGCCATATCCCAGAATGTTTCCCGGGTGACAGTTAAGCAATAGTCCTGGGTGAGGCTCATTCAGAAATAGCTGGGAAGAGGAAAAAGAAAGACACAATGTTTGCAGGCTTGGGGGTGGGGGCGACATCTGTGAGCTGGGGATGTTGGTTTGTATGGGCCCTGTCTTCGAAGACACAGATGGTCGTGCTTGTGCTGTCCATCTGAGCTCATCTCTAATAAAATGTGTATGTCTGCACCTACTCAACTGGACTTGGTGATGTTCTGCTCTGTACAGTCTGGGATTGGGTGAACCTAAGAGAGTGCTCAAACTACCTTGATAAGCAGAGTTCTAATCTGCAAACCAGATTCGTGAGGGGCAGTGGGTGAGTAGAATCATAATTCCCAGTTCCCAGGATTCCGGAGGCTGGAGGATCTGTTCCAAATGGCTGAGCATACACCCTAGGCTGAATTTGAAAAATAAATACTACTGAGGAAAAAAAAAATGTATGCAAACCACTGTGTGTCAAAATACATACCAGAACTTGAAAGCCAAGCAGGCCTGGAATAGACTGCTCACCTGACTCCCAGTGAATTTTTGAACCTAGTCTCCTTGTGTGGAAAAGAAGATGTTGTGTAAGTTTCCCTGTAGATTGAAGTGTCTCACCCTTCAGGGAAACAAGAAGGCAAACTCAAAGGAGCTTCAGGAAGTCCGTGAAACTGACCAGATTTAGATGTGCTAAGCCCTTCTTGACCAGAGTAAGCAACAGAAGCCAAGAGTTCCTTTGAGACTGAAGGAAGAGAGCTGTGGAGAAGACTCTGAGACCAGGCCAGCTGCCCGGAAGAAGCAGAAACCAGCCAAGCTGCCTGAAGAGGTTAGACCAACTAAGGCACCTGGAGGAGAATACTCTCCAGCCTGCTGAGCTGCCTGCAGACTGAGCAGTGTGTTCCAGGTTCTCAGCTTTGTGAGCTATCGCCCATGCTAGGGTGGGCTTTGGAGATACAGCTGTCTTTGAGTCATTTCTGCTCCTGTAAGTAACCCCTCATCCATATTCCTTTCTTTAATTAACTCCAATAAAACCGATTGCTTCACTAAGCTGGACACTGGTGGTGTCCATACTATGGTCTATGGTGGACTCCCTATCTAGAGCAACTAGATGTGCATGTCCCCAGAAAAGTTCTGTCACACAACAGAGCCAGATGTGGAGAAAATGCAAATCTTTTGGCCAGGCATGGTGGAACTTGATGTCAGATTGGCAGAATGGCATTAGAACAGCATACAGTTACATACTGGGGACTTAGGGTACAGGGCCAGCTAGAGTTTGGGCTATGGTTAGCACTAGTTTCTGCATGCATATGCTATCTCCTTGGATAAACTGTAAGCCTCTTGGATGTCTTCTTCTTCTCTGTCCCTCTCACATGTCTAGTAGATCAGAGGCAGGATAGTGGCAGCCTTCAGGATAATTCTGATGATGGATGTGCTAAGTGAAATACTGGGACAGTGGGCTGGTCCCTATGTGTTCTAAGGTGACAGAGCCTTCCTCCTTTAGCTCCTAAGAAACTGGCTCCATGTTATCTTTAGCCATTTTCTTTTCCCCTCACAGTCTCCATCTTCTCTAAGCAGGGCCTTCACTCTTGTTATTGCCTGCTCTTACACTGCACAGGGCATGGCATGAAGCTACATGTGTGCTTGCTTCTTTGTAGGTTCAGTGACGGGACCTGCAAACTTCAGGAATCTGATCACTGTTTTATGTGCCAATATCCATCCAGTGTGTAGGAGAACACAGGCCCTCAGCAAGCACAGGTGAATTCACCGGAGGAGTGAATGTCAGATGCAGGGAGAGAGGCAGGCCCAAGGGAAAGATATTTCTGCACAGGAGGGACATAGTTTTCTGGTCCCTGTTCTATGGGATCACACCTTGCTTATTAGGTTTTAAGTCCCAGCTTGGCTTGGCCTCTCATGATGTACATAGCTGACAGACACAGTGAACAGTCACATAGTCATGTGACCCAGTGCTGCCTACTGGTATCATTTATTCTCTCAAGTCCCCACTTTTCCAGCCAGGGTGCCTCCTGCCAGGATTCCCGCTGAGTGGTGAGAGAGGCTCCATCTGCCTTGAGACTGTACAGCTTCACCTCACAGTGGCACTATTGACACCTAAGGCCAGGCTCACAGTTTTCTGAGGGGAGCTACCCAGTGCTTTGGAGGCCTCTATCAATTTGGTGCTAGTCAACACCCTATTCTCTGTGTCTGCTGGAGACACAATGACCCCAGAAGAAAACCACTGTCTAGAGACAGACAGCCTTGCAATAGACTATGACTGTTCCCTTTAAGACTTCTGTTGAAATCTGATTGCAAATAAAATTTGATGTTGGGAGTTGGGTCTTTGGGTGTTGGTCATCATGAGACTGATGTCTTTCTTTCTTTCTTTCTTTTTCTTTTCTTTCTTTCTTTCTTTCTTTCTTTTTTCTTTCTTTCTTTCTTTTAATTTTATTTATTTACTTTATGTATATGAGTACACTGTAGCTGTCTTCAGATACCCTAGAAGAGGGCATCAGATTCCATTACAAATGGTTGTGAACCACCACGTGGTTGCTGGGAATTGAACTCAGGACTTCTGGAAGAACAGTCAGTGCTCTTAACTGCTGAGCCATCTGCTGAGCCATCTCTCCAGTCCAACTGATGCCTTTCTCACGTAATATGGTGGTTTGAATAAAAATGCCCCCCAGAGGCTCATAGGGAGTGGCATTATTAGGAGATGTGGCCTTGTTGGAATAGGTGTGATCTTTTTAGAGGAAGTGTGTCACAGGGTGTGGGCTTTAAGGTCTCAGATGATCAAGCCTGGTTAGTGGGTCTCTGTCTCTTCCTGCTGCCTGCCAATCCAGATGTAGAACTCTCTGCTACCTCTCCAGCTCCATGTCTGCTGTGTGCCACCATGCTTTCCACCATGACGATAGTGGATTAAACCTCTGAACTGTAAGCCAATCCCAATTAAATGCTTTCTTTTCTAAGAGTTGCCTTGGTCATGGTGTCTCTTCACGGCAATAGAATAAGACAGGTGGTTGGGTTTTGTGAGAGCTGCCTGTCACAGGAAGACCACCTCAGACTTTCTTTCCTCACGAGTTCATTTGCCCTCAAGTCTTCTGTCATCCAATAAGGTAGCACGAAGCCCTCACTAGATTAGTATCTACTGCCTCCTCTTGGCCTTCCAGGTTTGGAATCGTGAGCTAAATAAAGATCTCCAGAAATTAGTTTGCTTCATTTTGTTATAGCAACAGAAAACAGTCAAGGATACACACTCCCACACCCGTTGTGTGTCTTGGAACATGGTAAGACTCAGAAGTACTTGAGAAATGTTAGGTATCACACCCAATGAGGAAACTTTAATGTAAGGTCCTCCACAGCAACACCCTGAAACTGTTCTTAGAAACATGGGGCCTGATGTAGCATATAATGGCATGTCCAGTAACTGCACTGTAAGATCCAACACCCAGGACTGGGTGGAGATGACCTGCCTTACAGGCAACCTAGAGGCTGTGACAATTTTCCCTCTTACATGGGTGGCAGACACGGAATCATAACTTCCTGAAAGCCTGGGCTCAGAATCCGACCGTCTGGGTTTAGGTTGTGATGTCAGCACTGTGAACACATCAGCTGTCACGGGTCCAACTGTATTTTTAAATGTGAACAGCCTAGCATGCTTAGCGCCACTCTTTTGGGGCTGCTTTGGACAACAGACAATTCAATTGCCTTTACCAGACGATGCTGACAAATACCTCCCACACCAGTGTCCTCAGATAAAAATAACCGCAACTCCCTCATAGGGCTGCAGAAGAGGGGGACAGGAAGCTGGAGGGATGGGTAGTGTCTGGCACCTCCTGGTCCTGCATGCCCCTGGGGGTGCTGGCTCAGCTGCCCTCAGAGGAAGTGCTGTTCTTCCACGTCACACCATGCTGTGACTGTGGGCAGAGGTCTGCTTTACTCCTTCCTTCATCAGCCCTGCCCAACACAGGGCTGGCTTCCTTAGTAAGTCCCCGAGGACAGCGCAAAGAGCTAGGTGAGCTTGGCTGAAGCTCCTCTGCACAGCAGTTCATAAGATGCATCCACCACTTCTCACATGAACTCTAAATGTCCAGTTCCTATCTTAGAGGGAGAGAGGGTAGCTTCAGGTCCACAAGAACAGGCCTCATTGGGGTGATGCTTTAGTGGGGCCCCCTCCTGGGGCATCTCTCCCCTGGGAATGCCATAGCACCTGAGGCCACCATGTCAGATCTGCACTGCTAGAAAGGTTGTCTCTCTATGAAGTTACCAGTCAAACTACAGGATACATATCTACAACATTCATGCTGGCTCAGCTCAGAGGATCAGAAACTTGCCTTTCTGTGAGAGAAGCAGGACTCTAGACAGTGGGTTCTGAAGGCAAGAATCCAGAGGCTTTTGACTCTCCTTGGATAAACCATTACAGGAAATCTTGGTGGCTCTGGGGACACTTTCAGAAGGACACAGTAACCTTCCTCAGGGTGAGCACATCTGATTCAAGCTGTCACTCAGGACTCTAAGTCACATTTCTCAGTAAGATTAAGGCACTATCTCCCAAGTCCCCTTATATCCACAACCTTGGGGGCTTCAGGAAGTACTAACAGATATTCTAGAAACTGAGCATGGAAACAGACGCCTGTTCTGACTTTTCCCCAGGGACAACCTGGGTGGCTATGAGGTGCACATGTTGGAGTGTTTCGGGTGTAGATACTAGGTGCATCAGATGGTCAGGTGGCCTAATCATGCAAATTAGCTCTCTACCGAACGACTCCCCGCCAGCTTCCTTTTCCACAGACTCCGGCTGATCTAAAAATCATACAGCCTGGTGAAATATTTTGCCATTTTCAACACTAGACTGTCATGGGTTGTTTTCCTGACAATCTACTACGGTACCAATTACTTATATCATGGGTACCATGATACCTGACCGAAAGCTGCAGACACCAGACAGCTTGGCCTTTCCACGATGGGGCTACAGTTCATGTTTGGGGGTTGGATTTCCATTTCCAGCAAACGTTCAACTCTTACACAAAAAGATAGGGATTCTCTTAAGGGTCTGAAATACCACCTCACATGGAATTCTTCACTGTCAAAAAGGAAGGCCCCTGTACTCAAGTGCAGAACTGACTTTGGGGTCCAGAAGACAGCAGTCTTTTTATACTTTCCAAGTCAGCCCATGTCTCAAAACACCACAAGTTATCATGACCCCTGGAAATTTGGAGGAATCAGGTTGGGTAGAAGGTAAGACATCCGGCAGAGTAGAGGGACTCTACAGGGGAAAGAATGTTCTCTTGGCCCCAGAGAACATCAGTCATGTGTCCCAATGAGCTTCCCATGAAGAACCACGTCATGGTCCCTTGTGGAAAAACTAACTTTGCCACTGGGACCAAAATAGTGGGCCAGAACTGGCTTCCAGACCATGGCTCTCTTAAAATGGCAATAACATCTATTGACACAGGGAGTGAAGGCAAGACTAACCACTTAGGATTTCTACGTGGTTACGAACACCCACCCAGAACATGAGCCAGCTAATCTGGAGTACAGGTAGTACTACAAGTATCATCTGCCCACTCGTCCACATATTCCCCCATCCCCTATGAGTCTCCCCTTCTGTGGATGCTGGTGGGTCTGTCTGGTGCTCCTCTGCCAGATGCTGATTCTAATGCAATATGTACAAGCCACCCAGGGCGAAGGAATGTCCTAAGCTATGTCCTGAGGTCTGCTGAACAATCAGGAAAACCTACAGAGTTTTGACATACTTGGGTCTGACAGGCATCTCCAGAAGGCATCTGCTTCAATCCTACCTGCTTTCAATCATCTCAGGTGCTCTGTAAGGCTGTCCTAGTTTTAAAGCTATTCTGGGATGAGCATCCCCAAACTTCCCTCCGAATTCCTAATGTCCCTATATGCACCATGTCAAGAAGTTGACTACAGAAAGATCCATCAGCATGCTATCCAGAGCCACCTGTCAAAGTGCATTTTCTCCTGGCTTCACAGTCCCTCTTCTGCCCTGGGGGGCGGGGCACTGGAAGGCTGGCTTATCAGATGCGGGCTTAGTTGAGGGTCTTAGCTTTTCATTTGTGTTGTGTCCCTTAGCTCTGGAGTGGAAGCTTTTGTCCTTCCATCTTGACTGTGCTGGATGGACACGGTCCTTGTCCAGTGTGACTCAACCTCATTCAGAACTCACCCCTGCCTCAGCTCTGTACCTGGCTGGGAGGGAACAGATCTGCTAAGGGAGTGGAAATGAGATAAATGAGGCTGGAAGGCCCCATGGCACTCCCTTGGGGCGAGGACGATATCCTTTGGGCCATTAATCAGTAGGACCAAAGAATCCCAAGGCAGTCCAGGTTTCCCCTCTCTTCCAGAGAGGCAGTGATATGGCAGAAAATCTTCTATAGAGCAGGGAAGATGGTAACAGGTGTAGAAGGGACCCCAATTCAATACTATGTGTTCTTGGGTGACTAGGAGACCCTCTCAGGGTCCCATCTATAAGTTGAACTAAGCAGTACAGTATATCAGACGTCTTCCATATACTTAACCATCTCTCTAGAAACACATGGAACGGTGGATAGATGTAATTAAACCAGGAATTTGGGCCATTTTGAGCAACTTCATTTTTCTTAACTTTTGTATTTGTGCAGTGGCCTCAAAGAAGTATTTGGGAGCCATTTGGTGGTGGTGGGGGTCAATGAAGGTGAACTTCAACTGGGCTATTTATTAAAAAGTCCACTGGACCCATGGCCATCCAGCACACTATCTTCTACCCGGGTACATTCACTACTCAGTATTCCGGTACTTGCCCAAACCTTGAGATATTCAAATCCTTTATATAAAAACAGCATTGCATTCATGACTAACCGTTACATCCTCCTGTATGTACTTTAAATCATCTCTAGCTAACTTATAATGTCAAATCTAATGCCTACACATCACTTCGCTACAGCATGGCACTCAGTATGTGGAAATTTTAAGTTTTGTGTTTTGGAATGTTCCAGAATCTTAAAAAAAAAAAGTTTCTTCTTGCAGTTGACTGAACTGCAGAGGTAGAACCCAAGGATGCAGAGGGCCAACTGCGTTCTGTTTACTGAGGCACTGTCGTGGAAGCAGGAGACATCTTGTCACAAATACAGAGGAGAAAATCTAGTGGGAGCTAAATACTTAATCTTATTGGCACCACAGGACAGAAGCCAGGGTTGTAAATGGCTGTGCGGAAAGGCCTGAGTTATATAAAGCCACAGGGGGCAAAGATAGCCTCAGTGCCTCTCCTATGCTCTGGGTCACTTTTCTGGAAGCTGAAATTTAAGCCTTGCAGAGGGATGGACGGATAAAACGACACTGTTTTCCTATGAAATGTCAAGAGGTTTGGGGTAACAGGAACTGTAGCCTTGCCCTTGCTTGTCTCTCCGTTGGAGAAGTCTCAGTTTGGAAGTGTTGTGAGCTGGCCCCCATGTGCCCTCTGCTGGGCCAGCATGGAAGAGGGTTCTAGGGGGAGCTAGAGCCCCTCACCTCTCATCTCTGCCATTCAGGGTGCAAGCCACAGGCTCGTCACCCACTCATTCCTAACTCCAGGGTACAGAGGCAACTCCTGTGTCAAATCCAGTGCTCTTCTCACTGGTACTGCCCCTGGGGACCGCAGCTAGTCTTTTGGCTTTAAATGCCACCTGATGGCTCCCAGGCCTATCCCTACCAGATTACCCCTCTGAACACCAGCATCTCTTAGATACTCGAACCTGACCCTCCAGCCTCTCCTTTTACTTCCCCTACCGTCTTTTCCTTGGCTCCCCTCCTGAAGCCTGCAAGCTGGTTTTCCCCCACACCCACCTCAGACCACTTCAACCCAGAAGCTAGGGTTGACCCTGAGCCAGATCTTGATCACAATCTCTACACATTCCATTCCTCCAGTACTGACACAGATCCTCGTGGCAGCCTGCAGATCCCTCACCCTGATGACCTAAGTCCTTCCAGTTCTGGCTGCTGGCCTGGCTCCATGGGGCAGGCATATCCTGCCTCGGGGCTTTTGCACTCTGGGTTGGTTCCCTCAGAGTTACTTACAGATTCCCTGCACACTTAACTGCAGAATAAGAAAGGAGTAATCTGCTTGGTTACTGATCCCTTGCATCTACGTGCCTTCCTTCTTTCAGGACATGTTGTTTGGTCTATTCTGCTTACTACAGACTCCTCTCCGGTAGTCCAGGCTTGGCACACAGTAGGCTGTTTGTAGGTATTCATAGATTGTCCCATGAGAAAAGTTGCCTGAAACGTAGTTAGAGAAATAGGAATGGACCCTTGAAAGGGGGCCAGAAACAACAGGCAGCAAAGAGCTAAACGCCCAGTAAGGGAGCAGACAGACATCAGGAGCCTGGGTGAACAGGAAGGGCTACGGAGTATGGAATCCTAGGAATCAGAAAATAGAGGGGCACAAGCAGGCTAAGCTGGGCTGGCTCTGGGGGGGGGGGGGGGGGGAGACAGCATATTAAAACTTGGGGCCTCGGGCTCTCTGGGCAAGCCACAAGTACATTCTTGTGTCTGTAAACTATTTGCTGTCACTAAGAGGAGGAACCCCAGGGTGAGCAGGACTGGGTGGGCACAGGGGTAGTGTCCAACCAGTTGGGGTAGGGGTTGGGGCAGAGAAATGGTGAAAAGCAGACAGCCCCCTGAAAATAGCCCTTCCTTTTTTTTTTCTGGGTCTCTGATAGTTCAGCCTTGGAGCCTGCCAGTCTGACCAGAGCTTGCCGACTGAAGGAAGGAGAAAATGGAGTAAATCCACAAACATATCTGTGGCAGGGCATCTGGGCAGATCTCCTCCCCTCTTCAGTCTTGTACCTCAATTGTCCAGCAAGTGACTCTCACAACATGGCAAGCCAGCCATGCAGGAATCTCGTGGAGCTACCTGGGCTGGTAGAGCCTTCTCAGCTGGTGTTCTTCCTTCTAGACTAGAACCATAGTGTAGGGGTAGGCGGTGCAGTCTCTCTCTTTTCCCCAAGGTATACTCATGTCCTTGATGACAGAGATGTGACATTCCTAGAAGCACAGATGTTTCTATGAGCTGAGATGTTTCTGGTGGAGATGGCTGAAGGCGGCCAGGTATGGGGACAGAGAAGGAAACCGAGTCAGTGTGTTTCCCCTGGTTCTACAGAACCTGAAGGCACATTCAGGAACCAGGGGGGTGAGTCTGCTCACAGAACTATGGGCAGGACATGTTCCCCTCCACAGTACTGCCTGTGTGACACATCCCTCTGATTTCTAAGGTGGCCCCGGCAGGCGCCCGAGGCTCCAGCCGGGCGGGGTCTGAAGTAGGAACTTGAGAGGCCTGAGTTAGCTGCATTCCTCTGAAATCCCCGGCCTCTGAGAATGAAAGCTGCCTGTCACGTCCTCTGCCCCTCCCTCCCCTTCCCCTCCCCTCTCCTCAGCACGTCTGTTTCTCTGTGAGGGACCTGGCCCTCAGCCCTGTGCAGGCACTCTCTCAGCCTCCCCAGACCCAGGACTTTCTTAGACTTTCTGGAAATATCCCCAGGCCTGGTGAGCTACGTGTGTCCAGGGGGGGGAGGGAACTGCTGAGCTGGGCCTGAGCCAGAGGGTTCTGCTTGGCGTCCTGTAGGACTTGGCAGGCTGCCCTTTGGTGACTAACACTGGTGGTGTCCCCTAGTCAACCGACCCCTGGAATGTGTCTTTCCAGCAAGTCTCCTTAGGCTGCAGGCAGCACCTTGCAGGATCCCTGCTATCAGATCTTTGTTCACTCCAGGTCTGCAGGAAACTATCTCTGTGTTACCTTCAGCCTAGTGACACTGAGCAAGCAACTTCAAGTCTGGGTCTCAGACAAGGAGGTTGGATCTAGGATGCCTTAGCATCTCAGCAACAGCCTTTGAGTACGTGTTCACATTTCCAGACTTCCTTCTCCATGGGACATGGGTCAAAGGGCAGGAGCTCTGTCCTTCTCTTCCCATCCTCAGTTCAGCCTTGAGTTCCAGGACCTCTGGGTGGATTTGCATGCAAACTGTACTCAGCCTCTCCCAGCCCCCGCCCCATTTTTGTGCACATCCTCTGCCAACCAATTTCAAAGCTCCCTGGCCTCTGAACCCCTCTGAGCATTTCTGAGTTCTAACCACGTGTCCTTTCTCAAATATCATAGTGATTACATAAGACTTGTTCTTACGTGAGGAGCTCTGGTCAGTCCAAGCAATACCACTGAGCTTGGGGTTCTATTCAAAGAGTGTACCCCACCGATAGATTAACTGGCTAAGTCGTTAGTACACCCCTTCCACAGTGCTACTGCAATGATCCCACTGTACATTAGAGGCACCTGGGGTACTGAGAGATGACAATCATGAACCGGCAGCTGGCAGAGGTGCCACTCAAGGCCAGAGGTGAGGCTCTAACGTCTTTATCCTTGACCTACACTCCTGGGGAACTGAGTGGTGTTTACTGTAACATCTAATCTTCCCTGCAGAACCTTAAGCTTTCTGACACCCCAAACTGTTCTTAGTTATGCTTAACAAACTTCCCCTTTTCAAGACTTTTAGATATTGTTTCAGGCCCTGTGAGCTTCCATATACAGTTTAGAGTGTTTGCCATATTTTTGCCAGAAACTCTGTTGGTCCTTTGGTTGGGACTGTTGGATCTAGAGATCAATTTAAAGATGCTCATTTGTAATCCCGCCACTTGGGATGCTAAGACAGGATAACTAAGCAGGAAGCCATCGTGGGCTACACATAGATAAAAGGAACTAACATCTAAATATCATAAGTCTCCAGTCCAAGATGTGGTATATCCCTGATTATACTTGATTGTGTATCTCATGACAAACTAAAATGCAAATTCTTATCACAGTTTCCTCAACTGGTTTCCAGTTGAATCACTGAGGGCTTACTGAGGGACTGGTGTTGTTCTAGGCCCCTCCCCATTATCATTAAGGAAAATGGGGTTTGGGAAGAATAAGAAACTTAGCCAAGGTCACATGGTTAGTACATTACAGATCAGGAATTTGAACTCAGATCTACTATTGTCCACCATCTTGTAGGAAACTAAAATCAGCCACCATATCTTCAAACCCAAAGACAATGACTAAAGGCTTCTCTGGTTCAGCCTGTCTGCTAAGGAAGGACACTGTGGTCAAGAAGGATGTACCCAACAGGTGTCAGGTGGCACCAATAAAGCTGAGCAGAGCACTGCTCTGTCTGCCCAGGGACCCGGGCCTTAAGGATTTCTTGTTGGGAGGTAAGTCTGGAACAGTTTTGGCCACTATCAACCAATTTCATGTCATAACTGTGACATCTTCAGAGTCGTCTGGTGGCCTGCACCTCTAAGGGGGATGTCAACTTCACCCCCACCACGCACAGAAGACCAAGGGCTTCTTTTGGCTTCCACCTCTGAGTATGGTCACTGTGTCTCAGTCATAGCTATGGGTCTTGTGTTTTGTTCCTACTGAAGACACACACATACACACACACACACACACACACACACACACCATGCATACATATACACACATACACACATATACACAAACACACATATACACACAAACGCACACACACACAAACATACACACGCACACACACACACTCCTCCATCCTTTGAATATACACGAGTCTTATCTACAAAGAAGGCTGCCCTTCACCTTCTGGCTGTTCACTTGGCTCCCCAAACCTTCTTTGCTTCTGATATCTCCTTGGCAATGTAGCTACTGGAGGGCAGTTGTGTAGCCAGAGGGCGGAGTGTGTGTCAAATGCTCCTGGTGGGGTCCCTGAGCTGTACGGGGAGACAGGAGGAACACTGTCTCATGATTCACTGATGGTGCCTGACGCCTCCACTCCCAGAGATAGGAGATGATACACATCCAGAATCTTCCCAGGAGTGAGGACCAGAGGGGAGCCCAAACACCCCCAACTCTGGCCTGAAATACTGGCTGTTCCCCTTGTTCAGGGCCCGGCAACTCTACTTGAGAGGCAAGGTTCATAGAATGGGGCTCTATCCAAAACATGGCTGCCCTGGTCCCTAAACAGCACCTTAAATTATATTGGATTCTTTCCTATTTCCCATCCCTGCCCTGGGAAAAGGACACAATTAAAAACTGCCCCCTCCCCTCCAAAGGCTGGAGGGTGAGCCCCCTTAAATGTTTTCTGTGGGAGTTTTCATTCAGAAACCTGAAGCAGGAGCTCTTAGCTCTGTTCTTTTTTAACTGGCAGAGAGTCTGTATTGTCAGGACTGTCAAACTTGGTACCCCTCGGCACTGGCATGGTGCACTCAGGACTCTCAGCTTTTCCGAGTCTTCTGTGTTACCAGGGCCACTCCGGGGAATAGGCGGTTGGGAGGGGGAGTAGGGTACTGTGGCGGTTAGGACAGGGCAGAAAGGAGACTGTTCCCAGCTACCAAACTGAACTGCAAATGAACCTCTGGGAGACAGGCAGACAATGTGCAACGGGCCAGAAGTACAACCCAGGGGAGGTGGGACATGTGACCAGACCACAGTCTCACACATACCTTCCTTCCAGGATGTAGGAGGGAGACCTGGAGGTCAGGGCCAGGGCTAGCAATTCCTGGTTTGGGGGTAGCAGTATTTAAGGGCCTAGGAACAGCTGAGGCAGGACGGCTGTATAGCCTGGGAGTGAATGTATCCGCTGAAGTGGAAAAGCAAGAGGAAAGGCCTTCTAGGAGATGTGGGGCCCCTCCCTTCCCCTCCTCCCATTTTCTTTTTCCCTTCCTCTTCCTCTCTTTTTTTCCTACCCTCCCCTAGTTTTCTGTTTTCAAACAGAATATAGAATGGATGAGGGCCACAGTGGTTCACGGCTGGGCCTTTCTGCCATATTTTACAAATACCGAGGGTAGAGTGGACCTTGGTCATCTGTCGCCTGCCTGTGTCCCTCACAGCTGCTCTAAGAGGGCCAGTGAAAGGTACGGCTGTTGTCAGGACATGGGCCCCGCCCCTGCCTCAATGGTGTGGAGGCCTCAAACAAAGAGCCAGCCCCAGGACCCTCATCCAGTCTGCTAGGTGAACCATATGGCTGTAGTCCCCTGCGGGGCCCAGGCTGAGTGACAGGGTCAAGGAAGAGGACTTTACTGCTGTACTGGGCCCAAGAGACTCAGAGGTCATTTACTCTAATCCCTAACCCCTGGCCCAGGCAGAAGGACTTTTCTGGAGTCAGTCTGATGAGAGTAGGGGTAGCAATAGCCACAGCAGGAAAGGAAGGCCGCAGGCTATGCTAGGGTGAGGCCAAGGAAGAATGACAGCTGACCCCATCTTCCTTTTACCTTCAGAGTTCTAGGCATGGATTCTGTAGGCCAGGAATTCTGGCAAAAGGAAAACCAGCCAATGACTAATTACATTGTTCACCTGTGCCTGAGTGGGGCATGCCTTATCTGGTGTCTGCTCAGCACTGAGGGACAGCACAGTGACAACCAGCAATCCTCTGAACTCTGGGTATTTATTGAGTGTTTACAATGTGTCAGGCACCACTTTAATTCCTGACAGCTCTATCAGCATGTGAGAAAGCAGGTGAAGGGCCCTGGTACAAACAGACAGGATACTATAGCAGCGGAGTTATGACTTGAACCTATTTGGGAATGTGGCTATGGTCCAGAACCTTCGAATGCATTGTTCCCTGCTGGGCTCAGAAAGTCCAAAGGTCATCTGAAGCAGAGGCAAATAGCCCTCTATCCCCATGGTGGGCATCAGTTTTGCCCTGGGAGGTAGGCTGCAGGGGAGGCCTTTCTGCCAGGACTGTCCTTTGTCCTGGTTGGTTCTTTGTCCGATATAGCTCCTTACTGGTTCAATTGCTCTGGTGGTGATGTGACAGGAAGTGTATGCACAGGTGTACCCAGTCCTGATCTGCTCAGAGACAAGCATAAGGGACTCTGGAGGACCTCATACAATCGATTCCAACTCTCCAGGCACAGCCTCCTCATCCTCAAATCCTAGACTGCTTGTCATTGGGATTGACCTGTATAAAAGCCTCAGGTGGACTGTGTTTCCTTGAGCCCAGGAGACATGCACAAGTGTACGTGACCACCCTGTCCAAGGGTCCTGCCATTCAGAGTGCTGTCTGTGCACGTTCAAGCAAGAGGTCTCACAGACACTGGAGCTGGGAACCTCCAAACTCCCTCCTATGGCTTCTCACCTAAAACCAGTTACTCAAGAGTCTGCCACTCCTGGGTGGATCCCTGACTAGGTGACTTTGGCCTGGTGTCCTGCTCTTTCTGTGTCATGGTCCTTGACCTGCTTTCTCAGATGGTGATGGAGCCATTGGTTCTACTATCACTGTTCAGTTGGAGGTTACTTATGCCTATCTTGGTTCTTGCAGGTTCACATTTTTTTTTTTTTTTTTCAGGGTAACATCTTTTTTGTTTGTTTGTTTTTGTTTTTTCGAGACAGGGTTTCTCTGTATAGCCCTGGCTGTCCTGGAACTCACTCTGTAGACCAGGCTGGCCTCGAACTCAGATATCCACCTGCCTCTGCCTCCCAAGTGCTGGGATTAAAGGTGTGCACCACCACCGCCCGGCTCCGGGTAACATCTTATTTGCAGAGGAGGTAGCAGCCCTCATCCAGCCCTCCATCCTGCTGCAGAGGGATATCTGTCAATATCAGTCAGGAAACATCACCTTCCTCCTTATAAACTCTTTGCCAGTGGCTCAGGGATGCAAAAATCTGGTTCCTACTCCTTGGTAGGGCAAATGGTCCTCCCAACCTGGCTCTGGCCCCTCAGCCTGGCCACTTTTGCCCAAGCGCATTGTACTCAGATGATGGGCCCGCACATTGGTTCTTTGTACCCTCCATTGGTGCCAACTGCCAGTTACCCTTTCTCTGAGAACCCGCCTCACATGAGTCTACCTTCTGTCTTCCTCCTCAGAGTAGTTCACACATGCCTCTGTAACACCGCTCAGGGGCTTTGTCTTTCTGTATCCCCAACCCATAAGATTATAAGGCCTCAGGGTTGGAAGAGGATCTTTTTGTTTGTTATTAGGATGCTACCTGCCACAAAATGGTGCTGGCCTGATAAATGGACACATTCTGTGTGGGTAAGGCTATCCATCAGTATGTTAGCCAAGCAAGGTGAGTCTGTGGAGTCTATGTGGGGCCAGCTGGGCCATGTGGGACATGGATATGGAAAGTTACGGGAGTGAGTGAGATTCGATGTCACCTCTGAGGTCATCATGTCACGTGCCACTGCTCCCCCAGGACTGTATGCATGGATGCAGCATGTGGGATGCAGCATGCAGTTATGCTAATTTCCAAGCCACATGGTGAGGGACAGGAGGTGGGGATGGGTGGAGATTCTAGCTCTGAAGCTGACATTACCACTGGGCTGGGGCACACAGCCTTGGGTGTGTGGACTTAGACACTAGCATCCCTGACTGCGTCCTGCCCTGGATAGCTCGAGTGCTGGCAAACTGCTGTTCTGAGAACCAGAATCCCAAGCCCCATGATTTCTCGGGCTGATAAACTGAGAGTTGCCAACACTCTACTTTGTTAAGAATGTCTTTTAAAATGTCCATCCATCACTCCACAGAAGAAAGGCAGTTTAGTGCCAAGACAGTAGGAGACCTGTAGTCTCAGAGCGAGAGTCAGCCTTTCCCAGAGAGAGTGGTGGGCGAACCTCTGTGCACTTCTTCTCCTGAGAACAGCTTTGGTCCATAGCTGATTTGGGGAAAGTCCTCTGCTAAGGTGCTCTCAGCTGGTCCTGCTTGTGTGGCCTGAGTGGTACTTTGTATCTGACAAGGCCACTTGCAGAGAAAAAAAAAAATACTAAGGCTTAGAACTCCAGACAGGTAGTTGACCACCGAACATACATATATATGTACATACATACATATGTATATACATACATACATTTGTGGGAAGTGGCAACCAGGCAAAGCTCTGGTTCTGCTTCTCCCCACTGCCCCTCTACATCTGGGGCTACAGGCTTATAGATCTCTTCAGGAATATAAGTATCAGCCTTATTTATAAGACAAAGGGGACTGAGGTGCCTATGTGACTGGATTGGATCAGCTCAGCCTGGAAGATCAGAAGAAAGGACCCAAGCCCCTAGGCCAGGTTGAGCTGCCCTTTTATGCCGTATCAGCTGCAGCTTCTCAGAGCCGGGACATCTGACCCGTGGTCCTATGGATGCCCTGTGGTACAGGATCTGGGCCAGGGAAGGGCAAGCTATTGCAAGCCCCCTGGGGTAGGTGGCATTCAGCCCCCCCACCCCCCACTGCATGCTTTAAATAGCTCGGCTTCTCTCAGACTCACAGACTCAGTCTTGCCACTCTTGCCAGATCCTTCTGAGTTTCCAGATCATCTGGCTGGTTTCCAGGTCGGGGATATGGGGGAGCGAGAAGGTGACCTGGCAGTTGAGGCTTAAGAGAGCAAAGCAAGGTGCTTCCCCACATTTCTGAGCAGTTGTAATTTATCTCCCAGGCAATGGCAGACCCCTGACTACCATGGGTAAGGATCTCCGTTCAGCTTTCTTGTCTCCCTGGAGAAGTCCATGTCCGACTCAGGCCACCTGCTCCTTGAGAGGGCAAGCTAGGGATGACCCTCCCACCCAGGGAGAAACCCCTTTCTGCCTGGTTACTGAAGGAGTCACCTTCTCAGGAGCCCCAGGGTCCTTATCTGGTGCTCCTTCTTTTGCCTCCCATGACAAGGTGCTCTGACAAGTCTTCCCTAAGCAGACCAGGGGAGAGAGCTGTGACCATCATTTTGAGTCTTTGTGTGTGGCACTCTACAGTT
This sequence comes from Mastomys natalensis, assembly GCA_021653895.1. Taxonomy (NCBI): domain Eukaryota; kingdom Metazoa; phylum Chordata; class Mammalia; order Rodentia; family Muridae; genus Mastomys; species Mastomys natalensis. The sequence goes on from JAJTUV010000270.1 coordinate 1,274,747, forward strand.
TACAAACTATTTTCATACCCTTATTTCATAAGAACTATCCAGCCACCCAGTGGGCTACGCAAGGGAAGATATAAATAATCCACATTTTATAGTCAAGGAGACTGAGACAGCCAGAAATATTAGGGGAAATATTCAAGTTCATTATGTCAAATGAGTGGCTCAATCAAGCTGAAAGCTGGGCCTTTGTGCCATTTCCTCTGTATTAAGGATGCTGCCCCCCCATTCCCCCCCTGCCTTCTACTCTTTGACCAAGGGAGGGAGAGGAGACCAGCACAAGACATGGGGAGGAGGCCAGGGACACGTGTCCTCTCTCCCAGGCCCTGAACCCTGCTGCTGGCTCCATGGGTCACTTTCACAACCCAGAACAAAAATCTCACTAGATACGGCCTCAGACCGCCTGGCTCCAGTCGCCCTCGCCGGCAGACGCAGACGCACACAGACACACAGAGAACACGCTGTTATCTCTCCGCTCCAGCCGGTTTCCTCCACTTCTCAAACAGCAGATTTCTTCCAGCCTGGCTGCCTCCCCTGGTCACCACCCACAGCCACTGGCCCCTGGGGACCAGCCAAGGCCCCCGCACCCTCTCTGCCTTAGACTGTGACGCCGAATCCCTGCTAATCAGACGGTCGCCTCTGCCCTCCCAGCCATTGCCCCCAGAGTTCCCTGGAAATGTCCCTTCTGCTTGGCCCAGCCCCGCAGAGTTGCAAGCTTTGTCTGCACACACAGCTGATTTGTGTTTGCAGGGACAGACAGGGGCTGGCGCTGGGGTCTGAGCCAGTAGGAGCTAGGACGGTAGAGCAGATGGGGAAAACACAAAGTCCAGAGAACAAACTTTTGCAAGCGAGCCCTTTGGGGTCACCGGGGAGACTGACAGTGAGGAAGAGAAGAGGAACTTTGTAACTGACAGGGTGGCTTTGCCTTCAGTGACTTCCCCTAGGGAGCATTTTTTGTCTGCTTGGCTTTCTGAGATCTAAGTGGAAGAAAACCATTCCAGACAGTGCAGGAGTGGGATGTCAGAGAGAACTGGACCATGGAAGGGACAGTCGTACGCACCCCCTTCCTTGGGCCCTACCAGAGTACTCTGTCCCTAGCCATACACAAGGAGCTCAATAGATGCTTGTTAAGCTGAACTGGCCCCTGGCCAGTTTGCCCCTCTGGGACTTTCCTGTCAACTAGGTCCCACTGCCCCTTCTGTCTGGACAGGGAGAGGAAACATGGGGAGCCGGCAGTGAGCCCTGCACCCCCATATCAGTGTATGCTCAAGTGCCCGGCACGAAAACTTCCTCTTTATCAGGCAGAGGAGCCAAGGTGTCTGTGGTGGGCAGCCAAGTTTGCAGAGAGAAGATATATGCTAACAAGTGAAGGCTCCTGAGGTGTGTGTGTGTGCGTGTGTGTGTGTGTGTGTGTGTGTGTGTGTGTGTGTGTATGTGTGTGTGTGTAATGTGTAGTATTGAGCGTTCTTCACCCTCGAGTGAAACCCCTTCTGATCTTTCCAGTTTCGAGTCCTGGGCCACTTAACTTCCTTCTGAAATGCAGCCACGGCCACTTCGATGTACGAGATCATGACAAATCACATAGCAATGGGGTTGTTTAAAAATAAAAGGCATGGCCACAGCGGCGAGAAAGCTTCGGACAAGGCAGCTCTTTGTCTGGGCAACTCAGGCTGCTTGTGTGAATACCCCATGGCCCCAAACATTAAGAGTACACAGTTCTCACTGTCTGTCTGTCTGTCTCTAGTTCTTCTTACAGGCTTAGCCTTGGGGGCTTGGGAAGAGAGTAGTTAAAGGTGTGTACAGACAGGTAACAAAGGAACAAGGTCGTCTGGGAAATTATCTGCTTCCTCAGGCCTTTTTCAGACTTGATGTGCCCTGACTTGGCAGGCTGCTCAAAGACACAAGAGCATCCCAGCTACCCGAAGACCCTCTGCCATCCAGAGCCTCAGCCTCCAGTGCCCCCTCCTGTGCCCATTCCTTCTGTCAGGAAAGGAACAGCCAAAGAAACCCACCATTTCTTTTTCTTGCCTTCATGAATCATGTAGAAAGATGAGGCCCAGCCAGGTCAGCTTGCTGCCTATTCAAAGATAGAGAGGGACCCTTCCCGCTTTCCAGGAAGTCAGGGAGTGAAGATGCAGACTTCCAACTCTGCACTGAGCTTTGGTCAAGAGTGGTCCTCATATTCTTAGGTCTCAGGATGACAGATGGAGAACACACAGCTGCTGTTTAGTTTGTGGGCTCTGAGATACTCTGCCATCTCTGTATCTGTCTCTTGTCTCCTTTCTTGGCCACCTGCCTTCTGCCCATACCTGGTCTCACCAGACCTCATCAGATCTCACTGACTCGTAAACGTGCTTCTGGCCATGGGTACTCAGCTGACGGTGCATTCTAAGAAGGCAGGATGTGAATGGGCTCCAGTTTTTACTGTTTCTACTAGCTGTATGGCTTTGCTTGTTTCTCAGCCTTGCTGGGTTCTCCTTTCTACCCCTGTAATATAGGCGTTTAGGACATGGGTCTGTGCTGTCATGCTGATACATCCACGGTTCAAACTTCCTCTACCCAAGCGAGGCCCAGACAAGAAGGAAAACGGTTTTCCCTGGGCCACATAGCTAAGACGTATCTATCAGTGTGAGCTCCTGCCCTACACTGATAGGCTGATGGGTCCTGTAAACAGCAGACACTTGTATCTGAATAACTAAGGGGGCTCTGCAAAGCACCTCATCCATCCTCCTGCTCGGCTCCTTGAGTTCTTTAAAAGACTGGCTATGAGTCGCCATACTGACGGGCTGCTGTGACGCTCACAATACTTTTTCTAGAACTTTGGGATTCCAAGTCTTCTAGCCCTCTCCTTTAGGACTATCCTAACAAAGCTGGCAACTGAATAATTCCAGGAAGTGTCCCACTAGAGGGTTCCACACCACACAATAATAAACTGGTGGCTTTAAAATGAAGGGTCTCCCAGCACTGGGGACCCAAGACCCGGCAGTTCTGTAATGTGTACAGGAGGCCAGTGCTGGCTTGGGCTACCCAGGGCCTGAAGGGAGTGGAGCCTAGGGCAAGGATCTCCCCCTGTAGAAGAAGCCCTCCCACACTCTCTTACTTAACTGACCCTTCTCATGGTGGGGAGGCCTGGGGGGATGCAGTCTGTCTTATCCCAAGGCTCCATGCCTGTTCCTCATCTCTGAGATTCCTGTCCACTCCTGTCACCGTGTAGGAGGACTGCTGACAGCCAGGTCTGTCCTCACACCTCCTCCCGCTGTCTGAGAAGAACAAGGAGTGCTAGACAGGCCGACCTGACTGAGCTAGCAATATGCAGCCTCCAGGGACTGAACTCATTAGTGCTCTGGTCCCCGAGGGCAACTGGGCTCCCTCGGTACAGAGATATCTATAGACAAACCCTGTCCCTTGTCTCACTCTGCCTGGGCTGTCTGGGACCTCTGTGACCTGCTTGTGGCTTCTGGGAGCCCTACAAATAAATGAGATGTCAGCTTGCCCTAGAGTTCCCCATGGCCCTTGATGGAGGATCTGATCCACCCACCTCCCACCCCTGGTCTAAAATTTTGTGATGGAGCCTGGGGTGCCAGAGTCATCTTCACATGGTTTAAATCCATGCGGGACAAGCCCAGGGTGCCAAGTGCAGGGAGGTGACTGTAGGCAGGTGAGGCCCGCCTTGCATGCTGGCGCCCCCTGCAGGCTGTTCTGTTCACCTAGGGCTGCTTCCAAAGGAAGTGTGGCCAAAACAGGTCAGACAAGATGGGTATGGGGAAAATGAATGGTAAGAGAGCCAGCCAGGGCTGCCGACCTGCCCAGTTGGGGATGTTAGGGATGCAGTCTTGTCTCCACTGGCCCGGTAGTACAAAGGCTTTGGAATAAGCTTGAAGGGACCTTTGAAACCATCTCTAACCTCCTTATTCTATAGGGGTGAAGAAGCCCCTGGAAGGGTACAAAGACTGGCTGAGACTATTCTACTTCAGCAAGGTGAGCCTTGCTCAGAACCTCACCTTCTGCAGTTCAGGGTGCTTCCTAGAGAGCTGACCCCTAAACCCTGCTCCTGGTAGTCTGTTGAAGTGCACCCCAAGGAAGTTCATCGTACCTCCCATCCCTAGTGTGTCTGAGGCTGTCCCCACCCCTGACCTCCAAGTGACCTTCACAAGTTCCAGGCACTAGGGGGTGGCGAGCGGTCATCCGAGGGCCTGGTACCTATGAACAGAACCCACCAGGCTTTCATTTTTGTCATAGGTACACAGGCTAGGGGCGGCTAGGCAAAGGGGCTGGCTCTAGACTTCCAAGTCTCCTCAGGATACCTTTAGGGAGCTCAGAAACTACGGTCTATGGTGGGGAGGGACTTCTCCACAGGAGGCAAGGCCAGTTTAGTGGACCTAGGAGGATGCCAGGCTCCTAATGCCACCTGCTAGGTGAAACCCTGGGGTTTGGACCTCTCCCCTGAATCTGGCCTGGGTTTTAGAAAAGCAGCCTACCCTGCCTACCCTCTGATACTGCTTAAGGCCTCAGGCTGGCAGGAAGCTCACAGCTCCTGAGGTAGAAGTCTGAGTTTTGGATTAAAATGCAGCCTTGGCCTGAAATCGTGGGATGCTGGCGCCAGCAGGGTCATGGCCTGGCTGGGCAGCATCCCCCCCTCCAGGCTAGACACACCTCCCCACTGGCCCTCCCCCATCCCCAACAGACTCCTCCTTATGCCAGTCTTAGCTTTCAACCTAGCCTCGATTTGGGGCCACCTCCTTCAGGAAGATTCCCCCCCCCCCCCTTGTAGATCTGTTTCTCCTCTGGTGCTTCTACACTGAGTGCTACACCGAGTGCTACACCAAGTGCTACACCGAGTGCTACACCGAGTGCTACACCGAGTGCTACGATGAGTGCTTGGCCCAGCTGGTAGAGAATAGTCAGCTCCTCCCTCCCCTCAATTCAGTTTAACAGTGTAGAGCTCAGAACTCCAGCCAGTCCTCTACACTTAGCCCTTCTAAGAGCTGTCTTTGTGGCTGCATCAACCTCAAATCTCAGTGTGCATGCGGCCCTGGGCTTGTGTGTGGGTAGCAGGTCTTCCTTATTCAAGGCTCTGAAAGGCTGGGTCTCTCCTCTAGGGAGGCAGGAGGATGCCTTAGGGAATTTCCAGAAATCTCTTCTGGAGGGTTAAGTGTTCAGAGAACACAGCAAGAGCCACAGGATGTCGAGTGGATTTTCCCTGCAGTGGTTGGTACAGGGAGCAGGTTGTAAGACAGGCATTAAGATTCCAGCTGATTGAAGAGTTAAGTGGATCTGGGACTGCAGATTTTGATGGAGTCACACTGGGTCAGGGGAAGGTGGCTGCCACCTTGCTGCTCCGGCCATTTCTACAGGTTGTAAGTAGGTCATCTGGAGGGAAGTGTCTATGGCTCAGAAGGCTGAATTCAAAGGACTCTGCTTCTAAGCCCACTTTAGAGATATTATTCCAATCAGACTGATTTTGTTTTGAGGTGAGGTCTCACTCTGTAGCCCAGGCTGGCCTTAAATCCATCAATCCCCCTGTCTCAGCCTCCTAAATTCTGGGAGAACATGCACCACCATACCTGGACAGGTTGTTTTTTGAATACCTAGAGTAACATGGTAACTTATGTCTAGCAGAACCCACAGTAGGTAAGAATTCTGTATGCACAGTGCCAACGAACCTGGAATTATTCAATATACATATTCTATGAGTGCCTGGGAACTTTTTCTGGAGCAGGGTCATCTCCAAATACCACCCAAGCTACCTGTTCTTATTGTGCTAGCCTTGCTTAGCTGATAAGAGCGTGGTGCTGTGGTACAGTGGATTACAGGCCCTTCTTCACAGGTCTGGGTATGTGCGCAGACCCTCTAAAATATGCCTGGTCCCAGCAAGGCCCTGTAAAGATAATGGTCCTTTTGGGGGACATGGGTGGCCATCCCAGGAGGGATGCAATTAGTTTTCTGCCCCTCTTGTAGCATTGAGTTGGAGACCCACGTAGCATTCTCACCTGTGCGGCATTCCTGTTTGCTATGCAAAAAGCTATCCTGTCTGTCTCTCCTTCTGATTCCTCTCTCTTCTCCATCCACCCTTGTCCACTCACTTCCTGATTAGGGTTGTAGCTGGAGGTATAGAGTCTCTTCCTGGTCACCTCTCACAGGTGGCCTGAGGGCTGTACGCTTGAAGTCTACTCTAGAACACAGGTTATATGCCCTTGGCTGGGGAAATCTGCTTATATGAAGCTTCTTTCAGATGACTAGTTTGTCCTCTTAAAAGCTCGGAGGGTCCACTGGGGCTCTTGCTGAGGGACAGGGAACTGATCCACATTCCCTGCACTGGCCAGATGTCTACACAGCTTCTCATTTCTGGGAATGAAACTACATGCCAGGGCCAAGCAGTATACCCCCAAGGGGCTTGGGAGTGAAGTCTACATGAAGTTTAGATTTTGGCAGGGTGAGTGGCAATCTTCGCATGCTTCCTTCACAGTCAATTCCATAGCCCCTCAGAATTCTTGGATTGGGGCTGGCAAGATGGCACAGTGGATAAAGGGGATTGCTGCCAAACCTGATAACCTGAGATCAATCCCCAGGACCCACACAGTAGAAGGAGAGAACTAACTACTGAAAGTTATTCTCTGACCTTCACAATAATACTATGGCAGGCACAGATACAACACACACACACACACACACACACACACACACACACACACGAACACTTTCTCTAAATATAACACAAGTTATTTTATCAAACAAATACAATGCAATGAGATCATTAATGTAAGTGGCCTAAAAGCATATTATCCTAACAATGACATCTCCATTAATTCCCTGGGCTGCTAGTCTCTCATATCTATGAGTAAGTTGAACTGGGTACCTATATAGAAGCTTCAGGTCTCTACTGGTCTCTGGTTTTAAAATGAATTCTGAAACTCTGCATCCCCTCAAGAGCCCATATCATCTCCTAGGTCCTAAGTTAAACCCCGTTGCTTTGCCATTCCCTATTGGGTCACCTTACAGACTCCTTTCGGTCTTCAGCTTGATTCCAGGTGAGGTGGTACTCTCTCTCTCCCTAACACAATTTTGTTGTATCTCAATTCACTACATTTCCTCCATTAAAAATGTCTAAAAAACCATCTGGCAGTTCTTCAAAAAGTTAAACATAAAATTTCCACATGATCCAATGGCTCTACCTCTAGATAGATATCTGCAAGAATCAAATCAGGAATTCTGGTCCTTGTACATCCATGCCTCTAGCAATATTGATCACAAAAGCCAAAAGGTAGAAACACCCCACATGCCCATTGATGGAGGAACAAAATATGGCATGTACATACAACAACATACTAGTCAGCCTTAATAAAGAAGGAACCTGATACGTGCTATCACACAAGTGAAGTTTAAAGCCATTGTGCTATGTGAAGTAGACTCAGAGGAGAAATGTGGTATGTATGATTCTGTGTGTGCATGTATGTGCATGTGCCTGTGATACAGAGTAGGGTATTCTTGGAGGGATTGGGGTGGTGGCCAGGGGGATGGGGAGCTACTGTTTGATTAGAACAGTGCTTAGGTTTGGGGTGACAGGGAGGTTGCTGGGCATTGTGGGTGTCCTTGCTGCTGCTGAGCTGGTGCTTTATAAGTGGTTGATGTTGTCTGTGACCATAACTTTACAAAAATGTTGAAAAACAATAACAATACAGGGGTCTCTTTTTCCTCTCTTCATCAAAACCATGTCCTCCTGTTGGCTTTGGTCTGCTTGGTTCCCTGACTTGGTTCTTGCTTAGGGCTCAGCTGTACCCTTAACTTTTCAAGTTCTTTCAGTTTGGTCCCAGAGGAGGGTCTTGCAATAACAGAACTATTTGCTTTCTTTTTTTTTTTTTTTTTTTTTTTTGAAAAAGAGACCCTTCCCTTCAGGGCATGGCTCCCCCTCTGTGGTGGCTGGTTAAGGGTGGCCAGAAGCCTTGGTGGGTAGCCAGGGCCAGGTTGGGGAGCAGTTACATAACCTGAGGGAGATTTTTTCCACTGGGCAGTCGGTGCCAGCTTTCCAGTGGTGGCGCAGCAGGTAGAGGCGCCCTGTCTGGGCGGCGGTGCCCAGGCAGGGCTGAGATGCGCTGATCTGGAGTTGCTTAGCATAGCTCAGATTCCCAGCGGCTGCCTGGGGCAGGTGGTGGGAAGGGATCTGCTGTCTCCTGCCTGCCTGGCTGGGTGAGGGAGCGGCAGCGGGAGGAGGTGCTGGGGGTGAACTGCCAGCCAGCCAGGGGTGACCCTCTGGGCCTGGGACACCCGAGCCACCTTCTCCGATAACCCACTTATCTGAGGGACCTGCCTGGCAGCCTCAGACAGGGATGCTTCTGGCCAAGTTCTCTCAGGGGATTTAGCAGGGAAAACAGAGCCGGGGTTGGAGGTGAGGATGTGCAATGAAGAGGAGACGGCCCGGCCAGGGACATGGGTATTGATGAAATAGTGCCTGACCAAGGAAAGCTCCCTGGGCCCAGTGACTTGAAAAACAGAACACCATGTGCTCCTCTTCAGTGGCAGGCACCTGACTGCCATCTATTTTGTCTACCCAAGGCTGCTTTGTCCTACTGTAACGGCAGACTAACTACTACATTGATTGGTGGCAGGACATTCATAACTCTTTGTCCTAAAGACACAAACCTCAGATAGGAAGAGCTTAAACAAATCTAATCATTGAAGGGGGGATTGTGAGATCAAGGCCAGATGGGGTCACACAGTGAAACCCCTGGTCAAACACAAAGAAGACAAAACAGAAAGAGTTTGACCCAGGTGATGTTTGGGAGTGGGAGGGGTCTCTGACCTGGAGACTGGGGTGGCTGGAAAGGAAAAGCCATCAAATTGTCCTTCAGGCCTCTCCTAACAGTACTGTTTTCTAAGTGCCCACCACCTGTCTTAACCCATACTGAATCTGCATGGAAGTGAGAGACAAGCCTGGTGGCCTTTGCTTGGAGAGAGACGGGACTCCTGCTCTCCCAGTCAACGTGTACCTGTGGGGCAGCCACCACTGTGGGCCTAGATCTGAGCTGAGGGATGTGGGTACATTCACTCATTTAGTGTCTACCATAGCCCAGAGGGCTTTTCCAGGGCAGAAACCAGGTACCAAGATGGGGTTGAACACTTAGGAGCAAAGGAGGCAGCAGGAATCCCGACCACTGTGTTAAGCTCCCAGGGTCTTAGCTCCGGCTCTGCAGTAAAAGTCCCCCTGCCTAGAGACCTGGGATTCACAGGGTAGCCATTTGTTCCAGGTGGCCCAGTTTTGTTTGGTTTGAGACAGTGTGCTGCCCTGTTGTCCAGGCTGGCTTGGACTTTATTATGTAACCCAGGCTGTTCTCAGACTCACAGTCCTCCTTCCGTCTCTCAAGTGCTGGGACTATAAGCACGTGTCAGCAAGCCAAGTGTCCAAAACATGTTTTAACGCTCAGCTCATCAGTGCTCTGCCCCACTGAGCACCGCAGAGGTCCACAGCCTCAGACTCAGTGCTTCAAGAAGTCACCTTGTCCTTATCCTACCTCCACAACCGAACAGCCAGAGAGATCTGGCCTAAATACTGACCTCTCTCCTTGAATGAGTTCCTAAGGCCTGGCCGGGACCTATGTCTGGTTTCAACAGTGATAAGGAGACTGAAGGGTCTGTAATGAACCAACACCACGTACACCCGGCCTACCAGAGGATGTGGTATACAGCAGGTGCTCAACAAGGTTGGGAAGGAGACATAGATCACTGGGAAAAAGCAAATAAAATCTACCCTCTTCCTCGAAAGGATAGACAAGGCACTTGAAGCAAGGTACATGGTTCTGACATACTCTGGCTCCAGCATGGCTAAGGGCTGGGTATGGAGACAGGCATCAGCTCTCCCAGGTAGGGACCCAGCCTGCCACAGACTCTGCAGAGGTCCAAGCTCCTGTGACCACCGGTCTCTTGGGATACACGAGGCAAGCTTGCTGTGGGCTGTCAAGGAGGGTACCAGTTTCGCATGCCCTTCCCCACACTTGGCTTTCAGCACAGACACAGACTATTCCTGAGGGTTCTCAGAGGCCAGACTTTTGAGAAAATGAGACCCTCTGTGGGCCTGGGGAATCACCCTCTGTGGCATGCCTGTGGGGAAAGGCTGGCACTGCCTGCTAGCCCTGTGTTCTGTCTCTGCTGGCTCCAGGAGCCTTGGAGGCGAATGTGTGTATGTGGTGATGGTCCAAGGCTCCTGCTCCAGCTCTGGAGTATGCAGAACAATGCACTTCTCTCCTGGGCATGCCCAGCCAAGTCAGCATTAATATTAGTTTACATGCTTGTAGTGCACATGGACTCAGTTGTGGGTGTGGCAGCAAGCAGGGAGGGAAGTGGAGGGACAGAGTGTGAGGAGGTGACATGGACTGGGGTGCAAAGGAGTGTTCTCTTGGGCAGCCTTGCCCTACCAAAGTCTGAGGGGCAGAGTCAATCATGCCCTTCCCTAGGATGTTCTTTACAGTCCCCATAGAAGGCTTCACGGAATGGACATTTCCAATCCCCAATTCTTGTCCTACTTCGGTAATGGCAATGGGAGCTAGCCAGATAGCTGTGGCTTTGCTAAACTACCTTCTGTGTGTGTATGTGTGTGGTATGTGTGTATGTGTGTATGTGTCTATGTGTATGTTTGTATATATGTGTGTGTGTATGTGTGTGTGAGTATATGTGTGTATGTATGTGTGTATATGTATATGTGTGTGTGTATATGCATGTGTGTGTGTGTGTGTGTGGTGTGTGTATATGTATGTGTATGTGTGTGTGGTGGTGTAATAAATATTATATAATATATATTAATATGTGTGTGTGTGTATGTGTGTGTATATGTGTATGTGTGTGTATATGCATGTGTGTGTGTGTATGTGTGTGTATGTGTGTGTATGCATGTGTGTGTGTATGTGTGTGTATGCATGTGTGTGTGTATGTGTGTGTATGCATGTGTGTGTGTGTGTGTGTGTGTGTGTGTGTGTAGGGGGAACCCACTTTAGAATCACACACAGGAATGGGCTTTTGCCCCCCAAAGCACTGGGGCTCCTAACTCAATGCCTTACCACTTTCCAGGGCAGTGAGGCATTGACTGAGCATCTGCTGGGTACCAGTCATGATGCCAGGAGCCTGAGGATAACAGCCAGCGCTCTTGCCCTTGAGAAGTCTACAGAACAGCTCCACTCTAGAGCCATGACCAGCCCTGCCCTTTCTTCTTCTGTAGAATATAAGCCTTAGTGCCGAGGGCAGGAGAGCTTTCTCTTACAACCAGTTAAAGGAAGAGCCTGGTTCTTTCACCTAAGCCTATGACTTGGGCTCAGGACAGAGGTGTGGACTGAAAGAAAGCAGCCTAGGGATAGGGTCCACACGTACTTCTAAGGGATAAGGAATACATATCCTTATCATGGGCTTAAGGCAAGATTCTGATTTCCTGATAAGGGCAGCCAGATCAGAGGACCTGACCAATCCTTACAAAGCTAAAGGCATTCCCAGAGACCCCATAGAATTACCAGCCAACAGAGTCTCTCTGTTTCAAAGGCCCAAACGCAATGCTGAACAGTGATCTGGCTAGAAACTCTGAGTGCCTATTCTCTAGGTTGAGACCAGCTTTTTGAGAGGCCATATTTTAGAAGGTACCAGTGGACAGCAATTTATTTTGAAATCTGGCCAAGTGCCAAACTCTGATTTCCAGTTGCCTTTACACAACAACCCTGCTGTGTTTATGACTTGGTCTAGATGAAGAGATTCCCCCCTCCTTTTTTTTTTTTTTAAAAAGGTATCACATCCTTCTGTTAGATGTGTTGTTAGCAACAGTTGCTAGGGAGAGCTGGGTTCAGTTACAGGCACACTGATGCCTGCTCTAATAATACTTCTCCCTGCATAGCTCAGATGCAGACACCTCTTGGCTAAACAGGGCACACACATTTCAACAGACGAGGGCTTGAACTTGTACTACCCAAGCAGATCTGGGCAAAAGAGCCCTCTCTAAGCTCAAGGGTAAGGCAGAGGGCGGTGACCAGGCAGTTCTGGGTGGAGGGGGCTCAAGCCTTTGATTCCTGTCATTCCTAAGGTCCATAAAAAGAGGCTCACTCATTCTTCCTTCCCATGAAACTGGAGCCCTTGCTCTCCCCAGGATTGCACTGCAATTCCTTGATGAGCATCAAGGGAGCTTTTCTGGTTGCTTGGGTCTGGGGTAGCCTGCAATCTCCAATAAGAGTTAACAGTCAATGTACAGATGCTAGCTAGTTTGGCCCATGAAGGATCTGGGAGCCTCATTGGCAGGGCAGAGCCACAGATGTGGTTGCCACCAGCTCTACTGGGTGGCCTAGTCAGCACTGGGGGTGAAAGCGAGGCCCTTCTAAAACACATAATGGTCATGCTAACAAATGGCAGAGGCCAAGAAGAAGGAAATAGGAAGGTGCCAGCAGAGACAGAAGAACCCTGTGGGAGAGGCGAAGAGGGTCTCTCCTCTTTCCAGGGTGGGGGAGTCTCAGGATGGCGAGGAACATGGCTGAGCCCAGCTCCTCACAGAAGAGAAAACGAGTTTGGAGGTGAAGGCATTCTACCAACAGCTAAGGTTCCCCTCTCCTGTTTTCCCGCCAGCCTGGTGTGAGTCCTCTACATTGCTTAGCAAAGAGCCTAGCACCTGAGAAATGAGTTAGAGCTGCTTCCTTGTGTGAGGGGCCCGTTGGTAAGAGGCAAGGGTGAGATGCTCCTGCTGTCTCTAGACCTTCTTCCTGGCAGTGATGTTTACTTCACATGGCTCAAATGAGTTCTTTATGACATGATGTCCAGATCAATGCCTGGACCTGAGGAGAACCCCAGGGCAAAGTCATAGCTCTCCATGTGATCCCAAAAGACAATGGCTGAGGGTCTCTGTTCTACAGAACAGAGGTCCGAAGTGTAGCATTCTCAGGCTGGAGAGCCATATTGCTGAGTCTGTTGCCTTGCTTGCCCAGACATTAAAGTGACCTTTCCTTATAAACTATCCAATGCTTCTGAAAAGTGTGGCTCAGACCAGCCTGGCAGCATCACTCTAAGTTGGCAGGAATACAGAGGAATAGTGAAGACTATAGGCATATAATAGACATTTAAGAAATAGTCACTTAAATAGAATTTTGAACACTTATGAGCACACTACTAAGAAGGGACCCATATCTAAGGTAAAGACTGGAGCCAGTTTAGATGTAAAAACTGACTAATTTTGAGCTGTGGAATTGGTGATGGGGCTCTACTGAGGCCTATGGGACTCACGAGGGAAATTGGTGTTTCTAGGTTTTTTGACATGGTGATGGAAAGAATCTCTATGGGGAGGATCTATGACTATCTTCCACACCCCATTTTCTACTTTGTGGGTACTGAAGTCCAACCTGGCAGGAGTCTTGGACTTCTGCTGCAGAGTAGTCACCATGTTAAAGGTTGCCCCTCTCTCTGCCATGTTGCCGACTCTTCATGCCAAAGCCCATGTTACAAGAACACTCAGCCAGGAAGGACCACATCCAGAGACAGCTGCTGGGAGGGGTGTGCACAAGGCACTTCACACCTGGTCCCTTTGCAGCCCATGTCACTAAGCTGGGCCTCAGAGCCTGTATGGCAGCCACTTCAGACACGAGGACAACTTGCTCAGAGCCTGCCAGTTTGAACATGGGGCTGGCTGGGGATCCAGAGTCAAGTGGGATTGAGCTGGCAGAGATCAGGAACTTCAGGGAGAAAGAAGGGAGGGAGGGGCTCTGGAGGTGGTGAAGACAGACTTCCTTAGAGGCGTGAAGAGGGAAGGTGGGTCCCCAGGTCTGTTGCTCCTCCATTTATATTTCCCTGGTTGGGTGGCAAGTGGCCACGAAAGGCCACTTTCTCAGAAAGGCCTGCTCTCCTTGGTTGCAAGGAGAAACGGCGGGGTCTGAGGAGGCTCAAGCAAATAAGCATGCTTCCTCTCAGTCATGTAATCAGAGATCCATGGGTACTCAGGCACCTCACCCAGCACAGCTAAGATACTCCTCTATGAGCCTGAAGGGCTTTAGACAATCTTACCAGAGGCTCAAGTGTCAAGGCGAAGCCTCTGGTTCTACCCTTTGGAGGGTTCCCACATTGGCTCACAGGAAGCGGGTGATGGAGTCAGCCTACAGAGGAACCATACATCCTCCAGTTAGGCATGGGCCTTTTCCTGCTAGTATGGGTCACCAGGAGGGTGCACCTTTGGTGCTTACAACCTGAATCTTGTTTGCCACCTGGGCCTCCATTCTTGACTGTGAGAAGAGAGAGGGAAGTTTCTGGGGCCTTCCTCTTGCATTAGCCATTGCTCCATGACTGTGACCAGTCAGCACTGTCACTGAGCAGACAGCCAGACACAGAGTTGCACACAGCAGAGGTGGTGCCTGCCTGTCAGAGTCTGGGGAAGTGGGACAATGGTTACATGCACTCCTTTGTCCCTGTGGGTTCCTGAGGTTGCTAGATGAAGTTCTTGTCTTTGCTGTGTACATTTAAACCCTTGGCCCCAAAGTTGCTGCTTGGTGTCCTTGGACACTCAGTCTATGCTAATCATGTGGCAGAACAGGGAGACAGGTAACTGGGGCAGAGAAGGACAGAATGCTGCAGAAACAGAGAGTGAGAGACTCTGGCAAACCTCCCAGGGGTGTGGTGTCTGAGTGGCCCTGGCAATGGCTGAGTGTTGGGTAGAAATGACTTCTAAACAAGATGTAGAGGTTTGTCCACTAGAGTGTAGCTGGAGGCTCGGCCTGGCTATAGGGTGGCGGAGGGGCCCAGGGGCAGGATGTGAGTATCCCTGGGACAAGCTGGCCTCTGGGGCTGGTCATAAAGTCACTCTCATCCTTGAGTGACAACGTGAGGGAAGGCAGTTTGCAAGGACAGGAAAACCTAAGACTGCTGCATTCAGGGCCAGGCCTTGGAGCAGTAAGAAAAGCAGCATCTCATGGGGGTCACTAGAGTCCATTCTCAAGGCCCTGACTGCTGATACCTGGACCAGGTCTAGCCTCTGCCTCTCCAGCATTCAGTTCAGTGTTTGCTCACCCCAGTGCCCACCCAACTGTGTCCCAGCATGTTCACTTCACAAGGGCATGTTAGCTAGGGCACACAGTAGGACTTTACTAACTTAAGCTGCCATTGGGTTCTTGCCATGGGTTCTTGAAGAAATAACGCATCTTGGGGTAGTCTCTGCAGATAATTCTTATTTCCCGGGTGCAATGGATTGCTGGCAGCTGGCAGCTGGCAGCCATGACCTAGAGCTTGTCCTCCATTTCTGACCCTCCTCTGAAAAAAAGAAAAAAAAAAATCTCCAAACCAAGTCTGAGGCCAGTCCTGCCCTTGACTTCCCCGTGCCTGGCGATGCATGGCAGACGAGCCTCTCCTGCCTGTTTGTCACCCTCTCCACTCTCCCAGGACATTCCGGCCCGCGAGGAACATGCCGATGTGCAAATCCCTCAGGTAATGCGGGAATTCATCACCAGGAGAGCATGGGTGATCCAGGAATGGCAACCTGATCAGAGCCTGGAGCTGGCGAGAAGCTTGAGGCTGGCCAGGGAGGCTCAGGTTGCAGACAGCGAGACGCACACAGAAGAGGACAGACAGGCATGGGGCCCAGGGCACCACAGGCAGGTGGGCCAGCAGGGATCTCCCCTCTGCGTTTAGGGACGACACTGCAAACCATGAACCAGGTGGCCAGGTGACCTGACTACATCTGTCATCCAAGTGTAATTATGAGGGGACTCTCTGAAGCTGCACTGGTAGGACAATCTGGTATATGGTCACCCTGTTCACCATGACTGCTGGTGGTCCCTTTAGCTCTGTCCCTTGCTTCCCTCTTCCCTCACTTCCAAGGAACTGCATTACCAGGTAGGCCTGATGACACAATTTGTATCTAAACTGAGCTCTGTTGTGTAAAAGAACAGGAAAGACATTTTTTTCCCATCCAGAGTCTCCAAAGATGGCCTTCTGGCCTGATATGGTCACCATGTCATGCTCCACTGTCATTTCTTCCCTGATGTTGCCAGATCTGGGGTCACCAGTCAACTGATACCATACACAGCAGGTACTTACATAACGGACTCAGTGCGGGTGCATGTGCCCACACTTATTACACACTCACCTGTGGGACTGTGGTTAGACACTGGTCCACACTCATCATACACTCGCCTATGGGACTGTGGTTAGACACTGGTCTCTGGCAGCCAGCAATAAGAGGATAAGGGGGAGCTCTCTGGAAGGGAAAGGAGATTGGGTGGAAAGGTACCACGCAGCAAGAAAATCTTGGATTGCCACACTTCCTTTCTACTTTGGGCTTCAGTGCATCAACAGATAGGCTGTCCTCATCCTGTCCCAAAAGGCTTTGCCACCCCTGCTCTACCAAGGGTATAGCCATCAAGCTTTTGAGGGCTGTCCTTAGGGAGGAGGAGAAGAAAAAGGAGAAGGGGGAAGTTGGGAGGCCAGGGAGAAGGAGGGGGAAGAGCCAGGTCCACAGCAAGTTCATGACCGCTCAGACACGTAGAGGTCAAAGCATAGGGCCAATAGCCAGCCTCTTATCTGAAAATAGAAAGAGAGAGAGGGCGGTCGAACAAAAAGCACCTATAAAATTATATTGGTCCTCTGTAACCATGGAGTGCTCACACAAACACACCCAAATCCAGCCGCTCATCTCTCACCCCTCGATGCCTGCTTATTTTCTATAATTAATCAGGCAAGGGAGGAAGCGACTTGGGACAAGTTCAACTGCCATCAGAACTTGCAGCCCTCTCTCTAGCAATAGCCCTCGTCGGAGGGGCAGGGGAGTGGAGCGGCAGCTGTCGGTGTCTGGTTACCTGGAGCATGTTGAGGAGCAGGCTCCGGAACTTGGTCCCCTCGACCATGAAGAGGGCCATCTTGTCGCAGAGCTTGGCGGCCGTGAAGGCGAAGCTGCGGTCTGACACCGCCTTCTGGTAGATGGTCCGCACGATCTCTCCCAGCATCTCCTCAGAGTTGGTGGAGTTCTGCGCCTCCTCCATGAAGGAGGTGAGCTTGGCGTCCACGTCGCTGCTGTTGTTCCTCATGCTGTTCAGGATCTCCATCAACCTGTCCATCTTGTTTGGCTGAGGGCTGATTGTCTCTACTGCGACTTCGTCCTGGGGGGCATGGGGGACACATAAAAACACCTCAGTGGAGCTGAAGTCTCAGTGGGATTCGGGATGTCCTGAAGGAAGAAGGGAGATCCAGAAAGAAGGGTGTGAGGAAGTGCAACTCCCACCAGAGACCCTCACACCACACTGCGCTTTGCAGACCTTTTTCCTTAGCTGCTCTGATGCCCAGAGTGGACACTGTGAGTTCTAGCCCCTACCCAGGATTCTCAGATATCTATTTCCCCCCATTTATCCAGCAGATCCCTTAATCTAGAAATGATTTAGTGGGAATTATCAGAGATGAACATGATAAAGAGAAAACTGGGTCAAAGAGAAGATGAGGTGAGGGAGACCAAGCTGGGGTAGAGTAGGATCCAGAACACCTGTGGTGGTGCTGGGCGTGGCCTGGGTGAGCTGCCAGGTGTCTGCTCTAAATGCATGGACCACCAGGTTCTCAGGTGAACGGCTCCATGTGGACTTGGCCCTGGCTTAGCATCCCGTGCTGCCAGTGCTGGCTGTCCCTATGTACACAGATACTGTACAGTAAGATCTTTCATGTGCTATCCACATGGCTGGTGTTCCTTGAGGAAAATTAACAGACAACCCCCACCCCCAAAAAAATCCTCAACCTGTTTATGACCTTAGGAGAGTGGCCAGTAACTGGGGTAAGGCCACAGAATGGAAAGGCAGAAAAATGTTATGAAGTTATCTCAAGCCATATGACAGAACAGACCTGTGGCCCAACCTTGCTGGCCCTCAGCTCTCAACTTGAGAGCACTATATGGAGCTAAGACTCCATCTCCAGCTCTGTGGCCGTGCACACTGGGGAGGTGGATCCTTCTCTGAGCCACCTTTCCCTTGGGGTGACATGGGGACACTACAAGAACACTGGAGCCTCTTCTTACCATGTAGGGCCAAGGTACATAAACAGCTGCTCTCCCACTCAAACTGAGTGGCCCGTGAGGGTGGGGTCAGAAGTGACCACCTTTTACTTTTCTAGTCCCTTTAGACCACCTCTTCAGGGAAAGTTAGATTCCCTGAGCAGGGCCGGTAGGACCCAGCTCCTTGCCTCACGGCATCTAGTGATTTCCCTTTGTCTCCAACACCTCTTGTGGGGCAGAAGATGAGGAACAGTACGTGTTGGATGGGTTCAAGTACAGCTGCTGTGGAGCGCTCCCCATGGCAATGACAACCTGGCATGTTGTGTCCACCCAGCCACAGAAGCCTTTCTTCCCTTTAGAGAGGAGCCCCTGTCCTGACCATGAGGCTCCACCCGAAGCCCACCCACCCAAGTGCCGACCTCTCAGCTGTCCTCAGCAAGAGAACAAGGAAAGTTCAATTACTGGTACCTTTTCTTTCAGCCTTCGTCTCAGCCTGTCTTTGGAAGACTGGAGCAGGGTGATTTTGGGGCGCTCCCCGAGACGCTCGGGAAGAACAGTGTCTTTATGCTTTGTCTCAGCCTCTGGGCCCCCTGGTGGCTGAGGGGTTGGCCTCTCAGAAGCTGTTGGGGTCAGAGTATCAGGGCTGCAGGGGGGCTCAAGGCCACTGTGTCCGGTGTCCCCCGGGCCGTCTTCAAGTTTGGGGTTCTCAACGGTCACGGTCTCTTTGGCATTGCGGTGGCTGCCTGCTTCTCCCTTATCTCCTGGAGGATGCTTCATGTTGCCATGATGCCAGCGTCGGTTCTGGCTGTAGCCATGGTGTGTGGACCTCCCTGAGGGGTGGGGCCCTGAGCTCCCCTGGTAAGATTTCTGGTGGTCCCTGTTGTGTTTGGCACTGCCTGGCTGATGGTCACCATGCTGTTGGGGCTTGTTCCCTCCTGGAGGTCTTTGCTGCCGTCTATAAAGAAAAGAGGAGAGGTAGAAAAGAGGGGTTTCATAGTGAACTGACAGGATAGGGCCCCTTCATCCAAACAATGGAGCAGGAGATCAGAGCCTGGATCATTAGTCATTTCAATAGTTATCCCGACCCTCCCATGAGCCATCAGAAAGAACGGAAGCTGAGCTTTCTCTAAAAAGCAGCATTTCATCTGTGTCACACAGTGTGCCCGTGTATGTAATATGAAACATCTAAAAGGACCAACAGAAGATGTGGTGAGCCCTCCAGCCTCCAGCTATGTCCTCTGGAAGCAGCATTATCTGATAATATTATGTGTTGAATATTATCCATTCTTCAGAATGTGTCTCTCTGGAGCCAATTGGGATTTTAAAGATATGAGGTTGCCAGGGTGTACCCTTAATTAATCCAACTAACTTGGGTCCATATGACAAGAAGCAGTCTGTACATACACACAAAGATGCCACATGCACAGAGGCATCCGTTGTCATCTGCAAACCGAGAAGTGAGGTCTCAGGAGAGCCCCACGGTGCTGACATCTCTGCACAGTGAGGGAAAAGACCCATGCTTCCAACCCCCAGTGGCGACTCTGGAATAGGAATGCGGATGGGTATTTAACACACAGCTTTAGGCTGAGTGCTGCTCCTTAACTACATGACAGTGCTTTGTGAGCTGAGACGAGTCAGTGGCAGAGCTGAGAGCTGTGCCAGGAAGCATGATGGGAAGGTTTTGCTGCATGGTTGGAAGGCAGGGTCAGGGTCAGGGTCAGGGTCAGGGTCAGGGTCAGGGTCAGGGTCAGGGTCAGGGTCAGGGAAGAAGTGTCCGTAGGCTTGAATATGAGGAAGTGTCTTACACTCACAGTATTATGTTCAGTCTTGGTCCCTCCTAGGGTGCCTTTTCTCAGGCTGCCTTCTGAACCTGAAGTCACTGGATTTGCAGCTGAGAATGGCTATGTGCCCCTTAATATTGATATGGTGGTGCAGAAACCAAGAGAAAGCCATTACGGTTTCAAGAATGAACCTTGGGATCTACCTCAGATGTAATTGCACATCCTTACCTGCAATTACACTTTATAAACAAACTAGATTTATTTACGTCAAGCATTCGCTTCTTGTTATAAGCCCAGTTTTAATCTTCACTTGATAATTATTTTTTTTCTTCTGAAATGTGAAAGTATGTAGGTCTATGTCAGAGGTGTTATTTCTTTCTCATTAAAATTAATCAGACCAGGCATGGTGGCACATGCCCGTAACCTCAGTACTTTGGAGGCAGAGGCAGGAGCCCAAGGCCAGTCTGGATGACACAGTGAGTTCCAGGCTATCTGGGATTGCAGACAAAGACCTTTGTTTCCAAATGCCAAACAAGGATGTATTGTATGCATGTTAAAAATTGTTAAATAAGTGCAAATATTACATCAACATAAAAAAACAAAACTGAAAATACCCCAGAAGTTGGTGAGATGTAAGTGGATGAAAGGACTTGCCATGCAGACCTGGCAATATAAATTCAATCCATGGAATCCACGGTGGAGGGAGAGAAACAGCTCTCAAGAGTTATTCTCTGACCTACACACAGGTGAGGAAACACACACACACACACACACACAATACATTAAATTTTTTTCTTATTTTAAGAAAAGCCAAACAAGAGAAAAGATGATTGGGTGTATTGCTCAGTGAGTGGTAAGTGCTTGCCTGGTGTGTGGGTGGTCCTGGAGGCGGGGCTAAAGCTCCACAGCAAAGCTCTTATCTAGCATGTACAAGGCCTTGATCAACACTGGGTCAGAGGCTAGAAGACAGAAACACTAGTGTCACAGAGGGTGGCCACACATCTGTGATATTTTGTGATGTTTCTGATCTTCCTTTCATTTTTCAGTTACTTTCAACTTGCTGGCCTTGTATCCTTCCATTTTCTCTGTTCTTTGAATGTGGGCTATGTATGCATGTATGTATGCATATATGTATGTATATATGTATGTATAGTCTAGAGGGAAACCTTGAGAATTTCCCAACAGATAATGCCTTACAACTCTTGTTATCATTATTTAAAACTTTGAGGTGCCCCATAGCCAAGACCTAAGAAAATTTCCCAAAGGACAAGCTCTTCCCAGCTTGTCTTAAAAGAATCTCACCTCCCATTCACCATCCCTGGCCAGCAGCCACCCCTCCGAGAGGGAAAAGAAAAAAGGCAAACGACTTCTGTCCTCTTGAAGGAGGACATCGTTTCTACATGGCTGGCCATCAAGGGCTTTAGAAAGAAATCACCCAAGTCTCACTGTTCTTCACCTGGAGATGTGGGTTGATCTGAGACGACCAATGTGATTGGCCCCCGCCACCCCTACTCCAGCCCTGAGAGAATGGTTACTGGCTAAGAGTGTATAGACTATAGTAGTTATCTCCAGACTCATATTTGCTGGGTGATGGTGTCTTATGAGTAAAGAGGGCCATCCACAGGCTAGAGGGGATGCTAAGTAGTCCTACTGTGTACTGGCTACTTTTTTTTAAAAAATTAATTTATTTATTCACTTTACATCCCAGTTACAGCCCCCTTGTCACTCTTCCAGTCCCAGCCTTACAAATCCCCCCTCCTCTTCTCCAAGGAGAAGGGGAAAGTTCCCTTGGGTACCACCAAGGGAACATCCAGTCACAGTCGACCTTCTCCCACTGAGGCCCTGGTCTTCATATGGATTCCATAGCAGTTGGAGTAGAGACTGTCTCTGCCTCTGTTGCCTGCCGTTGGATTCCTTTCCCCTAACTGTGCTGGATAATTTTATGTCAACTTGACACAAGCTAGAGTCATCTGAAAGGAGGGAACCTCAATGGAGAAATGCTTTCTTAAGATTGGTTTTGCGAGCAAACCTGTAGGGCATCTTCATAATTAGTGGTTGATGAGGAGGGCCCAGACCATTGTGGATGGTTCATCTCTGGGCTGGTGGTCCTGAGTTCTATAAGATAGCAGGCTGAGCAAGCCATGGGGGGAGCAAACCAGAGAGCAGCACCCTTCCACGTCTCTGCATCAGGTCCTGCCCCCAGGCCCCTTCCCTGCTTGAGTTCCTGTCCTGACTTACTTCAGTGATGAATAGTGATGTGAAATGTAAGCCAACTCAACCCTCTCCTCCTCAAGCCGCTTTGGTCATGGGTGTTTAATTGCAGCAATAGTAACCCTAGCTAGGACAAGTCCAATGGGAGGACTAGAGACAGAGGAGCATTGGTGGTGACTCAGCTCTGCCTTCGGAAGTTGAGCAGGAGCAGAGGCAGCACTGGAGGGTGCGGCATGAAGCCTTTCTTTAGTTTGCCTCCTTCTCAGGAAAAGTGACTGCTGGGTCTGTCTTCTGTGTGTGCATGTGGACTGTGAACCTTTCCTCTGTGTGTGTGTGTGTGTGTCGCGCGTGCGCGCACGCGTGCATGAAACCCAAATCCTCACACATGCTAGGCAAGTGCTCAATCACTGAGCTGAACTCTTACCCTCCTTTCTTCCCATTTTATAGATAAGCCCATTGAGGCTTTCAAAGATGCCAGACCTACCCATTTATTCACCATGGGACCAGGAAGGCCTCCTTCAGTCTGTCCTCCATCTAGCCTCAGGTCCAGTTTCCCAGGAGCACAGGGCTGAATTCCCAGAGACTTTTGTGGAAACAACTGCAGTAGGCCCATGTTCTTTGCTTGGCAAGGAGCCCAGAGGGCCACTGGAAGCACGGACAGACATAGGCTTGGGCCCTGTTCCCCAACCATGGTGGCCCAGGCTTCCTGCCCTGGCCATTCACAAATATTTATTAGTGGTAGCTGAGCGAGCTGGCCAAAGCCATCATGCTCTCTTCAGTGTTTGCTGGTGCTAGGTTTCATTGATACCTTTGTCAGGGGCCAGCTGGCTGCTCCCCACGAGACCTGTGGGTTTGGGTTTGGCTAGGTCAGGGTGAGTTGCTTCTAACTCCTAAGTGGGTGAGCAAGAAGGCTGCATCTGTCATCAGATGAGTGTACACATGGCGCAGTTTGGGGGGGGGGCACTGTGCATACACCCAATTTGGCAGTGCAGTCACCAGAAAGGGCAGGTGTCAAAGGCTGAATGTCGACTGCTTTGCCTTTTCATTGGGTGATCTGACTCTTGTTCCCAGGTGAGGGATGGCTTGGGGGACAAGAGCAAGAGTCCACATGAGCCCCTGGAAGTACCTACTGCTAGGACAAGAAAAGAAAATAGTTTTGGAATGGAAATGGTCAGTGCATGCTTTTTCTACAATTCTTTTAGCTGATTCTTTCTTCCTTCACTTCTGAAATCAGATTTTGGTTTCTTCTAAAACTTCTAAGGGGAAAAAATGTTTCCAGAACACACCACAGCTGCATTTTGGGAGGTAGATGTACAGAAAGGAACTTCGAATTTTGTTTTTGTAAAAATGGTTTTAACATCAGGTCAAATGGAGACAAATGTTTCTCTTTTCCCTTCCTTCCTTCCTTCCTTCCTTCCTTCCTTCCTTCCTTCCTTCCTTCCTTCCTTCCTTCCTTCCTTCCTTCCTTCCTTCCTTCCTTCTTTCTTACTTTCTTATTTCATAATAACTCCCAACCAGATAGTCCAAGGCCCATTGGCTTATTATAGTTCTCTCCATGTGGGACCCTTTACCACATAATTTGTAGGTCTGCTTAAAAATTCTGAAAGTAAAATTCCTGGACGAGTGGCTTGGAAGCTACACAGGAGCTTGTGTTTCTTGTCTTCAGGAAAAGCGGTGATTGCTCATTACAGCACAAGGCCCCTTTACTTCTGCCTACCTCTACAGGACCTGTCCAAGACTGTGATGAAATTTAGGGTTCAGGGCCCAGCCATTTCCCTACAGGACAGGGCTGCTTTCCCTAGCATTGGTACATGAGGCCCAGAAACAAAGAGCCAACCGATAATCCAGCTTCCATTTACAAGATGATGGGAAACTCAGCCAGGAAATTGAAGGGTGCTTTGTTCCCCCATGAGGGCTAATGGGCGTTGGAAGCTTCCTGTGACCTTGATACCATGCTGTAGATTCTCCCATACTTTGTGGCTTTCATCTTTACCTTTACTCAGGCTTGGAAAGAAATAGTTCAAAACTGAGGTAGCTGCCAGTCAGAGAAGACGATCCCCTTAGAAGTGTGACATGTCACTGTGAGGACTGAACACTTGAACACCACAGGGTTATGTGGCCAGCAGATGTTCCTGTCCTGTGGAGGGTCTTACTGGCCCTGAGTACCATGTAGCCAGAGAAAACACCTGTCCCCAACTGTGGTAGGTTCACCCTTATTTAAATTGACTCCACCTGGAGGTTAATCCAAGCTGTCACTGGGTTTACTGAGGGCTGTATGTAAGTGGCAGGTGTCCCTGTGCAGCCTCTCAGCATTGCTCAATTCCCATCCAGAGTTAAGTCAGTCCAAAGTCCTGCCCCTGAACCTCCTGATGTCTACCCTGGTCAGTGTCTATGTCTGCCCACCTTACCCTGTCTCCTATCAGCCTGTTCTGTGGTTAGTTGTCCACAGAAACAGCAGCTCTGGATGTCCTGAGGTTTTGTGAATCACAAGGGGCTACTTCAATGCCTATACCAGGGCTTAGAGACAGTCTACCAGTTACAGAAGCTAGAACTAGCTATGACCAGAGACAGGAGACAAAGGCAAGCAAGCAGGGAAAAGGGCTCTGTCTACTCTCGGGGGTGAAGGAAGGCCAGTATGTAATGTGTGGAGCCTAGAGCAAAGAATTTCTGAGATCATGACAATCACAACCTAGCATTCAGTCAACCACAGGCCCTTTCTAAGCACATTGTTCTGTGCAGCGTGCAGGCTGAACACCCTGTAGCCAGGCCTGCTCAGGAGGCTTCTAAAGGTAATAGCCAACTTGATACTTCAGTGGAGTAGAGTCACAGTAGCCAAAGCAGCCAACATATGTGATGCATGCACGGCTCACCAGGCATAGCTTCCACTCACCCTCAGGGAGAGGGACCATTGCGTACTCCATTTTACTTTGAGGTCAGCAGGGCACAGGGAGGCTATCTTGTCCTAGTTTCCAAGTGGCCAGCAGAGCCCACCTTAGAACTTGCTAGCCTGGCCCCTGCATATACAGTCTTGACAACTATGCTTTTCCTGGCCCAAGTTTCAAGTTTGTTCTAGGATCTCGAGGCCCAGGGTAGTTGGCAGGCTGCTGCAGAGACACTAAAACCACCATTCCAGAGGACTTTGGCCAAAATCACAGGGAGAAGGGCTGTGGGTCATCCTGAGACAATGTAGGGGTACAGAAGGGATAGACACCCAGAAGAAAAGGCTTAGGCATCAAGGGGAGGGGCAGGAGGCTAGGGCCTGTGGGAAGGAGAGCTTGTGTGGAAAACAGCCTTCCAGCTTGGGCTCCACTGTGTCTGGGCAAACCACAGGAGCCATGCATGGCCTTGGGTTCCAATTGCACTGGGGACAATCTTTTGCCCATCTCATCTGTGGTGCTTGTGGCTGGAGCCTGGGGAATATGGCTGGGGCCAAGTTTCAGGGTGGCCCTTTGGCTTCACTGTTGCCCCTTGGGGGAAGGGGGGCGCAGAAGTGTGGGCTCTATCTCTGGCAGGGCAGAAGCTAAAGGAAGTGGCTTTGTGGGGAAACTCAGTGGCTTGTGAGCCTCTGTTTGTCATTTTGATCTTGTTGGAAATCAGATTTCTTGGGCACCTTATTCCTTAATGAGATGTTAAGGAGCCTTGGTAAGTCACGCAGTGCCCGTGCCTTGGTAGTTCTAGCTGCAGCATGGGAGCGTGGACCTCTGCTCAGTGTTGCTCAGGGTCGCTTCCTGTCTCTCTGATTCCTGTTTAGTCACAAGGCTAGCCTGAGCTTTCAATGAAATAAAGCCCAGGAAAGCCTTTGGGGGTACAAAGGCACGTTATAAATACGCAGTATTATTTTTGTTCCAGGAAGAATCAAGCATTCCAAGAATCCTTGGCCTCAAAGTTCCGAGGCAGCATGATGTCATGGGAAGAGCACGCGGCTGCCCTTGGGAGCTGTCAGGCTCCACGTGAACCTGGTGGCGGGGTTCCAGGGGAAGGCCCTCGCCCTTCCACTTGGCCCAGTCAGGCTTTGCCGTCTCCAGGCTCAGCCTGTGGCCCCTCATCGCAGCCTGCTGGCAAGGCCTACACATCTTTGAGCTACATAGTTATTCTTCTTGAGCTATGTAGTTATTTAAAATCGGAACTTTGGAACCAAACTCCCTAAGTTCAAATCTTGACACTATAACTCTTGCTGTGTAATCCTGGGCAAATTCCTTAACCTCTCTCAGTCCTCACTGTATCTGTGGGGTAAACAAGTAGAACATGTATTTCCAGTGATGACTCCTTGTTTTATTCTTCCAATAGTTAATAGTCCTCATAGGGGACCAGGTGGGCTGGTATTCAGGAGATACCTAGCATACCCACCGTTTTAAGCCTTTCTCTGCTGTTCAGGGCATGCTCCAACCCCTAGAGTCTCTGCCTCCATCCCATACTTGAGGCTGAAGGAAAAGTGCTACCAACAGAGGCATGTGGTCAGCACAGGTGGCCCACGGACTGGAGAGAGCATGTGGAACTTCTCTTCATCCCTGACACCTGCTCACTTACATCTAGGCCTCCAGGACTCATGAGTGCTACCTCACCTTTAAGTCACACGCTTTAACCAAATCACAAAACGAAAACCCCCGACGCGAGTTTACAACTCATGAGATTTCAGTCATGTGTTATTTTCCTGTTCCATCCCACCCGGGATATGAATAGTCCCTGTGATGTATCCACACTGTATATGCTACCTGCCGTTTAGATACCAAGTAGCTGTCTTGGTTAGAAGACTGGCTGTTGGGAATTGTACTATTTATGATCAAGAAGGTTTATTTTTTTAGTGATTATCTCATTGCTTGAGAGCAGGTACACAGGCAACATAGTTATGCAAGGAGGAGCTATAAGTACTTCAAGTAAACAAGGTAGATTTTTTTTTTTTTTTACTTAATAAGGAAAGAGAATAAAACCTTTTGTGGCAGCTAAGAACTACAGAAAGCATGGACCTTCTATTAAATCTGTGCTAGCTTTGCGTAGGACCACAAACTGCAAAAGCCAGGTTCCCTTCAGTTCACCAACAGAATCTTTTGTCATCTCACAGGGACACACGCAGGGAGACCACAGCACAATAAGACACACAGAGCTGTTATCAGAATCCATTTTTATAATGGTTCTAACCTGTTAACTGCTATTCATTTCTTTGTTCTTAGTTTACAAATTAAATTGTAGCACAGAGAAAATGCAGTATAGCTACAGTTTCAGGAACTCACTGGGGACCTGTCTTCTGTGGATAAGGGGGAAATGTATACAGAATGCTTGCTACCTGTGGTGGCACTCACATGCCTGTTTAACCCATAGTAGCAGTTGTTAGCTGTCCCATGTGGGTGCCAGGAACCAAACTCAAGTCTTCTGCAAGAGCAATTGGTGCTTTGACTGCTGAAAGAAATGAGTACATCTTCTGGGCTAGCCTTGCCTGAGACCATATAATGCACCTACAGCCTTCCTTTCCAACCTCCGACTCAGGTTATCAGTGTCTGGTGTATATCAGGTAGCTGCAAGACAATATCCCTGACTTCATATTCTTAAAAAATACAGGCAACACTGTGAGGTAATTGGAAGTCTACCAACAATAGCAGGCCTTGACATCTGGTGAGTTCTGAGGATGCAGTTCTCAGAGGACTTGGGAAGACACCCAGAACAGGAAAAACATCATAAGAGGAGAGATAAAGAGATACTGTGTGCATGCTTGCACGAGCAGGTGTGTGTGTGTGTGCGTGTTGCAGAGATACCAGTGGTTGGTGTGGAGATGAAGAAGAGGGATAGAAGAATCACCCCAAGTTTTACAGAGAAACTGTAGTCCTGCTCTGGGTCAGTGTCCTGGGGTAGGTACGTATGTACTAACTGTGGATGAAGAGACCACATTCAAGTCCCTTCTCCTTGCTCTGTGGTTGTCACTTTACCGTACAGGGGCCTACCATCCTCACAAAGCACTCCCTTCCAGTCCCGTCTGTTCATTAGCAAGAGACAGAGAGGGAGACCATGTAAGACATGCGAGTCTGCCTGCAACCGAGTCCCGAGACTCTCTCGTGAGTGGAGACGGAAGGCATACTCTCCAATACTGATGGATGTGCACATTCTCAGAGAGGGAAGGAAGCTTTGCAGCTAGCTCCCAGGTTAACCCAGAGGATTTTATCTGGTAAGCAGCTTGTGACCCTGAGATCTCAAACACAGGGCCTGAGAGACTGAGGCACGGGCAGATATCTTCCAGAGGGCGAATCTGGTACCCAGGGCCTCTGAGGAGAGGCAGGTGCAGGGCTGTGCCTGGCAGCCTCAGAACACCCATGAGAACATTCTAGGCTGTGGGTAGGCCTAGAGGGCTCCAGGCTTTCCCTAGGTGAATGGAGGGCATGAAATGTCAAGGAACTTACAGGCTCAGGGGCTGGTTGGGCTTCATGGGCTGAGGAGAGCTAGGAGTTCCCAGGCTCTGCTGGCTACCACATTAATCCATTAGCCATTCCCCAGCAGCCTCCCTCTTGGGACAGCCTCCTCCTCCTCTCACAATTTCATTACTGACAGGTTCACTGTCCCTGAAGGGCCATTTGTTCCATCCCAGGAAGGAGAGGAAATGCAAAATGG
The DNA here is from genome assembly GCA_021653895.1 of Mastomys natalensis. Lineage (NCBI taxonomy): Eukaryota > Metazoa > Chordata > Mammalia > Rodentia > Muridae > Mastomys > Mastomys natalensis. Next base: position 1,303,289 of record JAJTUV010000270.1, read on the forward strand.
CGTCGGCTGAGGCAGCACCTCCCTTGGGTCACATTTTTCAGTTGGGGCTGATGGAGGGATGGATCTGTGGTGAGACGTGACCCCAAAGGACCTTCAACAGGCTCACACATGGCCTCATCTTCTCTCCAGCCAGGCCACCTGGGGACATGCTTCCCAGCAGATACTATCTTGGGTTAGAGCCTTCCAGAACACTAGGGACTTGTAACAGACATGAAGCTACAACCTTCACTTGGAATATCTATTCAGCCAAGCAGCGGTGTTCAAGGGCACTCAGATGGGTGACAAGGACTTCCCTTTCTAGTGCCCAAACGCTGGGGATGGGCCTTGGTTTTGGAGCACTTGCTTGGCACTCATGAGACCCTTGGTTTCACCCCCAGTATCACAGTCAGTAGGAAAATACCAAGCCAAGATGAGTCAGGCACGGTTATGTACTCTCATAACCCCAGTACTTGAGAGGCACAGACAGGAGGATCACAAGGTCAGGACCAGCTTCGGCTGGCCAGTGAGAGACCTTATCTCAAAGAAATAAAACAACACACAGCCAAAGGTCTGGTGGGATAGCTCAGTGGCTAAGAGCATTTGCTGCTCCTGTGGAGGACAGAGGTTTGGTTCCTGTTACCCATATGGCCTCTGAGAGCACCAGGCACATACATGATTCACATACATACACGCAGGCAACACACACACACATGCAGGTGCACGTACACACATGCATGCACACACACACACACGCACACAATCAGCTTAAAATTATTCTTTATGATATAAAGCCAACTAGTATATTTAGAAGGAATGCTAAAATTAGGAAATGATTTGGTAACCTTGATATTAACAATCATTTTAGGCATGAAGCATCAATAGCAGCCATGGGGTAAAAAGCCAAACACTGGTAGTTTCCAGTGACCTCCCTACAGAATCACATAGGGAAACCCATGGCAGCAGAGAACAGGCAGCCTTCCCTTTAACCAGGTAACCACAGCCAATACAGGAAACAAGAACAGCACCACCTCCTGATAGGATGACCAGAACATGGACACATGACTTGAGCCTGACCTCAGGGACAAGCCAGAGGAGCTGACTACAAAGAGGTAAGTCCTCCCTAAGCACAGTCAAGATGATGCTCTGAGGCCATAGACCTGTCCTGGGTTAACAGACGGGCAGGATCCCTGTGTCTGGGAAGACTGTAGGACTACAGGCAGAGTTTAGATGGGTTACAGCACATAATCAGTGTACCTTAGTGGACAGGACTCTGAGTTCCGATCCTGACCATCATACTGTGGTCATGAAAAAGACTTTGTCTAAAAGAGCCAGCCTGTGAAGTATCTGGAAGAAGAGGACATTGTTTTGGCAACTCAATTCACCAACAGACCAGGAAAGAATGCAGATGAAGGAGGGGAGGCAGTATTAACAGTCGGCAGTTTGAGCCAAGGCGAGGTGGGAATGCCTGTATACTTCCCACAGCGTTTCTGGAGTTTTATTTGTTGATATTGCTTTCTGACAAAGCCTCACATTTGCTATGTGACTGACAATGACCTAATATTGGACCACGTTTCTGATAACTCCCAAATGCTGCAGTTACAGGCATGTGCCACCAAGCCTGAATTCATCCAGTGCGTAAACCCCAGAGGTTCATGCATGCGAGGCAAAAACTCTACGACTAAGTGACACCCCCAAACCCAACTCTCCTGAGATTCTGGAACAGCTGCTATCAAAAATTTTTGGTTAAAATGGACATGAGGAGAGAACATGGTGGAACACATGGCCGAGTCAGCAAAGGCTTGGCAAGAATTTTGCTTGAGTTAGTTTCTTATGTTCAAGGCAAAACAAGTAAAATATAATGGAATCAGCCAACATGTGACCCCTTCCATCCCTGAGACAGGCACTCACCTCAGAGATGCAGTATAGGAAAGGACTCCTGTCTCCAGACTCTGCTCTCTGGGGCTCTGTGATCTGTAGACCACAGTGACAAAGGAGCATGAATTGGGTACCGTCTGAAGGGACCTGGGAGGACCCTGAACAGTAGCACCCACTTCTGCACACTGGCTTTCCCTTTCAGAAGAACTTGAAAGTTAGAAGAAAAACCCTGCATCCCAGTGTGGGCTTGCACGACACACAACTGGAGACCTGCTACTGGGTGGGTGGGAAAAAGAAGGTTCTTCATTATTTGTCTTTACCCTTGTGGAACCTGAAGCACTTTAGGAGTGACCTCAGTCTGCCTTTGCTCTGGCCTTTTAGACTGGAAAGGCCAATTTACAGCCATATATTAATTATCTTGTAAACACTCTTTGGAATTAAAAAATCTATCAGGATAATGAAGTCATTTGATATCAAATACAACCTTCAGGTTGATATGCAAGTAGAAGGGAATTATAATACACATATTTAACATAATCTTTGGTTTTCTTTTTTTTTTTTTTTCTTTTGAGTTTTGGAGAAACTGTCCCGATTTGTAGCCCAGGTTAGCCTCCTCTTACTCAGCCTCTAGAGCGCCAGGGTTATTAATGTATACCAACACGCATGGCAATGCACTCTTTCGTAACATTTGGAAATAAGATAAAATTAAACCTGCCCCCATCTAGACAGAGATGTATGTTCCTCCATTCATTATGAGTTATGAAATAAAAAAATATCATGATTTTCTACAGAGAAATTTCAAACATATCATCATCACACAGGCAGAACACCTCACAGCAAATGAGCAGAATTATCCCCACCTTGGTCTTGCAGCCAGCCTTTTCATATCTGTGCTCTTCAGGGCTTCCTTCCCTTAACCAAAGAGTATAATGGGTAAAAATTAAATATTTGACTACTAATAAAAGAATTTAAAACTCTTCAGCTTCAAACCACCAGAGTGGTTTCTGGGGCTACAGAGTAAACCACTGGCTGACTGCCATCTGAGTGGAGTAGTACACTTCCCCTGCAAGAGATGGGGAAGGACAGGGGCCATCTTGGAGGAAGCCCTCTCTGGAAGCCAGACACTGCTCCACTGCTGTGCTGACCAGGGTGGGGGTCAGCAGGCCAGGGAACAGTTGCGTCCTGAATGCTGGACAGGAAGAAGGGCCTTGGTCCCAGTCAGACCTCTGCTTCACTGTGTCTCATGAAGTAAGTTATGTAGCACTGTTTGCCTTAGTTTCCCTGTGTGTGAACTGCATATCAGAGAGCACGTCATGTAATTTGTAAGAGTTCTTCCAACACTTATGTGCTCTCTGGGGATTGATTAACCTCAGCAGGCAGGCCTGGAAAACCTCAGCCAGAGGCATCCAGGAGCCAGCTGGCATCTGGGGATTAATGGACGGTGTCTACAACTTGCACACCATCTCATCACTGAGCTGTGCCTCCCATCAGCCTGTTGGCTTTCTATGGTCTCTTCAAGGCCTGCCTTGTGCCACCCATACTGGGGATTCCGTATCTACAGCATAGCTTCAAGGACCTCACTGCTGAGCCATGGGTGACAGCGCTACTTTGTCTCTTTAAGGGGAAGCCACTGCAGATTGCTTGGAAGTTAGCTCTCAAGTCAGATCAGAAGGACAGGGTGGGGCCACAGTAGAGCTGCCTGTGGTCTATTCCTCTTTATCTATTTAACAGAGTATGAAGCCTTCTAGGTCAACTGAATATTTTCCTAAAAGCATCAAACAGGGACTCTTGTCCTTCACAGAGCTGTCAAGGGCCACACCACTAGAGGATGTATTTACCTGGCACTCAGCTCAAGGTGTCTGGCTTGTCCCTCAAATACCACCCCAAGCTGTTTTTGCCTAGGCTCAGTGCCCACAGTCCCCTGTGCTGGTTAGAGAGTCAACGAGGGCAGGAGGAGCCAAGACTATCCTATAGCTGCTGAGATATGAAACCACTAAATACCAGAGCTATTGGAGTGAGCCCAGGGAGGAGGAGGAGCCTAAGGGACAGGTGACCTCCACCTAGACAAAGGTAATAGAGTGCTTCCTTTTTGTAGTTGGGAAAATGCAGGAGGGACAGTTTAGACCAGTGGTTCTCAACTGTCCTAATGCTGCAACCCTTTAATATAGTTTTTCATGTTGTGGTGACCCCCCAACCTAAAATTATTTTCATTGCTTCTTCATAACTATAATTTTGCTACTGTTAAGAAATGTAATGCAAAATCTCTTTTCCGATGGCCTTAGGTGACCCCTGTGAAAGAGTCCGTCAACCCTGAAAAGGGTCGTGATGCACAGGTTGAAAGGGAAGGGAGGTGTCTTGAGGAGGCTGGTCAAGGTCTTGCCTAACAAAGGTTCCTTGTGTGTTCACAATGAATCAGCCTGCTGAAGTGGGAGACTGGGCAATCTGACAATGGCTGTGCTGTAGACACATCGCTTGGTAGGAAGCTGTTTTTCTGTAGAGAACAAACTCCTGTGTTGAAACACATCAAGCTCTTTGAGGCTAGGAAGGCAAGAAGAGGGATCAGGTAGTTGACGTGCATTGCTGGGGACCCTCCCTAGTAGGGTGCACTTTCAGGTAGAAGGGTTAGGATAGGTCTCACTGAGAAGGTGACATTGAACAGTTACTTGAGGAAGTAGAGTACAGACATGGATCCAGGATGGAGAGGCACGATGCACACAAATGTGTTAGCAAGTGCAAAGGTCTAGGGATTAGGAGCACACCCATGTGTTCAAGATCTCCAAGAAGGTCAGTGTGACTAGAGCACAGCGTGATGGGGAGGGTGCAAGACTGAAGGTCAGAGAAGTGATAAAAGCCACAGCATCTTTAAGTCATTGGAAAGACTTTATCATTTGTCCTACTCGAAATGGGGAACTACTGACAGGCTCTGAATGACATTTAAAAGGTAGCTGCAAAGAGACCAAGGTGATAGGAACAGACCCATGATAGCCAGCAGAGCTCTAGGGTAGCCTTACAGAGGACAGAAGCTGGGGGTTTGTTTTCAAGAAGCTGGACCAATTACTGATGATCTGGATGTGGGTAGAGAAAAGGGGTGGAGCCAAGGAATCCTTCAGGCTTTGAATAAGGGTCAAACATTCCCAGAATTCCTTGTGCAAGCAGTTTACAATAGAATAGGTGTTTCTTTTCTTTTCTTTTTAATTTACTTGTATATATTGCTCACAATTAATCATCATGGCTGTTGTTGTCTTTTAGTTAGGGTACAAAATGACCTTTTCACGCACGTATGCTGAGAACGTGTGGTTTTGTGGTTGCTTTTGCTTGGAAAGTGAAGACCTTGATCTTAAGATGAGGGGAGTGGGGCTTGTCAGGCGCTGGCAGAGGTGTCAAGTTGTAGTACAGGGCTGCTAAGGGCAAGTGTTTGGCACTGAGTAAGGCGATCTCCATGTGCTTACATTGGTTTAACAGGGACCACGTACAGAGGGCAACTCCAACCTACTCCAAGCCACAGGGAGCAGAGAGAGGAGGCAAGGGTGGCAGGTTTCATATGTGGCTGCCTCAGGATTCATCCAACTTCTGTTCATGAAAGGGAGGCATGGGTCTGCTGGGTGACA